>CM034083.1:4475000-5783486 GCA_019845555.1 Aristolochia fimbriata
TTATGATATTAATTACTTAGGAAATTAAATTTAAAATTCTGTTTTTGGTAAGGATATCTTAATTACAATAAATAAAAATGTAAAATATATAAGAAGCTAGGAGGTCGGGCCGTGAACTGATGAAATCCAAACTAATAAGCCCAAATCCAAGTCCAAATCAATAAGAAATTGATATCCACATTTTATTAATGGATCAGTTTTTACTTTTAAAACACTGCTTTGGGGCTTTTTAAATACTACATTTAACCCCAAAACATTATGTTTGGGCTCAAAATACCGTGTACCTAAGGGTTTTAATTTTACCCGATTACTCAATTACCCAAATGGTACCCGCCTCTTTAATCAAAAACGGATATGGATAATTGTTATTTTTTACTCAATTACTTGGATGGTAATTTGATAATATATTTAGACTTCTGATAATTCTATTGGTATTACTGTTATTTAAATATTACTTTTGAAATTATTTTTTTTTATAATTTTATTAATACTATTTTATTTTTTTTTATAAATTATAGGTTTTTATATATTTTTAATTTATAAAAATTAAATAATTAAATAAATTATTTATTCATTTATTTACCCAATTAAGTAATTAAAAAATTTAGGTAACAAATTAAGAAAATTTTATTCGAATGGGTGATGGAACACGGGTACGTAATCTAAACAGAATAATCCTTACCCGTTTTGATTATTACTCGTTTACACGCCGCATATGTGAACTCCAAAGAAACCTTGCTACCTCACGTAGCAACACTAGGTAGCATTGGTGGACGCTAAACCATCACACGCTTGCCACACGTTCGCACGGCCATTGCTCGGAGCAGATTCGGTTCCGAGTTCACGTGGCAGTGGGATCTTATCGCGACTCACGAGTCACGAGTCAACTGCGCCACTGTCCCGGGCACCGTCGCCACGCACTGAGAAACGCACAGAACAGAAGCTTTCGTAAATAAAGTCTGAGCAGTCCGCCGTCGCGTGAAACAGTGGCACTGAAAGGCGAAAGAGCCGCCCGTGAAAAATATCATTTTGGAAGGTGGGAGTTGCGAATTTCTATATAGTTTTCTGAGTGGGTTCCGTAAAGAACGCGATAATATTACAGAATAAATTCTATTCGATCGACGTCATACCCCTTTTCGTTTTGATTCGTTGCACGCCGTGGGAGTTGGCAGGGAAAGGGAACAGCAATAACAACACTGTAACAGTATCTCCTCCCGATTCTGAAGCAGGAGGAGAGCATCGCCCATGGCGGCCGCTTCTCGACTGAAGGGCGTTGTGGCCGTGGTTTCTGCGACGGGGGCGTACGCGGCGCTCAGTCTCCGGAATCCGGATATATCTGCCAACGACAGGGGAAACTTTGAAAGCGTACGGCAGAAAATCGCAGACCCAAATGCTGTCGTTCCGTCGAGAGGTGCCCAGAAGACGGCTCTGGTAGGAAGCAGTGTCGACAGTCCTTTAGATGTTCTCGTTGTCGGGGGAGGAGCAACGGGTTGTGGGGTGGCGTTGGATGCTGTGACGCGTGGCCTCCGAGTTGGGCTTGTCGAGAGAGAGGACTTCTCGTCGGGAACGTCGTCCAGGTCGACCAAGTTGATTCACGGTGGTATGAGATTTCTCCTTCTTCGAGCTGCGTTATGATCCTTTGTGATGCATTACAAAAACAGGCGCTTCTGTATTCTTGTTTTTTGTTTTGTACATGTATCGCTTGGCAATTTCTAGTGTTTGTTTGATTCGATTTAGCACAAAATTTAGGGAAGATAGATTGGTGGGAGACTAACACCTGAAGGATATATCTAAGACTATATCAAATAGCAAGAAATTAACAGATTACTGTTTCAGAATCTAAAGCATTCCTGAGAAGTTCTTTGGACTTGAAACTCAGAAGAAATCTAAGAGATCATGAGCACTGGAGGCTTCTGCCTCGATTCAATCACTAGAGTCAAGGTACTTTGTTAGCAGGGGAATGGTTAAGCCAATATGGGCTCTCTGTACAGATGGCAACTTCACAGTCGCCTCCTCTGTAAATCATTAATCAACTCTTAAGTCTAGCAAGAAAATCGCTTATGCTGGCGACTCCCGATCCCCAAAAAGGCTCTGCATTTCTTCTGGACATCAGCACACACCAAAATCTTGACCTGCGATCAGTTGATCAGAAGAGGGCAAATACTCATCCACAATTATGTTAATTATGCGGGGGGAAATTGGAAACATTCAGTCACCTATTGCTGCACTGCAAGTTCAGCAGGAAAATATGGGAAGCAGCAATCCTGAAATTCAGAATACACCTCTGTGTACCCAAAATTTTTTGCAAAGTTCCCGAAACGTTGGATCCACTGCCCATGGCCTTCGCGTGGCAAATTACTTTGGAAAATAGCAATTCTGCATTCCCTTGGAACATTTGGGTGGAAGAAATGCCAGAACCTTTGAAAACAAAAGATTCACAGTGCCTAGGGTGATTGAAAAAGGTTTTCAGACTATTATGTTTTGGCCTTGCAGCACTCAAAAAATGCCTCTCCTTCCTCATTTCATTATAAGAAGATTCTGGATCAAGATAATATGGTTTAAGAGCAGAAACCCAACTGTTATGCAAGTATGAAAGCCATCACGTTTCGGGTAGATCTCCTTGAATTTCAACTGTTCCTCGATAGGCAATCGAAGCTCCCCACGAGGTGTGGGCACCTTTAGGGATAGCAGTGGATGAACACTGTTTAGTTTCTCTGGTGCATTTGACTATGGAACGTCTAATGAAGCTGAAGCAAAGGCTCTTCATACTATTAGATTGTATCAGCACATTTCAATGTACCATTATAGGTCCAATGGAACTCCTCTATTGTGATTAGTTGGGGAAGTCAGCCTCTTCTTCTCCCTGGAAACTAAGGCACATATTTGATGAAATTTCTGAAATTATAGCTGTGACATACCGTATGGCAGAAGATTCCTTAGTCATCCAATCCTGTGGCAGTTAGGTTGGCCGAGGAGGGGACCTCAAAAGATTGTTTAATAATTGATCTAACATTCAGCCTTAATTATGGACCTTCTTTGTATTTCAAGATACTTGCCCAAAGTGGCACATATTGTAATCTATGTAACATTGTCATTTCAGATTGTCAATAAAAGATCTCACTATTTCAGAAAAAAAGGAAGACATGAGCTTATAATTTTCTAAGATAGACTGGAGCTGCCAGAACTTGTTGGTCTATTCTCTGTTTTTTTTCACAGTTAGCTATCTTCATTGGTTCCATCTCATTCTAATTACCAGATCTTGCATGCCATGAACTCTTCACATTTCTGCAATCTTTATAGTGAAGTGAAGATTGAAAGTTTGATCGTTTGTTCGTTTTCTTTTGGCCAGGGGTTCGTTACCTGGAGAAAGCTGTTTTCAACCTAGACTATGGCCAGCTTAAACTGGTGTTCCATGCACTTGAGGAACGCAAACAAGTAATAGAGAATGCGCCGCATCTGTGTCATGCTTTACCATGCATGACTCCATGCTTTGATTGGTTTGAGGTTGTGTACTATTGGATGGGATTAAAACTATATGATTTGGTTGCTGGCGCTCGAATGTTACATCTCTCCCGCTATTATTCATTGGATGAGTCAATCGAACTTTTCCCAACTCTTGCAAGGAATGGTCGTGGTAGAAACTTGAAGGGTACCGTGGTCTATTATGATGGGCAAATGAATGACTCCAGACTTAATGTTGGATTAGCTTGCACAGCTGCATTAGCAGGTTCTGTGGTGCTTAACCATGCTGAAGTGATCTCCTTTATTAAGGATGACACAGGTGAACGTGTAATTGGGGCTCATATTCGGGACAATTTGACAGGTATTACTGATACCATTTTCCTAATTTCTCTCTTGTACATATAATGAACTTTTGCGGGCATATACTAAAGTGCAGATACCCTTTTTTAACCTTATATCTTGACATGGAAGACCTCTCTATAAGACAACTTTGGTAAATAAAACACAGTTTTTATTTCTAGAGATTTTTATTATCTTTCTCAATAATTCTCTTTCTTTTTTTGTTTCTGATTTGATGTTATCTATAGTATCAATGTAAGCTGGTAAAATTCAATTCTTGAAATATAAGACGATGAGATTAATTGCTTTATGAATGTATTCATGCAAGTGGAGTAAAATATTTTTGTCAACATGATAAGGATGCTGCTGAGGTTATAAATACTGAGTTCGCTTTCTAGTGCTTGCAAGCATGTAAATTAGTTAACATCCATTTTTTATCTGTTAATTTGTTCTACTTTCTGCAATTACTATCTTGTTCTTCTTCATGGTCAGGTCAGCTTGAGCACTTATGTTTCATATTATCTTGAAGTGCATCAGGCAAAGAGTTCGAAACATATGCAAAAGTTATTGTGAATGCGGCAGGCCCATTCTCAGATTCACTCAGGAAGATGGCTGACAAAGACAAACAATCAATTATCTGTCCTAGCAGTGGAGTACACATAGTTCTGCCTGATTACTATTCACCTGAAGGAATGGGTTTAATTGTTCCCAAGACTAAGGATGGTCGTGTAGTATTCATGCTCCCTTGGTTAGGCAAAACAATTGCTGGAACCACAGATTCGAACACTACGATAACAATGCTCCCAGAGCCACATGAAGACGAGATACAATTTATTTTGGATGCCATATGCGATTATCTTAATGTGAAGGTTTGTGTTATCTCTGTTACTTCTTCATTTTGTTTGAATGGACATTGCTGGTGTTTTGAAATCTCCCCAAGTCCCAAGTGTTTGGAATCTTTGGTTTCAGATTAATGATCTAGGAAAGGGGGATGATCATAAAAGTTCCTTTCCGATATTAAACTTGCGAAAATGGGAAAAAGTGAGATGCATGTTTGGTGTCTGTTGACTTTAGATGGTGAAGGGACCCTCTCTGATCTCGTATTCTGTTTTCATCCTTTATTCTCGATAAATTTTGCTTTCTAAACAAAATCTCTTTAGATAGTGAACCACACCTCAATTCAGTGAGTTCTTTTGAAGGACTTGATTCGGTAGCTTTTTTTTTTTTTTTTTTTTGAAGTAGTGAACTTTATTGAATGCTTTATGTAAAGAAGACATTAATGCTTATACTTAGCAAATGGCCCCGTATAGAGCATCGAGGTTACATGGTTAAATCACATTTTGCACTTAGCACTTAGCTTTGGACAAAAGCATAACATAACATTAATGATCTATAATAATGTTGTTACAATGCACGCCATTTTTTGCTAGTCTGTCTGTTGTTGAGTTAGCCGATCTAGGAGTGTACATCCATCTGACATGCTAGCCTTCTGTAATATCAAAATTTCATCAAATATGGCCTTAAGATGCCATGGTGGCGAGTATTCCTTTTTTGCCCATCCAATTACCAAAGCTGAGTCGCCTTCTATTTGAGCGGGGGTGCTCGAGAAGTTAGCATACATTTTTACACTCGTGAGAAGAGCCTTGGCTTCAGCTTCGTTTGAGGTGCAGTAACCGGCAGGGCCCGAGAAGGAGAGTAAAGTCACACCATTGCTATCTCTGATGACTCCTCCTAGTCCTGCTTGGCCTGGATTACCCAGGGAGGATCCATCAAAGTTTACTTTTAGGAATCCTTCTTCAGGGGGTATCTAGGTCTGCATGATCAATGGTTTCTGTGTGGACCAGTGTATTATTTTCCTCCAGTGCATTCTGAGGACAGTCATAGGGAAGGGGGGGATGTTTCCCAGAGTGCATGACCATGTCATCACATCTCTGAAGATCTGCCCAATTACTTTAGCAATTTGAGAGCTCCTCCCATTGAAGGTCCTGTGGTTCCTTTCTTTCCAAAGTTGCCAAGATATGGCAGTTATAGAGCTCTGCCATAATGTTTTTCCGCAGGAAGGGAGAGGGTAAGATGCCCATTGAGTGATGAGCTGGCTGTAATTCCGAGGCATACAGATATGGAGATTAAATTTCTGGAGTATGGCGGACCAAACTGATCTAGCAAATGAGCAATGGATCAGAACATGGTTGGATGTTTCTTCTTCTTCTCCACAGAGCTTGCATAGAGAATTCACTATTGATTGTCCTCTCTTAAAAAGCTGGTCATAGGTTAGAATTCTTTCATGGAAGGAGTTCTAGAGGAAGTGCTGGACTTTTTTGGGGCAAGGGATTTTCCAAATTATTCTTATTGGGTTGGGATTGCCAGAGTAGCAGCCCTCAATTACTTCGTAAGCTAAGGCCACAGAGAATTGTCCAGAGGAACATGGGCTCCATATTATCTCATCTTCTCCTCTAGAAGTGTAACAGGAGCCAAGAAGGCAGAGCAGCTCCGTAACTTGCCCTGCTTCCTGGTCATTTAGTCCTCTTCTGAGATTCAGGTCCCAAGACTGGTTGCCTGTAGTTCTAGAGCTTTGAACAGTGACATCTTTTCTCCTTGCTAGAGAATAGATTTCTGGGAATAAATTTTTTAATGGGTGATCTCCCAGCCAAAGGTCTTCCCAGAATTTGATGTTGGATCCAATTCGAGCATGATATCTGGTATGTTGTCTCAAGAATTCCACTTTTGACAGGATATGTTTCCAGATTGGGGACACCTGTGAGGAACAGTATTTTGGTAGCCAATCTAATGGGTTTTGCCCATACTTAGCTTGAATGAGTGCCTTCCACATTGATCTGTTCTCTATAGCATAACGCCATACCCATTTGGCTAAGAAGGCTGAGTTTACTGATTGAATTTTTCGAATGCCCAGTCCACCCATTGTCTTTGGTTTGCATACTGCCTCCCATTTTACAAGCGGGTACTTGAACTTGTTAAGTGAACCACACCACAAAAACCTCCTTTGTAGAGCTTCAATTTGCTTGGAGACGCTTTTGGGGCAATGTAACAGAGATGAAATAGTTTGGTATGCCAGCTAGCACATATTTTAATTCGGTAGCTTTTAACCAGTTGTATGTTGTTAATTTTCATAATATGACTAGGTCTAGTGAGAGAAAGGAGAAGCAGAGTGGAGAAGGAGAGAGAGCTCAAGTGAAAGAGAAGATAAAACAAAACTAAAACATATATTAGGTCAGAGGAGAGTTACAAAAGCGTCTTGCATTAATTCTTTAAATAGAATTACAGTATTAATCATAATTGCTGTAAAAGTATCCTTGTACTCTCTGGCTCACATACACCAGAAGCCTCCTCTCTAATTAAACAATCAAACTAGAAAGCCAACTATTCACACTTTTTGTGCTTGTTTCTTCTTGTAGGATTTGTCTTCTATAAGGTGTGCCCTAGTCTCTTTTCTCACTGTATGAGATGTGTTTGAAAGTGCGTCATCTTGGACTCCTTGAAATGGATTCTTTAACCATGTCCTTAAAGCTAAAATTTATAATTTTTAGATTTCAAATAAAAAGTCTCAGAGAAAATGAGTATGTTTTGAAAGGACAGAAACACCAGTGATAAATGATACACTATGTCCAAAAAAATGTTGCTGACTGTTTATGGCAACCAAGAGAGAAGACTCTCTCCTAATTTGAAGGTTACATCTTAGCAAGACAACAAAATAAACCAAGGCTAAAAAAAACTGGATTCAGGGATAATGTCAACGAATATGAATAACAAACATGAGAAAATATTGAGTAACTAGCACGATTGACTTATCAAATTGACAAAAAAGTGGAACAAAGTTTTTAACAAAAAAAGCCATGTCTTAACTGTAAATTAGGACCACAAAATCAACCACAATTGAAACAAAAAAAAAAGGAATAAAATTTGGACTAAAAAACATTTAAAAAGATTCGAAATAGTATAAATGACCTTTATAAACTTGTGCAATTCGAAAAGAACAAATAGACAAAGATAATTCTAAAAAAGACTTTAAATTGGACACTTTTTTTGGGTGGTAATTGCATGCGAAGGGTAATGCAGGATTCTGGGGTCAGATCTAGACACAGATGCAGTTCTTCTGTGCAGATTGGCTTACTTGATCAGTGTATTAGATGTGGGGGCACCATTTTGGATGCATGTGTGACTAGCCAGTGATAAAGAATTACAGATTACAAATGAAGTTGGTTTTTCTCTCCACCCCGGTTGCCTTAAAAGATTGTCAGACTTTGAATGTTGTGTCTTGAAATGAATGACCAAATGTGCTTTTGTAATGATAAATGCAGGTGCGTCGTTCTGATGTTCTTTCTGCTTGGAGTGGTATCCGACCATTAGCAATGGACCCATCAGCTAAAAACACTGAGAGTATTTCTAGAGACCATGTTGTATGTGAAGATTACCCAGGGTTGATCACAATAACTGGTGGGAAGTGGACCACCTACCGAAGGTAAAGGTACTTATGTTTTTGAGAAATTGCATAGCTTTATTAATGAGAAACTTGGAGAACATGAGCTAAGAGCACAATATAAAGATACAATATGGAGTCTTGTATTTTTCTTCTTGTTTTTTAATGAAAAATAAACTGTCAGATATTATTTTGTCTGTCTCATACTATTCTGATGTGCAGCATGGCAGAAGATGCAGTTGATGCTGCTATAAAGTCTGGGAAGCTAACTCCCTCGAATAATTGTGTGACAAATCACCTTCGTATTGTTGGTGGGGAGGGATGGGATCCTGCATACTTCACAGTGCTAGCACAGCAATATGTGCGTATGAAGAAAACTCATGGTGGGAAAGTTGTTCCTGGTGTAATGGACAGTGCTGCGGCCAGGCATTTAGCCCATGCTTATGGTACTTTGGCTGAACGAGTTGCTGCTATAGCCCAGGTTTATCTCTTGTCTTGGTGTTGTCTTTGGGCTAATCTCATTGGCTAGTTATCATTAATAACTTGTTTTGAACCTCAAAGGAGGTTTATCGTCCTTTTAATTTCAGAAGAAGCTGCCCTATTCATTGCTTGTTGAGGGGATACAAATATGAATGTTTTAAAGCATTTTCCTCAAAAAAAAAAAAAAAAAAAAAAAACATTTACGAGTATAATTATTTGGTTAATTGTTTTTTGAACCAATGAGAAAAAGGTACCTTAGAAACGGGGCATCTGTGGGGAATGATGGAGGGCAACATTGAAAGTGTTCAATTTGCAATTAAAGAGTAGGAGGGGATTTCTGCCTCCTCTCCTATGTAAGAAACATGGCTTTTTTTAGAAGGTGGACTTGAAAATGAAAAAACAAATTGACCATGAAGGATTACCAATAAATTGGTCCAGAACAATTACCCGACAACTTGATGGCTATACCAACGTAGAAGGATTTCTTGAAGGCATTGTTTGCAAAGATAATGTGTCCTAAGAGGAACGTCCATTGCTGCACTAGTATATTATAAAGTTTTGCAAAACAACTTGTCTTTTCTTTTCTTTTTTATGAATTACTTTGGGGACACAGGTATTAAAATTTGACTGGCAGATCACCTGATGCATCAGTTGATGACGTAATGGCTGGTAGCATGGCTGATAGGATGGCTGATACATAGATTGGAGTGCTATATTGAGATTAGGGTTGAAACATGAGCTGGCAATTGAATTTAGTAACCTGGACACGGCCTTGGAGGTTTTATAGGGACGCTCTGACCCTGATGCATTGATATAGAATCCCTCCACAGATGGTTACTTTTCAGTAGCTTCCAGTAAACATGGCCTTCAAAGATTCTTCTTCTAGGCTTCGTTGAGGAATGAATTGATCAAATGCTCTGACTCTGGGAAATTCTTAGTACACACTGCCTACCTGTACTTCTCCCACCAAATGACAAAGATGATGATCACACCCAAAATCGAAACTTCCTATGTAGTGTGCTACACAAAAAGATCCTTTCCAGAGATGTTAAGATAGGTGCAGCATAATAACTTGCGATGTAGGTGATGTTCTATCTAAATACATATTATAATGTTATGATATAGTTCTTTTGTCATAGATTTTTTTTTTAAAATTTCATGCAGCTATTAATGAAGCAAAGTGATAATTTCAATAGTTAAAGATTTTATGGTTTTGTCAAATTCATTTTTTTTTTGGGTACATTGCAGAATGAAAATCTCGGGAAAAGGCTTGCACATGGATACCCTTTCCTAGAAGCTGAAGTTGCATACTGTGCTCGCTACGAATACTGTGAATCTGTGGTTGATTTTATTGCAAGGAGGTCTAGGCTTGCTTTTCTTGATACTGATGCAGCTGGTCGAGCTGTGCCTCGCATAATCCAAATATTGGCTGCTGAACACAAATGGGACAAAACACGGCAGAAAAAGGAACAGGAGGACACTATATTATTTTTACAAACATTTAAATCCTCCCTGAATGCTCAATTCCATGATGGGAAGCATACTGGAATGTGAGTGAATACTCCATTTGTTTTCCTTACTTTTTTTTTTGGCAGTTCCCTCATCAAATTCACAAGTGTGCTTTATTCTTGCAGGCTTGCAAAGTAGATTTTGACGTTAAATAGTACAGTAACGCAGTCCGTGCATGCACAGATTTTTCTTCTTCAAAGTGGATTGACCTTTGAGTGCTTGAAATGGCGATGCAGTGCAAATAATTTTTGCATAATCTTATACTGACATTGATGCAACTTTGTAAGTAACTTGCGGAACATTTGTTCTTTTATCCGGTGGGGAAGCAGATCCACTGCATCCATTCTTACAAAGACCACTTGCTTTCTGTACTAGAATCGTAACTTCAAGTTTCTTGATATAATAATTCTGCTTTCCTCTTTTCTTGAAAAAGTGATCAGCGTGATAACTATATTTACTAAAATCATTAGTATGAGATCATCATTTTGTTTTTCCTCGCCATATAATTTGACTTGATGCAATCAGAATTGCGTTGGAAGGTGAAAACATGGCCTTCATCAGAAGCAAAAAGTTTAGAAAATTGTAATCTATGAAAAAGAGGTGTTGGGTGCTGTAGTGAGGATGGAGAGTGGGTTTGTAAGGTGGTGGTGAGAGGTGTTGGGTGTATGGAAAGAGTTCGGTTGTTGCTGGTTTGAAGGATGGGATTGGATGATTGTGTTCATGTTTTAAGGCCCCGGATCCGCTGCAAAAAAAATGCAAAAATACGGTAAATCTGGTTGACTAATAACACTTATTAGCATGACAAAACTTATAGCAAACTATTGAAGTGTCAGTATGCAATTTAGCAATGCTAATAAGTATTGCTATCGCCTGTGCAGACGGGTTTGTAAGTTCATAAGACAGGTTATGGATGTAAGGTTGGGACAAAAAGAAAAGCTTAGGATAGTGCAGGAGCGCAGCAATGAGATGCGGAGACAAATGGTAAGAGATACGGATGAGGCGAAGGTAGGAAGAAGGGTGGGGATGTGTTGATCGACAAAAGTTTGGAGAAATGCAGATGGCGCAGGAAAAAGGATGTGGTGATTGGGTTTTTATGAGTTGGGACATGGACAAAGACAGGATTTCCCTAACCTTGTGAAAAGTCCATAAGAGGAAAAGAGAAACTCTCATCCATATTTTCCAAAAGAGTGACACCCAGCTGAAAGAAACAATACAACACAGTTAAATCCAAGAAATGATGTCCCGTGCTAGAAAGATTCATCCACGGATTCCAACATTTAACTGCCCATTATATGGACATCCTTGGAGTCCACGCAGTAGGAACTTTTTCCCATATAGAACTTCTACAAATAACAAAGTTCGCTTGCGATTAAAGAAAAAAAAGTACAATGTCTACTTTCTCCCTAATGTTTTGTGAACTACTAAGTTTTTGTACACTTTGACAGTCTAGAGGTTCACCCTGATGAATCCCTTTTTCTTCCATTTGCAGTGGCATAGTTGCAATTAAGTACAATTCTGTGGCAATCACTAGTCCTGCCAATCTTTAAACAACAACATCATATATAAGGGAACATTAAGAGCAGCTATGACTGTAAGTAGTTTAAGCATCCTGATTAGTCGTTGGATTATCCACCTGCCGCATGATTTATGACTTGCCCGTTGTGCTGAAGCTTTTCCTGGTTCATCATCCAATTTCAAGTCCGCATTTATATCCACTGTGAGGGAAGGACCCGAGTCTTGATTTACATGCTTCTTTGCCGCAGGCCGCACAACAGCACCACCTCTGCAATTTATCAGAAAACAATTATCACCACCCTTCAGTAAATAGAGATCCTTGAAAGGTAAGACTGTTGTTTCAATGAACGTAAGACAAGACACAACGGAGAGAAAGATATCCCACAATCTGAATGGTCATGTGTACCTCCCAGTAGGTCCTGAAACGCTTGGATTTGTAATCTGAACATTTTTTACTGCTTTCTTGACCAGATGCATTACACCTTCTGCATCCCAAATCATTTCATAGTCACAGTTATCATCCTCATTTTTCTCTTTGGAAGAACTTCCAAAGCTTCCGCTGATTGCTCTCTCAAGGAAACCAAAAAAATAGTTATAGTGAAACCAGGCTCCCAGTCCATTTGTTGGCCAAAACAGTAACAAAAGAATTGAGGTTACAAACAGGAATAGGTACCTGGAAGACAATAATAAAAATTCCCAAATCCAACCAGTCAAAAAGAAACAATCACAATAGCAGGAATAGTAAAAAATATGAAACAAGCATCTATTGACGCAGAAGACAAACATCAAATGTCATTCTCACAATGTCAATGTCAGTTAATTACCAAATGTATATGTGTGTTTGCCATGGAAGAAAACATAACTGAACTAATACTGCCTCCTCTGCAGTGAAACTCTCGTTCGAAGATTTCAAGGCACTCATGGATAGTAGCATGAATGATGGATATAAGTTACCTTGTTGCCAACTCAATGTCCCCACTGTATGCTGCATAAAAAGATATAACAAAAAATATGCATCCAAAAAATCCATTAGTGTCATGGTTGACTACTGAATCTAGTAACAATGAACACAGACAGATTGTGGGTGAAAAGTCACGCTAATAAAAATATTGTAGAACTATGAGATGAAAAAGAAGAAAGCAAAACACTTAAAAGTGAAGGAAAGCTACTGGAATACAACAAGAAAGTTCAACAGCTTTAGTGATTCATCTCGAATGGAGAAGATTGTGTACCAGAAAGCAAATTAACGAGAATGCCTTTCCCCTTCTGATACAGTGATTCGGAGAGTTTTGCCTACTTGACCTTTCAAACTATTCAACTATTTCTCCACATGGAGTCAATTCATCAAAATAAAGTATTCCGGGTAACAGATTTTGGGCTAGATTTTTCCTCATTTCTGTCTATTAACAATGTCCATCCTTCTTCCTGGTCGTTACTTCTGCTAAACCCTTAGCCCTGAACACACTAAAGTATTTTAAACATGGAATGACCAGAATACTCCTCCATTTGACATATACAACTGACAATAAGCCCAAATAAGAAAATTTTCAAACCATACCTTCTAAGACAATTAAAATTAAGAAGGATATTATAACATGAGTAGGAAATGACCAAAAGCCTTTAACTTCCTAACATAATTTTGATGAAAGGCCAAAAGGCTACAAGGAGCAATGTAGTAGATGGAATTAACAGAAACCATGAGGATGCCTCTTATTACATTTTTCAGGTTGGATTCCACATTTGCAGAGGTAACAGCTAGCCTTGAGGGTTTTCATCTCTCACTCATAATCATCAACATAACCTCATGGTCACAACATCCTGGAGGACTACTGAACTTCCTTGACAATTTGATAGGTAATTCATCCAAATTGCAGATTTAATAGCCTCTACCAACCTCTGGGCAGCACATGAACTGTTCAGAAATAGACAGCAGATTCCCTAACTAAAGGGTGTCTCCCACCAACAACTTGCTGCTGTTTACCACAGCCATAAATCTATAGTATTTTTCTTGGTAGTGCACTTTTCATTATTTGTTTTGATTTTCTTCATGTAGGTCTTCTGGGCATATTATTGCACTCTTCATATTTAATTACTCAACTTTTCCACGAAAAGAAAACAATCAAGCAAATGAAAGAGCAGAATAGAGGACAATGATCATCAAGGTGGAATAATAAGAAAGAGGATGTGCCAAATACGAATCACTTGAGTGCACGTCTTACCTCCGTCACCGTCCCAAAAGGCATCTTGTGTGTAATGGTGCATTGATCATGATCATGGCCTGATAAGACAAGTATCTGTGAATGCAATTACTTTATTAGAGAATTGCAGTTTATTGATAAACTATTATAAATAGAAAATAAGTACTACCTTTTCCAATGGGTTTTCCAGCTCATGGATATATCAAAATTTACACATCTCCTCATTATGGTCAAACATTTAAATTTAAGTTGAGTCCAGGTTCCATCCCCCCTCCTCCCCCCCCAAAAAAAAAAAAAAAAAAAAAGAGAGAGAGAGGAGGGAGAGGAAAAACAAAACAAGGAGAAGTCACATACTGGTTTAATAGAGTCCACCAATCGTTTGGAAGTTTCCTCACTGAGATAATTTTGGTACCTACAAATACCAGTTAATGATTAAAAAAAGTGACGAAAAGGGTGACATATTCGTGTTTGAAACAACTCACTGAGAGAGAGAGAGAGAGAGAGAGAGAGAGAAATCATGCAATTAAAGAAACTTACATGATTCCTTGGCCAGCACGATCCCAAGAAATCCTCTAAGAGAATGACAAACTGTTAGCAATTTAATGACTTGAAGTGATGTTAAAATATGGGGAAAAAATGTGGTGGTAATAGAAGTCCGAGTAATAGTAATTGTTGTTATAGTACTTTTGATGTTTTGCAATCTAATTGCCCATACAAATACACAAAAATATTTAAAAAGTAAAAAAATGAAAATCAAGAACATTAAAAGAAGTAAATGTAATTGCCATTATAGTTTGCTATTAAGAAATGTATCATAAAATCTTACAGCTAATTGCCATTAAAAAACATAAGAAATAATATCCAAAACTAACCCCCCTTCACCTCTGGCCTTTGGCTTTAATCTAACTTCTCTCTTCAATCCATTTCTCCCTCTTCTATCGATCTTCACTCTCTTAATCTATCTTCTTTCACTTAATCTATCTTCTCTCCTATCAATCTATCCTTTCTCTGATCTATTTTCTCACTCTTTAATCTAACTTACACTTCTTATCATCTGTCTAAAACCTACCTTTTCTCTCTTAAATCTATTTTCTCTCTCTTCAAACTATCTTTCATCCTCTTCAATATGTCATCTCTCTCCAATCTATCTTCTCTTTCTCAATCAATTCCTTTCTCTTCAATCTATTTTCACCCTCTTCAATCTCTCTTCTCATGTTCAATCTCTGTTCTCACACTTCAATCTATCTTCCTCTTCAATCTATCTTCCGCTTCAATTTTATCTTCCTCTTCAATCTATCTTCCGCTTCAATTTATCCTCCCTCCCTCCCTCCCTCTCTTCCATCTATCCTTTCTCTTTGATCATTTTTCTCTCTTCAATCTATTTTACTCTCTTTTCAAGCTAACTTCTTTGTCTTCAATCTACGTCCCTCCCTTGATCTTTCTTCTCTCTCTTCAATCTATCTTCTCAATCAATTCGAGAAGATGCAATTAATGGCAAGAAGAGAGGCTATATTTTTAAACTCTTATAAGCTTGAAGGCATTTATGCAATAAGGTTGATGCCCTAAAAGCCCTTGTATAGGTAGCATGCCATTCATTCATTCCATGGAGAATTTGGTAATATTTAAGTGTCTTAGGAGTCTTAGTTTCTAAGGTTTTATGTTCTTAATTACTTTTGTTGATAACTTTGTAACTTAGCCCATTAAAGGCTTCACACCTAATGACATATACTAAAACATGTACATAGCAAACCAACCCTAGTTTTCAACATGGTATAGGAGCAGGTCGGTAGGTGGTCATAGGTTCCTTCTTCTTCAAGGGTTTGTCATAGAGGTTAGGTTGTAAAAAAAAGGTTTTTTGTCCTTTTATTCACTGCTAATGCTCTATTCATTTATAGTTTCGTTAATTGCTGTGAACTTGCTGCGGAGATTATGTTTTTTTTTTTCCTTTTAGAGTTCTCATAAGTTGTAGTTTTTTTTTTGAGGAAAGCGATCAGAAGTTGTAGTTTAGAGTTCGCCATCACCATAGAGTTGTCTCGTTGGTTTCATTGTTGGGGAATTGGGTTCTAGGAGTCTTCTTTTACTCTGTTTGTGATTGCTCTGTTTTGTGGCGGAGTTATTGGTTATTCCTTGGTTTGTTATGTGTTACTGTTTTACTCTTTTTGCCTCTATGGTCATCTCTATTGGTCGACCTCACAGTTAAGAATGGTGTCTACGGTGAATCAATCCCGCATCTTTTGCTATTTCTGAACTTTGTCCAAAATTCCCATTATGTCCCTCCTTTTGTCGAAGGCACTGAAATCTGGTCTTTCTGTATGGCAGCCTCTGTACCTCTCGAAAATGTTCTCTTCAGGAACTGTTAAAAGTAGAGAACCTTCCATTTCAAAACAAAAAAAGAAAAAGTAGAACCTTGGAGAGCTGAATTTCAGTGCAAAGTTTCGAAAGCCAATCGTGTGGAGCAGTGCGCATGCCTCAGTGGAGTGAGGCAGCATAGAAACTAAAAGAAGGAATCTACTTTGCTCTCTCTCTCTCTCTCTCTCTCTCTCTCTCTCTCTCTCTCTCTCTCTTCAATTTATCTGCTCTTTCTTCAATCTATCTCTTCTTTCATCAATCTATCATCTCTCTCTTCAGCATACTCAATATTGGAGAGTTCTCACCCTCGGCATGTTAGCCAAGCTTACTTATGTAATTCCTTATGTAAAGGATCATAATAAATTCCTTATGTAAACACTAGACCACCAATCTAGTGCTGGCACAGATGTAATTCTTTCAATCAAATTAATAAAGTCTCATCATTAAAAAAAAAAAAAATCATCTTTCTTCAATCTCCCCTTGCTCTTCAATCTATCTTCTCCCTTAAATTTATCTGTCTCATTGAAATATCTTCTATTTTCAATCTATCATCTCTCTCTTTTTTTATCTAGTCTCCATTCAATCTATCTTCTCTCTCCGTTCATCATCTGTTCAATCTATCTTCAATCTATCTTTTCTCTCTGCATTCTGTCTTTTCTCTCTTTGATCAATCTACCTTCTCTCTTAATCTACCATTTGGAAATATATCTTGAACAGCACAAGATATCTGGAACAAAGCAAATCAATTCTAATAACACAGAAGTGCTTACCTGATTGATGATGGGAGAAGCTCGGTAAGGTCCACAAGCAGTGTTATCAGGCCGAAAAAGCGGAATATGTGTTAATAAAATCCTCATATTCTGTGAAACATCTGATGAAATTTAACAAAAAAACCCAGGAAATCAAATTCTACAACCATTGTATAGTAAAATATTGTGGAAAGCCAGAATTTACATACCCATTGACACATTTTTTATAAAATCCCAAGAAGTTGATGTCAGATTTCCTTCAAGAGGGCCTACATAGAATGTTAAACTTTTGACAAGTTTAATACTCCAAATGAAAGGTACAATTGCAGAAAACTGGAAAGATGGAAAGATATCACAAAATTTACAACAACACTAAAAGAATCTTCAAAGTTCAGTAGTGACAGTGTTATGGTGCGAGCTGAAGTGTTCGACCTGGAGAGACGTGAGGAAGGTCTTCCTCACCTTCCCCCAGCTCTCTCACAGTATCAATGACGGCGAACGGAGCTCCGATGAGCAGCGGCGGTGCTAGAGGCAACGGATCTGAGCGTCAGGTAAGGGTGGAAACGAGTCGAACCCGTTCGCGAACCGTTCAGGTTTGGCTCGGATTTAGCTCCACTCAGCTCATCTTTACACGAGCTTGAGACGAATTCGAGACCTCAAAAAAAGCTTGTTGTCAATTTTGAGCCGAACTCGAGTCTACTGACATTCGGCTCGAAAGTTCGTCGAACGTATTCATTAGGGGTGGGCACGGGTCGGGTTCAGGTCAGGTTTTCGAAAACCCAAACCTGACCCAACATGTAATACTCAAAACCTGAACCCGTTTAAAACCTGAAAGGGTTTTTGAAGCCCAAACCCAAACCCGACTGGAACCTTTATTTTGTAAACCTGAACCTGACCCGATCAAAACCCACTGGGTATTCAAAAAATATGAAAAAAATGACAAAAATAATACAAAAAACTTAAAAAAATATTTAAAATTTAAAAATAATATATTTATGTATGCCATCTGATTGGGTTTGGGTATTTTGAGGTAAACCCAAACCCAACCTGACTCGGGATTGGATGGGGTTTGCATTCCCAAACCCAAACCCAACCCGAGGGTTGGATAAACCCGCAAATTTTGGGTCGGTTCGGGTCAAGTTCCCCGACAAACCCGACCCGATGCCCACCCCTAGTATTCATTGAGAGGTATATTTGATAAAATGAGGGGTATAGTTGTCAATTCTGCTTGAGTTATAGCTGTTTTACTCTTTTTTCGAGTAAGTACAACAATTTTTACTATTTTTTATCCTAGCATTTGCTTTCCCACTTAATTTCTCTCTCCTCAAAGCCGAACGTCATTTTGGGTTCCTCTTCTGATAAGGTTTTTTTTTACTTTGCCTCTCTCCATGGGTTTTGGGTTTTCTTTTATTGGTCATTCTTTCGGATTGCAGTGTTTGGAGAAAGTATAGAAGTACATTTTCAGGTACGTCTATTAATATTTTCTTTTTGTTTTCCCCTTTCTTCTAATGTTTTCTCTCATCTCCCTGATTTTCTTTTTTTTTAAAAAAAATCTCCAAATTTTCTAGTTTTCTCCTGTAATTCGTCTCCAAGGCGGGACGTTTAGTTCTCATCGATTCCTGCTTGGCTGGCATCCTTGCATACTTCCTCTCTTTGCCCCATTGCCCGATCAATGTGATAGGAAAGATAGGGACTCTTCAGGAATTTTCTTTGGAAGGGCTCAGAAGATGGCTTCAAACACCATTTGGTGCGGTGGGAGGAAGTGTGCAAGCCGAAACACATGGGAGGTTTGGGAGATAGAAGACTGAGGCTTATGAACTTAGCCCTCTTGAGTAGATGGTGCTGGAACGCAAATCAGAACAAGGAAGGTCCACGGCGCTCATTGGTGATAAGGAAATTCGGACAAACGAGGAAGCTTGGATACTTGGGTGGGATTCCCTCAGAAGACTATCGGGAAATTGGAGGCACATCTATAGACTTTTCCCGGATTTCAGATATCAGATCAGATAAATGTTGGGAAATGGTCGTAAGACAGCCTTCTGGAACGATCCTTGACTTTTGGAGACCCCCTCAAGTTGCATTTCCAGGCCTGCATAGGATTGCTAGGGCACCAGGGGTTACCATTGCAGATATCACGTCCAATTCACCACTTACCCAAGTGGACTGGACACTCATGTTTAGAAGAAACCTGACAGATGTTGAGGGAGCAGAGTTCAGCCTCTTTGAGTCGAGTTTGCAGCAGTTCCACCAGTGGTCGGGAACGGAAGATGAGCTAGAATGGACGCCATCCTCTAATGGGTCTTACACGGTAACCTCAGCATATACTCGTCTGCTGGAGGAACCCAACAGCACAAACAAAGCCAATTTGGCATGGAAGATCGATGTGCCGCCATGAGTGAGATTTTTTTTGTGGAGTGCCTTGCACTAGAAAATCCTTACTAGGGATAACCTGGCCAGAAGAGGAGTGAGCTTGCAATCACTATTAGGCCCTCTATGTGAGGAACATCCGGAGTCAGCTGACCACCTATTACTACATTGCAAGCTGGCTTGGAACATATGGTCTTGATTTGTGGATTTATTTGGACTAACATGGTGCATCTCTAGTCATACGGGGAATTTGCTTATTGGAGTACCACCCATTGGCCTATCATCCAGAGGCAGATTTTTACGGAGGGCATGCTCAGCATTCATTCTAGGGGCTATATGGACAGAAAGAAATAGACGGACGTATTTCACAGTAGAAATTTGGAATGGAGAAGAACGGCCATCGACATAAGAAAGGATCATCACCAGGTCAAGGAGCAAGGCACTCTTTCGGGAGTTTTCAAGAGACCAGATCAGAGCAAAATGGGGTTCCATTGCATTTCTGGCCCAGGGACGCCCAGTGGAGATCTCCATAGTGGAGATCCCCATAGCTTAAGATAACAATAGCAGAGATAACTATTGCAGGGCCTTTGAATTTTCAGGAATCGGTTTTAGATCAAGTTGGTGGTGGAAGGAGATTCGAGCAACATCATTGGATGGTGCGGAAGTGATGCAACCCCACCATGGCGCCTAAGCTATAGGCACAGAAAGATTCTTGATCTGGCATTAGTAGTAGTGGAGAGTTGGAGACTCTTTACCAAGAAGTGGGGTGACTCTCTACTTTGATGATAAGAGACACCCCTCTGTTTCTATAACAGTATCCTTTGTACCTTTATTATTCAATAAAATGCGCTTTCCTCAAAAAAAAATGTAATGGTACATAGCATTACAAATATTCTGCCTAAGCTGTCCTTTCAGTACACCTTAGGGCCCATGGGGCCTACAAGCATATTTTTTTTTTTTTTTGAAACAATGAATGCTTTTATTGATTCAAGAGCTTTAGTACATCAATAGTATACAATAAGGTACAAGCTTTTGGTGGGGGATCCCCTGGTGTACATACATAGGGGTGGGCACGGGTCAGGTTTGGGTCGGGTTTTTGAAAACCCGAACCCGACCCGACTTATATAACCCAAAACCCAAACCTGTGAAAAACCCGCACGGGTTTTAAAACCCAAACCCGAACCCGACCCGAACTACGATTTTACAAACCCGAACCTGACCCGACCCATCCAAAACCCTAATTTTTTATACATATTTTGAAATAAACCAAGAAAAAATATACAAAAAAATTAAAAATAAAACCCGGGGGTCGGGTTTGGATTCCCAAACCTGAACCCGACCCGCAGGTTGGCACTTTCTTTTGTTACACCATCTTTTGCATCTTTGTCTGCCATTGAGTTTGCAGAGCGTGGGATTTTGGGCCATGTCATGGTCCAATCAGCACTTATACACCATATTTCATCAAATATGTCCTTAAGTTCCCATGGTGGTTTGGATATATTTCTTCCCCAATTGATGGCTAGGATGGAATCACCTTGGATCTGTACTGGATTACTAAAATGCTGCTGAATCAGTCGAACACCCTTATGTAGAGCCTTGGCTTTCGCAACATTAGATGTACAGTGGCCAGCAGGACCTAAGAATTTTAGAAGCACCTGTCCATTAGAGTCCCTGATCACCCCTCCTACGCCTGCAGGGCCTGGGTTATCTAGAGATGCCCCATCAAAGGTTAGGGTTATCCAACCTTCATTAGGTGGCTGCCATTCTTGCATCACTTTTGGCTTATGGGATCTAAAGAGTATCACTTTGTTCCAGTATTTCCTAATGATGGTTAGAGGTAGAGGGGGTAGTTTTTTGTGCTTTGGGCCCAGGTTAGGCTGTTTCTAAAGGTTTGTTCAAAAGCTTCCTTTATTTGTTTGCTTTTCCTATGAAATGTCCTATCGTTTCTCTCTAGCCAGATCTGCCATGGTATTACAGCCATTCTTGCCTTCCAAAGAGTGTTCCCACATTCGGGTAATGGACAAGATGCCCACTGCTATAGGAAATTGCCATAGGTTTTAGGCATACATAGACTGATTTTAACTCTTTTGAAGGCTTCATTCCCTTGTGCTCTGCTTAAGCTACAGTGCATCAACCTACAAGCATAGTTAGAGATTGAATTCTAGAGTGCCATTTGTTGTTCCTTCCTTGGCCAACGTTTTTTTTTTAAATAATTCAAAAAAAATAAAAATTTACACTTTTAACACTGTTTTAAACTTATTTCTAAAAATGTCATATTCAACCTTTGACCAAGGTTGACCACCTTGGTCAAAGGCCACGTAGGCGACACGCTGGCTCGTAGGCGCCAGCGTGTCGCCAACCTGAAAAAAAAATCGGGAGGCGGCTTTTAGAAGCCGCCTTCCCAAAAAATAAGAGGCGGCTTCCAAAAGCCGCCTCTCAAAAATATATAATAGATAAGTCCCCACTTAGTATATTGGGGGACTTATCCATTACAATGGATAAGGCCTCCTATTTTTTGGGAAGGCGGCTTCTAAAAGCCGCCTCCCAAAAAAAATATTATGGATAAGTCCCCACTTCGTATATTGGGGGACTTATCCAGTATAATGGAAAAGCCGCCTTTTTTTTTTTTAAGGCGGCTTCTAACATTGTTTTAAACTTATTTATAAAAATGTCATATTCAACCTTTGACCAAGGTTGACCACCTTGGTCAAAGGCCACGTAGGCGACACGCTGGCTCAAAGGCCACGTAGGCAACACGCTGGCTCCGGCGAGCCAGTGTGTCGCCAAATTTTTTTTTTTAAAAAAAAAGGAAGGCGGCATCAAAATGCCGCCAACCCGAAAAAAAAAAATGGGAGGCGGCTTATCCATTATAATGGATAAGTCCCCTAATATACGAAGTGGGGACTTATCCATAATATTTTTTTTGGGAGGCGGCTTTTAGAAGCCGCCTTCCCAAAAAATAGGTCTTATCCATTGTAATGGATAAGTCCCCCAATATACGAAGTGGGGACTTATCCATTATATATTTTTGAGAGGTGGTTTTTGGAAGCCGCCTCTTATTTTTTGGGAAGGCGACTTCTAAAAGCCGCCTCCCAATTTTTTTTTCAGGTTGGCGGCATTTCGATGCCGCCTTTCCTTTTTTAAAAAAAAAAAATTGGGGACACTCTGGCGCCTACGAGCCAGCGTGTCGCCTACGTGGCCTTTGACCAAGGTGGTCAACCTTGGTCAAAGGTTGAATATGACATTTTTATAAATAATTTTAAAACAGTGTTAAAAGTGTAAATTTTTATTTTTTTTGAATTATTTAGGTGACACGCTGGCTCCTGCGAGCCAGCGTGTTGCCAAATTTTTTTTTTTCAAAAAAGGGAAGGAGGCATCGAAATGCCGCCAACCCAAAAAAAAAAATGGGAGGCGGCTTTTAGAAGCCGCCTTAAAAAAAAATAAAGGCGGTTTAT
This sequence comes from Aristolochia fimbriata, assembly GCA_019845555.1. Lineage (NCBI taxonomy): Eukaryota > Viridiplantae > Streptophyta > Magnoliopsida > Piperales > Aristolochiaceae > Aristolochia > Aristolochia fimbriata. The sequence goes on from CM034083.1 coordinate 4,497,859, forward strand.
CCATTATAATGGATAAGTCCTCCAATATACGAAGTGGGGACTTATCCATAATATTTTTTTTGGGAGGCAGCTTTTAGAAGCCGCCTTCCCAAAAAATAGGTCTTATCCATTGTAATGGATAAGTCCCCCAATATACGAAGTGGGGACTTATCCCTTATATATTTTTGAGAGGTGGCTTTTGGAAGCCGCCTCTTATTTTTTGGGAAGGCAGCTTCTAAAAGCCGCCTCCCAATTTTTTTTTCAGGTTGGCGGCATTTCGAAATGCTGCCTTTTCTTTTTTTAAAAAAAAAAATTTAGCGACACGCTGGTGCCTGCGAGCCAACGTGTCGCCTACGTGGCCTTTGACCAAGGTGGTCAACCTTGGTCAAAGGTTGAATATGACATTTTTATAAATAAGTTTAAAAGTGTTAAAAGTGTAAATTTTTATTTATTTTTAATTATTTAAAAAAAACTTAGTAAAGTTGGATGACCAAGGGATCTTCTGCCATTGAACCTGTTCACCATCTAGGGTTTCACAAATTTCATCAAATATGTGCCTTAGTTTTTATGAGGAAACAGTGGCTTGTCTTCCCCAACTAATTACCAAAGATGAGTCCCCTTGGACCTGCAGAGGTCAACTAAAGTGCTGGTGGTACAGTTTGATTCCAGTGAGAAGGGCTTTGGCCAGCCTCATTGGATGTCCCTTTGCCTGCTGGACCAAAGCGAACAGCATAGTGCTATTTGTTGCCCTTGATGATACCCCCCACACCTGAGGGCCCTGGGTTGCTGTGAGAATAACCGTCAAAATTTAAGGATATCCACCCAAAGGTGGAGGTTTCCAGACTTCCATAACAATTCTCTTACTGCCTGTAAACCATATGATCCTACTCCAGAATTGTCGTATGATGAAATGGGGCAAGTGGGGCAGTTTTTGGGTGCTAGCAGCCCACAGCATGATGGACTGAAAGCTTCTTCCTGTTAACAGTTGGAACTGGAGAAACCTTGCCTTCACAGATCCTAGCATTTCGTCCTGCCCATATATTCCAGGGAATAGCAGAAATTGTTGTTTTCCATATTAGTTGTCCACAAGATGGCCATGGGCAGTGGATCCACTGCTTGATGAAATTAGTAAAGGTCTTCGGTACACAGATGGATTCTGAATTTCATGAAGCTGCTTCCCATATTTTTATACTATATTTACAGTGCAGCATTAGATGGTTGGAGGTTTCCTCTGCTTCTCCACATAGTTAACACAGATTGTGAATGATTACTTGTCCTCTTTTGACCAGTTGGTCACAGCAAAATTTTCCCATGTACTACTGTCCGTAGAAAGTGTTGCACTTTTCTGGGGACTGGTAGCTGCCAGCAGATGCTTGCATCATCTTTTTCCTGTTGCACTCTCAAATTGACTAGGCTTTGATATAGGGATGCCACAATGAAGTGCCAATCTGCACCTAGGGTCCAAACTGGTTCATCTTTTCCCCTTCTAACCAAGTAGGCTGCCTCCAGAAAATGTACCAAAGCCAGAGCCTCCATGGCTTCTTGATCTCGTACATTCCTTCTGAGGTTCAAGTTCCATGGCCGCTGCCTCTTGGAGATTATGGTCTTGGTTTAGTTCTTTATTTGGGCCACACGGTGTATTCCATGTTCACTTACTGCAGTTGTTGAAAGCAAGCACTCACCTATCCTCCTTGGGCCGAGGTCTGTGGTAGACCCTTATTGCTTTCCTCTGGTGGTCATTATGGGAAGAAAGGAATAAGTGGGTCTTTCAAGGTAAAAAATCAGTGGATGGATATAACTACATTAATACAAAATCGAATGATGCAATGGTTGACTGCACACGGGAAGTTAGGTGAGATTGATTTTTTGAAATTTTCAAGATGTGGACTCTCATTAATAAATTGACATGATTTCAGGAAAAAAAGACCCCTAAGATCATATTATTATTAAGCACAAGAAAACCAGAAGCTCTTCGAAGAATAACTTGAAAATTCAAGCTTAAAAGTCGAAGCTCCACCAATTTTTATAATGTGAAGTCTTTAGAAAAGTGAAAATTTGGTATTTCAGGCAAAAGTTGCACAAGTGAATGCATATTAATACAGCTACAGGGGGTTGTTTACAATAAGAAATTGAACGGAAAGCTCCGCATTGGCTTGAATTGGCTGAGCAAGGAATTGCCCGAAAGCAGTGCTGGAATCACCGTGGGCAGCTGTATTACACTTCCACCAACTAACTAGTGTGCAGGAGTCAACCTCCACATAATAACCCTATATCAACTGCTGTATGAGGCAGGTACAGCATCATTACGGTCTCCACGAGACTGCAAAAGCCAGAAGGCCGATGAATTCCTAATGATGACCCATCAGAATGGGGCTTTTACAACCATAATGAAGAGAAACCACTCAATCATACTGACCTGGGTAGGTGACCCCTGAAGTGCAGCCATTGAGGACCAAGGTGAATAAAGATCAGCACCTCAAATGTCTTTAAACTTTTTTTGCTTTTTTTTAAATGGCGAGAATTATAGAACTTTCAATAAGGATTTAGTACAAGCATTGCTTCGTTACAAGGTGCTCTCCGCACAGTCTTTACTAGTGAGTCTCCTTTTCTTACTTCCTCTTTTGTCATGGAATCAGCACTAGAGTTGGCACTTCTGGGAATTTTTTACCCATTGGAGCTGCCATCTTTCAATTATATTCATATTTCATCGAAAATTTCCTTCAGTTTCCATGGTAGTTTGGAAACTTTACTGCCCCAGCTCACCAGTGCCAAGTCACCTTGCACTTCAAACACCATGGTATGCTAAAATTTTGAAATACAGCATTCTAAACCTACCTAATAAAGGGTCTTGGGCATTAGCTCAATGGTCCCATGGGAGTTATTGCTAATGGGAGGTCTTGGGATCGGGTCTCCACAGTAGCATTGGGAGTACAACTTGTAATTGGGAGTAAAATGTATTCACCTTCCTCAAAAAAAAAACCTACCTAATAAATCCAGCTATAACAATGCAGCATGATGGTGAAACCACGGAAGCACTTATCATCATGGAGGGAACGGCGGAAATTTCTCCTATACCTGACCTACCCAGGTTGCCCACAGAAGCCCCATCAAAAGAGAGCTCCAATGCATGTCTTGCTACATGGCAAACCAGCTGAGAAGACATGAAACTGAAATAGAAGGATTGGACTGCGAACACACCCAATGAACTAGCATCCCACATCATCTCATCGAGCAAGAGATGTGAGAAATAACAATTTTGCAATGCAAATTGTAACTTACTATGATCTTCAGCTTCATTAATCCTCCGCTTCAAACAAATGTGGTTTCAATCAAGTAGGATCATCAACAATCAGGAAACAGGTATTTCTACACAATCTGAATAAGCATGGGAAAGCTCCAAGTTGAATTAGTAGCCAAAGATCATTACAGAATTCAAAAGATTTCTCTTCAACAGCTAGAAATATTTTTTTTTAGGAAAATTGTTTTTTTTTTTTCATTGATTGTTTGTAAGATCTAATACATTAGGTTACAAATGGGTGTGACATCCTCACCGTGAGTGAAGATAGGCTCACTCCCTCTCTAGCTAAAGAGTCTGCCATCAAATTGGCATCTCTCGGAATACACATCCAGCCTTGAACACATGTTAAAGCTAGAGAATGGATCTCTCGGAAGGTGTATAACAGCCTCCAGGGTGGGGCTGATGTTTGTCTGTACCAGCCAATGACATTTTTAGAATCTCCCTTTATTATTAATTCTCCACTGAGATGTGTATGAAAGCATCTAAGACCATGTAACACTGCATTCGCTTCTGCTGAAGTAGAATCATCTTCTCCAAGCAGTCCTGCATAAGATAAAATAATGTTCCTCCCTCATCTCTGATAACTCCCCCATACCCTGCTGGTCCCGGGTTACCAAATGATGAACCGTCAAAGTTCAATTTAATTTTCCCCATAGGAGGGGGGGAGCCATTGAGCTATCTGCCGAGGTGCACTAGTGTGATATGAGGTTGCCACTTCCTGCCATGCTGATCTATTTGCATCTCCATCATGCCCACCAAGTTGCCCATGTATGATCAGTCATTGGATGACCCAGTTTTGTGTCATAGTAACTACATCCCTCCACGCCTGGATTTATTTTGGAATACCCTCCTATTTCTCTCCTCCCATATAGACCAAAGCAGATATGCAATAAGTGATTTCCAGAGCCTCCTGACAATAGGGGAGAGATGACATGGAGCACAAACCAGCAATGCCTCCAATGTGTTAGGCATCCCCCATGAGAAGTCAAAAAGCTGCACAAATCACGACCTTACATTCCAAGTATACAATGCAGGGGGGGATGAAATACGGTCTCAGCTTGCACATCACATAATGGACATGCTAGAGATCAAGTGCAACCCTTGTGAGTATGTGCTTATGCAATGCATTCCAAACAAAAAACTTCACCTTAGGAGGGGCCAGGTCAGGAATTTCCAAGCACGCCTACTGTTGTGCTGCCCAGCATTCAAAGGCAAGAGAGATGTAAATGCAGTTGCTACCGAAAAGTCGCCAGCCGTAGATAGGCTCCAAATCAATCTATCCTCCTTGCTGGTATCTCTGAATATATGTCCCACCTTCACATCCAAAGTGCAAGCATCAACAGCTTCTTCATCCCGGAGTTCTCTTCTAAAGACCAAACACCAGTCAATATGTGTCCCATTGATAGCCTAGATGTCCTGAACTAATGCATCCAACTGACTGGCCACCCTATATAACCTCTGAAATTGTACAACAGCTAGAAATATAACAAATCATTCTACGGCCAACACTGGTAAATTCATATCAAGCATGGCCTCTCTTTGCAGTCCATCATTCCTAATCTTATGTCAAGAAGAAAGCCATCTAACTCAAAAGATCTAGCATAGAGTGGGCATGCCAAATCCTAATTCACACTCAAGGTATAAATCGCTTTATTGCTAATTTTCGAAGCTTAGTAATTACTCTCATTCGATGGTTCTCTGCATTAACAAGCTTTAACATTTTCTAAAACTGAAAGTTTTAAGCTAGTTGAACCAAACAAAATACCATCTAAAGTTCAATTCATCCATGCTGATTGCAGAACAATGTAAGGAATCATAACAATATCTTCTCATATTTTGAAACTAATTTTTTTTTTAAATGGTGAATAGGAGCATTGAGGATCCTACCCCAAGACCTCCCACAGTATAACTCCTATTGAGACTAATTGACCATCAAAGAATGCAAAGAGGATTTTTGTGCAAACAAAGTGACAAAAGGAAAATGTGGCTATTTTTTAAATGACAAATAATTACATCTATTTATCACAAACCATCAAGAGTTTGAGCATCAACAACGATAAAATCCACCCTCCCCACCGAGAACCTGTAGTTTCGCGATCCAAACACTTCCTCATAACGGTTGATAACCTACATGACAGAAAAAAAGATCAACCAGCTGTTTTTATATAGAAATGGAGGAACTTCATAAAAAAACAAAATAATATGTAAAATGTAAATCGACTCCTGCAAACTTCAGAACCATCAGATTGCAAGCCACTATAAATGCTTTGTAAGTCCTTTAAGTAAGGTTAACTGAAAATTTTCAAAGCATAATAAGTGACTCTAAGACTGCCTTTATCAAGGTTACCATAATATAGATTCATCCCTAATTGCTCATGAGCTTATTGATGTTAGTGTTGTTAGTAGAACTATTATATCATCTGTTGCAACATTTGTTGTAATAACCATTGTAATTTATGGCGTGTTTCACTTATCAACATCTGATCCTTAATTTGTAAATTTTTTATTGTGCAAGAAAAGCGTGACTTGTCATGATAGCATACATGCAGATTGGGAGATTGTCTTCTCCCGAGACTGTGATGGAAAATCTGTGTTGTCTTCTTTTTCCTTGGATTTGGATAGTTGCAGTCAAATGGTAGAGTTCATGAGGCATTCGAAGAAGAGAGAAGAAATAAGGCATTGAGTCCACCATAAGGAAAATTACGGTTTACGCAGATTGAGGTAGGTGTTGAATTTTAATTTTCCTGTCTCTTGTGTTTTCTTTGGCTTAGTTAGGAGGACCTTGGTGGTGTGTTTCTAGAGTCTTCTGTTGAAGAACTTGACTTGGTGCATTTCTAGGTTATCTCAGACTGTTTTCAGTATTTCTTTTCGATTGACTACGTTTTAACATTTGCCACCAAGAGAGGAAAAGATTAGTTTGTTAGGCTCAGAAGCAGACTCCAGGCATTCGAACTCGATGATAGAGTTGGTAGTGAAGATTCTTAAAGAAATAAAGGTTTTTTGGTGTTATTCAGTGAGTCTGAAAAAATTATTATTAACTGGTTTCTGTGTTCCTTGATATTAAAGCTTGAAGTACTAAGGGGAAAGAAAAAAGTTTATTATTCTTATGAAAATGGGTAGATTTTTTTAAATTTTTTTCTGAAGTTTTCTGTGACTTATTCAGGTATTAGTTACTTGGAGATTATTCTTGTGTTCTTGTTTGTGTGGAAATTGCCTAGATAACAGTGAATTATGGCCGGAATTGTTGTGAACCCTGTTCTAAAGAATGAAAAGGATGAGTCCACAACTGGTATTTCAGGAGAAAAATTTAAGGGAAATAACTAGTTATTGTGGTGAAGGGCAGCTGAGATACACTTAGGAGCTCAGGAGAAAGGGGAGTTTATATATGAAGCGCCTTCAGAGAACTCTAAGGTGTGGACAGCTGGTAACATGATGGTCATGTCTTGTATCTTCGCAAGCATAGAGCAGCACATTACATCGGTGGTTATCACTCAAAATTGTAGTCAGGACTTCCTCTGAAAATGTTTTTAGCAACCTCGTGAACGTAGAACCGACAATTGAGTAACTGGAGGCACTTTAAGGGGGAGTCCTTGGCTGCGGTGACTGAGATTGAAATAGGAAGAAGCGCAAGCCAGAGGAGAAGTTGTGAGCAAAGGCAAAGGCAAAGGGGAAAAAACTGCCATGTATTCATTGCGGGAAGACTAGTCACATGTCCAAAAAAGTGTTGGCAGAAGTATGGCAAGCCAGCCTGGGCAAATCAAGCAACAAGTGGACAGGAGCAGCAAGCTCATATTGCAAGCCTCAAATATGAATTACAGTCTTCTTTAGTGTGTCCCGCAAGTACCAAGTGTTGCCTCATCTTCCAACTCAGCAGCTTTTTTTTAGAATAGTGATATTTTATTGATAGATAATGTCAAATATAAAAGTCCATAGTGTACATAAAGTACTATGGAGTTACACTAGAGACCTACTTTTGAATGAGAACAGTAATAACAGCATTATATTAGTGAAGAGAAGGTTCCTGTGATTGTGGCTGATCTTGTGATTCCTTTCTTGGCAAGAGTATCCGCCTCTGCATTAACTGACCGTGGGATCTTTGACCAGATTATTTGCCATTCCTGTGTTATGTCAAAAAATTCATCATAAACAGGTTTGAGGTGCCATGGGGGAGGAACAATCTTCTACCCCAATTTTTAACATGCTCTGAGTCACCTTCTATGATAACTGGAGTGTTGGACCACTGCTTGTAGATTTTGGCTCCTTCCAATAGGGCCCTCGACTCAGCTTCATTAGTTGTACATGTGTCCGAGGGTCCTGAAAATGCCATAAGCATCAGACCCATACAGTTTTTAACTGTTCCCCCAAGCCCAGCAGGACCAGGGTTTCCATTGGAAGACCTATCTACATTTAGTTTTAGATAGCCTTGTTGAAGGGGGGACCATGTTTCCATCGTTGTCTGTTTGAGGGGTTGTGACGCTTGCCCAAACAAGTAGTATAACATTCAGTGTCAGTGGTTCACAACCCACTTGGGTAATTGGCATCGGAGCCAATGTCCAGATGTTAGGTACCTCATTTATTTTCTCTTTTGTTCATTATTCAACCTAGTTAGGATTTCTTAACCTGGCAAATGGATCTAAGAGCATTATTATTGGTGTTGGTCGTTTGAGTTTGTCACCTTCTTTAGTTCTGACAAGAGCTCTACCAGTTCCTCGGTTTCCTTTTAATTTATTATATGTCGGCTAGCTCACAAAGTCTTTGAAGCAAGTCACTTTTTATTCTGGTGGTTGTGTTATACAAGATCTCAAGATACACACGATGCATAGTTTGGGTCATGAGAGGGGTGGCATGTACCATACTGAGCAACCACAGTCACCAATATCTTGTTTGTCATTGTCCCCACTAGACTGCATGCCAGACTGGGTCATCCGAGGTTGGCTGAACTCTGCACATCAGTGTCATCTACTCCGTCTAACTCCATCATGGAGTGTGAAGTGTGTCAACTAGGAAAAGTCAATGCATTATAAAGGTTGACCAGTAAACTCCTAAATGGCTAGTCATTTAGAGATACAACTAGGTTCAATAGACTAGCAGCTCAACTTGTATGCCCCAGGTTATGTGTTGCTGGATCCAGGAAGTTGAGAACCAAATTATTTGTGTTGTCTGCTTCCCCAAGAGCTACTGCACTCATCATAAGCATGTTATGTGTTATCCTAAACATGATGGAGTGTTGAGTTAAAAAGTCCACATTGGAAAGACAAAAGAAAAGTTAATGGCTTACAAGTTTGAGTAAAAGGCCTCCTGAGGTTGGACAGGGTCCAATCTTGACAAATCTAATCATTTTGAGTGGAACAAGGTCCAAATCTTAAAAAATCTAATCATATTGGGATGGAACAGGGGTCAATCTTAACAAATCAAAATTTTCATCTTCTTCCCATTTTCTTTTATTTTCCTATGTTGAGAACCTTACACTGATACCAAATGAAACAACAGCAAAAATGCAACTTTGATGCATAATTCCAAATGCCAACTGTTATTGGAATACCTTTGCATGACGAGAATGGAAACCTGCATATCCAATATCATGATTTCCTGAGAGGTAGTGCACTATCACATCTTGCCTGTATTGGTTCAGATCAAATATATGCTTAAAGCGGCTTAGTGATTCTTGCCACCTGTTAAAAGAATCATAGAAATTCAGATTAATAGTATTTGAAAATGAAAGATGACAACTGATACTGCCACAAGTCACCCAGTATTAGGCAAGGAATATAAGTCGTTCAAGTTAATTAGACAGATATGGCCGATTTGACAAATGAATTCATTAAGCATTTAATTTTTAGGCACAAAAATTCAAGTCAAAAGTATAAATTTGATTGATAATTGTTTTTGAAACAGATAAAAGTTGAACTCAGATATTGATACAGAAACATAAAGAGAAGAACAAATGAACGGAAGAAAAGAAGAAGAGAAGAAGAGAGTGAAGAAAGAGGAGAGAGAACAAAAGGGGGATGAAAATCATAAATAATCTGGAGAAAAATAGATGTGAGCTAAGAGTTTAGAGATCATTATGCATCTCTGTCAACTGACTTCCATTTCTCCAGCTCATCAATTCAAGAGTGATTTTTTTGGAAATACTGACAATCTTATTGCAATTAAAATTTAATCACTCTATGTCTGTACATGTATTCAATGATTCTAACTAGTTTTTTTTTTTTTTTTTTTTTTTTTTAAAACTGCATGCCTTTTGGCTTTTTATTGATTGCTTTCAAATGGTACAAAGATCATATAGTTACAATAGAGTTACATCATAAAATACAAGTCTTTCTTTTACATTGTTTGTATTTTGATTTTGCTACAAAGCTCAATGGATTGAGTTTCCCCAAACCAATACATTTCTGGTGGTTCCTTATTTTGCTAGACTATCAGCTAAGGAATTAGCTAACCTAGGAATTTTTTACCATGAGATCCTCCACTCCTTTGTTAGCTCGGCAATTTCGTCAAAATAGCTTTCATGGAGGCCTTAGATTAGCAGTACTCCATCCAATTGTGAGCGCTGAATCTCCTTCTATGATCAAAGGACATCGCTCCAATTCACTGAAAAAATTTGAGTCCAATAAGCAGTGCTTCGGTCTCTGCTTGATTAGAGGTACATTGTTGTAGAGTTCCCAAAAAAGAGAGTAGGATCTGACCATCATTGTTTCTGAAGACTCCTATGCCACCTGGTCCTGGGTTGCCCAAGGAGGACCCATCAAAGTTTAGCTTTATCTAGCCCTGAGGGGGGAGTTTCCATTCCTCTATCACAGGATTTTTCTGATACCCAAGGTTCATTACTTGATTCCAATGTAGTCTAATGATTGTTGTTGGCAGGGGGGTACATCTTTGTTAAATTGGTTGTCCACAAAAGTGCCTTGTGAATTACTTTCTCTATGATGCAGCCTATTGAGTGTGCTTTGTTCTCGAAGGTTATCGAATTTCTTTCTAGCCATAAGAACCATGGTAAGGCAGCTAGGACTTATGCCCATAGATTCTTTCCAATTTTAGCAAAAGGAGGGGAGCTCCATTGCTGCCATAATAGTTGAAAGTTTTTAGGCATGCAGATTTAGTATCCAAACTTTGTCAAAAGAGCTCCCCAAATCTTCCCATTGAAAGCACAATGGAGCAAAATATGATCACATGTTTCTTGTTTCTCAAATTGCCTAATTAGCACAAGTCATTTATGACTATCTGTCCTCTTTTACTGAGTTCATCACAGGTTAGCACTTTCTTTTGTGCAGCTGCCCACAAGAAATGAAGCACGTTCTTTGGTGTTGGCAATTCCCACACTCGTGGCATGGGGCTCTTGTTCTGACTAGTCATTTCGTAGTAACAGATCTTGCATATTGAGAACAGCCCCACAATAGCCACGAATTAAGGGCAAGTCTTCATATTTATATTTCATTGCAGTTTAAGCCAGAAAAGTAAATATGAGAAACCTTCATATGACATTGCTTTAGCTATTTCGCCCATTACTGATTCGATTTGTAAAGCTGGGTCCAATGTCTATCCCAAAATGACTAGCCAAGTTAGAAAGTCCATTTCCCAAGTAACAAACCCAAGGTTTACTAATCTATTTGTTTCTTTCAGAATACTTACTAATCCTTTTTTTTGTTTTTTTGAGACTACTTACCAATCAACCTTAAAGGTGGAATTATTTTGTAACCCTCCCCTTTGAGTTTGGACCTTCTTTTGGTTTCATGCATGCGGACAATATGTATAGAGGTCCATACACAAGTACCTCCTTTCAGACCATGTAAAGTTCGGTCCAAGGTCAATCCTAAAAGACTAAGCCTACATTCTAAGTAATAAACCCTAGATGTTATTACTCAATTTCCATTGTGGGACTATTATCTAACATCAAAAATAACTTTGGGTAGGCTTCATCATTCTTGTTGGGAGTAATTCTAGGATTGAGCAAGAGGTCACTACAATGGCACAGACAAAGCCCCTGGCCACAACGATTTCAACACTGAATTTTACTGAGTAGTAGCATGGAAATTTCTGAGGGGGGATATTTTGCCTCGTTTGAAGATTTGTACCACGATGAGATATGATTCAAGAATTTTGGTGTCATGATCATCTCTCAAATACCAAAAAAAGGAGAAGCGAAATTTATCAAAAATTTCCTAGCACTTAGGGGCTTAGGTAAAGGGATGCCACACCACCACAACCCCCCGCCCCCCCCTTCTCCCCTCTTGTTTGTTCAATTTGGTTGGACAAGGTCACATTTGCCTTATAAAGAAAGGATTGAAGCAGACTAGGACTCTGGTGTCCTACATTAAAGCCTCCCAACCATGGACCAATATTAATGCACCAATTAACACAAGATGAGATTTAGAACAATGAAAGCTGAACTCGGAGGGGACCAGATCAATCCTACACCAAGAAGAGGGTGGTGTGAGCCTCCTCAAAGTGGTGGCAAGATTAGGAGATTAAACCCAACCTTACTTGTTGGCTAATAGGATATTTAGAAAGGAATCTAATACTTCAAAGAACCAGCCAAAAGTAATAAAAGAAACTCAAAAATAAACAAGAGATAACAATCATAAGTAAGTGGAAAAACTATAGCTTTCATTCAATAAGAGTGATGCCCAAACAAGGGCTAATTACATTGTATTTATAGGTTGGCTATCCTCCTATACATGCTTAAAATAACTCTTGGCTAAAAATAAAGAGTTCATAACTCCTCATACAAGAAAAATTCTAACAATCTAAAAATAGAGAGTCCAACATGTCCACTAACTCCAAGTGTGTGGTGTGAGGTGGCACATGTAGGGGTTATTCAGAAAATAAAGAACCCAACTACTAACTCAACATAAACTACCAACACTAAAGGACTTTAATTCCTCTTCTTTTTCCTCTCATATGTCTTCTCAAATCAATCAACTAATTCTTCTACATCAACCCTAGATGGGGATGATGTAGTAGATGCTATTGCATCAAATATGCAGATGAGACAATTTTTTTTTAAGAAAGTGTTTTGTCTTTTTATTGATTAATGAGAGTCAAGTTACATAAGGACACTCTCACATCAAGTGTTGAGAGTTGAACTCCTTCTCTAGCTAGAGTATCTGGCAAGGAGTTGGCGGATCTAGGAATACAATGTCACTCATGAACATATGTAGAGGCTAAATGAGAAATTTCTTTAAAATGATATATGAACCTCCATGGAGGAGCAGAAGTCTGCCTACACCGCCCAATGACATTACTCGAGTCACCTTCAACTATTAGTGGTCCAGAGAAGTGAGAACGAAAGCATCTGAGCGCGAGGAGTACACCATGAACTTCAGCCGAGGTAGAATCATCAATTCCCAATGGTCCTGCGAAAGCTAGAAGTGTATCTCCTTTTGAATTCCTAAAAGCCCCTCCATATCCAGCCGGGCCTGGATGGCCCAGAGATGATCCGTCAAAATTGACCTTGATCACCCTGGGTGGTGGAGATACCCAAGCAACTGGTGGAGTGGAGGGAGAGGCAATCGGGGTGGATGCCACTACCATCCATGCTGATCTGACCAAAACAATATTAATATCACTTAACATGCCTTGCACTACAAGCCATTGGATAACTCGGCTCTGAACTAGGGAAGCAACTACCTCCCACTGTGAAACCTTAGCTTGGAAAATTCTCTTGTTTCTCTCCTCCCATATTGACCAAGGGAGGTGGGCTACTAGAGGCTTCCACATCAATCTGCCTACGGGTGATAGATGGGAGAGGGAGGAACCAATGAGAGAACTCAAAGACCCCGGAATCACCCATAAACATCCAAATTGGTGCATGAACCACATCCTTAACTTCCATGAATAATCACAGTAGAGCATTAGGTGACTGTTGTTTCGACTTGATTATTGCACAATGGACATTCTTGTGATGGTAGGGACTGCCCTCTTCTTGACAACACATATTTGGTAAGGATTCTTCCATGTAGTGCACTCCAAATAAAGAATTGCATTTTTAGGGGTGCTGGTAGAGACCAAGCCAAATGACTACAATGTCGGGTGTAATTTTGATGAATCAGAGCACTGGAAGCAGATGCTACTGAGGACTCTCCATCAGTGGAAAGTGTCCAAATAAGGTTGTCTAGTCTTCTACCATCTCTAAAGAAGCTTTCAAGTAATTTGTCTAAAGAGCTAAGTGATATAGCTTCCTCGTCCCGAAGTTCTCTCCCAAACATTGTGCTCCAATTCATGCACTAGGACTAATTGTCTACTAGAAGATCCTTCACCGAAGCTTCCGATTCCCTCACCACATTGTATAGTAGGGGGTGGCTAGATCTTAAAGAGGCCGAGCCAAGCCAAGGGTCAGTCCAAAACGAAGTGGACTGCCCATCCCCTACTGCCCACCTGATATGCAACCTAAAATCCACAAAAAGTTTGATGTATCTCCAATTTACTGAAAGTTTCCTAGTAGAATCCCACCCCATTACCCATGACTTCTCTTCTACTCCAAAATTCATTCGAACCAATTTGTTCCACGAAGCTGATTTATCCGTGTTCATCCTCCAACACCATTTCATCATGAAGGATTTTTTTATTAAGGAGATCCTTCATATGCCAAGGCCACCATTGTGTTTTGGAAAACACTCTTTTCCAATTGACCAAATAATATTTAAAATCTTCGTTCGTTCCTTTCCAAAGAAAGTTTCTAAGCAGCCTTTCTAACTCCTTTGTCACATTGACCGGGCAATGCATAAAGGAAAGGTAGTGTGCTGGTATACCATACAGACATCCTCTGATAAGAATTATCCTGCCAGCCTTGGATAGCATCTTGCCTTTCCACAGCGAGAGGCGTTTCTGCATTTTTTCCACTACCGGGCTCCAAATGGCTTGTGTAACTCGGCTATGAAACAAGGGAAGAGACCCAACATTGCACCCGAGCATTTCAGCAATGTGTTGAGTAGCCTCGGGAGTAATGTTAAATCCAAAGATTTCGATTTTGGACCAATTTACTTTCTGCCCTGAAGCTAACTCAAACAAGTTAATGACAACCTTCCACTTCCTCATCTGCTCCACCGACCCTTCACCAAAGACTATGGTGTCATCTGCAAATTGAGCTAGTGGCAGGAAGCCTTCCAAGAGGATGTTATGCAGTCATTCCACTTCCATGGTAGCCTTAACCAAACTTGTAAAACCCTCACCCACAATGTTAAAGAGGAGAGACAAAGGGTCTCCTAGCCGAAGTCTTCTTGTACTTCTAAAGTACTCGAAAGAACCCTTGTTCACCGATAAAGAATATGAAGCATTGGAAATGCAAGAATGAATCTAACCCATCCATATCTTCCCAAACCCCATTGTGCTCATCATAACCATTAGGAAGTCCCAGTCTACTCTATCAAAAACCTTCTCCATGTCTAACTTCAAGATAACCCTTGGCTGGTCCATAAGGCCCCAAAAAATGCATAATGGAGCCCACCACCTGCAGGGTGGGTAAAGTTCAACTTTGATGGTTCCTCTTTAGGAAACCCAGCCTAAAGGGGGTTGGAGGGGTCTTCAAAAATGAGGTTGGGCAGATCCTCTTAACCTTCTCTGGGCCTTTAGAGCACTGTACATCCAATGAAGTAGAATCCAAAGCTCTACTCACTGGTATCAAAGCTTTTCATGAACTGCAACCAAACAACATTGTAATCGAAGATGACTCAGCATTGGTTATAAGATGGGCCAGCCGATCATCTAAGCCTCCTTGGCGACTCAAATGCCTATATGATGAGATCTCAGACATTACTGTGGAGTGGAGGATAGCATGGTCCAAAGTCCCTAGATTTGCTAATTCATTAGCAGATAAGTTAACAAAAGAAGGAACACAGAGACAACAACTTGTAATAGGACCTTGGTTACTCTTTGATTAATTTCAAAAGGACCTTGAAAGCCATGTAATCTGCATTGTAATATTACTATATTTTATCAATAAAAAGACATCAACCATTTAAAAAAAATAACCCTTGGCTGGTCCGATATGACAAAACGGTCTGCTACCTCATGAACCAACAAGGGTGCATCTAGAATTTGCCTGGATTTGATGAAACTGCTTTGCTCTTTACTTACGAGACTCGGGAGGACAGATTTCATTCTAGCTGTAAGAACCCGTGCAATTATCTTATAAGGACCCGAGATCAAACTAATTGGTCTAAAATCCTTAATGTTCTCCACCCCCCTTCTTTGGTAATAAGGCAATCAAGGATGCCCCAAGCCTCTTGTAGACAATCCCCCTATTATAGAAGTCATCCATCAAATCCATAATATCTCCCTTTGTGGTCTCCCATGTAGCCCGAAAGAACTCCCCATTACCCATCAGGACCAAGGGCTTTGTCAGTAGGGAAGGTCTTCACTGTTATTTCTCTCTTCAAATGAGAAGGAGGCTTCAATCAAGTTGGCCACGTCTGAGGCTAGGGAGGACATTGGCATACCATGCATTGAGTGTATAAAGCCCGGCTCCGCTTAATATAAACATGCATAAAACTCCACAAGTGCATTAGTAATTAATGCTCTATCAGAGGAGAGTTCTCCATTGACTATGAGAGAATTCACTTTGTTAGAGCTTCTGCGGGCAAATGCTATGGCATGAAAGAAACGGGAAATTGCATCCCCTTCCTTTAGTCATCTGTATCGAGCTCGCTATTTCCATAAAATTTGTTCATGTGCCACTAGAGACCGAAGATCTCTAGAGACCGTGAATGATCTGCAAATTCATATGAGATTAAGGGTTTTCCTTCCTCTAACACATCAAGAGTCAACTTGCAAGTAGAGGAGCAATTGTTGAGCGGCATTGGCCGACTTTTTACTCTTAACCCATTCAATTAGCTTCTTCTTGAGCATCTTGAGTTTCATTGCAAACCTCCCTCCTACTAGACCCTGGACTGAGAATTCCTCCCACCAAGTCCTTAATAGGACATCAAATCCCTCCTCTTCCAGCCACAAGTTTCCACCCGAAGAGGCTAGAGGCAGATTGTGTATCTATGAGAATGCGGCAATGGTCGGAGACCACTTTTCCTCCTACAGTCCTCAAGGCCTCGAAACCCTCAGCCAACTTCCCGAGGCTAGAAACCTATTTAAGCGCGACATTATGGGGCAGTTTTGCCCATTACACCAAGTGTACATCTTACCCCAAGTGGGAATCTCCTCTAATTCATAAGCATCCACAAAATCATTGAACTTCCTCATGACTCTAGATATTCTTCTAGCGAGAGGCAATTTCTCATTTCTATAGAGGATGGAATTGAAATCCCCCGCAAGGAGCCAAGGGATGTCCCATCTACAAACTAGGTCACCTAGCTCTTCCCAAAAAGCATCACGGTCACTGTTGTTACCTAGACCATAAATGCCTCCAACCCCACACAGACTGCCCCACTTCCAAGCTGTCAAGAGAAACAGCCAGTGTGTCCCATGCTACCAGGATTCCCCCCGAGGTGCCCCTTGCATTTAGGGCTACCCATTGTGGATTTTCGAAGGGTACCAGGTCCCTCGCCAACCTCTCATCCATGCTATCTACCTTAGTCTCTTGAAAGACAATTAATTACACCTTCCTATCCTCCAGAACTTTCCTAACATTGGCCCATTTTATTGGGTTCCTTATTCCTCGAATGTTCCAAGAGGCAATGATCATGGAGTATGATGATTGCTACTCCTAGCCTCCTTTGTGCCTCTCATCTATCATCTGCCCTAACTCCAGAATTTCTTTTAGCTCATCATCATTGCCTTTGCCTTTAAGCTGGCTCGACAGCTCCACCCAAGAATCAGTGGTGTTTTTCAGGTGGCATGAAGGGGTCAAGCATAATAAGCTTGTCATAATGCTCCTTGCCCACGTACTTCTTTCCGCCGCCCAAAAATTCCAGACAATCAACTGGAAGACCCTTCTCCTTATGGGTGGCCCTCTGTGCTACTATCTCATCACGCTCGAACTAGTGAGGGGACTCCTTACTGGCCATGTTGTGGTCAGGAGGCATATGAGGGTGGTGAGATGGGGATGTGGTTTTGCAGCGATGATAGGTAATGGGATTGTTGTGGCTGAGGTGAGTGGTCCATGTGTGAGGGAATGACAATGTCAAGGGTTTGTGGAGATTTTGCTGGTTTGTGTGAGATGGAACTACTTCCCACATATGATGTGCATACATAGTTGCGGGATGATGGTTTACTAGTGGTAGTAGGGAAGAAGGGAGAGTAACTATGGGTTGTTTGGAAGAAGACAGTTGGGAGCTGTGGGTTGGAGATTTGTGGGCAGTAAATGAGTCATCAATTCCTTCACTGCCAACTGATCCATCTCCATTAGTAATGAAGCCACCGAACTGCAGACTGTCATTCCTATCCCTGTTCAATGAGGGTTCATTATGTTGTTCTGCCATTATTCTTGTCCTCTCGTGGTGCATCTCCTCAACTTGTATTAAAACCTCATAGCTGGATTCACCCACCTTTATTGTTATCACCTGGCAGATGAGACAATTCAATTAAGTAAGCTCTCAAACTCAAGAGTGTCATGAGCATTTTCCAGACTACGTAGGGACAGAAAGTTAATTGGCAGAAATCCTATGTATTCGGTTACAATGTCCCAAATCAGACGATGGAAAAAATTACCAAAGCACTTGCAAGTGAACTATCCATGTATTTATCAATTTTCTTTTCAATGAATTGTCTTTTTCATCTTTGGCTCTGACGTTGATTGCTTCGTATTTCTATTGCCAAGTCTTACAACTCTGACTTCTTTAATCAAATTGAACAAAACCCAAGCTGACTGCCTTCTTTCTACTTCTCGAAACCTGATTGTTTGAGGATTCTGCAGTTTTCTGTATAGACATCTAAATCTTTGGCAAAACTATGACGTTCATGGCCAAGTGTTTCCGCATTCTTGTATCTTCTTGCTTATAGGTGTATTGGATTGCAAGGGCTTGTGCTACGTCTGCAACTGTGTTTCTTTCTACTATTACCAGATCCATTATCAAAGAAGACAAGCAAGGTTTCCCTGCGTCATATTCCACACATGCATCTTCACACCCTGAAACATTTAGAGTCAGGATTAAGAACTTACCTCGAGCTAGGCTGCCATCAATTAACAAGCTAGTAGGTTGCCTCTCTTGGGAGGCCAGCTCTGATTCACAATATCATATGGTAATTGAATAGTTTATTTTATTTTTTTTGTAGCATTTATATTGAAAACCCAAGTATACAACTAAGCCTTTTCATCTACCCAACCATCCATCATTGCCAGAAACCTGATACTTGCCTAATCTGGCTCAACCCATCACATAACTCATTTTCTATTCAAATTCTTCTTATATTGAAAAACTCCCAAATTTTACTGAACCAAACATATCAATCCAAACAAAGTGTAACCTTAATGCAAAAGCCGGTTTTATATATAAAAATAGAAAAACAAATATTCAGATAAAGAAAAGGTAAGCAAATAACTTCATGCCTTACTCTTCATCTGTCAAGAGTAGTCCGCCATCAAATTTGTCACCAAGAAATACAACTAGTTCAGGACGCAATGGCAATATTGAAGAATGAAATGATCTTCTCATATATAAGTCGGTATAGAATTGAGCTGTCTCTAAGGCAAATGATTTTGGAGCAAGTCGAAGAGAAGTTCGATCCATAAGCTGTTAATGAAATCAAAAGGTTTGGCAATGTTATCATAAATTCAGTAGTCCTCAAACTACATTAAAACATCAAAAGACAAGCCTCCTTTCAGGATAAAGGAAGCTATTTTAAAAGAATTTTTCCTGGCAATTCTTTAGACTTTTTTTTTGACAAAAATGCCTTTTTTTTCATTGATTATTTGTACGATCTAATACATCAGGTTACAAATGGGTGTAACATCCTCACGGTGAGTGAAGATAGGCTCACTCTCTCTTTAGCTAAAGAGTCTGCCAAAAAAATTGGCAGAATATATATCCAGCCATCAACACATGTTAAAGCTAGAGAATGGATCTCTCGGAAGGTGTATAACAACCTCCAGGATGGGGCTGATGTTTGTTTGCACCAGCCAATGACATTTTTAAAATCGCCCTCTACTATTAATTCTCCACTGAG
Source organism: Aristolochia fimbriata (assembly GCA_019845555.1). Lineage (NCBI taxonomy): Eukaryota > Viridiplantae > Streptophyta > Magnoliopsida > Piperales > Aristolochiaceae > Aristolochia > Aristolochia fimbriata. The sequence continues at coordinate 4,517,189 of CM034083.1, forward strand.
ATGTGTATGAAAGCATCTACGACCATGTAACACTGCATTCGCTTCTGCTGAAGTAGAATCATCTTCTCCAAGTGGTCCTGCATTAGTTTCTGACTTTGGTTGGAGCGTAATGCCAGAGTATTCAATAACCAAAGCAGTACACTGGGGGAGCCATTGAAAAGGTTATCCACAATGTGCTGCTATGGCAAAGCAGCTCCCAAAAGTTACCACTATTCCCAAACTCTTTTATACATATGCACTGGAGTAAAGTTATATACCTCAGTAATACAAAACAGCCTAGAATGGAGTGGCAGCGTCAAACTATATTTTGATGGCTCCTTAATCGGAAACCCTGGACCAACAGGTATAGGGGTGCTATAAGGGACAGTGGTGGACAGTGCCTCTGAGGCAGAGGCCCATGCTCTATTGGCAAGCTCCAAACTACTTCAACAGCAGCAAGCAGGAATGTACACATTGAACGGGACTCAGCCCTGGTGCTCGGCTAGGCAAAGATTAACTCCAACCCACCTTGGAGACTAAGAGCCATATTTGACAAACTTCAGTTGGTTTTGCAGTTTATGGAATGTAGTCTGGGCCAAAATACCTAGGTCAGCAAATTCACTTGCTGATCAATTGGCCATCCAAAAAAGTCTTCGATGTGTTACTAACATTTCCACCCAAAATTTTCTAAAAGAGTTAAAGAAAAGAATTTCATCGGTTCAGTATAGAGAGAGCATAGTTTAAAATCTACCACAAAATAGGATCAAAACATGTATTACCTGTGGATCGGCCAGAATAACAGCTTTCACCAGATTGCTATGATTTGTGCTGTTTCCAACCATCTGTATAAGCAACTCAACGATAGCTACAACTTAGTGGAACACAATATAACCAACATAATGCGGAGTTCACAAAATAATAATAATAATAATAATAATAATAAACGGTCATTCAGAAACTGTCCTGTACAACGAACATAATGCATCGAATACTAAGCAATGCAAGCAGGAGCTATCTCTATTGTGAATAAAATATAAAAACGCCACTGCATATATCCGATGGATGACCCAGAAAAATGTAAGATGAATGCTCCAGCCAAACCATGAAAGAAACCCGATCAAAGCGATCAAGAAGTGACGAGAAAACGTAAAAATGTTCAACCGCAGAGCAGTTAGAAATGAATTATTCCCAAATGACAAGAAAGCAAACATTTGACCCATTTTTAATAGAGTACCTGGGCGGAATATTGGGGTGGTTGAGGCCATGAGCACGTCCAGAGAGGGCGCCAAAATGCAATCATCTCGCCATATAAGAGAGTAGCCGCCCAAATGCAGCTGAGGAAAATGGTAAGCTTCCAAAGACTTTGCATTTTCTTCCCCCTATCAGCCCTTGAATTTGAACTGCAGATAATTCACTCTTCTCTTCCCTAATAAGACTGATAACAAATACCGAGCAGAGATCGTAATTGCGTCAAGTCCCAGGAGTACGACTTGCCAATGATTTTCAGACTTTCGTGAGAACGGTGTCAAAAAAAATGATTCCACTTCGACTTCGACTTCGACTTCGACTTCGAGTCCTTCGTAAAACGTAGAGAGTCGGAGACCGAAGAGATTTGGGACGAATTTTCGTTTCGTATAGAAGCGCCAGGAGAAACCCCTTCTCCCGGTTCTGCGCCAAACGCGGGAAAAGAAAGCGCGTATACAGTCTACACACGGTTAATGAGGAAGACTAGCAATAAATAAAAGGAAGATTTACCAATATTATCTCATTATTAACTTATTAGAATTTTTGTTCTATTTTTATTTTTAGTGTTATTCTTACATTCTGGGATAGAATAGAAAAAAGTCCCTCGGTAAATTTTCCTTTTATTTATACCCGACAATGTGCACTCTTATCCCATCAGCCTCGTATCCCCTCTTTCGTGTTGCTACTTCGGCCTGCCACTGACTCTCCGATCAACCCTTCCGTTCTGGTCACCTTCTCCCGGTAAGCCTCCATTTTTCTCCCCTCAATTCAGTTCCTGTCTCGCCCATTCCGTCTGCGACCGGCGAGTAGTGGCGTGCTGTTATTTTTCTACATTACCCGCAAAGCTCTTTATCTCTGGGCGTCTTGGCTGGTTCCATTCTAAATTCAAGCAATTCTTTTGCGTGACAGTAAGAATAACTACTGTGATTGTCGGCTTACGCTGGGGTTGCTGAAATTCTTTTGCTAATTTTTAGATACTCTTCGTCTGAAATGGATATCCAAATGCACTGCAAGTTCACCTTCAGCTCTTATGCTTGCCCAAGACCGATCTTTTCTCCCCATTTTATCCGGCCAAAAAGCACCCAGCAAACTCTTTTCAACAGGTCGGAGCTCAGTACTGCAAAATCAGAGCTCCGAGCCACGTCTGGGTTGACCACTACTTCAGTCCCATCCACTTCGCAAATTGCTGTTCATAAAGTTACTGTTCATGACCGCCAGCGGGGAGTAACCCATGAATTCCTGGTTCCTGAGGTACTCTTAATCTTCACTTGCGAAGACTGTCGCATTTCTTTACAATAAATAGAAAGGATAAAATCCCACTGCTGCTTAATTCAGTTTTATATGGAACTTGTTTAAACAGGATCAATATATCTTGCATACCGCAGAATCGCAGGACATCACTCTGCCATTTGCATGCAGGCATGGTACTGCCCTCTGCTTGTTTTTGCAAGAAATGCTTTCTTTACGATTTAAACATTCGCTCAAAAGGGTGGGAGGGGTGGAAGGTGTATGTTTAAAACATCTTACTTTTTTATTATGTTTGTGATTTGTGGATAATATGAGATGACAAATATGAGGAAAATTATGCAGACTTCTCTTATATCAAAATTCTTACTATCATAGGGTATTTTTCACCTTGCAACTTCCGCAGATATTCATCCGAGATACTCATCCCTGATTCTTCGGTATTAATGACGTCAACTATCACTTTTTTGTTTTAATATTCTCTATGTACTGTCTCTCTTCGCGAGCTACTTACTTGATCTCTGCGTCATGGAGCAACTCTCCTTCCATTGCAGAGAAACTATGCAATTCCTCTTTTTCTGCTTCAATAGAAAATGTCTCTCACCAAAGTAGAACAAGTGTATATGGACTGATTTCATACTAGTAGAAATGAAGCCCTTCATGAGTGTAGGATGTACTGTTTTTAAGACTTTAGAAAGTTGAGGAAACAACAAAATCCTTTTCTGAGTCTAGTCAAGCTTCTTCTTGCTTCTTTTTTTGCTTCTATGCTGGGGTCAATTTCATGATTCTTTCCAATTAATTTGTCTGGAAGTCATAACAGAGCATTACACTTGTTAGGTTGCTGTACAAGCTGTGCTGTCCGAGTAAAATCTGGTCAAATAAGGCAGCCTGAAGCGTTGGGGATATCAGCAGAACTAAAGTCTAAGGTTCTACTTCACCTTTTGATTACTTCAGTTTTCACCATTTATAAGACTTAATTTGAACTATAAAGAAAATCTTGTATTTAAGCTTGAGAATAATAGATATAATTTTGTCAACATTATAAAGCTTAGTCTTATTCTATGTAATATGCCTAAATCTTAGTTATCCTCTCCAAATTTTCAATGTACAGCTGTCATTGATGTCAATGTGGCATGAGCAGTTTCTTCACTAAGTTGGGTGAATAATCTATCTGGTGGACATAATAAGGCAAACCTTTTTAAAAATCAGTTGGACTGGATAATTTGGATCTTATTCCATGACACTTCAACAATGAGATTCAAAAGGCTGTATGGTTTAGATATTTGTGAGTGCTGCTCTCTGAATTGGGCTGATTATAGTTACATTTGCTAGTTTTACGCAGCAAAAATAGTGGTAATAGCACTACAAGTCCAGGGGTAGAGGGTTAATACTGTGGTAGTTTGGAACAGATATGACAGAGGGTGTGTACCATCTCATCATGATTACTCATTTCTATTTCACTCCACTTGATGCAGTGACAAACGCAGAAGATTATTAAATCATGAAACGTATAAACTTGCCCTTGCTCCTCCTTAATCTCTATCCTAAACCAAGCTAATGTGATATCATTAGATATGTGGTTTCTATTGAACCAATCAGTTGACCCATGTTACATTTGTCTTGTCAGGGATATGCTCTCCTTTGCGTAGGCTTCCCATCTTCTGACATTGAAGTTGAAACACAAGATGAAGATGAGGTAACATAATCACTTTCATATCCTCACGCCTCACGCTTTTATGTTGTTTTCATTTGGGTATTAAAATAGGAATATGTTCATTGAATTATTGAAGTTACTTTTTTTTTTTTTTGAAATGGCAATTTTTGAAGTTACTATATACGAACTTCGAACTCAATAACGTACTTATGTCAATTGTTCTTGGGAAACTGTTAACTGTGCAGGTGTATTGGCTTCAATTTGGTCGATATTTTGCTCGTGGGCCAATTGTAAGTGCCGATAGACTGTCATTTCTATATCGGTGTGGAAATCTGGAAATAGAAGTAAAAATACATAAACTTGTCTTTCTTAAGCAGTGACTTTTGTTATTCTAAAAACTGCAGGAACGAGATGATTATGCACTTGAGCTGGCATTGGCTGATGAATGAGGGGATCTGTTCTGACTTTGCAATGCTTATGCAGCAATTTAGCCTTTTACCTTCTTGCTATCTCTTCTTTTACTCTTTTTCTTTTCTTACATGATTCCCTGTAGCACTAGGAATGTTGTACATAGCACTCCTGGTGGAGCCAGTAAGTTCTGTTTAAGCTGGAGAAAAATGTTATGTGTCATTATATTTTGAGGGGCGTTTTTAAGCTCATTAATAGCAATGGAATGTAAAATCCTTTCAAGCAAATACATGTACTTCGTATTATTTACATGTGGAGGGGTAAACAATATTATTCTAATGTTGGTATAATAAATATTCTCACATGACAGATATACTTGATCATAGGGAAATTATCAAAACATCATTATATTAAAAGCCAATATTATTCTAATGTTGCACCTTGTGGCTAAGGATTGTATTGACTAAATCCATCTAATAGCACTCAATAAGCAAGTTTAACAACTTGTAAAAATAATCGACAAAGTTATCTAAAAGAGACTATAATGTTGAACTCTCACCGTTGTATTAGATGCTATTAAATCCCTTTGACCTAAATAAACAACATTAATTGTTGTAGATAGATGGTGATAGGTGATATAAGTGTTAATTCCAATTTTAATAGTTTTATTAACTCTTATTCTTAATAGAATTTGTCTATACTTTTGTGCTTTAACATCGAATTCCATTAGCATGTATTTCTTTTTGTCATTTGGAGCCAATTGGATGGTTTACAGGTTAAATTAAGCAGAAAAGGAGCTATGTGGAGCTTTAAGGGGTATGAAGATTGAAAGAAGACATTAAGAAATTTTGCTGGTTCTGAACTTGTGGCAAGATTAAGTTTTTCTCTCTCTTGTTTTCAGTTATACCTAAGTATCATAAAAATGATTTTAGGGCAAATAAGTGAAAGGGGGATATGATTAATAAGCAGATAAAGTTCAAGAGAATATATCAACTAGGATTATTTATTCCTTATAATGATAATTAAAATAGTTGCTAAGCGTTTGATCAATTGTTTGGTCATTGAGGGTCTATAGAGAGACCTTTTTATGAGATATCTCTTTATATGTTGATAATCCTTGGTAGTAACCTATAACAGGTTATAGAGTAAAAAAGAAAAAAACTCAAGGAAATATTTTTTTCAAGCTCATGAAGAGATAAAACAAGTGTTATGAAGGGCTCAAAAAAGAATCCACCAGTGCCTTCTCGCGAACGAAGTATTAGTAAATTTCAATGTGTTTCGTCCGCATCCAAAGCATACCGGTTGTTCGTTCAATTGTTTTTGCACAATATATTCCATTATTGAAGCTCCTAAGGTAGAACTAAAACAATTTCTCTTTTATCTCAGGCATGCTTTCTTAGAAGAATTCTCTACTCTTTCATGTGATTATAGCTTCCAATCTAACTAAAGAACAAGAGAACAAATTATTGCATTTTTTTGAAAAAGTAGCCAAAATTCCTATACAAGTTTAACTCTAATAAAAATGTTTGAAGAGACAATTAACCTAAAAAATAGAATTTAGCAAATTGATGTCAATCAATTAGACATTAACCAATTTTTTTTGTTAATTACTAATGTACTACATCAAAGGGAAAATGGATCAAAGAATGATTTTTAGTAGGATGAAGAAAATATTCTGATATTTAAAATTATTTAAATTAAAACCTTTGTTTACACTATTATATAAGAATGACTTTGTTTTGAAGGTTATATTATACAATTTTTATCTTAAATATTTTATCCACATATAAATGAGAGGTAACAGAATTTCAAAATTTAATTATTAATATTTAAGGCAGTGTTTTAAAAACCGAACCGGCCATTAAACCGGTAGTACGTCCGGTTTTGGTCGAACCTGGTTGAACCGGGTTGGACCAATGGTTCAAGCATTGAATATTATGCCCTATACTTTATATTTTCTTAATATTTCTATAAAAAAACTAAAAAAATAATCCTGATTATAGTGGATTGGCCTCCGATTCTGGTTCAACCGGGTCGGACCAGCCGGTTCGGTTCAGTTTTTAAAACACTGATTTAAGGATTATGTTATATTTTACTAATAGTTTGTTTTTGTAACATACGTAAACAATGCTCACTTAAAAAAAAAAAAAAAAAAAAAAAAAAAAAAAAAAACATTGAGGGCGCCCGGGGACCAACGGTAGGCTATGCGGCCATTAAAGAAGACTGCAAGCGGTATGCGAAGATCCAAAGTGGACTCAGAGCCGACGGCTAAGATCATCACGGAACACGCCGGTCTGCCAACAGGAAATTCTAAGGAGTTCACGCTGACCTCTGTGGAGGCAAAAGCCGAAGATCACCTGGTGCCAGACTTCCAGTCCCGCGTGTTATAAATCAAGCACCTTTTGTCCCCCTCCAAAATTCAACTCTCTTTCAGTCTCTTACTCTCTTCAACGACTCCATTTCGAGAAAGAATATATACAGGAAGATAAGGGAAAATTCGTTATCGGATCGCGAACAAGCAAGGAGTTGGGAATGCGGTAGGGGAAATGGGAAGCTGAAATGCGGCCGGATTCATGGACACCTTTCTCTGTCGACGACGGTGTAATTGAGAGCCCTAAGGTTTTCCTTTTCATGTCTTTTCTTTTCCATCAGCAAGGCGCGATGGATTTGTCCAAGGTTGGGGAGAAGTTACTCAGCTCCGTCCGATCTGCTAGATCTTTACCGTTTCTTCCTCCGGCGCCCGATCGTCCGGAGGTAAATACCTGACTCTGATTTCGTGTTTTGATCGACTAATTGCGGAAATTGAGTGATTGATGCCGAGTATGACATTTTCCCTGCCTAAATTTGTCGAATTGTTTATAGTTTTTGCTGGTTGTCACAAGCAGGTGCCCTTTGAGTGAGTTAATTCATGCGTTCTGTGCTTGGGCATCGGCCGAATGGTGTCGACGCTGATGCATTTGGATTTGATTGAATCACTCAACTAGAAATACTTCACTTAAGTGGAGCACATGACCCATAGGTGAAGAGACTCCTTGATTGAATAACCGTAGCTCATTTCCCACGTGAAAAGCTCAAAAGCAAAGAATAGTCTCGTTATCAGGATAGCCATTGTCGTGAAAGTTATCTGGCACTAAAGCTTCCGGGAGTTTGGTTGGACAGCTGTATGTAGATTTTAAGCTAGAAATCATGAAAGGACCTCCAATAAGAAGGAACTCGCGGATCTTGGTATGTAGACATGGTTGAGATAATATCAATGATAAAAATGCATAAGTTACTGATGAAGTGCAGTAGGAGTGCTTTGATAGCTCAAAAAGCCCAGAAGGAAATTTCTGGCAGCACTACCATTGTTCACTTTTCCAGCGGCTACACAGAAGATTGACTTAAGGTGCCATGGGGATGGTGGTGCTTTCGTTGCCCATCGAATTGTGAGTGCTGAATCCCTTTCCACTGTTATAGCTGTTTCTGATAAGGTGTTACTCAACATCAGTCCTGTGAGTGGAGCTCTGGCTTCTGCTTCATTCTAGGTGCATAACGCTGCTGGTCCGGAGTATGAAAGCAGGTTTTCTTTGACAGTCTTGGACGAGGCCCCCTAGTCCTGCTCACCCAGGGTTGCCTAGCGAGGAGCCATGGCAATTAAGTTTTAGATGTCCCTGGCTCTCATGCTTGCATTACTGGAGGTTTGTGGCTGTAGAGAAGTATCACCTTTTTCCAGTGTTTATGAGTGGTCATTTATTTCTAGAGCTGCCAACCCTATGACAGACTCCTTAGCTAAAGAAATGGTTCACCTTACCATGCTCTAGTGAGGCTGAATCTGCTTTTGTAACTTGATTCTCATCAAATCAATAAATAAAGTACTTTCCTCAAAAACAATATTGCATCTGGAATGTACACCCTCAACCCCAACCGGTCCTGCTATGCTATACTACTCGGGACCAGCTGATAGTTGGACATCGGATGAAGTTGAAACTCTTGCTTTACTGACTGGAATTAGGCTATACTCACAGAACAACAATGAGCCACTACAGATGCAAGGAGACTCTAAATTAACTCTCTGTTGGAGTAAGGGAGCCCCCCACCATAGAAACTCATACACTTGTATGATGAGTAATACTCCTTCTCCATGCAAAGTAAATTCAATGGAAACACATCCCTAGGTCAGACAATTCAGTGGCTGACTGCCTAGCGTGAGGAGCCAACAGAAATCACCTTGCTACTGGACCCACTAGTTTACTGAAAAGCATTATAAAGCTTGTGAAAGAATTCTACGAAGCAAAAACATGATATGTAACAACTCATTTTATTATCTGAATCATTACCAAAAAATCACTATTTTCAAGAAAAAATATTGCATCCTGATTAATTTAAAGTGCAAGCAGCACAAAATTCCGAAAAGCAAGGAGAAATAATTTAGGCAGTATTGACAAGCCGATTTACCTCCCTCTCCGTTTGTTTCTCACTGAGGTATCATGATTTTGTTTTGTTTTGATCTTTTTTGGCTTTTGTGGCAAAAACAACTTAATTTATGGGTAAATATTTTGAACCTTGATTTGGATGTGCTTCTAATGTGTAATTAGTGAAAAGGTCAAAAAGGTCAGCAGATTTCTCTATTTATTTTTGAAAGTAAAACAGATTTATTTCTTGGTTTATTTGTGGTTTGTTTCAGGTTCCAGCTCGGGCTGTTGCTGCGGCTGCTGTTGCTCGTGCACTTGCTGGACTTCCTCCTCATCAAAGGCTTAGCCTTCCTTCAAATTCTGAAGAACTTGTTTCAATATATGGTCAAATACCACTTGGCCAAGTAATAGAGGAACTAGAGGAAGAATTTTATGAAGAGGTTTTGGTGACCCTTACCTTGTGATTTCCTGATATTCTGGTCTTGTTTCATTAACATAATCTGTTAGAGGTGCAAGCTTGAATTCAGGACACAAGGAGTTCTCCAGGAGACCATAAAATGAGTAAAATTTATTTTAGGAACAAAATACAAAATGTGGTATTCAGGATGGTTGTCATTGACAACATTTTGAGATTTAGGATCTGAACCTTGCATTGGAGATTCTGAGAGCAAAGTATTATGTTACAAACACCAGAGAGAGAACAAACAGGTATGAGGAAAAAACATGGCCGATGCTGTTGATAAATGGGTGTACATGTTGATGCGTGACTTCTTTGTCCTCTTTTGTTTTGAAAAACCATGGAAACTGCATTTTCAAAAAAAAAAAAAACATGGAAACTCTTTCCTTTGACAAGGGATACTTCATAAAAAAAGAAACTGGGAAGGGGATAGGAAATCCTCAAAGCTGGAGTGGAAGAGAATCCCCGATCACAAGATCATATCTGAATACACCAGCTTTAGTAAATCATCAATTGAACGATTTCCTGAGTTCATCACATGATCCAATGAATGGAAAACCTGTGCAAGGAGTAATTTCATCAAAATAGTATAAGATACCAGAAAGTTACTGAAGAACCCATGCACCAAAAACTATCAATACGGGAATCTTCTTCAACTATTAGATCACAGTAAGATAAAATGAGCTATCAGAGTCTAGGAAGAACAACACAAAAGTCAAAAGGAGCTTTTTCAATGAAGGCGGCCATAACCTCTTCAATAATGACATCTAAAGAAGTATGTTGAATATAATTTCAAAATGACACATGTTTGTTTTTTTTGCAGAATTTTGATCCAGTTAGATATGTTCTTGATCATATTCCATCTGAGGAAGACGATCTAACTTTTTTTGAGAAGAAGGTAATCCTGCATTGTGCTTGGATTTTTGTGATACATTGGAGTTTCCTTGTCTTTGTCTGGATGGTGGTTGTTCACATATTATCGTCTTTATCTTTCACTTTGGTGTTTTGATGACAGCATGCCTTTTCTTTTTGAAAACATATTTTTTCTTGGAAAATAATATGCTTAGATATTTATTGCACCTATTTTTCACAGCTACAAATTTCCCTACTAATATCCTATCCTATTGTCAGCTGTTTTAGTAGTCCTAAGGGAAAGTCTGCACCAAACCAACAATCTATGAGCTAACCCGAACTGATTTTTCTCTCACGTATTGTACCAGTGTCCTAGCACTAAGGAAACAAGCACCTTGTCTGGTTGATGAATCAGGACTGTACATGATTTACAGCCAGACATCCTACTTCAGGCCTCTGAGCTCCCTGCAAAAGAGGATAATTCTCAGCTAGTCTCGACTGCTGATATGGTCTGCCAGAGACCACCCATCCTTCAAAGCAAAAGAACTATAAGTTGAAGTTCTTTTATCCTTTGTCAAAGTGGTCAATACTCGTTCCTTGAGCTCATGTTACTGTTTTGACTCTCACTTATGAGAAGAGGTCTTTAAACCTAGATTTGTTCTATGCATTCCTTTATCTCTAGCTTTTCCTTTTCAGATCCAAATTGGACTTTTTGCACCCTTTATTCGATTTTCTGTTTTCCTTTACATGCGCTGTAAGAGGCTTGATTGTGTTGAATGTGGCATTGCTTTTTTATCACTTTCTGATGTCTTTTTTCGCAGATGGTTAGTTCCTGAAGTGTTTTCTTTTTTCTTTTTACCAATTTTCTACATCATTTTTATATAATGGTTTACCATGGTCTATGAAACTGAAAAATCTGGTGGCGTCTTTCACTTCTGATTTGCTTCCAACCTTCTCCAGGCTGCTGTTAGATTAACACAGCTGGATGCAATAGCTGAAAGATTATCACGCCATGTTATGGCGCATCATGAGGAAATGGGTATGTTTTACATTCCAATGGCATTTTTCAAGCTTCTGCAAGGAAATCAAACTGGCATTTCTTCTGATCCTGTTCTTGTGTATTGAGCGCCTTTTCTTTCACATTGTGTTTCTGCTGTTTTTCCTTTTATTGCAAACCACTATTTCTGCTCATCACAGACAACAAAACTTCAAAATATTCTTTTATTTAATTTCCATGCACCTTTTGTATCAGATTTTCAGAAGGGAATTTATGTATTTCTCTTATTATACTATCATTGTACAGTGAAGGGGATGCAGCTGGTTACGGAAGTGGAACAAGATTTGAGAGTAGCAAATGTAATTTGCAGGGTGAGCTCAAGTTGCTATTTACTTCTTCACTTAGAATGAAGTGGTAACTTTTGGTTTGGTTTCCTCATGAAATCATTATAACTAATGATAACAGAATGGTCGAAGGCACCTAACTTCTGCTACAAATGAGGTCTCCAGGGATCTTGTTGTCACTTCAAGTGCAAAGAAGAAACAAGCTCTTTTGGTACTACTCTACTGAGTCATTAACTTATATAGCTGCTGTGGTTTATTTGTAGCTTCTTAACTCATATTGTTATCATACATTTCACCACAAACTTTTATAGCTATTGTAGTTGCCATTACAAGTAACTGAGGTGCATGAGAGGACAGTAGGAATAACGAGCTTTGTTTTGTTTTTTTTTGGATTTTATTTTTATTTTTTAGGGAAGTGGTTTTTTTTTATTGATTAGATGAAATCAAGTTACAAAAGGAGGAGTCAATCTTATCGAGAGGTCAGTAAGGACTCCCTCTTAGAGTTGACAGATGTGGAAATACAAATCCACTCATGAACATATGAGGTGGATAATGAAATAAGAATAATGACAATAAGTACCCTCCAACGTGGATATACAATTGTCATTCACGCTGGAAAAAAATTCCTGCTTTTATGGGTCTCTACTCTAGAACGTTTCTTGCAGGATTCGAAGTCTTGCGACTATCTTTCAATGAAAAGGAATGGACAGGAATTGTGCTCTCGGTTAATTAATGGCAGTACAAGTCAAAACCCGTCAAAATTAAACACACTAAGCACCACCGTTTTCAGCAGCAGAGCATTTCTTAATACTTATCAGGAGAAAGAATGAATTATAGATTTTCTTCTCTTCTTCTCGTTGCTGTCGATGATGATTTTTTCTATTGAGTTCAGAATCTGGTCTTTTTGATACATACTCGCCGAAAAAACAGTCTTGTTAGATCAGCCAGGAAGACATTGTGCGCTTCCTTCTCAACTGCATCGGCCTCTTCTCCCCTATTTCGGCCCTCTTTGTCGACTCTCTCGGCATTGTCCGGCCGGAGGTCCTGGCGGCGAGGTGCCACGACCTCGCCTCCTCCGCCCTCGACTCCATCGCCCTTGTCCACGGCCACAGACCTCCGTTGTCGTCGCCCCTGACGGCACCTTCATCAACAAGATCTCCTCGGCCTTTTTGGCTGCCTCCGCCTAGGCGGCCGCGCTGCTTAACTCGCCCTCTCCGCCTAGGAGTTAGGGATTTCATGTCTTACTTCGATTGTTGTGGGTCCCCGAGCCACCTCATCTGGGCCAGACTTAGGGAGCAAGGCTTGGAAGGGATGCTCGACCTCTTAGGCAAATTGTGGTAATCGTCCTCATCCTTGTCGTAGTTTTTGTCGTTGTCGTCCGACGTCGAACGATGGTGGGGTAGTCAAAGGGGCTGCTACGGTCAAGGACAGCAAGGAGGTTCGAGGCAAATTGACTGTTGTTTTTGCTTTATTTTTTTTTTTTTTTTTTTTTTTTTAATATAATAAGGAAGCCTTTTTGGAGTTTTATTCCAGTGTGGATGACATCTGTAGTCCATGTTGGAGGGTACGTATTGAGGGTACCTTGTGGAGGTACCCCTATCATCATTCATGAAATAATCTCCCTAAAGAAGTACATGAATCTCCATGGCGGAGCCGACATCTCTCTACACCACCCTATTACATTTCTTGAATCCCATTCCACTATCAACTCCCCCCACCAAATGTGTGTGGATCTGAGTTCATGAAGAACACCATGAACTTCGGTTGAAGTAGAATCATCAGTGCCAAGTGGTATGCCAGCAGAATCTGACCCTCAGCAGTTTTAAATACCCCTCCATATGCAGTACGACCCGGATTACTGAATGAGGAGCCATCAAAATCTAGCTTATCTTACCCACTAGGGGTAGTAGCCAAGGTATGTGTATCGGGCTAGGAGAGCTAGAGGGGGTGGAAACAAAAGTATACCATGATGATCTTAAAAAGTCCCTGTTGGTGCTCCTTAATTTCCCATGAGCAGTGAACCACAATATCATCCTGTTTTGTATAATGGTTGTCAAATCCTTTCAACGTGTGTCTTTCCCTTGAAAGATCCTCTTGTTTCTCAGCCTGTCTTGGATAGATGCCCATGCTTGCTAGCTGCCACTTCTATTTTTTTGGAACTTCTGAAACTACTATTTTATGCAAATGGATGAAAGAAATACAATGGGTGGACAACCAATCAAAGACAGTTTATGCATGTTATGTGGAGAACAGGAGGAAACATGCAGCCACATTCTCCTCCACTGCAACTACTGTATAGAGATCTGGAATGCAATATTCCTGAGATTTGGTATAAATCTATTCATGCCCAAGTCCTTTAAAAGTTTCCTGCTGCAATGGTCAACCTCCCCATTGCCAATCTGTGGTCCATGGAAAACTGCCATTGCAGCAGTGCCTTGGCACATCTGGCTTGAGATAAACAGTAGAACATATAGAAGAACCTCAACAAGAGGAACTTTGGAAAAGTGCTTAAAAACCATCCTATTCTGGCTGGTATAGCTGGACAGCTGCCCCCCAATTCACTAATCCGCAGGCACTGGAGTAGAATTATCATGTATCATGGGCACAAAAGGATCCAAATGGCTGAGTGGCAGCCCCCTCCCTATGGGTATATCTCACTAAATTTCGATGGATCTTCATTTGGGAACCTACGACATGCTGGTTTTGGTGGTGTATTCAGAAATTGCAGTGGTCAGACAATTTTAAAATACTCAGGGATTGCTGGAATCTGCACATTCTATGAAGTAGAAGCACAAGGGCTTTTAACTGGGCTAAGACTATACACTATGCATCCAAGTGGGCATATTCAAATACAAGGTGACTCGGTGCTGGTTATCAGCTGGGGCAGTAAAACCACAAAACCACCATGGAGATTGAGGGAGATTTTTTGTGAATTAGGGGCTATAACCGACAATCAATCAATACAATGGTTAAAAATCCCACGAAGTGCAAACTTACTAGCAAAAGAGGGAGTTACCAAAAATGATCTAATGGTGGAAATACTGTAATTTGAAGTTTTATGTAAAAGCTATATGAACAACTCTTTGTAATAGTTGTAAACTATGTACACTATGCTCTAAAAGTTTAATAAAATTTTCACCATTTCAAAAAAAAATACAAAGGGTGGGGGTGGGGGGCGGGAATACATGTTCAAGGATTTTAAAATGTCATCACTTCATGTGGCTCCTGGGCATTTGGGGAATATTTGTAGTGAGATGTTTATTAAGTATGTCATAATGTGGAATCATCAAAAAAGTGGAGGGGGGGGAGGGGGGGGAGGGGGGAAGGGGGGGGGGGGGGGGGGGGGGGAGGGGGGGGGGGGGGAAGGGGGAAATCATGGAAATGGAAAATCTCATAAGGGGAAATCAAAAGGGAAAATGGATGGGACGAATGGACGGATGGATGATCAATCGGGGATAGAATAAATGGAAATGAAAGAACGGGATAAATGGGACGGAGAAGGATGGGAGGATGAAGTGGGGAGAGGGGATGGGAGGAGGGACAAAGAGAGGGATGGGAGGAGTGGGGGAGAGAGGGATGGGAGGAGTGGGACAGAGAGGGATGGGAGGAGGGGGAGAGAGGGGTGGGAGAGGGGAGTGTGGAGTGTGGAGTGTGGAAGGGTGAGAGGGATGAAGAGAAGGGGAGAGGGAGCGGGGATGTGGAGGGATGGTTTTGTAGTATGTTTGGCATATTTCTTGGCATGTCATGGATTCATTTCCTCACTGTTTTTGCCTTCTGGATTTAGCTTTTTCCCTTGCTAACATGTAGGACGTGCTGCCAATTTTGACTGAAATTCGTCATGCTGCTGACATGAGAATGACACTTGAATTGCTTGTTGAGGATGGAAACTACTTTAAGGTACTAGTGGTGTTCTCACTCACTCTCTCTCTCTCTCACACACACACACACACATGCACAAGTTCTCTCTCTCTCTTGACTTTTCTCTTTTCTAATGTCTAATAGGCATTTCAAGTATTATCAGAGTATTTACAAGTACTGGAGAGCTTTTCAGAGCTTTCTGCAGTTCAAGAAATGAGCCGTGGTGTAGAGGTTAGTTTTTCTATACAGGATTTTTAATTATCTATGACATTTCAAAAAAAAAATTATCTATGCCTACCAACTACTTGATATAAATATAAAACATTATTGATGTTGATTTCTCTTACTAACTGTGAGTGGTTTTATAACAGGTTTGGCTAGCAAACACACTTCAAAAGCTAGATTCTCTCCTATTAAGTGTTTGCCAAGAGTTCAGAGCCGATAGCTACATAACTGTTAGTATTTGCTTCATTTTCTTCTGAACTAACTATTCTGTTGTTTGTTTGGTGTTGATAGGAAATATTTGTGATCCTATTTTTTATGATGGTTTTCTGTATGCAAATTATAACTTTTTGATAGTTTTTAGGTTTAATTATTGTAAAGGAATGGAAGACAAAAATATGATGAAATGAAAGAAAAATAGAATGAGATACAGATTTATAGTAGCTGATGCAACTTTTTTTTTTTTTTTGGAGGAAAATTATTTGTTTTATTGATATAATAAGAATCAAGTTACAAAAGGTAGATTCAACCTTACTAAAGATGTGGTAAGGCGAACACCATCTTTAGCTAAGGAGTCAGCGACAGTGTTGGCAGCCTAGGAATACATGACCAATTATAAACACATAATGAAGCTTATAAAATCTCTCTAAAAAGATAGAGAAATCCCCTAGGATGAGTCGAGGCTTGCCTTCACCATCCAATAACATTCCTTGAATCCCCTTCTACCACACATCAATAAAAAGCCAAAAGGCATCACACTTAAAAAAAAAAAAAGAAATACGCTTCTAGCTCTAGCTCTGCAACAAGGTGACAATGAAAAAGGCCAAGTCCATGTAGAACACCATGTATTTTAGCTGATGTAGAATCATCCACATCAAGTGGCCCAACATAAGAGAGTACGATTTGATCCTCAATAATAGTATTGGTTTTATAAGGGGGATTGTGTAGTGGTATTGGTTGGCTTTTGTGTTTGCAGTCTTGGCAATTATTTTATCATTAGGATGAAATTTATGATCTTTATTGTTTCTTTTGTTGCAATCATGCTATAAAAGTGCTAACTATATTACTTTTTTATGATAAAATTGCTTTCTTTGTTTATATGAAACTGAAATTTAGATTACACAGGAGGAGAATCCTCATAATAGAAGTCTGTACCTTCTTCAGGCAAGGAATTGGCCATAGAGCTGGCAGATCTAGATATACAAGACCATTCTTGTATATTTGGTATAGCAAGGGAATTTTTTTTTCTAAAACTTATACAAGAATCTCCATGGTGGTGCAGATGTCTGGTGCCACCAACTAATAACATTGCTGGAATTTCTTTCCACTATCAGTCCTCTAGAGAAGTGAGCATAAGAACACATAAGGCTATGCAAGATACCATGTACCTCCAGAAAGGTAGTCCTCTTGTCCTAGGGGACCTGCAAATGAGAGTAGGATATTAATGCACTTGTAAAACAAAAAGAGGTTTAGGATAATGAAGGCTGAACTCGGAGGGGACCAGATGAAGCCTACCCCAAGAAGAAGGGTGATGTGAGCCTCCGCAAAGTGGTGGCAAGGTTAGGAGATTAATCCAACCTTTCCACAGCCTATTTGCTACATGTTCAAGTAATCCGGAATGGATTATTGAAACCAAATATCTCATTTTTTCTGCCAACATATTTTTTGTTCCTTTTTTTTTTTTTTTTTTTTTGAGAATGGCGAAACTTTTATTTCAATTTCAAAAGAATGAGTACAAAGAATAGCCTATAACAGGCCTTTTACAAGAGTTTGTCTCAGCATTCCCACTTTTGCTAACCTATCTGCCAAGGAATTGGCAGATCTGGGAATCTTTGACCAGATTATGGTCAAGTTACAAGTTAAGTCTGAAAGCTCATCAATACATGCTTTAGCTTCCATGCCGGTGGTTGTACTTTAGTTGCCCAAGCTAGGACAATAGCTGAGTCACCTTCCACATATAGGGGCAGCATTCCATCCTTCAAGCATATTCTAATTCCTTCTAACAGCACTCTTGCTTCGGACTCGTTAGAGGTGCAACAGCCTAAGGGTCCCGAGTAGTTGAGGATGTACACACCCTCAGTTTCTAATAGCACCTCCAACACCAGCTCTGCCAGGATTTCCAAAAGAAGAACCATCAAAGTTTAACTTGAAATACCCCACAGGTGGGGGCTGCCAATCCCTCATGATTGGTATTGCAGGAGAACTGAACTGGATGAGTTTTCCCCAATTTTTGCGCAGGACAGCACAGGGAAAGGGGTGCATTTTTTGAGTATTAGTGGACCATAGGAGTATCATTTGTAAAGTTTGTTCAATGATGCCCCCAACAGAAGTAGATTTTCCTTGGAATGTTCTTGCGTTCCTTTCTACCCATATCTGCCATGGAATAGCAACAAGCATTGCTCTCCATAAGGTTCTCCCACAGCTAGGGAAGGGGGGGTAGTACCACTGTTGGATCAGTCTGTCAAAAGAATATTTTTTGTCCCTTCACAACCTAGTAAAGACCAAGTGCAACTTTCTTTGTCGCCATTTGCTCGGATTTGCTGAAAATGGTTGTTATCCGTGAACTGTGCAGAGGCAATAACCCCTCTGAAAGAGTGTTATCCAGCCATCAACTAGATATTGTTTGCATCACTATTCCCACTAATTCTTCTCCCTCAATATTAGAGAGGAAAGGGGAAAGGGATCCCCATGTCTCAAACCCCTATAGCTTCTGAAGTGTTCAAAAGTTCCTCCATTGATAACAAGGGTAAGTGCATCACTGGCAACTTGGAGTGAATCCACTCCCGCCATTTACATCCGATCCCCATTCTGTCCAACATGAGTTAAGTGTTTTCTTTTGAGAATGGTGAGATTTTTTTTTTTTTTTGAGGAAAGTGAAGTTTTATTTCATAAAGCTGCGAAGGCAGCAAATTACATTTCGTCGTTACAACAGCTGCTCAAGGAGGGAGAATCACTGTGATAGCAGCAAGTGAGACTCCCTCCTTTGCAAGAACGTCAGCCGAGTGATTAGCTGATCTAGGTACATGGTTCCATTTTCTAACATTGTCTGCTAAACTCCATATCTCTCTAAACATATGTAGGAGCCTCCATGGGGGGTCTTTCTTCTGCTGGCACCACCTAATGACATTCCCTGAATCTCCTTCTACTTCCAGCCACTGAGAAAATCTGCTCTTGTATAATCTCAGCCCTTCTACGACTGCTGCCGCTTCTGCCTCTGTGGAGTCCGTGATCCCAAGAGGTCCAGCAAACGATAACAAGGTGTTACCGTCGTGATCTCTGAAGATTCCACCGATTCCTGCCGGCCTGGGGTTCCCAAGAGGCACCGTCCATGTTCAGCTTAATGTGACCGAGCCTCGGGGGAATCCATTGAGTTGGCTGCCTTATTCGGTGGCTGGTGTGTTGGCGAGCAATGGTACTCCAACTTCTTCTCAATTCGTCCCCTTTAGAATCCGAGAATGCCTTCATCGTGCTGAGCCATTCGACTGTTTTGTTAATTGCAAGTGTGGCTATTGCTTTCCAGTGTCCGTGCTTTCCTTGAAACACTCTCATATTTCTTTCTTCCCATATCTTCCAAGGGATGATCGAGGCGCTAACTTCTGCCATGAGCTGACCTTTCTTACCTCTCGTTAGATTCCTCCATTGTGTCATCATTTGCTGTAAACTTCCTAGTATGCAAAATGTATCTTCGAACAGGTCGAGAAATGCTGACCAGATTTTCCATGTGAATGAGCAGTGCAGTAGAATGTGGATCGTGGATTCGGCCTCCTCATGACAAAGTGGGCAGCAGAGTGATGGAAGATTCATCCCTCTACGTACTAGGTTATCCCTAGTCAATATCTTGTTGTGTAAGGCTGTCCATAGGAAGAACTTGGCTTTGGGCATTCCATTAAGCCTCCATGCTATACTAGCATGATGATTTCTTTCTCCTTTGAATTCCAACTTGTAGGCAGAGCTCACTGTAAATTCACCGTCCACCGAGGGCATCCAAATTAGTCTATCCTCGTAATGTGGGTTGATGTAGGCTGTTGTGATAGCTTTGTCCAGATTGGAAAGCTCAATAGCTTCCTGATCTCTGAGTAATCTCCTAAATAAACGTGACCAGTCGATGTGGAGTTGATTACCCCCCTGCAGGACCTCCGCTAGCTTAATTTGCTTGTTTCTGGACAGTGCAAAGAGCGCTTGGAATTGCTGACATAGTGGAGAACTGCCTAGCCAAGTACTCGTCCAGAATTCTGTCCGTCGTCCATCTCCTGGCATTATTTTAACGTTTTGCCTAAAGGAATGTACCAACTTGTAAAGCCTCTTCCAAATTGGCGATAATCTTCGGGTTGAGTGATCGCCCAGAATCCACTCCCCCTGAGATGCACCCAATTTGGCTCTGACCATCTCTAGCCACGGCGCTGGCGAATTTTCATTCAGTCTCCAGCACCATTTGAGGAGCAGCGACCGATTAAGAGCTCGTATCGAGCAGACTCCTAGGCCTCCTCCTGCCTTAGATTGACATACCACATCCCATCGAACCAAATGCACCTTGAATTCCTCTCTTGCGCCTCCCCATAGAAATCTCTTCATCACGGACTCCATTTCTGACGCCACCGAGGCTGGACAATGCAGGAAGGAAAGGAGAAACGTAGGAATCCCCAGTAAGCAAGACTTCAGAAGTACTAACCTTCTTGCTTTCGAGAGTTGAAGGCCCTTCCAGGTAGAAAGTCTACTGCGAAGCCTTTCCATAGTAGGATCCCACAGCCGTGCGTTGATTCTTCCGTCAAAAAGTGGCAGTCCAAGGTGGGTGGCGGGTAAAGAACCAATCCCACATTCTAGGAGGGCGGCTGCAGACACCAATAGATTGTCTTCTACTCCGAACCCATGTAATTTGGTCTTACTCCAATTCACCTTTTGTCCAGTGGTAAACTCCAACAGGCAGATTGCAGCTTTCAGCCGTATAACTTGCTCCAAAGATCCTTCACAGAAGACCACCGTGTCGTCTGCGAACTGAACTATGGGGACTTCATTGTTCGGAAGGGGACTCACGAGCCACCCCATGGTGTAGAGCTGTTCGAAGAAGGCTGCGGTCCCTTCAGCCGCTATGTTAAAGAGGAGCGGCGAGAGGGGGTCTCCTTGCCTGATCCCTCTGGAACTTTTGAAGTAGCCAAAGAGACCGCCATTAATAGCAATTGAGAGCTGAGCCGAACTAATGCAAGATTGTATCCACCTCCTCCATCTTTCTCCGAAATTCATTTCCTGCATAATCAAGTCTAAATATTTCCAATTTACCCGATCGAAGGCCTTTTCCAGATCCAATTTAAGGAGGAATTTGGGTTTCCCCTCCTTGAAACTGTGCACTGCTTCTTGGATCATCATAGCTGAGTCAAGGATTTGACGTTTGGGCACAAAGGCGTTTTGTTGTAGGCTGATCATAGTAGCAATGACCTTCTTCAATCTGGCGGCTAGCGCTCTAGCCACTATCTTGTATAAGCACGATACCAGGCTGATTGGCCGGAAGTCGCGTATCTGCTCTGCACCCTCCTTCGGTATTAGGGCAATGATGGAGGCCCCGATACTGTTGTGCCGTAGACCGTGATGGTAGAAATCCTCAAATAGAGCGGCTAGGTTGTCCTTTAGAAAGCTCCATGTTGCGCGGAAGAACTCGCCATTGTAGCCGTCTGGTCCGACCGCTTTATCAAGTGGAAGACCCCTTCCGCTAGCTTCAATTTCCTCCAGCGAGAACGGCGCTTCTAAGAAGTCTCTATCCTCCTGGGCTAGCTTAAAAAATGCTAGGCCTTTAATACACGGCTTGCTTTTTCTGTCATCTTTATAAAGATCTGCAAAAAAGTTAACAATTTCGTTAGTAATGCGAGACCTATCAGAAATTAGCTCCCCATCAATGATTAGGGAATTAATTCTGTTAGATCTTCGTTTTGAGGAGGCGACTGAATGGAAGAATGCGGAATTTGCATCTCCCTCTCTTAGCCATTTATATCGGGCCCTTTGCTTCCAATACACACTCTCACTGTAAACAAGCGATCGCAGTGAAGTGGTTGAGTACTGTCTGTCTGACTGTTCTTCCGCTGTCAGCCCATTCTCCTCCTCCCTCTGATCTAGGCCTTGTACATGGAGACGTAGCAAGCGCTTCTTGATTAATTCTTTGGCTTTCTCCAGCTTGGTCCAATCAATGATCTTAGCTTTTAGTAACTTCAGCTTCCTTGCTGCCCGTCCTCCTCGGTGCCCCTGATCGTCTAGGTTTGACCACCACTGCTCCAGCAGAGTTCGAAACTCGTCCTTCCGAGGCCAGTGATTCTCAAATCGAAACGGTTTTTTTCCCCAAGCGGCCATCTTGGTGTCTACCAGAATAGGCCAGTGGTCCGAGACCACTGTAGTCAGCACCCGCCCGGAGCAGTCCGGGAACATCCTTATCCACTCCGAACTTGCCAGAAATCTGTCGAGCTTGCACAGTATTGGCTGAGCTTGATTATTGGACCAAGTGAATCTTTTGTCGCTGGTGGGGATTTCCTCCAATGCGTATGCGTCGATCAGATCGTTGAAAATTCTCATGTTGTTATTGATCCGTGTCGCCGGGGGGGATTTCTCTCCCTTGAATCTGATAACATTAAAGTCCCCCGCTAGAAGCCAGAGGTTTTCCCATCTACTTAGCAAATCCTCCAATTCGTCCCAGAATGTCGGGCGCCCAGATGAAGAGCTTGGACCGTAAATGCCCCCTAGACACCAGACCTTCCCGGTAACTTTCTCTTTTAACTTTACACCTAGGCAATATAGCCCGAATTCATCTTCCACAACATCCACATCATTTCTATCCCATTCTATCAGTATGCCTCCGACCGTACCCTCCGCCTCGATTGTTCGCCACCCTGGATTTGGAAAGTGCATGACGCTTTTAACTACTTCATCGGTCATCGTGGCCACCTTAGTCTCCTGGAGAACCACCACCGACGCGTTATTTTCTCTAAGTACTTCCTTTATGTTGGCCTTTTTTTGGGGACCACCGAACCCCCTAACGTTCCAGGAGATAAGCTTCATTGGGCAGAGTCTTGATGCCGACAGACTCCTCTCCTGATGACCCCACCCCTGGGACGCAAAGGTGGAATTGTGCCTGCTGCTCTTCCCGCGCGATTGTTCTCCATAGCCATAGCCAACTCCAGAAAGTGGTCCCGGACGACTTCCGACAGCTGCATGGCATTATCTTCTACGCCCTCGAAGTCGGGATTGCATGTTTGGCTCGGGAAGACCTGGCGTTAACGTGCACGGTAGTGGGGATTGCCACCACTTGGGGGGTGGTGACGGTTTATCCGGTTCTGCTCCCTTGTGTAGTTCAGATATGTCAAGCCATGGGAAGGTACGATAGGTGTGGACTGGTTTATAGTTCTCGAGTTGGGGGAAGGAGGGGAAGGAAGGTCCTCTTCTTGCTGAGCTCGATGGTGGGGTCTGGGCCACAAATATCTGGTGTTGAGGCTCCTTGGGGGCATGCTTTTGGAAGGGGTGTCAAGGTGTTCTTGGTCGGGAAGGGCCTGGGGGGCGGTTGAGGAGGAGGGAAGACTGAGGGGTTTCCGACGGGTGTAAGTCAGGAGTGGCTGTGGTGAAGGTTCTGGAGAGGAGCCATACCCGGTTTGGCCAGGAGAAAAAAGGGGATTGAAATGTTGTAGGGCGGTGGGTTGCATGGGAAGATCTATTGGGTCCAAGGGGGGTGCGCCAGGTGTAACTGTCAGAATTCCCCTGGTCAGGGCTGAGTTTGAATGGGGGGTTAGAAGACCGGAGGTGGTTGGGTCGTCATTATGGATGCTGAAGTCTGCAGACTGGCTCTTCAGATTTTTGTCAGGGAGGGTAGGTTTCAGAGAGATATGCCATGAATGCTCTTTCAAATTTGAATTCGCTTCGACCGTTTCGATTTGGTTCCACTCCGCAAAGGATCCACTCACCGAGTTGAGAACCGGGTCATGACCCGGTGAGTTGGGGATCTCCTCTGCCTTCTCCGGCTCCGGTGCCACCTGAGCCAGAATTCTGGCTATTGGAAAACTTTGATTTTCCAGTCGTATCTTCCTTCTGCCACCCATTCGATCGGCGAGAGAGAACCTCACACGTCCTCTGGCCTTCGAAACGTTCGTCATGCTTTTGGTGGTTTCGTGTAGCTCCTGCAACTCGCCGAAGCTCTGGAAGATGATATCGAGGTTCTTTAGGGACCACAACTCAAGTGGAATCCCATACACGTCAAGCCATCCTTCCGTCGATGGCTGCGTTTCTTGCTTCTCCCATCCTACGAGCCGTGCATTCTCAAACTCCTTGATCTCGGGCCAGGCTTCAATAAATTCCTCTCTATCCCGTTTGGATTCGCACCAGATAATCCAGCGCCCTTCTCCAAAAGCCGAAATTTTGGGAGGGTATGGAAGGGTTCATTTTGTTTATCAAGTCCTTAATTTCCACCACCGCAAACTTTTTGTTCACCTCCGAGAGTATCATTGCAGTTTCCATTCTCTCTTCTCCTTCTCTCCAGCAGCTCCCTGAGAGAACGACCTCCCCTTTTGCGTCCGCTTCTTCTTCTTCCGTTTCCTTTAGGACTTCTTTGACACTTGCAGTCGTCGTTTCTTTGACACCTGCAGTCGTCGTTTCTTTGACACCTGCAGTCGTCGTTTCTTTGACACCTGCAGTCATCGTCCCTTGTTGAGCACATACCTTTCTTCCTTCTTGGCATATATCCTGAATGGCTCCCTTCAATTTGTCCCAATGGAAGTTCTTTCCGTCCTCTGCTGGGAGATGGAGTCTGGCTAGTAGTCGCCTTTTCCTCCAACGTGTAACCCAACACATCCTCATGTACTTCTGTGACGTAGAGAAGACGAAGGCGTCCTCGTCGCCTTCACCACCAATCTCTTGTTATTCATGTCGCCGACTTCGGGCATTCCAAAAAGCTCGATGCACTCTGGAAGGACCACCATCGGAAATTTCCGCGAGCGATTTCTTATCCCCTTTTACGATCGCAAGCTTAAGACTGCGCTTTCTCTCTGCCCGACGATGTCCATCCATTCCTCCCTTTCGTTTCATGGGTTATCGAGGCCGAAGGATCACGGGATTTTTACGCCCGCCCGGTTTGCTTCCTTCTAGTAACTAGCGTCCAACCTTCCTCGTCCGTCTTCTTCTCCATGCTGCATTCCCCGATTTCCCGGCCCTCTTGAGCTTTCTCTTCCGTTCCTGTTGTTCGCTTGTCGCATACAACGATCTCGCTCCATGTTCGTCCTTTGTCTCCAACGCTTGCGGTCCTCGACTTCGGTCGCTCGCGCTCCCGCTTTCTCTCGCGCTCCCGCTCTCGCTCCATCATTTTAACCAAGGTGGTTGATGGTGAGAATTTCATTTGAGGAAAAGAATTACAGCAACGATGAGTACAAATTATTACAAATCAGTACAAATCATTACATCATATGAGTGTCATTACATCATTGGATCAGTCCCTACTTCTAGCTGACTCTTGTGAGCACCATCTTTAGCAAGCTTGTCAACTCTAGCATTGGCAGATCGATGGATTTTGCTCTAACTGATGACCCGCCCCTCCATAGAGTCAAAAATTTCATCAAATATCGCTTTTAAGTGCCATGGGGGAGAGGTTGGTTTTGTGGCCCAACGAATGGCAAGGTCTGAATCTCCTTCTATTACTAATTTGTGTGCAAGTGAAAGTACTATAATGTTGCAACCTTGTGAGCAGAGCCGTGGCCTTTGCCTCGTTTGATGTGCAAAAGCCTGCTGGCCCTGAGTATGAGAGTAGTGCTTGGCCATTGCAATCACTGATGAGTCCTCCCAGGCCTGCCAAATCAGGTTAACCTAAGGAGGACCCGTCAAACTAAGTTTTTTTTTTTTTTGAGGAAAGCAATGTATTATTAATTCTGAGAATGTGGAATACAGTTATATACTACAGGAGGATTTTATGATGTATGCCTCACTTATTGGAAAGATATACTCCCTCCTTTGCTAGAGCGTCAGCGAGTGTATTTGCTGACCTCGATATTTTTACCCATTGGATTACATTTTGAGATAATACCCAGATTTCCCTCATTTGCATTTGGAATCTCCATGGGGGGTCTTCTCCTGACTGCACCATTTTATAACATTTGCCGAGTCACTTTCTACAATCAGCGGTCCACTTAATGTTTGGCAGAAGACTCTCAACCTTTCTAGGACTCCCATTACTTCTGCTTCAGTTGAAACTGTTGTGCCAAGAGGGCCCGTGTAGGTTATTACTGCTTCTCCTCTGTGGTTTCGAAATACACCTCCATGGCCCGCTGGACCAGGGTTCCCCAGTGAGGATCCATCAGTGTTTAGTTTAAGTGCTGGGGGGCCGAAGGTGCCCATTGGGCTTGTGCCCTTGAAGCTTTCAATCTGGATGTCAAACTAAGCTTTAAGATGCCCCTTTGTCGTGGTTCCCATACTTGCATTAGTTGAGGTTTATGTCTTGTGAATTTGAATAGTTTTTTGCCAGTGTTGCCGTAGTGCTGTCATTGGGAATGGAGGCATGTTTCTGAAGGTGCTTGCCCACAAAAGTATATCTCTGATTGTAGCCCCTAAAACCATGGAAGACAGGGCATTCTTCCTATTAAATGTCTCGTTGTTCCTTTCCTTCCAAGAAGGCCTACTATGGTTACTATAGCAGCTTGCCATAGAGATTTCCCTCATGCTGGTAGTGGACAAGAATGCCACTGACAAAACATACACTAGTATGAGTTAGGCATGCTGTACATTATGTTGAACTTTTGCATTACAGCATCCCACACTGCTCTAGCAAAAAGGCAGTGCAGGAGGACGTGGTCTGCAGTTTCTTCCACCTCCCCACATAGCTTACAATGGGAATTGATAATTATTTGGCCCCTTTTAGTAAGCTGATCACAACTCAGGATTTTCCCATGGAATGCATTCCATATGAAATGATGAATCTTGCGAGGACATGGGATAGACCATATAAATCTGTCCGAGCTTATTGTGAGGTGCTGTTGGCCCACAAGAGTAGTATAAGCTGATGCAACCGAGAATTGCCTGGAGGAGCAAGGAGCCCAGATTACTTCGTCTACACCACCAGGGGACATGTATGTGCCAGTCAATTTGGACAGCAACTTGGAGCTTCTAAAGCTTCCACGTCATCGAGGCTTTTTCTCAAATTTAAGTCCCAAGTATTGCTGCCCATACCCCTCGACTTCTGGACAGTAATTTCTTTGTCTTTGGCCAAAGAGTATTTGGTAGGATATGCTTCTTTTAAGGGGACTTTCCCTAACCAGCAGTCCTAGAATTGCATCTTGTCACCGGCTCTTGAATGATATCTTATATGCTGCTTAATGAAGTCCACTTTTGAGATAATAGATTTCCAAATGGATGAAGCTTGTGTAGTGCAGGCTTGGCTGTATTTGGCTTTTATGATTGTCTTCATATTTCCACGTTCCATGATGTATTTCCATAACCATTTGGCCAGAAATGCAAAGTATACCTCTTGAATTTGGTGAATGCCAAGCCCCCCATTTCTTTGGTTTTGCACACTGTTGTCCACTTCACAAGAGGATACTTAAGGCTGTTCTGTGCTCCACACCATAAGAATTGCCCTTGGACTGCTTCGAGTCTCTTGGATACTGCTTTTGGATAGTGCAGTAAGGAGAGGAAGTAAGAAGGAATACCTGCCAACACTGACTTTATTTATTTATTTATTTTTTGAAATTGGAACACTGACTTTATTAGTGTAAGCCTTCCAGCTTGTGACAACAATGTCTCCCTCCATGAGCTCAACCTTCTCTAACACTTGTCCAAAACTGGTTGCCAGAGTGACTTTAACATTCTCCCTGAGAATAAGGATAAACCTAAATTTTGCTTTGTATTTGAGTACATAAACCAGTAGTGCCTATTCAACCATGTCACAATTTATCCTGTATGATCTTGATTTCTGCCAATTAATACCATTGATAGCTTCTTTTAACGTTTCGGCTGATATTCGGACGAAGGTTTCGTGGAGAGTACTCTTCTGCGCAATCTTTGCTGCAAATTTGTCCCTTATGTAGAAAATGCAACATAGAGCCGGCGGTCTTCGTCAACAGTGGAAAGAGGTTTGAATGCCTACTGAGACGGGAGAGTATTGCGTCTCCCACAATTGCTGGTGAGCATCACCAATCTCCAGAGCATCTCCCATTGCTTGGGGTTTCTCTCAACAAGTCTATTTCTTTCACTTCACCTACAACTCCGACGAGTATGCAAAAAATCCCTCCCACAACATAAGCTAAGTGTGAATCCTTTTTTTTTTTCATATCCATCTTTAGATGATCCGGGGCCATCCATGCTTCTCAAAGCGGTCTCTTCGTAGAACAAAATTGCAGTGTCAAAGAATTTGTCTTGTCACATTGTTCTCAGGACGTCAAGTAGTGCCTCGTTGTTATAACTATTTGATCATGTAACATTGAATTCATGAATGAAAGGCCAAAAGGCACGCAATTTCAAAAAAAAGTAGTGCCTCGTTAAGTGTTGCTGCTAGAATTCTAAAGATGATCTTTTAAGGACTCATGATTAGATTTATGGGTCTGAAAGTCCCTATGTGCCACCCCCTCCTTGGGTGATACTGCCATTAGAGATGTCCCTAGACCTTTATAAAAAATCCTCTTCTTATGGAAGTCATCATGATGACCATAATATCTTTTATCATGAAGTCCCATGCATGGCTGAAGATCTCTCCGCTGTTGCCATCTGGACCAAGTGTCTTTTCAAGGGATAGTGTCTTCATGACCTTTTCAACCTCCTCAAAGGAGAAGAGAACTTCCAAATACATAGCTTGGCGGGGTAGGAGGCATGACATAAGGATGCCCCTCATGTATTGCCTCTTCCAATTGTATAACAATTTGCATGGAACCTATTTTTTTATTTTTTATTTTTATTTGTATTTTTTGAGGAAAGCGATGTATTATTAATTATGAGAATGTGGAATACAGTTATATACTACAAGAGGATTTTATGATGTATGCCTCACTCCATATTGGAAAGATATACTCCCTCCTTTGCTAGAGTGTCAGCGAGTGCATTTGTTGACCTCGGTATTTTTGCCCATTGGATTACTTTTTGAGATAATACCCAGATTTTCCTCATTTGCATTTGGAATCTCCGTGGGGGGTCCTTCTCCTGACTGCACCATTTTATAACATTTGGCGAGTCACTTTCTACAATCAGCGGTCTACTTAATGTTTGGCTGAAGACTCTCAACCCTTCTAGGACTCCCATTAGAAGACTCTTAACCCTTCTAGGACTCCCATTACTTCTGCTCCGGTTGAATCTGTTGTGCCAAGAGGGCCCGTGTAGGTTGTTACTGCTTCTCATATGTGGTTTCGAAATACACCTCCATAGCCCGCTGGACCGCTGGACCAGGGTTCCCCAGTGAGGATCCATCAATGTTTAGTTTAAGTGCTGGGGGGGGCCGGAGGTGCCCATTGGGCTTGTGCCCTTGAGGCTTTCAATCTGGATGTCTTGGCTATTTCCATCCAGTTTGCTCTAAGGGTGTCCCCTGTCATGCCGTCTACTTAATGTTTGACAGAAGAGTCTCAACCCTTCTAGGACTCCCATTACTTACCGCCCGGTTGAATGTTGTGCCAAGAGGGCCCGTGTAGGTTATTACTGCTTCTCATATGTGGTTTCGAAATACACCTCCATAGCCCATTTGGACCGGGGTTCCCCAGTGAGGATCCATCAATGTTTAGTTTAAGTGCTGGGGGGGGGGCGGAGGTGCCCATTGGGCTTGTGCCCTTGAGGCTTCAATCTGGATGTCTTGGCTATTTCCATCCAGTTTGCTCTAAGGGTGTCCCCTGTCATGCCTGCAAGTTCTTTAAGTTTTAGTGGAAGAATTTTTAAAAAAACATCACTGATAGATATTCTATCAGAAATGAGTCCCCTTTGATGACAGGAAATTCACTCTGTTAACGCCTTGATGGGCAGAAGCAACCAACCATATGTAATGCGTTTTTTTGCTTCCACATAATCCCTCATGAGAAACATGAGCTTTGAGGGAGTTAGCTGCCTCTCTATAATAAAAAATTCCTTCAGTGGTTAAGGTTTGACCTTCTTCTAGTCCATCAAGGCCACCATCATGCAAGCAAAGGAGAGTTAGATAGCTGATGGTGGAGGCTTTAATGTTTTCTCGTAGTTAATGACCCTATCCTTAAGGAGCTTCAACTTCATACCCAACTTTGCCCCACTAGACCCTGCACCTCCATTAGCAACCACCATTCCTTCATGAGGCTTTGAGGGAGTTAGCTGCCTCTCTATAATAAAAAAATCCTTCAGTGGTTAAGGTTTGACCTTCTTCTAGTCCATCAAGGCCACCATCATACAAGCAAAGGAGAGTTAGATAGCCGATGGTGGAGGCTTTAATGTTTTCTCGTAGTTAATGACCCTATCCTTAAGGAGCTTCAACTTCATACCCAATTTTGCCCCACTAGACCCTGCACCTCCATTAGCAACCACCATTCCTTCATGAGGGTAGAAAGCTTTTCTTCTTGTAACCTCTTTGTTTCAAACTAAATAGCTTGTGATCCTATGATCTTGAGTGTGAGTCTATGAGAATAGGCTCATGGTCAATGACCACCCTACTCCTCATCGAGGCACTAGTCTCTGGGTAAAACCTGAGCTAGCTTCGGTTGCAAGGAAGCAACTAAATGAGAGCGGGCAAGACAACTCTCCATTACTCCATGTGAATTGCTTACCTAAAGTGGGTTCCTTCTCTAGGTTGTATGACCCTATGTAGTCGTTGATTCGTCGCATGGAAGTGGAGACTCTCCGTGGTGGGGGTATTTCTTAGCTTTGAATTGCTTTAAAATCTTCAGCAGGAACCAAGGGATGTCCCATAAGCAAATAAGATCGCTCATCTCATTACAAAACAAGTCCTAGTCTCCATGACACGGTCCATAAATATTCCTGGGCTTCATAAGCTTGGGATCTACCACTAGCTCGACAGTTTCACTTTGATAGCTCCTTTATTTTGCAACTTTGGGGATGTTGAGTCAAGGGTGTCTTTAGGGAGTTTCAGGGCACTCTTGCCTCTTGTTAGTCCTTTGTAAACCTTTGACTCTACTTAGGCTGAAATTCATGGGCTTCCCTTGGTCCTTGTATTTTTATAGAAAGCTTCTTTGGTTTGCTTCATGTTGAGGGTGATTTTGCAAACATTACCAGGGAGTGCTGTAGAGAGTTTGAGCTTCCAGGAAGCACTGGTCAGCTTTTAGAGAAATTTTTGATTTAGTTTCTCATTTGCTTTCATGTGGATTTTACAGTCTGAGTTCCAACAACTCTCAACAGGCTCCTTGGTTACAGAGAGGAGTTTATCTTCTAATTCTTGTTGAGATTACCCCCTTGATTTGCTTTCTATTTTGCCTTAGGCTTTTAATAAATTGTTCTTTCATGAAAAGAAAAGATACAAAATTGGGGTCTTGGGCATTAGCTCAGTGGTCCCATGGGAGTTATTGCTGCGGGAGGTCTTGGGTTCGGGTCTCCACAGCAGCATTGGGAGTAAAACTTGTAATTGGGAGTAAAATGTATTCACTTTCCTCAAAAAAAAAAAGAAAAAAAGAAAAGATACAAAAACAGATTACGGAAATGGATTTTTGAAGCCCTTAGGTGGAACCCACCTTGCACCCTAATATAATTCTTTTGCCCAGTTTCCAAGACAGTTCCTCCATCAGGGCATTTGTAGCTCAACAAACCTCCATCATATTGAAGACCAAATTCCACTGCTTTTGATTGTTTCTCCTGCTAATTTTGAGATTTGTTGTCTCTTCTCTAGTGTTACATATATAACAGTAACTCTTTTTATTGCCTAATAGGCTATTTTCGCTTTTGTTATTAGTATTGCATGGCAGTTATGTCCAAATGGAAAAATTTCATTACGATGGTTTGCAGGTGGTGGATGCATATGCTTTGATTGGGGATATTGGTGGTCTGGCAGAGAAAATACAAAGTTTCTTCATGCAGGAGGTGCTTTCCAAAACACATTCTGTACTGAAGGATATCATAGAAAAGGTGTGGAACATTTTCAATGATAGTCATGATTGCCTGTTAGTACTTATCAACTGTTTTCAAAAATTTGAATTCAATATTTTGATTTTCTTCGTGCATTTTATTGTCTTGATACAAACTTATGTTTCTGCTTCACTGAGCTGGCTTTGTTGTGATGGGAATACTAATGTTAAATTGTACTATGGCAGGACGCAGGATCACATCTTACCCAAAGGAGTAGGTGAGTGTTACCCTTAATCTATGAGCATAAATTCTTCTCATTTTTTAACTTATTCAAAATATTGGTTTTCTTCTTCCTTTGTTCTGCTTGATTTTGATAACTCTAGAGCCTTCTTTATTCTTTGCATTGTACAAGTATATTTTTGTTCTGAAATTGTGAACTACTTAGTGTTAGAAGTCTATTCTTCAAAAAGGAGAATACTAACTTATGGTTCAAGGTTGAGAGGAAAAACATTTTTTTACGGCAAGCTGCGGGCAATTTTTTACTGCATTTTTTACTTAGTTCTGTCCTATCCATTACTTGATTTACTCAATTTTGGTTTTTTTCAGACTTACCTATAGCGATCTCTGCCTTCAGATACCTGAATCCAAGTTTAGGCAGTGTTTGCTAACAACACTGGATATCTTGTTTAAGTTGATGATTTCATATTACGAGATCCTGAGCTTTCAACGTGAGAAAAAGGTAACCATAAACTTCTTTTTTGTGTCATTTTCATGTAAACTATTTTCTCAGATGTGGAATGATTTATAAATAGCTGTCAATTTTTTAGTCATAAAAGCCATAAATAATTAAAGAGAAATTAGTGCTCTATGTTAACCAAATTTATTGAGTTACAATTTCTTTAATTTTTCATCCCTTAGTCAACAGTTTCTTGGTCTATCTCGCTGCTTGGTTTGTGTGACTGTTGTTGTTCATGTATTGCTTTAAGATGGATGCGGTTTTCTTCAATTGTTTCTTTTATTCTTGAAGTTTGACATCCTTATTCAGGAATCAGATGTTCAGATTACAGGTGCTAAGCAAAAGCAAAATGGTACTTTTGAGGAAGGGTTGGTGATTGAAGGAAGACGCTCAGGTGACCACGATTAGTTAGTAATTTTCTATTTTGGCCTGCTTTCAACAGATCCAACCTTCTTTTTCCCATTGTTTTTGTATTTAACTGTAGCATTAATGTACATTACCTATTTTGTTCCTTATAAGACCTCTTCTTTGTAATGAGACCATAGAGTAGGAAAAAATCTGTCAAGAGGCCAAATCTCTTAGGTATTCTAGTGATTTTCAGAGAAAGCTTCATTAGCAGGGAGAAAGAAAAGAAGGGTGCCATTTTGATGAACAAACATTTCTTTCTCTCTCTCTCTCTCTCTCTCGCTATATATATATATCTGTATTATATCACCCTCCCCTCTATACACGCTTCCACATATACCACACGACACACATGCACACATATATGCGTGGGCGCACACATGTGTGGGCACACACACACACATAAAATTACATTCCTACAATAATAATAACTTAATAAACTAAAGCATCTGTGTTTGCGTGCTTTTCATTTTCTCTAGGTAGGACCCAATTATTAAACTAGATACATACTTGTTTAGTTGTTCATTGCTTGTGAGTGTTCTGATAAGTAGATTTCTTGTTTCTAACTGAATCTTCTTTTAATTTTTTAGTACTTTGTAGATCGAATAAGGATATACATCTTTTTGCAAAAATAGCTCCAACCTCTCTCAGTGAGGTGGTGCAGATAATGCCTTTGAACTTGGGCGCTGCAGGGAGTGAGATGTGGAGGGCTATAGTGGCGTTCATCCCATGGGCTATATGGGAAGAGCGGAATAGGAGAGTGTTTCAATCCAAGTCCATGACTTGGGGGAAAGTGGCTCACCTTATCCAAACCAGAGTTATTCAATGGCTTGGAGCAAAAGGAAAGCTAGTTGGAGTGGGTGTATCTATCATTAGAGCTTCATGGTTTGAGGTAGCAGTAGCTATTAGGCCCCGGTCTCCTCCCATATGGACATTTAGCTCCTCCCACCCAGGGGGAAGTTAAAGGTCAATGTGGATGGATCTTCATTGGGCAACCTGGGACCGGCTGGTTTTGGAGGAGTTGTTAGAGATTCAGAAGGCAGGACATTCTCGGGACCCTTGGGTCCCTTGGGTCATGATGACTCCACTTCTGCGGAAGTTCATGCTGTCCTGCACGCTATTCGCCTGTTCCGCACTCACTTCATAGGAGAGCTCATAGTGGAAGGAGACTCCAAGAATATCATTGGTTGGTGTCGTCAAACTTTAGCCCCTCCTTGGGGATTTTTGTATTTATTTAGAGAGATTTTTTATTTAACCATGTCCTCATCTTCATTTGTTTGTGAGTGGATATGTATTCCCAGGTCTGCCAACTCAATGGTAGACACTTTGGCTAGGCAGGGAGTTGTCCTCACCTCCATTGAGGTGAAGATGACCCCACCTTTTATATGATATTTTCTTCATATATTGAATAAAACAGGCAACCTTCCTAAAAAAAAAAAAAAAGATAATTAGGTCAAGAATTAAGTGCAAATGTAAAGAAAATATAATATATGGAATACAACACTTGTTTCAACTTTCACCAAGACGTTTTCCAGCATTCAACGACAAAATGAAGGAAGATGAATGGTGAACTACGTCGAATCAAGAGGAGTGTAATCTACTACAGTTTTTTTATTAAAATCCTGCCTCCAATACGAAAGCTATGAAGAAATGAAGTTTGAAAGCTCCTTTTGACTTTTTAGGCCATGTAATGTTACATATCAGGCTGTAGCACCCAATGCAATAGGTATTTGCTTGATATGGTGGTATTAGAAGGTTATTGTGTCACATCGATATAGGTGCGTTACCTGTAACATATTGTAAAATTTTTTCTGCCATAACTAAGAGAGATTTGGGAGCTAGGCACAATTGTCGTCAACTGGAAAAGAATTCCCAAATAGGCAAATCACAGTGCCGATAGGCTGGCTAAAGGAGTTTTATCAACCACCCTTATTGTGAGGAATTCCTAATGTAATCTATATGAAAGTCAATCTGATCATCTGATCATGTAATCATCTATATTTCAGAAGTAATAAAACATCAATTTACTCAAAACAATTTTTGCCGAATAGAAGCTGATATGAGAACATATTAGTTGATATTGACAACCATATCAAGGAATGCTATTGGAAAGATGAGAAATTGCTGAGAGATCTCCTCTAGCGAGGAAACTTTACCCATTCTTAGAACTTGGTGTGATGGGAGGTGTGATGGGAGGTGTGCTGGCTTAGCACGATTGGGGGTCTTGAGCATAGATGGAACCACCACTGTAGTGGTGTGAACTAGTCATATCGAAGGTCAATATGGTCTATGCTTGGACTTGAGAACTTTTATGGTCTTGGTTTAAGTGCCTAACTTTTCTTGTTTCATCAATTTTGGAGGTTTTGACCTATCGGCTAAGTACTTAACATTTGGTATCAGAGTAGGCACCACAAAATGTGTTCGAATCCCGAAGGGGGCGATCTATGGAAAGGGCTACTTGGGCTAGAATGAGAGCCATCACAAGGGTGAAAAGGGCTACCTAGTCTAGAGTGAAAGCTGTCATAGAGTGGGCAACCGTGATGGTCTTTGAGGGGATGACCTATGAAGAGGGCTACTTGTTGCTAAAGTGTGAGCCGTCACAAAAGTGAAAAAGGGCTACCTAGTCTAGAGTGAAAGTTGTCATAGAGTGGGACACCGAAGTGTCGGCATGAAAACGTGGTGGCTTGTTACATCCTGGTATAAGTGCTTAGCTTTTCGTGTTCCATCAGCTCTGGAGCTTTTGACATATTGGCTAGGTACCTAACAAGAACTTTCTTACCATCGTGGTTGCTGTTGCATATATGAGGCCATTTTGTTTTTTGCCGAATAATTTAACTGGAATGCTGGGTTCTGAGAGGGGTTTTATACCAGCTTATGGGGAATCTTGGCATGGTTGGCGGACATTGAGCGACTGCTTCTTCGATTGGCCAAAGACTGGGAGGGAAGTGTAGCACATGTTATGATGTAACCTTCCTTTTGCTGAACTAATTGGTTCCGAGCTTCGGTTGCCAGGAAGCCCAAGAGCTTTTGGCATTGCATGGAAGCCTGATTCACCACCATTGCTTGGTGAAACAAAAGAATGATTTTTATGGACACCTAACTCAGATTGGATGTTCTCACTTCAGTCTTGCTATCATGCTATCCACAGTCAACTGCCCCTAGCCTGGTAGGGTAATGCTTGGAAGCTCTGTGGGGCACCCACAACAATGCCTTTTTTGTTGGACATGCCTCCAAGGGCCAATTATTACTAAAGAAGCCCTTGGGAGAAGAGGAGTGACAATCCCCAATCTCCTCTATCCATTCAGTGGGCGGCATGAGGAGAATGTTGAGCATTTGCTTTTGTAGGCAATTTTCATAGAGCATTTGGAGTTTTTTTATACTGGTTTGGACTTTTTTTTGCATATCCAGGATGTTCTAGAGCCTAATGCTACTTGCCATGGCTGGGTAATATGGAAGGATTCCCTTGCCTGTTATCTATGGGACATTTGGCTTGAGTGCAATTTCTGCTGTGTTTTGTATTGGCTGTTATCCCTCTATAGTTGTAAGCACCCGAGGGCTTCTTGTTGAGGTGAAAGTGGCAGGAGGTGAGAGCCGTTTAATAGTGTAGGAGATTGGAGATGGTGCAAAGGTCTCCCCTTAGTGAAGCAATAATCATGTTGAATGTGGACTGCTTTTCTAGAAGAATCTGCGGCTAGCAGCTGGTCAGGGAGTATTTCATGACTCTTGTAGTAAGATCCTTCTAAAATTTGCAGGTCTAGTGGGGATTACCAATTTGTTGGAAGCCGAGATCCTTGTGGTCATGGGGGGGGGGGGGTGAAGATTGCTTGAGAAATGTTCAACAGCCACTGGTGGTGGAGGGGCCTCCTCCTATGTCCTTGGGTGGGTTTTTAGTGTTAAGTTTGCCTTGGCATCTCAAGGGCATTTATAATGACATTAAATTCCTAACATGTATCTTTCTTCTTGGTTGCGTGGAAAGAGGTCAACAAACAACCTTGATGATATCTTGCTAAGGAAGGGGCTTCTCTCCAGCACCTTCTTGCGAGGGCCCCTCTTTTGGAGCGTCTGAGTTCTATCCCTAATGAAATCTGTCATCCCCCCCTCCTCTTTTGGAGTAGGGTTCTCTGTAAACTTTTATGTGCAAATCCTTGGTTAAGTCATTTGCTCGTCAATCGTCGTAGTTGAGCATGTTAACATTTCTGAGCTATATTTGAGCCAAACGTCCAAATAGAATGTTTAAACCAAACTTCTGAATAGCAATGTTTGAGCCAAACTTTCTACAAGAAGTTTTAGATCCAACTCCTAATAGCATTGTTTGAGCTAACTCCTAATAGCATTGCTTGAGCTATTTTCTTGTGCATCTGACCATATTC
Organism: Aristolochia fimbriata; assembly: GCA_019845555.1. Classification (NCBI taxonomy): domain Eukaryota; kingdom Viridiplantae; phylum Streptophyta; class Magnoliopsida; order Piperales; family Aristolochiaceae; genus Aristolochia; species Aristolochia fimbriata. The sequence goes on from CM034083.1 coordinate 4,554,312, forward strand.
TGCAGGTCAAATGCCTGTCAGAGGCGCCACTTATTTTTAGTTATGCTTTGAATAATAGTACTGGACACTCGGTCTAATTATTGTGCAGCCTCAGTGTAGCAAGTTGTGACAGAAAAATGGCGTCAAATTTGTCTCTTATACATATTGTATGGACATTAATAAATAGTTATAATAGCCAGTCAACCCTGACTTGGGTAAATCACAATGTATTTGAATTCAAATATTTTCCTGTTATCTGTGCTGGAGATTCAATTAAAACTTATCTTGTGTTTCTTAGTTTATCACGTGCATTTCTTTGATTCTGAACTTAACCTCATTGTTAAATTGCTGCTGCGTCATGTCGCTCTTGTCACCTTACATTTATGTCATGCTAATGATTTATGTTATGCTAATGAAGCATTTTGTGTAGCAGCTGATGAACTTACCGACCGTGACACATCCACTAGCTATTCTCCATTTGATGTGCTGAGAAATGATGCCATAGCATTTGTAGCACAAACTCTACAAAGAGGGCGGAAAAATCTTTGGCAACTTAGCACAAGTCGTTTATCGGTGTTACTTTCATCATCAGCAGTTTGCTCAGCAAGCACACATCAATTTTTGAGAAATTATGAAGATTTAAATGTGTTCATATTGAGTGGGGAAGCCTTTTGTGGAGTTGAAGCAATTGAGTTCAGACAAAAGATTAAAGCTATGTCCGAAAGTTATTTTTCATCTTTTCATCGGCAAAATATTTACGTACGTTAACTATTCTATTTTCATTGTCTTTGACTATTTTTGCTTTTCCAAGATATAACTTTTTCATACAATATTTGGTGTTACTATCATTGACTTTTGTTATGTGGATCATATTTTAGTACTTTTTATTTTTATTTTTATTTTATTTTTCGAAATGATGAACTTTTATTAATCTTAGAAGTAGTGTTACAGTACGGGGACAATAATAAGGTTACAAAGGCTGATCCAACTTTTTATTTTTTTGAAATTGCAAATATTTTATTGATCAATCAATATGTGTTACATGTTGGAGTTTACATATGGTGAGCTCTTTTTGCTTTTCATTGTGCCACAAAGAACAAAAAGCAATTAACGATATACTGCATAAGAGGTAAAATTGCTCCTGTTATCAAGTGATTTTTGGTTACTCCAGCTTTTGCAAGTGAGAGCCGAAGTGTTGGCTGATCGTGGAGCCTTGAGTCAAACTAGCTCCTGGTCCAGAGTGAGATCGGATATTTCATCAAAAGTATGCTTCAGCTTCCAAGGTGGTGGGCTGAGCTTGTTGCCCCACCAGCTCCGAGTCTCCTTCAATCTGCAGGGGGCTTGTGAAGTGTTGTGTGAACAGCCTGAGTCCAACCAAGAGTGCATTTGCCTCACCAAATTGGAAGTGCCATGGTCCAGAGGGGTTGATAAAACAAGCAGTATATTGCCTTCACTATCTTTGAAAACTCGACCCACACCAGCAGGGCCTGGATTACCCAAAGAAGACCTATCACAATTGAGTTCTCTCCACCCCTTCATGGTGGAGGGGGAGGAGGGGGGCTCCAAGGTATAAGGATAGTTGGTATATGGGATCTGAAATATATGATTTTTGACTAGTGATTCCTAATGATGGAATGAGGAAATGGGGTAGTTTCATAGTTCTGCTCGACCAGAATAGCATGTCTCGTATGCATTTATCAATAACAGCACCCAGGGGGTGTGTTTTGTTTTAAAAAAGTTAGGTAGTTGCTTTCCAACCACAGGTGCCAAGGGACAAAGACTAGTGGGGATTGCCACTCGCAGGTAAGGGTTGTGAGAGCAATTGCAGTAGTAGGTCCTTTATTTCTTTTGGCAGACAATTTTTTTTTTTGAAATGATGAAATTTTATTGATTTGGTTGAAAAAATTACATCAATAAGAACACTTAGGCTTTAGCCTAGTGGAGTACATCAGATTGATTTGCAATTACAAGCTGAGGGCAGTGTTCACCATTTTTTGCTAGGCTGTCAGCCATAGAGTTAGCAGATCTTGGGGTATGCACCCATATGACATTCCATCCGATGACAATATCAAATAGTTCATAAAAAAAATGCCTTCAAGTGCCACGGTGGAGGTTGGGTTCGGGTCTCCACTGCAGCATTGGGAGTAAAACTTGTAATTGGGAGTAAAATGTATTCACTTTCCTCAAAAAAAAAAAAAAAAAAAAAAAGTGCCACGGTGGGGGTGAGATCTTTCTGGCCCAGCCCATGACAAGAGCTGAATCCCCTTCTACAGCCAATGGGATGTGTGATAAGTTGGAATATAACCTCATACCAGTGAGAAGGGCTCCCCAAATTTGAATATTGAATCTTATGAGAAGGGCTCCCCAAAGTGCCCTGCTAAACTTATAAAATATGACTGGTATCTCCACTTAAACTTGCATATATTGTCAATTATTAGCTGCCCTATTCTTGTCAATTCATCACAGGTTAGAATTTTTCTTTGCTCTGCTGCCCAAAGGAAGTGCAGCACCTTTTTTGGTGCTGGTAGCTTCCATACAGGGCTGATATGTTTGTTTGCTTCTGGCATTGGGGGGTGGTGGGGGGGGGGGGAGGGGAGGGGAGGGGTTAGCTTGTAGAGATGGCACTGTGAAAGTCCCCTCGGAATTAGGTGACCATATAACTTTGTCTATTCCATTTTCTTCTATATATACATTTGCTAATTGTTGTAGCAGATTTGTTACTTCATTCACTTCTGACTCCAGTATGTTTCTTCTGAAATTTAGGTCCCATGTACTGTCATCTGCCCCCTTTGCATCCTTGACTGATATAGCTTGATTTCTCACCAAATTGAAAAGTCTAGGCTTGGTAGAACTTAGTGGTCTGTACCTAGCCAACAGTCCAACTAGAACGTGGAATCTTCCCTTCTTACATGATTCCTCACAGCTGGTTCCATTCTCTTTTCTTCTTTTAGTGTGGTTAGCCATATGTTCGAAGTACATCTAGGATGTTCAGTAGGTAAGCAGCCTGCTGATAGACCATATTTTGCTTCAATAACTTCTTCCCACAATACCCCCTGTTCTATTGCATATCTCCATACCCATTTGGCGAACATAACATCATTCTTTTGTCTTAGTTTTTTGAGACCTAGACGTCCCTCTTCCTTCGGATTGCAAATTTTCTTTCACCTTTTTTTTTTTTTTTTTTGAAATAATTGAGTTTTATTCATTGATGCAATAGCGACAAACAAGATACGTAAGTTACATAGGCTACGACCCTGATTAGGTCTTTGGACTCGGATGCATCAAGGAAGTATTTTTTGCCCAAGATCTCTTCATATATGTGTCTGAGATGCCATGGGGCTTGGTTTGATTAGCTGCGCAGTTTATTGCTAACTTGGAATCTCCTTCAACGATTATAGGGAGGTTGTACCATTGCCTACATAGCCGAATTCCATCTAAACTTTTCAGTCGATCAGTAGGTATTTGAATTTTTCTTGTGTCCCACACCACAGGAATTTTCGCTGCATGGCTACTAATTTCTTTGATATGCTGGCAGGGCATGGTAATAGGGATAGGTAATAGTTGGGGATACCTGTAAGTGTGGCTTTAATGAGGGTTGAGGCCAACTTTGAAGTTCATGAAGTAACAAGATTCATTTAGAAATACATTTGAAGCTCCTCTACAATCCTGCTTAGACCAGAACTTGACATGACTTTTTATTGTTTAAAATGATGAAAAACTTGCTTGACTTTGAAAGAATCTTGAATTGTTTTTTCACCATAATTAACATTGACCCGCTGCTAATGCTGCTTTCCAGAAATTTTTTCCGCAAGTGGGATGTGAACAAGGGAAGTTCATTAGTACCTGGCATGTGTAGAGATAAATTAAACCTTTTTTAGCAATGCACTCCATACTTTTTATTTTTTGAACCGGCGAATACAAACTCCAATTAAAAATTTCAATAAACTCTTAAATTGTAGTGGAGACCCGAACCCAAGACCACCCACAGCTATAACTCCCATGGGACCACTGAGGTAGTCCCAAGTTCCCAAATGCACTCCATACTTGACTGAAATTGCAAAGTCGAAACAAGTGTTTGCAATCTTCTTCTGCATAGTCGTGCAATTTACATAGGGAATTAATAGTGTATTGACCTCTCTTAATGAGCTCATGACATGTGAGAATCTTTGCTTGTGCTGCTTTCATACGAAGTGCTGTACTGTTAAGGGAACTGGCAATTTCCATGCAGTGATTGTTGTTGGGGATGTGGTGCACCATGGGAATTTTTGTATTATTTCAAAAAAATTGTGTGCAGAATTGATTAGCAAAATCCAAATAGTGCTTATAACTTCATGCTTCATTCACAGACTTGCATACCATTGCCAGGCCTCACTACCGAAGTAGCTCGCAGATGCTATCTTGTGTGATGCGGTACCATGACACTTGAAGGACTACTTGAACTATGAGATGCACATTGTTGGGTTGTTGTTATCGGCCTAACATGGGTAGTCTAGAGGAAACACCACTGGATTGATTGCTACTCTTGGTGGGTAGTTTTGTTTATGTTCGGTATTTAATAATCATAAAATTTGCATGATAGTGTGGTTCCCTTTTGTGGGAACTCGTTCAACATTGCACAATTCATCCATGTCTACCTCTAAGGTATCCATACTTGGCTCGAGGATGGGTGGTCCCTGTCCCGTCAAAGGTGAAGCTTTTCGATGGAGAGAAGAAGACTCTCCATCCCCTCTCAAGTCTGCCCCCATAATCATGAAGAAATTGCATGTCACTTCTCCACAGTGATTATGCATGGAAGTTTTGTGGACTTGGTTCATCTCTTTATTTGGATTTTCATGGTGGATCCTGGGGTTGTTGGTGAAAGTGGTTGTAAGCTAACACACTCACTTATCTTCAGTGGGTGGAAAGCTTTGGAAAGCCCTTGTTGCTTTCCTTCCATGGGAAGAAAGAAATAAACGAGTCTTTCCAGGCAGAAATGCACAATGGTTTGATATGACAATTCTAGTACAAAACAAAATGATTCAGTGGTTAGCTGTTCACGGGAAGTTAGGATTGGTTGCTTTAAATGTGGTTAGCTGTTGTATCCATTTCATCTAGCCAACTAGCTCCTACTATGTCACCTTAGCTTCCATCTCTTGTTGGAAAAATCAAACTGAACTTTGATGGCTCTTCTTTGGGTAACCCGGAACCCACTGGCTATGGAGGTGTATGCAAAGATGCTGAGGGCCAGATTTTGCTTTCCTATACTGGGCCTCTTGGCATAGATGATTTCACGTTGGCTGAAGTGCATGGAGTCCTACATGGACTTAGATTTTGTTGCCACCTCGTGGGAGAACAGTTGAAGGGGACTCGAGAAACGTCATTGGATGGTGTAGGCATCCGCGCCACCTTGGAGGTTTGTTATCTCTGTAGGGAGTATTTTTTGCTCTCCTTTTCATGTGTTTATGAGTGGTCATGTATTCCTAATCTGCCAACTCTTTGGTAGACTCATTAGCTAAAGAAGGGGTTCACCTTACCACATCTTAGGTGAGGTTCAACCCTCCTTTTGTAACTTGATTGCCATCATATATATTAAACATGTACCTGAATATATAGTAATGTGTAACACCTTGTATTCTCCCCTAGTGAAATTTTGTATTCTCAAAATGAAAGATTATTTTATTTGTTGTTGTTTGACAATTAGCAAACAGATTTACCTGGATGATACAATTTCCTAAGTTAAACATGGTTTATTTCAGGCATTCAAGATGGTCTTGGAGAAGGAAACTTGGCTGAAAATATCTCCTGAAACAATTCAAGTGATAGGCCTAGCAGGCCTCCTTGGTGATGGAGCACCAATAATTGCTCCATCAAATGGAACTGACAACAAGATTTCAGTGCTTCATTCGAGGAAACTATCTGATACTGGAGAAATCTGCAGTCAGAAGAATGGGTTTGCTCAATGGCTAAAACTTGGCAATCCTTTTTCTGCAAAGTTGACCTGTGGATCCCATGAGTCTCCAGATCCTCTACTGATTAATGGGACCATGGCCTCTTGCATGACTGATGGAAAACAGACCGATGTGCCCCTTAACAACTGCCATTCTATCAAAACTGGCATTGGAAATCATACAAATGGAAATTCTCCTGTAGATGATGAAAATGAAGATCTACTTGCAGACTTCATTGATGAAGATAGTCAGCTTCCAAGCCGCATTTCCAGGCCTCAACATGCTAGAAATCAGTCTGGCCATACTAATAGTGGGGATCTTACTGCTTATACCGGATCTTCACTTTGTCTTCTCAGGTGTGGTTGCGTTTTAGATTCAAGAATTCACCTTATCTATTATACTTGTTGATTTGTTCTCCTTGAGATTAACATAATTTTTTGAGAATGGACTAACATAATTTTAGTTTAAACTATTAATTGAAGGTTGATGGACAAGTATGCCAGGCTCATGCAGAAACTTGAAATAGTTAATCTCGAGTTTTTCAAGGTATGTCTTTATGCTATTTCAGAAAAGAATGGTATGTCTTTATGGAGTCACTTATGTGTAGGATTAATTTCAAGTGAATCACTCCCCAATACATGCTGTCTTTTCTAGTGATTCCAATGTTTCCTGACAACAAATTCTTAGAAGTGTTCTAATCATAAATTTAACATTGGTAGGTGGTCTGTTAGTTCTAATTACTATTGTTGCATATATGTAGGTTGTAGATGATGGACCAACATCGCATGTAAAACTGACAACATGTATCTTTGCATTTCTCATTGAGTTGTTGCAGGGTATCTGCCAGTTATTTGAGCTTTTTTTTCATTTTATTTATGAAACATTTGGTCAACGGGAGACAAGCCTTACTGGGAAAGGGCCACAAGATTCTTTGTCAAGTAAGATCTTCTGTCTATGGACTTGGATTTGTAAACCCCAAATATTGCAACAAACATCAACTTATGTCAATTAAGTGTCAAAAAAATTATCGAGTTATGATAATGTTTTTCGTTGTGATATACAGTTCGGCTAAAAACAGCCTTGTTAAGAATAACACAAGATTGTGATCAGTGGGTAAAGCCCCAAACAGTATCAAGCATTGGGTCTCCGACATCTTCGGCCACAGCCTTTACACATATGGATGTGACACCTACTAGTCCTACTCATGCACCAAATACTTCATTTGGACTCAAGGTATTTACCTTTTAACTGGAATAAGATAACATTACTCAGGTCTTTTTGCACTCAGGGTACTTATTAACTGGAATAATGTGATATTATTCAATTCATTTTCCTTATTTTTGCATGTATGGTTTTTTCTCAAAGATTATATTCATTTATGTCTTGCTTATCTACTTGGCTTTTCATGAATATGTCTTCTATTGTCGAAAATATACATCTCAACATCTAAGCAATGAGGATTTTCTACAATATCTGCTGTACATGAGGCACAAAAATATTTTAGTTTTCTCCCTATGCATGAGATCCTTTCGCTGTATTGGCATTGTTATCTTCTACTTCCTTTTTTATTTAGACATATTTTTGTGGTGTTACCCTCTTTTATGTCCTTAGATTTTTACGATGTTATCTCTTACATCCTTTTTAGGAAGAATTACAAGAAAGAGAGTTCCTTGGAATATAAACTGCCAGAAACTTCCCATGGTCTTAATCCTAGGTTTGATCGACATGCTTGTCAGTGAAGCAAAAATAGCGAATCATGTCTTGAATCTCTTTCAAGAGCTGAAGGAGGCGTTATAGCTGATCTCTTTCAAGTGCATGACATGATGTTCTAGACTAAAACATTTTTTGATAAATATTTGGCTTATAAGATATAATTTGCTGAACTTTTAATTGATTTCTAAAGTGAATAAACTGTAAAAGATGTTATACTAAGACATACTGTACCGGGGGCATTTTGGTTAGTCATTCATTGGAGTTGCTTTATGTTAGGAGTGAAGTATTTAAGTTATATTTCAATTTTGTTTTAATATGAGTTGTATTTAGAAAGTTATTATGGGTACCAGATATGAGGGAAATTATTTCAATCATGTTATTGTGTCCCTTATCAAAATAAATAATAGTTGAGGTTGCCAAGATCATCTATCCAAACTTTTTGCAAAGTCCTTGTTCTTCTCTCCATCTCCATGTCTCTTTTCTATTTGTCTCCCTTTCTTTTCCATTTTAACATGGCATTAGAGCAGCAAACCCTGGTGTAACAGTTTGTCAATGTCTTCTTCTTGTGAAATTGGATACTATCCTGTTTGCTCCACGTGCCACATTATTCTATCTTGTGGAACTCAGGAGTTCCTCCAACTAGAGAACTGTGACAAGGGTATCCAATGTTTCCACTTCTTATCCTGTTTCAAACAATTCTCAAAGGCCACGATGAGGGAGGATCTTTTAACTCCAATCTTTGAGAATGACAACTTATAGATCAATTTGGTGCAATTTGCCTATGACACTTTCGTTTTGCAGTGGCTCCCTTTGCCTATAGTTGAAATTCGAGAATCTATTCTACCTACTGGAGTTAGCATGGGGCTGAAAAATGAAGGAAGTCGCCAATTAACTCCATTGCTCTCGGCTGTGAAAACAACTCACTCCCCACCGCCTCCCTTGTCTTCCTCTATTGTGTAGTTGGATTGACAAGCACCTGTGGGATCCAATCATTTTAGAGATTCAAAAGACGCCTTGGCACTTTGCTTGGAAGACACCTCACAAAGGCAGGTCACCTTATTTTACCAAAGGCCTGCCTCTTGGGCATCTCTTTGTATCATCTCCACTTCCACCATTGTCAAATCTCAGTGGCCGAAAAATGGGGAAACTAATGTAGCACTCGTGGTTTGGCACCTTCAATCAATCCAAGTTGCATTTTATAAGATGGTATTAGGTTTGACTGGATAGAGATTGTGACTTTGCATCAAATGCATTGTTACCATCGTGCACCAAGTTGTTATGGAAGCTCAAAATGGGAGGAGAACCCTCCAGCTTGAATCATTATTACTTCTATGTTTGGCTTTGTGGATTTTATGGGTGTAGCTGAATTGCAAGACATCCAAGCCTTAGACAAATCCTTTACTTGGAGCAATAGGCATCACCAACCTGCTGGGTACTTGTTGTACTGAAGCCCGAACATGGCAATTCCTCGAAAGCAGAGTAATGCAACTTTTCCTCCAACATTTGCCCCGTATGCATTGAGGTGCTCGACCTCGTTGATTGTTTGCTACTTTGATGCCCATTCACCTGTAAAATTTGGATGAACTACCTTTGGCTCTTTGAATTCCCCATTGTCTTACTTCACCCTTATGAAATCATTGTCCAACAGCCTGTTGGGATGGCCGAGATGCCTGCTAGGATGGTCATTTGCGGCATGAGAAAGTCATCTTAGTTATTGCCTCAGGTACGTACAATTTGGAAGATATGGAACCAACAAGTCTTTCCAAATAGCACACACCTGCCATCATGTTTGTGTATTCGCTTTCAGCAAACAGTGGCCTCATGGAAGACAACACGCTTTGAAGGAAATCATTGGTGGATTGATTTGGAGCTCCTAGGCTAAGCATGCAGGTGAGATACTCCCCGCAACATACATCCCATGGAGTGCAATTGCTGAAGATGGAGTCACATGAGCAGTTGCCAACCGATGGTGAACAGCTGAGGTTGTAGTCTTTGTAGACTAAATCACCATCACAACTCTTCAAATTCATGATTGCTGCTTCAGAAAAAATGTGTGCACAATTCATGGATTCTTTATTGAAGGCTTATACCTAATAAATTTGTTTTGTGCTATTCCTTCTACTTCTCCTCCTTAAGTTCCACCATTTTTAACGGCCCAATGTCCCCAAAATTAATGAGAGGGAATAAAAAATAATCGTAACCAAACAACAAAGCTCCATACACTAGTGAAAAAAGTATACAACAGATGTTTGAGTATACCTGTTTGCTACAAGTTGAGTCTTATATCTATCCAATGTTCCATTATAACAATATTTCACCATATACACCCATCGCTAGTAACCACAGTAGCACCCTTGGGCAACTGAACTAATGTCCAAATGCCATGCTTTTGAAGTACCTGCATTTCCTTTGTATTTCGAAGTTCCACTCATGAGAGGTTAAAACATCAGTAACACGTGGATGAATAGAAATATGTGACAAGGAAAGCAAAAACTAAGGATAATTGGAGCAAGAGATGTAAAGGAAATGTACTGTGACGATAAATTGATTGGAAAACTTTGGGAGGAAAGAATAGATTGCAAGGACACACCTAGAGACACATGAAAAGGTCCTTCACCAAATACACTGGCAGAGGAACCAGCTGCAAACGTAACAGTTCTATGTGTAGCTGAAGCACTAATTGAAGAAAATAAAGAGGGAGGGACTAAAGGAAACTGTTTCCTTGTAAACACATCATAGCCTGACTCATAACAATAATCTTAATAAGGCTAGGACATTCCTGACCTTATAAATATTAATCATAATTTCAAGAGGGTTTTTCAAGACAAGTTCTCACAGTGGGAGTCAGTAGCACTCACAGTCCAGAACCGGGTCATCCAGTGGTTAGCAGTCCAGGGCAAGCTGAGTGACGCAGAGGTTATTACCGCAAGATCAGCATGGTTAGAGGTCGCTTCCACCCCTAGTACCCTAGCACCCTCCCAGATTGTAGCTTGGTCTCCCCCGCCAGTAGAGTTGATCAAGGTTAATTTTGACGGGTCATCCCTGGGTAATCCAGGTCCAGCAGGGTTTGGAGGGGTATTTAGGAATTCGGAGGGGGTAGTCCTGTTGTCATTCGCAGGGGCGTTGGGGATCAAGGATTCAACATATGCCGAGGTCCATGGAGTCCTCCACGCGCTCAGATGTTTCCGCTCTCATTTCACAGGGCCTTTGTTGGTAGAAGGGGATTCAAGCAATGTCATAGGATGGTGCAGGCAAACCTCTGCTCCTCCATGGAGGTTTCTTTATATTTTTTGAGAGGTTTTTCACCTTGCCTCCTCACTCGTTCAGGAGTGGATATGTATTCCTCGGTCTGCCAATTCCTTGGCAGATAGCTTGGCTAAAGAAGGGGTTCAGCTCTCTTCACTAGATGTGAGAGTGTCCCCATAACTTGTACCTTAACTCTTATCAATCAATAAAAATCTGCACTTTCCTCAAAAAAAAAAATATTAATCATAATTTAAGTTTACGCAGAAAATATGAAAAACCTACTACAAATAACTTCAAACACCCTCAAGCTGGAGTGGATAGCTGCAACATGTTCCAAGCTCTCTCGAACTCCCACATTTAAGCAGAAAAATGAAAGCACAAATTAGTTGGTATATCCTACCAAATATTGCATTCTTGTTGTCAAATTGAACTATTTCCTTCTGTATGTCATTGGTACTCAGTGTTGTCATTAAAATTCCCCACGTATACGATCTATTGCCTTTGGGATTCTGGTGGAGGATCAAATCTTTTATCTTGTCATAGACTATAGTAACAATTACTGTCAATAGGCTAACACCCAAAATGCGTTATCAGAAAGATACTGATTTTGCTTCATCGTGCAGTTTATTGTTTGTATGTAAAATACTTGTTTATCTAAATTTGTTGCTTCCATGCAGGAAAGATGTGCAGGTGCTGAGACATTATCTGTCGTTGCTCAAATGCTTCATAGATCAAAGACTCATATGCTGTCAATGCTTCTTCAGAGTAACACCGCTGTGGTTGAAGATTTTTATACAACTTTGGTTTGTTCTTTTTTCCTGATGTTCTGGGCTTGTTGCACAACTATGTTTTACTTTTTCTTACTATAGTACATCATATGGCTGTTTTTGGACTAAAGAAAACTGTTTTTCTACTGTCTCAGGTGGACACTGTCCCTGATCTTGTAGAACATATCCATAGGACAACAGCAAAAATACTTCTTCATATTAATGGGTAGGTTACCATCCACCAGTTGGCCTGTTTTTTCTCTATTCTTTAAATACCAGAACTACCATAGTTGATCTTCAATCTTCACCAAAGAGAGGTTTATGTTTTGGTGAAGCACGATTGATCATCTCCTGTGTACCAGAGAATTGTTTCACATTTTTGAGTAAATGTCATGGCAGAATATCAACTGACAATGACCACTCTCTATGGATTTAATCTACCTATTTTGAGAAGTGCAAACAGTAAAGCAGATGGATTAGCTAAAGTGGGGATAATGATCATCTCCTATTTGTTTGGACACCCCATTAGTTAGTACTTTCAAATCTGTAAAATGTTTGGTTGCTGCAATTGCCAATTTTGCCAGTCACAAGGTTACAACAAAAAATACAAAGAAGTTTGTGGCCAAGCATCAAACAGTTGATGGTTAGTGTCAAATAGGATGGCTGCACGTTCCTGACCATGGAAGGCTGGAGCACAAATTAGATTGACCATCCCAGCAGATGCAAAGCTGTTGTTCTTGGCCATTGATATTGGGAAGAGACTATACCTGGATGTCATTGTAGAGGTGCGTGATGAAGATCACATTGAAGAGTCTAGAACATCGTTCCTTCATTCGTAGTCCAGCAACAACACTGGGAGAAGTAAGGAAATTGCTTAAAGAGTATATCCTAAGAAAGGAAATTTCTTAAAGAGTTGATCCTCAATGGTTCCCATGGAATGGAAAATATCAGCATGTAATAGTAGATATCAATTTAGCATTCAAGAGGAGGAAGGAAAGCTTATTTGCAAACTGGTGGAGATGAGAGGTCCCATGACTAAGGGGATTGGTAGATATTCCATAAGAATTCGATGCAGGAAAGGGATGGTAATGGATTAGTAGTGAGCTTACCACCAAGAGGAGCACCCCTCTAGAGTAGGGGTGGATTCAAGCCGAACCGAGCCCGGATCTATGCATGATCGGGCTTGGCTCCGTGTATGAAAGGGAAACTCGAGCTCGAGCTCGAGTTTTACAATGAGCCTGAAAAGAGCTCAGACTCGATCAAAAACAAAATCAAGAAAAAAGAGAATATACAAAAACCTACCGAGAAGAACGATCTGCAGAGAGAAAATGGAGGGAGAACGAAATTTCAAAAAGAAATGGAAAGAGAATGGTGCTCAGAAAGGAAAAGAAAGATGGAGGAAGAAGATGTACGGGAAGGCATTTAATGAACTTTTTTAAAAGTATAATATTAAAAAATGAAGTTAAAACACTTTCCGACGAGGGATGCCTGAATTTATGAAGAAATTTCACGCTAAACGAAGTAAGCATTAAATGCCATCATAACTATGTTAATCTTAAATAATTAAAATATTATTCTTAAAGGTTTTCATAGGTTGCGTCACAAGCTGACAAGAAACGCCTTACAGAAACACACTTTTAGATGGTGCAGCAAGAAGGAACCAATGGCAGTTAGATCTGGTGGAGAGGCTGAGTGTAGGGCAATGGCTTACATGGCATGCAACCTAATTTTGGTCAAATCACCACTGACAGATTCCCGTTTAGAATTTCTACTTCCTATGTGACAGATGTGTTAACAAAGCAGGGGAACTTATTACAAATAACCCGATGTTTCATTAAAGGGCAAAGCATATAGAGATTGATTATCATATTCTTCATGAGCATTTTGTGAAAGAATCCATCTGTACTCCATTTGTTAGGAAAGAACACCCAAAGGCAGAAACTATGTATGATAGCATTCTATATTGTATTTATGGTTTATTTTCAAACTTTTATCAATACTTTAAAAAGAGGTCATAATTGTAATTTGAGTGATATGGAGGTACTTAAATATAAAGAGGTGAGGAGTTAGTGTATTATGTTCCTATATAGTTGTTGAATATTTTTCCTTTGCATAATGTTATAATCAGATTTTTATATGAATTATGTCACTTTGCAAATTTTAGAGATCTAAATAGGAGGGATTACCTCATTTGGACCCCCTCCTTTGATGGAGAGTTCTCAGTCTCCTCATCTTATAAAGTGATGCTTCCTGCACAACAAAGCAAACATGCAAGCAATTTGGCCTGGAAACTCCTAGCCCTCTCGAAGGCAAAATTCTTCATTTGGAGTTCCTTGCATGCCAAAGTCCTCACCCGAGAAATCTTGTTAGCTAGGGAGTTGCAATTCCAAATGCCAACTGCCCTTTATGCGATTCCCAAGTGGAAACAGTTAATGACTTGCTGATCCACTGTTCTTTCTCATGGAGGGTGTGGTCCTGGCATGCAAATCTCTTTGGCTTCTCATGGGGAACTCCAAACACATTGCCAGAGGTCTTAAGTATAAATCATCCTCATCTGTCCGCAGTCGGAAGGAAGCTATGGAAATCCCTAACTGCTTTTCTCCCTAGGCTATATGGGAAGAGAGAAATAAGAGAGTTTTTCAAAACAAGACCTCCCAATGGACAAAGTGGCTACATCAATCCAGAGCAAAGTGCTGCAATGGTTGACAGTTCACCGGTAGTTAGGGGATTTAGACAGCTCCACGGTTCGAGCGGCCTGGCAAACTGTAGCAACTTCTCCAACTCCAAGGCTACCCACAATTCCTGTACACTGGATTCCTCCTCCGGATGGGAAAATCAAGGTGAATTTTGCTGGTTCTTCTCTGGGCAATCCAGGACCCGCTGGGTTCGGTGGGGCTTTTCGAAATGCCGAGGGAGGCATTCTTCTCTCCTTCACAGGCCCTCTAGGAGTAGAAGACTCTACTGCAGCTGAAGTCAATGGGGTTTAACATGCCCTTAGATGCTTTAGAAAGCACTTTAGTGGGGACTTGATTGTTGAGGGGGAATCGAGTAATGTAATAGGGTGGTGCAAGCAATCATCAGCACCCTCTTGGAGATTTTTGTATCAGTTCAGAGAGAACTTTCTTTGCTAGGGAAGGGTATCCTTATCTTCTTTTGAGATCAGGGTGTCCCCCCCTTTTGTAAACTGAATTACTTATCAATAAAACAAAGCAACTTCCTCAAAAAAAAAAAAAAAAGAAAGAGGCATTAGAGTAGGACTCAGCCGTAACTGCTGTTTTTTTTTTTTTTGAAATCAGTGAGCTTTTATTGATTCAAATAGAGATTACAATCATCATAGAGTACATAGGTTACAACCCAAGATGGGACCATGGTCTTTACATATGGTATAAGTACTTTGAATAGGGTTTAAGAGAGTACAATAGATGGATCAGATGAGGATGATACTTTTGTTGAGTTCCTTCTTTTGAGAGAGAGTCAGCCATTTAATTAGCTGACCTTGGCCCTTGGGACCAGGCTATGTGCCATTCCTTGATGAGATCTTAGATTTCATCAAAGATGTATTTGAAATGCCACAGGGGCTTAGCATTGCTAATGCAGAATCGCCTTCGATGACAATAGGTATCTCCTTCCATTGCTCATAGAACCGAATGCCAGTTAAAAGTGCCTTAGACTCTGTCTCATTTTGAAGTAGCCCAGCCTGCCAGGTGAAAGTGCCTTAAACTGCTGGCTTTTCTTTATCTTGTTTCTTCTTGTTCATGTCCTAAAGCTGCAATTCTAAAGCTTGCAACATCTGTTGGAAGCTTCCTTTTTTCTGGAGTCTCCCAAGATATCCCTTTGGCTTCTCTACTTTCTCTTTACATTCTATTATTTTTCATCTGTTGTACATTTACTTCCTATCTCAAAGCAATATATCTTATGCTGTTACAAAAATGAATTATTTCAGATATGTGGACAGAATAGCGAATGCCAAGTGGGAGCTGAAAGACCTTGGACTCGAGCATAATGGGTTGGTTTTCTAATTATTTCTTGATTTCCTTTATGCCACTCTATCTTCAATTCATATTCGTGCTCCAAATTTTGATTTATATTAAATGATTGTATCTGTACTCTAACATATTCATGATGGTCCTAAACAATTTTGATACCTATGGGGTGCTCATTTTAGTAGCATCACTCTACAGACATTGAGTTAGACATTGTTTTAACTGTTTCTTTTACTCATTTGCTTCACAAACAGAGAGAACATTTAAAATAAATTGTTTGAAATTACTGTAGCGGTTATTATCATCTTATTCATATAACATTGCTTTGAGTGTTTAAACCTATATCCTGGTAGAACTTGAACCCAATATTTCACACTATAAACCAATCTATGCATCCCTTGATTCAAAGTACCAATTTATTGAGAAACATAGAAAATTCAAGCATGATTGTACTGTCGTAAACGAAGAATAAGATTTTAAATAGTTATAAATCTCTATCCATCAATTTTTTTACTAGTATTTTCATCTAAGATTTTAGGATAATGCATATATTATTGATGTCACAATCATATCCTGATGTCATTTTTAATGACCCTCTTTAAGTTCTTATTTTAATCTAGCCATGTGTAACATATCTGGCCATTTTATTATTCTTATGCTAAACAGGTATGTTGATCTGTTGTTGGGAGAGTTTAAGCACTACAAAACAAGACTAGCTCATAGTGGGATACAGAAGGAGGTAATGCTAATTAAACTACCATATCTTCTAATGAAGTGTCAAGTTTGGAAGAAAAAAGAGGGCTTGCTGCTTCAGTTTCAAAGAGATTCCATAACTTCTAAAAGCATATCGATCACCATTGTTTATTACATGGATCTCTTTGGCTATCAAATGAGACTTTGATTGGGCTGTTCATGGTGGTTTTCACATTCCCTGATGACACTCTCTCAATCTATTATTACAGTTCACACATCTAAAGGCTAATCCTTGCGAATGATTGAAATGAAAGGATCCCAATTTATTAATAAAGAAAAGAACTCATACTATAAAGAATTTAAGGACATTTGAAAACTGAGTCTCTTGCACTTATTTGAAAAATTTTTTGTTCTCCTTTTTCGAGGCTTCACATAAATAAAACTTTTTTAAGTACTTGATGATCTATAAAAATGAGCAAGAGCGGAACAGGAGATTTTAGAAGCAACAGGTGCCAAACTGCCTACAATGGCTTGGTCGGCAATTGTAGCTGAGGGCGGCAGAGAAGAGGCATCAGGAGGTGGCGGATAAGTGCAGTGGAATGATGTGAGGTGAAGAAAAGGATGAGCGCTGTGATCACAAATTCTCCATTTTTGAAAATCGATGTTATGGACAGACGAAGCGGGTGAATAGGACGATGGGAGGCTGAGGGGATTGAAACTCATAGTGATGAGGAGAGAAGGTTGTTCTTAAGGGAACCGAAAACA
Source organism: Aristolochia fimbriata (assembly GCA_019845555.1). NCBI lineage: Eukaryota > Viridiplantae > Streptophyta > Magnoliopsida > Piperales > Aristolochiaceae > Aristolochia > Aristolochia fimbriata. The sequence continues at coordinate 4,571,385 of CM034083.1, forward strand.
TTAAACAGGGAGTTCTCCATCTTGTTGAAGAGCTGTTATGCATGGCTGGATTGGGTTTCCGCAGCAGAGAACTCTAGTGCATAGAGAGGCTGTTGCAGAGAACTCTGGTGCATGGAGTGGCAGTTCCACATGACCACTGTCTGGAGGAGGTGATGGCCAGTAGAGAAAGGAACATCTGAGTGGGATGGTGTCAGCATGCGTGCTCACCCCATGATCGGAAGATAACTTTCATCAGTGTGGTGTCTGAGAGGCTATAGCAGTCATAGGACTTTTGGAGAAGACTCACCTGAAGAGGGCGACTGCAGTTGCTCTATTGACCGTTCAAATCTAATGAGAGACAAGCTACGAAGATGAGAGTGACAGGAAGTCATATTTGATAGGACAGTGGACAAAGGGCGAACAATGGTTGAGATTTACGGATTCCCCTTCCACTTCTTCTGTTCTCGAGAACTTTTGCCTAAAAATTTTCAGACCTTCAAGTACGACCACTGTTTCTGCCATCGTGGAGTCGGGAATCCCTAGTGGCCCAGCGGAAGATAGGAGTATATTGCCTCGGCTGTTCCTAAAGACTTCCCCAAAGCCAGAGGGGCCTGGTTTTCCAAATGAGGAGCCATCCACATGTAACTTCGTTGCTGCATTTATAGGGGGAGTCCATTGGACTTGCTTCGGTGGAGTTCTCGGCATCGATAGACCACCAATATTCACCATTCAAATCTTTTTGGCCTCCCCCAATGTTTTCAAAGTCCTATGTAGAGGTTAGCCACATAATTATTTTGCTGAGGATATGCTCCGTTGTTGCTTTCCAATCCTCATTTGTGCCCTCTGAAGACTTTATTTTAGCTCCTCCTGGACTCTTCTATTTGTGCCTATGAAAACTCTTTGCAGTGGCTAGGTGCCTCCACTGTTCCAATGAATCCTGTACATTTCTGGGGAAACAAAATTCCACTTAAAATTGATTCAGAAAATGGGCTCATAAGTGAGCACTTCAAGTCTCTAGTAAGTTGACTAATAGACTATAAATTGACTAAAAACTTGGTATGAGAAGAACAGAGTTGAAGGACTAACCAAGAGACACATGAACGGTTCCTTCACTAATTGCACTAGAAGCGAAACCCACTTAAAAAACAAAACACTGGTGGAGAAACCATATGATAAGCTAGCATTTTTTGTGTAGCCGAATCACTAAGAGAAAAAAAGGAAGATGGGTAGACCTGATATAAGATCGAATGCACCTGAATCAAGGAACCACTACCAAGAGGACACTTTGAGGGCAGATATACCTGAATTTGCAACGACTATCTTGGTTGATGGTTGAGAAGACGAGGCTAAAGAGGCACTGGGTGACACTAAAAAATGACCAAGATATCGGAATAACTTGTGCATGTTTTCTTGGCCAGTGGCTAGAGGATTCAAAAGCTCATATGCCGAATCAGATGTTTCTTCATTATTAGCCCAAGGTGGCTTGCCAAATTTGTCCCAACATCTGTCAAAGTATTTGTCTGCCCACAATGAATACAATTTCTATCTCCTCTCCCTGCCTTTACCATGATCACGTCGGCCTCATGAAGAAGAATCATGAGGAACTGCAATTAAGGGCAGCACTAGTCTCAGAAGGAACTCAGTTGGCAGAAATTCTTAATTAGCCTCCAAGACTTGACTATACACTTTCTCAAGGGTTAAGTCACCTCTTGCTGCCAGAATTTGTGCACGAATCCATTCGAATTTCCAAAACCTCCTGAAACCAAGAAACATTGATCTGACTTTCTTTCCGACGAATGGCTGCAAGATCAATTATTATAGGATGATATTTACTTACTTCTTGAAGTAGTTCCTCATTTCAATAAATAATTCAGCAATGCTCCTCTCCCTATGTGAAATAATAAAGATTTTTTTGTACAAATTTAAGATCTTGGACAGATTTGAATTTTTAAAGGAACATAGATTCTAACACTCATAACTTGAAAAGTCAATCTACTCCCACGCTATTCGACAAATGTGTCTTATCCTGAAGGTCTTCATATTCCATTTTAACGCCATCCTAACAGGGGAGACTGTCAAATAAGTGTCTTTCATCTTGGCCCTCAAATTCTTCTGAACTGAGTTGGCCCACATCAAATAATTTGTACCGTTAAGTTTAGTGGATGTAATTTAGATATGAGTATACTTCTTGTGTCCACATTCACATCACTTGTGCAATCATCAACTTTTCCAGAACACATTTTTAATGCCACAGGAAGAATATCATTACCAAGAAACCATAATTTGTAAAAATGATGTCAGCCATAGATCTGATGATGTCAGCACTATAAGAACAGAAAATTTTTAAAAAATCACTTTAAAAATGCAAGGTCGAACCTCCATAGGGAAACACCCCATTTTTTAAAACTCTAAAAAATTTGGATGTTGACGACAACCTAGGGAAGATGATGTCAGCACTGGATACCAGTGAAAAAACACACCTTTATGCTTTGAAATTACTTTTAGAGACCTGTTATCCTGAAAAACCACATTCCACTGGCTGTAGATGACAAAAAATCTCTTGCATGGTTCTTGCAGCAGAAAATGTTTACCCTTTTGGGCCACAGTATGGGTATGACATATGTAGAAAGAGTCTAATGATGTAGCAATAACAAACTCTCTTTTAGGGGCAGTAGAACATGAATTGAGCCCTTAAACTGCAGTACCAATTATTGGCCTTCTGGCAATGGCAGAGAAAAAGAAAGATGAAACTTTAGGTTGTATAAGTGCCCACATTATGCAAACTCTGGAAATGTTTAGACTACAGTACCAACCATTTACCTTCCGGCAATGACAGAGAAAAAGATAGATGAAAGTATAGGTTGTAACTAGTGCCCAGATTATATAGACTCCGGAAATGCAGCTGAATGCACGAAGAAAAGGAGAAGAAGGGTCTCGAGATTGTGAGTAGTCTCTGGCCTCTAATTCATTAATATAAGGTAGCGGAAGTACACAAATTATAATTGTGCCCCTCATGGTATGTGGGTCAGCAATGCAAAAAAATATGGACACAACAACATCCACGTATACTACTCTGTGATAATGGATCACTAAAAGAAATTAAACAAATTACACAAACTCTTAAATTAAATTACCAAAATACCCCTGAATTCTGGCATAGGTTATTACTTAATTAAAAATTAATTGCCTGAATAAACATTCCTAGTGTCTCGGTGAATGCACATTTCCAGACAAGGGTCTGACGGGGCCTTAATAATGATAACCTTTTCCTTTGCCCAATCAGGTACAAGACCTCCTCATAGAATATGGACTTGAAAATGTTGCAGAAGTTCTAGTCGAAGGTTTGTCACGTGTAAAGAGGTGCACTGATGAAGGGCGCGCTCTGATGTCCTTGGATCTTCAGGTGCTCTTTAAACAACTAAATATTTGTTGCTATCAAAATACATGTTTCTACCCTTTTTTGCTTATGTGACTTCTAAAAAAAAATTGTCTGAATTTCGACAGGTCTTAATTAATGGGCTACAACATTTTGTCTCGCTAAATGTGAAGCCAAAGATGCAAGTGGTAGACACATTTGTCAAGGTAAAGTACTTCTGGCTTTATCTCCTATCTCATGGGCATAATTGATTGCTGAAGCTTCTTAGCTTTGTTATTATCATTTAAGAGTGGTTTTGGTTGATTTTGGTAGCTTGTAAAGGAAGAACATTATATTTATGTATTCTTAACTGTGTTAAATATGACATGATGTTTTATAGTTTGCTTTCTGTATTTAGTTTACTTCTATCTTAAATAACTACCTATGGTATTTTAGTAAAATTTTTCTATCTTAGGAGTGTGAGATTGGAGTGGCACTGAGATGAAATAGTTTAGACTAAGGCATGACCCACCTGGTTATAAAACCAAAAAAGATAAAAGGAGTTCTCCACAAAGGCAAATCAATGTGATGGTCATTCTATTTTTTTAATGTGTGAGGGGTAAGATTCAGAAGTAAAAGGGATGCAATCAACGACTTAAAAAGTGAAAAAGGAGCTTCATTAATGGTTCTTCAAGAAACCAACCAAATATCACAAACACTCGGTGAATGACATTTGACCTTTTTTAACTGAGGAATGGCTTGGATTGAATTTTAGTGGCTGGGCTGATGGGATTCTAGTAATTTGGAATTCATCTTTATCCCAACTTGAAGATTATGTTTGACTGGAATTTTCTATAGCATGTAATGGAGCTTTGTAAGAGTGAATGGGCCAGATAATACCGGCAAGGAAATTTGTTTTGGAGGTGCCAACTTATTTTATAGTTAGACGGGAGTTGCTCGGTTTAGTTCTTGAGATTTTAATGCCATTCAATTCTTGAATGATAAATCACAACCTTCTATTAACCTCTTCTATGAGCCACTGTAGCATTTTTTTTTTGGCAAAAAGTTTGCAAGATTAATCATTTTTTGCTTGAACCAACTAGTTAGAACTAATGCCAGACGTATATGGGACAGTTTTGTGGTGTTGTACATCTATAGCTCATCACCTGCCATCTTATTAAACACTTGATTCAGTACATTTATTTGCACGTGTATGTTTTTAATGGTAGCAGTAGATTGACACTTAGTGGCTTCTTTTTTTTTGAGGAAAGCGAAGATATTATTACTCCATGATTTGTTTTTTTTTTTTTTTTTTTTTTTTATTTTTTTTTGTGGAAAGCTAAGATATTATTACTCCATTATTTTGAAATACATTTTTCTCAAAAAAAAAATGATTTTGAAATACATTGTACAAAATACAAGTAGCCACAAAGACATTTTACACTACGGAGGATGCGTTACTTCTAGGCATTGTAATGGAACTCCCTCCCTAGCTAATTCATCCGCAAAGGTGCTTGCTGATCTGGGATGTGAATCCAGTCAACAACATTCCCAGCCAAGGACCAAATTTCACGTAGTCTCATCTCCAGTCGCCATGGGGCTGGCGCTTTCTTGGTGCACCATTGAATGGTGTTTGCCGAGTCGCTTTCTACTTGGAGGCTCCCGGAGAGGGCTCCAGAAATAGCTTTAGACCCTGTCGACTGTAGTGACTTCTATGTTTAAACTTTTAAGCTATCAGATTGCAGAGAGTGAGTTATTAATCATTGTTGAGGGGGCACTTGTCCCCTTTTCTGTACTGAGACACTCTGAAAAGGGCTTAGGGTAGAGATCACGAGAGACTTTTCTGTGTTTCTTGGTGCCGCAGATTTGAAAGGAGCATTTCTATCCTTGCTTTTTTACTTTCTTACATACTCTTTGACACTTCTTTATTAGAGTTCTACCTGACATTTCGCATTATCTTATATGTCATGCTGAGGTCTGTGTAGAAGCTTTAAAATGTTTCTATGGCTGTGTGATGCCCCCCCCATTGTTTGGAAATTTTGATGTCATCAAATTACATCTAATCTCCAATGCACTTAAATTTGATTAGTCAGTTTTGGGAATTTAAGATGCATTATGATGTCAAACATAAACAAATAGTAAGTCACTGAAGCCCCTGTTGTTTGGAAGTTTTTGGTGTTTCTTTCCTCAAGATCTTATTTTCTTCTGATATTAATGTCTTTTTTTTAAGTGCTATTCCTAATTAGATGTGAACATGTTGTCGCACCACTGAAAATAAAGTGAAAACTAGTTTTAAAAAAAAAGAAGTGAAAACAATTGTTTATGATGATTACTCTAGAGGTCGCATTTGTATTTGAATGTCAAAGAGTAGTTTTGGTTAGGTACTCTGCCAACAGGTGGGATGATGCTGATGATGATAATTATGATGATGATGATGATGATGATTTTATTGTCATAATTCTTCAAGCGTCATATCATCCTTGCGAGTATTTGTCCTAATAATTATATTATGCTATAATCCCTCTTTTTCTTGTGTCAGGCCTATTATCTTCCAGAAACAGAATATGTCCACTGGGCACGCTCCCATCCAGTAAGAAGAATATTATGCTTCACAGCTTTTTTATTTATGTAAAAGAAAAGTGCTATGGGAGGAACGGTCGTCCCACATTTGGTTTTGATGAACAAAAGTGCTATGGGACTACTACTGAACTCTTTTAATATTTGTCTGCAGGAATATACTAAAAATCAAATAATAGGGTTGGTTAATCTCGTTGCTGCTATGAAAAGTTGGAAAAGAAAGACAAGGTTGGAAGTGCTGGAAAGAATAGAAACTGGCTGCCTGTAAAAGTATAATGTACGTGGTCACTTCATTTATGATTAAAATTCGCATAGCTTTACTTTTCTGAGAATGCCTTTTCCCCCCTCGTTCTTTGTATATTGGACAAAGCATTAAAATAAATGTCATGTATCATATATTAATTGCACTGGAGTCATTCCAACTGTATATATTTTTTCTTTACAATTTTTAGGTGATATTTCCACAGGCTACGTGTGTATTAAAGATCACATTATTGTACAAAAACAATATGTCATGGTGCAGGCTCTTGAACATCTTGATTGTATTTCTGATTTTTTTTTTTTTGTGTGTAATTACCAAATGTGGATCTGAATGAGAATCCAAAGCACGTTTACCAAATGTTGATTATGAATGAGGTTCCAAAGCAGTCCTTCAATAACAGTTGTATGTTGATCTATGACCAAAGAAATAGTAAAAATGGGGAAAACAGAAGAGAAGAAGGGGTTTAATAAAATGCAAAAATTCACTTAAAATTACACACTATGGACTGACGTTCTTTGAACTCAGAGACAAGCTATTTGATCACTTAAAATTCCGTCATTTAGCCTATATTACCAGTCATAGGAAATGACATTCTTCGATCGGATGACCTTCCATTTCTTCTCCTCTTAATTGGTTAATAAAAGTAGTAAGCCTTGGTTCTGAATTTGAGAATTCAAGATGCCATGCACATTACAACTTTGTGCTTAAACGATGTTGCAGCTATAGTATTTTGATTACAATCGTAGTATTTTGGCACCAACTGTAGTATTTTACTTCTAATTGCTCACTGACATTTCCATATTTAATTGGTCACACTAAACATGCTGATATAACTTATCTTAACCCTATCTCCCTTCTTCTTTAAATTTTGCATGTAAGAAATTTGTGTTGGCTAGCCTTCAGCTCGTCTATGGTCTGCATGAGAAACTTGTCCTTCAATGGGATAACTTCCGGGGTTTGATAGTCAACGCAAAAGCGCCAAGAGCTTTCCTTCTAACCCGCTTTCTGGGCTGGGCGACGGAAAAGTGTTGGTAAAGGATAACTCGAGCTTTGAGGTTTCAGTACTATAAGAAGAGTTTGCGGAGTCAGGTCATCTAAAACTATTGGCTCCATTCTCATATGAAACACATTGTTTACTCCACAAGTAAGAGAATGCCTTGAGAACAGTTGATTCATACGGTGGCTGGTGTTTGCTCACTCTTTCAAATAATATCAGCACCGTTGTGCTTAAAGACTTGCTAAATTTCCAATAAATAGATCCCAAAGCCTGTGGATCCCCAAGACCACATCAGTCCCCTCGATAAAATGTATAAATCAATAATAATTGTGGTTTCTTGAATACTAACAAACGATACAAAATTGGTTGTTGCTCACCATTACTTTAAATCCACTGAGTTCTATAACTTGCTATATACCAAGTTATGTGTACTACCACAATTACTAATTAGTTTGTAATAATGCCTTTTGTAGCAAATTTTCCGAGGGCCCTTGAAAATCTTCATGATCGTTGGGGCTAAACTGTACTGCAGAATTGGTCTACGAACTCTTCCCACAAAATATCCTCCATATCTGCATGCAGAATGGAGGCTATTGGAGGAACTTGCAGTCATCGACCACTTCTGACTTCACTTGTGAGTTTCAGTGTGGCAAATCAAGGAGCGTCAATGCCATACTCTGAATCTAATGGCCACACCAGGACCAAAATCCAACAAAGATCGACGTTTTTACGGAATTGGTAGCTAAATCTGAATTGCTTAAGATGATTGTCAGAAACAATTTTTAAAGCATAATTTTACCGAAAGAATTGCTCTGATACCATTGATACAATTGCTTTAGTCCAATGCGTTAAGATTAAGGCAAACTTTTTAGCCTTCTTGCGTCACAAACCTTGACCTTGAATCTTGGTGCAAGCCATTAGAGAAAATAGTGAGGAACAATATAGGGAAAAAGAAAGATCAATGAAAAAGAGAATTATTATACTTTTCGTGATCTGAGGGCTTCGTTTATCATAGATTATTATACTTTTCGTGGAGGTTATTTATATAGGAAGCATATAGCATCAGTAAATTCATATTTTACTTTTAAAAAAATTAGTTAATCCAAAGAATGAACCAATGAAAAAGAGAAGCTCCAAATCTGATGCATTTATGGATCACATTATCACATCATTTCTGTAAGTATGCTGTATCCAAATCTGTGAAACTTTCACATCCTGTATTTACTTCCATTGTGTAAAGGAGCAGGGGACTGGGTGATTTCACCCACCATCTTTAAAGCCACGCAAGGCTGATCCACAGGAACCTGCTCAAGACCAAAATGTCAGCATCCCTAGTTCGTTTTTGCTTCCTATGCAGTACTCAGAGATATGACATTGACAAGAAACCAAATGATTTATATGCATCATTTTCCTACCAGAGCTGAGTCCCCTTGAGTTGGATATTGAAGTTACCAGATTGCTTCAGAGTTGGACTTGCCCTCTGTAATGGAACCAGCCCAAGTCCAAGCTCGAGTTGGAAAATGCTGAATATATATGACTTCTGAAGTATAGCCTTTTGGTAGTCCTAGACCTACTAGTTTCAAGCGACTTGGGTACCCTAGTTCGAGCTCTCAATTGACAGTTCCAGAAGAAAAGTTACTTACAAAATGTCCTGCACCGAGAACCCAGTAGAAATGAAGGTTTGTGTAAGACTTTCTGAAAGCTTTTGTTTCTCCACCATCCTCACAAAAGAGAGGTTCGTGGGCGGAGTTTGTAAAATTTTGTAGTCCTTCCCACCTTGGAAACAGGAGAAATCATATGTTAAAATCTTTGCCTAAAAGAAACAGCAAAGTATTTGCTTCTTAGAGCATCTAAAATTTTGAAGGACAGGACTTTACTTGAGCTTTTCAATCCATGCTTCAGTTCCCTTTGTTGCACATATAACATCAAGCTGGAATAGAAACATACAAGATGTTAATTGTATCAGATCATATAGATAATCTCTCATTGAGCATCTTATATAGATAATCACAGTTATCAACGACTCTTGCAAAACCCCAAGAGAACCCAAATTAGGTTTTTTACCTGTCCATTGTATACAGTCACATTGACTCCTTTTGATAAAAGTTCATCTACCTGCACATTCGTAAAACAGTCACAGCAACATTCTCAAAAAACAATGAATTGGCTTTCATTGAATGCAAAACTACTTTGACAAGGAAATCAGGGTCAAATATGAGCCTATTACTAGTGGGGGCTTCTTCGCCCAACCTTTTTTCTCTATTAAGAAAATTCGTTGTTGAACAGTTACAAATATATAGTAGGTTTACCTCCTTAATTCTTGGTTTCATGAAATCGTTTTGTAAGCTTGAGAAAACAAGATTAGATTGCCCTCCCCATCTGCATTGTAACCAATCATCAACTTAAGAAGATCCAATCTCAGATATGAAGCAACTTTGTACAGGGGAAAAATAACACACTTTACATCCTTTGGGATGATCTTTAGCTTCTCCCTAATTACGCCATTCATGATACTGCCAATGTTGCCGGCTGATGTAACCTTTGAACTCAGATACTCTGAGTACTCACTAATTCCAACTAAACCGGACATCTCTGCGGCAGTCAAAGCAATTGGGTCTCTATCAGCGTCCAGCATAAAATTATAAAAATCCTGTGGAAGAAAAACAAATCATCAGATGGTACAGGCATCAATTTCATAAAATAATTAGGAATAAAACACAAGACTCTATACCACAGAGTTACTACTGATGGAAACCACGCTCTCAAGCTGACTCCATGTATTTGTTGCCTCTCCATACTGGCCACTTTGTAGCTGCTGCCTAATCTTCAAAGCTAAACTGCTCAAAGAAATAGATATGTTGTAATAACCCTGGAATAAAAATAGAAGCAGAAGGTATTTTTCTAAGCTAGTACCTGTTTGATCTTTCAAGTCCTCTGCTATCGAGTCTGGATACATCTCTGAGGAGAGGCCCCCAGGAGAACTGCATTTCAAACCAGTACCTTGGTAAACTTATCTTAGAAACTAAATACATTGAACTGAAAAAATCCGGGAAAAGGCAAAGGACATTACCACAAAATCCTCGGGTGAAATCCAACTATCACCCAGCACAACCCCTACATTTACAGCAAAAGATAACATCACTCGGAACTCCATTTCTACAAAATTCAAATCACAGAAATCTACTGGTAATCTATGTATCCAAAAGAGCAAGTGGGTAATGAACGAACCTCCAAGTTTCAGCTTCAATTTCCCTTCCTGGATGGCTTTGAGAACTGCTAGTCCAGTAGTCACAGCGTATTTCCCTCCATACGATTCAGCTGCCAAGAACAAAGCCCTGTTCTGAAGGTTCTCTTTACTATTGAAGAGCTCAATCAGCAGCTTGGTCAAATCAGTCGCTGCTTCTTCATCAGTTTTCACCAGCAAGCTTTCATCTTCCACGTAACTGTATCCCGCTCCCACTGGGTTATCCTACATTGACAATTTGTACCGGCTTTTAACATCTCTATACACTTCCTTCCACGAATCAAATCACTAAACAGAGGTAAAACAAGGGAAGAAAAATCAGAAAGCGAGCATTACCACGAAGAGCAGATCAGCTTTCTGCAACCACGTCCAGTTCCGGGGCTTCAATTCCGAGTTCAATGGTCCTATCTCGAGAAAATTCCCGATCCCCACTCCTGATCCGCCCTACAATTTCCATTCATTTCGCAGATGTATCCCGTTTCACAGACCGGGATAGAGAAGTAGTAGCAGTAGAGGAAGCAGAAGAAGTAGAAGAAGAAGAAAGAGAAAGAGAAAATAATAATAATAATAACAATAATGGGCCTTTGGAATCTTACTGGGCCTCCTTGTAGCCAGAGTATTATGGGCCAATCGGACTCTGGTACGGCATCTCTCTGTGGGCTTCGGTAGAGCCACCAGAACATATGAGCCTCTTCACATTTCAAAGTTACAGGCAAACGGTCAGTCTTATTCGGAACCAAAACGTACCCGAAAATAAATCCGCTTATCCGACCACATAAATAAGGTAGAGATTTCAAACATTCTAAGATAAGAGTCTTGGCAATGAAAAATCAAAATCCCGGAATCCCACGACGAAAAAACAAGAGTCCCGGGACGAAAGAAACTCGCAGTGACAGAGAGACATTATCGAATTCGAAAAACGAGATGAAACCGGGAAAAAAACGAATCCTTTCAGTCTTACTCGGTCGAACTTCAACATAACCCCACTCCTCCGATCCGTCAGCAGTTCCGGCAGCCACCGCGACGGCGACCTGCGTCCCCTCGCCGCCGATTCTAAACGCCGTCGCGACCACGACGACCGCCCACAGAAGAGACCGCCGCCCCTCCATCGGAAACAACGGAGGGAGAGGGAAACGCAGGGCCGTCTCGTTTGGTGGCTCTGCCTCTCTCTCTCTCTCTCTCTCTCTCTCTCTTTTCAGAGACCCCCCTGAGATATATATGGCCTCGGAAGCTCAGACCACTTCCCCGTCCCCATTCGGAAAAAAAAGAGCAGCCACCCAGAAGAGATAAAAAGCGCTAAAAATAAATGGGCGAAACGGAAAGGGCGTAGAGCTAAGAACGAAAGGAGAAAATTGCGGACTGGATGACGGAAGTGGGCGACGGCCGACGGCGGGAGGGGGTCGATATTAAGGCGTCAATGGAACTGACTGCGCGGATCTGGTAAGGGGGGAAGAGAATTAATAGAAAAGGAGAGACGGATCAGAGGAAGGACGGTGGGAGTTTTTAATACTGTCTACATCTTCTGGGTTTGGTGGCCGTATTTATTTGATATTATTCTCTGCTGAGTTTGCGTGGGGAGGAGAGAAATGGAGAATGGCTCCAGAATTGAATCTATCTATCTATTATTTCTCTTCCTCTATTGTTTTCTTTGATTCTCTCTGCTCCTCTCTCTTGGCCCCGCCCATCTTTTCTCCCTCCCACCTAATTCTCAACCAGCTTCGTACCCTTTTCTCCTCTTCCTTCTATTGCCCATTTCTCTTTCCCTTCTGTTAAGCCCTTCTCTGAGTCCATCAACTAACTATCTTGTATTTGATGACATTGGTTTATTGATTTATGTCCACCTGTTGTAAGTTTTTATTTTTGCTTTCTTTCCTCCCATTCCAATTTTATTTGGTTATTTTGCTAATTGAAAATCTAAGAGTTCTTTCTATTAAATCTTTCTCCTTTATCTGTTGTTTAAGCCTAGGCAATATTCCAGAAAAAAAAAAAAAGTCACATTTATAGAAATAACATGTAACTCTTTTGTATTTTATTATAAATCTATATTTTTATTATATTATTTCAGTCATATTCAAGCCTTTGCAATTTGCATGATTTCATTGATTTTTTTTTTTTTTTTTTTTTATTAGAAAATTTATTCCATCCTTAAAAATTTTCTTTTAATGAGGACGTTTTCATTGTAATTAAATAGTCGTAATATATATCGGTAAAATGTTTTAGTAAGTTTTAAGCTAAATAATCCTAACTATAACATGGCATGTGTAGTAAAAGAAATTGGAGGTCAATCCGGTTCTTATTGACTCAGCCTGGTTCACTCTAATCACCATTATTTTTGTTTTTTTTCTTATAAAAATATTAAGAAAATATAAAGTACAGAGTATAATATTCAATGGTTGAACCATTTGTCCAACCTCGTCCAACCCGGTTCCACCAAAACCAGACATATTGCCGGTTTGATGACCGGTTTGGTTTTTAAAACACTCGTTCTAAGTTTTAAATTTGTTAATATCAAATAAGACATGAATTGAGAAAATGTTGGTTAAATATTTAAAAAGGAAGAAATTTTTTATTTTTTAAAATTGTTTAAATGTCTCGATGGGTTTGAACTAAGACATGCAAAGACAAAATATGGATAAAATATTTAATTTGAATAAAATTTGAAGTTTTTTTTTTTTTTTTTATGTTCACCTTTTTCCTGCTAAAGCAAATAGAATTGATCAATTTTTTAAGCTAAAAAGGAAATGTATAAATAAATATTATAAATATTCATAGAAGGAAATCCTAACTTTTAATACATATAAAAGTAATAAATTATTTGTAATATCACTTAAATTTTTAAATAAATTAAAAAGATTTTTTTTTTTTTTTTTTCAATAATATGAACTTAATTTTTGAACTAAGATAAGTAGAGCTAACTAAAATAAGGCATGTGTATTAAAAGAAATGGATATGATTTGAACTCTATTTTAAAAAAAATTGGTTGTACTTTTTAAAATTTTAATATCAAATAAGACATGTATACAATATAGTAATAATTTTGAATAATAATTATTAAAATATTAAGTTAAACCAATAATAACAAAAGAACATAAAATCCAATTATATCCAGGTTTAAATAATGACTATAAAAATTTTTTTAATTACGAAACATAAAATATATAACTTAGAACTTTAATATAAAATGAATTAAAAATTATATACATGTGGCAAATTTTGAGAGCAAGTTAGATGGTAGATTTATATGCAATGTATAGGCATGAATATTCATAAAATTTAAGGGCTTCAAATAACAACAATATAAATAGTAAAAATAGGGTAAAAAAAATGGAAAGAAATAAACCCTATGATATTATAAAACTAATTTAAAAACTATAAAAATTTTTAAATAATACTTTTTTATTATAATTAATGAGTATTTTTTTTCGCATATTTTCACCGGGACGGGTTTCCCCATATTTTCACGGGGCGGGGATGGGTTTCCCCATATTTTCACGGGGCGGGGACAGGTTTCCCCATATTTTCACGGGGCGGGGACGGGTTTCCAAAAATCCGCCCCGCCCCGCCCCGTTGCCATCCCTAAAAAGGGAGATTGTGTGTAGCAACGACGTGCCAATAAAAATAAATAATAAAAATATTTTTTTTAAAAAGTAAATTGCTAAATAAAAAAGACCTAGTTACACAATTTAAAATTACAAATAAGAAATTAGTAAACGTTAAGGGTATTTTTGTAAATATACATAACACTTATGTGACATGCATCTACAAAAAAAAAAAAAAAATAATAATAATAAAAAAAAAAAATTTACTATATGTAATTGTATTCTATCACTTTATATGTAAGAAGACTAAGCCACACTTAAGTGTAGGTGCAATTGGACTATGTTCCCACAGACCTAGCTACCACTTGAACCAAATAATCCAAATATGCACATTTCTATATAGTCTTGGTCATGTGGACCCCCGAGCACAAGCCTCATTCCATCCAATTAAGCATATATACGAATGCATCCCCACCCCAATTATAAACTATAGAGAATAGGACTTTTTATCGATACAAGATTGTATAGAACTTGTATTGTACTATATTATAACAATAAGAGGTACTATATATTTTATGAAAAGGACGAGTACCATGTTACTTCCAGAGAGTAAGTGTTTTTAGTACGTAGAAGTGGCACTAGCTTTTGTAACAATTATATTATGTAAAAACATTAAATCATGTTAATTACTATATATAGTAAGACATGCAATATTATGGAAATGTTTGATACCATGTTAAAGCCTGAGTCAAATTAAGAGAAGCACATTACGATGTTATATATATATGCTCAAATCTTATAATGTTGTGACAATAAGATGTGCTATGTCATAAGAGGGAGAGATACATTTTAATCAACAAGGGGGGTGGACTCTCGTTGAGGGGCACTTTTGGAGTTACTGATTTAAAATCTTTCTAAACATGCTATATATCAATGAGAAACTGGACAGGCAAACTCCTGAAATTGACATTTGGAGTTACTGATTTAAACATAATTTTTCATTGTTTTAATTTTGGTTATGCAGAATATTGGGTGGTTTAATTTGCGGCAGTTTAATTATATGGGTACAATATTAATATGTAAACTTGATTTTGGTAAAACGTAACTAAAAGATTGGGTGGGTGAAGGTTAAGTATATATATATCCTTCTTTTCCTCCTCTTCCCAGTTCATAAGCAACATTTCTGATCCTCTCTCTCTATATATAATCCTTCCTCTTCTTTATTATTAACCCTACTTCAGGTTATCCATAATATTAATTTCTTTAAATACCTGGCATTAATGAAGGATTAAATTATGTCCATATATAACAGCCGTAGAGTCAATTAATTGTCATTATATTTCATACACTGCAACTAACGTTATTTCCTCTTAATTAATTTGAAGTTTCAAACTACATGAAGTAACACTACTTTCCTTCCTATTGCCAATATTATGCATCCACTAAAACTCTATATAAACACCTTCAGTATTGAACAGTAACAACAAGCAACACTACTTCTACAGCAGCAGCAGCAGGAGATTGATCTAGGACAAAAACCATCATGGGCAGATCAGCAGCCACAGCCTC
Organism: Aristolochia fimbriata; assembly: GCA_019845555.1. NCBI lineage: Eukaryota > Viridiplantae > Streptophyta > Magnoliopsida > Piperales > Aristolochiaceae > Aristolochia > Aristolochia fimbriata. The sequence goes on from CM034083.1 coordinate 4,586,907, forward strand.
GATGATCCTGTTCGCGATCCTCGCATTCGCTGCGTTTTCAGCATCATCGGCCGCAGCCGTAGATACGACTCATTTGTCACCGGAGGGTCATGACAAGAAGTTGTCCTTCCCAATTGATCCCGTGGTGAAAAGGTGTTGGAATGCTTTCTCCCTCGTCCCCGGTTGTGTGGATGAAATCTTTAGATCATTCGCTTCGGGCTCTATTCGAATAGGCCCTGCTTGTTGTAAGGTGATCAATAAGTTTGCATACAAGTGTCTCCCCAGGTTTACAGGGTTCTTTTACCCCTTCAACCCCTTCTTGGCTCCCGCTATCAAAGCTCTGTGTCGTTAGGCTCTTGCTCAAGAATCATCACTTGTTTGAACAACCAAAGCCATATCTACATACTCAATGAAGTAGGAAATTAATGGCTTTTTCCTGTATTCTGAAATAATTGTAATGGACCATTCTAATGGACTAATGCAAGGGTTTGAACTTAATTTCTATCTTTCATTGTTTGGATGTGTTCCTTCTACTACTTATCCTAATTTGAGGAAAATATATATATATATATATATATATATATATATATATATATATTATATGAGAGAGAGAGAGAGAGAGAGAGAGAGAGCTCAATTAATTTAACTACTTAAGAAAGCATGAAGAATGCACATTAATTTTATACCTGATTTTAGAATAGGCATAAAAAGCTATTGTGATATAACTATATATATGAGAAAAGATCTCCAACACATAAGTGTAGGAAATTATTTTCTACAAGCACTTTTTGAAGAAAAAAAGTGATGTCATTGTCGTAAATGTGAGGGGCATTTTTATAAAAGTGAATAAAATTGCAAATCACTTTTTAAAAAATGCCCCTTATTCCTTCTTTAAAAAGTGTATAAATTTTTTTTTTTCAACACTTACATGTAGGGTAGCTGCCCTCTATATGAAGGCAGCCATACCCTACACGCACGCGTAGGAAATCTATAGGAAAAAAATTCCTACATGCACTTTCTTAAGAAGGAATAAGGGGCATTTTTATAAATGTAATTTACAACTTTATTCACTTTTACAAAAAGACATTTTCACAATCTTTAATGATACAGTTCCAATTTTAAAAGTTTTTTAAGGGCAAATTAATTAAGTAGTAATATTACGACTATATATAGAACGTTGTTTTTTCATATACATATCTAGAAATCTGGTTTCTTAGAAACCTTTGTCCAGAATTAGGGTTAGGCATGGGCTCGGTTTGGGTTGGGTTTTTAAAAAACACAAACCCGACCCACATGTTTTTGTATCTTGCAATATCTGTAATTTGTTCTGTTAATTTCTATATTAATTAACCCCAAGCTATATTCTTCTATTATTCCTCTCAAATTTCTATAAGAATAATTAATTATCCTCTCTAGCTATAAGTGTAGTAATGATGGATTAAATGTTTATAAATGCTAATCAGCGTAAATGGTCTTCATAGATTTCATTAGCTTAATGCATGCACCGTTTTGATCACTTTGAAGTTTCTACAAGTAACGTCGTCTATTTAATTTCATGGTAAAAGTCCCTTATCAAAAACTCTTTATAAAGACCTGCATTCGGTCCCAACCTGAAAAATAACTTGTAGAAACAACAGAAGATCGATTTCGGTGTCATCTCTTCAGCTTTGCCTTTGGAGAATCACAAAAAGTTGTTTTTCCCAACTGATCCAAAGGTGGAAGAGTGTTGGAAGACTTTCTCCCTCATATATCCCAGGATACGTTGAAGAAATCTTTAGATCTTTCACAGCGGGCACCATTGGAATCGGCCCTGCTTGCTGTAAGGTGATCAACGAGGTTGCGGACAAGTGCTTCCCAAAGTTAATTTATAGGGTTCTACCACTTTCAATCCATTCTTGGCTCCCTTGATCGAAGCTGACTGTCAGAATCCTCATGCACCAGCACCACTCTCCTAATTCACTCATTTGAACCACTGGTTCAAATTTATCGATGGCTGGTTTTCATATGAATGAAAGTGGAAAATTTCTTTTTCCTGCATTTCTGTTTCAAATAACTGTAGTAGGATTTGAATGGATTAATTCAAGAGTACTGTTGAATTTTCTATGCATGGTTCATTGTTTTGATCTCACTAGTAGAAATTAGGTTTTTGGAGAGGGTTATGAACCATCACTTGGCTCTTAGAGCACCGAAGCCACAGGTGTTGGGACGACACCAAAAGACACAAATTTACGTAGTTTTCCAAAATGACATCGTGGTGTGGTTGTGAGATGTACCTCTAGGACATGGTAGTGTCACATATATAACTGAGATATGTAACTTTGCTATAGTTGAGAATAATGAAACAAATCTTACCTTGATGAAGTGAGCTTCTAATAAAGTTTAGTTTTAAGGTAGGTAGTAGAGTAAGTTTTTCTTTGTTGTCAATTAATTTAATTTTTTATTTTAATTATGTTAACATTTTCTTTTTGTTTCCATTTTTTTTAATCGGTAAAAATTGTTTTAAATGGATTAAACAGGTCTGAGTTGGATCTTGTCGAGTCCATTGGATTTTGATCAAAGTTGATCAGTCCTGCTCGGGTTTATAAAACAAGAGATCGGGTAAGTCGAGTTTATAAAACAAGAGATCGAGTCGGATTTGTCCCAGAATATAACAATAATATTGAAAAAAAAAATTTATGCATAGTAATAAGTTAATAATCCGATATATAATCGATAACATATTCCTAGAAAATAATAGAAAAGACTCTCTTTAATCTTTTAAATTATGCAAACCCTAAAGGAGACAAGAAAAATGTTCAACTATTTTCTATAAAACAAAGTCATAATATACATATCTAGAGATTTATTATTTGTATGGTTCTTTAAGGTTGTAAAAACTTACATTAATTTATAAGGCAGTAAGGATTTAAAACAAAGCCATTCGATTTAGAAGGTTGTAAAAAAAACCTAAAAATCGTATTCTAGGATGGTTCTTTAATAATCTTGTACTTTCTCTTTTGTCCAAAAGTGATAGTTTGTATTATATAAACTCAATATGATGAAGCTACTTTAATTCATAGGACTTTAAGTAGAGGCAAAAATTGTAGAAACCTAAAAAAGTGAATTTCAGCATCATGCAATAGAATTTGCATTTTGGTGTTTTAGACTCCACTCTTTTCTTTTCCTCTCTCCATCTCTCTCCTGTATTTGGTAGCATTGGGACTTGTCTTTCCTTTTAAGGTTTAACTTCTGTTTTCTGACCAACCCATGCACCTTGAACTGTGCTTCTATTACAAGTTTCTTTCTTGATGCAGACTACCTTGAAGAATGTTTTGATAATGGTAGGTCTGAGTTTAATCTTTCTAAACATGGTACCAATGAGAAACTGGCCTGATAGGCAAACTCCTGAAATTGACATTTGGAATTACTGATTTAAAGATAATTTTTCTTTGTTCTACTTTTGGTTATGCAGAACCTTGCCCAATGAAAGAATTAATTAATCTCTCTAGAAGTTCACTATGCATGGCGTGTATGTTTACTCTAGATTGAGTCAGAGCAATTAAAGGGAATATGGGTACAATATATTAATGTGTAAACTTGATTTTGGTACAACTTGACTAATAAAAGAGTGGGAGAAGGTTATGTATATCTTCTCCTTTTCCTCCTCTTCCCAGTTAAGCAACATTTCTGATCCTCCTATCTATATAATCCTTCCTCTTCTTTATTATTAACCATACTTCAGGTTATCCTTAATATTAATTTGTCTAAAAACCTTGCATTAATGAAGGATTAAATTATGTCCATATATAACAGCCGTAGAGTCAATTAATTGTCATTAGATTTCATAAATTGCAGGTAACGTTATTTCCTCTTAATTAATTTGAAGTTTCAAACTACATGAAGTAACACTACTTTCCTTCCTATTGCCAATATTATGCATCCACTAAAACTCTATATAAACACCTTCAGTATTGAACAGTAACAACAAGCAACACTACTTCTACAGCAGCAGCAGGAGATTGATCTAGGACAAAAACCATGGGCAGATCAGCAGCCACAGTCTCGATGATCCTGGTCGCGATCCTCGCCTTTGCTGAGTTTTCAGCATCATCGGCCGCAGCCGAAGAGATTACTCATTTGCCACCGGAGGGTGACAAGAAGTTGTCCTTCCGAATTGATCCCGTGGTGAAAAGGTGCTGGAATGCTTTCTCACTCGTCCCCGGTTGTGTGGATGAAATCTTTAAATCTTTCGCTACGGGCAGTATTCGAATAGGCCCTGCTTGTTGTAAGGTGATCAATAAGTTTGCATACAAGTGTCTCCCCAAGCTTGCAGGGTTCTTTTACCCCTTCAACCCCTTCTTGGCTCCCACTATCAAAACTCTGTGTGGTTAGGCTCTTGCACAACAATCTTCACATGTTTGAACAACCAAAGCCATATCTACATACTCAATGAAGTAGGAAATTAATGGCTTTTTCCTGCATTTTGAAATAATTGTAGTGGACCATTCTAATGGACTAATGCAAGGGTTTGAACTTTCTATGTTTCAGTGTTTGGATGTGTTCTTTTTTTACTTATCCTAATTTGATATATATATATATATATATTCAGAGAGAGAGAGAGAGAGAGAGAGAGAGAGAGAGAGAGAGAGCTCAGCAATTTAAATACTGAAGATAGCATGGAGAGTGCACATTAATTTTATACCTGATTTTAGAATTGGCATAAAAAGCTATTGTGATATAATATATATATATATATAACTATGAGAAAAGATTTGCTACAGGTAAGTGTAGGAAATTATTCTCTACAAGTACTTTTTTAAGAAGAAAAATAGTAATGTCATTGTCATAAAAGTGAGGGGCATTTTTGTAAAAGTGAATAAAGTTATAAATTACTTTAAGAAAAATGCACTTCATTCCTTCTTTAAAAATTGTTTTCCTACACGTAGGTGTAGGGTAGCCACCCTCTATGAGGATGGCTAGCCTGCAGTGGAAAACAGGGGTATTTTTGTATATATGTAAGATAATATCTTATTCATAATCACAAAAATACCCCTCACATTTCAGAAAATACCGCTCATTTCTTTGTTAACTCTTTCCTCTTTTTGCCCTAATTATTCTTTTATATGAAGGTAATAATATAACAAAGGTAGCATCTCTAAATTAATGATCATAAGATACTTTTCCTGAATTTAATGCAAAGATATATCAGTCTGCAAGTGAGCCTAATGTCATTACCAGCCTTATTATTAGAGTTATTTTCACAAGCATCTACAATACAGTTCCAATTTTAAATTCTTTAATAGGGCAAATTGATTAAGTACCAGTATTATGACTTACCTTTTCTAATGGTTATAAAGCAAGCTGATCCAAAAATGGCCAGCAGTATGTTCACCTTCTTCTTGATTTACAGAGAATCATCAGTGATAAAGTAAGCATAAATAGTTCTTCTATATACTATTGTTTTTTCATATACATATCTAGAAATCCAGTTTCTTAGAAACCTTTGTCCAGAATTAGAGTTTAACACGAGTCCGGTTTGGGTCGGGTTTTAAAAAACCGAACCCGACTACATGTTTTGGTCCTCTTGCAATATCTGTAATTTGTTCTCTTAATTTCTATATTAATCAACCCCAAGCTACTTCTGGTAATCCTCTCAAATTTCTATAAGAATAATTAATTATCCTCTCTAGCTATAAGTGTAGTAATGATGGATTAAATGTTTAGAACTTCTAATCAGAGTAAATGGTCATAGATTTCATTAGCTTAATGCATGCACCGTTTTGATCACTTTGAAATTTCTATAAGTAACATCCATTTTTATGGTAAAAGTCCCTTATAAGGCTGTATGGTTGTAAACCAAAGCTATTCAATTTATAAGGTTGTAAAAGAACCTAAAAACATATTCTAGAGGATGGTTCATTACTAATCTTGTATTAAACTCAATATGATAAAGCTATAGTTTAATTCTTAGGACTTAAGTAGAGGCAAAAAATATTGAAACCAAAAAAAGTGAATTTCAACATGTTGCAATAGAATCAATGATCAGGTTTTGCAGTCTGGTGTTTTAGACTTCCACTCTTTTCTCTTCCTCTCATCATCTCTCTCGTGTGTTTGGTGACATTGGGACTTGTCTTTTCTTTTAAGGTTTTAACTCCTGTTTTCTGACCAACGTTCCCACCTTGAACTGCTTGTGCATCTGTTCTAAGTTTCTTTCATGATGCAAACTATAATGAAGAACATTGTTTTTATAATGGTAGTACTACAGTTTCTTGTTTCTTTCCATTGATATAAAAAAAAGGTAAATAATCTTTCTAAAATTGACATTTGGACTTACTGATTTAAAGATAACTTTTCAATTTTTTACTTTTAGTTATGCAGAATATTGGGTGGGCTATAAGTATCGCTAAATTCCATAGTGCTGCCCCAGAGAGCACCGTTTTCTCTATATAATCCTTCCTCTTCTTTATTATTAACCCTACTTCAGGTTATCCATAAAATTTCTCTAAAAACCTTGCATTAATGAAGGATTAAATTATGTCCATATATAACAGCCGTAGAGTCAATTAATTGTCATTAGATTTCATACACTGCAACTAACGTTATTTCCTCTTAATTAATTTGAAGTTTCAAACTACATGAAGTAACACTACTTTCCTTCCTATTGCCAATATTATGCATCCACTAAAACTCTATATAAACACCTTCAGTATTGAACAGTAACAACAAGCAACACTACTTCTACAGCAGCAGCAGGAGATTGATCTAGGACAAAAACCATCATGGGCAGATCAGCAGCCACAGCCTCGATGATCCTGTTCGCGATCCTCGCATTCGCTGCGTTTTCAGCATCATCGGCCGCAGCCGTAGATACGACTCATTTGTCACCGGAGGGTCATGACAAGAAGTTGTCCTTCCCAATTGATCCAGTGGTGAAAAGGTGTTGGAATGCTTTCTCCCTCGTCCCCGGTTGTGTGGATGAAATATTTAGATCATTCGCTTCGGGCTCTATTCGAATAGGCCCTGCTTGTTGTAAGGTGATCAATAAGTTTGCATACAAGTGTCTCCCCAGGTTTACAGGGTTCTTTTACCCCTTCAACCCCTTCTTGGCTCCCGCTATCAAAGCTCTGTGTCGTTAGGCTCTTGCTCAAGAATCATCACTTGTTTGAACAACCAAAGCCATATCTACATACTCAATGAAGTGGGAAAATGGCTTGTTCCTTCATTTGGAAATAATTGTAGTGGACCATTCTAATGGACTAAGCAAAGGGTTTGAACTTTCTATGCCTCAATGTTCCTTCAACTATTTATCCTAATTTGAGGAGATCTTTTCCCATATATATATATATATATATATATATATATATATATATTTTATTTATTTATTTATTTTATATATATATATATATATATTTATATATATGTGTATATATATATAGGTGTGTGTGTGTGTGTGTGTGTGTGTGTGAGTGTGTGTATAGAGGATAATGTAGGCTACACTCACGCCTAAAAAAAAAAAATTTTCTACTCTCAAATTTTAAAGAAGAAAAGATGCGTATTTTTATAAATGTGAGATAGTACTTTATTCACATTTATAAATATACCCATTACAATTAGGAAAATACCGCTCATTTCATTGCTATCTCTTTCCTCTTTTTGCCCTGATTATACTTTTTTATGAAGGTAATAATATAACAAAGGTAGCATCTCTAAATTAATGACCATAAGATAGTTTTCATGAATTTCATGTCAAAAATATCATTCTGCAAGTGAGCCTGATGACATTACTAGCCTTATTATTAGAATTATTTTCTAAATCATTTATGATACATCTCCAAATTTTTAAAATTTTTTAAGGGCAAATTAATTTAAGTACCAATATTATGACTTACTTTTTCTTATAGTTATAAAGCAATCTGATCGAAATAGCCAAGAGTTGTTCATCTTCTTCTTGATTTACAAAGAATAAAGTAAGCATACATAGTTCTTCTATATAATGTTGTTTTTCATATACAAATCTAGAAATCTAGTTTCCTAGAAACCTTTCTCCATAATTAGGGTTGGCCATGGTCCGGTTTGGGTCATGTTTTTTAAAAAATCGAACCCGACCCGAAATGTTTCTATCCTCTTGCTATACCTGTAATTTGTTCTCTAAATTTCTATAACCCCAAGCTATATACTTCTGTTAATCCTCTCAAATTTCTATAAGAACTAATTAATTAACCTCTCTATAAGTGCTGCATAATCAGAGTAAATGCATGGTGATAGATTTCATTAACTTAATGCATGCACCGTTTTGATCACTTTGAAGTTTCTACAAGTAACTAACGTCCATTTTAATGGTAAAAGTCCCTTATAAAAAACTCTATATGAAGACCTGCATTAGGTCTCAACCTGCAAAATAACTTGTAGAAACAGCAGAAGATCGACTGTACGTAAGAGAAAAATCATGGGTAGAGCAGCAGCCACAGTCTCAATCCTGGTCTGCATCCTCGCCAATATGTGGCGATTTCGGTGTCATCTTCAGCTTTTGCCACCAGAGAATCACAAGAAGTTGTTTTTCCCAACTGATCCAAAGGTAGAAGAGTGCTGGAAGACTTTCTCTCTCATCCCCGGATGTATATATTGAAGAGATCTTTCAATCTTTCACAACAGGCACCATTGGAATCGGCCCAGCTTGTTGTAAGGTGATCAACAAGGTTGCAGACAATAATTAAGTGCTTCCCAAAGTTTATAGGGTTTTACCCTTTCAATCCATTCTTAGCTGCCTTGGTCAAGTCGATCTCACTGTCATAATCCTCCTGCACCAGCGCCTCTCTCTTAATTCACTCGTTTGAACCACTGGTTCAAATCCATTGATGGCTGGTTCCATCTCAATGAAAGTGGAAAATTTCTTTTTCATGCATTTCTGTTTCAAATAATTGTAGTAGGATTTGAATGGCTTAAGGCAAGAGTACTTTTGAGTTTTCTACATTTCATTGTTTTGATCTCACTAAGTAGAAATTAGGTTTTTGGAGCGGGTTATAAACCCTCACCTTAAACCTAGAGCACATGTTCCAGAGGTGTTGGGGAGCCACCAAAAGAGAAATCTGCCAGTTTTGAAAAATGATATCGTGGTGAGGTTGTGATATGCACCCACTAGTAGAAGAGACTTTCTTCCAACGGTTTGGCCATGACCGTTTCTTGAGGAGAACCATACATATAGTATTAGAAAGAAAGTCTCTGGTTCTTTTATACTCATCTTCTCATTCTATTTATTCTCTCATAACTAGTTTCCGTCCTCTTTGCACTATGTGTAACTTGTTCTTCTCTATATTAACACCAAGCTACTTCGTTTAACCCTCTCCATGCAGTTTCTATGAGAAATTGACCTCTCTATAAGTGTAGAGATGATGGATTAAATGTTTATAACTGCTAATCAGAGTAAATTAATGGTCATAGATTTCATTAGCTTAAAGCACCGTTTTTTATCGCTTTGTAACATCCATTTTAATGGTAAAAGACCCATTAAACAAAAAATAAATATATGAAAACTTTATATAATTAAAGACTTGCTTTCAGTCCCAACCAGCAAAAGAACTTGAACAGACATGGCAGGAGATGGATTGCAAGAGAAAAATCATGGGTAGAGCACAGCAGCCAGTACAGTCTCGATCCTGGTCAGCATCCTCGCCTACTCCGCATTTTCATTGTCATCTTCTTCACCTTAATTTGCCTCCGGAGAATCATAGGAAGTTGTTCTTCCCAACTGATCCAAAGGTGGAAGAGTGCTGGAAGACTTTCTCTCTCATCCCCGGATGCGTTGAAGAGATCTTTAGATCTTTCGCAACGGGCACCATTGGAATCGGCCCTGCTTGCTGTAAGGTGATCAACGAGCGAGGTTGAACACAAGTGCTTCCCAAAGTTTATAGGGTTTTATCCATTCAATCCTTTTTTGGCTCCCTTGGTCAAGTCTCACTGCACTGTCAGAATCCTCCTGCACCTGTACCTCTCTCATAACTCACTCGTTTGAACCACTTGTTCAAATACATTGATGGCTGGTTGTCATATATATATATCAATGAAAGTGGAAAATTAATTTCTTTTTCCTCCATTTTCTATTTCAAATAATATAATTGTAGTATGATTTTAATGAATTAATGCAAGAGTACTTTTGAACATGTGGGACGTCTTGGATTTTAGAATTAATGGTTTTTTTCAGTCTTATAAATACGTGTATAACTTAGCTTGTAAACATGTGGGACGTCTTGGATTTTAGAATGAGAAAGATTGTTTTCCTCTTAAAATTCTAGAGTTTTGGAAAAGTTCCAAAAATGGGGTTATTCTTATCATTTTATTTTTTCTTTGCAATGTTTGTTCTTTTTTTACATCTTTTACATGTGATTATAATTCAAGCATTTATTTTTCTAAAATGTCATGTTGTGTCAAACAAGTCAAATGTTATACAAAGGGTTTGTTTGCCTTAGTAATGGTGATAATCACAAATCCTTGCATTGAGAAACAATGCAGAGTTATCTTGGCAAATATCCACAAGAGATTAGAGTTGTCATTAGGTTGATGAGTCAAGAACCATGCCTAGAATTTACTTAATGTTAGTGCATGTATAACTCTTTTAATCTAGCTAGATGAATCATTATGCCCCACAAAGTAGGGATACAATATTGTTCCAAGCTATAACAAGAAACCAAGTAATGCATAGAACACTAACACTCACTTATTAAATTAATAAATGAAACCAAAGGAGAAAAAAATAATATCGTATAAAATAATTTAATACACGCTTATTTAATTATGAGATACTCCAAAGATTCATAATCAAAATGCAAGATGTACCCTGTGAAATACTTCCTTATCTATATATATATTGACCAAAATATTTCTTATATGTGTATATGAACTCATTAGTCATTAATTATTGATGATTAAATTAACAAGAAAATTTTGGGCATTTTAATGCGGTGAACGTCTTAATATATATATTCATAATTGTTGACAAGATTATTGACAAGATATGCCAGAGAAGCTTAATTGTTGACAAGATTATATCCTTATGTATTCAATTCAACTTTAAAAATCTGAAACAAGTTTCCCATATTGCAAGTAAGGCTTTTTTTACAAGTTTGGCTAAAAGTTTGGTGATGGTTCTTTCTAACAATTATGGAAACCTTGGCTTTAAAATATGGATGTATTTTTTTAGTCCACAACCTTATCCACACTGATATATATAGAGCCAAGAGCTCTTTAATTGTTGTTCACTTTCACCTTGGCTTTTTAATTGTTGTTCACTTTCACCCTTTGCTCCCATCTCCCTTGTTCAACTTAACCCTAAGTGTGGGTCTAGGAAATTTTTGTGGGTGTCAAGACCTCTCCTTGCTGTCTTGTCTCAACCTCTACTATCACTCATTTATATAAATAGCTTCTAGACTTCAAAAGCACTAGATAGTTGTGCCTTACCAAAAATACATGTTATTCCACAAAAAAAACCAAAGATTTGAATGCTAACCATGTTTTTGACTACTGTTATATATGTAGGCTTGAAAATCACATTTTATCCTCAAGAAAAGCCATGATTTACCTTATGGTACTTAACTCTTCTTTGAGCATCTCATCTATATAGGGATCCCAAGAAAGGAGACAGTATATATATGAAGACTATCAATGGCTGCATAAGACACATATATTCCAGCCATGGCTCCTCTCATTGGCACAGTTGCTACTCTTGCTCTCCTCTTCCTCTTTTCTACCACTTTCCCTCCATATGCCATGGCTGCCATCGATTGCAATAAATTCAAGGATGATATCCCATATTGCATGCTTTACCTCCACGGCAAAGCTGCTTCACCACATGTTAAATGTTGCAGTGTCTTAAAAGCGATGAGCAAGGTTATCAACACCCAAGAAAATCGCGTAGATGTCTGTGAATGTATCAGGGATGTAGCTGGAAATGCCGCTGCTTTTAGACCTGATCGCGTCATGGGCGTCAATAGTATCTGTGGCGTGAAAATTCCCACCGATGTCTTTATTAACTCAAGTTGCGTAGGGTAAGCTTCCCCTACACCCCCTTCACAGTTCGCTCCATTGCACATCTCTTCTATATATCTCTTCAATTCCATCTTTTGATCATTTTAAATGTGCATGTTTTGATGATACATTATATGACAAACCTGCTTACAATTCTTTTGCAGTGTCAAATAGAGAAGAAGCTGGTGAATTAAGAAACTCATCATCATATATAAAAATGGATGATTGATCGATATGCCCATGTTTCAGGAGAACTCCCCAATAAGTACTTAATTTAAATTAAATTAGTATTACATATATCTTACTCCTGGTTATGTATCCATGTTGGTCCTCTTTGGCATTAAATAAATTACATATTTTCCAGTTGATTATATTTTGGGTGAACCTAATTGATTGAGTACCTCAATATGGCTAATTAATCTTTATAACACGTTAAATATCTTAAAAATTACATAAAAGTGCATTAATCTGTATGAGGCATATGAGTTGTTAGAGAATATGGCTTTCCAATAAGTATATCACTAGCAGTCAAAGCGAATTGCAGTGAAAAACAACTGGGATGCATGAAGTTGATGTCTCTAGAGACTACTTTTTATCTTGGCACAGTTAGCAGCATGGAGCAAGCTGGTGGATTATCGAGTGTGAACGCAATTGGGACTCCATTTGTTAGCGGTGAAAGTTGTGGGTGGCGCAGGCCATGACAGTCATGTTTGCTCTTCTACTATTGTTTAACCTGCATGAACAAAATAACTCAAACTCCACTGCATATACTCCAAGTTGGAGGAACCATCCAAATGTTGGGCGAAGAAATGATTCGGGAGCTTCCTCAAAGCTACATTTCAACTTTTGGTTTCGCTTGTTTATTTATCTTTTCTTCAAGTTCTTCCAAAACCTAGAAATCCCATTTTTTCATTAAATTCACCATGTAAACAACTAGAATTTAACTATAAATTCTTAAAAATAGTCCTAGCTAGAAGACAACCTAAAATTAGACTCTACTGGCACAACCCTCCAAAGCTTCAATCAAGTATCATGGACCCGTCCTAAACTTCCTTCACCCCATGCATGGTTAACTGAACCTGCAAGCAAAAACAATTATCCTACCCTCTCTAGGTTCAACATTCTAGCTACCTAAATCTGAGTTTTTTACTTCATAGTGCTCTTGGGCTTGATTCTATATTTCTAAAGCACTACTGGATATATAGAACAATCTTTGGGAAGTAATTATTGTGGCCGTGGATTTTTAAAACCCAAGCTCCACAAGTTTAGGTTTTGATTAACGTTGTGTGCTAAAATAGTTGAGTTCGATCAAGAGTATTTGGAATTAATGGTTTCAAATGCATGTGTTAAATAGTTGGTTTGGAAGTTTATTAAGCTTGACTAAAGAATAAGCTAAGTTTGGATTAATGAATGTGTTAGGATTTTTAATTACTGACGATTAAACAGGATAATTCATTTGTGCATTTTTAAGTGGTGAACATCTGATGAATAGCTTCATAATTGTTGACAAGATTATTGTCAAGACATGTAAGAGAGGTTTAATCGTTGACAAGATTATATCCTAATCTATTCAATTCAACATTAAAAATCATAAATAAGTTTCCCCCGTTGCAAGTACGGTTCTTTCTTTAGCTAGCTAGGCTCTCTAGCACGTACGTTATAATTTCACATGGATAAAGGATGTTTGGCACTGTGCCATTGGCCTAACATGTTAGTTTGTCGTCCATAACATACTATTATGGAGTTATAGTTTCATGTCGATGAAGGAATTTGAGGGGGATTTTGTCACTATATCAATGAGTCAATATATTAACAACATCCGTCAATAACCCGATATTTTGACATTAATGGGGATCCATGAATCCTAGTTCTCCCTAAAATAACGTATTTTTCTCGTCCACAGACCTATCCACATAATTAGATAGAATTAATCCAAGTATTTGACTAGTTATTTAGCTACACTTGAAAATCATATTTTATTTTAAACAAAACCCATATTAATTCACCTGACACTCCCCCATCTCTTCTTGATTTGAGCATGATGTCGTCTCTATATGAAGACTATCTACGGTACTTGCCATAAGGTGCATATTTCAGCCATGGCTAGCTCCTCTCATCAACACAGTTGCTAGTACTCTTGCTTGCTTCTTTTTCTTTTCCACCACATTTCCTTCATGCATGTGTCATGGCCGCCATCGATTGCCAAATATACAAGGATGATATCAAGAGTTGCTTTCCATACCTAGCTCCTCGGCAAAGCTAGCTGCTTCACCAGCTTCTCCATGCTGCTCTCCCATCAAAGCGCTCAACAAGGTTATCAACACCCAAGAAAACCGCATGGACGCCTGTGACTGTATCAGGGATGCAGCTGGAAAGGCCACTGCTTTTAGACCTGATCGAGTCATGGCCATCAATTACATCTGTGGTGTGAAAATTCCCACCGATGTCTTTATTAACTCAAGCTGCGTAGAGTAAGATTCACATGCATGCACCCTCCTTCGCTCCATTGCACATCGCTAGCTTCCTTCTTTCGATTAGTTCAGATTCGCATGTAATTTTGAGGATACATATTATTTGACAATTTTACGTCAATTGTTTTGTAGTGTTAAATAGAGAATAAGCGGGTGAATAGAGGAAGTCATGACATATTAAGAAATGGATGATTGATATATACCCAATAAGTTATTTAAATTAGGAATAATACATATATTGTACCTTAGGTTATGTATCCATGCATGTTCATCCTCTTTGCCATTGAATAAATTCTAGATTTCCCAGGTGATTAGATTTTGGGCGAACATACTTCCTTGAGTACCTCATGGATATTTAGAGTTTGGATCAGGTAGAGCGCACGGCGAGCCTTTTATGAAACATTGGCCCGTGTTACCCTTGCGATTTGGTGCTCCATAGCTCGGAGGTGGATCGCACACACCACCGAATCCAAACACAAATCTTTATACGATTAAAATAATAAAGAATTAAATTAAAAAAAAGCTCAATGAATATACACTTTTTTAATTGAATATACACTGACTATTAGCGATTATTTATCATTCACTCCAACTATTAATTTATACGTACCAAGATCTATAACTTATTCTAATGACCCATCAATAACTCATGTTTTGCATTACAATATTGACAAATGTTTTTGCCCTTGTGTAATGAATATTGTTAGTTAGGTTCGTAACTATCAATGCAAAGGCACCCAATTATCAATACACGTCGAGAGCATGTGGATACTCAACTATCATATATTGAACATCAGAATGCACACTCAACTGACAATATACGTTAAAATTTGGGTGTTTAACTGTCAATGCACATTGACAATTGTAAATTATGTGGATCAGAGGCATTAATTGAACATTAACTTACCTGTTTCATGTTTTAACTACTGAAAGCCACCCACAATCTATAAGTTTTGCAATTGTCCTTAATTATGAGGACTTAAAATTAAATATAACTTGGTTACGTTTTGGAATATTCTAATCTATTCGATCCATGGGGCGATAGCGCACAATAGATATCACACGGTCGGGAGTCAGTGCTGCACATACTCTTGTCTCTCTTGCAGATAGATTTTGGAATCGAAAACCCCTTACTTTGGGTTCAACGAATCCAAATTGCTCTTGATGTTGGACAAGGTTAATTAGAGTTATATATAGTACCGAGTACTATATACATCATCATCATCATGCATCTTTGCTAATTAATACTGATGAAATTTTTAAGCATCATCATCATCATGCATCACCATCATCGGGCCCTTAAATCTCTCCTCCTGACAAGCGTCCGAGGATAATTCGTCTCTTCGAACGCCTGCCCCACCAACTGCCGCACCGACTCCGTAGACAAATACGATCTCGCGTGTAACAGGTGCGCGTGCGATTGTATAAAACTCGCGTACGTGGGGACCACCAGTTTGACCACGGCGTCCCGGATCTGCGCCCGGAGATCGACGTCCGGGATGACGTACGCGCTTCGGTGTAACTCCGAGCACTCCTCGATGCCTCGCAGGAACGCCTCGAGTCTCGCTCGCGCGACCGTCCCCGCCGCGCCAACCTCACCCTCCCGCGAGTCTCCCTGGCCGTCCGCTTCAACCCCCAGACACTCCACCGCCGGACCCCACGCCTGGTTCTGGTACCGGTACGCGGACTCCTCCGCGGCGGTCTTGAACGTGGCCTTCAGCCACTGCTCCCCGACGAGGCTCCCCAGATCGGACCCTTTGACCCTCATGTAAACGTACCAGTACGCGTTCATGGAGAAGACGTGGGGCAGAACTCCGTCTCCGTGGTACCGCGACTTCTTGTCCTCGACGTTCCTCCGGAGCGCTTCCATCACGTTCGAGATAGATTCTCGGAGCACGTCCTCGTCCGTCTCCGGTTTCGACAGCATACCCATTTTCCATACCTGCTCCGTTCTCAGAATTCTCGCCATGGGAGACCTGTAATTCTCGCTCGCTAGGTATTTCAGGTAATTCACGGCGTACCGGACGAGCTTCGTCACCGAACCATCTCCAGGAGGGAAGCCATCTTGGTTTCCTTCGATCTGAAGCCCGAACTCCCAGAAAACTCTGCAGGACGAGTGTACGAGGAGCTTCTCCAGCTCCCGGAACCGGGAACAGATATCGGCCCCGGCTTCGCCTTCGAAGACTCGGGAGAACTCGGGCTTCATCTTATCCAGGGACTCGAACAGGTCCAAGAGCTTGAACAGTTTCTGGGGCTCTTTGGAGCTGCGGGCGACTCCCTCCCCGAACCGGAAGAACACCGCCATGATTTTGTCTGCTATTTTGACGAAGCACTCCGCCCACAGGACGCCGTCCATGAGACCGGAAAGGACTCGATTGCAGAGCTCCTTCTCTGATTTCAACACCCTCTTGACCGCCAGTTCGAAGTGCTCTATCCACAGCGAGATTGCCGTCTCCAAGCTTTCCCACTCCATTTGGTCGATCTCCTCTGGCACGTAGGTTCTCAGGTAATCCGGGCTTAGTCTCATCAGAGCTTTCGCTGCTCTTTTATACCTCACCTGTTGATAAAAAAACACAAGGACAAACTTATGGCATTGTAAAGTTGGATATGAGGTCTATTCAAAGTGAGAAAAAAAATACAAGCACAAACTTATCAGGGACATTGTAAAGTTGGGCATGAGGTCTATTCCAAGTGAGAAGAAAACACAAGCACAAACTTATCATAAGGGGCATTGTAAAGTTGGGTCTGAGGTCTATTCCAGGTGAGAAAAAAACAAGAGCACAAACTTATCTAAACATGGGCATTCTAAAGTTGAGTCTGTGTGAGAAAAACACATGCAGAAACGATCATCTAAACAGAGTCATTGTATAGTTGGGGTGTAACTAAGAGAAAACACAAGCACAAACTTATCTAAACAGGGCATTGAAAAGTTGGGTCTGAGGTCTATCCCAAATGAGAAAGAAAACAAAGTATATATAAACTTATTTAAATAGGGCAATGTGAAGTTCCAGCTCTAAATTTCTAATTGGATTATTACCTTTACAAAAATGTCAATGCAGATGTCTAAGCAGTCATTTCCAGCCAGAGTCTCCGAAATTCTTCTCAGAACTTGGATTTCCTGCTCAGAAGCGAGATCAAACTCGTCTATTTCTTCAACATCAATCTCTTCTGAATCCCCAATATTTCGATGCTTCAAGTGCTGTAATATCCTCTCATACTCGTCTTGGAGAGAAAGAAGCGCTTCGTCCAGAGTCCCCTCGTACTTCAAGGCATCGACCTCCGTCTCGTACAGTGCTTTCAGAGTCACCAAAATCTCTCTGACCCGCCGAATCCTCGCCTCGTCCGCGGCCTTGGTCCGGCTCAAGAACTCGACGACCTCCTGCAGCTTCTGCACCACCGGCTCCCGCTCCTTCACCACCGCATCGATCGCCGAGTTCAGCCGGCCGACGCAGTCGACGTACTTGACCAGGTTAGCCAGTCTGCCGCCGCCGGCGATCTCGTCGGAGAGAAGGATGAGCCTCTTCTGGAGGGACTCCACCCGTTTGAAGCTCCGGAGCAGCTTCACCGCCGGGGAGACTGCCCGGTTGATCCTGGCGTCGAGGGTTTTGTTCGCCATGGCTAGGGATTGTAAGGGGACCATATCGCGGGAGGTTGAAGAGAGGGTCTGGAGCAAGGCCCGGAAGCGTTTGTCCATCTTTACGAGGTCGTTTTCCGTGTCGGAAGAGGCTCGGAGGAGGTTGCGGACGTTGGAGGTGGCGAGATGGAGGTTGGAGAGTACTGGGTCGGATTCATTTGAGGCCATGGGAGAGAGAGAGAGAGAGAGAGAGAGAGAGAGAGAGAGAGAGAGAGAGAGAGAGAGAGAGAGAGAGAGAGAGAGAGAGAGAGAGAGAGAGAGAGAGAGAGAGAGAGAGAGAGAGAGAGAGAGAGAGAGAGAGAGAGAGAGAGAGAGAGAGAGAGAGAGAGAGAGAGAGAGAGAGAGAGAGAGAGAGAGAGAGAGAGAGAGAGAGAGAGAGAGAATTGAGGTTGAAGAAAGAGCTCTGGGTCGACGTCGCAGTTGCAGAAATGGGGAGTCTGTCTGGAGAAGAGTACTAATTGCAAAAGAGAAAGCAAACAAGAGAAGATATCAAAGTGGTTTGCTTCGATAGGATCAAGGAGAACAGAGCAACTTCAAACAAGAAACCAGCATATGGCGCCATGGAATGGTAGCATTATTCAAACAAGAAGTTAAAGAAATCGATATATATATAGTAGTATATGTATATATATATACATATGTGGCCGGTCATTTTCTCATTTTCATGGCTCGGCATAACAGCAAGGAAGGATAGATGTTATGAACTATATAATTCATCCAAATAGACAAAAAGAAAGGGCAACTGATCCTGAGTAAACAAAACCTTTTAACGAAATTCGTATTGAATATTAATGGCAGCAAACAATACCCTAATTATGAAATATATATAATATATAGAGTATAATTTTGATCTGCTAGAAAATTGTCAGTCCGTCCATCCACTTGCCCTAGAGTATATATGTATGAACTTTGTACACAAGTTAATTGATTCCTTAAGAGTTGAGTCTGCAAAACCATTGTTTTCTTCATGTTAAGCACATTGGATTACGAACCTGCATGAATCAGTTAATTACACTGACCCAGATAATAGCTCTGATTTATGACCCAGCTAATACTACCTGCATGCTATAATAAATGATCAAACCCGCTTGAGAATATTCATACAATCGTGATACTTACGAATTTAACATAGGAATCTTGAATCTCTTTGATATTGATATGCTGGAAAACTTAGTAGGATTATTAATAATCCAGTTTAATTTAAGTAATCAGACGTGCGCCGGTGTGGCATTAGGCGGCGTGGGAGCGGAGGCGACGACTCTCCGGCCTCTTTCCGACCTGCTGTTCTCAGCAAACTTGATACTGTTCTGGTGCAACCCCTTGGTCTTCTCCTCCTCCGTCCACTCCGAGCCGTAATAATGCTCCTCGCTAGCCTTCCCGGCGTCGCTCGACGGCGGCAAGAACATGCTCCCCCACTGCGGGAAGTGGACGAGCGTGACCGGCGTTGTGCAGGCGATGATCATGACGCCCATCAAAGAAATCCCCGTCGCCGTCGAGAACTTGGAGCTGGTGAAGAAGAGCAGCTGGGTGAGGCCGGAGCCGAAGTTGCCGCCGGCGCCGGTGAGCCCCGAGATGACGCCGAGGGAGCGGCGGGAGACGAAGGGGATGACGCCGAAGGTGGCGCCGAAGGCGGCCTGGGCGCAGACGGAGAAGAGCATCATGGCGAGGACGGCGACGGGGAGGGAGTTGGCGCGGCCGAGCCAGATGCAGAAGGCGCCTCCGAGGGTCTGGAGGACCCAGAGGTTCCAGAGCCGGGCACGCATGCCGAACCGGTGGGCGCCGAGGTCGGACAGGTAGCCGCCCGTCGGACGGGCGATGATGTTCGCCATGCCGAAGCAGGCGGCGATGATGCCGGCGGTGTGGAGCTTGAGGTTGAACCGGTCGTAGAAGTACTCGGCGATGACATTATCCGTTGATAGCTCCACCCCCATGGAGTAGCCGTAGAGGAGTGCAAAGATCCATGTTCTGTAATTAGTGACTGCGTACCACAGCACCTGAAAATACAAACACAAGAAAGATATGTTAGAGATTTAAAAATTGAAACCCAATTTTCTAAAGAGTACTGTTCAGTCTTCCAAGTGAAAAAAACAAGGAAGAGAGAGAGAGAGAGAGAGAGAGAGAGAGAGAGAGAGCAAAGAAAGAGAGAGAACGTACATTAGAGAATTTGTCTTTGGCTACGTTCCCTTTCTTCTGGAGGCTGTTAAGATTACCGTCCGGCAAGTCCTGACCGAGAGTGAGGACCAAAACACCCATCACGATATGGCAAACCCCGGGGAAGAAGAAGGCGAGGCGCCAGGCGGTGAAAGGGGTGGCTCCGATCTTCCTTATGATTTCGTAAAGAATAGGCATCAGGAGCTGGGTGGCTCCGCCGCCCATGTTCCCCCACCCCGCCGCCGTCCCGTTCACGAGACCAATAATCTGGCTGTTGAACATGGTGCTCATCCAGTACTGGCACGACACGAACGTGGCGAGGGAGAATCCGATCATGAACCGCACCGCGATGTACCCGCCGGCGTTCGACACGACGGACATGCAGAAGACGGTGGGGGCCGAGAGCATCATCAGGAAGGCGCAGCCGTACCTGGGTCCCAGGAGATCGCAGATGGCGCCCATGGCGAGACGGGAGAAGATGCTGCCGGAGACGGAGGCTATCCCGGCGTTCCCAATGTCTCCCTTCTTTAAGTTTAGGTTGTCCCGGATGATGGGCACGAGCGGGGCCGCCGCGAAGGTGGAGATGAAGCAGGTGAAGAAGGAGATCCAGGAGAGGTGGAAGGTCCGCATGTGGGGGTCCGCGAAGGAGAGCAACCTGAACACCTTCGCCTTGTGCTCGGAGTCCACGGGGAGCTTGAAGTTCGCCGACTTGTCTGTCGGGACAGCCGGCGACGCCACCGAGAAAGCGTAGCTCTGCTCTCGTCCCGTCACTCCGTGCATCGAGCTCCCCGGAGCCCCGATCTGTTGATCCATCTTCAGAAGGCAAATTGACAAGGAAAAATTGAGATCAAACACTGCTGCAGGTAAGTGGTAATTATGGCTTCAGATCACACACTTGTGACTTGTGGTAGAGAGAATGGCGTTGGGCGATAGTATTTATAACCCAAACCACGTTGACATTTTAGGGTTTTTCTGCAAAGAAAATACCGAGTTGTGAGAGGTCCTGAGTTCCCTCAACGCCGCATCTCAGGGTTTGACATGGGAGATGGACCCTTTGGGAGTGTGGGAATTTACAACACTTTATCCCTTTCTTTAAGTTCCCTACATTCCTCTCATCTTGAGCTTATAGAATTGAGTAGACTTAATCACCCATTCATTTAATTAATTAATTCTAATGTATTTCAATCAATCCATGATAATTAATTTCCTTGATTTTCTACAACTTGTTTGGTAAGTATATTAGTCTTTATATATATATAATAGAGTCCAGCTAGGAATTAAAGTCGATCTTCTCTAGTTTTCATCTCAAATTGCACACTAATTTTGGATTGTCAAGCAACAAGTATATAGAGGGGAAGTTGTTGAAGATATTTGGCCTCCATTCCTACCTCCTCCACATCCTAATCTCCTTGACCTCACTAGCTTTCCTTTGAGGAGAAATTGGAAATTTTGGGGGCTAATTAATATGCAATTACAACAATGGCATACAAATTTGGATTGAGCACAATCGACCAACATTCCAAGGAAAATTTGCTCCTCCATCGGATGAGTGCAATCATTATAATGAACTTGCAATCTATGATCTTCAAATGGATCCTTACACATTTTTATTTATTTATTTATACAATGTTGTATATTTTCCATTAAATATACCGGTTATTTGTTATTTTATTATAAGATACTAATTTTTATTAACAAAAGCTAAGTTGGCTAACATGTTGATTAAGGAAGAGTAAATAAAAAAATGGCAAAAATTAATTAATAATAGTCAAAAAAATTTAGATATGAAAAATAATAAGCATATAGAAGTGACGACTTTATATAATCACAAATAATATCTTATAAACTAGATAAAAGTTAAATGGTTAGTAAATAGTAAAATACAACTAATAAATAATGTAATGTGTAGCTTACTGTTTCACCAAAAATCCGCCGGTCCGCGAAGAGGCACGACCGAGAGAGTAATTCGATTAATTCAGAATAACTTTGTGTTACAGTTTGGGTGTGAGTATGAGAAAAATGTGAGTACAATTTCCTGGGCTTCCTCTTATTCGATCTCCATTACAATTTTGGCGAAGTTGAAGCTTTTGGTGAAGACGTCGTCGAAACTCGAGTTGCAAGAACGAGTGTGCACGAACTGTTGTGGCTTTGGTCGGTCGGACGGAAGTATTTGTGCTCCACGTGGGTCGACTTATGACGTTGTCAGCAAACTTGTAGAGCTGCTCCTGGTCGAATTGTTGAACGACGGACTGCAAGTAGCTTGGCTTCTTCGGCTCAAAAGTATCAAAATTTGTCACACGATCAAGGGTCCAGATTGTCAATTGCAATTAGACGAGACAGTCAGAATCGCATATTAATTAACACTTTGCTTTGCGGTCAAGATCATATGATCATGACAATTTAAGATCAATGGTCAAGATTACGATCAGCAACAACTATTAAAAGATCAACGGATTAGAGACATGCATACGACGTGCAAGGGACATGCAGACAACACATTAATGACACGCAAGCAATAGGTGGACAACACGTAGGCAAGAGGCTCCCAATCAGATGATGACACGTGACACGATCCTAATAAATCTGGCATGGAAGACTAATAAATAATATTTAATAAAAAACTTTAATTACTTATAGGTTTATTATAGGTTTTTAAAAATTCTCTTTTTTAAAAAAAAAAAATTTAATGCATAAATAGTATTAATGTGGCGGCGCGGGGCGGGTACGGGTTTCGGATTTAAACTGCCCCGCCCAGACCCGACCCGTTGGCACCCCTCAACCCGAACCGCGGCGGAGAGTCCGATTATTAACGCGTGGAGCGGTGGAGGCGATTGTCAAAGGGTCGAAGCATCCTGGGCAGCAGAAGCGAAGAAACTGTCTTCGCGGTCGCTTACGCTGCATCCGGTGAGGGGCAAGAAGTGGAATCGAGTTCCCCTTGCTTGGTATTCTTCAATTACGAAGGAAAGATTGTTCGTCTTCGCGTCTCGTTACAGGAGCAGGATTGCCCACTTTGTCTCGACGTCTTCTGATCAGCTTTTATCCTTCTGAGCCATGTTTAAATCATTTTGGTACTTTTTTCTTTGATTTCCCATTGATCACCGAATCTTAATTTTCTTGGTTTCTTTTTATGTTCCTCGAAACGGATGTTGGATTTGCTTTTTGGGATTTTTCTGTGTTCAGTTGGTTAATCTAGTTGATTTTGTTATTTATGTACCATACTTGAAATGGGTTATGTTTTCGGTGAATTAATCGTGGTATCATGTGTTTTTCTGATTGTTGATGGTTGGATTGATATGAAACAGGGGTTCTCAGGAGCAACAGTCACAGCCTCCCACACAAGAGTTGCCGTCTCAATCTTGGTATCCTCCATCGGTTGTTGGCTCCTCGGCTGCATCGCGAACTTCGACTCCGAGTTCTACTTCCTTTAATGCAGCTCACAGAGTTTCGGACGGCCCTCATTTATCGCCACGTGGGCAGCTTCCACCTGCTGAGGCTGCGGGGATAATTGCTGTTCTAAAGGATAAAAGGTAGAGTTTGACTTATACGGTCTTTATCAAGTTAGGCCCTATGATATCAGTTTATTTCGGAATTTAATACAGTTGAACATGGGGATTTATTTAACTGTGTGTTAGTGTTGTTAGGAGCTGTGAATTGTGATCATTATGTGGTTTTGGGATTTTAGTTTTATGTAAAGTCATGTTTAGTTTAGTCTGGTTGTAATTCATGTGCATCACATTTTCCTTTGTTGATTGCACATAGTAAGCAAATATTACATTTCATGCTTTAGGATATCCTTTTGATTTTATAGAGTTGGCGGCAACTTATTGCTTCTGCTTGGCTACTTAGCATATTGAAGAATCTGAATGTTGGCATCCTCATCTGAGTCAATTGTGCCCTGACCTCTGGTGTTGGGAGCTATAAACGTGACATCTGTAAATATAAATGATGGACCATTCTTATCAAGCTGATCATTGTACCAGGTAACCAAAATGTGAAGTAGAGTGCGATATCTGGGTGTTAATGCGAGGGCAAACATAGTGAGCAGCTGTATAAGCAGAACAAGAATGATGAAAAATATTGAACGAAAAAAATAGGGGCTATTTTATATGACAGACAAGGGGTAAATGACAGTTTGAAGGCATTTGGAAAAATTTTATTTCCCAAACCAGGAAAGAACAAAATATTAAGGGAAAATATAGTCTTTGGTTCATTGGTGTGCGATATTTTGTCTTAGTTGCACCAGGGTTCTTTACCTTTGATTTCCATTTGAATTTTCCATACTATGACTGGACTCTCTCCCTTTGGTTTGCAAATGCATATTGCTCGATGTTTTACTATATTGCTGCACCTGATCTAGTCTGGCCAGTAGATCTTGATTTCATTTCTATGTACCCATGGTTTACCCACTGCATATTCTACATTTTGATAGGACCTATTACCCTCACCAACATCACTTACAAGATCATTGCACTCCTGTTGTCCACCCAGCCAAAGGGAGTCATGAACCATATTATCGATCCAGAGGGGTCATCTTGGATGCAACCATGAACACCCATGGGATAGCTTGTTATTTCCACCAAAATGGACAATGGAGGATCATTGTTAAGTTGTTCTTTAAAAACCCCCCTTAAATTAGACTTTGAGAAGGTTTTGATAGAATATCTTGGAGATACCTAGATTCAATGATGACTCAATTAGATTTGAAGAAAAATGGAGAAAATGGATACAGTTTCACATCTTTCGCCAAGATATTCAATCCTAATCAATATGTGTGCATATGGATACATTGACAAGGGGCCTTAGAGGAGGAGATCTATGTCCCCTATGTTCTTCAGAATTGCTGGGGAGAGGTCCATCTTCTTGCTTCACCTAGTAGTAAATGATGAAGAAGCTACAAATATCTCATTGATGCTGCTGAAACTGGGAAACACTTACGTTCAACGCAACCAACAAGGTGAAATTATCTGGAAATGAAATCCTAAGGGAGCTATTCAGTCAGCTCATGTTATGCTTGTATGGCATAACTTGGAACAAGGACACAAGCTGCTTTTGCATGGCTTCTCTCTTGCCCCGACAACGACAACTTGTTGGATGGTGCCTCTAAGTGATAGAATTCCATCCAAGAATACTACTGGGAATCCAATCCGAACTACTATGTGCCCCTTCTTCAATGAAGAATAGGAATCCACTAACCAGCTACTAGCTCATTGCTCTTTCACCAGGAGGAAATAGATGTACTCATTCAGCTATTTGGAGCTGTCACTATACTAGCCCACAATAGGGAGGCATCACATCTATCATCTGCAAAAATTCTAGCTTCCAAAGATCATGCATAGACATGTGAGAGGGAACCCCCTTAAATTGTGTAATCCATTACTGTATTTTTCAGGCAAACACCACACATTACCGAAATTGCACTTTTCTTAAAAAAAAGGGAGAAGTTTAAGCCACCATGAAGAGGTGAAATTATGGACCTGGTAGCAGTAGTCACCAGTTGGTCCAATGTACCTAGCAGTGCAAATAGTAATGCTGATACACTTGCTAAGGGGTTACCAAACAACAACCTGTTGTTAGGATACTCTAAGCCTAAACATTCAATGTATTCATCCTACGGTGTTGGGTTGTAACAATCCTATTTTAATTGCATATGTGGCCAATGATATCCAATTTTTCAAAAAAAGAGAAAAAGAAAAAGAACCTGTTAGGAGTTCATTTCTGGTAACCTGCATGTCATTACATTCATGAAACATGGGTTAACTCATGTAGCTTCCATAAAAAAATTGGGACGATGTGAGTTTCATGGAGCACATCACAATATGTAAGAATGAGGATTTCTTTCTATTACCAATTTTCCATGTTTGGGGCTCGAACTGCACAATACTGAAAATGTTTAATAAATATCTGAAGATGTGAGTATCTTTTTTTTTTCACTATTTTCTTCAGACTTTTAATGTCAGAAGGATGGTTTTTGTGTTCTTGTCTTGTAGTGTTGATGAGTTGCGAAAACTTCTGACCGACAAAGGTGCATATGATGCTTTCTTTCACTCCCTTGATCAAGTGAAGATTCAAAACAATGTAAGTTCTTGAACTTAATTGATTATTCAGTGTATTGCTTTTCCTATTTTGCTGTTGATTTTCATTCTTTTAGCACAATATACATTGATTTGTAACATATTAGTGTTATGGCTAGGCAAACAAATCCTCTTCCCCCCGTTGGAGACTACAGACTATTTTTCATGAGATAACTGCTGTAGTATCTGGTGAGAATGTAATAGCTATGTCCGCCAATTTAATAGCTGATAACCTTGCCAAGAATGGCATATAGAAAGATAATCTTGTCTACGACCAGTTTCTGCACTTGCGACACTACGCTCTGTATTATTTGATGATCAAACAAAGTATCACCACTTTTTTAAAAAAAATCACAGGGTTTAAGAGGTGACCACAAATTCCGAATGGAGCAGGCAATAAGTGGGTCCCATCCCAAAGCCCATAAACAAATTAAGTCCCATCTCATAGAGCGTATAAACAAACTGAGTCCCATCTCATGGAGCCTATAAATAAAATGTGTCCCTTCTCATGGAGTCCACAAACAAACTGGACTTTCCTTATGGAGCCCATAAACAAACTGTGGGGGAGTACAATTGGGCCTTGGCCTATAAATACAACCTACTTTGATACCATTTCAAAGATCAAGTGTGGTTCCATCCCAAAATGCCTAACCACTTAAGAGGCCTACTAACCTTTAGCCCATTATTTGTCCTTAACATTTGGAAATGAGACCTGTCCCCACTCTAAAAGATTCTTCTAAGAATCTTTTCCTCTAACCTTGGTTTGTCATTTGAATTTAATTGAAGTTTAATGGGAGTTTTTTTAATAGAATATTTGGCCCATGACAGAATAACTTATCAAGGCAGTAATGATGGTGCTCTACTCAGATTCTTGGTGTCAGCAGATTGTTGTGATTGTGTTAAATTGAAAATTTGTGGTCTCTGTGGAGTTGATACTTTCTCTCTCTCCTCTCTCTCTCATTTACTCTCTCTCTCTCTCCCTCATTTGCTCTCTCTCTCTCTCTTCCATTTGTTATCTCTCTCTCTCTCTCTCATTTGCTCTCTCTCTCTCTCTCTTCCATTTGTTATCTCTCTCTCTCTCTCTCTCTTTCTCTCTCTCTTCCATTTGTTATCTCTCTCTCTCTCTTCCATTTGTTATCTCTCTCTCTCTCTCTTCCATTTGTTTATCTCTCTCTCTCTCTCTTCCATTTGTTATCTCTCTCTCTCTCTCTCTTCCATTTGTTATCTCTCTCTCTCTCTCTCTTCCATTTGTTATCTCTCTCTCTCTCTCTCTCTTCCATTTTGTTATCTCTCTCTCTCTCTCTCTTCCATTTGTTTGTTCTCTCTCTCTCTCTCTCTCTCTTCCATTTGTTATCTCTCTCTCTCTCTCTCTCTTCCATTTATTATCTCTCTCTCTCTCTCTCTCTCTCTCTCTCTCTCTCTCTGTCAAAGTATACTTAGAGGTGGCAATGGCATTGTTAGTTCCGCTAACATGAGAGTCTCTTGCAGAATCTTGATGTTGGAAGTCATCTACACTTAGTGGAGTCTTGAGGATCTTCCTGTCACTCTCCTATTGTTTTCTTCTCATTGACTTGCCCTTTTGGTCTCTTAGCAATTATAGGTTTGAAAATTCAGATAAAACTAGCCAACATAGTCTGTCCTAAGGATGGGCAATTTTATAAAAATGCAACTAAATCAGATTAATGTAAAACTTAAAATGTTAGAAATGATGCATGAAGTCATATCATCTAATTATCAAAGCAATAAAATTACTTCTTAAAAAGTTATTAAACATATTATATAAAGATGGTTACATACACGTAATTATCATGGCAGCAATATATGGATTTGCTAACTCACGAAGACTCTAAAACTGCACTTTCAAATAATAACTCCTTCCCACTAATACCCAGAAATTTTTTATAAGGTGAGCCATTGTAACAGGTTATAAACACTTTCTTTTTTTGTTTTCTGTTTTTTACTGAAATAGAAACCTTGGTTCTGTTGTCTGGTTACCCATGCAGAGAAGCAAAACATAACAATAGCTATAGATAAAAGGAAAGAAAATGAGAGAAGTAAATTAAAGAAGTGAAGGTTAAAAGCTGAAGTGTGGTTGTTTCAGAAGTGATCTTTTCTCAGTTGGACGATATAGAATTGTAGCAACTAGCAAGACACAAATTGACACAGACAAAGAGAATATTAAGAGAAATCAGAGTGGAAAGAAAAATAGATGCCGTATAAGAAGAATGAATAACTCAACAATTGAGAAGATAGTAAAAGAAAACTTACCCTCATGCCACTGTCTAATAAAGGTCAAAAAAGAAAAGAGACTCATGATAGGAACATGGATGGTAGCAGAGCAGAATACACAAACTCGAAGAGGTACCTAATATTATCAAACTCAGTGTTGCACAAAAGAAGCAGAGGTAAAACAGAGAAGCACACAAAGTTTGAGAAGCAGAGAAGAAATTTAAAGAAGCAAAGAAGAAAAACAGACAGATCGAAGTGCATTTTTAATAACTTAGGAAGCAAATCCTTTGAAGAAATTGGTAGAGGTGTCTGTGGTGTTGAATTGGGAGGAATAAGCAATTACCAACCAAAAAGGTTAGAGAGAACTAGCTGAACAGGGATGGAAGGCACTCATAGATCTTTGCCGCTAACCAGTGGATTCAGAGCATTGCTGCTAAACAAAAGATTCAGATCATTCGTGCTAGGTAAAGATATGCAGAATTGCAAGGTAGGAGGCAGAGGTGGAGAAAATGTTATGGTTTAGCAATTAAAATGATAAATGCAGAGGGGCTGAAGATGAAAAGATGGAGTAGTAAAAAAGGAAAAGTGATGGTGAATAATAAATGAAAGCATGGTAAAGAGATAATATAACTTTGTTTTATGCGAGATGCTCCTGAGAGACTCTATGAGCCGGAATCTTGTTGTTTGTTAGATTGGTTATAGAGGTGGAGACTCTATTCTCCTTGTTTGTGTAATACAGCTGTTTTGTTCTTTCTCAGTTACGGGATGAGCTGCGAAAGGAGACAGTCCAACTTGCGAGTGAGTATCTGCTCATGTTTCCTGCATTTCCAATTCATGTTTTTGTTTTTCTATGCAGTCATGCAACTGTACTGGTTTTGACAGTCTTGATGACCCATTTACTTATAAGATGGCTACATGTAATTCAACTATAGACGTATTTACAAGTATAAATATGTGCATGTATTTATATAATTTTGTTAGAAAATTGTACACAAATTATATTTGGAGTATCACGGCATGCATCATATATTTTAAAAGATAAGTCTTTCATGGAATTTATCATCCTTATCCTGTAAATAAAACGCAAAAACGTTGAATACGGTTTTCTCCTTACAAAGCTTAAAATAACTAGAAAACATGCTTCAATGGCAGATAATTATGACAATGTCTTGTTGTTAAATGATCCCCCTTTGATATGAAGTTGTAATCTGTAATCTTTTCTTCAGAAGTAATAAACATCACTTTCCTCGAAAAAAAAATGGCAGATATTTTACCTATTATGTAAGAATTATCTAGAGGCATGTGTTCCCTTTTTGATATAGACGTTGAAAGAGTTTCTAAGAGATATGTGACAATTCCAAGCACATAATTGAGAAAAAGGAAAATTGAGAAGCCAAAGGTTGGGCTCCTGGCAACTAAGTGTTGGTAGGTGAAACTTTTTTTTACACAATGTTATTGGTATAATAATTATGTGCTTCCACTCAATGGAAAGGGAAGTTAAAATATTGTCTTATTAATAAAATGGAGAAGGTGCCAGGGGTGCAATGGCCTTCCTAGATGCACAACTGATGACTGTGGTAGTATCTCTTGGGAGAAGGGAGTAGCCTTTTGTCACTGTGATTGAAAGTGGCAGCGAAGCTGAATGAATACCACACTTAGCATCTCTACAAATCTACCCTTATAGTCTACATGGTGTCTTAAGGGAATTTTTAATTAGGAAAAAATATGGTGCAGGGGGACGGTTGGAAAGATCTCCTATTGTCCATAAGGACAGCACCTGCGAGGTTGGCAGGAATTTTACTTGACCTAATAAACTGATTGGTTATTATACAACTGTACCGGTGGAAGTCAAGAAATTCTTTAATATTCTTTTTATTGAGTATCCAACTGAATATTCTTTCTGTTGATTCATTTCAAACACATGAAAGGATATGACTGGCTGAATATTGTAGGGGATAACTTGGAAAAGGAACCACGAATCCTTGAGCTCCGGAATCAGGTATGTTATGTTTGCCCTTTTCTCATTTTATGATGTAATTTTGAAACCAGTTCTAATGTCTTCCTGCTTGCATGAGCATACAGGGTAGAATTATCAGGACTACTGAACTTGCTGCTGCCCAAGAGAAACTAATTGACCTGGAGAAGCAGAAGGATGAAATCCTTAAGAGCTACTCTCCGTCTACATTGATCCAAAGGGTACATGGTAAGCAATCCACTTTTTCTTGGATGTTGGTGATGGCACATCTGTTTCTGGTACATGGTGATGGTACGCTTTGTTTGTTATATGTTTGCAATTATATTTTTATCTTTTTTGATGAATCAGCAGTACCAATACATGTGAGAATTTAGCTCCAATAACTTACTCTCGTCCAGTATAAAATAGTGCTATTTTCCTGTGTGATCTGGGTATACTCTGTTAGCTGTATAGTTTGTGCATCTAAGTGCAAAACTAACCTGAATACATTACATGATGAAATATGTATCTGTACATTTTGTCATGGACACAACTGAAATTTCAGAACATTGATGTCCTTGACACTAAGTCGAACATTGATGTCCTTGACAGTAAGTCACTGATCACTAATCCCCCCTTAATATTTGTTCTGACCCATAGAAATCCGGAACTATTATGCACCAGCCATGCATTATGACTAAAAAGTGTTAAGATGGTCAACAAAGTGTTATCTTGCAGTCTGCAATGATTTATTTGCACATTGCACAATTTTTTCAAGCATAAATTTTGTGTTATTGTCTTGATTCAGTCCAAACCCTGAGGTGGTAATAATTAGGAAGTTCCATTTTGCAGATGCCATGGATAAAGTAGAAGAGGAGTCTGAAAAACTTCATTCGGAACTCCTAGCGAAGGAAATAGACTTAGCAATGTTTGTACAGAAGTACAAGAAGCTCAGAATGACATACCACAGGCGAGCACTAGTACATCTTGCAGCCAAAACTTCTCTATCTGGATGAGCTTTGGATTTTATGACTGTTTGTGGGCATATTGTGCTTGTGTATTGTTCATAAGATTTAATGACTTGTAGCCGCTGGGCTCATTATTGTGTACTAAAGGTAGTGTGCGAATCTGATATAGTATGTGTTCTAGTGTTAAATTCTCTCCCTGTCTCTCTTCTCCCACCATGGACATGAATTAGTGAAAACTCTAGGACTTGATTGGTAGGGGAGATCCCAATAGTTCCACAATTTATTAAAATACCATGATTGCCTTGAGAATAACAACATATCTCATCCCTGAGGACTCCAATATCAGATGGTTGATAATGTGAGAATCAGTTGTTTGAAGATCAACCTGAAAAGAGCATTTTTGTTACTCAACATAAATAAATAAATAAATAAATAAATAAATAAATAAATAAATAAATAAATAAATAAATAAATAAATAAATA
The DNA here is from genome assembly GCA_019845555.1 of Aristolochia fimbriata. Classification (NCBI taxonomy): domain Eukaryota; kingdom Viridiplantae; phylum Streptophyta; class Magnoliopsida; order Piperales; family Aristolochiaceae; genus Aristolochia; species Aristolochia fimbriata. The sequence goes on from CM034083.1 coordinate 4,618,844, forward strand.
AATAAATAAATAAATAAATAAATAAATAAATAAATAAATAAATAAATAAAAAAATGTATATCATATATACTGTTAATAGTTTATGCACACCTTGACCTAAAATCTATATCACAAATTTAGGAAGATTAACTTACAATTTTTCTTTATAAATCACATTTCCATCGTGTTATTGAACTGGTATAGAATGTGTGCATTATTCTTGTTTGACTCATGGACTTAGATATTGCATTTGGGTTAATACATAATTTTGTGCAACAAGATATATACTACAGCGTATATCCAACACTTGCATATCCATCACAAGTATATAAAACAATTTATAATTATCGGCAAAAATAATAATGCAACAAATGCACCAAAACTAATGTAACAAACTATATTGCATGAAATTAATCCATAAAAATGTGTCATTAATTTCTCCATCAAAACAACATTTTTGGAGAAAATCTTGAGCTAAAACTCAATATGTGTATTTAGTATTTTCTTGAACCTAAAAACAGAATTACAAGTTTTTTCTTAAAAGAATCTTTTATTGAGCCAATATTGCCTTGCCGCGATGCATCAGAACATCCGCTGAGACAAATTTTGGAAACTGGAAGTATTTCTAAAATGGGAAATTTTTTAACGCCCCTCCCGACGATACAATGTCAAAAGGATGAAATTCATGGATCACAAGTTAATGCATGTAATAAAATATATGTATTAATCATGTAAAATCAAACATATAACATAGTTTTGAGCAAAGCCACACATAAAGTGCTAACAAAATAACCGATTCTTTGTAGCATGGCATCATAGAAAAATGAGGAATCTATGAACCACCCAATTGGCTTATTGATTGGGTCTTTCTCCTAAAAGCTCCGGGGTGGAGTAAAGACGAATGAAATGCCATAGGACTCGTCCAAGTGCAAAGGAAACAAATTATGTCGGCAAATTAATGTTGGAAGCTAAAAAAATATTTGAGACTAGTACCACCAAGCCATGGTCCAATAAGAAGAGTAGATAGAAGTTCCATCCCAAAAAATTCTAACATGCAATTTGGTTGGTATTGTGGACAGCCATGGTTGTACATGACATAGTGGTGAAGAAGGTTTAGGGTAAGTCTCTACTGGATTGAAATTTAATTTGGAGGATAATGCAGCTAAATTATTTTTCACCCTAATTCTTGAATTGTATTTCTAAGTTGTAGTGTAGTTTGGTTGAGAAAAAATGAATGTTTAAGTTTTAGGGCATTTGATAAGTCTTAAAAATTGTACTTTTAACCCCTATTATTTTAATCCTATGCTTAGTCAGATTTAAAAATAAGTCCTTGTGCCATGATGCTGTAATAAGGAAGGGTGGCGCCATATCGCATAAGAGGGTTCAGGTTTGGGTTTTGGTCCTGTAGATAGAAAACCCGGGTTTGAGGCGGAGATGGGTTTTAACCTTTAAGCTCGATTAGGGTTGTTTATTGTATAAGTTTAAAATATTTTATAGATTTATTATTATTCTTTTACTCCGGTTTTTTGTAGGGGTGGAGACGATTTCGATTTTCGTTTAAACCCGGACCACTCCTACCCGGTTCAGGATTCCACATAGGAAGTACGTGGTGGAGGTACCATTAAGAGAGCCCGGATCCGCTGGTGAAAATGGAGCGTGGCCAAAGCGAATCACGGGGTGCCCCCTAAGCCCCGCACGGGCGGTTCCATGTCTTGGCGCCCTCGTGATTCGCTTTGGCCACGCTGCATTTTGGCAAGCGGATCCGGGCTCCCATAAAGAGGTACCTCATTTATCATTATTTATTGAAAATATATTTATACTGAGTCTGTCTTTAGAAATTTGCTTACTGTGCAGATTTTGGATGCAATGGAATCTCTATTAGAGGAAATCACTTATCAATGTTCAAAACTTATATAGTAACTTCCATCTGTATTGATATTAACTAGATTTCACCCCCAAGCTATTTGGAAAGATATATACGTACTTGTGTCAATAATTTATGAATGAAGATTCTGCATGTTTTGGAAACTTAATTTAAATATTGCCTTTAAGCATTCTCGCAGAGTCCCCTCCCTTCAATATAAATGCAGAGAAACCCCTTCCATGGCTTCCCCACTTCTTTTCATCCTCTCCGACCAAAGATGAAGTCCTCCGTCGGCGTCGCCACCACGCTTCTTATTTTTCTTGTCTTCGTTTCATTAGGTACGTTCATTCATCTGTGAATCTGACTTGATATATTGAACTTGTGATCATATATATCTATATATATATCTATATTAGGTGACCCCACCATGGCTCGGTGCCGGGAGGAACACATGACACCGAACGTGGAGTGCACGCCGGACGTTTGCCGAATCTACTGCTCGGGAAAATATCCCGGCAACCTTCTCCAGAGTGGTTGCCTCTCTAATGGCGACTGTCAATGTGTCTTCCCATGTTGAGAAGTGATGATGATCACTTGTGATAGAGTTATGAATATCCAATAAAATCATGCTCAATTATCTCTTCCAATTCCTAGAATTTAGACAGTAATTGATAGTATTAAAACTGATTTTACACTATAAATGATCTTCATTATATATAACGTGACATATTATACTGTATATTCGTTCATATATATGCCCAAGAGCTTTTAATTGAAATTTTTTTAAAAACAATTATTTATTTATATTTATAGTTTTCCTTGGGTAATTCTGACCCAGTTTCTAGCATGTCGCTAACGTGGCCTTGGACCAACGAACTGCAATTAAATATTTCATTATGGGAAGTGCTTATATTAATTTCGTGGTTTTTATATTTTTAAGTAAATAGAATGCCTTTAGATAAATATCGAATTGGTGGTCAAACAGGTTGCAAGGCCGGTTTTGATCCGAATGCGTTAGATCGAGTTGCACTAGTGGTTGAACCATATACACGAATAAGATAATCGATGCCGCCTTTTGGATTTTCTATGAAAAATAGCTTAGTCATAAGCTGTTGTGCTTGCACCACTGTGTTGCTGACGTGGCCGTTATCCGACACTCTCTAACATTGAAAATAATATGATTTACAAATAAAAATTATAGTATGTTGACATTCTTACAAATTTTTATTTTTGAAATATTATTTAAATTAAAACTGATAATAATAATAAAAAAAGTAATATTTCTGGTATATATTACAAAGGTTGAGTGTTATACACAAGAAAACTAGCTCATTCCAGAAATCTATATACTTCAAGAAAAAAAAAAAAACACTTGACAAATTGAGGATGTGGGTATTCTTGCCATACATAAAATTTTTAATCAATGTTTCAAGAATACAGTTAAGGATGGGTTCAAAAGATATAGTTTTAGTTTTAAGGGTTTAACCAAAAGAAAATACAGTCAACGAATATTTTAGAAATAGGAACAAATTAGAGGAGTTGTTTTTAAGCCGTTTTGCCACTTGCCCTTGATTTCCTAAGCTGTTTTGGAAACTTTAAATGCCTTGCTTAGCTAGATTCCGGTCTCTTCACTATAGTAGCAATAAATTCCATGGGACTATATATTCATTCAACTTTTGATCACAGGTACCACCACCTTGGCCGCCGAGTGCAATGTCCGACGCACGCTGAACGTGAAGTGCACACCGGATATTTGTCGATCTTACTGCTTCGGGAAATTCTCTCGCAACCTCCTCCACCATACTTGCCATTCATTCGACTTCTGTGAATGTGTCTATCATTGTTGAGAAGTCACAAATTATACAAGTAGATGGGTATATATGACCGATAGTCTAATATATTATTTCGGTCGTTGAGAATGATGGTTATTGCCGTTTAAGGTCTTAGGTTCATGTCTTCACAACAGCATAGAAGTATTGGAATTTGTACTTGGGAGTTTGTATTTTCTGTTTAGAAAAAATAAATAAAAATATTGGTTTAAGTTAGAAACCAAATCGAACCGACCGGTTCGACCTGGTTGAACCAAAATCGGAGTCAGATTCTTATTGGCTCGACCAGGTTCACTGTAAGCAGCATTATTTTCACCTTTTTTCTTGTAGAAATATTACATATATGTACAATATAGTATATAATTGTACGCATCAAAATATGCGTGGCCCAAATTCAACAAGCCCAATAACCCATCAACCCATCAACCGGGATTCGTGGGTAGGCTTCAACCGACCTCAAGACCACCCACTACGATCTATGGTGAAGTCCAATTGCAGTGCCGTGTCAGCAGCATAGTCGACACCCTCGTCAGCAAAAATTGTTGAGTCAGCACCCGTCTGCACGCATCATCAGCTCCTCACTTAGTCTTTAACCGAGGGAGAGAAAGAGGGGCCACGATCCTGGTCTCTCTCCTCCCCTCTTCTTCCTCAACTTCACAGCAGAATGAGGATCACGATCTCCATTCCCAGGCAACGTCTCTCAATAGTCACACAGGCCGGCTACAAATAGCCAGAAGTTCCCTGTTCCAGGGGTGAAGAAATCGATTCCAAAAAGACATCCTGACAAGTGAAGAACGTTCTCTCTCTCTCAAACAGAAGGACTCAAATTCCTTCTTAGAGGAGAAGCTCTCACTCACAGAGGATTCGTCAAACCATTGAAGTCAAGCAACTCGCCGCTCGTCGCTCTACAGTTCAACCGGCACCTCTACACGATTGCCGGCAACGTCACAAGTCGATACACGCGGAGCACAAATACCTTCGTTCGACCGATCAAAGCCACAATAGATCGTGTTAATTCATTCTCGCAACTCAAGTTCGACGTTCGTTCATTTGCAGAAGCTTCAACTTCGCCAAATTCACACAGAGATCGAATCAGAGGAACCATAGGAGATTGTAGTCGCAATTCCTGATATTTACACCATACCCTGTAACACAAATTTATTCTAAAGTAATCGATATATTCTCTCGGTCGCGCCTCTTCGCGGACCGGCGGATTTTCGGTGACATTCATCTCCCGTCCAACTTTGACATTCATCTCCCGTCCATGACATTCATCTCCCGTCCAACTTTGACGTCCGACACTGGGATTCGCAATGCGAGCGTTCGGTGATAGCACCGGGCTTTGAATTCTCCGCCCTGTTATGCTCTAGTTTGTGGTTGAGCATCGGAAATCCAACTTTGTTCGCCTCCGGTTTGTTGGCCGCGAGGTTGCTGGTTGCTATCGTAGATTGTCTCGAGACTGTATTTGTGTTAGCCGTGGAGATTTTTTTTTCGCGGCTTTGATTTTCTCTTGCCGCTATTCACACCCTTTTTTTGGCGATCATTTTTTTTTTTTATCGCGATGTGAACATACAGACTTTTTTTTTTTTTTTTTTTGAAGATAACTTGCGTACCTGATTTTGTTTTTTGCTAAACTGACGATTCCGACGTTTCTTTCGCTTGCAGATGTCTTTTCCATCGCTTTCTGTTTCGTTCCTCGACCTCGTCCTCTCCAATGTCCGGGTGCCGGTGAGAGGCGTCCTCCGGGAATGTGTGCATATCAGCAATGTGCGGGGGGACAGAGAAATCCTACTGTCTGTGGGTATGCCCTCTGCCCTCGGGGGTCGTGACGTACGTGTCGCCCACACAACAAACCTTACTAGCTAATATGCATGCATATCATAGATGCATATGTGTGTGTGTGTGTGTGTGTGTTTATGCATTGGCAGTAAGCAGGCGGTTGGCATGGAGGTGAGCATCGATGGCCTTAGTCTGCCCAAGAACTCCATCAAGCATGCTCTCAGCAAGTTCTTTGGGCAGTGGAGTGTCACCAACGGTGTCATAGTCCATCTTTACAGTCGTCTTGGTACCCCCTTCACTGGTTTCATCCATTTTAAGCTCATAGACGCAGGACTTGAGTACTGTTCCCATGTCCTTTCCCTCCAGAACCCTGAGCTTGATGACACGATTCGCCTCGTCCACCGCCTCGACCCGGTTCTTCACATAGTTAAGATGCTTCAGATCTGTAACGATATAAATTTGTGCACCAGAACATGCAAAACATTAATTAGCAACTATATAATATATATGACGCTCATGCATTTGATGAACAATTAATATTTCAGAAATTTCTGTTAATCTGTGCATGTTCATGAACAGCTATATAGGCACTAATTCTTACCTTGACCGAAGTTGAATTTTAAAACAGCGCCCACTGATCCACCTTTGCCTTCGAGGAGCTCGACGTGGGATACCTGCTGGGGAAGGAGCTTGGGAACCAAGTTGTGGGTGTCGGCTGAGGCCTTCCAAAGGCTAGCAGGAGAGTGAGCAGAGACACACGCCTTAGAGTAGCTACCAGCAACCATGATGTATGAACTGAGGGGACTGTGATCTATAGAGAGAGTGTATGTGGGTTTTTATGAGAAGAAGAGTGGAAGCGAGGCTTGGTATTTATAGCCAGACCAAGAGGGAATGTTATTCTTCTCTAACCTTTAATCATTTTGGACATAAAGAAGATCTTTTTTTTTTTTTTTTTTTTCTTTTCCTTGTTTGGACATTTTTTTTCCATATGAGAACCAAAAAAAAAACGAAAGGTATAGGTGTAAATGCAGCAACCTTGATCATTGATTTGGTCATTTCAAGCTCTCGACTTTGAGGTTTCAAGGGGCATAGAATATTATAGTTTGTGAAGTCCAAGTGTCCGGGGCAGGCAGACCTCGCTGGTCAATGTCGTCATGGAATAAGAATATTAAAAGATGAAGATGATCAGATCGAATTTAGATGCTTCTGATACAGTGAGATCCATCCTTTTCCGAGGCCCACAGCACTAGAATTGGATGATAATATTGAACGGACACTATTGAAACCAACCTTCGTGATTGTCATTGTCATCCCTTCCCCTAAGTGCTGCTAATCCCTCAAAATAAGCTCAAACTAGCTAGATATGATCAAACGTTGCAATGTTAGACTTTGTAGCCAGCCATCTACGTGATTAATTTCCACTTTCTGGCTCTCGATTTCTTTGTACTAGCTAGCAAATCAACTAAAAATTGTTTTGGAAAGAAAGTCTCGTTTACGTGATTCGACTCGATGGAAGAAGCAGAAGCCTATGCCTGCCTCGGTGTCCCCAATTCGTGTGGGCGACGATGAAGACAATTCTGAAAAGGTTATTGAAACTCCTCAAGGTATGCAAGATACAACTCCTGTCGAATGTGATGAACCTGTGGTGTCAAATGAGTTACAAGGTCAGAAAGTACATTATAAAGGAAAGCGTAAGATATCTCCACCACAGCAGACCACAGCCAAAAGACAGTCAAGACAGAAGGGAAGTCGACGGCTCCAGAAGACAGAAGGTTTTCGGGGTGCATTGAACTTGAAGTTCGTTGATAATATTGCTGCTGTGAGGTATGAGGTTGTGCTTAAAAAGGAGTTTAGGCCTGAGAAAAACATCACTGTATTTGAATTTCAGATAGTTGTTCCTTTGTTAGAGCGCTTGGGTTTAATGCGTACCGTAACGAACATTGGTCCGTACTCTTTGGATGCGGTGCAAGAGTTCTATGCTAATCTTGGCAAGTTAAAGCACAGCGACCAGAGTCAAGTGTATGTGCGTGGCAACTGGTATGATTTTAGTGTTGGACAGATTGTTGCGTATTTAGGTCTTCCACGTCCAGATGCTAATCTTGGCAACTGGTATTTAGGTCTCCTCCTACTGATGACCAGACTATGCTGGCAGAATTAACTGGTAACAAGATTCATGACTGGGGGATTCACATATATTTTCGGCTTCTAAACTTGCTCCTAAGTATGCTGCCTTACACAAAATTGCAATATGGAACTGGGTACCTACTAGACACAGAGGTACTATTCATCGCAGCATGTTGGAATTTTTGTATCGAATAGGGATGGGACGATCTGTCAATTTGGGTGTGAGGATTTTTTTATCGAGATAGTTAGAGTGTGCGACTGCATGAGAGGCTTGGATGCATCATCTTTCCATCTCTAGTCTATGGTATATTGAATGCTCAGCGTCAGTTTGACTCCACCGAACCATTGACTTTTTCGGACCCGCAAAAGAGGTTGAGGAACAAGGTAAAGGACAAGAGTCCTGCTACAGGAGTTGCCGAACAAAATGATGCATCTGGTCCCTCTGCCTCTCCTTCTGTGGTCTGTGAGCAAATTACATCTCCGGCTTCATCTGTTCCCTTCACAGCAATTCAGACCCACAACACCGTTGTTACAGTTACTACATCTGCTCTTGGTATGTCTTTGCCCCCTCCGGTGACTGCTGGTAGTACCTCGCAGCATGTTTCTGAGACTCCGCAGAGCCCCTCAGATTGTGGCGCTTCCGCCGGGGCCTTCTTCATATGTACTGCTTTGTTTCTACCCACCGTGCGGGACGGCATATGCAGGGGCTATACAGTTCATCCCGGTCCTTGGCCTCCAGGTATCTCTTGTGATCAGCAGACTTTTGACTATCTTGTTCGCGGGGATGCGATTTATCAAGTCTGAATTGGAGCGGTTAAGTACCGCATGAAGGCACTTCAACGAGAGCTCGTTCTACTGCAGCATCTCACCAGATGTCGCCTCATGCAGCTTCCAGTGATTCTTAGCTTATTTTCTATTCTGAAGTGACTACTTTTCATGATGTTTTGCATCTTTTTGCCAAAAAGGGGGAGAAAAGTAAGGTAAACTTGTTTGTTTCTGCTGTGAGTTTGTGAGTGGATAACTTGTTGGAGCATGATTCTGATTGTGATTTGTGAAGATAAGACAACAGTATGAATTCGGTGTGTGTTTATGGTGTTCATATCATATGTGATGTTTATGCTGAATGGTTACAGTACTGGTTACAGTAATGGGTGTGGATGTTTACTGCACTGCTACTGAAAGTATGCTGAATTCCAGAACTCATGAATACTATATCATGAAGAGGTGAAAAGATGTTTTGTCAAAAAGAGCAAAAGGGGGAGAATGTAAATACAAGCATGTGGGTTGGCTATTTATGACCAAAACACTTTCCACGTGATGGGTTTCTGTTTTGTCTTATCGGAAAGGAAATTGGCTGTCAACAGAATACAAGGATTGTCAGAATCCCTTGATTTTAGGTGATTGCCATAAGCGGCTTAGTTTTACGTGGAAGGTTGTGTTGAATCAGGAAACCAGAACGAAGCTGATATTTAAGTTGGAAGTTTGTGTTGGAATAGGAAACTAGAAAGAGGCTGGGTTCCTTGATTACGAAGTTGGGTTCCTTGATTAGAGGCTGAGATAATTAGAAGAAGGGTAAGAATGTAAAAGGGTGTTTAACCCTAAACCTATATAGTGTTATCTCTGAGGTGGATTAGGGTTACGCAGTGATAAAACAGAAATTACGAAGGACTAGTTGAGGGGGAGTTCTTCAGGCTTATGATCGTGAAGTAACCAAATTAAAAATCTACACTTGTGCTGAAAAGAAGAACGTCGTGGCTTTGCTGAAGCTGTTGGCAAACAGAGCAGTCTATCTTCTTGAGTAGTCTGCGTGAAAGATATCTCTCTGGTGAGAGATCACACTAAGGGGGAGAGCCTTAGTGTGAGGGTATCCAGGAGCTTCTGTTGGACGTTGGAACGGGAAGCTACAAGCTAGGAGAGTTATGTTCGAATCCTGATGGAGGAGAACGCAATGCTGTAAGTGTTTTGTACACCATTACTGTTGTAAAACTCTCTAGTGGATTTCTGGTACCCTGGGCCGAGTGCCCCGCAGAGTAGGAACAATTGGTTCCGAACTGCGATAACATTCTCTGGTGTTCTGTGTGTTTTTATGTTTTAACGACAAGTGTAATTACGCCAGTCATCGGGTGTAAGTACACTCCTGCGTACACGTGAAGCTTAATACGTTTTCATTATCAAACTCACGATCGTGATCACTTCTGAGTCTTATAAACATCTGATTTTTCTCTCCCTTTTCTGTCATTAGCTTCGAGCAGAGTTTTTTAAACGACCTAAATGTGTCTGATTTTTCCTTGAGGAAATCAACCCAAGAGAAATGTGAGTAATCAACAATGCAAACTACAATGTACCTCTTCCCTTTATGACTTGACGTCTAGACTGGGCCCATTAGATCTAATGGAGAAGTTCCAGGTGTCTTGTAGTGTTGATATGAGTGGTACTTTTGTGTTGTGCCTTGTGTTGTTTGCCAAGGTGAAAGTCTCCACACTTCTTTGTCATGGATGTTATTTAGCTCAGGTAGTCCTCTAACAACATCATGCTTGATTAATTTTTCAATGTGCCTATAATGCACATTACCAAGTTTGTTATGCTAGAGATCTGAATTATTCATTGAGGAGGAATAATACTGTAAATTGTTGGCCACGCCACTTTATAACAATTATCTCCTGTTCGAACTCCATCTATCACCTAGTTACTTTTGTGATAAGATACAAAAAAATTTTCTCTAGTAAAATTTTTTATATTCAAACCTACCCCTGTTTTATGGTTGAAATAACATTTAAAATAGCTTAAAAGTATGACTACGATAGTCTGTGTAAAAATGGAAAAATAAATAAAAGGTTATTAAATGTATCATTGTTTTGAGTAAAAAATATTATCGAGCTGACTCATGAGCCAAAATCGGAGTCAGATTCTTATTGGCTCGACCAGGTTCACTGTAAGCAGCATTATTTTCACCTTTTTTCTTGTAGAAATATTACATATATGTACAATATAGTATATAATATTCAATGGTCAAATTAAAGTTAAAAATAATATTCTTACAAATATTTGTTAGGCAACTATATAACTAACTCATCTTTGATTTCACATACCAAAAGTAAATTTAGGAAATCAACAAAAGATGATGCAATGTGATCCTTATCTGCTAAAAGATATAAAAACAATAAAACAGACATAAAAGTGGAGACAAGTTGTTTACCACTATAAAAGCTAAGATTGTGTACAGGAAACAATTATCAAATTGTTGCAGATCCTAACAATGAAAAAAGAGAAACCTAATTAAATTGCCAAAAGAAGTTGCAACATGTATTATTGAGGTACTCTTTTTTATTCCTTTAAATTATTGGAGTATGTAACTAAATGCTAATGCTCATCGTAAGATAGGATGAATAACAGAATACTTGTAGGAACAGTAATACAAAATCAAGAAGAAGATAGTTAAAATCCCCTAAATCATTATGCATGAAAATGATCAGATAGCCATCCAAATTATAACAGGAAGGAAAAACTACTATAAACATTAAGAAGCCCCCAAAGTGTTATTTATGAAAGTGAATAGATAGTCATCCAAATTATAACAGGAAGGAAAAACTATTATAAACATTAAGAAGCCCCTAAAGTGTTATCTATGAAAGTGATCAGATAGTCATCCAAATATTTTCATCCAAATTATAACAGGAGATGAAACTAACATAAACAGAATTAATATAAAATAAATAAATAAATCTGAAAGTTGGTTTACATCTTTCTATTTTACTTTTTGTTATCTCCTCTCAGTGCTGACTGCATAAGATCCATAAGTAATATTAAGAAACTTGCAGTTCACTCATTTAATTAACAGTGTAAGAATGACCTTTGAAGTTGATTCAGCACAGGAATGGGGAGGATTAGCCATAACAGCAGGTAATCTGAGGGCTTCATTGATATTGCTAGGCAAAACAGCGCCAAATCTAGCACTTAACCCATCCACACTCTCCTTTTCAACACCATCAACCCAATTCTTCACTTTAACCTGAAAGCAGTTCAATTCAAGCAACTCTACCATTTAAAACCATGAATAGTATATAACTAGAAACATATAGCATAAATGTTCATTGAAACATTTGTGAACAAACCCGGGGATCCAATGGACAGAAATTTTATACATGAATAGAAAGACAATTGAAAAATCTGTATTTTACCTTGGCTTCACATGCTACAGAGATTAGCTAAAAAGAAGCAATCCGTGGCTTTCCAGTGAGAATTTCTACAGTGCATCAATAAAGTATTGGCAGCAGCGTAATAACTTATTTAAGTAATGAGAATGCTGAAGTCCAAAACTTCATATATTATGTTCAAATTTTTGTCTTCACCAATAGTTGTCGTATGTGTGTTTACTGAAAGCAGAGAGTCTCCCTTCTCCTTCTAGACAGATGACCTTCATATTAAATAACATTAGGAGCTACACATAAGTAGCAATAAGTTCAAAAGACGCAAAATCTTTCAACTTCAAGTTGGGTTCAATAAGCAGCTTGCACAAAAAAAATTAAAGCTTACGGACATGCTTACCTATTCGGGATCAATCACAACTGAACTTTTTGGAAATCTGGAACTCCTAGTTCTGGTACAAGAGCATGAGAGACACTTATTAGGATTCAATGATGACCTAAAAAAAAAAACAAGAAGAAGACAGTTAAAACCTAGATATACAATATGAGGAAACAGCGACTACCGCTCTAGGTTCAAGTTGATTGGAGATTTTGTAGGAATCTGGAATTATATCACATAGGCATAAAGCTGGAAACGTCTCTTGAGAATCAAAATCAAAGAAATTGTATCAACGTCGGAGCTGTGAGGACATCGAGATGCGCGAGGAGCTTCTGCCGGACCTTCTTCTTTCTGCGTCGGTCTCGGTGAGCTAACAGATTCAGTGATTGGGCTTATGTGACCTAAACCCTCGCCGTCGCCCACGGGAGGAAAAAATGGTGGGAGGAAAAACGATGGGAGGAAAAAAACGCTGGGAGGAGAAAATTGTTGGGAAGGGTGATGAAAAGACAAGGAAGGAGAGAAAAATGAGGGAAGGGGCCATGGTTTGACTAACCGTTGGTAAGATATTACCAATGGTTTGACTAACCGTTGGTAAGATATTACCAATGGTTTGACTAACCGTTGGTAAGATATTACCAATGGTTTGACTAACCGTTGCTAAGATATTACCAATGGTTTGACTAACCGTTGCTAAGATATTACCAATGGTTTGACTAACCGTTGCTAAGATATTACCAATGGTTCCTTCCGATATTACCAATGGTTCCTTCCATAACCCTGGTTAGTCTATAGATAAACCTAGGGTTCTTCCTCTGAACCGTAAGAATATGTGTTCTTACACCAATGGTTAAAAAAATACCCTAAGTGTATTTTAACCGTAGGTAATGAGGTTTTTCTACCTTCGAGTTATTCTGGACCCTTGGTAAAAGAGAACATTTACCTACAGTTAGGGCGAAACCCTAGGTAGACAGTATCTTTCTACAAGCTCTAGGCAAAATTTACCTTCGAATTCGAGCTCATATTACAAGGATATTGTTGCAGTTGATTTACAAAGGCGCATATATACCACATCTATGTTAATTAGGAGACCAAATGAGCTAGAGGAATAAACTAAATAGAGAGTGAATCCACAAAATCACCAAATCAATTGTACTTTTTACTTGCAAGGGCTGCACATTTCACCGACAGGATCCGTTATATACGTGATACACCATTAAATCATACCTAGACTGTTAATGTTCTCCCCCTAATTTCCTTGCATTCTTTGAAGACAAACATCAAATGAACACATAGAAGTAGACTATTCTTAATTATTAATCCACTTGCAGTAGGTAACACATGTGGAACTCGTAGCTGTTTGTAGCAAGATATATAACACGACATATATACCACATGCATATATCTAAGTTTATATAAGATAACATTCCACCAGTTCACACTAAACTTTTCAGAAGCTCACACTGCTTCCATACTTTACCACATAGATATATATATAAGTCTGTGTCACGTATAAACACTTTGGATATTTATTAGAAGAAGTCACCCGATGCAATGGCAATCTCTGGCTACTGCCTGTATGTGTGAGCTCCATTTCGTATAAACCCTAAGTTGGAACTACAGTGCCCATATATCCTAACCCAATCACGAAGAACGCCCCAGACTGGAAGAACAGGTAGATGAAGAGGTGGTTGGTCCCAAACATGAGATTGAAGAAGGCACAGTACAGGAGGAACAGACCCATCACCACCTCCAGAATATTGACGCTGGGGATCATGAAATGGAAGGAGATCAGGTTAGACGAGAAGAAATATAAAAAACCCAAGTGTAATTTGATGTTTTGTTTTAACCCGCATGAGCATCAATCTTACCTTTCGCTAATCCTTAATAATCTGGGTTTATTCTTGTGTGACCTGGGGAAGATCCTGTTCTTCAGTGTGTTCCCGAGCTTCTCGGTGACGACCCATTCGTTCACACGGTCGGCTTCCAAGAGTCCGATGATGGCGGCCTTGGTTCGGTGCAGGGACATCACGTTCTCAAAAAGGATCCAGAAGATGAGCAGATGGAATGATCTAAGAAATTGTCAGAGATTAGTCCTACATAGATGATCTAAGTATAAAGAATCCTGGGTTATCAGATGCTTCCCAACTTTGGCTAGTCATTTTGGGATAGACCTCATTTTTGTTGTGTGGTTTCATCAAACAGCTTATATATGAATCCATCATCTTGTTATACTTACCTTGGAGTGCAGAGGGCATTGAGGAGAGTGATCACGGAAGGAACATAAATGGCGATGAGTTTGTTCAGATGGATATCAGGGACCAGGCAAGTGATGGGAATGACGACACAGTAGAAGAAGAAAGTGACCCAATGGGCTACAATCTTCCTCACGAAGAAGAAAGCGTAGAGGACATGAAGTCTCTTCCACAGCGACACTTTCTGGATAATATTCAGACATAAACTTTACGGAATAACCCTAAAAAGAGAAGTTGATGTGGGAAACAGAAAGAAGATGAAAAACCCACCTCACAAAAGAGTATCTCTTTCATCATCTTGCGCATCAGATTTGCAGGGCCGCATGACCACCTGTGTTGCTGGTAACGGTAGGCCTTGAAGGTGCTTGGCAATTCATTTTTCACCTGCAGTAAGATGCAAGACATTACTTGTTGGAAAACCAGGACAAGTGGAGATAGCACGTTAAGGACGAAGGGAAGGATGTGATTCATACTGATAAGTCTCCAATAAAGACGAACTTCCAACCTCTAAGACTAGCCCTCACAGCCAAATCCATGTCTTCAACAGTAGTACGATCTTTCCACCCACCGGCATCGTGTAGTGCTTGAAGGCGCCAAACCCCAGCAGTGCCTGCAAATGAAACGCGCGTGGTGGAGGATGAAGTTCTATATATTTGTGAGAGATTAGTGGGAGGATTCATGAGTAGTAAGTGTTTCCTGGTATAGGGTTTAATTAGTACCATTGAACCCAAAGAACGAGTAGGTTGAAGAACCAACTTCCTGCTCCACACTGAAATGGTAGTCCAGAGACATCTCCTGCAGTCTTGTCATCATGCATTCATCCGCATTCACTGCATGAAGATTGTGATCTTTCGGTAAACAAAACAAGGAAAGGGAAAAAAAAAAAAAAAAAAAAAAAAAAAACCCTAGACTTGAGAGCTATAGATGAGGGTGCATGAAATTAATGGCAAACTTTGGGCCATATACCAAATTTCCATCTGGCCTGGACCAAACCAAGGTCTGGGTTGGAAATGAGAAAAGGAATCGTACGCCACAGGAAGTCCGGTTCGGGCTGGAAATCGGCGTCGAAGATGACGACGTACTCGCAGTCCTGGACATACTGTTTTGTCAGTCCATCGCGAAGAGCGCCAGCTTTGTATCCATTCCTGTTATTCCTTGTCTCATACTTGATGTTTATGCCCTTGATGCTCCACCTCTGGCACTCCAGCTCCACCAGATCCTGCAGGGCTCCAAGAGAGATTTAAGAAAAGAACAAGATGACAGACAAGGAGGAGGGTTTCAGTGTTAATTTGCTGGTGTTGCTACTTTCAATACATACCCTGATTGTTGCATTGGTAGAATCATCAAGAACTTGGATGATTAACTTCTCAGATGGCCATTCCATGGAACATGCTGCGCTGATGGAGAGGCGGTAGACCTGAAATGGGTCAATAAATTAATTACCCTTGGTGAGAATTATCAAAGATGGATCCATCAAATGAGAAGCAAAAAGACAAAAGTACAAATTTATGTAAAGGGTGTTTAATGTGACAAGTAAGGAGTTACAGGCAAGGTAAAAGTTCAGAAAGGCCTGTCCAACACCTACATGTCATTAAGAAGAAGACAGATGTGTGGTTTTGATCATAAAAAAGGTTATTAGCAGGTAAGTCTCTCCATGTGCTTGCCTCACCTAAGCATAAGGGATGCTACCACACCCAAATTTGGATATGATTAAGCTACAGGTTGCATGACAGGTATATGCTATAAATTCTACTCTATTGTGATGATCCAGGCTCTGTTTTGAACTCCCATTCAAGGCGTGCTTTAATTATCAGGACAAAATAATTTTAAAAACATTAGTAAATAGGGAATGGTTTAAGATTTGATAGTCGTCCGAAAATGAGAGAAACCCTTTATTTAGAATGTTGACATTCAAAGCTCTGAAACTGGTGTGGTCCTTGGAAAATAATGAGCTACTTAATGACTGATCAGTAGACATATATGACTTGCTCATATTCTAGTACAGAAAAGAAGCTGAGAAGTTGAGCTAGTGTAATGACTCTGGCAAAAATGTCAGCTAAAACTTTATTTTCCAACAAAACTTCAATTTCAAGCAAATTAACCGATGATCCTTGTTAGAAAATTGCACAATCATGCATAAAGATTTGTTAATGATCTATAATCAAATGTGAGAGTAAAGAAATCAATTGCCAATTTTGACAAGGTAATTACCTCCTTCTCATTGAACATCGGGATCTGGACGAGAATAGTGGGATGGTTATTATTTCGCTCTACCTCTTCCTTGATATTGTCCACTTTGTACTTGGTGTACCTCTTTTTCCTTAACAATTTCACAAACACGATCACAATAGCCATATATACTCGCTCGACGAACAACATCAGCGACATGGAAATGCATACAATGACCATCGCTTGGACGAGAGGAACAATCACAGGGCCCTTAATCCTTTGCCACAACAGGGAGAAACTCTCAGACCACACTTGGGTCCCTTCATCAACAATGGAACCACTCACTCCAAGATCTTTCATACTGGAAATAAGCAATACAAAGAGAAATCACAGCAGGAAGACCTTGTGTTTGATCGTAGAAGCAATACTATGGAATCTCTTTAATAGAAAACGGAAAAGGCGTTGAGAAGGGGATGAAGACATGCTGGCCACACTGGGCTGTAGAATTCGACAGACACCCGGTTCACATGCACAGAAAGAAGACAATGTATTTTGAAGAAATGCTGAAATTCTAAAAGGTCTTCTACTCTTTCACCGACAAATACGCTCTGGATTCTTCATCCATTTCAGAGATGCTCATTCTTGTTCAACCTGTTTCGCTCTCTGTCATCAAAATATAGGGTTTAGGTAGAAAGTAGAAACGAGCTGAAACGCTTCAATTGTCGTATTGGCACATCTTTGTCTCTTTTCCGGCCTCCCTAGTGCTGTACAGCTGAACCTGTGGATCCTACTGTATCGTGTTTTATCGTTTAGAGTGGACAGACGACATGAGAAGAAGAAGAGTGAGAAGATCAAGGCTATAAATATATTTTTCACTCTTGATATATACTTCGATATTTTTCTATTTATTAAAAAATGTTGATAACATGAGAAGCAAAAATATTTTTTTCCTTTGCTCAATTTGATACCATTTTAGGACTATATACTTATTCTTTCTTAAATATTCCATTTAAAAGTTGTAGCGAATGGATATGTTGTCTTCAAGATTTACCACCAAATGATAACAAAGAGAATTAGAATGACTCGACTGCAAACACACCATTTCATGGAAACAATTAATTCTATTAGCTTGACTTGAAATGTGATTTATAAAGGTGAACTTGCAAACTTGTCTATTTAGCTCAAACAAGGGCATTCTTTATATTGGAAAGTGGCAAATGTTTATTTCTTGACAAGGACTACATGATATTTTACACATTTTTTTGTACATTTGGGGTTCGAATGAAAAGGCCATTAGGTCAATGAGAGTGTCCTCATCACGTCATAGATATCATGCATGGTCATTGACTATGAAACTAAGTGATAGAACTGGTTTGTATTAAGACTTTTTTATTTTTATTTTCTCATGTTTTTTATTGTATTTATTTAGCAAATGATAGTATCTAATTATGCTCTTGAGAAGTTTCCTCTTACATATTTACCATATATGTTGACCAAGTAAATGTCCCTGTCTTTTTTAACCACAAAGAGTCATATGCCCTTACTAATCATTTCCACTAAAATATTTTATTTTTTGGAAATTTTAATCGAAAAATAGCGGCACTTAGCATGAGATAGAACAAAGAAACTTGAAAAATATTATTGAAAATAATATCACAAACGAAATTTATAAGATAATGTAATAATTTAATAAAATGACAGTATATATAGAAGGACCATTACACGGCATCCAACCTCATAAATGAACGGCAGATTGGGTGTAATTAGGACATTTTATTCTACTAGAAAGAAGCTTTTGTATGCCATCAGTGATGATACTTTCCACCAAATTCAATTCATAACATTGTATTGACTTATAGGGAGTTTCATAAACTAGTTGTGATGATGAAAATGAAATAGAAACAAAGAAATATTAATTTTGTACAACAAAGACTTATCAAAACAGTCAACTTTTATACTACAGGCAAATTTAGAGACGATATCATTGTAAAGCTTCCTTATGGAACTTCTCATTCTCATATATTGTTTTTTTTTTCTGGTTTTATGTTTGGCCTTTGAGAAAGAATGGCTGTCATTTTATCAAGCTACTCAACAATAAAACAAAATAACCTAATAACACTGATAATTTTAAATGTCACATGAGGGAGTAATTAACAAGGAGATGCATGCATATATTTTATACCTAAATAATAACATTCTAACTCATCCTAATTAGGAGGCAACAGCTAGAAGTTTCATATATTGAAGACTATATATATATATATATATATATATATATATATATATAGAACCTTGTGGTATATATATATTAGAAAAGCTATAATACAAAGAGAAAAGCTATATAAGGATATTAGCATAATTAAGACAATAACATAGATGACACTTATATAAATAAATTTTCTTAAAGAAATAAAAGTTAGACCAATATATATAGCCTAGAGAAGTGACAAAACATGAAATCACATTTGACCCTCATCATCATAATTAAAGATGACCTCAAATTAATGTTACCCGGGATTAAAGTTGACTTCTCTCTCCGTTTTTGTCTTACTTTCCAACTCCTAGAGACAACCTCATAAATATATTACAGAATTAACAATATATATAACTGGAGTCTGATATATATAGAAAGGGTTTTGATTTGATGACGTGAAAGTTAAACCCTGCTCTCAGTTTGACTTGCATCGTCCAAGAAACATTCTTCTGCAGACTGCAGAAAGTGCAAAATATTTGTTTATATTTGAAGATCTCGAAAGTCGATATATAACGCTAGTCGCTATTTACGTACGTAGTTTTAATTTCTCGAAGGGCATCTTGTCTTATCTTGATTCTTGACTACATATATGATATGATATGAATTGGTGACAGACAGATCGGGCTAACAAAAAAGGTTGGAATGTAGGAGAAGCGAGCAGTAGCCAATGGGCTTAATATATACGAATGATACGATGTGACTTTGGAGTCGCTTAAGGTTATTTGAGGTCTTCGACGGGATTCTCAGTCATGTCAAGCAGTTATTTGAAGAAACCCATCATCAGATATTGCATCTGTGAGAGAGAGAGAGTCAAGCAAAGCAGATCACTTGCATATTTAGATTGAGTGAGGTGCTGGCCGTCGACAACAAGAACAACTTCTGTGCCCAAAAAATAGTGAAGATTACCCAAATCTTTGATGGAGAATTGTGGGCGCAGACTCTCGAGGAGACTCATAATATCATGAGAAGTTGTCGATGGTACCGTGCTTAAGTAAGTCGTCAACCGCTGGTACCATGCTTGAGTACCATGCTTGAGGACTTTGTTTAAGGCAGTAGAGAGACTTGTGTTGAAGATCAAGGATGCTGCCGAACTTTTGCAATCCCGAACTAAGAGAAACCTCATCTCTTGCCGAGCTCAGAATCCCGAATGGAGAGAAAACTCCTCCCTTTCAATCCCCAACGGAGAGAAAAGCCCCTTGAGCCATCATGCTCTTCCCCTAATGGCAATATTGTAAAATTTTAAAAGTAACTTTAAAAGGTAAAAAGAACCGTAGATTTTTTTTAAAGTTGATCCGACAGTTTAAAAATAATAATCGAGCACGTTAAGCGCAGGTATGTGTAATCGCAGGGGATCACTCCCCTATATATATATATATATATATATATATATGCGTGTGTGTGTGTATGTGTGTGTGTGTGATTGACACTTCTCTCCGAAAGTCTAAATAGAAAATTTTGCAGAGGCAAAGGTAATCATTGTTGACTAGTAGTAATGCAATAGCTTTAGTTTTTGCATAAGCATCTTATTTATAATAATTGAAATCATAAAATATAAAATAAGAGAGAAAATAGAGAAAAAAAAGTACAAAAGTATAGAGAGAAAACATAAATGTAGAAAGTAAAGAGAAAAAGAGAAAATAGAGAGAGTAGAGAGAAAGAAGAGAGAAAGTGGAACATGGGCAATAGCTCAGTGGTCCCTTAAGGAGTTATATATACTGTGGGAGGTCCTTGCTTCGGATTTAAAAAAAATAAAAAGAAGAGAGAAAGTGAAAGAAAGTAGAGAGAAAAAATAGATAGGAGGTACATAGATAATGGTGAGCGAATTTGAGAGGAATGTTGAGAGAGAAAAATCTAAAGTAGAGCGAGAAAGTTGTAGAGATGTTGAGAAAGTTGAGAGAAAAGTGGAAAAAGAAAGTAGAGAGAGAAAATACAGAGAGCTTAGAGACAACAGAGAGAGAGAGAGAAAGTTTAGAAAAAAGTTGAGAGAAGCTAAGAGTGAAATTTAAAAGAGAAATTAGAAAGAGAAAATAACATAAGAAAACTAATTTAATTTTTCTTTGACATATTCATTTTCTTGCTTATGATTTTTGGTTAAAAATACTCGTCAAGGGTCGCCAACATGAGTTTTTTTGCTTAAGACGGAGAAGCCCATAACATGGATCCAGATTACTGAGCCTGACTTGGAAGCCCAAATTCATAAGACAGTTTGTTGGGCTTATGGGCTATAAATCGAAGGCAGTTGAAGACGAAAACAAAAGAAAAATAAAATCTCGCCGTTGCCGGGGATCGAACCCGGGTCACCCGCGTGACAGGCGGGAATACTCACCACTATACTACAACGACTTTTGTTCATAATAATACCCAGTTTCTTTAGTCCCCTTCTAATACGAAAAAAAACTCCCCCAACTCATCTTTTGCCATATTGTACCTCTTAAAATATGGTCGTATGAATTTAAATCAATGAGCACAAATTTAATATGCTCTACTGTCTGGTCACTTGAATTGAAACAATTAATCATCTTGTTGCATCTTTGATTGATGACTTTCCCTAGGTAGTACAGTCGAAACGGCCTCGAGCTCGACTCGGGCACCGAGTCGCCCGCTATTCGGGTCAGACCAACCCGGCATTCGTAAAAATGTTTAAAAACACCCCAATGAATTACCAAATTTTTTTCAAAAAATTAACTCCAATTTGGAATATAGTTTGCTATATAAAAAGTTTAGGCTATAGTTTAAATAAACCACATTGAGTATAGTTTTGGGTTATAGTCATGATTTTTTCTTTTCTAAGTTAGTTCTTGAAAGTTGGTGTTATGCACAAGACCCGACTCTATTTTGTAGCAAGGATATGAATCCAAATTAGAGAGCCCAACTTTCAAAGCCCAAGTTAGTAGAACAAAGCCAGTTGAAGGAAAAAGACGAAAAGCAAAATTAATTTCGTCGCCGTTGCCGGGGATCGAACCCGGGTCACCCGCGTGACAGGCGGGAATACTCACCACTATACTACAACGACTTTTGTTGACAATGATTCGAAACAATATTTATAAACGTTTAATTCCAACATACCTTCTGGTTTTATCGCTTCTTTCTTTGTTGTGGGACAAAGGACCTCCCAGTTGGTCTGAGTCGACTAGGACAAGCAGCCCTAGTCGCCCTCGACTCAGGTTAGAATGACTTGGCTTCACAAAATGGGGCAAAATTGGTCATGAAAAATGTTTAAAAATAAACCCCAAAAATAAAAAATAAGTTTTTAAAAAAATTATCTTCAATTTAATGTTTTAAAAACCGAACCGGCTATCTAACCGGCACTATGTCCGATTTTCGTTGAATCGGGTTAGACTGGCTTGGACTGTTGAATGTTTATACACCATATTTTACATGTATTTAACATTTCTAGAGTCAATAAGAACTGGGTTGGCTTCCGATTTTGGTTCAACCAGGTTGGACCGGTTTTTAAAACACTGCTTCAATTTGATATATACTATGTTATATAAAATATATGAAGCTACTTTTGATTTGTGAAGGAGAACCAACCTCAGCAAAACTTTAGGCAAAACTAAAGGAGGATATTAAACTCAGCTTGAGCCTTTTGAAGACACCTAATTGTAATGCCCAAGATGCATGCTAGACACAAATGGTTCTATTAGGAAAAATTAACGGAAACCAAATGAAAATTTCTGCAAAAATTGGAAAGGAACTACATTGGGTAAGCCCCTGCTTTCGTTACTTTCTTACAGAAGGAAATGAAAACCAAAAAAGCAATCTCATTCTCACAGCCGCTGTACATCATCAACATATGAAAAACAGAACGTCTTCCATTTATCTACATAGATCCTCTGCAAATCCGCTTAATCCCAAGCTCAACGTCCACAAGAAACAAAACTTTGGAAACCCAAAATGTAATTTATCTGCTACGAATGTATGTCTTCAGACCTCACCCTTCTGGCCTCTGTAAACGTATACCCTGCAGTACCCATTACTTCCAGCATCGGTTTATCTCCAATGCTACGATCTGATTTGGTTGTTAAAACATTTATAGCCTGCAGAAACGTTAACGGAGGTCTTGAAATATCCTTCGGAACAACATTACCTGCACCCACTTTTTTCGCACTCTGAATCTTCGCAAAACTATCACCAGAAGCCGCCATCGTTGCCTTCTTATCATATTTTGGAGACTGGTCAACAAACATAGCAGATGAGTCCACCTGCTCAGAACCGCAGTTTACACTGATCTCCTCCACAGATGTGTGGGATATGCTCGACCTACTTGAGCCTTGACCGGACAGCAGATCAAAACTCACATCTGAGCAGGACTTGGGTGTGTTCTTTTGGGAACCGAACTTGTGAGGAACATAGGAATCACGGCGAAAATCATCAGATTGTAGAATTAGGGTTCCGGGAGCATTCTCCTCCGCCAAGATTTGAACTTTAGAACACAATGTCGATTGCACGCCATTATTATTAATAATATTACCCCCCGATACAAGTCCCAAGTCCACATCCCCAAATTGTCTTACCATTCCGTTTCGGATTTCTGTTTCTTCCTCCGAGTTTAACGACGAAGACGACGACCTCCGGGCCACCGCGTCTGATTCGACTAGAGGAAGTTCCGCAGCTCCTGGAGCTTCATCTGCATTATCAAGGTTTTGTTCTAGGAAATTAGTGGAAGAATCAGGAGCATTACCGGGGTCACGGTCGGAGCGGAGGTCGGGGAAGACGGAACCAGGATGAATCTGGTGGCGGTCACGGCTAGAACAATCATCTTCGTCGGGGGAGGAACAGGCCTCGGAATCCTGAGACTCGCCGGGGAAGCGGATGCTCTCGAGAAGACATCTTTGATTCGGAGGTATGGCGCCTTCTCCGATGTCTTCCCCAAAGGGATCCATGACCCACAAAACCCACAGAGAGGAGGGAAAATCAAAATGTGCCCTAGGAGAGGCGTTTTGTACACAACAGAGGCATATATCAAGAATGTCACTTTTTTCCAATGATTAATGAGTCTCAAAAAAAAAATAAGATAATTATCATAAGGTCCTAGGTACTTATATGGTTCCATTGTGAATAATGCATGTCCAACCACTCTCATTGAAATGCTTTAGTTAATAGAACACGGTTAATCTCTTAATTATTTTCTCAGATAATCCTAAACGAAGTATGTGAGTCTTGAAAATGTGCCCTCCATTCATCTTGTTATTCTAGCCTCTAATATATGAGATGGCATTGAAAAATTTTATATTTTCGATTAAGTAGAGTGTGGGGAGTCCTAAGCAATAGCTGAGGTGGTTTCATTCGGGTCATCGCTGGGAGGTTGAGAATCAACTAGCTCGAGGTTCGAGTGACATTTCACTCTTAACCACAAGTCATCTGCTGATTCTTCAACCTCAGTCGGTTCGGACCTCTAATCAAGCTTCATGTTGGTGATGGATAGATCACACAACTTCAGGTCCATAAGCAGTGACAATTGCCATATGAAGACTCGTTTTGCCGGGTCATTCTTCAATATGCTTGAGCCTCCATGTCAGTGATAGGAGTCTTAAAGTTTCTTTTTTTCTAACTCAATTTATTGGGAAAGCATTAAGAGGAAGTGCTTGCACAATAGGGTGAATGGACTTGATGAGACGGTGAAAGGCAACCAAACAAACATTAATTGGTAAGAAAAATAAATTTGAAGGAATTCAGGTGAAGCTTGAAGCTACCATAGGTGCATTTAAGTGCCTTATTTATTGGGTCTTGTGTTTATTCAACAGCAAATAAAACTCTACTAGAATATGACCAGAGTAGCCATTGACTAGAGCTAATTAGTTTTGTTTAATTGATGCAGTTCATCTAATTTCAGTGCCAGAGGTAATTAATTACCTTGGAAATCTGAGGCATGCCCTTGACTTTAATTTAGTGAGAAAAAAAACAAAAACAAAAAAAAGACGGGAAGCTTTTCAAAATCACCCCCAAGTTGGTTGCTAGATATATATTTATGATTTGAAGTATGAATAATTTATTTTTTTTCATATTAACATATATAAAATACCCAATTACCCGCTTACCCGAATGGTAATTGGATGGATAAGGAATAAACTTATTGTATTTTGATTACCCGATTACCCGATTACCCGATGAAAAAAATTACCCGATTACCCGCCTCTTAATCGAAACGGATATGGATAATAGGTATTTCTTACCCGGTTACCCGATTACCTGAGAGATTATATTTAGGTAAACTTAATGTAATTAATGTTATTTTTATATAATATGAGTGGTGTACATTTATTTGAGTTATTTTTAAATAAATTTAAGAATTTGGATGTAGTTTTTATATGATTTTAATTTTAATATTTTTATAAATTTATAAAGGTAAGATATTAATAAAATATTATTATCCATTTATTTACCCCATTACCCGGTTACCCATGGTAATCGGGTAAGAAATTCGGGTGATGGAATAGCTAATTTTTATTCGGGCTTAAACGGGTAAGGAAATACCGGGTAGGGTAAACTAAACGGGTAACGTAATAACCCTTTACCCGTTTCGTTTATTACCATTTACACCCCTATCTAGGTCATCGTTTCCGGTCAGTTTGATTGGCGAGTTTGGTTTTAAAACATTATTTTATTTTATCAAAAATTATATTTATTATTATTTATTTAATAAAATTATTGTAAAATTAGTAAATAAAATAATGATTGCTTAGTTTTTAAAATTACGTAAAAATTTTAAATAAAAAAATTTACTTATTAAAATTTAATAGTGGGTGTAAAAAAATTAATTTAATAATAATAATAATAATAATGTAAAATCATAATAGTAACAAAATAAGAATTATTGTAATCTATATAAAGCTTAAACTAATGGATGCATTTAAAAAAACAACGTCAAGTGGTAGTTCTTGACAACTCAAATTTTATGCATTCACATGCAAGGTTTTAATATTTATCCTTATTCACATGGCTCCTCGTGCCCCGTTTCCCTATAATGCTGGCATGTCTGTATATTAATACAAGGCTAAGGAATTTAATACGATCATTTTCAGTGGCATGAAAATCAGGCTGACAATGAAAGTGATGACCATGTATTTTTAGGATTAATATGGCATCAAATAAGTTCATTGTTGTTTCTTTTAACAAATGCTCCCAACTTAGAAAACACAGCCTTTTGTAGTAGTCTTGAGCTTTTAAAAGCATACTGAAAAGAAACTGAAAAGAAACGGTAGAGTATCTTAAATGCTGTTACCTTTAGTGCTGTAGTGACTAGCTTCCACTACAGAAGAATTTAATTGTAGTTGAGACCCAAACCAAAAACACCCCACAAATATATAATTAGGGGTGCGGCACGGGTCGGGTTTGGGTCGGGTTTTTTGAAACATAAACCCGATATCGGGTTTAGATTTCCAAACCCAAATCCGATATTGGGTTTAGATCAGTGTTTTAAAAACCGAACCAGCCATCAAACCGGCAGTGTGTTTGGTTTTGGTTGAACCTGGTTGGACCAGGTTGGACCAATGGTTCAACCATTAAATATTATACTCTATGATTTATACTCTCTTATTAATTCTATAGAAAAAATAATAAAAATAATCCTGATTTTAGTGAACCGGCCCGAGTCAATAAGAACCGGATTGGCCTCCGATTCTGGTTCAACCGGGTCGGACCTATCAATTCGGTTCGGTTTTTAAAACAGTGGTTTAGATTTTCAAACCCGAACCCAACATACGGGTTGGATTTGAGAATCCAAACACAAGTTTTTTGGGTCGGGTCGGGTCAGGTCGGGTTACCCGGCTAACTATTAAGTTGGAATTATATATTTTCTACTGGCGTAATTTTGTCTTTCCTTTTTAAGTAGAACATTATACTTATTATTTCAATTTTCATGATTTATGACAAAAGATAATTTTTTTTTATAAAGATTTGTTCAACATGATTTTATTAATCAAAACAAAAGTGGGGGTCCATCTAAATTAGAGGTTAAATCATATTTAGTTATTTAAGACGAAGGAGCAAAGGGTTTACTTAAAGAGTCATCGTCGTAGACCCGTGGCTCAAACAACCAAACAGAAATAACTAAATTTCTACAATCTTCCCATGCGTTCTTGAAAATTCAACCAATTGATACCTTCCATTCCTGCAAAGTCTCATCCTATTCCAGGTTTGAATTAGGTAAAGGTCTCATTCCCAAGATGATAAAACAAGTGAGAAGGATAAGGTTTAAGATGCCATAATGTAATTCAATTAAGTTAACGTGGGATTGACCCCATCTCTGTGGACGGATGGGGATAGAGGTAGCCACCGGGTCGGTTTGTTTGAGTAACCCGACTCGACCCCACCCGGAAAATGTCGAGTTTGGAATCCCAAACCCAAGTCGTGCCCACCGTTAGACGTGGAGGGATGAAAGAGAGGCATTAACGACGACCACCAGTACTAAATGGCGTAAAGAGGGAGGAATGGCGAATGAAGTTTGGAGTAGGGAAAGGGAAGGTGGAAAGGAGGGGAAGAAAGAGAGGAAGGAGAAGAAAGGGAAGGGGAAGGGGAAGGTGGAGGCGAGAGAAACAGACAAGCAGAGACTACTACTATTTGAAAATTCTGGGGCAACCAAACACGACACAGACCCATAAATCATAATGGCATATATTTGAAGGACACAGAGCCCCATAAGGCCTTCAAACCCAAGAAGGCCTGTCCTTGCTCCCGCTCCCCCCGGCCAGTCACATCCCCTTCTGAATCCTCCATGTGACCCCCCTCTCAATCTCTCTCTCTCTCTCTCTCTCTCTCTCTCTCCGCCTGAAAACCCAGAAACGAAACACCATCCCTGACAGGGACAAATTGCCAGAAGGGAGAAGAAAGACGAAGAGAGGTTGATGAGAAGGATATATAAGAGATAAAAAAATGCGAAGCTCAACGACTCCCGATCTTACTCAACAAGCTCTGTTTCTTGGGTTGTACTTCTCCTCCTCCTCCTACTACTACCAACAACAACTCGAAAACCTCTCCCCACCCAACACGGGTCCGGCTCGTTGCTTTCCTCCTCCTTCTCATCCCATGGCGGCTGCGGCTCCGTTCCCTTAAAAAGGCCTCGTTTGCGTTGGAAGGATGGTGGAGCAGAGGAGGATCAATGTTGGGAGAAGGAAAGGTTTTTTTGGGTTCAGGAATATGAAGCAGAGGAACGAGGCCTGTAATGGGTACTGCTCCTGTTACAGGTATCTGAAATGGTGCTTGTGGGTCTCTCTGGGTCTTTACCTCTTCTCCTCCTACCTCCTCGGCAGCAGCAGCTCCGGTGCAGCCAAGCTGACTTCCCTCCATAAAACGACGTTCGCGACCCCTTCTTCGTCGTTCCTCTCCCGGGCGATCATCGAGTCGGAACCGCCGCCGTTCGATCACGGCACGGTCGCCGCGGAGGAGGAGGAGGAGGAGGAGGAGGAGGAGGAGGTGGCGGTGCCGGCGTCGATGCGGGATTTGAAAGTGTACGTGTACGATTTGCCGGCGGCGTACAACGAGGATTGGGCGGCGGACCCGCGGTGCGGGAACCACCTGTTCGCGGCGGAGGTGGCGATCCACCGGGCGCTGCTGGGGAGCCGGCGGTTCCGGACGCTGGACCCCTGGGAGGCGGACTTCTTCTTCGTCCCCGTCTACGTCTCGTGCAACTTCAGCGCCGCGAACGGGTTCCCGGCCATCGGCCACGCCCGCGCCCTCCTCGCCTCCGCCGTCCGCCTCATCTCCGCCGATCTCCCCTTCTGGAACCGGAGCCGCGGCGCCGACCACGTCTTCGCCGCCACCCACGACTTCGGCGCCTGCTTCCACACCCTCGTCCGTACACGAAACCGCCCTTCTTATCTTCAAAGATTGATCGTCTTCTCGTCCCTCACGCATCTTCTCGCTTACGTCTTTGACTGTGTTGTTTTTTTGTTTCTGTTTTTGACAGGAAGACGTGGCCATCGCAGACGGAATCCCGAGCTTCCTAAAGAACTCCATCATCCTCCAGACGTTCGGGGTGGAGTCGGCCCACCCCTGCCAGGACGTCGAGAACGTCGTCATCCCTCCGTACGTGTCCCCGGCGAGCGTCCGTCGGACGCTAGACCGGGCGCCCCGCTGCGCCGAGAGGGACATTTGGGTCTTTTTCCGCGGCAAGATGGAGGTCCACCCCAAAAACATCAGTGGTCGCTTTTACAGCAAGTATGTATTTTTATTTAGTTCCCTAACTTATCATCTCATTATCATCTCATTATCGATTACGATCTACGCCTCGTGGGCCCACGTGTCTTTCCCGCCCGAAACAACCCATCGGACGGTTCACGGACACGACGTGGGACGGGGGGGGGACCCGCCCCACTCGAATGTCTGCGTGCGGGCCCCACCGAGTCGGGTTCCGTTCCTAGCTGGCATTCTTTTATATTTTAGTCAGTCCGTGACTGGTTCGATGACTCGATCTAATTATTAAAAAAAGTACAGAATTTACAGATTTTTTTTTTTTTATATATATAATATTATAATGTAATAATTTGGGAGAAAAAATAAAAATGAATAATTTTTCAGGTGCGTGAGGACGGAGATATGGCGGAGGTACGGGCGGCGGGAGGGGTTCTACATCAAGCGGAAGCGGTACGCGGGGTACCAGACGGAGATCGCGCGGTCGGTGTTCTGCCTCTGCCCCTTGGGGTGGGCGCCGTGGAGCCCCCGGCTGGTGGAGGCGGTGGCGCTGGGCTGCGTCCCCGTGATCGTCGCCGACGGCATCCGCCTCCCGTTCCCGGCATCTGTGCCTTGGCCGGAGATCTCGCTCCGGGTGCCCGAGCGTGACGTCCAACGCCTCGACCGGATCCTCCGCCGCGTCGCCGAGACCAACCTCACCCTCATCCAGCGCAACCTCCGGCGTCCCTCCGTCCGCCGCGCCCTCCTCTTCAGCCCCGGCGACGTCGTCCCCGGCGACGCAACGTGGCACGTCCTCGAGGCACTCGCCGCCGCGAAGCCCCGGCGGTCGCGCCGGTCCGGGGAGGCGACGGCGTGACCCCTTGGGCGTCTAGAAAATTCTTTTCGGCTCTGATAACTTCTGACAACGTGTTCGCTTTCCAACGTGGGCGCTGATCTGCGAGCAATAATCCGGGGGGGAGGGGGAGTGGATGCCAGCTGGCCCCCATTCGGAGCGCACTACGGCGCAGGGTAGCGTGGCGTCCGACCTGGCCCCTGGGCCCGCCTTCCTGCAGGTCCCACCGGTCGTGTACGAATATACTGTATAGCTTGGTCCGGTCTGGTGTCGTATGAAAAGGGGAAAGAAAGAAGAAAATTTTTTTTTTTTTTTTTTTTTTTACGATAAAAAGAGAGAAAGAAAGAGAAAAAAGGTTTCGTTTCAGGGAGCCATTGGAGTAGCTAGCTTTTGGCCTTTTCCGATGCAGTGCTTCGAAGCCCGAGTTCCGAAGCTTTTTTCCGATGTTAAAGGCGATGATGGGAGGGGGAATTTTTGGGGGGTTGCAATCTATCTCTGAGAAGGAAGTGGATGGAGGCGAAAGAGGCCCAGATGCAGTGGCACTGATTTCAATTTGATGTACTGGGATTCCCCAAGCTCGAGCTCTACATCCATGGCATCTCGGCTGTTTTTGCGTCCGCGGAATTTTATTTTTTGGGTTGGGACTTTGGAGTCTGCAGAGGCCGGAAGATGCCCACTGTTCTTCGATTATTAAACGAAGGAAGAAGAGGGGAGGGCAATGTAAATATGTAATGTTTGTCCCCCTTTTGAAAGGTCCATGGTTATGGAAATCTTTGAGCTTCAACAACAAGGGGACTTGATTCTTCCCTTTTGGGTCTAAACCCAGTTTTCTTTTTGTTTTTTTAATACACAGTTCATGCTATCCAATAGTCATACCATTGATTGGCATGTTTGTGAAATTACAAAGAGCAGTGGCTTATGGAATAAAAGGTGTAGCCATTGAAAAGATCATTGGTTCAGAGTCAAATCTTTTAATCAAAGTCAGTGACTAACCCCATTTTTTAATCTGGTGGAGTTAGCCCATGCTTTTATGTCATAATCGAGTAACTCAAGCTTGTCCACACTCGATTGCCTGTCATACCTCATTCAACTTATTCTTCCTCTGCCCAGGTATAAGATATTCTTATCTTTTTGTAAAATTGGATTGGGATTCATCTTCTAAGAATTCTTAGTGGTTGAGTGGTGGGAATAAAGCGAGATTGGTGATATTGTCTATGTTGGCCAAGCAGTGACAAGATCTATCTTCTTGTGTGCTACATTACTTTCTCAACGAGAATCATTTGTCTCATGTTAAGGAGGGCAACTAATTTAGTAAGAAGAAGTGCAGTGGCTTGCTCCATAGATGTATCCTATTTACTATATCTAGATATTTGAATTTGTCTGAATTTGTCATTCAAGGTAAAATTAAACTTGACCTAATTAAAATCAACAATTGGAGACCAAAATGGGACATTGGGACTACAGTTCAGTATGTACAGGCCTCTCTTCTGATGGCTACCTACCTGTGTACTCATTCTGGAATACCTAATCTCCTGATTGAGGGCTCTAGAAGAGTATACTTACTTTGTGTATAGCCCTAAATTGACAACATAAGCTACACCAGATCGTGTACGATTCGTTTCTGTAACTCGAAGTCTCGACGATGACCTCGCCAGAAGCCTTAACTTCGACAAAACCACACGGAGATTGAATCAAAGGAAGTAGAGGAGAGTGAACTCGTTTTTTTCCTGAATCACACCTCATTGTAAACACAAAATTATTCTAAAGTAATTGAAAACTTCTCTCGGTCGCGCCTCTTCGCGGACCGGCGGATTTTCGGTGAAACAATGTATAATTTGGGTTTTTCAGGTCGGGTTCAGGTTTTGCCAAAACCCGACTGGGTCGGATTGGGTTTGGGTTTGTAAAATCGTAATTTGGATTGGGTTTGGGTTCGAGTTTTAGAACCTGTGCGGGTTTTTCACGAGTTTGGGTTTCGGTTGTACAAGTCGGGTCGGGTTCAGGTTTTCAAAAACCCGACCCAAACCCAACCCGTGCTCACCCTTAATATTTGCATGTATCTCGTAACACATTCTCTAACATATCCACGCCACCAGAGCCTCAGTCCTAGTGAAGATGGTTTCTTGAGATTCCCTAATTTTAACCGATATTTCTTGAGACTAGCTTGATATTGTTGCATAATTTTCAAAGCACTAACTAGAGCTTAAAACTTTGAAATCAATTTATTTTGCTTTAGTAATATACTGCCACATTTATATGCACATTGAGTGGGATACCATTACTATTTGTAGAGTTATTGGATTGTAAGACCAACAGATAACTCCGTGTGCACAACTAAATTCTGATAAGCCAAACTTATGCAGCTTAACTGAGGTGTCACAGAAATCATTCTTCCAGCAAATTCATAAAGTTGGCCTTTGTAAAGTTGAGAGACATAGATATAACAACAAGCAAGTTTCAAATAGATTGAGAAGAGCCAAAAAATCTGTATAACTCATTGATCTTTTCAACTCTCCTATTCCTCATCCCTCACTTAACAAGGGTATTCCTATTCGAACCTTACAATCGAGACCACAAGAGCCATATACATTTGAATTGGTTAAAAACGAATACTAAATATTTTCTATGCCAGTTTTTTATGTACAAATTAATCAGACAGCACTACTGAGAAGTACAATTGAGGGAATGCCAAAGTATTGGGGTTACAGGGGGGTCCATCTCCTCATATCCCAGATAAAATAGACTAAACTGCTTGGGCACTCTCCCATTAGACTGGTCAGACTGTTTTCTGTACACATCTCCATCTCCGTAACACATGAACGAGTTTTCAGTCTCCAACAGTCTCACTGGCTACGCATTCTCTCTTGTCTGAACTGAAGAATGAACAGCTCTGGAAAGCATCAAGACTGCTTGCAATCAAGCGGTTCAAGCCACTTAAAGAATCTCCAAGAATGAGCTCGGTGCCTTGATATCGCGAGCAAACATCCAAGTCTAAAGGTCCAAGAGAATCTGGCTGCAGCGTAATAATAAATATAAATATACATATCAGAAGACAAGAAAGTACCACAATCGAAATATATAAAGGAAGAGATCTAGTAGATGTCCAAAGACACATCCACGAATAATTAAATTGATTCTTTAACAAAAATCGGAGACCTAATACAAAAATCAATTTCAAAGCAAGATATCCACATACCCAGTACATATCTGTTGAAGACTGAACCCTTCCAGAATCCTTATGGTCCTGTCCAGATGCAATAGAACCGCATAAGGGATTCTTTTCACCAGAAGGATCCTCTGTAATGCCACCAAGATCCTACAACAAAATAAATTAGTATTAACATTATGGGTAAAGCTACAGAAGAGAAAAAAGAATGATGAAATTACAAATAGGAGAACAGGAAAACAGCAATTACAGAAGATAATGAAAACTCAAAAAATGATAGTGAAATTACAAATAGAAGAACAGGAAATCGCAATGAGAGAAGAGAATAAAACCTCAACTAAGCCAATACGTCCAGCTGGATAATCATGAGAAATATTATGACTCGTACAAGCATCTGGTGGTGGACTGCAAGCCTCTCGATTGAGAGGAGAAAGCTTTTGAAATGAAAATGCATCACGAGTTTCTTCGCTATCCCATATGGACACATGATTTTGGAGTTCTTTTGAAGAAGAAGAAATATGGGCAGCAATTGCAGCATCAAATGAATCGCAGGTAAATGGTATTGATTGAAAAGATGGAGCAGGAGGGTCAGTATAGGTAGCATCTGCAGCTCTAGATGCTTCTGATAATAAATCTCCGACACTAATGTTAGTTAGACTATCTGCCCATTCCCCAGCCGACAAAATGATGCCATTGCCAGTTCTTACAATTTCCTGCAAAAGGGGAGTAGATACATTTAAAAATAAAAAAATAAGCACAAGGATCGCACATGTGTGTGACCTTAAATAATCCCTACAAGAGATCATAGAGAACAAAAGTAAGCATTCAAGAGACCAGAAAATCGGATGAACCTAGGTATCCACATGATCTTCAACATAGGTGGACTGATTCATGAGAAGAATTCATACATCTTAAAAAAAAAATTCTGATTGAGATATATGAAACTCTTGGAGGGAAGAGATTTGAATAGCAGACATAGAAGACAAGTGTGGAGAAACTGATTCACATACCGCATCTTCCCATTGACTCTTCATTACCCCTGAGCCTTCCTCTTTCAGACACATTGAACGAGTTGCACAGCCAGCAGATACTGACATATTGCATTCCTGATCCACAGGATATGCCCTACTCAATTTATGCTTTGGAGAAGAGGTAGATATAGCTCCTTCAGCTACTGAGGCAGGTTGGCTCTTATTGAGATCTGTGAGTTGGTTGAAATCACGAGCTTCATGTGGTCCATCAGAAAGTGTGGCTTCTCTATGCCCTTCTCGACTGGACTTAGATTTCAGGTGATCAATAGAAGACACAGATTGTGGCATGGATGCTGGAGATGACACTGCCTTCTCCTCAAGATTAGGGAACCAGCCGTACCTTAAAAAGTAAAATTTATGTCATCTTTACTAGGACCCTTACTGAAGTAGCATTTTATTCCACACTTTCTATATTAGTATGCACACAGGAAAATAACAATAACTACATCCTGGATTTTTGAAATAGCATAATCCAAAAGTTAGCATGTGCTAAAACACATATATCCCTCATATAGCCCATACAGAAAGAAGCAGCTATCAAGATTCTACACCAGCAAAAGCATAAGAGTGGCTTAATAGGAACTAGAGTCCAGTACTTCAAATACAAAGACATAGTGAAGAGCATAAAAGTACACAGTAAAAGCAAGAATAATTGTCTAGTCTCAAGTTATATCAGTCAATAAATGATTATAACAGAGAACAAAGACTAAAAGCTGGATAACAGACAGAAATACCTTAGACGGAAAACTGTGGGAAATCCAATGGCAGCATAGACATCTGCAGCGGTAGAAAAGGTGTCCTTCAAAGTCCACCTTTTAGAACTGGAGAGAGCCTCCTGCCGACTATAAGGGAAAATCATTACTTCACCTGATGATGTTATACTTGAACTTCCCCATTTACGATTCAGATGTTCTAGTACTGAACAAATCTTTTTCCGAGCACTTAATGTCAGCTCTAGATGTGGATTGTGCTCATCCTGCAGGGCATACAAGAAGAAAGAGTTATAACCCTGACAATCTTGATTCATATAATTCCAGGTGTTGAATTTTATAACCTTTTCCAGAGCTAGCCGAGTTTCTTCATCCACCGGAAACAGCTGAAGCTTGAGTTTTACAGGAAGCTGTCCATTAATTTCAGGGTTATTTTGTAAACATGCACTCTGAGATGTTGGAGACAAAAGAAAATCTGTATCATTGGTTAAAACATCAGTATTTTCATTGAAAAATTCTCCAGACCAAATTCACGAACAAGAAGCAATCCAAGTCACGTACTCTTCGAAGGAGAAAGGGTTTGCAACTCCTCATCATTCACTGATTGATTTTCATCATGCCAACAACCACTCTTTATGCTACTGGTTCTCTGCTCCAAATGCTCAGCAGCATAGGCAACCAAGCTAACTCCATAACTAGCAGCTTTCTCATCCATTATGTCAGGAGCAGGTGACATGTTGCCTAGGCACCCGAAAAAATCACATACAAAGTTAACTATCAATTTTATATAAATAAAAGTTAAATGGCAAAAGAAAGATTTCATTATCATTAAAATAGAGGATAGGACAAATTCATGACAATTTCCGTGCATTTCTTCCTTGGAATGCTTGGCCTCCAATACCAACTTGCAAAGAAGATCTCTGAGAAAAAATCCTTTCTATCTATATCCTTCAAATTACAGATCCTCAACTCTTTTGAAACAGTGAAAGATTTTGTTGCTAAAAGACAATCAAATATATGACAGGGATTAAGCCCTCACAATAGAAACGAACTCCAACAAGTAGTTGTTGGCAGAAGACACCAGGTTTAAGCAAGCTGGTTTACAAGGAAGCTGCCTAATCAGCGGGAGGCTCTCATTTCATGATTTTGTCTAGCATTATGACATGCAAAAGAGCACCAGTGATACGTGGCAGGAAGCAGCAGAGCAGCAGCACGTGCAGCTGCATGTCCAGATGCAGCAGGCAGCAGAGCACGCTCAACTGTAGCTAGTTAGGCACGCGTGCTGCAACAGCTAGTTAGGTATGTGCGAGCAACACAAGTGCATGCAAGGTCACAGCCCCAGCAGCGCACAGGCAGGTGACACGGTTGCGCATGCACATGCAGCACAACAGAGCGTGACGATGGACAATGCTATGCAGGATTGTGGCGCATGTGTCCCAGGCCAAAAGCTAAATAGAGTCATGGCATATGTGCCGCAAGCCAAAAGCTATGTAGAGTCATGATGTGTGTGTCGCAGGCCAAAAGCTATGTAGAGTCATGATGTGTGTGTCGCAGGCAAAAGCTATGTAGTAGACCAGGAGTTTGGGGTCCAGAGAACGATGTGGTAGACCAGGAGTGGCATGTGCACACGAGGGAGGCTGGTCTCCTACTTGAAGTAGGAGAGATAAGAGTCCTAATTGGGAATGTTTTTTTATCCTTTTGTCTAGGTAAACACTTGTATCAATTTTGTACATTAAGCATTCAATGAACGAATTTTCCAACTACTTTTTGTTTTTATGTGTTCTCTCTTTCTCTCTAAAACCCTAACACGTGCCGAATGCTAAGGGTGGTGGCTTCCATTGGTAAATTCAAAGAGTATGTAGTGTAATGAAAGAATTTTCCTCCTACTTTCTGTCTTTACATGCTCTCTCTTCCTCTCTAAAACCCTAAGTCATGCCAAACCCTAAGGGCTATGGCTTCTGTGGTTATATTCAAACTCTAACATGGCAGCTAATTTTTGAAGGCTGACCAGCCCTTGACAAACTAAGGTCTGGGCTACATGTAGTAGAACCAAAGGCTTCAAGGGCTATGTTGTGTACAACCGCCTCACAACCAGGCTGGTAGGCACAGGAGCTGCCTAATCGGTTGAATCATTCTATTATTATAGCTAAGCATGTATAAAATATTTCATCATGGATATGTTCTAGTTACCAAGAGGGATCTTCTAATTATATAACATGTTTACTCTAGTTTGCGGAAAAGTATTTATAGATGTTCAAGAATGCAGCCCTGACATGCTACAATTACGTTATAAGGCTTAGACTATTCCAATTTTCTATTTTAAGTCAAGATCTATGTTAAAAGTCTAATTTTACTATTGCTTTTGTCAATTGCTGTATTAATTCTAGGAAGTTGGAGCATTTAGTCCTATTTACCGTTTACTATTAATTTTGTGCACAAATAATTTTGCCAACAGATCCTTTAAGCAGTGAAGTAATTTAATTTTTAACGCCCCATATCTCTGTTTCAGATTCTCGTCTTCTCTATTTAGACCCTATTTCTATTTTCATTTCCAATAGATCATAATAAATAAGTTCATGACACACCAAAATGCCGAAAGTTTAAGAGTGACCTGTTCTTCGCCGCTGTCGGGCATTCCTCATAGAGTCACTTCTGTTACAAGTTGAAGTTGTGCTAACGTTGCGTTTTAATGCTTTAGCAGAACCCACTTTTTGGACGTTGTGGCCATCAACAATGAGTACTTTCATCAGGCGAGCATCATTTCCAGGTGCCTTACTAAGAAGAGAGACAGGTGTTGATGGTGTTACATGGCAACTTTCTCCGTGTGGTCGTCTCCGTCTATTCTTTTTCCGATCTTTTAAAAGTTGATGCTCCTTCATGGCCAGATAAAACCCAAGTATATTTCAGTAGATGAAATAGAAGTCGTCAAATATAAATGGAGGAAAGAGAATAAACATGAGGGAAGCAAATATTTTTCAAGTGGTCAGAAACATTCAATACTTAATCTAAGGTAGAATTTAAAAAGAAGAATCAGACAGAAGACAACTGACCAATGCCTCCACAAATATTTTGAACCTTCGAGGCTTCAAATGGAGTTTTGAGGCAGTGCAGCTATATTTTTCAAGCAAAGACCACCTGCCATAACAAAAAAACAAAAATAAAAACAAAAACAAAATGATTTTTTTTAAAAAAAATCATAATTACTGAAGAAGAAGTGAGATGATGATAAAATCTCATTCCAGAAAAATAAGAAAAGTGTGTTTCCACCATATAGATAGTTTTCATGAAATTACAGTAGACGAAAAAGGTTAATTAAAAATTTTTAACTGATTCTTTGTTTGTTACAGTAAGAAACTAAGGGAAATAAATAATCTCAATAAGTAGGAGGTTGCCACATCATCAACGATCAACGGTGAAAGACATTTATAGAAATAAGATAGAAAAACCTACTAGTTGGTATGAAAAAAAAATATTAAAGTGTAGTTATAGGCATGGATGAAGGTGCCATAACCAGGTTGGGCATCTCAAATTCCCAAAACATTTTTCCCTGTAAAAAATATGAGATATCTAAGGCATATCACCTGAGACATCTCTGAGAAATATTTCATCCACCACCATTTATATGAAGGCTGATAGTCTAGCCCCTGAATTAAATCGATAATATATCAGCCAATATTTGAGATGCCCGTGCCTGGTCATCCTTAATCAGAAAAAGGAGGTGCTACCAATTCTATGGTACACGAATAATGATTAAGCCCAGTTTTGCACTTATCACAGATCAATTAAGTGCACATGTTCAGAGACAGACCCTGATACACAATGTTGGAGTTTCAGAGGCATTTTCTAGGTATTACTTTCTAAACATGAATACAGGATCTTCTAATAGTCCAAGTCTCGTTTAAGAGTTAGGAGGTTAACAATGGAGTTTATTTTCATATAGCTTACCCATATTCGAGAGACAGACCTGCTACACTATGCTAGAGTTTCAGAAGGATGATTGTTGTTTTATTAGTAGAGTTCATTTCTGTCAGAAATCAGGGGTATCTCGGTAATTTGTCTTAAGGATTCTGAAACTTAATTTTTATTAGTAACCTATTATGGTAGATAGTATGCACTAGCTAGTTATCTCCTTATTTTCTGCATTCGTGACCCACTTACCATTAGCGAGGGGCATAATCATAATGTTTGTAATTGCACCATTAATTATTGAATTAGCTCTCTCTCTCTCTCTCTCTCATTTTTTCTCTCTATCTCTCATTTGTTCTCTCTCTCTCTCATTTGTTCTCTCTCTCATTTGTGTTCTATCTCCCTCTTTGGCTGAGGAAGTCACGTCGAATAGGAGGAGACAAAGGAATTGCGCTGAGAGGTGTAGCTCTAGCATCAGGTACATGAGATGCAACAGTCAGAGATAATTCAACCAAGCACAAGTCCATTTTCATCACCCATGTTGCTTGTGGAAAGACAAATAGTTGATGTTTTTGTCAACTACAGAGCGCTGAATACCTGCAGGATCGGGTTGAGTTTTGGGGGCTAAACCTGTTCCGACCCAACCCCATTATGGGTTTTCAGATGAAAACCCATCCCTGCCCTGCCTCATGATGGGTTTACTAAAAAAATGCTAATTTTCTAAATCAAAATATTCATGTTCCAAAGTCAGAATCTATATGCTAATTTTCTAAACGAAAATACACTTGATAAATATTCATAAAATATTTTAGCGCAAAATCTACACCTAGAACTTTTTGAGTAGCAAAGTCACAACATCATAATAATAGACTTCATCTTTGCTACCATTTGCAAACCAGATATCTAAAGTTCAGCAAGTAAAGAGAATTTATCGAATGAGAACACACTCCCCTTGGAAGTTCAGTGAAACAGACAAAAAGAAAAACCTAAATCAGATATATGGTAATCAATAGATAGCAAAACATGAATAGTCAAGAGAAAGAAATTGAAAAGAAGGCTAAAACATGTGCCTTAAACAATTAGGTAGAATTACAGGAAGTGCAAATTCAAAATCTGTATAATCCACTGCTGAATAGATTTAAGTTATTAGCATTAGTTACCAGCGAAGCATTGCAGCAATAGTATCTTTAGAGTTTTTGGCATCAAGACAAAATCCAGGACCAAGCAGCTTGTTCATACGCCTTATAAGGCGATAATAATAATGTCGGACCTGCAGGCAACCTTCTTTTAAGAACATGCATCATTAAAGTAAAACACAGAGGCTGTAAGGAATAATATTCTGCCAACAGATAGCCAAACTAGAGAGTACATAAACCTCATGAGTTAACATTTTAAGATGGAAACAATTGATCTCAGATGCCATAGTCAAGTCAAAATAGAAACTTATTATGAGAGTAAGAAAAGATTTCAAGAAAAGAGATCATAGAGGAGAAATAGTACCAAAGAAACTCACAACAACATATATAACAACAAGGAAAGATGGAAAAATCAGAAAGCAACTCATTTACTCAAGAGTTTAAAATGATTAACAAATCATGCATTTGCATCATTGGATCAATGGCTCTATGAGAGGATTTCCATTGCAAGGTCTTCACTTTACCTCTTGCTAGGTTGGCTTATTACTTCAACCAAAAAAAAAAAACATGAAATACAATTAAAAGTAAAGAAAATTAGCACATCAAAGACGAAGATTGACTACTGTACAGATAAGATGAAACTGGCTTCCTGCCCTTAAAATGGCCAGTTCTTCAATGGAATAAAAGAACCAGATTTCATCAACGTGAAAAAAATAAAAAGTAAATAACAAAATATATATGAAGCGCTAAGGCCAAGCAGAGATAGATGAAAGACGAAAATACCAAACGCTAGAATTGTTTTGGCAAAATGAATAAGTTTAACAAGACAAATTGGTTCCAATAACAAGGACTAGTTAGGACTCTATTTTGATCTTCCCACCAAAGCAACCAGAGCTAGTGACTCTACTAAATGTCACCCTATGAAGAGGCAAATCCATAACAACCTTCTACTTGCTTCTTCCCCTACATTTAAAGGTCACCACCCTGAATATGCCTTCTTCTGTCTAAGAACAAAAGAAAAAAAGAAAGGGGGATGAGGCAGAATAGGAAGAAGGAAAGAGAAGGCCAACAGAGAGGATAAATTTTGGAGACCCACAGTTTACTCAAATTTTAGCATTTTGTTATTAGTAGAATGATCCTATGTTATTCTGACCATACACTGCATGGTTACATTCACGAAAATGTACATGTATTTTAACTTTTTGAAAATTCTAAGTATAGTGAAAACTATTACCGTAATTAACCACATAAAAGTGTGTAACAAAGCAATGACAGCCCTTTGCAACAAGTACAATTTGAATGATTTGTGGGAGTTAAAAACAAAGATAACAGAAAACAGAAAATTTTGCAGCTCACTCTTACATATAACCTTTGGTAACCTATGTTTAATTATTATAATCTGGTTTAATAGAGTGGAGTGAACAAGGAAAGACGGTAGGAGGTCAAATGAGGAGAAGAACAGAAAGGAAAATTAGGGTTCATCTAGAAAGGAAGAAAAAGAAAATAAAATAGGGAGGAAAATTTAAGGATGCACCATAGAGGGTCAATCTTTTTTTTCCCTTTCTTCAAAAAGGATGCTTTTCATTAAGGCCTGAAAGCCAAAAGAGTAAAAATCTAGGACTTCATTTAGGATTTCCATCCAGAAGTTTCATGCAGCAGTCTCAGTCATGTTACACAATGGACATGCAAAACTACTACAAGTAAACCTTACTTGACGAATAATCTAATATGATTTATACTTTCCTTAATTATTTGCTAATTTCTGATAAAAAAGAAATAACAGTGTTAAGAATTTTCACCTGATCCTTGTTTTTGGTCTGGACACGACATGTTATCTTGTCAAAATCCTGTTAGTAAAAGCAATTTTGGCATTAGTTAAATCTCACTAGCAGGGGAGATCGATAACAGATGTAAGCTAAGATTGGAAAAATGCCTTGCCAACTAGTCGTAATGCATTGAAAAAATTCTCCTCCTCTTGCCGAGTCCAAGCAGCCCACTGCCTTGTTTGCTTTTTCACTGCATAAAAGTCTTGTTACATGAGAAAAATTTAGTGAAATAAAATATGCATTTTGTAGAAAATTTGTCATTAATAAAATACCCAGTATCATATTCATTTTCCGTGTAGCAGTTTTTTTTTTTTGAAAATCGTGTAGCAGTTATTCTGTTTCAAGAATTATGATTGCTGAAAAGTGGTATTAGTTTCCCACTAATGTAAACTTGAAACAATTTTTTTAAAGTTTTTTGTAGTAAACTTGAAACAAATACAAGTTAGAAAGGAGCCAACGATACCTGGATTCTGATTAATGACAGTCTTTGGACAGGGGGATGCTGCACCAAGATCTGCATCCTTTCTCACTAAATTTTCTGAGGTATGAGCCTCAGGTTCAGCTCCAGCATGTGTCTCGTTGTGCATCTTGAAGATATCAAACAAGGTCTATTGCATGTCTACCAACTCCATCAAGTAAGACTTTGCTGTATGATTTCAAGACGAACAATGGCAGTTTGACAGCCTCATGAGATAAAAGGAAAATATAATAACCATTGAAGTGTGATGCAACCAAAGATGAAAAAAAAAAAAAAAAAAAAAAAATTATCTCAATTTCATACGTTAATTATAGTCAGATAGTCTACAAAATGACAACACAATCTGATTATCTACTTGAGTTGACTAATTAACATCCACTAATTCTGCTATTTAATGTGAAGGGGCGTTTCATTGTAGCACTAAATAACTGAAGTGGACAAGTGGAAGGCAAAAACCAGGCAACATAGTAGGATAGACAAAAAAGTTCAATTATCCTCCTGAACGAGCAGAGAGGAAGCCAAGAAAAATAGAACAAGTGATGTAGAAAACTCAAAGACCTGAAAATTGTATTTGCAGACTACATTGTGCAAAAAAAAAAATCAACTATCAATTATACAAAGAGTAGCTTCCACAACACATCATGAAAAACAAAAAAAACAAAAAGATATAAGAGTTGAACTAGACATGATCTCAATTCTAGCTTCAACTTCAATGGCAGACAAACCTCTTAAGAAAATAATCAGATAAGCATATATCGAAAGCCAATCACTTTTGGCATCACATAAGGAGGTCATCCAAAAAAAAAAAAAAAAAAAAAAAAAAGTAAAAGTAAAAAATTAATAAAGATAAAAGAGACCGTATAAACCATGCCCCCGATCTCCAAACTGTAATCCAAGGAATCGATCCTCCATTCAAATGAACGTAATCAAAACATAAACTCGGATTAACTGATAAAGGGTTCTTACTATCGACAGCTCTAGCGAAGCCAAAAACCATAGTTGAACCGCAACAGATCTTCGGCAAAACCCAAAAACAAGACCGAACAAAAATCCCAACAGAAATATATAAAATGAATATGGAGACAAAATAACGACGGTAACCTACTAGATGCGTTGAACACAACACACGATTGATGCATTCAACACTAAACAAAATAACCCATAAATAGTAGATGCAAATGAACTGTAAGAACAAAATTTTGAGGCGCAATTACCAAAGAGATCCGCCCATAACAATTTTAGCACTTGGCAAATAGTCGTCCAGAACTGCAAAATTTGAGATTTGACGGGAAATCCCGGAAGATTGAGAAGGGGAAATTTAAGAATTTTGAGCAAAAAAAAAAAAAAAAAAAATCCGAAGCACCGACGACGTCTGGCAGACGGAAAAAAATTGAAAAGAAAATTCCTTTACCGGAGAACCAGTGAACTTACACGTGCCGAGGTTTGGGTCAGAGACTGGACCAGCGTAGTGGTACGTGGTACGGCGAAAGTTCAAAGTTCAAACTAATGCTGCCTTCGTGCATATGGGGGGGGGGGATAAGGCTATGTCTAACGTAAGCATCGAAAAAAGAAATTTATACGTATTTACTTGAGAGAAATAAATACATTTGTAAGTTGCCTCTCTACGAACTGAACTGAAGAAAAATGTCATTCCATATCTCAATTCTTTCTACATATGACATTGGAAGGGAAGTGAATTGGACTACAAATCATCTATTAGAAATACTTATTTACAAAGACAGACAAATTTCCATTTGCCATGTCATCAATAAATGACACGTCATATAGCAAAGTCAAATAAATGAAGATTTTTTTTATTTTATATTTTATGTTTGTATATCACGGTTCCATCAAATTTTCATAAACAAATTCCATTTGTTAGTTTTGTGTTATTTGCATTTTACTATAAAGGGTTGATCATTCACATTTTGTTGCTTGTATACATAATTTAAGGAAGCAGGTGAAGGAAGTGGTAGGGGAGAGAGAGTGTAGGTGAGGGATGTGGTAGGGGAGAGAGAGG
Source organism: Aristolochia fimbriata (assembly GCA_019845555.1). Classification (NCBI taxonomy): domain Eukaryota; kingdom Viridiplantae; phylum Streptophyta; class Magnoliopsida; order Piperales; family Aristolochiaceae; genus Aristolochia; species Aristolochia fimbriata. Next base: position 4,662,851 of record CM034083.1, read on the forward strand.
GTGTAGGGGAGGGAGAGGGAGGGTGTAAGGGAGGGAGAGGGAGAGTGTAAGGGAGGGAGAGAAAGTGTAGGGGAGGGAGAGGAAGCTGGAGGGGGTGGGCATGCCATAGGGGAATCACAAATATATATTATGGAACAAACTAAAAGTGGAACTAACTATGATCTCTAACCATATTTACAAGTTGTTTATAAAATCCTAAGATAAACTCTATCCTATCAATCCACATGTCAAATTACTACTGAAAAATTTAAATCTCTTTACTAAATTACATCCTAAGCATGCTTTAAAATAATGTTATTTCCAAAAAATTTAATGCAACATACATGAATTGCACAAATATTTCCTCCCCCTCCCCCACCCACACTCAATCACACATTAAAAAAAATAAAAATAAAAATAAAAAATAAAAAATAAAAAATAAAAGTTGTATTCCCCCCAAAAGAAACTTAACTAGGTAAGAAGTTTTCCCCTATTATAGTAGGTTATCATGCTCATAGGGTTAAATCTAACTAAAACTATTCAAAAAATTCTAAAACTTAATGCCAATGTAAAAGTATCCTAACTAAACATACTCAAATCAAGAAATCGAAAAATTAACCTGTAGGATAAAAGAAACTCATTATCTTCAAATTAGGGTTTGCACCAGTCAGGCATTGTTCAGTTGGTCATGAGCCAAAAATAAAATTCCTGCAATGAATTTTTATCCTTTTTTATCTAATGACTATTAAAACAAACTAACAAGCTCTCAAAAATCAAAATAATTTATTTTTCTAATTCCTATCCTAATCTACCTAGCTTCAAGTTTCCACGAAAAATTTAGCCAAACATACATAAAGAATTTCCTGCCTTTACATTGTTTGGCATAGGACTAATAAATTTTGGGTGGGGAATTGGTGGATCTCACCTTCAATTTTGTGGCTTCAAACATGTAAATTTTTGTAAAATCAATGCTTAAAACAAAATAAAATCAATGCTTAAAACAAAATAAAATCAATGCTTAAAACAAAATAAAATCAATGCTTAAAACAAAATAAAATCAATGCTTAAAATAAAATAAAATCAATGCTTAAAACAAAATAAAATCAATGCTTAAAATAAAATAAAATCAATGCTTAAAACAAAATAAAATCAATGCTTAAAACAAAATAAAATCAATGATTAAAACAAAATAAAATCAATGCTTAAAATAAAAAAAAAATCAATGCTTAAAAAAAAAAAAATCAATGCTTAAAATAAAATAAAATCAATGCTTAAAAAAAAAAAAAATCAATGCTTAAAATAAAATAAAATCAATGCTTAAAACAAAATAAAATCAATGCTTAAAACTCACCAATGATTCTCTACTAGTTGGTAGTGAATAACATACTTATTTATAATAGTAAGGTGGTTGTAGTTTAATGGTTAGAATTCTACGTTGTGGTCGTAGAGACCTGGGCTCGAATCCCAACAGCCACAAATGTTCATTTTTTTGTTAGATTATGTTAGAAAAAAAATATACTACTTAGTAGTCAATAACATACTAATTACTTTATGTTAAGTAAGATAATCACAATTTTCTTTCACCTTCATGGTATATATGTTTCTATTTTGACTCTTGAGATCAACTTTTACTATTTGGAGCTGCTAGCCATAGTTGTTCTGTTTAAACCCTATAGTAAATACACTTTTACAGTCCACAAAACTTTTTTTCATACAAACACAATCAAGAGTATGATTCTTTTAGGGGATTTTTTTTCAATTACCTGAGAAAAGAGTACAACATTTATTGCTTCATTGTCTTTAGTTTATGATTTTTTTTTATTGGTAAGATGATTCTAGTTATCTTAATCAAGATTTTATTATTGCTTGTGACACAAAAGGAACACGAGTTTGGTTATTTTGGTCTTCGGCCTTTTTCTCTTTCTATCTTAGATAAAATGCTAGATTGTTATTATTTGTTAATATAGAGAAACAAATTAATGTTTTTATATGTTTGCACCAAAATGTGACCAACCCAATTTCAACGAGCCCAAATGCCTATTAATCCAGCAAACGATTGTCGTGGGTAGGCTCTGTCGATTTTCAAAGTTACTCGTCGCAACCCATCGCCAGACTCATTTGCGTCGTTGCGTCATCGACACAATCACTGCCCTAGTCAGCAATAAGCCGCCGCGTCAGCAACAGTCAGTAGCCAAGTTACAAGTCAGCCTCTTCAACGGTTAAAAGACCAAACCTGGTCGCCAACCGAAGAAGCTGAGAAAGGTTACTCACGATCCTCATTCAAAGGATCCAAATATAGGAATTCCCAGTCTTCCTCCCATCTCGATAATAACAGCAAAAAGGGGATCACGATCCTCCGGAAAGAACTCCAACAGCTAGACAGACTCGGCTACAAATAGCCAGAAAAGTTCTGTCGCAGGGGTTGAAAAACCTTGGTTTGAAAATCTTTTGTCGAGAAGAAACTCTCACACACAGACGTTGTCTCGAGCCAAAGAAGTTAAGCGACTCACAGTTCGTCGGAACTCAGCAGTTTGTCAGAACTCAGCAGTTTGTCAGAACTCAGCAGTTTGTCGGAACTCAGCAGTTCGTCGGAAGTCAACAGTTCGACCGGAGCAGCTCTACACGTTCGACGACAACGTCAACAAGTCGATACACGCGGAACACAAATACTTTCGTCCGACCGACCAAAGCCGTCACAGTTCGTGCACACTCGTTCCCGAAACTTGGATTTCGACGACAACTCGCTAGAAGCTTAAACTTCATCAAATTCACATGGAGATGGAATCAGAGGAAAAATAGGAGATTGTACTCGCATTTTCCTGACTCTCAAATACAAATTGTAACACAAATATTCTGTCGTAAATCGAATTACTCTCTCGGTCGCACCTCTTCGCGGACCAGCAGATTTTCGGTGAAACAATATGCAACAATCATATTTTTCTCCACTTCTTATCTGCTAAATGATGAGGTAATTTGCACATTGTTTTGTACAATTCCTATGATTAAAGCGCTTTTGTAGTAACAAATGGCTAAGTTTATTCATGAAAAATAGAGATTTATGAGATACTAATTTGAAGTCAATATGTAAGGTCTCGTATTAATTTTATTAGCCACTACCACACAAATTTATTTTTGCCAAAATACCTACTCATGATCATACATTGTCAAAATACTGAATTAGGATTATATGACAAAAATACCCTTCATTTTAACTTTTTGAACTGGAGTGGACAAAAAACTCATTAACATACTAATCAATGGGCTAACTGATACTAGTTGATGGAAAAAAAACTCAGTAACATACTAGTTGGTGGTGAATAACATACTTATTAATAGTGTTAAAGTGATTGTAGTTTAGTGGTTAGAATTCTATAATGTGCTATCGTGGGTCTAGGCTCGAATGGTAGCAGCTACATTATTTATTTTGATGGTGTTTAATGTATAAATTTTGTTTGTTTTAGTTTAAAAAAGTATATTATTTAGTACTCAATAACATAACATACTCTCTATTAAAGACTAATATACTAGTTTATAAATAAGATGTGGAATTTTCGTCAAAAAATCCTTGGTTCTGTATTTTGCCAACATCAATTTTTGAGTATGTATTTTAGCACGAATTAATATATCAATGATAATTTTCCCAACATTAAGACATTCAGTAACACCTTCACAAACTTAGCCTAGCTGGGAAAAATCATTCATCACCGTGAAAAAATCATACCTGAAGAGTTTTTGTCTTCGACTCCACGCTGGGGGAAGCTGCCAAAGAACCCAGGGGGGCAAGGCTTTCTTCTGGGTTCTGGCTTTCTTGGATCGTTTGAGCTGAAAACCTGAAACTTGACACATAGCTACCTCGCCCGAATTATCTGGCCTGTACTTTTTTAAATAACCACATAATCCTAAATTTCAGTGCCGGTGCCTGTACTTCAAAGCTCTCTCTCTCGGACAAGTTAATTCTCTTGCTCCATTCGAACACTTTCCCTCCGAAATCCAGTGATTCTGTCTTCTGTTTCTTCATTTCTGAGGCCAGAACTTCAATCCGAAATTCAGTCATACCGTCCTCCGTTTCTTCATTTCTCAAGCCAAAATTTCCACTCTGGAATTACCACATGCGGTTCAAAGGCATCTCTCGTCTGGGTATCTCCTTCTTCCTAGTGTCTCTGTCAATATTCTTCGTTTCCGCGAGTGGGTATGTCGATTCGAATGAGGAGGGACACGTCTCTGTGGTCATATCCGAGGGGGGTCTTGCTTTTATCAAAGATTTATTAGTGCACGAGGCTCTCTCTTCCATCAATTCCCTTCGCTTGCCCAAAATTCAGAAAGCGCTGAAAATTCCTTTTGTTGGGGGAGTTCGTGCGGTTTTGTCAAATATTACAATTTCGCAAATTGATGTTGCGTCGTCAGCTATTCAACCCGGTGAGTCGGGTATTGTCATTGTTGCATCCGGTGCCACTGTGAATTTAAGCTTGGATTGGTGCTATTCTTACAGCACCTGGCTCATTCCAGTTGATATTTCGGACAAGGGACGAGCGTCAATTCGGGTAGGTTCACTTTTACGCTCCCGGGGTGCTTCTTTTGCTGAGATGAGCATCTGTGTCCTTATAGGCAAATTATTTCGTTCTCAAGCTACCATAGAATTTTCTGATACTAATCTTCTTGCCATTCGGAAAGTTACGCTTTTGAAAGGTTTGGTTCGTGTTTGAGACAGCTACATCAATTGAAATATACAAACTAATAGAGTAGATAGAAGTAGGATTACGGGTTTATAATTCAAACAGGAACGAAATTTCACAAGTTGTTGTAAGGAATTTATGTACTAGCTGAAAATGGATACAAGTCCTAGCTATGTGTTGCTTAATTTTCATTAGATTTGTTTAAACAGACTGTCTTTGAGAACGGTACAAGTTTTTTGGTATAGTAATGGATTTTAGTTCAAGCGCATATTGGGAGTCAAAGGCGAGAGTATATAGTCAGAGTATGACTTTGAGGCTGGTTCAGAGTTATGCAATATTATTTCAACTACTGTCTTTTGTTTAGGGGCATTTTGAGAACATCTTAAAGCTAAATTTGGACAAGCAATGAGAGATTTCATTCGCTTTTAATCTACTAGCAGCTCCAGTAAGTAAAGATTATGGAACCTCACTTCTTAAAAATGTTCAACCTTTATTATAAGTGTGAGATGGTGAACTTGAGCAGTAGCTCAGTGGTTAATTGGAAGAGGTATTGGGTTTCAACCAAAAAAAAAAAAAAAAAAAAAAACAGTTTCTCAAAAAAAATTAAAAGTGGGAGGTGACCAGGGTATGGAATCTTTTATCAAAGAAAAACGTCTTTATGTGAAGAGTGTCACAGTTTTTGTAGATTTTGGCCTTCATATAAAATTGGCCGTCTTTATGTGGATAGTCATGCCTCAGTAAATATATCTTGGTGATTTTGTGTAAAGGCTGTTTTTTTGCAAGTATGGGGTCTGGTAATATTGGAGGTGTGACTCATATCAGCCTGAGTTGGTAGTTTTTTCCCGAGCATGATGCTTAAACTTTTGTACTCAACTACTTTTTGTTATACTCCACTTGCTTACATGAAGAAAATTTGTTTAGCTAATCAATGAGTCTCATGACTCTCATCAATTTGTTTCCTTTTGTATGCATGGTTGTTATCTACTGCTAAAATATTTCCTTTCTAAATGGAAACTGAATAATTTTATTATATAAATTATTGAAACTCGATGTAGGATGGTCAAAAAAAAAAAAAGAAATTAGTAAGTGCTGTAATTGATGGCTAGAAACTTCTGACTTGGTGAGTGAGTCAGTTGATTAATGTCAAAGCTGGTGCGTGGATGGTCACACATGTTCTACTTTAAACATATAAGCCTTTATTGAGTACATTATAGCTATATTTTCCATTTTTTTGACATCTGTGACACCCCAGGAACAAAAAAAGTGATACCACTGACACACAGTATATTAGTTGTATGTTTTGGGCTTTAAGGTCCAATGTACTCTTGTGAAAATCTTACACCACAAGGGCTGTATATGAATTTAGATGGTTGTTTGCAAATTTGAGCATGTTAATGGTTCTTTTTTCATATTTTCCTGCTGTTTTGAGTTTGTGTTTCTTTATTACATCACTGGCAATTTGTTTCAACGTGGGCTATTTAAGCTATCATTTAGACCTTTACGTTGGAAATAAGATGTGTATTTCATTAGATGGGTTAGAAAGGTTTACTCCTCCTAAAAATGATCAATTGCAGTTAGGAGGCCTTGTCCCAACTAATAAGTATAGCATCTTTTGAATGGTTGTTTGTGTTTCTGTATTACATCACTGGCTGTTTGTTTCAACTTTGTCTGGCTATTTAAACTATTGTTTAGATCTTTATGTTGGAAATGAGTTTTTTTCTCCTAAAATGATTAACGAGGTATTGTCCCAACTAATAAATATAGGATCTTTTGAATGGGGACTATCCTTTGACACATGTATAACTCTCAGACTTACATAATTAGCCTGAAATATGGAGTACAGGGTTTAAGGTTTATGCTATAGATTGGTAGGCATTTACCATCTTGGTTTCTTCTTGTTTCTTTTATTTTCGTCAATCTGTATTTTTATTCCACAAGTTATTCATGTACTAAACTTACACACCTTATGTTTACTAAACTTACATATCTTATGTTTACTAAACTTACACACCTTATATTTTTATAGTGAATATATGTGGATCCATAGACAGAAATCTTCCGGGTAAATTGTCAACATATGCTAAATAAGTCAGTTTTAAACTGTAGAGGTTTTTCTTTCATTGTAAATGTTTCTTTAACAAACAGAAATTGATTACTGTTGCTTGTAAGGTTGAAGGCATGGAAATTGGGCTCACTATTGGCATGAATATACAAGAAGGAACTTTAAAGCTGGACCTCTTGGAATGTGGTTGTTATGTGAAAGATATGATTATTACTCTTGATGGTGGTGCATCTTGGTTCTATCAAGGGTTTGCTTTCTTCCTTCTGAAATTAATTTGATGATGAATATTTCATATTATTCACATAATATATTATATCAATGTTTGATTTTGTTTGTCATTATTAATATGCTTTTTGTAGGTTGGTAGATGCTTTTGAAGGTTCAATAAGGGCTGCCGTTGAGAGTGCCATTACGAACAAAATCAAAGAAGGAATTATGAAGCTCGACTCCATTTTGCAGAATCTGCCTAAACAAATCCCTGTTGATGATACTGCTGCTATGAATGTCACTTTTGTTAATGAACCATCTTTGCTCAATGCGTCTGTTGGATTGGAGATTAATGGATTGTTTGCACCAACACAAAAAATTGTCCCAAAGTCTTACCGTGATCACATAAAACCTTCAATTTCCTGCAACGGCCCACTAAAAATGCTGGGGATTTCACTGGAAGAAACTGTGTTCAACTCTGCTTCTATCGTATATTTTAAAGTATGTATGTTTCTTTTAGTTCAATTTTATACAGTCACCATGGCATGTTTGGTGTGTGTTCTTTGAAACAGTTCATGAGCAGGTCTTGTGGAAATCAGTATTAGAGAATCTGTCATACACTTTGGTAATCACTCAAACTAAGGGGACATAATTGAGTAGTCCATAGCTATGAAATGTGCTTTATTCTCTATATTGGTTATATTCGACTCTCCTCTCTCTCTCATTAGCTCTCTCTCTCTCTCTCATTAGCTCTCTTTCCCTCTCTCACATTAGGTCTCTCTCTCTCTCTCTCTCATTAGCTCTCTTACAGAGTTACTCTTGTGCTCGTAGAAAAAGCGAGTGTAAAAGTTATCTTGCAATGTGCTCCTTCCTCAAACAATAATTGCTTATTACCAGCTCTGGAAGCTAGAAAAGTTGTATTACTATTTGTTGGATTTAACTGAATTCAACATGAATTTCTCTTTTTGTTACTTTGAGTGTTTTCGGTCATAGACATTATTATATATGACCCTTTTTTCGTTTTAGTTTTCTTGCATGTGTTTGTGTCCATTAAAGGGTGGGGCAACTTAAACAAGGGTGAATTTTGAAAGATCTGCAATAATGAAATTTTCCCTTGATCAGGCAGGATTGATGCACTGGGTTGTGGACAAGAACAATGTACCTGATCAATCGCTTCTAAATACAGCTGGCTGGAAGTTTATTGTTCCTCAACTTTACAGGAAGTATCCAAATGATGACTTGAGGCTGAACATCTCCTTGAGATCTCCACCTCTCGTAAGAATTGCATCAGATAAGATTGATGCAACCATTATATCAGACATGACCATTGATGTTCTGGAAAATGATGAAGTAATACCTGTTGCCTGCATATCTGTGGTGAGCTTACATTTGACTCTTTATCTTTTTTTTTTTTTTTTTCTGCATTTTTAACATAGAAACTGTATCTCTTTTTATTTATTCATTTGGTTGGAATTAGGATGCCCTAGTTGCATTTGCTTTTATTATTTTATCAAACCATCTGCTGGTTCTTGCAACAGGAGGTTCGTGCCTCAGGATTGGTAGAGGTTTCAGGGAATAATCTAGCTGGCCAAGCTGGTTTAGATGGATTTACTCTGACATTACAGTGGAGCGAAGTTGGGAACTTTCACATGTTCCTCATTGAGGTATGTCAAAAAAATTTCCTGACTGAGAGAGAGAGGGAGGGACGGAGGTTTCTTTTTGGCTGAATTAGTCATTCAGATTCAATCATCATGCTTGACTTCTAGAGGAGGCATGTAGCTGAAGCATGGGTTTCTTTTATCCATCAATGGTTGTGGGAAGTGCATATTTTTCAATCTTGAAATAGAAGTTGGGTGTAGGTGGACAACTTTGCCAAGGATAGAATCATTGGCAGGTTGTGTCATACCAAAATTTGAGGACATCAAGGGTCCTATAGTAAGGAGCTCCTAGAGTCAGGTTGTTGGCCTTCATGATTGTTGTGCCCCTCCTCAAGTGATCGAGTGAGTTCTCCTCTCAAGAGGGAGGATTAAGTCGAATTTTGATGAATAATCCCATAGAAACCCTTGTCCTTGGGGCTTTAATGGAGTTTGTAGAGATTCCAATGGATTTGGTTGCACTTTTGTGGGCCTCATTGGTAGCTTAATTCACTTCAGTGACTGTGATTGGCACCCTTCATGGGTCGAGGGTCCTGGAGCCATCCTTTGGTGGTGCTTTAGAAGTTGAAAAAATTCTAGCAATGTAATTGCTATAAAAGAAACTAAGGGAAAAGGGGAAAGGTCACAATCATTTTAGTGAAGGGCGTGAAAACTATGCTCTCTCTCTCTCTCTCTCTCTCTCTCTCTCTCTGCATAAACATTCAAATAATTGCTCATAATAACCTTTATAAGTTACATAACAGAAACCCTATCATATGTTCATTGAAAAGTAGTAAATATTAATATACTGCTTTCTCATCTGCTTCCATGCGATGATCCATGCCATGCTTTAGTCAGATCGTCCACCTGTTCAACCAGTTACACCCTCTAACGTGCATTGATTGTGTGCCTCTAAGTTGATTGCACCCTTTCCTTTTAGAGTTGACTGCGGTTAATCTTTGCTTCTTACTTTTCCTCCTAGAATGGATCACGCTACATATCTCTTCTTACTAACTTTTCCCCCTAGAATGGATCATGCTTCATCTCTCTTCTCAAAAATTGCCTGGTGCAGGTGTACTTCTTTCCCTTCATGGAGATACACACATACGTTGAGGGCAATCTTTGACCTTGCAAAAGATTGTGGTTGTTATTGGCTTAGTGTTTCTGGATTGGCCAATCCTATTACTAATACATTGGCTAACCCTGCAATCTCTTGTAAAGGTCCCTGTGTAGTTTGCAGTTGTAAGCTTGTGGCCTTTTGGTTCAACTAATAAGATCTTGCTTTCCTTTAAAAACAAAAAACAGTTGAACATGATGCTCAAAATAGTTGGTTTTGTGTGCTGAGAGTGAAGCATGTAGGTTCTACTATCTTCCTATACAATGATTGATTGGTCTTCAGCATTTGAATGCTCTTCCTCATAAAGTTTCATGAGGACAATATCTGTTTGCTGGTTGGCTAATTTCTATTTATTTTCCTCCTTTTGCTGCACATTAGGACAGGTGCCACCAACTGCAGCTAAAGCCCTCCCTCACTCAATTTTACTCAGGCACTTTTATTTTTATATTGCTTAGTTGGTTGTTACATAATTATCCCATTTACTGTTTTTGCAGAAGGCGATGCGGGTTCTATTGAAAGATGTTGCCTTTCCTTTTGCAAATTCGCGCTCACGGAAGGGATTTCCTCTGCCTATTATTCACGGCTTCATGCTTCAGAATGCTGATATACTCTGTACCTCATCAAGGGTCGTAGTTTGTAGTGATGTAACTTACAGTCAGACAGTGGAAAGTCACTCCTTTTGACTTCAGACGTGGAGAATTGGACAAGAAACCAGGTAAAGAAAAGTTGCAGATGATTACTGGAAAACCTATGGTAATTCACCTTTCTCATTCAGTCTTGGGAAGACTTTTTGTACAAAAATATACACGAAAGTTCATTTTAGCTGCAGCAATGTACATTCAATGAGGACCGGTTCACCCGGTGTCTATAAAACTCAATGAAGACTGAAGTGTACATTCTATGAAAACCAGTTCACATGGTGTCTGTAAAACTCAATGAAGACAAAAGTGGTGTGCATGGACTTGTTTATGTATAAATTTGTGTTTTGTCTTTTCTTTATATATTTGTTTTTGGCTTCTGACTTTCGAAAATTTAATGTAAGTTCACGGCATCAGTTGAGCCTTCAAAGTTACTTTTGTTGTTCTTACGTTTATTCGGAAATATTTTCTTGTATAATGCCTTTTATTTAGGTTGCTTCCCCTTCAGAAAAACTTTGGGAAGGCTTGAATAAAGAGTTGCTTCAAGTTTTTCTTTCATTTAGAAAAAAAAAAAAAAAAAGATTGAGCATAGTTGCATCACAAAGCAAAATAAATGTGGATGATCGGTTGTTCATGTAAAGAACTTTGAAGTACCTCACCTAAATCAAAACCTTTTTGAAAGTAAGATACAACCCCTTGATCAAGGTTGGTGTTCAATACCTACGAAGATGTAAGAAAATTCTATAGCCTATACGCTCAATGCATTGAATTTGGTTAAACAAAAAAGAGTTCTAGTATTAGGGAAGATGAAACATGTGAAACATTTAACCTTGTGTGTGCTAAAGAAAGGAAGCAGAAAAGTATGGGAAAAAAACATTACTATTGAATACCATCAGCAAAGACAAATTACAAGGCCAAAATTATTTGAAGGTTGTATGAAGAGGGTTATATCATTGAACCATGTTCATCTTGATCATGACCATTAGTTAGCCCATCAAAGCCATTAAAGTCCAAAGTTTATCAATTATTGAGAAATGAGGAGTTTAAGCAAAACTGGTTGAAATTACTTGAGTATAAACTTGATGAAAATGAGTGATTGTAATGTCTATATGAAAATCCGATACCATTACATTCTTGTTTATGTATGAAAGATACTTTTTAGGTAGGTATGTCTTTAAGTCAATATAGTGAAAGTATGAATGTTTTTTTCTATGGATATATCCATTCAAAAACCTCTATAAGGCAGTTTGTTGAGAAGTATGAGTTTGCATTTGCAAAGTAAATATGAGAAAGAAGCATAAGCAGATTCTTACTCATTCAATATGAGTCCCACCATTAATATCTAAATATCATATGAAGAAGCAAATAAGATGAATTTGTTTTCACATTTTGAAGTTTTAGAACATGTTATGAAAAATATGAAAAAGGTTTGGAGGAAATGAAATATATGAAAAACGTTTGGAGGAAATGAAAATATGAAAAAGGTTTGGAGGAAATGAAAAATATGAAAAAGGTTTGGAGGAAATGAAAAATATGAAAAAGGTCTACAGGAAATGAAAAATATGAAAAAGGTCTACAGGAAATGAAAAATATGAAAAAGGTTTGGAGGAAATGAAAAGTATGAAAAAGGTTTGGAGGAAATGAAATATGAAGTCAGGTATAGTGAAAAAAACAAAATGTTTGGTGCATATGTTGTTCATTTGAATTTACAGGGATTTTTTGTATACATGTTACCCTTATATTACTTAACGTTAATGTATATTGACATTTAATTAAGATCTTGTATGTTGTATCAATAGGTTTCTCAAAGAAAAAACAAAATAAGTAACGAGAATAATGTGGACAGACATGACAACTCTACTAGGAGACAAGTTCCAATATCTCTTTGAAGTTTCATCAATCTATTTATTTTATTTTTTATATCTTACATTGGTCCAATGTGATCAGGTTGAGAACAACCAACAAATGTAGGAGAATAACATACAAGATGCAGAAGCACAATAAGATGCAGGACATGTTAGAGATAATGCGTAAGTTGCAGGAAAGGCAAAGTAAAAGCTAGAGTTGTGTCATTTTTTTTTTTGTTATACTTAGTGTAATTTTATTTACTTCTCATCAATAAGGCAACCCTTGCTCTTCACTTCTCATCAATCGTCTTGATCACTCTTTACTATATCCGGTTTTGGTGGAATTAGGTTAGAGAGGGTTGGCCAATATTTCAACTATTGAATATTATACCAATGTTTTAAAAACCAAACCAACCCGGCCTGTCCGACCCAATTGAACCAGAATTGGAGGTCAGACCAGTTCTTATTGACTTGGCCTAGTTCACTATAACCAACATTATTTTTTTTTATATAAATATTAAATATAAGTAAAATATGGTGTATAATATTCAACGGTCCAACCCGGTCTAATCGGGTTCAACGAAAATCGAACATTGTGCCGGTTGGATGTCCAGTTCGGTTTATAAAACATTGTATTATAATATATATTTTATATGTATTTGTATGCACCAAAATGTGACTAACCCAATTTTGACAGGCCCATAAATCCACCGATCCATCAAACAACGGTCGTGGGTAGGCTCCGTCGATTCTCAAAGTCACCCGTCGTAGCCCATTGACAAACTCATTCATCCTGCTGCATCACCGGCACAATCGATGCCCCGTCAGCAAGAAGTTTGCCGCGTCAGCGCCAGTCAGCGACCAAAGTACAAGTCACCTTCTCCAGCAGTTGACCGATCAAGTCTGGTCGCCAACCGAAGGAGCTAAGGAAAAGGAACCACGATCTTGGTCCTTCTCCCATCTCAACAACAAGAGCAAAAGGGGGATCATGATCCCCATTCCAAGGAATACAGCCTCCAACGACTGTGCGGGACAGGCTACAAATAGCCAGATTGTCTCTGTCGCAGGAGTTGGAAAAAATCGAATTCGAGAGCATTCTAGCCGAGAAATCACTCCACGCACAGAGTTTCTCTCTAAAAAATGAAGGTCTGAAAACTCCTTCACCGAGAAGAAACTCCACGCGCAAAAGCTTTCGAGCCATAGAAGTCAAGCAACTCTCAGTCCGTCGTAACTCAACAGTTCAACCGGAGCAGCTCTACACGTTCGCCGGCAACGTCACAAGTCGATATACGCGGAGCACAAATACTTCTGCCCGACCGACAAAAGCCACAACAGCTCGTGCACACTCGTTCCAGAACTCGTTTCCACGTTTCTTCGCTAGAAGCTTCAACTTCGCCAAAATTGTAACGGAGATCGAATCAGAGGAATACTAGGAGATTGTACTCGCAATTTTCTGACACTACACCCAAATTGTAACAAAAATTATTCTGTTATAAATCGAATTATTATCTCGGTCGCGCCTCTTCGCGGACCGGCGGATTTTCGGTGAAACAATATTTAATATTTTTATATTTTATTCATATTCAATATTTCTATAAGAGAAAAGACAAAAATAACGTTGGTTATAGTGAACCGGGCCAAGTAAATAAGAACAGGACTAGTCTCCAATTCTGGTTCAACCAGGTCGGACCGACCATTTCCATTTAATTTTTAAAACACTACTATGTACACAAACACATCTTACTTAATTATCATGATCCTGCTCTAACACACTTTATCCTAATTACCCAATTCCAATTAATCCCAAAAGACATGCTTGAACAACTTTTATTCAATATCTTTTAAAGTTCCTGTAACTACAAATAATTACAAAACCTGCCTTATTAAAACAGGGCACTATCATAAGTCATAACACAAGTAAATTAAAGCAGAACGTAAAGGAAACACGAATTATAACAACACCCCCCTACCTCTGTAATAAACAACAGACATTTGAAGCTCAGCTCTTTCCTTGTCAGGCCCTTACCTTAGGCACCACGACTAGAGGCACATCCTTCAACAACGCCAACCCAAACTTGTCATTCATGTCAAGCTCGTCGGGATGCATGCCATCAGGCAAACTCCAGTCAAAAGTATGGATCAAAGAAGCCAAGATGAGGCGGACGACCCTGGTAGCAAGTGACATTCCGGGGCAGATCCTCCTCCCTGCTCCAAAGGGTATGTAATGGAAGTCGTTGCCCTGGTAATCCACGTCCGAGTTGATGAACCTTTCCGGGACGAAAGACAGAGGGTCGTCCCAAGTCTTGGGGTCCCTTCCAATGGCGTAGGTGTTCACCATCAGTTGGCAGTCTTTGGGTATGGTGTGGTTCATCACCTCGCATGTTTCCATGGCACGGTGAGGGAGGAGGAAGGTGACCGGAGGGTGCAGCCGAAGGGTCTCTTTGACTACGGCGTGGAGGTAGGGAAGGTTTGGAAGGTCGGATTCTCTGAGGGGTTTTTTGCCGATGACAGTGTCGAGCTCTTCCCGGACTTTTTGAAGCTTTTCCGGTCGTCTAAGGAGCTCTGCCATTGCCCATTCGATTGTGGAGGTGCTGGTATCTGATCCCGGCCCGAAAGTTTCCTGCAAATTAAAACATGCGAACAAGACTTCATTATAATCACAAGAAAGTAGTATTTTTACCCAATTGAAGTATTTTCGATAGAGTTGAGTCAAAATATCACAGTTTTGAAATTGGGTTTAAATATCACAATTAGGGCAAAAAATACTGCATATCTGTTTGGAGGCTAAAACCTTATTTTTTTGAAAAAAATAATCATTATTACAAAAAAATAAATTGTATTAGGGTAATTCCTTCTTTCAAATAAATTTTTATTTAAAATAGGATTTTTTACATCTTTGAAATGATATTTTCATTTTAAGTGAAAATATCATATTTACTCATTTATTTATGAGTCTGTATTTTTGGGACCAGGGGCACAAGGACTAGAGTTCGGCTCAGGTAGAGCGTGCTGAGTAGAGTACGCCATTAGACATTGGCGCAGTCTAAACCAAGTTGGGATGTTCACTGCATGCTGCATGGTATACGGTGCTGCACGGTATACGGTGCTACACAGTATACGGTGCGACGTGTCAATAGCAGTCCTTGAAGGGAATGGCCCACCTGATCCAAAGAGTGGGCCCGCCACCTCCGTCCGGTGCTGCTATAGGGGCACTGCACGATCTCATCTCATCCGAAACCCCCTACCTCTCTATTTGTGGACAGTGGACTGGAACTAATTAATTAAGAGGTATAAGCAGAGAGATTAGTTATTACCAAGAGCAGGGCATCGATCTGGGGATCGTTAAAGCCGGCATCGATCAACACTTGAAGGAAATCGGTGTGGGAGCCGTCCTTATCCGCCCTCCTCTCCTTCACAATGGCGGCCCACGAGTCGTTCATCCGCTGGACGCATTTGGCGGAGGCCTTCCTCAGACCCTGGAGGTCAGACCCCCCGAGAATGGGGTACAGGTCCGCGAGGTTGGGAATGGCGGCCAGCACCATCAACTGCCTAATCATCCCTTTCATCCCCAGATTGTTGTCTCCCTCGTCGTAGTAATCGTACACGTCCCTGTCGAAGATGAGCGCCCCGAGGACGTTGAGTATGGCCCCGAAGATGACGTCTGCGAACCTGACGACCTCGCCGTCCTTATTCCGCCGGAGGAAGTCGACGAGCTCGGAGACCTTGCGCTCCCGGACGTGGGACTGGGCGTCGAGCATCTTGGTGGAGAACAGCTCGGTGCGGCAGATCTTGCGGATGAGCTTCCAGTAGTCGGTGCAGTCGGACCAGACCATGGAGTGCTCGATGTAGCCCGGGATGCGGGTGCTGTGGGGGGCGAACCGGCCGGAGAGTACCCGGTCCTGGTTTTTGAGGACCTCCATCGCCGCCGTGTGGCTCGAAGCCACCACCACGGGCTCGACCCCGAACTTGAGGACCATCAGGGGCCCGTACTTGTTGGCCAGGTTGCTCAGCTCCACGTGGGGCTGCTTCTTCAGCTTGGGGAGGAGGGTTCCGATCAGGGGCCACGAGAAGGGCCCCGGCGGGAGGCGCCGATTACTGTTCGAGGAGGGGCGGAGGAAGAAGAGGTAGAGAACGGGGAGGAGGAGGAAGAAAAACAGTCCCGAGAGAAGGGTCACCGCCATTATTGCTCAAAAGCTAGCCAAGCCACACTGCCCTCTGTCTCTTCTCTATGGAAACTCCTGTCTTGTATTTATAATTCACATATATATTTAATTTTCTGAGAATCCGGTTTGAATGGGGGGCAACCAACGGACAAAAGATCACTCGCCTCTCTCTCGCGTGGGTACTGGGTAGGCCCCCGATCTGTTTCGAACAATGGTACTTGTGCATACATGCAAAAAACAAGGCGGGCGAAAAGCGACGCTAAATTCTAAAACGTTGCTTAACTTATATATAACGCATAGATCACAGCTGACATTCAAAGCAAAGCAAATAATTAAATGGGAAGCGGAGACGATAGAGACTAGAGAGTGTAATGAAACTCGTAATACATGTTATGTATATTAATATATTTATTAATCTATATATCATGAAGACTGATCAAGACTCAATCTCCTGGACGGCTGAGCCGGCCGGGCAAAAGACAAACTACGGAGGAAAAGTATTACGTTTTATTATTCTTTTAATGATGCGAGAGGAAAGCAGGGCGACGACCTGCTCCACTAGCAGCAGGGATCGATATCCGGAAGAGGGGAGAGACGAGGGAGCGATGGAGGAGGAAGAAGGAGCAACTGGCCCGCGCATCTCGTGCAGACCGGCGTGCGTGGGCGTGCTGCACGTGATCTTTCTTCCTTGAAAAAAAAATCGAACTGAATTTTTTACTTTGGATTTGATGCTGCAGCGGCAGGACCGAGCGGGCGAGGGATGAGGTAGAACGTGAGGGTGGAATGTTGAGTTTGCCCATGCATAAATTAATGTTATACGCACACAGTGTAATATATACGGCTTGATGAGTAGCTTTTTTCCTCCCTCAATGTGCTTTCTTAATTTCTCCCTTTTTTTTTTCTTTTCTTGGGGTCTTTAGAGTTTGCGCGCACTACTTGATCCGATCCTGTGTTTCTATTATCAAAGTTAGAAAATAGGTTGTAAGTTATTAGTTGTTCATAAGCTTGACCCTCTTGTTTCTTCGGCCCTTTAACAATTGGTGTCAAAGTTGTTGATCAGGATGCACGGTGGGTAGACGCAGTGGAATTCGTAGTAGAGGGGGTCACACTCAAAAAGTCGAGAAAGCCTATAATCCTATAGTTGTTTGTCTCAAGATAGGAGAATCTGAAGTGTGTTTCAGCAGAGATTTAGAAAGAATAAGTTCTAATTGGCAAAGGAAGATACACAAGACAAAGATCGGGATGTGAGAATTGTAAGAAACATAAATTCCATTGACTTTATATATTGGAATTAAAAACATATGTACCTCCTTCGGATAATAAAGGATGACATGAGGGCAGGCAAGAATAGTGTTACGTTCTAGGAACTTATCCTTCCAGACGGGTACGTGTACGAAGTACATATATATGAATTGCAAGTATATATATAGATTACTTGTTAAAAATGTCCCTGCATTTAGCGGCGGAAGTACAAATTAGTGGCTAAAGAAGCCAGCTTCATTTACCCATGAAATGTAAATTTTCATGGGTAAATTAATGTCCCATCATCATTTAGCCACCAAATTTGGTGTAATTTTTTCGTGGCTAAATAAACATGCATTTAGCCACGAAAGTTGAAATTTCGTGGGTAAATGTCAAAAGTTGAAATTTCTCTTTATGTCGCAAGTAGTACTCTGGGTTATTTACCACTATTTTTTTTTTTTTTTTTTTTTTTTGGGGGGCAGGGGGGGGGGGGGGACAAGACTTATACTTAGAGTTAATTTGTAACCGACTTTTGGCCACGAAATATTAACATTTAGTTGTCTGGGCATTCAACCAAGGTCATTAAAAGATAATATAAAATAAGAGACACCTCTTTCCTATAAACTTCCCTTAAAATAAGAGACCTCTCTCTCTCTCTCTCTCTCTCTCTCTCTCTCTCTTATAGGTCTCTCTCGTTGGACTCTCTCATAGGTCTCTTTCACTGGTGTCTCTCTCATTTCTCTCTCTCTCATTTGCTCTATTAATGCTCTCTCTCTCATTTGCTGCTCTCTCTCTCATTTGCTGCTCTCTCTCTCATTTGCTGCTCTCTCTCTCATTTGCTGCTCTCTCTCTCATTTGCTGCTCTCTCTCTCTCTTTTGCTCTTTTTCTTATTGGCTCTCTCTATCTCTCTTGTAATAGAGTAATCTCTGTGTTGTATTAATATTCATTGAGCCCGAAGGCCTTTACAAGATAGAGTTATACGAGTTATAGAAAAGGCAAGAAAAGATTTACATGCCAATTTGGATTGCTATACAGGAATTGGATTCCTAATGAGATAAAAAGATTGTCAATCAATTAGAATCCGAAGAAGTCAGGATCGATAGCTATCTAACACTCCCCCTCAAACTTGGCGGCTTGCAAAAGATGGAAATTTTGCTAGTAAACCGGTCCAACATGGGTCGAGCGAGACTTTTGTAAAGATATCGGCTACTTGATCATGAGTAAGGACATATGAGATCTAAAGGCTACAATTTGCCACCCTTTCACGGACAAAGTAGTAGTCTAGTTTGACATGCTTCATGCGTTCATGGAAGATGGGGTTGGCTGCAGTTTGAGTGACAGACTTCTTGTCACACCTCTCTTTCCTCTCCTTGCTTCTCTATCATCCATGCAACGTACTCTTCCTCCACTACACGTTTCGTTTACCCTACCTGGTATTCCGTTATCGGCCCGTTTCGCCCAAATAAAAACTAACTATTCCGTCACCTGAATTTCTTACCCGATTACCCGCGGGTAACTGGGTAAATAAATGGAAAATAATATTTTATTAATATCTTACTTTTTATAAATTTATAAAAAATATTAAAATTAAAATCATATAAAAACTACATCTAAATTCTTAAATTTATCTAAAAATAACTTAGAACAATTAGGTTAATGTATCAAAGAAATAAGGGCACAAAGTTTTAAATATTTACCAAATTACCATCTCGGTAATCGGGTAGTCGGGTAAGGAATACCCATTATCCATATCCGTTTCGATTAAGAGGCGGGTAATCGGGTAATCGAAATACAATAAGTTTATTCCTTATCCATCCGATTACCATTCTGGTAAGCGGGTAATCGGGTAGTCGGGTAAAACTGCCACCCTTACTTCCATGCCGGTTTCGAATTCTCATGACTAGTAACCACTACTAGAAACCATTGTCTTAGAGACGGTTAATAATTTGACCATCACTAATATAACATTTTTAGCGCGAAAAAATTAATCTTTAGCGACTGGTATGTTTCAAACAACAGTCGCTAATAGGGGTTTTCGTGAAAAACCCAATCGCCCGATTCGCCTCCCTCCCCTCCCCGTCCTCGTCGACATTAGCGACTGTTATTTTTTACTTGACAGTCGCTAATATGAAAAATAGCGGTCGCTAATAGTGTTTTTGTGAAAAACCGGTCCCCCCCTTATTTTATTTCCCTCCGCCCCCCTCTCTTCGACTTTTCATTTTCTACTGTCGTCGGCTCGTCGTCTCTTCCCGCCCTCCTTCCCAGCAACCAAATCAGTGAAGGCTTCAAAATCTAGCTCGCGGTAGTCGGATTTATTCGTTTTTGCATCGTTTGACTCATTACAGGTGATTTATGCAAGCTAGGGCTTCCATTAGGGATAAGTTATTCGCTTCTTCTCTGTTCTAATGCTTTTATCTATAGAGTTTCTTGATTTTTACTGGTTATTGACATGTATTTCGTGATTGCAAATTTGCTGTAGTTGTTGGGACAGTGACCGACGATACTAGGGTTTATGAAGTTCCGGCACTTAAAGTGACCGCTTTGAGGTTCACGGAGCGTGCTAGAGCTAGGATTGTCAAGGCGGGTGGTGAATGCTTGACTTTTGACCAGCTGGCTCTGAGGGCACCTATTGGGTAGAACACGGTATGCTTCAAATCTCCTCTGTTAGCTGAGTGCTAGTGTAGTTTAACATTTGTCTTTCATTCCGATTGGTTTGCATTGCCATTCTCCCATTCTCTGATCGCCTTACATATACTTATGACTTTCCAGAAATTCGGTACTTTCATGTATCAGCCAATTTTAAATCTCTCTGATTTGCATGTTCTTGAACCTAGCAATTATTTTGATTTGCAGAAAGCTGTAAAGTCTTTCTATTTCTTTGTCCGCATTCCTAATTTAGCAAGCTGAGTTAAATTTCCAGCATATTTGGAGGTTGAAGATGTACAATTTTAACACAGTATAAATTACGATATTGAAGCCATTATTCTGAAAACAGTTACTTTTTCGGTATCTTGTTTTTTCATAGAGCATCTTGCAATTTAGTTTCCATTTTGTAACTTTTATTTTTCTTTTCATGGTAGGGGATTATATTTCGAGTAAAGCACATATATAACTATATTTTAAAGCCAATATCCCTGATGCCTCCAATGCCTCCAAGGAGACTTGAACTCAAGATCTCCCATTATAACTCTCTTGTGTGATCACTGAATCCAAATCGATTAATTTCCTACAATAAAGACGCTTCCATATTTAGTGTTTCAATTCTTCAGTTGATTAACTAAAGCTCCTGTTTGTGGGACAATCATTCTCCTGCAAAACTTGGTGAGCAACAAAGTATGTCATTTGACAAATGTTGGAGCTTCTCGAGTCTCCAAGTTTTAAACAGTGCTGTGCATACCTTTTAAAATGGACATTTACAATAAGTTTTTTAACAAAATGCAGAATTTACTGTTTGCTAGTGGTCTTTGGTTTTGTATTAAATGTATTTAGCATTCCCAAGGATAAGACTCCCAATTGGGTCCTTCATGTTATTATTTTAATTCCGATGCCTTCAAAAGACCTGCAAATTTAGTTCTTTATGTTATCATGCTATCATGCCTTCAAAAGACTTGCGAATTTAGCATTCTCTCTATCTTTATCTCTCCTTCACTATCTCCCTCTTTATATCATTTTTGTAGAAAACTCCCAATTCTATGCTCTTACATCCACTTTTTTTGTCATGTAGAATTTCTCGTTTCTATAATTCTAGATGGATTACCATATGGATAGAACTTGAATGTACAAGTATACAACAAAGCATAACCGAGTCAACCCAAAATATTTGGGTGGAGTAAGATACTTCATGGAGTTTGCCATGCAAAAATAGGGCATAGTTAGTAATGGGAAGATGTTATGTCCATGTGCTCAGTGTGAAAACAAGTTTCACCTTGACGTCAAAACCATTGAATACCACATTATTGTTGAAGGATTTATTAATAGATTTATGTACAAATTTGAAATGGAAAAAATTAATCATTGGAGTAATAAAAAATGAATAAACATTTACTGCTAAAGAGGCCAGCCAAAGTGATCTTCGAAAAGTACTATTTCGCAATCACAACCTCAATTTATAGTAAATCTCTACTTTATAGCTGATCATAAACAAAATACTACTGCAAAAATAAACATACAAACATATTTACAAAAATTATATACAAAATATGTGACTATTAGTTTAAGGTTAAATTGCACTTGTAGACATGGAGTCCAGTTCTTTTTTAGTGCAATGTTGCCTATGCTGTGGAAAAAAGTATATGAAGGAAATGTCTTTATACTTTTCCAGTTAATTGAATTGTCTTCCCGCCATATGAAGATCTGATTTTGGTTCAAGTATACACTGTAGAACTATGGTATTGAAGCTCTTCAAGTGTTTTTCAGAAGCTTTAGAAATCCATCTCATAATTTCAGCAAATCGAAGAGCATGAATAACACAGACCTTGAATCAATTTTTTTTTTGAGGAAATTGAAGTGCATTTCATAAAATTGCCGAGGCAATAAGTTACATTTCATCAGTACATCATTACATCATTATCTCAAGGTGGGAGTGTCACTGCTATATTTGTTAATGAGACCCTCTCTTGCAAGCGAATCAGCAGAATGATTGACTGTTCTAATAACATGACTCCATTGGAGAACACTATCCCCCAAAACTCCATATTTCTCTAAACATGTGTAAGAGCCTCCATGGGGGGTCTTTCTTTTGTTGACACCACCTGATCACGTTTTTGGAGTCACCTTCTACTTCAAGCGATTGAGTGAATCTTTCATTGTATAACCGCAGTCCTTCCAGAACTGCTGCAACTTCTGCTTCCGTGGAGTCTTTGATCCCAAGGGCCCCACAGAATGATAACAGTGTTACCGTTATGATCTCTGAATAACCCTCCGAAGCCTGCTGGTCCAGGGTTCCCAAGGGTGGAACCATCAGTATTGAGCTTAATGGTGCCACACCTTGGTGTAGACCATTGGGTATGCTGCCTTATTTGGTGATTGGTATGCTGAGTTGCGACCAGGCTCCAATTCCTTCTCAGTACTTCTCCTTTCGTATCCGCAAACTCCTTCATCGAACTAAGCCATTCCATGGTTTTGTTGATTGCGAGAGTGGCTATAGCGCTCCACTCTTGTTGTTTCCCCTGGAATACTTTCGCATTTCTTTCCTCCCAAATCTTCCATGGGATTATCGAAGCGCTGACTTCTGCCATAATTTTTCCTTTTCTTCCTGTTGCAAGGTTCCTCCACTGCGCCATCAGCTGCCTTGAATCAATCATTCCATAAAAATGTAATTGTAAAATATAACAAGGTAAAATACATACCTGATTGCTAAAAAATAAAATTAGAAGATTAGAACCACTGCATGCTTTCAAATGAATATTTCAGCAACGGACGTTACACTACCAAAGCAACAAAATTATGCATTTTAGAGGGTTTCAATTTCATAAATAGAAACTTAATAAGGTTTCAAATTTAGAAAACTGCAAGTATAAGAAACAAAATTAGAAAGGAAGAAAAAGTATAACAACACGCAGAAACAAAAAAGGAGCTTAGTTCGACCCCTTTCACAATCTATTAAAGAAATGTAACCAATTTCAGAAGCTTAGATTATCTAGTCAATTGAAGAAATAGAAACTTAAATGAGTTTAATTCAAAAGAACAACAATCAAAAGAAACAAAAGTAGAAATGAAATAACAGCATAACACTCATGTTATAAAAATTCTAAAAAATAAAAAATAAAAAATAAAAAACAACCTTGACAGAGAGCTTGGTACTACACTTATCTGCTAAGAATAGGAATTCCACTCCTACTACTTCAGACACTATCAAAATACACGACAGTATATGAGATACTACTTGGGCAAGGAGAAATAGACAACAAAGATAGAAACTATTAACAGAAAGCTTTAGAGGAACGATACGAGACACCTAGATAGAGTAACATGTTAGACTGATCTTAAAAGGTTGAGAGAGAAGCGAAGAAGAGATGTAGAGAGCCAGCGTTCCGGCAATTTTAGAGGGAAACCTAATAGAAAGCTGTTCTAAATACCATAAATTGTAATGACTACTTTTTAGTATGAGACTCGGCTGAGAGTCTTTGTATGGCTCCAAAAAGAAACCCTGTGCATTGCATAACTTTTTTTTTAAATAATTAAAAAAAATATATTTTTACACTTATGACACGTTTTGAAACATATTTTAAAAAATGTTATATTCAAACTTTGACCAAGTTTGACCACCTTGGTCAAAGGCCACGTAGGCAACACGCTTGGAGCGTAGGCCCCAGCGTGTCGCCTAATTTGTTTTAAATAAAAAGACGTAGGCGGCATTTAAATGCCGCCTACGTAAACATAAAAGGTGAGGCGGCTTTTTGAAGCCGCCTTGAAAGATCGAATAAGAGGCGGCTTGAAAAAGCCGCCACACTAGAAAACAGCAAGGCGACTTTTCGATGCCGCCTTTCCGTTGTATTCTTGGGCCATATAAGGTACATGTCGCTTGACTTCTCAATTCAGCTGTTTTAATTTCATCAATCATCATTATCGTCTTTCAAGCTATTGTTGAATGTTGGGAGAGCATCATCTGTTTGAATTCCTGAAAATCAAGCTGCCCGTCCGAGTTCGTATCGAATTTTGTGATCATTCTAGTGCAATCCCCGCCGCCGTCTTCTTCCAGTAAACCTAATCTGAGAAGAATGTCCCCAACTTCGGGCGGAGGGAGATGAACCCGTCATTATTTTGATCGAACACCTTGAATGCTTCCATCAGATCCATCTCCCCCTTTGTCCTCCTCTGTTTTTTTATGCTCGACTTGTAGAACACGACAAATTCCTGCAAATCCAAGCTCGAGTCCAAATGCGTGGCCTTCAACTCCTCGGGGCCCGCATCGAGAGGCGCCCACCTTGTTCAACGTAAAGCTTCGGTTCCTCCGGGTGCTTAGCCTTCCGTCCCCGTTTCGATCCAGCGTCGCAAATATCCTCTGCAGATCCCTGAAACTCATGAGACTTTGAATTGAATTAGGTTTCCCACCTTTGGAGAAAAATCCAAACGAGGGTAGGATGCGATTATAACTGGGCGGAAATTTCGATTACCCACTTCGAGGGACATTCCTCTCATACCAGTCAATAGGATATTGAACTCTGAATTGATATATTCGGATAGAAGAGGAAGTCAGACAAAAAAAACAAAAAAAAAATATCTTCTGCAACTTCCAGGCAGGGGGCTTTGACGAAAGAGAAGCGAAAATTAGAGGTTAGAAATCCGTGGTGTGTGCGTGTGAGGATTGAGTGTTAAAGAAATTAAAACAGCCGAATTGAGAAGTCAAGCGTCCTGTACCATGTACGGCCCAAGAATACAACGGAGAGGCAGCATTGAAAAGCCGCCTTGCCGTTTTCTAGTGTGGCGGCTTTTTGAAGCCGCCTCTTATTCGATCATTTAAGGCGGCTTCGAAAAGCCGCCTCACCTTTTTTTTTTATGTAGGCAGAATTGAAATGCCGCCTACGTTTTTTTATTTTTAAAAAAATTAGGTGACATCTTTTGGCGTGGGTGCCGGTGATGTGCTTACGTGTGGCCTTTTTGACCAAGGTGACCACCTTGGTCAAAGTTTGAATATGACTTTTTTGCGAATATGTTTCAAAACGTGTCACAAGTGTAAATATATATATATTTTTAATTATTTAAAAAAAAAGTTCTGCATTGCACGAGGTTTTTTTTTGGAGCCATACAAAGACTCTCAACCAAGTCTCATACTAAAAAGTAGTCATTACAATTTATGGTATTTAGAACAGCTTCTTTCTATTAGGTTTCCCTCTAAAATTGTAGGAATGCTGGCTCTCTACATCTCTTCTTCGCTTCTCTCTCAACCTTTTAAGATCACTCTAACACGATACTCTATCTAGGTGTCTCGTATCGTTCCTCTAAAGCTTTCTGTCAACGGTTTCTATCTTTGTTGTCTATTTCTCCTTGCCCAAGTAGTATCTCATATACTGTCGTGTATTTTGATTCAGTGTCTCAAGTAGTAGGATTAGAATTCCTATTCTTAGCAGATAAGTGGAGTAGTACCAAGCTCTCTGTCAAGGTTATTTTTTATTTTTTATTTTTTAGAATTTTTATAACATGAGTGTTATGCTATTATTTCATTTCTACTTCTGTTTCTTTTGATTGTTGTTCTTTTGAATTAAACTCATTTAAGTTTCTATTTCTTCAATTGACTAGATAATCTAACCTTCTGAAATTGGTTAAATTTCTTTAACAGATTGTGAAAGGGGTCGAACTAAGCTCCTATTTTGTTTCTGCGTGTTATACTTTTTCTTCCTTTTTAATTTTGGTTCTTGTACTTGTAGTTTTCTAAATTTGAAACCTTATTAAGTTTCTATTTATGAAATTGAAACCCTCTAAAATGCATAATTTTGTTGCTTTGGTAGTGTAACGTCCGTTGCTGAAATATTCATTTGAAAGCATGCAGTGGTTCTAATCCTCTAATTTTATTTTTTAGCAAGCAGGTATGTATTTTTCCTTGTTATATTTTACAATTGCATTTCTATGGAATGATTGGTTCAAGGTCTGTGTTATTGATGCTCCTCGATTTGCTGAAATTATGAGATGGATTTCTGAAGCTTCTGAAAAACACTTGAAGAGCTTCAGTACCATAGTTCTACAGTGTATACTTGAACCAAAATCAGATCTTCATATGGCAGGAAGGCAATTCAATTAACTGGAAAAGTATAAAGACATTTCCTTCATATACTTTTTTCCATAGCATAGGCAACACTGCACTAAAAAAGAACTGGTCTCCATGTCTACAAGTGCAATTTAACCTTAAACTAATAGTCACATATTTTGTATATAATTTTTGTAAATATGTTTGTATGTTTATTTTTGCAATATTTTGTTTATGATCAGCTATAAAGTAGAGATTTACAATAAATTGAGGTTGTGATTGAGGAATAGTACTTTTCGAAGATCACTTTGGCTGGCCTCTTTAGCAGTAAATGTTTATTCATTTTTTATTACTCCAATGATTAACTTTTTCCATTTCAAAGCTGTACATAAATCTATTTTTTAATTTTCTTTTGATTTTTATAATATTGGTGAACTTTTGATAGTTTGGTTACTATATTTTTTGAAAATGACGATTTTATTGCTGTCTAAAGGTAGTTTACAAGAATACAATAGATTACATAAGTTAAAAGGGCCAGTGAACATGATTGATAAACTGTTCTATTTCAAGTATTTCAAGTAATGACAAAGCCCATTTTTAAAAAAAAAGGTAATCACAAAGCCTGGTCTTCAGTGAGCATGATTGATAACTTACAATAAATTTATTCTATAAGGCACTTCAATTTTCAATTTTCGCATGAGTCACAAAATGAATGTGCCGAATTTAAAGTATATGCCCATCCATGTGGTTGTGCTGCTTTACTAGTTATTGAAACTGAAAACTTGCACAAGCATTTTCTGAACAAAGGTTTAGAAAAGTGACACTTTTGTGCACCCCTTCTCTAAATTTTTGATTTCTAAGTTGATTTTGATTTCTAAGTTTATTTTAATTTTTTTTTCTAAATTTTAGTTATTTTTGTGAGTCCAGGTTGTTACTATAAATCCTTAAATGGCTTTAATGCAAGCTGCCAAGCGGCCAACTGCATTTTTGCTGAAACAGACAAATGCTTATAGGCAGTTTGGGCACAGTTACTCTTATGGAGCTTTTAGAGGGCAACAAGTTTCTGATTTGAGAGACTCACGGGATTCTTTCTGCCATTATTGTTTTCAAAGCCTGTCTGGACGTCTTTTGTTCTTGAGAAGGTTTAGTAGTGAACTGCCTGCAACGGAGCAGGTGAGTCTTATCAGGCAATTAAGAGAAAGGACAAGTGCTCCAATGAAAGATGTCAAAGCTGCTCTAGTTGCTAGCCAGTGGGATATAGGTTAGTGCCTGTTTCTTTTTTTTAATAGCACTATGCTATTCTTCTTTTTGCATAGGGCCCTACAAATGACTAAAACGTGTTGTCAATATTTTTTTTTGTTTGATGAAGTACTTTATGTTATTTCTCATTACAATGCTCATGCAGAGGAGGCTCAGAAGGATTTGAGAAAAAGGGGAGTGGTTCTGGCATCAAAAAAGTCCTCAAGAACTGCTGCTGAAGGATTTCTTGCATTGGCCCAAAATGAGAAAAAGGCTGCTGTTATTGAACTTAACTGTGAGACGGATTTTGTTGCCAGAAATGAAGTTTTTCAATACTTGGTCCGTAGAAAAAGCAATCCTATTTTATGTCATATTGGTTTTGTTCTTCTGCAATGTTTTCCTTTGTTAGTCTATGAACACTGTGAGACTGATTTTGTTGCCAGAAATGAAGTTTTTCAATACTTGGTCCGTAGAAAAAGCAATCCTATTTTATGTCATATTGGTTCTTTTGTTCTTCTGCAATGTTTTCCTTTGTTAGCCTATGATCTTTCCTTGTTGAAAGGCTATCTAAATCCTCTAGTCATTTTACTCATTTGCATTTCGCTCATTTTCTTGTTGCAACTCCAGGATCTCTCCTAGTTCGTTATATCTCAAATTCCTGCATGAAAATTTAAGTTTCGGTTGCTTTACTTAAAGGCATTTTGAACTATCAGTGTTTTTTAACATTAAAAAGGAGAGAGAATTTGACAATCCGAGAGTCTAACCACAAAATCAACCTGTCTCATACATCAGATGAAATTGACCACATTGCTAAAACAAAGGTCTGAATTACACAACATTATATTAAGATGATGCACCATATCAGATTAGGAAAAAAATGCAGAATTTATGGGGTAATTGTATTTGACATTCAGGATTTGTTTCTGAGAGAAACCCTTTCCCCAGTAAACCTCCTGAATCACTCTGACAATGGATCCTGTTTGATGAGGTCAAAAGTACTTTCTTGATGGAAACTACACACAATAGATTCAGTTTTGGATGAAATACTGGTAAAAAATGGTTAGAGACACAAATAAAAGTTTTGAAAATCCTGAAAATATGACTTTCATCATAATGTTCTGATTTGCGACATCTGAAACTTCTTTACCCTCTTCTGTCCATTTTCAAATATTGGGAGCCACAATTCTTTTGTTGCATAAGTAATTCCTCAGCATTGTAAAGCTTCCGCAATACAAGTTTGATCAGAATGTTATAACTTCGTTCTGTTGAGTGAGTATTTGGAGCGTTTATATACTGCCCCAAACGAAGTTCATAAAATTTCTCATCTGCTTTCAAAAAAAGTTCATAAATATACAATAAAACTGTGACAATAAGGATATGTCTGTATCAGGAAAAGTTCAGACTATTGTCAACATATTGAAGTGAAGACTATTAAAAGGCACTAGATGATTCACAGAGTTTGCCAGCCTTCCTTAGCAACAACTAGCATTGAATATTGTTGCCATATCCAACAATGTTAAACAACATAAGATAGGAAGGACATCCTTGAACAGACACGTGTTCAGTTTCATAGTTGCATTAAATTGCTTTTGAGCTACTATTTTCTGTCAGAAGAATTTCCCTAAAATTGTTTACTGTCATCATTCGGGCCAGGTGTTATTCATTATCCTATATGCTGCTTCTGTGTTACTAGTTTTGTGTTTTTTTTTTTAATTTTTTTTTTTAAATTCTTATTGCTTCCCCCTCCATATGGTACCGTGCACAATTTGCAGGCTCTGTCTTTGGCTAAACAAGCATTGTTAATTGAATGTGATCAACAAAATTCAATGGGTTCTGTCATTGGATCCGACCAATTGCAGGTGAGATTTTACATGTGCTACAGATTTGGATCTTGACTGCTCATAAATTCTACATGCCATGATTTTTTTTTGATGCAGTGGATGAAATCAATTATTGTATCCTATCATGTAAATGTGTTTGAATGAAGCTCCCTACATTTGTATTATGAAATTTTGCTGGATTTTTACTTGTGATATAAGTTACAAAGAAAGAGTCCCTAACAACTAGGGATCAGAAGGCCACCCCCTCTTTAGCAAGTGTGTCTATCAGAAGTTGGTTGATCTCTAAAAACATAGGACCACATACAGAACATGGACTGGGCTAAGGATATGACTGCCTTGTAGTGATAGGCTACTCTTCAAGGAGTCAATGAGTGAGGCGCCAAGCCCTGATGTTACCGGAGTCCCTCTCAATATATAACTGGCTGGAGCAGAGGGCAAAGAAACAACGACGGCCGTGAAGAAGTCCCTAGAGCCCAACAAGATGTAGAATCACCATGGTGGCCAAGAAGGCACACATATGAGAGGAGCATGTCACCATCTGAGTCCCTAATGATAGGGGTGCAATTGAGCCAAGCAAGCCCAAACCTACCTTGGTTCGAGCTTGACTCCTGAAAGAAAATAAGTTGTTGAACTCAGTCCCGAGCTCTGTTTCAGCCAATCACTTAAGCATGAACTTGGACTGATACAATTTTCGAGCTCAAAGTCTAGCTCAAGCCTACTTGATGATGGCATAAAAAATTGCTTTGTGATGGGATATCAAACTAAGCGAGCCAAGGATGCTCATGGCATGACCAAACATCTTGATTTTCTCTCACTCAACCATGCAATAAACATGCTAAACAAGGGGAAATAACTGAACATAAGGAGAGATAAATCTTCCAGGCTTGCCATATCTTGTGTATGTTTCTTTCTTTAGATGACAATGGAAAGGGACAATGCAAATTTTTCGTTCGTCATTGTGCAAACTGTAGTAGTAATGTAAACTATAAAGTGATGCAATAGCATCCCCTACATCATCCCATCTAGGGTTGATGTGGATGAAATGGTTGATTGATTTGAGAAGGCTTATGAGATGAAAAAGAAGATAAATTAAAGCCTTTAAGTGCTGGTAAATTTATGTTATTTTATTTTAATGAGCTATTAGTGGGGTTTTTATTTTCTAAAAAAATCACACATTTACCACTTCACACCACACTCTTGGATACTTCACACCACACACTTGGAGTTAGTGGACATGTTGGACTCTTCTATTTTTAGATTGTTGGAATTTTTCTTGTATTAGGAGTTATGGAACTCTTTATTTTTAGACAAGTGTTACTTTATGCATGTAAAAAGGAGGATCACCAACCTATAAATACAATGTAATTTGCCCTTACTTGGGCATCACTCCTATTGAATAAAAGCTATTATTTTTCTCCTACTTTTGAGTTGTTATCCTTTGTTTGCTTGTCTTTTTTAATTATTTTTTGTTGGTTTAAGGTATTAGATCCCCTTCTAAATATTCCATTCACCAGCAAGTAGGGTTTGGATTAACATCCTACTTTGCCACCACTTTGTGGAAGCTCACGCCACCCTTTTCTTGGTGTAGGCTTGATCCGATCCCTTCCGAGTTCTGCCTTCTTTGTTCAAAATCTTATCTTGTGTTAATCGGTGCATTATAAAGGAAGAGGAGCTTTGAGAGCAAAATTTCAGACACATGAGAATGCCAACAAGAGAATCGAAAAAATTATAGATTGGAAGGAGATGTTGAAACACTTTATTTGAGGAAAAATGGAAAAGAAAGGAGGAAAAAAAAAAGATGAGGAATAGAACACAAGCAATGAGCAATGCACTTGTAACACAAAAAAAAGAGGTTTAGAACAATGAAGGTTGAACTCGGAGGGGACCAGATCAAGCCTACACCAACAAAGGGTGGCGTGAGCCTCCTCAAAGTGGTGGCAAGGTTAAGAGATTAATCCAAATCTTACTTGCTGGCTAATGGGATATTTAGAAGGGGATCTAATACCTCACACAACCAACCAAAAGTAATAAAAAGACAGAAGCAAACAAAGGGATAACAACTCAAAATTAGGAGGAAAACTTAGCTTTCATTCAATAGGAGTGATGCCCAAAGAAGGGCTGATTACAATGAATTTATAGGTTGGTTATCCTCCTCCAACCTTGCCTAACATGATACTTGTCTAAACATAAAAAGTCCTAATACAAGAATAAGTTCAAAAGCCTAAAATAAGCAAAGTCCAACATGTGCTTAAATCAACCAATAATGCTCCAAGTGTGTGGTTTGAAATGACATGTGTAGATTACCTAGAAAATAAAGACTCCAACTACTAAATCATTAAAATAAAACCGACATAATGTTGCCAACACTAAAGGGTTTCAATTCTTCTTAATTTTCCTCTCATAAATCTTCTCAAATTGATCAATCACTTCTTTCACATGAACCCTAGATGGAGATGATGTAGGAGATGTTATTGCATAAGAAGGCAAGGAAAAATATTTAATAATATAAAAGAGGAAAGTGATGAAAATTCTTTACACAATAATGAAAACTGATTTGAGCCAAGTTTCTTCAAATTTGAGTTTGGCTTGAATATGATAATGAGCTTATAAGGTAGTCTGAGGCACAATGAAGCACTTGGATGTGGCCCTATTGTCTGGAGAATCCTTCTCTATGGGATTACTTCCCACTAGTGCAGGGTGGTGGATTATTCCTATTAGCCATCTCTATAACGAGCTTATAAGGTAGTCTGATGCACAATGTGGCACTTGGATGCGACCTTGTTTTCTGGTGGATCCTTCTCTGTGGGATTACTTCCTACTAGTGCAGGGTGGTGGGTTATTCCTATTTGCCATCTCACCCAAACATATTTCATGGGCAGAGAGTGGGGTCTGAAGTGGGATATAGATTTAGGGGTGTATTGGGTGTGACGACAATGGTAGTTGATAAGAAGGGTGAGAGGCTTGAGGATGACAGTGAGGAAAGGGTCACCGTCACCAGGGAAGAGAAGAGAGATGTGATAGACATTTTTTGAGGAAAGAGATGTGATAGACATTGAATTGGTGGTCTAGGGCTTCTTGGCTGAAGGAGTTTGGTGGGGGTGAAGTGGATGGGGGTGGGATAGTAATGGTGGTAAATGAGGGGTGCCATTGGAGCTAGTGCAGAAAAGAGACTGTTGACATCTATTATGGTCTTTGTTTCTGCATATTTTTGATCGAACCCTGTTAACACCACATTTCCACTAGGCTTGGGAGGAGGTTAGTGGTCCAGGGTGGAGGCATCCCATCCCCTTTAGCTGTTTTGCCACCACCACCTTTGGCAATGATGACAGAGATTCGGCCTATGCATATCGTTCAGTTTCAAGTATTGAATGTATTATTAATAGTTCTAGTTTTATTAAGATAAATGATTCCACTTCAATGGTACCGATTGTGCATCATTTTTGGTGGGAATGCAAACCTTTCTTATTTCTCAATTTCAAGTTTTAAATGAGGGTTTAGGAGATTGACTTTCATATATCTTAATAAAAACAAAGCATTTTCCTCAAAAAAAAAAAAAGAGGGTTTAGGAATTTTATATATTCCCAGTACCCTAATGTTTGCTCACCAGTTCTGTCAGATTTTTCCGTAAAGCTGGGTTTTATTATGTACTCAGCTCGAGGGAATTGCTGCATGCATTTCTTCTTCTTCTTCATCACATCATCATCATCATCATCATCTTCTTCTTCTTCTTTTGTTGTTGTTGTTGTTGTTGTTCTTCTTCTTCTTCTTCATCATCGTATTGTGTTGTGACTCTATTATGTTTTTCCATCCTCCTACCTTCTGTCTATTTTAACATAGCGTTCATACTTCATAGGATTTGAACATTACTTTGGAGCATCCCAAACTGAATGGCGAGACTACTGTACGAAGTGCAATCACAGAAGTTGCAGCTATGATGGGTGAGAATGTAAAATTCCGAAGAGGTTTCACATTATCCACAAGGTCTTATGGTGTAGTTTCAACCTATCTTCATACAAGTCCACAGCCAGGTACTCAAAAAATTCCATCGAAAATATATAATATTCTTTGATAAAATCATAAAGACACCTGTACTTGCAAAATTATCTGCTAACCATTTGGCACTAATAATTTTCTGGGACCACTGAAAATTGAGACCTTGATATAAACTATCATACATATGCCAAATCTTTTCCCTTCTCCGCTTTGATTTCTTCACCGAGCACTTTCACAAAAGCACCTTTTGTTCTCCGAGGCAACTGAATTGCAGCCTTAGTAGACTTTTTTTGGGATTGTTATCAGCCTCAGTAAGCTGTTTGATCTGAACACAATGCTGCTGGTAGTTAGATCTCAAAGATGTGCTGCAAATTCTTACTCTCTTCAGTGATCATCTCCTGGTTTGGTTGGTGGAGTGACTGTTTTTATTTTTTTAAAATTGAGAAAAAAAGATATGATGATGCAATGGAATCCTGTGAAATGCTATGAATAGTTATTGCATTTGCTTTAGATGTGGGAGTTAATGGATTATCTTCATGTATGTTTCCTGGACCACTCTGGTCAGAACCATGATAATCTCCATCTGATTTATTAACTGATCACAATGGGAGCCATTTTCAATTGAGTGTGGAAATTAGATTATTGCTAAAATCTGTAAACCTCATGCATGAATAATCTTGCATTCCTTTCTCCTGGAAACAAACTGTATTAAAAGAGAATTTGATCTTCAGTCCATACTCAGCGCTGTTCATTCCATCCTCATGCAGGAGAGAATGTAATGGACAGAGGAAAGTTACAGCTCCACTCCACAGAATACAGTATGAA
Organism: Aristolochia fimbriata; assembly: GCA_019845555.1. Taxonomy (NCBI): domain Eukaryota; kingdom Viridiplantae; phylum Streptophyta; class Magnoliopsida; order Piperales; family Aristolochiaceae; genus Aristolochia; species Aristolochia fimbriata. The sequence continues at coordinate 4,696,995 of CM034083.1, forward strand.
AATGTCGGTTTTTCCATTTTGAACCTATAACAGAAGGTTGTCTTCCTCCCACTCCAACATCCACATGCAGTATCCTTTGATAGACTCAAAAGATCTTTCACCACTGCCAACGTCCCTTATCTGAAAACAAATCCATCCAGCCTCATCAGGTTCTATCCTTCTCCATTCTAAGCCAGTTGTGATGTCTCTCTTCCTCCTATCTTTGATCATGATGTGCTTTCGTTTGTGATGATTGGATTTTTTTCTCCCATCCTTCTCACTTTCTCACTCTCGCCATCTCATCTTGTCAATTTTTTAACGGCACTGAGTTACATGAAAAGGTACATTGTTAAAGTCCTATTATGGTGAACTGGCTTCTATAATAAAAGTGACACCTAATCATATAGCAAATAACCAAACTACCTTTGTTCTTCATAAGGTCCCAAAAGACTTTCCACAAATCTTGACCATCATCAGGATTGTCAGTGGGTCAGATTTGGATCCGAATTGTTTGATAAAATTCGTTATTTCTGATTGTTTAATCGATATCCGGATCCGAAATGAATCTGGATTTGGAGGGAAGAGGTTCGTATTCAGAATCTCACAGACTGCCTGGGTTATGCTCCCATATTCTTCCTTTCAGTCCCTGAACCGACCGAATTTTGTATTTCCCCTCTCTCTCTTTGCCATTTCTGCCTTTGCTTCTTCAAATTTCTGGCTTATTGTGTACCATTATGTATTTCTGAATATTGTTTCCCAAAATCTTTGCGGCCTCTCTTACCTACCTCATGTACTCTTTCTTCCACCTGGTATGTTGCTTATCTTATTGTTTTGTCTTCACTCCTTGATCACCCTCAGCAACCATCAGTCATACATTTTGCATGCACTTATCATTTTCTTGGCTTAGAGGGTCAAGGCAAGGACATTTCCCTCTTTGTCATTTTTTACTTCTTTCTTTTTTACCTATTTGAACCTTTTTTTTTTTTGAGGAAAATGCTTTATATATATATATTTTTTTTTGAAATAGGTGCTTTATATTTTATTGAAAAATGAAATTTAGGTTACAAGTGATTGGTCTACTCTCATATCTAGTGAAGAAAGTTGTACCCCTTCTCTAGCTAAGCTATCTGCCAAGGAGTTGGCAGACCTAGGGATACATTGCCACTCATGAACAAATGTAGAAGCAAGAAAAAAAATCTCTCTAAAGTGATACAGAAACCTCCATGGGGGAACGGAGGTTTGCCTACAGCATTATATTACTTTACTTGAATGTCCTTCTACAAACAAGGCTTCAGTAAAATGAGAACGGAAACACCTGAGTGCATGAAGCACACCATGAACTTCAGCTGCTGTAGAGTTTTCAATTCCTAAAGGACCAGCAAATGATAGCAATATCTACCCCTCCGAGTTCCTAAACACCACTCCAAACCCCGCTGGGCCTGTGTTGCCAAGGGATGACCCGTCAAAATTGACCTTGATCATCCCAGTTGGTGGGGGGAGCGGAATGGAAGCAACCTCTAGCCATGCTGCTCTGGATGCTGTAATCTGTGTCACTAATCTTGCCCTTCATTGCCAGCCACTGAATGACCCGATTCTTTGGACCCTTTTTGTTGAATCACTTGCTGGATGATGGATTTTTCTTGCCTGTTATGTCGTTTGCTATGAAACCTCTCTAAATTCTTATTTCATCTTTATCTAGCCAAAGGGTCACAAAACTTGATTGGTATGAGTCCTGTTACACAGAGGCTTCTCTGTATTGCTGACTCTTCTATGCGTGTATTATGCACTGTTTGAGTAAATGAAGAGTGACTATGAATATCTAAACATGGTTAATAATGCTGATTCATTAGTGGCTCTTGAAACTTTGGTATGATTGAGAATGAATGTTGTTGTTTCAAGTTATTAAGTGAATAGAATTCTTGGAACAGAATATTGTTCCTTTATATTTTTAGTATAAGAAATTGAGTAGAGAGAGGAAGAAATAGAAACAATTCTTGTCGGGGTCGAGCTTGACCTCTAGCTCTCCTTTTATGTCTTAAGGAGCGTACTAGTAAAAAGATGTAAATGGCTCTCCATTCTTGAAGTGTAATAACCCACTATCTATAGCTGCGAATGACTTGTCATTGAAGACATAAAAATGTCATTTATATTTTTCGCACACTCATATAATCAAACAACTCTATGCACAACCGAATTACCAAAATAGCCAGAAATACTAATTCAACAAAGTTTTGTTCTTTTGGTCTTGGCACAATTTCTATTACTTTTTTTTAATTTTTATTTGTTTTCAAATTCAAATATTGTCTGACAGGTCTGACTTCGAAACCCTATATGAAATTTCAGTATATGGATTGAATGCAGTCCATTAGTCCTAACAAATACTTACTATTTAGCCCTAGTAGGGTGATATAAACTGCTTACTGAACTCAAGTCAAATAAAACCAGATTACAAATACTACCAACCTCGGGCTTTAATAGGAGCCAAAACAATATAACTAACGGTGCTAGGAATAACTTCCCTGCCCATAGTTATCAAGTTTCTCATAGACTATTTGTGTAAAATTCTACTAACAAATATCAAATAAAACCAGATTACGAACATACCAAGCTCAGGTATTTATAGGGGACATATCAATGTAACTAACAGAACTAGGAATAACTTCCCTGCCCATAGTTATCAAGTTTCTCATAAACAATTTTTGTAGAGGCCTATTGACAAATAGCCACTGTGATGCAATGTGAAGTTTGAGTTCATCTCTAACTTCTAAATTATTACCAAAGTTTGGAGGTCTCTCAGGTAATAAGACAATCTTTCTAATCCTTGAACTGTCTGATGTTATTCTCAGTCATGCATACTAGAATTTATGTTATAACAATTCTTTTTTCTTGTATGGGAATAACTCAGTTTCTAATATTTGGTTAAGATAGCTTGGTTGATGGGTGTGGGTGTGAAACTTTTAACTCTATTAGGTAGTTTGTTGATAAAATGTAGTGGATGCATGCATGTTCTTTCTAAAAAAAAAACATGTTTTCATTGTAATGGCTGTAATGAAATTCTGTGCAAAATGTGCTTGATAGTAAAAGAAGTTTGCAGCTATCATTATTTTTCAGTGTCTTTTTTTTTTCCTTTTTTTTTTCTTGTGGAACTTACTTTTTGGTTCTTTCAGCTTTTGTGATTTTTCAGTCATTCCAATACAAAGTTATTTGGTGTTACTATTATGTCTTGGTCAGGCGTAGGACGAATGGCTGGAATCTTGACACTTGAAACTGAAGATGATAATGTTCCACTGGGTGCCCTTCAACAACTTGGTTCCTCATTGGCAATGCACATTGTTGCAGCCAGGCCACTATTCTTATCAAAAGAACTAGTTTCTTCTGAAGCCATAGAGAGTGAACGTGACATTCTCAAAACTCAGGTTCTTTTTGCAGTATTTAGCATTGATTACATATTAGCAGTTATGAAATGAAAAAAAAGAGGTTAAATTTCTTCAATGGTTTCTTTTTCCATGAAACTTGTGTTGTCTTAGGCAGGTAAGTTCAAGACTCTGCAAACTGCGGTCAAAGTCAGATGTGCATATCTAAGTTGTCTAACTTGAATCTTGATTCATTGTGTCAAACCACTCTGACTAAATTAACAGAAAAGTATTTGTATATTTTATATCTCAATGATATATTTTCTGCATCTAGTTTTTAAAATTAATTGAAAGATCAAATATTCATTTTTTGTGACAAATCGTTGGAGTTGCAAATGAAAGTGTAATTTCAGACATAGCATGTTAAACAACTGGTGTTGGTTTAGCAAAACCAGAATCTGGGAGAGAGTGGGGCATGAATGCTTATAGTTTGAAGGATTTGTTGCTTCTTGGTTGTCATTGTCACAAGCCATTCAGAAAGGCTTGAGGAGGACAGAGATCAGTACTAGCCAGATATACACAAGGCTTTTATAGAATGTTAGTTAAATTTGAAGAGATGATCGACAAAGTGCAAAAAAAAAAACATAAAAAGGAAGTCCAAGGGAGCATCAAAGGAAGGCAAGGAAAAGAAATTTAGAGGGGATGCAAGGTTTTAAAAGCTAATAATAACAGTAGCATAGTTTTGGGAGGAGTTGAAAATAAGATGAAGGATCCATGAAAATCATTTTTTGGAATGTCCAAGTATTGCGTTCTTCAAGTAAGAGAGCAAATGTTTGATATGTGCTGAAAGAAGGTGATGCACAGCTAATCATTCTTCAAGAAATCAAATGGTTAGTATTGATCAGAATATTTTGAATGATTTTTCTCCTTTTCAGAATCCTGAGCTTGCCTTTCATGAAGCTGAGGGTACTGCAGGTTGTATTCTAAAACTTGGTAATCCACATTTTGTTAATTTCGAGGAGACTGAGTCTGGTAATTTCTGCATTGGGGTTTTTGTCTGAGGACTTTTTGGATAATAGAAATTGCACTATTGGAGGTGTTTATGGCCCGTCATTATCAGGAGTAAGGGCTTGTTTGGCAAGAGTTGGAGGATTTAATGGGTAGATGGAACATTCCACGGGTGATAGGAGGAGATTTCAACACAATCAGGTTTTGAGCTGAGAAGCTTCCTTGAGCATGCACAATTTATTCTTCTATGAGAGCTTTTAATGATTTCATCTATGCCTTTGCTCTTGAAGAAATTCCTTTCACGGGTAAGAAGTGCATATGGTCCAATATCCACATAAGGTCAATTGTGTCAAAATTGGACAGTTTTCCTGGTTACACATGAATGGTTATGCCTATAATGGTGGATACCAGAATTGAGCAATGGGGCCAAAGACACCTTAAGTTAGACTACTTTTGGCTGCTAGAGGATGACTTTTTACCTATTGTGGAACACAGGTGGAGATCAAAATGTGGTCTCATGAACATTTTGCTGAAACATCTAAAAGATTAGATTATAAGGTGGTGCAGAGCTAAAGAAGTTGGTCTCGGTTGCACCAGTGATCAATCTTCAATCTCAGATATCTTTTCTAGATGAATTGGAGGAGACTAGGGGGCTTCGCAAAGAAGAATTTTTGGGCAGAAGGGGAGACAAAACAGGAGTTACAAAAGCTAATAAACTGAAACAGAAACTTGTTGGAAATAGAGGTTGAGATACAGATGGTTAAAAAAAGATGACACTAATTTTAGATTTTTCATTCAGCTGCCTTGGCCAGAAGAATGATCAACCAAATCAATCAAACTTACATTTATAGTGTCTTCTTTATTTAGATCCTTATTTTCTTCTTTTTTTTTTTTTTTTTTTTTGACCATTTTTTATCTATTTCATTGTCATTCAGGCAGAACGGTCAGGGAAAAGCCAAATTGCCATTACAAAAATGGTGGAAGGTCGTTTAAGGAAGTACTTTGAAGAAGTGGTGCTGTTAGAACAAAAATTTATTATGAATGAGAGTGTCAATGTGAAGGTAAAACACTAATACCTTTTTCCTTGTCATAGTCTTGTTAAAGCTACATGGGAGCTGGGATTTTCCAAAGCTCCTTCCTGGCATTGAGGGCATTTTCATTTGGGTGCTGGATCTTTTGCTGGGAGTCCAAGATGGCTCTTAGCAAACCGTCCACATATAATGTAATTTGTTTTCTTTAGTTCTATCCAGATAGGATGAGGTTTACCATGTCTTCATGAAAACCTCCATATACATACCAAGACCCAAATCAGCTATTTATACCTTGTCCACAGTAAAGTGGCTGTTTCAAAGACTTTTAATTGGGCTCTTGAACTTTCCAAAAAGGAAAATAACAAAAAGTACAACAGAAAACTGGACTCTTCAATTTGATTTAGCTGGAATGGTTGAATTATTTTACTTATTTAGGTGTTACCAATATTATTAGGTTGCTGATTTCTTTCAGTGTATTGCAGTCCCTGCTAAATGATCTATCAAAAGAAGTAGGTTCAACTGTTCACATCGGCAAATTTTTGCGAGTCGAAGTTGGGGAAGGGATACAAAAGTAAACCTCTTACTTCATAGTTCTGTTCATCCAAAATCTTAAATAATTGGAATCACTAGTATGTCTCTACTTTACCAATGTAGCATGACTTTTATCTCATTTTGATTCCAGACTGCCATTATTTTCAGGAGATCAATTGAACTATGTTTATTCTAACTGCCTCTTTTCTTCTGTGCCAGTACTTTTTTGCCGTTCTCTGATTAAGGTTTTGGTCATATGCAGGGATGTCACAGCCAATGCCCCAGAGGCTGTCGCACAGAATGCTTAGGAGTCTAGTTTCAGCTATCTCATTGAGCACGTGGTTGCAACAAAGTATATGCAAGAAGTAGGAAATTTTGATGATCTCTGCTGTTTTGCGTGAGGGTAAACCCTGCCATCAATGAATGGAGATGTTGTAAACTCAACTGATTTGATTTTACTGCATCTGTATTAGAGAGAAAGTTGCAGATTAACAGGCATAATCTTGTTACTATTTCCATTCATTTAACCTTAAGATACTCTTGTTCTTCTTAGCAGTTTTTATGTGGAAAAACCTTTTTCTCTTTCCCCATTTTTCAACTAAAACTGGGTTGTTGCCCCCTCTTTTATCTTCCGTATTATTGATCTTCATCAGCATACATGAACCTTTTCTTATGCACAATCTCTAATCGTCCATGAAGCTCATAACTATCTCTTCCAGTCTTACCGTTAGGTCACCATCTGTTTTCAGTTTATCGATGTTAGTAAATCCATTGAATGTTCAATCCATTAGGTAACCATCTCATTTCTGTACTTATTTGGTGGGACTTTCGATCCATTCAGTGGAGAGTGGACCACGGAGCCGGCCCAGTTTTCCGAAGAATTCGAGGCACACTTTCAAAAAATACTGCCACTTCCCTCACCATCAGAGGGTGTTCAGTTTTTCTAGTATCTTATCGGTACATGCATAGAGTACATGGTGTGCTTCGATTTCGAAGAGAAGAACCGCTTCCGTGGATATTGGCCGGAAAATGGGGTGCCGTTTTCTAAACTTTTAGTTGATACAACCACTACTCCTCCGGGGGAAGTTGCGAGATTGTGGATTCAGTGAATTACAGAGCACCGAATGCTGGTACATTCCTCTCGTGGATTAGCCACCCGAAGAAGAAGAAATTAGTTCAGCAGAACAATGAGGTTCACACGATACTTTTCAAGGTTAATGGGTGTGATGACAGCATTGTTTGATTTGAGTGAGTGACTTTTGAACAGAACAGGATGAGCTTCAATTCCCACCACCAATTTCTGATCTTGAAGCTCATCCAGCCACTGCTCCAGGCGATCGAAGTTGCCAGCTTGTGGATTCAGAATAAGAGATCTCCGTATATATAAAGAAGAAAGAAGAAGAAGACGGACTCGAGGATTTTTTTATTATGAAGGATTCTGAAAAACTATTTTCACGTGCATGGATTGGCAAATAATTATTTTTTAAATAGTAATTACATTTACAATTATTGCTCCGTACGTCGATCTGTGAGCTGAATTCCTGAATCTGCTCTCTTCTTCTATATATGTGCATTATGTGCTGGCTTCCTAGACTCGAATATGCACGAGACCTGATGATGAGACCACCTTGAATGATAGGCCAAAGTGGGTTCCAATGCAATCTTTGTTCGACCCCCATAATTTATAAAATACAATTAAAATACAACAGTAAGAATTTATTTACTATCATTTATAACTAAATTGAAGAAAACAATTAATGGGAAAAAATTAAGAAAAAATTAATTATCATCAGTACGTAAGAACCAGATTAATTAATCCCTTGCATATATATGTACAGCATTTAATGGAATTAATTATTTCCTCCCCATCACAAAGATCTCTCTTTAAATTCCTGCAGCTGGAGCAGAAAAAATTAATTAGCTAGCTCTAAGAAGATTAATTAAGAAACCTAGATTGTTGAATTTTAAATGTTATTGTCTCTCAACCAGTGTTTTAAAAACCGAACGGAACCGGCCGGTCCGACCAGGTTAAACCGAAATCGGAGGCCAGTCCGGTTGTTATTAATTGACTACGCCCAGTTCACTATATATAACAGGCATTATTTTTACCTTTTTTTCTTATAGAAATATTAAATATTTATAAAGTATGATATATATTAATATTCAACGTTCCAATTAACCTGCATGGTTTAATCAGGTTCAACCAAAACCGGACATATATATAGCACCGGTTGGAATGCCAGTTCGGTTTTTAAAACATTGCTATCAACAGTGCTTAAGTATCATTCTAAACTTAAAATCTAATAATTAAATAGTAGCTTTTTTGGTAGAATTTAATCTTTAAAGGCACATAATTAATATGAATTTCCACCGTAAAATTTAACTTTTAACTTCCTTGAGTACCAAGTGTAGGTGCATTAAGAAATCATTAAAGGAAAAGTAGTGAGGCCATAAGAAGAGAACAAATTAAGAAGATCGATTTTTACCAACCCAAATTAGCTGCATTCGCAAGCTACGTACCCCAACCTCGCCACGCATCCTTCCAAATGTGATGGCCCACCCACAACTGAAAGCTCTTACGTCTCGGAACAAAACGAAACTGAAAGCTCCTTCTCATCTTCTTCAACATGAGAACAAACTAAGTACTCTGATGAATACATTTCATTAATATATATTACCAGGCGCAGGCAACTACCCCTGCTTGCTTTGTTTCTAAGCCTCTTCCCTTCCAACAGCCACTACCCAACTCCATGCTGTTTAAGTTTCTGCAGCAGGCTGTGGTGCATGTTACAGATCGTAGAGGTCGTAAGGTTAAGCAGCTTCCTGACGGTAATGGCAACCGTGAATCTCCCAGAAATGTTTGCTCGAATGGCATCGCCGATGGTAAGTAGTTTAAATCTGATTGGTCTTCATGTCTTAATTACTGCAGATTGATCTGTATGAATGGAAACTTTCATGGGCTTTGCTTAGATTTCTGAAATATGGAGTGGAGATCATTGTGGTTATGCTAATATATATAATGAAGAATATAGAAATTAATATGGGTTTTGCATTTAAGCATTGGGTGATTTGCGTCATGACTACTCAACTGTCAGATATGCATCAGAGGGATAAACGTTTTTATTCTACAATCTCTCAATATAAATATAATCATTGAACTTTTTAATGAGTTTTTAGTCAAAACATTTTTCACCCGATGGAATGCTTCTATATATAAGACATACAATTTATAATATGCATGAATTAATGCCTAAAACAGACAATATGTATGTGTTTGATGCATTCCCGTCAAGTTCGAATTGCCCTAGAGTGCGTGCTACATTAGTGAGCATTAGTTACGTTAGTGAAGACGTGAGAGTCACACTCGAGCACTAGTATGTATGTGTTTGATGCATTCCCATCGACTATACACGCTTTTTTTAAATATAAGAAGTTTTTATCTCGTAATTTTTGGTAATTGTCGTATTGGATCAAACCGTGACCTTTAAATCAATTATCAAGAACTTAATTGTCGTCGAGATTCATTGAATTACTCTAACGAGTATCTGATAGTTTTTTAGATTTATATATTACTAATTATGACTACTTTTTCTGATAGTGTATTTTATGAAGCATTAACAAAATTTATGTAACTTCAAAAGATTGAACTACAAAAGGCTTCTATATAATTTTTTAAGCTTTAAATGTTTCTAGATAAATGTTGTTGAAATTAAATAACTAGATCATCAAAACCATGCAGCCTCTTAAGATGGGAAAAATGACCCTTAATTAATTATAACCAGTACTCCATGTTCATCAATAACTAGTACTGCCATGTCCTACAACTGCAATTAATGTATCAATATATATATATATGTACCCTCGTGGTCTCATTTTGATATCTCTTTCAAATCTAACATAACTGTACTGGAGTCTTAATTAAGATAGTTTAATTAACAGCTATTTATTTCATACATTAATGTTTATGTTGAGTTTCCTTTTTGTGTTATATATAATTCCCTTTTTCAGAGACAGAAACCAACTAACGCCAAGAAGAAAAAGACAGAGCTCGAGAAAGAGGTAATTAACATCCACCACGTACCATTTCCATATATCCACAGTTCCTATATATTCTGCTTGACCATCTTCATACTCTTCAATTATATATAATTCTCATCAGTAAAAAGCTTCAGCTTACATATACATAATGCTTTTCAAAAAGGAGCTTTACATAAGTGTATACAATATTACCAGTTCTTCCAAAATAAGAATAAAACAAGAATCATGAACTGTTTATTTCTTTCTTCTTCTTCTATATATGATTATTGTTATCATTATTAGTATTATTATTACTTGATGATCATGATGATGCCGATTATGATTATTATGATTATTATCATTATTATGATGATGATGATGATTATTATTATTATTATAATTTATTATGATTAAGAGTCTTTATTATTTACAGTGAAAAGTATTAATTAATATGGCACTTGGAGAAGGCAAAGCCAAAGATTCAATCACAAGTAATTCCTACCAACTTTCGGTGGGATACGGGGTCAAAATCTGAAAAAGAAATCTCTACAACTAACATTTGCCTTGAAAGTTTGGTACATATATACACATATTAGGATCCTTTAATTAATTAGTTGTGAAGTCTATACCAAGTATTACCCATTTCATATTGACAACAACGAAAGCATATATATATATACTGCCCTTTCCATTACGTTTATAACCACCATGCCTCAATTCTCTCTATATAATGGTGTTTCTTAATTAGGTAGCAAAGCTTCAGAAAATTCTTGATCACGAGGAGAAGGTTAACGTGTATCTGAAGAGTGCAGTTTATGATCAGTCCAGCCGCAACCTCTCTCACATCCCTTCCTTCCTCCCTCCCAAGGTAAGGGAGTACTGGATCATCCCACAGACAGAATCAAGTACTATTTAGAATGAATGAATGTTGCAGGTGTTCATGATCTCTTGCATGACCCAGATGAAGGAGCTCGTAGCAGAGCTGGCCATGGTGGAGAGCGAGATAGCTCGGTTGGAAGCCGAAATAACCAACCTACAGAGGGGTTTAGACGATCGAGTTCAGGAAGTTAGAGAAACACCCACTTTGAAGCAAAATCAGACTACGACGACGGGCGGTCGCCTGAGCGATGTATCGGCGTCCGATCAACCGTCGACGTTTAGGCCGCGACATCCGACGCCGAGGCCTAGTAGGAATAGTAGTAGTTTTGGTGACGGTTGGCATCTCAGGCAGGCATCCGAAGCCAGAGCCATGTACTTCATTAACCAAGCAATTAAAGGTGACTACCCGGTTAACAATTTCAGTAAAAATGACAAGAGTGGGAGCTGGGATGATCTAAGGAAAAATAATCAGGAGATGAGTACTGCGTTGAAGAAGAGTGGTGGGGTACCAATGGAGAGGCCCTTGTCCACACAGAAGCTCCCTCCCAAGCCAGCCAAGTCGTCTAAGGTGAGTCACGTCTATACTCTTTAACTCATGCATGGAACTCCGAACAAGGGTTGTTCTATGTATTGCTAATAGCAATGACTTTAAAAAAACAAAAACCTGGCACAAACCCAATTGATTAGCGACGCTCTTAAAGAGCAACGGTACGGAGTTTAGGTACACTTATTAGCATTGTTATTGCCTGTGCATACCTGTGTGTACATACACAACTTTGTTTGTAGGAGATCTTGGTTTGTTGAAAGTTCGGCCAAAGGTTGAAAATGACATTTTTTAAAAACAAATTTTGGTCAATGACATATTTATAAATAATTATTTTAAAATTATTTTTAAAAAAAATTTTTGTTACATTTGTGTACTTACTAGTGCCATGATAATTAATGTAACAAACTATTTAATTCTCTTGCTCCAGCTCCCTCAAGAACAAGACTCAAACATGAGCTTCAACATGGTCTTCAGCTCTTTACCAGCTGATTCAACTTCACTGGGGGAGGCCACCCAGAAGTGGCAACCCAACAAGCTGTCCGAGACCATAATGAAGTGCCTCATCTGCATTTTCACCAGATTGATTAGAACAACGAGGGTGATATCGATGGAGGTGGAGAAGTCAGCTGGAGTTATCACCAGATCTGCCCACTCTTCTCCCATACTCTCCAGAAGTTTCAGATCAGAGAACAGCTCAAGCTCAAAATCAGGTCTTTTGGTCCCCAAGCCCGATTTCGGACAGCAAGATCCTTACGGCATTTTCGTCGTCGAGGATTCGCTTCCCAGGGACATCGGCCCTTACAAGAACTACGTCAAATTCACCTCAAGTTCTTTTGATCCAAAGAGCATTTCTAGTTGTGTACCTCTTCTAAGTAAGCTAAGGTAGTTTTTTTTTTTCCTAAGGTTGATTAACACTCAAAATCTTTAATTCTATCGCTGAATATATATTTGATTATGAGCTTCATAATATTAATTGTTTGAAATCTCAGGGCTTTGATGGGGAAACTCCATGATGTGGATCTGAGATACTTGACATACCAACAGAAACTAGCTTTCTGGATCAACATGTACAATGCTTGTATCATGCATGTATAGTATGGCTAATATGCTCTCCTCTCTAGCCAGATACTTTTGAATTAGTGATCTCATTTGCTCTCTCCATCTTTCAATTGATCCATTCACAGCAATGCTTTTTCTCTAAATCTCCCTGCAGGGTTTTCTCCAGTTTGGATTGCCATCTAGCCCAGATAAAACACTTTCCTTGATGAACAAGGTATGGTATGGTACATAGAGAAAGCCTCTATCTTGTCATTTTAGTAGGTACTTCCCATTAGATTTAAAGCACACAAAAATGTTTTTGTGCCTCAGATTTCTTCTCCTAAAGTTTTTAAAAAGTATCAGTATAGGTTCACACTTCTGGGTTTTATAAGGTAGGTAACTTTTCATTCTTGTTTCAGGCGGTTCTCAGTATTGGAGGCAACAAGCTAAATGCTTTGGCAATTGAGCGTTTTATCTTGAGGAGGTCAATTCACATGACAGAAGTAAGTAACTTAAATAAATAATACGGTTCCATAAGGGTGACATTAATGTAACTCTAGAGTAAAATTAACCTCTCTCACAAACTCTACAGATTCAGTGGAAAGGTGAGAAAGATGATATGGAAGACGTAGTCCGTCGAATATATGGTCTTGAGTACCCTGAACCCAACGTCACATTTGCTCTTTCCTGTGGCACTAGATCTTCACCTGCTGTAAGTCGAAATTATTTTTCTTATTATATACTAATACCAGTTGGATTTCTTCCTGTTCAGATCACCTAGTGTCAGTTTAGAGCTTTCATCTGGTGTGGCCAACCAAATTGCGATAGACAATGTGAAATATCAAATTTCAGTGAGCAAATTATCTAACATTTTATTTGCATTTACAGGTTCGAATATATACGGCCGAAGGCATCTCTAACGAGCTAGAGAAGTCTAAGCTGGAGTACCTACAAGCTTCAATTGTTGTGAAAAGCACCAAAACAGTTGTGATTCCAAGGCTTTTGACTGAGTTTGGCAAAGACACAGACTCGCTGGTGGAATGGGTGTGTGATCAGTTACCAACTTCATGTTCTTTGAGAAAGTCAATGGTGGAATGCTACAGGGGACAAGGAAGTGGGAAGATTAAAAATGTTGCAGAAATAATGCCCTACGAGTTTTATTTTCAATACTTGTTGGTTGTATGAGTGAGTTTGATCTTCAATACCTGTTGGTTGTATGAGTGAGTACATTAATAATATAGCAATGCTAGGAACCACAGTAATACAGATTAAGAGAGGTTACCTTTAAAGTATACATAAATTTATTCCTAGCTAAATCAGTTTGTGGGTTAGATATAAAATACTGTAATTTTTCTGCCTTTTTTTTTTTTTTTGAAAAATGATTTTTCTGCCATTTGGCGTTTAATTGTATATTAGTTGGTGTGCATCTGGACATGCTAAACCCTAATAAACTGAGAGCATGTAAATATCAAGCCTACTTTACTTCCCCTGCAATGACTAATTAAAACATATTCAGCATATACTCTTTGTTACACCTGTGGTTGAGTGAAGTTCTGAAAAGCGAAGCCTGACAAAAAGCATACGAGGCTTGAACTACCCAGCCAATACATATATCACAGAGAGCAGACCAAGTACTTGACACACCCATGGACGAATATGACATTAATACATCCATCTCAACTGAGACCACCAACTTGATACCAGTGAAAATTGTCGGTATAATACCTCATTCTTCTCTTGCTCATAAGAAACAATGACGCCTGTAAGCTAATAGTAATATACAAAAATGAGCAGGTCATGGTTGGGTTGCAAGAGGAAGAAAAATTATGTAAGCAAAAGAGGTGCAATCTGCCATCAGCACCTTACTCGCTGAGGTGAGCTGAACATAGCAAATTTCAATTGGCTTCCATCCAAACCTTCCCTTACGTCCTAGAAGTCCATGGTCACAAGTCACAGATCATCAAATACATTACTCCAGCCAAAACTTGATAACAGAAGTGATCCATGATTTGATTACTTTCAGAAAAGGATTAGCCACCTCCACTTCTGGGACGTTGGGGGATTTCTCTGAAAACCCACTGACACCAAAATATATGCATAGCAGAAGGAAATAAGAAACCATGATCATAAATATGGGTTTAATCAACAGGCATCAGTAGAAGCCAAATATAGTAGCAACAGGTGGTAATGTCCAACCTGGCCAATAGATTAATAGTGCATTGAGAATCTGTAAGAAGATAAATGGTTTTATTCCATGTAGCTAGAAGAAGAGCATGAAAAAGCCTAAGAAAGACTCACCACATTCTAATCTCTCACGTAATTCACTAAAGAAAGTAACTAGTATCGAGAACTCAATCCGGTCTGCCTAGGTGTAACAACTCAAATGTTTGGTGAGTACAGTAAGACTTATTACCTTATTTTATCATCCAATACAGAGCATTTTTCTTCATCAGTGATGACATTCTTGTCAGCTTCGACTCCAACCAGCTCTTTCTGTTTGAACACTGATGAAAGCAAATCATTCGGAGTACTGGCAGCATCAACTAATGTGTTTTGTAATTGGGATTCTTGAGGAGCAGCTTCAATCTGCATGTGAAAAAAAAAAACATAGAGCACTTCAACTTTGAAAGATTAGTGTTGCTAGGAAAGGCTTCAAAAGAGAACAAAGTATTCCTAAAAATTGCAGAAAGAGATATGACCTTGAAATCTTTGTATGCAACTGAAATTACAGCTGTCCCACTGCAAGAAAACAATAGTAGTCCTAAGGGAGGGAGGGAGGGAGGGAGAAAGGAGCCAACCAACAACTTGTTGGTAGATACCAAGCATCTAAGAAGAGGGAGCAATCAGCCTTCTCATGAAATCGAAAGTCACATATGTTTCTCAACAGTGAAAACTTTTTGAGTATAGCCATGAGACCAATGTTGCACAAGCCAAATGCCTCACCACACCTGAGTATGCAACCACCTGTTGTTTCCTTAACTAGAAAGGTAATTTCCCTCTAATCTTGATGAATTCCTGAGTATGTATAATAATATCCCTGTACTCTTCGAGTTTGAGCACATAAGCCATCTTTCTCTAACTCGTCACTATAAACTAAGCATATTATGCTTCTTATTCTTACTAACATTTTGAAAAATGACTCTCCTTGAATCTTTTTTTTGGTCTACTGCTCTCAAGGATATCCTCTTCCAGTGTGATCTTAAATCCATGTAGGCATTACTATAAAACTATGGTTACCAGAAACTAAGGTTCCTCCATGGATAGTGAGAAGAGAATAGCAAAATAAGATCCAGACTCTTCTTTCCCTGCTCTATCATACGGAAACATTGGACTAAAGTCATAGATTATTGCTCATATAATATATGCTTTCTCCTGCTGGCTCATTCACTTCCATGAAGCTGAGGTGAGGCATTAAGAAACTCAAGCACCACTCAAGCAGTCTGCCAGATCGAGTCATTAGCAAGGCAAGCAGTCATCATCATCCTCTTGGAGACTAAAGCCATTTTTTATGATATATCTGGTATTGTATTGGGATGGAACATTTTCTGGTCCAAAATCCCTAGTTCACCGACTCAATAGCAGATGACTTAGACAAGAATATGTATAGATCTATGTCTATGGGCTTTCACTGTCATATTCATTTTCTTTTCTTCAAGTAAAATGCTTAGTTTCATTAATGAAATGAAAATAAAGTTACAAATGGAAGGGTCCACCTTCACTATGGAAGTGTAACGGTAGACACCCTCTCTAGCTAAAGATTCTACCACGAAGTTGGCAGATCTAGCAGTACAAGATCACTCACAAACACAAGAAGTAGCTAAGGAGAAAATCTCTCTGAAGAAGTACGGAGACCTCCATGGTGGCGTTGATGACTGTCTACACCAGCTAAAGATATTGCTGGAATATCCTCTCCACTACAAACTCACCAGAAAAAATGTGCCTTAAAATGTCAAAGACCATGCAATATTCCATGAACCTCAGCAAACGTAGAGTCATCCTTGACCCAGGGGCTCAACATATGAGGAGAACTATGACACCATCTGAGTTATTGAAAACCCACCATATCCACTCATCCCCGGGTTACAAAAAGAGAACAAAATCCAACTTCAGCTTCTCAAGGAGAGACGGCCTCCAAGAGACTAACACAGGTGGTGGCAGCAGTGGTCTTAACCGTGGTTGCAATGCTCTGAGAGGAACACATGACAATGCAGTCAATTATCACCCAGCTGCCCCTGGATCATCAGCAAATGAATAACCCTAGTTTAAACCTGTATCACCCAGCCTCCCAAACTTTCCAAGTCTATCGGCAACCTTATACACCAACATGGCAGCATCTAAGATCTACCTGCACTGGATAAATCCAGACTGCTCTCTACTAAGACTGTGAAGCACCTACTTTAGCCATGCTGCTAGAACCCTCATAGGGGCAAAAATCAAGCTAATGGGCCTAAAGGTGACATTTTAACTCTTTGGATGCATATACAGCATCAACTAAACAAGTACTTCATATAAGGACGGGAAAGAGTAAATGGCTACTAGAAGATTGGTTATACATGCTACAAAATCTGCTAAAAGTTAAGTGAAAAGAAAAAATTAACACATCATATGATCCAAAGAAGCAAAGTGGTGTCTTACCTTGGCACCTGCAGCCTGCCAGTCTTGATCATCACTCATTGAAGGACTTTCTGATTCAACTGACTGACTTATTTCAGTGGACAAGAAACCAACAGTTACATCTGCATCACTCAAACTAATAGTTGCCTTTCCATTACATACAGATAAGTCTTCAATATTTGCATCAATGTCATTTGCTTGTTTTGCTTCGGGAGCTCCTGTTAAGCCTTGTGCTTTTGCAAACATTCTATTTGAATAGTGTATCCCTTCAGCATCAGAATTTGGATCCCATACTTTAACAGTTGTATTGCTAGTAAGGTCTCTTAAATCATCCTCCACAGCATCATCAGGAATAGTAATTTCTTCCACAACTTTATGGTTATTGATCAAATTGGGTAAGCCACTGACAGGTTGATCAATCCCATGATTCACACTGGTACCATTGTTATGCTCTCCAGGTTCAGAAACAACATGATGATCTGAATGATTTGCATGTGCACCCACTGACTGCTGTTCAACTATTTTATGAATCCTACCCAAAGATGTATCAGTGGCACTATCCTCATCTGGCAGGAATGTGACATCCTCTTGACTAAATGTAACAGCAGAACCACACAGAGGTGATAAAGAGAGAGGACTCTCAAGATATTTGACTACATTTTCATTTTCTGATATTGGACTAGCGGGGCCAAGCACTCTATTTTCCTGTATTATTTCTCGGACAATTTCTCGTACTGTGTAAAATGAACCACCCACTTCCTTGTGTGTGAGGTTAAGAGAGGGAAAGTTTCCATTATTTGAAGCTTGGTACCTGAAAGTAAGTTCATATTGCATGAGATAAAGCACATTACTAAACTTTTAAACATACAGTATTAATTTCTGAATCCACATCACACATACATCTTTTTAACAGACATGACTTCCACATTTACATAAAGAGATTCGGGTAATGCTGTTAGCCATTGATCCTATTTACCAGCATAGCTTCCTCAAACAGTCTTCATTAGTAACAGTTGCAATAAAAAGCTTGTGAGCAGAGGTAAACAAAAGAGTTAAAGAGCCCTTCCCCTTGAACTCTTCGACCTCTAAGACACTAAAAGCAAGACCTTTAATTAGAGTCAACTTTATATGGGAAACATAACAAGAAAAAGAAAAACAATCTGACCAGTAACTGTTATCAACTATGCAAATAAATAGAGACTTCTAACACCACAAAATTATAATGGGTATAAGATTGAGCTATGGCACACACGGCGTGTGAGCTCATATGGGTGAACTCGTTAGTTGATTTTGGCCAAGATGTGGAGTTGCCTATATCGATGGAGTGTGACAATAAGGCAGCTACTTTTATTGCAAATAATCCGGTTTTAGGAATGGACAAAGTATATAGAAGTTGACTGTTACTTTATTCGAGGGCATATTGTACCAAGGACTCTCTACACCATTTGTATGGAGTGAAGATCAACGACCAGATACTTTTACATAGGTCTTGATTGGAGCACGGTCTGCAAGCCTTTGTAGCAAGTTGGGCTTGTTCGACTTGTACAACCTAACTTGAGCCCGATTCCATCCGAAAGTGATTAACCCCTTTGAAGACCTATTATTTAAACTCTTGACTCCTTGCTTAATTCTTAACATTTTTCTATATGGACCTTTTCCCCACTCGACAAACCATAAACAAACCCTATTCTTTACTATAATGATCCTCCACGATTCATTGTATAACAAGTTGACTCAACAAGTGAAAATCAAACAAACTCCCTCAAACAAGATGCTAAGAAAGGCAATATGTTGTCCTTCGTGGTCCATACGTTGTGTTATAAACTAGACACAGAACCAAGGTACCAATAAGTTACAGCGATGACACAGAAGATCCAGAAAGCAGCATGATTGGAGAAAGCAAAAGAAGACCGGCAATATATTTCTATTAGTATTAACCACAGAAGCCTAATAATAACAAAACAATCATCATACTATATCAATAAATTTTGACATGTGCCCAATGCAATGACATCAATAAAATATTTAAGACATTTCAAAACCTCTACTATAAGCCAAACAGATGATATCAAGAGCAAAAGGTTGTGAGCCTTAAGAATATACAAGATAAAGGATTTACTTTTTCACGAAAACCTCAACCATTGCTTTTCTCTCCTCTTTTGTTTTCCGACTACGGGATTTTTTTCCCCCAGAATCACTGCATCTTGCAAGGGCAAAAGGTTGTGCAACCAAGCCAACTTTTACTGAATGCATGTTGCTGAAATTCCGCTAATGACTTAACCCTATATGCAGCAGCAGAAAGATGATCAGAGAGAAGAAAAATGAGGTGTTACAATTATCCTATTTAAAGCTATGATATGCTGCAAATTTGGGAATAGTATCTCACATAACAACCTATGTACTATAGCAGCTAGCAGCGGTGTAATCGGGTAATAATCGAAATGGGTAATGGGTATTCCATTACCCATTTCGATTACCCTGTCCATTACCTGTTACCCGTTTCGCCTGAATTAAGAATTGTTATTCCGAATCCAAATTTTACCCGATTACCAGCGGGTAAACGGGTAATCGGGTAAATATATGGGTAATACTATTTTTATTAATTTTATCATATAAACCTTAATAAATATTTAAAAATCACAAAAAAATATAATTTATATAAAACAAAAAGTAGAAATGAAATTTTAAATAATAACTCTAATATCATGTTCATAATTAAAATAAATACCAATAAAATTATTTAAAATTATATAAACAAAATATAAGTGACATTAATTAAAAAGAAAAAATATATGTAATAAAGAAATTACTAGATTATCATTCAGGTAATCGGGTATGGAATAGACATTATCCATATCCGTTTCAATTAGAAGACGGGTAATTGGGTAATTTAAAAATTGGGTAATCGGGTAACCGAAATAAAAATAAATCATTCCTTATCTATCCAATTAGGATTTGGAAGAACGAGTAATCGGGTAATCGGGTGAAATTGACACCATTAGCAGCTAGTATAGTTATATAAGATTGCATTTTATTACTGCAGTGACTAACAAATTATCCAGAACCATGCAGAGATTGTGGTCCAGATTGAGTCACCAAAACCAAATAGGAATAGCCCCACCTCCACATTTATTTATCACAACAGAATAAAATATGCAAGGGATAGTGTTGATAAAAGGAAGTAGCACCAAATGGTGTATGCGATCGTTTTTATTAATGTAGTACATTAATTAACTCACAACTACAAAAGCAGTAGATATACTGCTGCATTGTAAGAAACACCAGTAATCCAATAGGAATATGTGAAAAAATTTCAGGTCCGCAGGAAAAGGTGAAATTTATTGAAATCATGGTCATTTACCAGTTGAAAGTTTTCTGATGCTGATTATGCAGCAATAAGTTGGATAGAAAATCTACATCTGGCTGTTGTGTATATGTTGGGGGAAATTTAGTTTGCTTGAAAAAAAAACAGAATGTGGTAGCCTGTTTCAGTGCAGCCGAGTATCATGCAATGGCTCAAACTATACATGAGCTACAATGGGCGAAATCTATTTTTTGTGATTTGAAGATTTATGTTCAACTTCCTATGGTTATAAGGTGTGACAATCAAGTGGTAATATTTATTACCTGCAATTTGATCTTTTTGAGAGAACAAAACCTGAAGAAGTTGATTGTCACTTCATTTGTGAAACAGTTATAATTGGAGTGGTGGTTACACCATTCGCATGTTTTCATGATCAGCTTATGATATCTTTATAAAACCCTTGGGTAATAAAGAGTTTTGAAAGGTTCTGTAACAAGCTGAGATTTCTAAATATATGTTCCAACTTGAGGGGGAGTGTTAAAATAAAGCCAAAGGCAGTTCAGTAATTCCAAGTGTAGCCTATGGGGTGCAGTGTTCGGATAACATGGGAGCATATAGCTTAGTGTTACGAGTTGCTTGATGTAACTTTCAGTTTATTCTGGTGTTTATTTACTGCCCTAATTGCCATATTCTGTATAGGGGCATTTTTGTCATTATATAAATTATTACTTAAGTGATTAATAAAGAGACTATGGGTTGTTTGAATCCCTAAGGTGACCAGACCACTGTAGGCAAGGTCTGGCATTCCCTCCTTCCCTCCCTCTTTTCTCCTACAATTTCACAATGTGGTAATTTCCTGAAAAATATTAAAGTTTCATCATGTTCTTTAGTCCCTAAGGTCAGACTACTGTAGGCAACGTCTGGCCTTCCCTCTCCCTCACATTTTTTCTTTTTTTTTTTTTTTTTTTTTTTGAGGAAAGTGCTGATTTTTATTGATTGATAAGAGTTAAGGTACAAGTTATGGGGACACTCTCACATCTAGTGAAGAGAGTTGAACCCCTTCTTTAGCCAAGCTATCTGCCAAGGAATTGGCAGACCGAGGAATACATATCCACTCCTGAACGAGTGTGGAGGCAAGGTGAAAAACCTCTCGAAAAATATAAAGAAACCTCCATGGAGGAGCAGAGGTTTGCCTGCACCATCCTATGACATTGTTTGAATCCCCTTCTACCAACAAAGGCCCTGTGAAATGGGAGCGGAAACATCTGAGCGCGTGGAGGATTTTTTTTTTTTTTTTTAACTTGCAATAATTTTATTTATGGAGTAAAGGTAACATCCCTCCCTCACAATGTTGATGCCATTTCTTGAAAAAATATTGGAGTTTCATCATATCCTTTAATCCATTGGTATTTTGTGCTTGTTTCCAAAAAAAATCTCTTGTGTTCTACTTTATTCTCGTATTCTTCATTCAATACATCGCTAACAACATCTTCAAGGGTCATTACACTTCCATGTTGTTCATCTTGCCTTTCATACTCCTGAATTTTTTCTAGCTTCAAAGATTTTCTTTTTTTATATTTGGATTTTCTCTAGACAGCCCATTCTATCATTTTTGCCTTCAAGGTCATAACATTGGGCTAAATCAACAGCATTTTGAGCCTATGAATGCAATCACTTGTCACCAGTTATTCAGCTATCTTGAATCCAATTCCTAGGAGTCATCCTTCCTCAAATCTGAAGTGAGGAGGCTCCCCGATTCAGAAGATGCCTCCAGCAAGTTTAGAGCATGATACAAGGTAGGTCTTGGGCAGATGCATCCAGCAGTGTTTTCATGTAAATCCAGCAAAGATTGGTTGACAAAAAACTCTACAGCTTAGCCAATATAGAATGATTTCTGCCATTAGCTGGTGGGAGTTCAATCAGTGAGAGGTCTAAATTGAAGTCCACAAAATCTCTCATTGCAGGAGTTATTCTGTTCACACTTATGTGGCTGCTCTTAGACACAAGAAAACCAAACACATGTGACAAGGTTTTAGATGGACTTGGCCCTGGTTACAATGCCATCTGAGCATGGATTTTGGGTATTTAAAGTGACACCACTCTTGAGGAAGTACTTAAACAGGTTCTTCTTGTGGAGGGGGTTGTAAAGTATTGGAGACCTCTTGGAGACCTACATTAAATTCAGTTGGAGCCTCTCTTTTCCATCCTTTACCTCTCAATGTGATTCTTCTAGAGGTAATAAGTAGCAGGAAAAGGAAGAGGCAGAGTTGTGGTGATAGGAAGCGTGTTTCATTGTGGATGCTAATAATTTTTGTGGGCGCTAATCATTTATTGGAGAAATTCAGTAACCCCACTTGGTACTGTGGAAGGAGGAAATGAACCCAACATGATAGGGACTCTACTACTTCCATAAAAGAAGACTTCTAACAGATTATCCAGAAACTAGGCAACTAAATATGGCCTCTTTTTCATTAGTTACTGTACCTATGACTCCTCTAATGGCCAGTACCATTCTGGTTGCTCCACGTACTGCTTTTAATTTCTCATCTTCAAACTCTTAAGTGACTGACCCAAACCTTATCAAGTAATTCCCTACAATTTCCGGTTCACCTTCTTTTGTTATCCAACAAACTACGGAGTTGAACTGTTCTGTAATATTTTTCCTCTGATAATGTTTTCCAGGATATGAAGAAGAAGAAGATGACTGATTTGGACCATAAGAAGAATGATTTATTCTAAGAGAAGATGTATAGGACATTGATAGGCCAACTTAAGTATGCAATTGTTGCACATCCCAATATGTCAAAGTAGCAAGCAATAACATGGAGGAACGAAGGGTAATGCATCTTGAGACAGCCCAATAAAGTTCTAAATATTTGAAGGGGCTCCTGGATGAAAGGTGGATATTTAATCCTCATCATCATTTGGATGTTATGTTATAAGATGCAAAACATGGATCCAAACTAGACTCTGTATCTACCATTGAGTGTTGTATTTGTAATGCTGGTAATATTGTGGGTTGAAAGAAAAGAAACAAAATATGGTTGTTGGATCGAATGCTGAAATAGAATATAGGGCAATGGCACATACAGTGAGTAAACACGTGGATAAAGTTAGTTCTAAAGAATTGGATCTTACGAATGCCGATTCTACAGAGTAATGGTATGACAATCAAGCAATCATAAGAGCCTTGACCAGCTACAGGAGTTCCCTACTCTAAAATATCTAATTCCAATTCCATTGTCAAGTCATCCTTCATCAGGATGTGTCAGGGATAAAATGTAAGCATATGTCACGCTCCGCCCATGCACCCTGGTAATATGGCTTGTTTTCTCATGTGAAATGTCATATAAGTCCATTATTTGGTCCATCAAAAGCATGACAGTTTAGCAAAATGAGACCGAGAACGCTAAATCAATGAAACATGGGGTGCAGCCTTGAGGGACTAACGACATTGATGAGAACGCATGAAGTAATCAAAATGGCCATCCTAAAACACAGCAGTTATCATAGTAACCGTCTAAAGTAATCGGTCCACCTCAGATCATTTTTTTAACACGAGTTAACAATAAGTCATGAAAACTTAAAAATTTCGAACCGAGTACAAAAGACGGGAAAGCATCACCGAGTTCCTCTTATGCGAAAAAACATAAATTAAGGCCGACAAAATGTTATGAACAAAGCGAGAAAATGCCTCCGATGAAGACCTTTTAAGTTAAATCAAAATGGCGGGAAAAAAATTTTACCCGGCAAGGAAAATATAAACCTAAAAGCTTAAAGATACAATCTCAGTACAAACTTAAACAGCAGATGGAAGTATACCTCCGCAGGTCTCGTCGCGGACTGGAGCCCTTCCTAAGTCGGACTCTCGGACTGTCTTGAGACAAAATCACCTCAGTCTAGCCGGAGAAATGGGGATTAGCATACAGCAAGAGAAGTACATTAGACAGGTCATCACCTGGAATGCTCTGTTGCGCTGCTGTGAACTGCAAGCGACTACTCTCTTCAGGAACAGGAAGGTAAGATACTGAGCTTGTTGCGTCACAGTAGAGTACGTTACTGAAGGATACATAGTACAGCCCGCAGTCCGCATCACAGTCCGGTGACTCGGGTTTCATAGGAACCAGAAGGTCCGGAACCGACCCAGAAAAATTTTAGGGTTGGGACTTGGGAGTCCTCTTTCAGTCCCACCACTTCTCGGTAAGGGTATTAATTTTACCCAATTACCTGATTACCCAAAGGGTAATCAGATAAGAAATAAAAAATTTATGTTTCCTATTACCTAATTGTCCAATTACCCTATTACCCGCCTTTTAATCAAAACGGATATAGATAATTATTATTCATTACCCAATTACCGGATTACTCCGATAGTAATTTAGTAATTTATTTAAATTTTATGTTCTTTATTTTAATGTTTATGTGAGATATTATTTTTAGATAAAATTAATGTAAGAGATGTTATTTTTAGATAATATGTGTGTTGAATGTTTGTTTGAATTGTTTTTAGATAAACTTAAGAATTGGGATATTATTTTTATATGATTTTGAATATTTGATATTTTTAAATATTTAATTTAATAGGTTTCTAATTGTTTTATTGGTATTAGTGTTATTCAAATATTACTTTTTGATGTTATTTTTTTATTATTTTATTTGTACAAATTATAGGTCTTTTTTTTTTTTTTTTTTTATAAAGATTAGAAAATTAAATTTATTAAAATATTATTTATTCATTTACTTACTGATTATCCAATTCCAAACGGAATAAGGGCTTCTTGTTGGGTTAAAATAGGTGACGAAACACAAGGTAATCGAAACGGATAACAAAATACCCCTTTACACCCCTGCTTGTAGGGTAGGGGGTGTCAATGTAATGTTCATATTTTTTATTAAGTAGAAAGATATTGAATGAGTTTCTTAATTCTAATTAGTGAATCATATATGTTTTCAATTTTTTAAATTCTTAAGAAAAACGAGGAACTACTTTAAAAACTATACATTTTGATATTATTATATTTTTAAAATTTAAATAATTCAAAACTATTATTAATCTTATTGTTATTACTATATATTAATTGATTTATACAAAGGCACTTCAAGTAGACAAGTTTTAAGTAAAATTGTAATACATTTATATTATTTTAAATGTCATTGTTAAAATTAATGTTTTAAAAACCGAACTAGCCATCCAATCGATGCTGCAAAAATAATGTTGATTACAGTGAACCTGGCCGAGTCAATAAGAACCAGACTAGCCTCTAATTCTAGTTCAACTGGGTCAAACTGGTCAAAATAATAAGTATTATAATTACAACATTTTTGTTAACAAATCTGTTTAGCTTTATGAGTAATAACTTTACGGAAATGGCAAAAAACCATATTTGACCACATAAAACATCCATGAAGGCAGAACAATATTACATTGTTTTATTAAACACAAAAGGTTTTCTTTAACAGCTTACCGTGTGCATTGACAACCATTAAAAATGGTGAGTGTTACATCAAGAAGATCGGGAAAGGGAAAACGTTTGACACCGAAAAGTTGGAAAACCAGAAGCCCTTTTTTTTCTCCCGCTTCTTCAAACGAACATGAAGAGGGAACAATATATACCACAAAAACCCATGTATATTTTATGTAATATAACATTAAAACTTCAAAAACACCTCTTTTCATATAAACAACCATGCTGCCAGTTTCAGCCCCATCTTCCAACACTCGCCCTTGCATTTCACCTCTTCAACAGTTCTAAAGTTTTTCTTCACATATAAGCAGCCATGCCGTCTTCTTCGGGGGCATCTTCTGCTAGGTCACCTCGTGTCCACCTCCTCAACATTTCCAAAGCAGCCTTTGGCTGATCCATTGGGACCATGTGGCCTGCATCGTGGACCTATAATCCATGATAGAACTTTTGTTAGAGAGGGATAGCCGTAATGTAACTTTTCCTACTTGGATGCAGGATTGTGTTTTTATTTAAAGAATGAAGCATGATTTTGTGTTCATGACATATGGGAGAGGACTCTTGCAAGTTGTCGCCGTTTCTATTTTTCTACCTAATCTTACACGGTATTGGAACAACTTCAGGTATAGATATTGCCTGATCGATATAAAGAATCCAACCAAATTCCATTGTTCAAATTGCCATAAACTGTATAGTTTGTTCTTTTCCACATAATACATTGATAAAAAGCTTGTCTATGATCATTGTTGGGTGTGTACTTGAGAGAAATGAGAGAGAGAGAGAGAGAGAGTTGTGATTTAAAGATATATGTGTTGGTGTCAAAGTATTTCAAAGATATGAACATAATTTTTTTATGTTTCCAATTAAAGAATCACAACTTTGTGCCCATGGCAGCAGAGAGAAAAGACTCTAGAGAGTCCTCTCTCTTCTTCATTCATTGAATTCTATCCAGAGTCAGATTGATTTTTAAAAGAATTTTGTTTGGTGGTTGTAAAAAAGGGTAAGGTAGGCAGTAGTACCTTGAGGAAACTGACAGGGCCAAAGCTTTTCAAAACACCAGTTTCTGCACCATCAACCTTGAAAGGAACTGTAGGTGCTGAACCAAACTGTTGCTGACCAGACCATTCCATGGAATGCACCCACCTTGAGTTACCTGCAAGAGAAAAGAAATATGAGTGCTTGCACAATTATAAAGGACAGTGAGCTGATATCCAGATCACAAGAGCGTACCAAGCCAGTTGCAAATGAGATCGTACTCCCCAGCATACACAAGCATCTTGATCCCATCTTCAACAAGAGCAGGGATGCCGACCTCTAAGTTCCTCATCCAGTCTGTAAGCATAGCCTGGTAAACAGTTGGGCTGCAGGAGACGAAATCTATGTCACCTACACCCAGAGCAGCCCTAACAGACTTCTGGTTAAGAAATTTGTCCATGTTCGAAAAATCGTAGCAGAGATCACCTTCACACTGCTTTCTTACATCATAATACTGGAAAATGAAAAGAACAAAGATCAATATATTTTCAAGCCCCCACACAAGCGTGAATAAATGAAATATTTTACTTACATTTACTTTTCCAGCAATTGACATGATCGAATTAAATATGGTGTTGCAAACCAGATAAGAGGCAATGCATGCCGCAGTACCTGATGTGCCTGAAAACGAGCAGTATAATTCTAAGGTTACAAAAAAGGAAAATCCTTAACCAATCATTAAAGTAGTTGTGATGTATATGTTGCAAACTGAACAGACTTCAATTGGAGGAATAAAAAGCACTCAACTGACAGCTTTGACACAAAATTCCAAATTATTTACCAGAATCTGAAGTATCTGCCATGCTTGGAAGACATAAATAATTAATGCAGTAATTAAACCAAATATGTTAAAAAGGATTTACGAATGTGGAGTACAGAAAAATAAAGAGCACTTGTTGCATTAGCGGAGAAGGAATTTTCTTTTGGGTATTTTACCCAATAATGGAGATGAATGGTACACAGTATACACTAGACAGTGATAAATATGTAAAATTACCACAAATTTTGATGGCCAGTTCGCAGGCTGGTAAAATCTTGTTAATTCTGTTGTAGTCAGCTTCTTGAATAATTCCCATGTCTTTTGCATAATCTGTATACGCTCTGTACTGGATTGCAGGATTGGTAAGTCCATTACCAATAGCAAAGCCCTGCTCAAACATCTCATAGTCATTGAAAATGATCATGAAACCATAGAAAAAAATCCATACTTTGAAGGAGGGGAAAGTTTGGTCTTGCCTTCAAATTGATATGGATGCCTTCCTTAGCTTTGTTTCCTTGGTGAACACGACCTGCAAGAGCAGGAATATAGTGCCCAGCATATGATTCCCCAGTTATGTAAAATTCATTCTTCACAAACTGAGGATGCTCACTGAAGAAAGCCTGAAATCAAATGAACAAAAAATAAAACATGGGAAACAAAATAAAACTTTTTTACATTGCAACAACAAGATAATATACCTGCAAGAAATCATAGAGATCATTGCTAACATCATTCTCATTGTGACGAAGATCACGCTTATCTGTTGTGTAGCTAAAACCCGTACCTGTTGGCTGGTCAACAAACAAAAGATTTGACACCTGTGACAAAAAAGAGAGGGTGAACAAGTGCTTTCTTCGTAAGTCGGTATTAAATACGAGTGCAGAATGCAAATTAAAAGACAGAACACTCTTTGATTGTCTAGCAGAAGAATCTTGCTGGTCTAAAACAAAAAGAGTCAGAGACAAGCTTGCATGCCACAGCAATGGCATGCATTCTTGCATGAGGGTTTAGAACAGATAGCTACATCTCAACAAAAATGAACTTATCCTGGTTTATGGCACAAAGCTCAGTTCATAGATAATTGTTCTTCAATTTTCTCAAATTTATATTTCACTTTGCTTCTGCATAACTTCATTTTTCTTTTTTCTTTTTTCTTTTTTTTGAAAACACTGGATAACTTCATTTGATATCCCACAATGAAAAAGAAATATCCACTCCCTATTAGCTAGAACCTAATTGTTATGACAAAAAGCCAGTTATTTTTCAACTGCCACACATGAAATTTCCTCATTTTCATTTGGTGCATCATCCATTTATACTGAAAACATCCACTGATAGAACTTAACCATCAAACACGATCTAAGCTTCAGATGTTTCAAAGTCATTCTTCAATTTCTTCAAGAACATGAGACCTCAATTAGGTAAATTATGAAATCATAGCTATGGATCACCAATAATATTGAAGCTGCATCTATAGTTTATTATATCACAGTATCAGTTTCAGTCATTAAATATGAAATCCGAAAGAGATCTCTTACCTTATCCCAACCATATTCATTCCACAACAGAGACATGTTATTTGCAATTGTGAAAGGCCCATTCTCATAAAAGACAGCCAACTCGCTGCTACACCCCGGTCCACCCGTCAACCAAAGAACAACAGGATCGTCCTTGGTATTCCGCGACTCAAAGAACAAGTAGAACATCCTATACAGGGTCCAAAGAAGGAATCACGACAGCTATCAGCACATTGACAAACATAAGCTGTCGACACAATTACTTTCACTAATTTGACCAGAAACAAAACCCACGTCAGCGCCGACCCATATAAAGAGACCCATTTCCAATGTCCAGAAGTGTAGAGTAAAAAAGTTCAAAATCCAAGCAAGAGTCTTGAAAATCCCCTACAATTCCAAAACTCCTCGGAAGCAAAATAAGCTTTGTTTGTAATCCATACACACCTTGCGTCGTGACTGTGCGCGAGTTTATAATACCCAGCATGGTGACCGAGGTCGTCGACCGAGACACCAGCTTTAGCTGTAAGACCCGGAAACTGGAACCGCTTCTCAACTATCTTCGGCAACGGGGAATCAACAGACTCGACGTTGGCGTCTTTGGGGAAGAGATTAAGATGCCGGATCAGGGTTTCCGCCTGCTGGGATGGGAAATTGGAATTGGGAGGGAGAATGAGGTGGTCGTCGTGGGAGACGGAAGAAGAAGGTGGAGAGAAAATCAGAAGAAGAGAGGCGAAGAGGAGAAAAGAAGCGTTCGCCATTACCGCCTGCAGAGGATATTTTCGAACTGCGTTACAAAAAGGCGCAAAGGGCTTAAATGGGGGGAGGAGATGCTGGAAGGGACGCTGGAATGGCGGAGAAAGTGGAACGGTGAGTGTGGCGTGGAAGCGTGACTTCAGATGCGTACAAGCGAGCCAAGGAAGATGAAGACACACCGTTCGTCCTAACGAACCTTTTCGCTTCTGTTTTTAAAATTTTGTACCGATGTTCTTTTTCCCTTTTACAAAAAAATAAAAAAATAAAAAAAAGAAATTACTAAAAATTGGATAAAACAAAAAAACACTACCAAAAATTTGGATAATATCAATGTTTTAAAAATATTATATTCTATAATTTATATATATTTAATCTTTCTATAGGTAATAACCAGTGTTTTAAAAACAGAACCGACCGGTCCGACCCGGTTGAACCAGAATCGGAGGCCAATCTGGTTCTTATTGACTCGGCCCGGTTCACTAAAATCAGGATTATTTTTGTTATTTTTTCTATAAAATTAATAAGAAAGTATAAAATATAAAGTATAATATTTAAGCGTGGTTCAACCCGGTCCAACTAGGTTCAACCAAAACCGGACATACTGTCGATTTGATGGCCGGTTCAGTTTTTAAAACACTGGTAATAACTAAGAAGAAAAAAAAAGTGATTTAGTTGTTTGCCTCTTATAATAAACCTAATCTAGTAAATAAGAACCGAATTAGCCTCTGATTTTGGTTTAATCGGGTCGGACCAGCCTGTTGGATATTTTTAAAACGCTGAATAAAACGAAAAAAAAATAAAAACTAAAATTGGGATAATGCAAATGAATCTTGCTCAAATCCGTGGAGAGTAAGGGGTGGTTTTTTTTATTTTATTTTTTATTTTTTTATTAATATTTGGTAGATTGATATCAAATATAAATGGTATAATGAGTTAATTTATCTATTTATTATAGAATAATGATAGAGCAAATAATTGGGTAAGAATAATTGTAACGTAAACTAGAAAAAGAAAACGTTGAAATTAAGAATATTATATGGTTTATTAGAAAGAGCAAATCATATAGTTTTATAAGAAATTATTGAAAATATATGGAAAATGACAGTTATACTTTCTTAAATAGATAATGAGGTAATCAGATATGGACTAACCCAATTTCTTATATCATTTCATTTATTATTGGGCATATGGATAAATTATTCGTTGACCTGATTACTAACTAATCGGAATAAAAATGTTCCATATGTATAGATTAGTGAACAGTGGAATAATTATATAAAACGAGGAATTGAGGAAGCTTGAACATATCAAATTCCACTGCCAGTAGCTGGCTTTAAAACCTTCAAATCTGCCACTTAACTCTTTAACTTGTGACCTTGTTATATGACTGTCGAGTAAAGATGGATGATCTCTTCTCTGCTCCACCCCATCCCCAATTGTAGCCACCATTCAATCCTGAACCTTCCCCAGTTGCATCCACCATTCAAAGCCAATTCCACTACCATTTAAGCCTGTAATGAGCCGGGTTTATGCAGCCCAAACCTAACCCGGATGATTAATTAAGAGGAGTGAGTGAGAGAGGAGAGAGAGAAGAGAGAGAGGGAGAGAGAGTGCAAATGAGAGAGAACAAATGAGAGAGAGCAAATGAGGGAGAGCAAATGAGGGAGAGCAAATGTGGGAGAGCAAATGAGGGAGAGCAAATGTGGGAGAGCAAATGAGGGAGAGCAAATGTGGGAGAGTAAATGAGGGAGAGCAAATGTGGGAGAGCAAATGAGAGAGAGAGCAAATGTGGGAGAGAGAGAGAGAGCAAATGAGAGAGAGAGAGAGCAAATGAGAGAGCAAATTTATGAGAGAGAGAGAGAGAGAGCAAATGAGAGAGCAAATGAGAGAGCAAATGAGAAAGAGAGCTAATGAGGGAGAGAGAAAGCTAATGAGAGAGGGATGAGAGAGCAAATTTATGAGAGAGAGAGAGAGGGATCGTTCAATGGAGCATATTTTTGTTGCAGCTTAATTTAATTGGGATTCCCTATGCTTCCACCTAGTTGTTGGCATAACCCATTTTTGTTCTTTTGTTGTTCTGTAAGTCATGGAGAATTGCCTTCTACCGATTTTGTGATGCCATATTTGAAAAGATTTCGAAGATGTTCTCTACAAACTGAAGGGGTAACGACAACGAATATATTAACCAAGTGTTGTACAATATCATTCCTCTTATTTTTATAAAGACGTAGAATGTGTTGTCATCTAGAGTTAATTTCTTGTTTTTTCGCCTATTTAATTGTTAAGGACAATATTACTCTTTAGGTACAAAAAAAAAAAAAAAAAAAAAAAAGTGTTTCTTATTTGAAAATAAGATTTATTAGAACATAATTATATGGCTGAGATTCTTTTAATAAAATTCATGTGGTGATCAATTTGCTTGTTTAAAGTAGTCCAGTAGTCCAGTAGTAGTCCAAAATGTTAATTGATATGGTAACTTCAATTCATTAGAATTAAGACATGCATCCGTCTTTAATTCCAGACACAACTACTGTAAGAGCGGCTCATTCCTACTAAGAAGAGTTTTTTGCCTCCAAAGAGCTTAGCCAAATGCACCCTAACGCAGCAATAATTGTCAAGCATTATTGTCTAGTTTGGTACAAAGAATCTTTCGGTTTATTACAGGTTTTATCTGGGTTTTTTACAACCAAAATTTCTCAACCTCCCTTGTTTCAAATTGCAATGCTCAACCTCCCTTGTTTGTCTAGTTGTTGAACAGGTTGTGTTGAGCATTCAATTTGAAAAAGGTGATAGTTTAGGTTGCTTATAATTGGGTTGAGCATTCAATTTGAAAACCTTGACCCCTGACATGCTTCTAGTGTCAATCTCTTGAGGAGAAGTTGATCGATCTTCACTTGCTTGAGGGTGTCACAGAAACTCATACTCAAGTCATGAAGATGGGGGTACCAAGAAATTATCTCATTTATCCTGTCTCCTGCAGTTGTTATCCCTATTAAGAAGAAGCAACTGGAAAGGATTTGAAACCCTTGTCTATAAAATCTAGGGATCTTACGTGTGGAAGCATTGACAAGGAATTCTTC
This sequence comes from Aristolochia fimbriata, assembly GCA_019845555.1. Classification (NCBI taxonomy): domain Eukaryota; kingdom Viridiplantae; phylum Streptophyta; class Magnoliopsida; order Piperales; family Aristolochiaceae; genus Aristolochia; species Aristolochia fimbriata. Next base: position 4,729,903 of record CM034083.1, read on the forward strand.
CTTAGATGTAACTCTTCATCAATCAGGCCAGTGGTTTTGAGCAAAAGGGTACCTTCATTAGATGTCCCTGGACAAGGAATTCTTCCTTAGTTGTAACTCTTCATCAAGCAGGCCAGGGGTTTTGAGCAAAAGGGTACCTTCATTAGATGTCCCTGAAAATGGGTTTCCTGAAACTCCACCCGTGTAGGATCTTCATGTTCAACATACTTATCTTCACCTATTCAATTTCTACACAAGCCTTGAAGTGTCAATTTCTTTTGGTGAAGATGATCAATCTTGGAAGTCCTCAAGAGTCACAGTAAGCTAGGGTCAAAAGCTCAAGGAGGGAAAGGAATTGGGACCCCTAATCTTCTGGAAGTTCCAATATGTAGGTAAAGTGATGATAAAGTGAAATTTGGCAATCTCAACTTCTCCAACTAATAAAGTGAAATTCTTGCCCTCAACATTACTTGTGGAAAATTCAATCCACTTAGCAAGACCAATTAATGCAAATGGAACAGTAGAAGTTAATTTATAGACAAAATTGGTTTCATTGGTGTCATTCTCATTATCTTTTTCTATTAGTTGGAATATTAGTCTACATGAAAGCCAATAGATAAAGAAATGATTTCTGATATGAATCATTGATCTTAGTGTGAGATAAAGAAAAAGAAATATAAAAGCTACTAATCAAATATTAAATGTTTAATATCAATATAAACTTATGAATAAGTTTGAAAATCTGATAATAAAGAATCACTGTTATTGATCATATAGTAAATGTTACTATTAGTCAATGGAAGTCATTTACATATTTCCTAAGAGATAACAAACAGAAGTTTCCTTTACACTAATTGAGTATTAATTATCATCAGAAATAGTTTCATAAAATCGTAACTAATCTCTCAAATGTATTGGCAAAACAGGTTTGCTACAACCAATTTGTTGACACTAGGTTTGGTATAACCAATCTTCAGTTTGTTACAACTACGTTTTGTTGTCACGCCAAACGGAATTTTTATAGTAAATTGTCGAAGAGGCTATATAGAGCTAGTAGAGTAGGGGGAGGAGAATGAAATCAATATGAGCTTTATGTTTCCTTTTATCATTCTCAAGAGAATGATTTCTCATACAAAAAGAAAGAGTAGCTGCTCAAAGTTGTCACCCTCTATCCCGAAGGTTTAATTTCTCTACTACAACCTTTCCACTAATAATAAGCGTTTTCCCATTAATTCATTTGTTTTAGCTGCGTAGTTCTTTCCCCTCATTATTATTTGATTGTTCTTAACATTGAGTTTCCATTAGTTATGTTTGTATCTATGCTTGTAGAGAAACAAAAACTATGTGATGCTAGAAACGAATAAATTTTATTGGAGCTTCATTGAAGGCAAAGTCCAAAAGTATCTATTTTTTAAAATTGAAGTGTTCAACCCAACCGGTTTACATGCTGAACTGGTAATGTCATTTTCATCTAATTTTAAAGAGGCTTCATATGAGGATATATATATTTTCATTTTTCTTATAATTAAGAAGAAGGATGATGACTGATGTTATTTTTTTTACTAAACATAATAAAAAGAGAATATCAACATCATAAAATTGAATGTCAAAGCTACCGAAGTAATGGGTGCATAATGAAAGACCCGTTTAGATATATAACACCAGTATAGACTTTGATGAGGAGTTCATAGCTAGAGAGCTTAAAGAAAGAACAATATGTTCAAGCTCTGAAAAAACTTCTAGACTTCTGCAGTTGAGAGAAAATAAAGAAAGAATTTGAGCACCTTCAGCTTGACATGAGTGGTAGATTGAGTAACTTGGGAGTTACCAAATGATGATACAAGGTGGTGGTGGATAGAGAAATTCACGACTCCAAGCTGCATTTTCCACCACCAATCCTATATATATGAATCTCTTTACCTGGGTTGCAGCATGTTGAATCCTTTACAAGACTTCAGGGGCATCATATACCTGAAAGAGGTTGTTCTCGAGGGGGTAACCATAGATGGGAAAAGCTTATACAGGTCATTTCTGGGTGAAGATTTAGCATCCGCATCTCAAGAGCCTCGAATTAATCGGAGAATTCCGTAGGTGGAAGATATATATTTGCATCAGTTCTAGCTAGGAGGCAAAAGCTTGAGCTTAGTTTGATTGCTTGTGAAACTACATACAAGCAGCCCACGAATGCTCCTGAGAAGGTTTTATACCTTCCATCTCTTTGTGAACCCAACCTTCCTAGGCATCTCAGCATTCCATGGCAGAAAGGACCGAGAAGATCAGCATGCGACCTGAGAGTGTCATGTACCAAATCGTATCCCCCACTCCATTAAAGTGGCAAGTCACATCATCAGTCATGTGGAGACCCTTATGGATCTACAACCCCACCGTAGACTATGCTGAGGACATCACGTCCAGTTTATGCAAATAAATCTCAATAATTAAGCTCGGTTTCAAAGAAATATATATGTAAATAACAATAATAGTAAAGTGATGAAAATTCTGAATAAATTAAGAAAGATGAATGAATGTATAGACTCACCAAAGGCAAAGGAAAAAGATGCCAAGAACAATTAATCAAGGGAAGAAATCTATGCATGATAAACAGACGAAATAATAGAAAAAGATTTACAAAAGGATAGTTGACCAATCTAAATATATAGAACATAAGGATTTTATATAGTAGCTTCAAAATTTTGCCACTCACAAAGCTCTAGTAAAATCGACCCCTAATTAGAGTCATGGTGTTTACCTATGACAAAAGATAAGACTAACGTAAATGGAATTGAAACTGCACATAACTATTTGGCTTAAATCTTAATGGAACACCAATTCTATAGAAATAGAATAATGAAAATGGATGAAATATTAATGTTAAAGACTTACCAGAGGATAGATTGGAGGAGAGATATCAGACCTCTTTGAAACAGGAGAAAAACAACATCGAGTAGCTACTATTCCTCTTCTGTGCGCTGCTGCTATTTCTCACGAAAAAAAAAAAAAAAAAAAAAAATGTAACAGGATAGACGAAAGGTAAAACACAGTTTAACTCTATTCCCCATTCTCTAGTCCTGTAGTATTCGTTATTGGTTATACCAACCTGAATATTGGTTGTACCAAACTTGAAGATTGGTTGTACCTTACCAAATGACATTTAGCGGAAATTTCTATTGTAATAATAATTTCTAAACGCTTGCAGGTCCAAACTTCGAGAAGCTTCGCCCTGAGGAAACAATAGCTCAGGTGGTCTCATGGGAGTTATTGTTGCGGGAGATTTCATGTTCAAGTATCGGTGTAGTAAATCAAGTTAAATATTGAACCAGCCTAAATTTAACGCAATAAGCATTTTAATTCCAGAAAAAAGTTATAGTCTTTTCTGTAAAACTAAAAAAGGGCCTGCTTTTGGTATAGACAATACAAATCAATTGATTTAATCCAAATTTGACAACATTGTGGAGAGTTTTGAACACACTTCTATGCAGATTTCATTAGGTTGTATATGACTCTTAGATGTGATTTGATTTTGAGTCCACTATATATTTTCCTTAAGAGTTATGGTGGAAGACAATTGAACATTTAAAACATATCAAAATATATTTTGGATCAAACTCGTATTCAAACTATATATTTGGACCAGGTACGTAGGCATATCCTTATTTTGACAATAATGACCAATGCCATTATGTCCATGACTCCATATTTCAAATTATAGAGACACTCGTGATCCAAACATATACCACTCAAGGCATGATATATTTATGCTACTTATGGGATAACTCTAGGTAATTAAGGAGATCAAATAAGATTAGAATTAATATAATGTCTCGAACGTGTCAAAATACCCGGTTGTTGCAACTAATATGTGGACACAAGGTTTGGTATAACCATGTGCATGTTTGTTACAAGTATATTTTGTCGTAACGCTAAATGATCTTTATATAAGTAGTAGGAGAGGTGAGGAGAATCAAATCAGTGTGAGCTTTGTCTTTCCTTTTATCTTTCTCCGTAGAGGGGATACGATCACATGCAAAGAGAAAGAGTAGCTACTCAAAGTTGTCATCATCTATTTCCTTAAGAGGTTTAATTTTTTCTATATAGCAGCTAGCTCTTCCATTTTGTAATTATATATGCACCTTATCCTTGTTATTTGATTGTTCTTATCTTTGATTTTCATTAAGAGACTAGCTGAGAAATCAATAAGGTATAAATTATTTAAATTCCAATTATGTTTGTATCAATGCAGCTTGTACAGAAAAATCACTACGTGAGGCTAGCATCAGATCAATTTTGTTGGAGCTTCATTGAAGCCAATGTCCTGAAGTACTATCCATCTTTTGAAACTGAAGAGCTTAACCCAACCAGTTTACATGCTGAACTGGTTGGGTTGAACATTCAATTTAAAAAATGGGATACTAAGATAGTTTTTTGGGTTGAACAATATTCAATTTGAAATACATGATTTTGAGTGGGATACTAAGTTTTGTTTTACAAGGATTTTAGTTAATTTAAATAATGTTTCTCTATTGTGAAACAGGTTGATTTGCTTGAGGGAGTCATTGGGCTAAATTAAGAACAAACAGCTTATCAATCTGAATTTGACCATCCAGCGCATGTCTCCCAATCCAAGCTTCTCAACTCCACTAAAATCAAGCTCAAGACCCTCACTGCCTTTTACTGGGACCACAGAAAAGGCAGACCTCCTCAATGCTAATCAAGAACATGCATGGAGCTCTTGATTCCTCAATGAAGTAATGCAATTGACCTAATGCAATAGGTTGTAAGAGTAGAAGTACTCTAGTGAAAGATTTCATTCTTGATTCCATTTGATTTTTGCTTCTAAATCTGCACTCCTGTATGGAGTTCTTTACAAAAGAAGTTAAATAACTCACAAATGAACTCATAAAATTGAAAAAACAACAAAATATCCTCTTATTAATTATCATAAACACAAACATTTTGGACTGAAAATTACCATGTCTTGCCAACAGAAATCTAAGAAAATTGTATACAAATAGAAACTTTGGCGCAATTCGAGCCTAAATCGTGGAGCTAATAGTAAGTGTGGTGCCTGTAACACCCTTCTCTGGCACTATATGATGTTGCTATATATTTTTCTAAAATAAGGTTGGGCACCAACATGGATTTTAATTTTCTACATTTTCCTCAAACATTTCTAATTGTTTTCTCAATATATACAAGCACCATGCCTATCTTCCTAACTCCTAACTTAGTTGTAAAGCATAAAACCAACAAAACAACCAAAATTTTAACACTTCCTAAATAGATTTTATTCGCCAACTGATTTTACAATCCTACTGGGTGGAGGTTTATTTTTCTTTTTCTTCCTCTAGCTTGGATGAAACATCATTTTTTTTGCGTTGCGATTCGTGTTTGTCAATCAGAACTACTCTTGAACTCTCTCTCTCTCTCTCTCTCTCTCTGGATCCTTGTCTTCCCTTTTCATGAGAGGATCAACTTTTGTACATGCTTCCTCTTCATGATCTCCACAACAAGAGTTGCTTGTTCAAGGTTAATTACCTCTAGATTTATCAATGACATTAATAGCATAACATGTACCAACGATTGAGGAATGGCTCATATATGGTTGGGTTGATGCATGTCAAACACCATTTCTTCTTCATTGAATCTAAAAGTTTTTTTCCTTGCTTGACATTAATTAGTGCCCCAATAGTAGCTGCGGATGACTTGCATAAGATAAGCAGAATTTCCAAAATGATAAAATCAAATGGGAAAATAAATTCTCCTATTTTCACTAGGATATCTTCTACCATCCCACAAAGGGTTTCTTGGTAGAGCGGTCAATCGCCAATTCTTCTTTGTTAAATTTGTTATTTTAAAATTCACATGGGATTGAAAAAACTATATATAAAGGTCATGTCAATTTCACCCGATTACCCGTTCTTCCAAATCCTAATTAGATGGCTAAGGAATAATTTATTTTTATTTCGGTTACCCAATTACCCGATTTTTAAATTACCCGATTACTCGTATTCTAATTGAAACGGCTATGGATAATGCCTATTTCGTACTCGATTACCCGATTACCCGAATGGTAATTTAATAATTTTTATATTTCATGTATGTTTTTTTTTTTAATTAATGTTACTTATATTTTGTTTATATAATTTTAAATAATTTTATTGATCTTTATTGTAATTATGAACATGATATTATATTTATTATTTAAAATTTCATTTTTTCTTTTTATTTTATATAAAATATATTTTTTTGTTTTTTAAATATTTATTAAGGTTTATATAAAATTAATAAAAATAATATTTACCCATATATTTACCCGATTGCCGCCGGTGGGTAATCGGGTAAAAAATTGGATACTGGATAGGGTAATCGAAAAAGGTAACGGAATACCGTTACCCGTTTCAATTATTACCCAATTACACGCCTGACTATATGCTTCACTAGCGTTTTTGTGTAATATCATTGTATCAATCTATATCCAAACAACTTAAACTACTGTGCTTTTTGTTGAATTCTTGACAAATACCAACAAGCTTAACGGGATTTCCAATGGGTGCCCATTAACAACCCATAAATCCTCCATATCTTCCTTTCTCATCCATCTTCTTCATCCTCTAGCAGTGGCCGCCCTCACCTCCACTGCCAGCTGATGTGTCTCCACCTTGTGTGGCTGATGTACCTAACAATTTAAAGAGTTCCCTATTATGCATAAATCTATATTGACATACTGTATATTATCTTATAGCAATCAGCAACAAGCCACAGCATAGAACAACAGACTGCTTTAATTCGAAGCTAGCGCTTGTGGATCGACGACTGATAACTATGACTACGACCATACATCAACTACGCCTGCAGTTTGAGCAGATAATAAGATATACCCCAAAAAATGTCACACCGGAAAATGATTCCTGTGGTGCATTCGGGCGTGCAACATGCCTGTCTGTCTTGGAGATGGAGATCATTCTAGTCCCAGCAGTTTTGAATATGATATGCATGGAATCGCCAAACTCTGAAGAAAGAACAAAAATAGATAAGTTTTTTGAAGACTTCGGGTAGGGGTGTAAACGGTATAAAAATAAAACAAATATAGGGTTATTCCGTATATCTGTCTTGTTATTATTTGATAGAATGGTAAACGATATAATAGAGTAATAAAAACCGAACCGAACTGGCCAGTCTGACCCGGTTGAACCAGAATTGAAGAGCTTATCTAGTTCTTACTAACTCGGCTCGATAGAACCAGACATCGAGCCGTTTGGATGGCCGGTTCAGTTTTTAAAACATTGGATAGAACGAATAATTGGGTAATAAATGGAATAGAAATACAAAACTTATAACAGTATAAAACAGTGAAATATATAGATAACTTTGTATAGAAGCTTATAAATAAATAATGATACTTTAAATTAGAAAAAATCATTTAATTGAAAGAATATTGTATAATAAAAAACTACGATCATAATTTTATCAAGGTACGTAAATCCTTTAGGTTTATAAGAAATTAATGAAAATATGTAAAAAATGACTGATATACCCTCCTTAATCAAGTAATTAATCGAGTACTCAGATAGGTAATAACCTTATTCCATATACTGTTCCATTTACTATTCCTTAAATGGATAGCTTATCCATGTATCCGATTATTAATCAGAATTAAAAAATTCATTCCAAATCGGGTAATCGGGTAATCGGGTAATCAATCGGGTAGAGTTAGACACCCTAACTTTGACGTCAAACTTTTTTTTTGGGTCAAGCAGTGGTGGAGTCAATCTTTTCTCATACCACTTAAAAGATAGGAAAAGGTTGATTAATGTCACTAGCTAGTTGAGGAAGTATGTATATAAAGGTTGGAATCTTATAAATGTGTCTCAAATGATGAAAGCGAGGCTCTTTTTCCTCTTTAATTATAAAGGTTTATTAGGAGCTTTTGTCTCCACTTTAATGAACGTGGCTTCGTGCATGGAAAGCCATTCTGATCTCGTTTATAAAGGCTAATGAAAGCCATTAAGCTTTTAATTATTTAGTCCCAAGCCATAAAAGGTTACGTATTATTATAGTCCCATGTAAGTATACTACTCTAATAAAATTAATTAATCTTATCCGTGGAATATGTAATGATCGCCGGGGTATGCCACATGTGAACAAATTATAGTTCGATTTGGTTCGGTTTATACACGACTTTTATGGTTACGTGGGAGTTGGGCCACGGACGTGGACGGTTTTTTTATTTATTTATTTATTTTTATGAAATTAAATAGTAAATAATAATATGATTGTACAAATAGATTTTTTTTTTTTTTTTTTTTTTTTTTTTTTTTTTTGCATGTTAATTATCCTTAATTGAACGGTTTACAATTTTACCTAAAAATGGGTCCGGACTGGTTGGTCCAACCCGATTGAACTAGACCAGAGACAAGTCTGGTTTTTATCGAGTCGGTCCGGTTCAGTAGATATTATTAAAACAACAATATTTTTTTTTTTTATCTTATTAACTTATAGAAATATTAAATGCATACATATTACATATTACTGGGTATAATATTTAATGGTTGAACCATTTGCCGGTCTACTTAGGGTTGGGCCAACACTGGACGTGTTTGATGGCCGGTCCGGTTTTTAAAACATTGATTTAATGGTTTTTCTTTTGTTTATTAATTTATTTTAAAGTTTATCATAAGTTAATTTTATTATTATTTTATCATTTGACTACCCGTTAATCTATTAATTAATAACTGTGATTTTTTATACGTATACACATAATATTAATAGGATGGCAATAAAATACTTAATTTAAAAAGATATATAAACTTTAAAAAAACATATATCATAATCAAATAAAAATTATTAAACTGATGAAGTTAATTTTCATGTACTTGGATAAAAATAAAAAAATAAAAAAATAAAAAAACTGCATAATAAAACCATATATTCAGATGTACTTGTACCTAATAAACGTACAAATTAAAGCCCATACGAAGCGTAGAATGTAGATCCAACCCACTACAGTCTAGTGCAAAAGCCACCAAGCACGACCAACCCGGGCCCCACCGAAAGGACGCCTCCTTTATTAGGAAGATCAACGACCCAGATTCAAAAGTGGATCCCAGTATCCCCAGGCGGGGCCCGGTATCGAGCGTCCTCCCGACAAACGTTGCCGGTAGACGAACCACCACGCGAGGGCTAAAATGTCATTTCTCCAGAGATTTTTTTTTTTTTTTTTTTTTTTTTTTTTTTTCCCCTTCGACATAAAGTCATCCGCCAGCTGTACCTCTCTCCCACGAATACACGTATGCCGCTCCTGATGTCCATGTGGACGTATGTATCATGGACACATATATACACATACATCCATAGGCATGGCATGCATCATCATCAGACATGAAAAAGAAAAACCGTACAGACGGCGGGTCGGAAGGCGACGAAGCGGTTACCGCCTCCATTTTCCCTCTTCTTCTTCCTTCTTCTTCTTCGTTTATTTAATCCCCTGCCTACCCGCATTTCTCATTCTCTGTTTTCCAAATTTCAAAGTCTCTGCAACTGGAAAACGAAAATGGGCGAGGTCCGTTTCCTTCTTCACTTCTCTCTCTCTCGCTCTATGTCGCTCTGATTTCCGTCTTGCGTTGTATGGTTTCTTATCCTTTTTCTGATCGAGTGGGAGTTTGTTTATGTTTTGTTGCAGAAGAAAGATGGCGGCGCGAAGAAGGGCGAAGAGAAGAAGAAGGAAGGGGGAGGAGCCATTACGGTCGTCCTCAAAGTGGACATGCATTGCGAAGGCTGCGCGAAGAAAGTTCGGAAATCCGTCGAAGGTTTCGATGGTATGAATGTGATGATGAGTGCTCTGTTTTTATGTTTCTCCGAATCGGTCCTATTCGCTCTGTTTTTACGGTAATCGTATTCTACTCGACAGATTTCTGCCTGCGTTGTTGCTTTTTTTCTTGAAATATATGCAGGGGCTGCCGAAAAACTGCAACGAACTAGGTTTCTTTTCATTTCTCCGTGATTCCTGATTCCTGATTCGTGAATCGTTATCGCTGTTTTTTTTTTGGTTTAATTGTTCTGTTGTGCGGATTTCTGGAGTCTCGCGGCGATTTGGTACTTGCGGAGTCTGTCTCCATGACCCAAGTGTGTGTAGGGTATTTAGTTTTCTGCGACTTTCATGGAGAAGTGTTCTGCAAGGCGGCTGCGGCCCCTGCGATGGTGGATGGAAGTGGCTAACGTGCGCTGGGGCGTTGTGTGACGCAGGGGTGGAGAGCGTGAAGAGCGACAGCAGCAACAACAAGCTGACGGTGGTGGGGAAGGTGGACCCCGAGAAACTGAGATCGAGGGTGGAGTCGAAGACGAAGAAGAAGGTGGAGCTCGTTTCCCCTCAACCCAAAAAGGACAAGGACGCCGGCGCCGGGAACGACGGCGAGAAAAAGAAGGGCGGCGACGGGAAGAAGCCCGAAGAGAAGAAACCCAAAGAGGTACATACATACACAGCAGACTTCAGGACTTTTTTTTTTTTTTTTTTTTTTTTTTTTTATTAATCTCAAAGTGTTCGAGATTGGGTTGGGAGATGATTCAGAAGAAAGTTTTGGGCTCTTTTTTTTTTGTGTGTGTTTTTTGCTTGTTGTTTGGTTTTTCGATTTCCTGTCATTTTGATTCAAGATTCTCTGAGTTATCTATCTGAATTAATTCACGCCCCTCTTCCTTCTCTGAATTCATTGTACAGAGCACGGTGGTTCTGAAGATTCGCTTGCACTGCGAGGGCTGCATCCATAAAATCAGGAAAATTATCCGCAAAATCGATGGTAAGGATCAGTATTCAGCATTGAGAGCACCCAGTACCGTGGATTAATTGAATCGAAATGTGTGTTCATTGATTATAGATTTCGAGTATGACTTTTCCTATTTTCTGCGTTTCTGAAAAGAAATCGATGTGACTTTTTTTTCCGGAATCTGGATCGTCTAAAATCATATCCCCTTTTGAGTTTGTCCAATTGAAACCTCCCCAGATGCTTTCAAAACCCGGACAGCTGGTGCTCTCTTAAATTAATGTTCGTTTACCATTCTTCCTGTAACGTTGCTGTCCAGAAAAAAAGAAAGAAAAAACAGAGACCCAACTTGGTTTTATAAACCCAACATTCAATCAGCAGAGAACTCTCCTGAAGCCAGAAAAGTTCCTCCCTCATTTCCCCCATACTCAGACTGTCCCTTCTGATCCGCAGATGTTCGATTGTTGTCTCTTTCTCATTTATTGCCATTATGAATCTCTGGGTATTGATTGCATATAAGCAAGCTCTTTAACTTCCATTTATTTACTTACTGGTATATTGATATTTCCATTAAGATGGACTCCATCGTGTTATTTCTCTTCTGCACTGGGTATTTACGTGGGTGTTATGCCTTTTAAAAATGGCAGAAACTGAATTTCAATTTTTTAGCTCTTCAGTTATTTGGGTTTATTAGGGTAAAGAAAACGAATGAGGGTTGTTATTGTTGAATGTTGTGCAGGGGTGGAGCAAGTGACGATTGATTCGCAGAAGGACCTGGTGACGGTGAAAGGGACGATGGAGGCGAAGGAGATGCCGGGGTACCTGAAGGAGAAGCTGAAACGGAGCGTGGAGATCGTGGAGCCGAAGAAGGGGGGGGATAAGAAAGAAGGCGACGAGAAGGAGAAAGGCGGCAAGGGCGGCGGGGGAGATAAGGGTGAGAAGAAGGAAGGAGGCGGCGAGAAGGGGGAGAAGAAGGAAGGCGGCGGCGGCGGCGGCGGCGGAGGAGGAGGAGGAGTGAAGGCGGAAGCTAACAAGATGGAGTACTATCCCAATCCCGGGTTCGGTTACGGACCCGGGTACGCGGTGGAGTACGTGCATGCGCCACAGATATTCAGCGACGAGAATCCGAATGCGTGCTCGGTCATGTGAGGGAGGGAGAAGATCACATCCGGGAAAAAACCAGAAGAAGCAGAGGAAGAAGAACGACCGACCACGAAGAAAATGAAAAAAATAATAATAATATAGAAATGTAAATAAATATTAGTTGTAGAGGGTAAGAACAGCTGAGAATTAATACCATGTGCAGAGCAGAGAGAGAGAGAGAGAGAGAGAGAGAGTGAGGGAGAATTGGGATTCAATTCCTTGTTTGTTGGCTGGTTCAATCCAATTTTGGTTCATTTGATTAGTCAATGGAGGGTCAGATGTTGTTTCAAATGTTTTGTTGCTTTGCCGTGTGTGTTTGGATATGGGCACTCGTCGGGTTTGGGTCGGGTTTAGGTTGGGTTTTTAAAAACCTGAATTCGACCCAATTTATATTATAACCCAAAACTCGAAACCGCGAAAAAGGTTTTAAAACCCGAACTCAAACCCGACCTGAACTACGATTTTACAAACCCGAACTTGACGTAATACTGAGTCTTTTCCTGCATTCCTCATGCTTTCCGAAGAATTGTTTTTTTTTTTTTTTTTTTTTTTTTTAATAATATATCATTTATATGCTGGAGGAGTAATAGATGTATTATGTGTTTAATTTCTAAATAAGACAAATAATGTCACAAGAAATTTTATTAATGCTAGGAAGTTGGGTTTTGAATGTAATGCGGATTTTCATTATTTAACTAATGGCATCCCTCGAATAAGGAGGATTTGAGGAGAGTATAAAAAGGACATGTGATACCGTTTCTAATATTGCACACCAAAATAGCTAGAAAGGACACGAAACGCCGAATTTTGATAAAGGTAGAACGCCGTATCTCTTTAAAAGAGTGCTCTTTCAGGAAGGTAAAAGTTTCCTTTTGTGAAAAAAATCGTTATTACAAAAATATAAACTTTCTTTTAAATAAGTCTTTATTTATAACCGGAGTTTCTACATCGATCTTTCATAGAGCATCAAAAGGAAGCTTTTAAAAAAAAAAAAAAATTACATATTTTAAAGAGCTCCAAAATAAAACTTTTTCGTGTAAAGTACTTTTTCAAAGAGATATCTCAAAGAGTTCTTTACCAAAGAGCAATGCCAACAGCTGCCTTAAAAGAACTAAAAACTCCTGGAGCTATGCCCAAACGGGCCCTAAGTGTCTGAGAAACAATCCAAAGTCGGGTATACGTTTTCTTTAGTTTTTTTAAAAATTGTATAAAAAAATTGGGTTTTGACGGGCCGAGTTCGGGTTCTGCCAAAACTCGTTGGGTTGTAAAAAAAGGGTTCAAATTTGGGTTTATGTATGCACCAAAATGTGAACGGCCCAAATTCGACGAGCCCAAAAATCCACCGACTCAACGATCAATCGTCGTGGGTAGGCTCTAACGATTCTCAAGGTTATTCATTGCAGCCCATCGTGAGGTCCAGTCGTGTCGCTACATCATCGACACAGTCGACGCCCCAGTTAGCAAGAAGCTGCCGCGTTAGCACCAGTCATCAAGCCAAGTTACAAGTCAGCCTCCTCAACAGTTAAATGGTAAGTCTGGTCCTTAACCGAGGGAGCTCTTGGTATTGCTCCTCTCTCAAAAGAGGCAGCCAAAAGGGGATCGTGATCCCCATTCCAAGGATTGATCCCCAACAACTGCACAGAACAGGCTACAGATAGCTAGAAACGTTCCGTCGTAGGGGTTCGAAAATCTTCCATCCAGAAACTCTCACGCATAGAGACTCTTTCGAGCCAGAGAAGTTCAGCGACTTGTAGTTCATCAAAATTCAACAGTTCAATCGGAACAGCTCTACGCGACCACCGACAACGTCAACAAATCGATACACGCGGAACACAAAGACTTCCGTCCGACCGACCAAAGCTGTCATCGTTCGTGCATACTTGTCCCAGAACTCGGATTTCGTCGTCCTCGCCAGAAGCCAAAACTTCACTAAATTCACACGAAGATCGAATCAGAGGAAGAATAGGAAATTGTACTCGCATTCCTTGATATTCAAACACAAATTGTAACACAAATTCTCTGTTATAAATCGAATTACTCTCTCGATCGCGCCCATTCGCGGACCGGCGGATTTTCGGTGAAACAGTTTAAAAGATGGTTTGGGTTTTGGGTTAAATGGGTCGGGTTGAGTTTGGTTTTCAAAAACCCGACCTAAACCTGACCCGTGCCCACCCCTACGTGGCCAATGGTTTAACCATCGACCCGTAATTAGAAAATAGGACAATGGCCGACTGATCTATGATGTCAAGAGTACGAGCGTAAATATACACCAAAGAAACGGAACAATTTATTCCGATTACTGTTTTCGATTACTACATCTTATATCATTTTAGTTTCGACCAATTAATTTCCGAATTATTCTGCTTCTAATTAATTCTGATTATTTTTTAATTTTTGGTGGAACATGTGACAATTAGTGGTAAAATACCATTAAAACACTATACAAGTATAATACAAGGATCTAAAATTATTTATTTATATTTTTATAAGTTCATGAAAACCATCTATTTAGAGCTTAAAAATATGTATTTTACTTTGTATTTTTGAAATGCAAATTAACCAATGAGTATATTAGATATAAAAAATTAAATAAAATATTTGTATGCACCGAAATGTGCATAGCCCAAATTCGATGAGTCCAGCAATCCATCGATCCATCAAACAACGATCGTGGGTAGGCTCTGTTCATCTTCAAGGTTCGTCGTTGCAGCCCATTGCGAAGTCCAACTGCATCGTCATGTCATCGGTACAGTCGGCAACACAATCAGCAGAATTCGTCGAGTCAACACCCGTCAGCATGCTTCGTTAGCTCATCACTCAACGGTCTCAGTCTTTAACCGAGGGAGGGAAAAGAGGCCCCCCTCGTCTTCCTCAACTTCACAGCAAAATGAGGCCCCCCTCGTCTTCCTCAACTTCACAGCAAAATGAGGCCCCCTCGTCTCTCCCTCTCTCAAACCGAAGGACTCAAATTCCTTCTTGGAGGAGAAGCTCTCACGCACACAAAATTCTTTCGAGCCATCGAAGCCAAGGAATTCATCGTTCGTCGCTCTACAGTTCGACCGGAGCAGCTCTACACGTTCGCCGGCAGCGTCATAAGTCGATACACGCGGAGCACAAAACATCTCCGTCCGACCGACCAAAAGCCACAACAGATCGTGCACACTCGCTCTAGCAACTTGAGTTCGACGTTCGTTCATTCGCAGAAGCTTCGACTTCATCAACAACATACTGAGATCGAATTAGAGGAAGCAATACGAAACACACAAATTGTAACACGAAAATTCCCTGTTATTAATCGAAATACTCTCGGTCACGCCTCTTCGCGAACCGGAAGATTTTCGGTGAAACAATATTTTAGATACTTTCCTAAAATAATGCTAAAATTATATAAGGGCTAAGTATAAATGCTATATATAGACAATATCTATAACACTATATAATCGGTAATTAGAATAAACGAGTTTGTAAATGACATTTTGTTTCAATTCTAATTATTAAATGGGTAAACTAGTAATTGATCGAACAATATAGCCAATAATTGGATATCGTTTATACCCCTAGCTAGTCAAGAGTACCATGGCTTTTCAAAAGGCAACGAATTGGGAGGCACTCTCTCGCTTCCCTTTATATGAAGTAAATATTCAGAAACCAGAACTGATCTAATCACATCACGTACGTACGTACGTAGTACAGTGCAAGGAGAGGAGAGGACCCCTGCAGATTCCATTCCATTCATTCACGGGCGTTTCCTCCACGTTTCAAAGGAACGAAGAAAAAGCTAAATTTGCGGAAGTCATGGACGAAGCCACGAAACAATGATTTTTTCCTTCGTCTTTCGTCTTTCGTCTTTCGTCTTTCGTCTTTCGTCTTTCGTCGTCAGTGGGGAAAAAAAGAAAGGGAAATCTGCAGGGGGCGACGTGAAGGGGCCGGGCCGGGCAGTAGGCGACGGTGGAGAGGAAACTTCGAGGTGGGTTGTCGCCTGTTTCCTCTCTATAACGCTTCTTGGTGGGGAATCTTGAAGACTCGCTTTTGATTACTTTCCACCAACCTATGTGATGATATGTATTATGTATAGTTGTATACTTTTTATAAGTACTAGCTTAATTTTAAAATAGTTCAGATTTATATTTTATTGATCCTTAATTTGTAACAATATAAGTTTTCTACACTCGTTTGCTATACCCTAATAAAATATATATGAAAAATAAAATATATGAAAGAGAGACAAAAATAATTTCTAAAATAAAATATTTGGCCTATTATTTTTGGGAATTAATTTTTTTTTGTCTCTCTTTCATTTTAGGTATTTTTTATTTTTCGTATTTTATTATGGTAAAAAGCCCATTATTAAAAGAA
Source organism: Aristolochia fimbriata (assembly GCA_019845555.1). NCBI lineage: Eukaryota > Viridiplantae > Streptophyta > Magnoliopsida > Piperales > Aristolochiaceae > Aristolochia > Aristolochia fimbriata. The sequence goes on from CM034083.1 coordinate 4,746,135, forward strand.
TTACAATGGTAGGCAATACAAATTTTAGGGATTTTTTTTAAAATTAAAATATTTAAAATAAATATAAAAAAATATTTACCAAAATGAAACATTTAACCCTAACCCTAGCTAGCTAATGGTCAATGTACATGCATGCAGAAGTAGACTCTACTCGTAACTTCATCTCTTTATACTTCCTTATTAATTAGTTTGGGTGGTCAATGCAATTAATGTAATGAAAATTATGGATGCAAAAGGGCAAGAGATAATGTTTTTCTTCCTATTTAATTGAAAAATAAATGGGGTTGAAGCATGGCGAGACTACCTACTCATTTCTTGTTTTCTATCGTCGTCGTCTTCTTCTTCTTCTACATCCGCATCATCGCTCTTCACCTCCGGAAGTAATATATAATCTGCAGATGTATATCACAGAAAAGAACAAATGCTATCGATCAGCATGCATCCACATTCAACTGCAGTAGTAGTACTAGAGATTTTTCCAAGTTGCAATCAGGTTAGTTTAGACAAGGACAAGCTCGCGGGTTATTAGTCTTACATCATTTGAGATGGATTTCTCAAATGATTTACGAATACTTTAATTCTCATTGATAGTGCCCAAATGCATGTCTTTTCAAGCAAGCATCAGCAACGACGACTTTGTTTTCTGATGCTTAGCCCTCTTAATTCTTCCTACCTTAATCCAAAAGGTGATGACCGAGCTAGGATTCAATTTCTGCATGCTACAGAAGCCAATGCTGACGGACAGAGGGATCATTAATTAAATAAATGGAAAAAGTAATCTAAATATAAACTAATTAGCAAAGGATAGTAATTACAAAGAGTGACAAAAGGTTTAGAGTCCTTATATTCAATTGGTTCGGATGACATAGTGCCAGCGGCGGCAGAGCTTTCATTTGGTGCGGCCACCCAGATTGTAATATGACACCGTAAACTATCTTCGTATTTGAGTGACCCTTACCTTGTTCTCTGTGTAACCGACATTTGGTTTGTTAGAGTTTATATTATTTGAAGGACTTCTACACTTGCTAGCTAGTGGCCAAAAAGATGTCCATATATGATGATCATTATTCTCTGTACTGAATTCCAAACAAGACTTAAACGCCTAGAACTGGCCCATGCTAGTACAGTTATGGAATTTCAGGTTAATTAAAACATTGGTTTATTCCTTTGAAACAATAAAATCCAACACTTGACCTCATGCTGCACATGAGTCCTAGCATGGTTAGTGCAACATATAGAGGGTCCACTCATAGTGTTTGCCTTGTATATTTATTAGGGACATACTATCCTCATAATAACACCCTTAATTGTTTTAAGGATATATGTTTTCTTCACAAGAGCAAGCAAATTTATAAACTTATGCAATATATCTCATCTTTTCTTGGTTCACAACAATTAATGTTTTGAAAACCGGACCAAATCGGCCGGTTCAACCAAGTTTAACCGGAACCGGAGGGAATTCATGATAGAAATCATGAATGAGAGTATATAACCAACCACATACAACTCAATTTGCTTAAAGATATTGAAACTAAAAGTATTACCTTCTTAATTTCTATAAGGTCACGGTTCAACCCCTGGTCTAACCCTGTCTAACCCAATTTAACCAAATCGACTTCCTTATCGGTTTGATGACCGCGGCCGGTTCAGTTTTTAAAACATTGGTTTGCAATCAAGCATAGGACTTGAAATGATTTTTCTTCGCTTTTATCGGGATTATACTCGTATAATCACGATTAGGAAACCGTACTGACTTAAAAAATAATGCATCCATGCTTTAGGTAATGACGATTGCTATGATATATATTAAGATGGTTGCCAATTATTATTTAAATCGACCAACTATGAACTTACTATATAAATATCAACCAAATTTGACAGGTTTAAAGACGTACCATTCTGGTTTAGAAAATTTGAATGTGTCATCAACTTCTACCTAAAATTATAAATTATGAGACAATATTTAAAAGGAAAAAAAAAAAAGTAATGTTTATGAGTTTGGAACTTGTTAAATAATTTCTGTAGCATCAATCTGATTTAGGTAATTAAGAAAGAAATTAGTAAACTACAATAATAGATTACTAAATCTAATGAACAAATTAATAGAGTGTATCAATCAGGTCAATGAATTCTATTCATGCATGAAGAATTATTGAGGTTTTCCATACGTCATTTCCCATTTGCAATCTGGCAATGTTAATCTTATCATGGAAATTGACCATTAGTGCCCACATCATACCACACTTCAGTGTGAAAATGGGTTTATTTATTTTTTTTCTGTCCATGACAACTTGGCAAGTCTTCTTTTCCCATTGAACAACACAATTTCGGAGCTATGCTTTAATGTTGTAATTGAATTTGAGCCACAAATTTACCAAAGAAAAAAAAAAAAAAAAAGGTCCATGTGGGGTTACATGACTTTGAATCAATGGCTCCTTGTGTCACAATCCGGTTAATTAAGGTCAATTCAGGTGTGCTTGGTGGCTTGACTCACATGTGGAGACTCTGGAAAAAAATAAACCCAACAATGGACGAGTCTTTCCACTTTCCAAATGTTCATACACAAAGTTTGTATAAATATAATTCACGTGAAGAAGTATTGGTTGGACCCATTTTATTTTACCATTAAAAATGAGTTAATGACTAAAAATATGTTTTTAATTATTTTATAATTATTTACTTTTCTTAATAATTTGTTTCACTCTCATTTTGATTTCATGAACTATTTTAATTAATTACAACCCGAGTTTCAAAAACTGGACTTGACCAATTAGTCGGACCTGGTTGAACCAGAATCGGAGGCTAGTTCAGTTCTTATTGACTCGTCCGATTTACTATAAATCAGCACAAGTAAAACATTTTTTTTATCGCATTACCTGTAAAAATATTAAATATATACAAATTATAACGCAAAATATTCAATAATTGAACCATTGGCCCGTCCCATGGATTGACCAAAATCGGATATACTACTAGTTCAATGGCCAATCCGGTTTTTAGATTACTAGTATGATAATGATATTGATTTATTCCAAATAAAAACATATTAATTCAACAATGAACAAAAAGTTGGATGCAACCAACTTTGGCTCCACTTGAGTCCAAATAAATGGGAAAAACCATGATATTTATGGCCAAGAAACCCCTTATCTTCTTAGGATATATCTCAAAGTTTTGAGCTTCTTAAATGTTTTCCTTAATTAATGAGGGACATAGTATCATAGAGACATAATGTTGACGTGGCTGGCCACCCGGTGGCCGCCGGTTGGTTCAATCTTTTATACTCATAGAAGCTTCTAGGGACGACGACATTTCCGCGCCCTGTCTGAGTCAGCATCCAGTCGGCTGACACGTTGTCATTTCTTAAACCTTATCATCATCCAAGTTGTGTATGTACATGCACCATGCATAACAACATGTAATGTATCATCATCATCATCATCATCAAGGGTGCACGAGTGATGGTCAGAAAAGCGGGGTTTGAACTTGTTGAAACCGTGGAACGAAATGTTTGACCACGACACCGATATTTGCCGGCATAATTTTTAAAGTTTGGATTAAACCATAGTCGGTGACATATTTCAGGACTATGTACAAAGGAACTATTCTTACTCTTTGGCATAGAGTTAATGTTACCATTTGGCTTTCTCTCTGTGGCTTTTACATAATTTATCGTATTAAATAACTAGAGGTGGTATATATTTGGCATTTCTTATATTTTTACCAAAGGTTATTATTGTATTAAATATTACTTAGTATTTTCCATTATTTTAAAATGTCTCCTTATCTTCCAAAAAAAAAACTTGTTTGCCTATGACTAAATTTTTATTTGTCTCTGACTAAATTCCGAGGAAGCAATGTTATTAGACCTGGAAATTAGGTCAAAACGGTTTAACCGGCGGATTATCGGTTAAACTGTGAAACCCGGCCAGGTTAACTAGGTTTTTAAATTTGACCGGGTTTCATTGAGTTTAACTCGGAAAATAGCGCAGGTTTGGGCCAAATCGATTGAAATATATCAAAAATAGCATTGGGTTCGGGTCTCACAGTAGCATTGGGAGTGTAATTGGGAGTAAAATGTATTCACCTTCCTAAAAAAAAAAAAAAAAAAAAAAAAAAAAAAATCAAAAGTAGAGTAATTCAATGCAATCTACCCTAGTTCATTACAAGGCTTGTAATATGTATATACACAATGAAAGGTCAATGAAAAGATGACTCCTCAATTGCCAATGGGACTAGGTCTGCCAACCTCTCATGAATGTTATAAATGATTTAACCAATCATTTCAAGCACAAAAGCAGTCTTTCCTTGAATTCGGCCCCTGGGGATGGCTCAAATGAACCTACATGGTATATTTATTGATAGCAATGCTTCCTGTTGTGTTAGGTGCTCGGGTTTTGAAAATGACAAACCTTATTCTATCTAGTAATGTTTGCCCATTACATGCTACTCTGCTTAAGAGGAGGTGACACAAGTTAGAATCCCAAGATAAATTACTCTGTAGAAGAACCCTACAATGAGCTGAAAACTCGAAAACTTGAGTTCAAGCTCAATTACAAACTCAAGAACTCAGCATGTAAAGGGAGAAGGAAAAGAAAAAAAAAAAAAAAATGTTAGCCAGTCCGAAATAAAGAAGAAAATCTTATGAGATGCTTTATGAGTAGGAATATCTCACTGAAGTGTTTCATTGGTTTTGCACAAGTTTTGTAGTTCATTATCCTTCTATAACAAAATTGAGGGTAGTAAGAAGAAAAAGTGATCCATCCCAAAGCACATGAAAATGGATCTGATTTTTCCAACCTAGCTATATTACATATTTTAGTCAACAGAGTTGAGATGATATTAGAAGAAAGAGAAGAAGACATTACACTTTTCTTTTCCTATTCGTGCCTTTATCTCCTTTAAAGGGAGGAGAAAATGATAATTCATTAGCCGGTCCAAAAGAAAGAAGAAAATCTTACGAGATGCTTTATGTAAACATCATCCCTCAACTTGACTAATTTCTTTCTCCCACTTGAGGCCAAACATCTGGCGGCCAAACGGAACAATTAGATTATATCTGAAAACCTGTAATCAAAGAGAATTTGTGGATATCAATGCTAATGGAACAACAATAAGAAGCTTTTGCATTTTTCCTCTCATAAGGACATCTTTTTTTCTCATTTAACTACTTGATAATTTTTCCACAGGGTAAAACTAAACTGCACTAATCAAGAAATACCTGTGGAAACAGCAAAAGTAAAGTTCTCACCTTATTGTTGATATCATGCATCTGCACTTTCAGTACATCTGAGAATTCAATCCATTTGGGATCATCTTCATTTGATCTAGTTGCCCAAGCTTTCTTCAGTGCCGCCCTCCACTCTTTGATTTTAGATCGAATTTCCTTGTTAAGCTCAACCCACTCGGGTGCACATCCATTTTTGGATAAAATTCTGAACAAAGTATCTTCTGCAGGATCAGCATGAGGATTTGCACTATAATTAAGAGGCTTCCCTTTTCCAGGCAAGTTCTCAAACTGGCCTTCTTCCATAGAGTGCCAGATTCTTTGCTCCACAACATTGAGTATTTCTGTTTCAGACCTGCCCAGAGGAAGTTTAACCTTTAAAAAATACAAGGGATGTAGAGAACCCTCTCAGACATGCAGGTCATGGGTACCCTTCTAACTCTTCTCCATGTAATAAACACAAAATTTGAAAAGCATGAGAAGTAGATAGTCCTTCAATAAACTGGTCAAAGAATACACATGCAAATTGTCTGGAAAGTTCGCAAGCAAAAAGGCCGAGTAACAATTTACTTATTAACTGAAGGCACATATTTTAGATAAGAACAAGTTAAAGCAGTAAGACTAGACCTGCTTCCCCCTGTTATCTAGGAGATTCTCAAGACTTCTGTCGCTCCATCCCCGCAGGGGCAGAGAACCCGTCGCTGTCTTGGCTAAGGAAATGAAAACACACCAAGTAATTAAGAGTCTTCTGATTTCAGATTATCCATCAAGCCACAACTCTCCCAGAAGTAAGCCTTCCCTGCAGCCAGACAACTAGTCATCGTATTCTATGCAACCAACTCTTCCAGAAGTAAAAACCGATCTTTTACTGTAACATGTTCCTTTCTATTATCCCATGTTTGTCAAAAAACTTTGACGGTCTGCAAAGTACATAACAGATAAACAAAGAGCATGCATGAAATTCTGTGACACATGATTATTTGAAAGGCGTTCATGGTACAAATTCATCGGACAGGACATTGAGTGACAGGCATTTTTCCAGGAATGCAAGATTGGTTGACTAGCATCTGTGATACAAGTTCACCAGATAGGACAAGAGTGAAAGATATTATCAGTCGGTCGTTCTATTCCATGGATATTGCAGCAAAGCTTAATAAACAGGATACATTCCCTTTTGCCTCCACTGAATGCCAAATTATCCCATTTGGAATTTGTTGAGACAGTTGATGCAAAACCACACAAAGAAGGTATGAAAATTTCTCAGCTGCTACTCTAGAAGCAGCAACTTTGACAGAAGTATGATACTTGCATATTCACGAAGGGTTCAGTGACTAGGATATGTTTGCCCCTATATACACCTTACTACACCAGAATGATCAAACAGAAACAGTACAGAGAATTATCATAATCAATATAGAGAGGGGGAATAATTGCATGGGTTATACTTCTAAACGAACTGATGTTCCAGAATTATCTGCTTAGTCCTCCACACGGCAGGAGTCAGAAAGAAAAATGATAACACACCTAATAATAACTCTAAATTTCACTACAAAGAACAAATTACATTGTTCATTCACTTGAATCTGCTTCCCAAACACAACGTCAGTTACTGGTTAGAGTCGGCAGCATCACACGGCATGCGAATGGTTGCTTATCAATATCAACGCAATAATTTGCGCATCGAGACTCTGTCATGAATCAAATTTTGGTCATGCGAACAAAGATCACAGAAGATCATTTACATAACTGGTTGAATTTGGGATTAAACATCGTTAGGGATCATTCTACAATCCCCAGAAATAAAATTAGAAAGAATAAAAAACCGGGAAAAGAGATGCCCGACCTTACTGCGTCCTTGGATTTTCCGCGAAGTTCAGGGGGAAGCTTTCGTTCGTGGACAGCCTCGACCGCAGCAGAGACGCGATCGACGTGCTTCTTCTCCCGCTTCGCATGAAAGAAACGAGAAGAATGGAGAACGGAGGAAGAAGATGAAAAGGCCCAGTTGCGCATTACTGTTTGCTCCGCGGCCATCCATTTGACGAGAGGTTCGACCATGGAAGAAGAAGACGATACAAGGGCCCTGCATCCCGACCGTGCCATGGCACAATGTGCCTGTCGACGACCACCTCCTCCGGCTCCGGTCCTAAACTATTCTACCCTGATTGCTGCATCTCTCCCCAACCATGGTGAGGTCCGTGACCTCCTCCTCCCGCCTCGTGGCACAATGATTTTTCGCCGCCGCCTTTGGATCAGGGAATACAATTACAGTTTACTCCTTAATTAATCATCATCATATATTCTTTAGGACTTCACTTCAGTCTTCACCTTCGGATTCCAGCAATGTCCGGGCAAGTCCGAGTATTTACGACTCAGACCAATTTCTGGAATCCCGAGTCGCACAAGCAAGCATGACACAGGGAGGGGGATGTATCGATGTGTATCCTGATTCTATCATTGTATATGATACGGAGGTAGTGATTGTACGGGCGTACAGTCGGACGAAGGCTCTTTCTTTGGCTTTCGAGGTGCCGGGACGTGAAAAAATGATGGCCACTGCTGCGTTTGCTCGTTGTACCGTCGGATTGCAACCAGTTTCTTGTCTTCCGAAACCGTCTCTTCGTCCAGTTTCGGGTCATTTCATGAAATGGCATTCCGATATCCATGCTGAACCGAAATCATCACTTGGGTTTTCGAAAACACTGACGAAGGCGATGGTGGAGTTGGGGAAGAAATCGTTAAAATTTGCTCTCTCCAGCTCGCTTGTTCTGGGAGTTTTTCTGAATGGTACGTTTAACTCGCATGTTGCGTCTATCTGCTTTTCTGGAATGTAACTTCGTTTTTCTTTGAAAAAATAATGAAGCTCCCCTGCTATTAACAATGGTAGTTCAGTGTTCTAGCATTCGCCTCATAGTCTGAAAGATTATTTTTTTAATGCTATCTTTACTTTAGAGCTTTATTGTGGAAATTTCTCTGTTGAGGAGACTGTTTTGATGTCTAAATCGGTGTGAAAGACTATTTCTACCTTTTTGTTTAGCTAGGTGGCTATTGCTTTCTTCAAAAGAACCTCGTCGGGGAGTGGTTGTAATCTTTTAGACAATGTGGTCTAGTTGATTGTGAAACGAATTTTTCGTGTTGATCCTTATCAGTATTCAAATTGAATTGATTCCCTTGTCTGGGTTTTGAGTCTGTAAAACCAAGAGGGAAGTCTGGCTGACCAGGCAGGGTAACCAGGTCCATGCTGTCTATCACAGGGAAATGGGAGGGGTTACATTTCTTCAGCAACCCCACCAAGCTTTGCTGCCTTCACATGACAGCAAGGTTTTTTGGTTGAAGGTAGTTTGAGACCGTGGAAATGTAGTACCGACTATTGGGGATTCTGCTCTTCAATGATATGGTTAAGTCTTCTAAAGGAAGACACTCTTGACCCATTTGGAGTTGTATAGGTTTAGAAACTTTTAGGCTAATTTGGTTAGTATTGGAACTAGTATAGGATTCTAATTCGGGGTTTATTTGAACCCATATGTGTGATACAAAGTATCTTGCTTAGTATCTAATTAACAATTACTGCTCCACCTTGCATTTCATGTGGTCATGTCTTTCTCATGATTGAATTTGGGAAGTTCAGTTGTTCAAATCTTGGCTTTGCACTCCCATCCATTTCTGATCTGATATTATATTGTCAGGCTGATGATTGGAGCAAATCTCTCATTCTTTGAGGGGTTGCTTTACAATTAGCTGCATACCCATACTGTCGTCATGGAAGTTTTGGAGATGGCTTGTTATTAGTCTCCTTTTCTGTTGGAGACTCTATGTTCTTCACATATTTGTTGATATTGTTTTAGAGGACTTGAGTAGTGGTTGTGAGAGTTTGTGTTCTTGTCAAAATGGCCTAGTTTGCAAGCATGATTTAGGCATATCTGCTTCTGTTTGATGGATTGTTTCGTATAATTGCCTATACAATTGTGAGGAGTATTAGAATACTATTGAATGCCTTAAAAAAGATTTGGTTCTTGTCTGAAACATTTCCTAGTGTTTGTCATTGCTACACAATCTTCATGCATCCTCTTTGTTTCTTTCAGAAGAAGAAGCCTTCATGTAGATGATATTACTTCTATTCCTTTATAAACCACTTGTAATTTCATTATCCATTTCTGCTGTGAATATCTCTTGTTGAGTTGATGAGTCATATTTAGTGTTCTTTCAATTGTTAGGTTTTCAATATGCGGATGCAAAAGTTGGGGTTAACAAGCCAGAATTGCTTCCGGAAGAGTTCACACCTGTTATTGATGTTGCTGGCTTCCTTTCCACAGGCCAGGCGTGTGATTTTTGCTTTTATAACTTGAACTGTGTCATAATTCCTCTAAACGAGTAACTGTTTGCTTTTCTAGTTTGACTTTGAGTCATACTTCCTGAAAGAAATGTAGTAAAAGAGGAAGGGGAAAAAAGTGCAGCGATAGGAGAGAAAAGTCTCTTGTGAGTGTTAGGGTCTGTTGAAAAACTGCCCCTCAACAATTCCTAATAGCTGGAAAATCGAAATAAAGCACTGTCACTACAATCTCAACCTACTCATATAACTGGATACTTCTCTGCACAGTGGAAAACTACCAAAACATAGGTACTAATTTAACGTTTTCCTTTAAGCTAGATCATATACATCAACTGACTCCTTCTTGTTACAAGATGTCCCAAACCAAAGGGTTCGGTGAACACATCACTAGAGCGGTTGGAAGAATGAAGAGAGTGAGTCACCATAACACTGCTCATCACAACATAAATAAAGTTGTTGATAGATTTTTTTTCTTGGATAAATTGTGCTTTAAAGACAATGTACCTTGAAAATTACAAATTAAACGAGAGTAGGTCTCACAACAAGCTATTGAAGCCCAATCCTTCAGTTACACGATCAGCTAGCCCATTAGCTGATATTTTTACAGAGTCCAAGAACAAAGAAAAGAAAGAGCGAAGCATAGAACTTCACTGAAATAAGAAGAAGATGCCATGGAGGAGACTTGTACACATCACACAGCTGGTGACATTAGAAGAATCGCCTTCAAAGACAAGCTGCCCTTAAAATTTGCTTGAAAGAGATCCAATAATCCATGAAGAGCAGCAAAACCACCGCATCAGCCAGAATCAGTAACTCTCATGATAACAAAGTAGAACACTTGAGTAGCAAAATCCATTGCCAAATCCAAAAGGACCCGAATTACTGCGAGAAGAACCATCCAATGGAGAGTTAACCCATTGAACTACCTGATCCAAAAGTCATCTTTACAATTATTTTGATATTAATTCTTTCCTTTGTTCTCTGTTTCTTTTCCTCTTCACACTCTTATCTATTTATGTACAATTTTCAGAAGTCTATTTGATGCTGAATAAGTATCTGTAGTCAACATGTGGAGATTCTTATCCATTATAACTTGTTTTCTTTAATCTTTTTATTTTCATTCTATTTCATCTGTCCTGGTTTTTTTAGCACCTTTGTACTTTTCCATGTTAATTTAACTATCGCCATTGGAAAAAGTTGAGAGTGTCATTGACAGTTCTCTGTTCAGGCAACTATAAGGTCTTTCCTAGCAACTGTTCGAGTCCTATTATGAAACTAATATAACCTTTGTTCCAGTTCCATATTACTTTTTTGCATTTTTTCTTAGATTCTTCTCTGTGTTGAACTTTAGATTTTATACTGTTTGGCTGTTAAATTGGACACGTGTAATTTGTTGTCCGTATGAAGGCCTTGATGTTGCTGTTACTAACATTTAGTGTGATGTGAATAGGAGAAAAGACTCATCGAGGAAATTGAAAATATTGAGAAGGACACAGGATTCAAGTTGAGGGTTCTTGCTCAGAATTACCCTGAGACGCCAGGTAACATTTGAAGTTAATTGTAACTTCATCCATGCATACTAGTAACCTGCCATACTTTTTCCTTTATGCTATCATTTGGAGCCCTTTATATGGCAGGACTAGCAGTGAGAGATTTTTGGCAAGTTGATGATAGAACTATTGTCTTTGTTGCCGACCCAACCTTCGGTAAGGAGTTCAATGTAAATATTAAAATGAAAAGCAGTAGTCCTTAGAGAGCATCTATTGTTGATTCTCTGAATGGTCTTGGGTTTTTTTTTTGGACATATGAGGCAGGTAACATTTTGAACTTCAATGTTGGCACAATTGTCGATTTAGACATTCCTAGGAGCTTTTGGAGCCGCTTGGCTGGGAAGTATGGGAATATGTTCTATTGGAAAGAGAAGGTACAGTTTGTTAATTCTTAGCTATTATATTGAGGTATCCTTGACCACAGGTTTGGTAGTCTTCCTTTGCAGACCCTAAGCAAATTTTAAATACAATATTCGTGGTTGAACTAGGGGGAAGATGCGTCTATTGAAGCTGCAGTTATGGCAATATCCAGTTGCTTGAGAGAACCAGTGGGACCAAACAATTGCTCCGACGTGAAGTAAGACATTCTAGTTAAAGTGGGTACTCTTTTGGGCTTCCACAAGAAACTGCATGTCTTGTTCAATTGAAGCAACCAGTGGACTGAGTGGAGTGCCTCAGCTTGTTTTCACTGCCAGTGGTGATGCTCATTAATGTTTGTACAGGAATTTCATATGTTTTCTTCTAATTAATGTATGTATATGTTTTCTTTCTAATATTAACATATGTATATCCACGGCCAGAAATTTTCTATTGTTAGATTTCATCCGTCGAACTCCGTGTTCCCCTAAGAAAAGGCCAGTTCTAGTTAAAACCAGTTCAAACCTGGTTACTAACTAAGCTGGAATAATTTTATGAATATTTTTAAATTAAGAAATGAAAAAGGTAAATTGATTACAAGAGTACGAGTACGTAGTTCTCAGCCTATTAATGGAAAAAGAGGGAGGCAAGCAGTAGCACATAGAGATGGCAGGGTGGTACATTCCCAGTCAGAGCCGACCTGTACAGTGACCCGGAAAGGTATTCGGGTCGGGTCAAAACGGTTCAACCGGATGAACCCGGTTGAAGCGTTCTGACGTCATCTCCTTTATAAAACCTAACTCATGTCTACGATTTCATCCAACCCCTCATTCCCGACGTGCGCGCGGCTACTAGGTGAGGTGTCTTCATCTTCTCCTTCTTGAACTCTCCTTCTTCTTCGAGACTTCAACCTCCCTCATTCTTCGACCTCCTTCATTCTTCGATCTCCCTCTTTTTTCTCCCTCTTTTTTCTCTCTCCCGATCCTCCCTTGCCCTGCGCTCATTGTTAATGCTTTTAGTTTTTTTTTATTTCTTATGTGAATTTTTCAGGGTAAAATCATGGAGGCTGATGTTTGGATAAAGGCAATTATAATCTTTTTTACGAAATATGTAGATCTGGAAGTGAATAAGGTACTACTTATTTTGCAACTAAATTAACATTACTCTTCTTCGTTATTATTTATTTTTTTGTGCGCTAAAAATGTCGCACATCACACATCGTGCTGTCATACCTACTCACTGTCAAAACCTTGTCCTTTAATAAAGAGGGTATTTTTAAACTTCTCGGACTAAGCTAGCCGGGGAAGTGCTATTATTTGAGACGTTATTTAGAAATGGTTGGACTTGTGCATTAAGGTCTTTTTAGAAGGAAGAAACCACCCCGTTGGACGCCCCAAATTTGCTCCGAAACTAGTGGTTTTGGAGCAAACCCAAGGTCCTATGAGCTATCATCCACGTACGAAACGGGAATGTGGATGGTCTCCAGGCCTTTCCCCATGTCGGACACCATTTGTCCATATTCAATTCAGTTTCCATTCTCCCCGTAAAAAACCAGAGGATTTTCTGTAAAAAACCACAAATATGTCGATGACCATTTTTTTTTTTTGTGGATTTTGTGGCCGCAAAATAGATTTTTTTTTGTGGATTTTGTGACCGTAAAATTGGGTTTTTTTTTACAGAAATTGTTGTGTTTACTTTTTGCACATTATTTTTATTAATTTGATAGTCAAGCTTCTGTTGGATCCATCCAAAGTGCTATATTATGTGAAGACTATTTAATTATTAAATGGCTTCGATTTTATAAAGTTGGATTTTCACCTGAAAATGATTTGTGCTATCATTGATCGAGCACTATCTATTTAAATTTTTGTCGCTTCTTCTTTGGTCGTTTTATTTGCTAAGTATTATCTATTTAAATTTTTCAATTCTTTGTTTTATGGTCAGAATCTAAAATTTTGTGAGGTTGAATTTTTTTTTCTCTTCATCGTTCCTTTGGTTGTATTCTCTAAATTGTTCTTTTTGGTATGTGATTTTGAATTGCTTTTAGTGGCAATTTGGTTTATTCTAGTTTTAATTAATTATTTAAATTAAATAAGCATTGTTTCAGTTTATATGAGTGAAATATAAAGAGGGAAGTGGATCTAAGTTGTGTGACCCTTTTTTTCATTTGTAAATTAAGGAAATGAAATGAAGCACTGACTTATGCTGGTTGGTATACTTTCATAATATTTATTAGATTTTTGATGAGACAGTATTGTTACTTGCATCACCTTGTTTTTTATTTTTTTATAATTTTTGTTAGTTGTTTGGATCTTTTATATATTTGTATGGAAGAATTTGGCCAGGATTTGGCCTCCTTAGTATAGAAAAAATTGTGGCTTCCAAGCTGGTAAATTTGTGGCTTTCTGGCTCGTAAATTTGTGGCTTTCAGGCTCGTAAATTTGTGGCTTTCAGGCTCGTAAATTTGTGGCTTTCAGGCTCGTAAATTTGTGGCTTTCAAGCTCGTAAATTTGTGGCTTTCAAGCTCGTAAATTTGTGGCTTTCAAGCTCGTAAATTTGTGGCTTTCAAGCTCGTAAATTTGTGGCTTTTGGCTTAAAGAAAGAAGTAAGCAGGTTGTTAGGGCAAGACACATTAGGCAGGTTGTTAGGACAAGACACATTAGGCAGATTGTTAGGGCAAGACACATTAGGCAGATTGTTAGGGCACTTTTTAAATTATAATTCATGTTTTTTTTTTTTGTCATAGATGGAGAGCGGATTAACAACTCGGTGTAGTCCTGTTTGTTTCTTGGAGGCAGTACAAAAGGCAGAACTAAAGAAAAAACACATAAGGGCAATCAAAAAGACCCCTTTTGGGCACTTCTTGGAAGTAAAAGGTGGGCATATCGAGGTTACTCTTGTCTCATCCCTAACCAAGAAGTTTTGCAAGGTCCGCAATTTTTTTTTTATAGGGAAGAGATATATGGAGTTTAGTGCGATTGAGCTCTCTAACATGATCGGTCTCCCATTTAAGGGTTCACACTTGGTGGTAGGGAAGTGCAACAAAATCTCAGATTTTGTAGTCAATTATTTTCACGAAAAAACCCTCAATCGAAAAGACATAGCAAGAAAATTGCGCAGATTGGTCCGTAAAGATGGTGACGTGGAGACAATTACTAAGTTAGTGGTTTTGATGGTGTTTGTGTATTCTCTTCTCCCAAGCAAACTACGGCGTCCCGCTCACCTTGTATAGGTACATAGACGACCTAAATGGGCTGAAGATGTATGCATGGGGGGAGGCATTACATAGACACATTGTTTTGCTGCTATCACGAAAGAAAGTCAAGAATAATGGCTACTTTGCAGGTTGTGCTTTGGCGGTGACAATGAGTAATTATATTTTCTCTAATCGTTGTTTATGTGATTATAATATGGTTAGTACATTACTAATTGTATTTTTTGTTATTGTAGGTTTGGTATTATGAAACTATGTCCCGTCTAGGTATGTTTGATTTTTGTATTGATAAACTAGTTGATCCCACACAGCGGCTCCATGTATACTTAAGTGGGGCAGCAACAAGGTGCATAATAGTGGGGCATATGAAGAAGTTCACCAGCAAACCCAGGATTTGCAAGTTAGTATTCTTATTTTGTTTGATTTATTTGTTTCACAAAATTAAGGAGGTCGTGTACTAATTGTAGCTCATCCCCTTTCGTAGGAGGAGTGGGAACAAGGGGAAGGGGCGGTTGCCCACCCACCACAGGCAGAATCTATTATATCTCAATTGCAAGATGAAGTCATGCAGTTGAAATTGAAGAATGCTATCTTGGAGAGTGATATGGACAGGGTGAAGTTTATAGTGGATAAGATGGCGGCTACTTTGGATGACATGCAACTAAATATGGTTGTCATGCAAGTGAGGCTGGACAGAGTAGCAGAGGAGGCCCCAACAGGAGCAGAGGAGGCCCCAACAGGAGCAGAAGAAGCCCCAACAGGAGCATAAGAAGCCCCAACAGAGCGTAAGAAGCCCCAACAGAGAGTGAGGGAGGAGGCCCCAACAAGCCAGCAGAGGAGGCCCCAACAAAGAAGCAGAGGAGGCCCCAACAGAGAGAGAGGAAGCCCCAACAGAGCGAGAGAGGAGGCCCCAACAGAGCAGAGAGGAGGCCCCAACAGAGCGGAGGAGGCCCCAACAGAGCAGAGAGAGGAGGAGGCCCCAACAGAGCAGAAAGGAGGAGGCCCCAACAGAGCAGAGGAGGCCCAACAGAGCAGAGGAGGCCCCAACAGGAGCAGAGGAGGCCCCAACAGCAGCAGAGGAGGCCCTAGCAACAAAGGAGGCCCTAGCAACAAAGGACGCCCCAAAGAAGAAGAGGGACGCCAAACCAAGTGGGGAGTCTACATTTGCAGTGGGAGTCTGGCCGTGAAGTCGAAGTCTAAAGTCAGCAATGAGGCCCCAGTGGTGGTAGAGTAACCATCTCCTTGTCACTACAAAAGGAAGGTGAAGTCTAGTTAGGCTATGACTACTTATGTTCTGACGCACACCTCCAAGAGAACAAAGATGGCGAATTGCTAAACGTATATAATGTGTAAATTAGTTTTTTGAATGGATAGGTCTGTTGTATCTATTATTTTTTAGGTGTTTGACACTTGTATTTTGTCACCAGACAATTGTGTTTGTTGTTTATTAAAATTTAATCAAATATTATTCTAATTAAAAGGTGTGATTGGTATGTAGAGCGATTACATGGTGTTATCGTCACAAAAATTGGCATTTGTTAAAGCAAAAGAGCATTTTTTAGATCTATTCGGTATTTTTATTTTGTACTTGGTATTTACAAATTAGCGAAGGGTCACACATGTCGTCCTTCTAACAACTCCTGTAAGATGGTATTTTCAGCTCTCTGGAGGTGTTAGTTATTTTAACGTAATTGGTGCTTAACATGGTGTTTTCAGGCCTATGAGTCATAAATGGTCCTTCCGATACCGACAGTTGGCTTGCCAACTCCTATAAGATGGTATTTTCAGCTCTCTGGAGGTGTTAGGTGTTTTAACGTAATTGGCGCTTAGAAGTAGTACATGGTGTTTCTAAATAAATATTGGTATTTTTAAATGCAAGTTAGTATTCTATGAACCAGTCCGGTATTTTCAGGTTATACTTAATATTTTTACAACGGCCCATGAGTCACACATGTCGTCCTTCTGACACAGACAGTTGGCTTGCCAACTCCTGTAAGATGGTATTTTCAGCTCTCTGGAAGTGTTAGGTATTTTAACGTTATTGGTGCTTAGAAGTAGTGCATGGTGTTTCCAAAGGAACATTGGTATTCCTAAATTTAGGTTAGTATTCTATGAACCAGTTCGGTATTTTCAGGTTATACTTGGTATTTTTACAACGGTCCATGAGTCATACATGTCGTCCTTCCGATACCGACGGCTGGCTTGCCAACTCCTGCAAGATGGTATTTTTAACTCTCTGGAGGTGTTAGATGTTTTAACGTAATTGGTGCTTAGAAGTAGTACATGGTGTTTCCAAAGGAACATTGGTATTTCTAAATGCATGTGAATTCTATGAGCCAATCCGATATTTTCAGGTTATACTTGGTATATTCACAACGGCCCATGAGTCACACATGTTATCCTTCCGACACCGACGGTTGGCTTGCCAACTCCTGTAAGATGGTATTTTCAGCTCTCTGGAGGTGTTAGGTGTTTTAACGTAATGGGGTTGATTCTGTTGCCAATTCCAGCACTGGATCCACCACTTTAAAAATATTAAACTCTAAAAATACAACTTGGATTGACCTGAATTTTCGTAATATGATCCTCAGTCTCATCAGGAATCTTCAGTCCGAATTTGGGTTAAATTGGGAATCAGGAACTCCAGATATGCTCTTCTTTTGCGACTTTGTGTTGCTAAGTCATCCTGCGCAGTCGCGCCGATAATGTTCCTGATAATGGCGTGGTCACGCAACTGGAGCGGAGTTCTTTCTAAGTCCGGAAACGGCACGCTTTGGCGCATCGATGCTGTCTCTATGTGAGGTAACGCCAGTTCCTTGGCACGGTAGCGCCCTATGAAGGCGCGATTGGGCCATTTCACTTTCCCGAGTTGCCTTCTTTGAAGTCTTCCTAGCAGTTGGATATTTCTTTCTATTTATTTAAATTTTTGATTATTTTCCCGAGGCGGTGGCGTCAGAATCGGCGCGATCGCGCCATACCCTTTTTGGCTCATTTTGCTCATTTTTGCTTCGGTTTCACTCAGAATTCAGATTTTCTTCTTCGACCAGTTACCTGAGACACAAACCATGCAATTGAGTTATATTTGTCATTTTTATGCTAACAATCAACTCATAATTTGGATTTTTAATCATTAATTCATGCCTAAACCAGTGTCTTCCATATACTTATCAGTGTTTTCAAAGGAACATTGGTATTTTTAAATGCATGTTAGTATTCTATGAACCAGTCCGGTATTTTCAAGTTATACTTGGTATTTTCACTACCGCCCATGAGTCACACATGTCGTCCTTCCGACACCGACTGTTTTATTGCCAACTCGTTTAAGATGGTATTTTCAGCTCTCTGGAGGTGTTAGGTGTTTTAACATAATTGTTGCTTAGAAGCAGTACATGGTGTTTTCAAAGGAACATTGGTATTTCTAAATGCATGTTAGTATTCTATGAGCCAGTTCGGTATTTTCAGGTTATACTTGGTATTTTCACTACCGCCCATGAGTCACACATGTCGTTCTTCCGACACCGACTGTTTTCTTGCCAACTCATTTAAGATGGTATTTTTAGCACTCTGGAGGTGTTAGGTATTTTTACGTAATTGGTGCTTAGAAGTAGTACAGGTGTTTCCAAATGAACATTGGCTTTTATGGAGAAAATAAAATATTATTCACATCTGTCCAGTATATTCATGTTACATTTGGTATTTACAGAACTGCGCATGGGTCATTGGAGGTCTTAGATGTCACAAATAAACAATAGTGTTAAGAACAAAATTTTGACCGGATCTCGCAATGTTAACATAAAAATAAAACTTCACATCCCAACATGAATTTAGAATTTAGATGGACAATGGTTACAACGCTTTTAAATACATAAAAAAGCGTCTTTTTTGTGGAATTTCCAGAGCACGTCTTCAACTTCATCTAAAGTACCGACCACGTCCAACACGTCCAAACACTTCAACCAATAAATTGACAAATAGAAGAGGTAAACAATAGTAAAAAAAAAAGGTAAGGAATAAGCAATTAACACATGCTACATTGGAGATAAATTGCCTTGATTACCATCACACTTCAATATGACTTTCAAAAAACTCATTGTCGGGTGTTGGAGTATCCAACAAGGCTATCACTATATTAAGTAAATCCGGGCAATTGTTCACTTAATTGCACTTGAGACATTCTTGAGATCTGCAAGGAGAGATCGTAAACAGGTGTAGACCTTAGATTACTTGCAAATAGATACAATAGTCTAGTATCCAATTTGTAACATATTAGAAGAGTTTGCTTCGCACCTGTCCGGGTTCGGTAATTGTGTAGGGATTGGAAACACCATATAAGGTGAGTGTTCACCGTCTTGATGTCCGACACTTGCAGCCTGCATAGGACACATTAGTATCTCGAAAGTAAAAATTATCAGTCATATATTTGGACAAATTATCCGTACATGCAATAATTGAAGTATTGATTGTTGGGGAGGAAACCTGTATGACACATGAGTAGCATCCTGCAATACAGTGATTAAAACAAACTATGTTATGACCATCATTTACACTATAAAAATGAATAATATTAAAGTATACAGGTACTCTTACCTCCAACGGATGCGATGAATGGACCGTGGTGGGCATGGCAGGAGCATCGAACAGGACCCTCTGAGTTCTAAGCTTATCAACCCTTTCCTTACTAAGAACTGTAATTCTTTTCTGACCTTTTTTAGCACGTGCTTTCTCTAGAGACGACTTTATTCTTGATAGACTACTACCACCACGTTGTCTTTTCCCTCTTCTTGCAAACCCGCGACATCCAAAACGGGCAGGATGTCCACATGGTTTCTCATTTTCACAATGCTGTCACCCATGACCTCAGACCCACCCACACCATTGTTAGTCTCCGGAGGTCCACCCAAGAGGGCGTTCTTACACGCATCGTCGACCTTGGTCCGTGCAAGCTGTAGAATCTCTCTCGCAACCAAATACGCTGTCTCATGCTCTACGACCTGTGATGAAACATGCACGAAACCATGACACAACTCCATATATCTTTGTGTCGTTGTCGCGCGAGGGTCTTCTTCTATGACAATTTCCCGCTTGTCCATAATAAACCCTAATTTTGCATCCTTTGACCACCTCTTTAACAGGTACCTGGGGTCCAACGATAGGAAGCTCTTCACGGTCAACAACTTAATGACATGCGAGCATTGGATCCCACTGAAGTTAAACTTACAACAGTTACACCACACATGGAAGTCTTCAGTGTTTAGGAAAACAGTCTGATGACGGTGAGTGTCGTGTTCAATGGCCTTAAACTCACTTCTTCCCCCTTCATCAGTAGTATGGCGGATCTCAATGGAGTGCGACTTCTTCCATTCTTCTTGAAACAGAGCAAAGATCTCCAACGTGTAATACAATGCTGCCTGCTTCAGTATAGGACATGGAACAATCAAACTCGGTCAACTGTTTGTTAACTTAAAGTCTGCCTATAACTCCTCGTGACGACGGTCCTCCAACAATCTCTCAAATTGCTCAAAAAACCGCATTGGATTGAGTCTGGAATGCAGATATTTTTTCAACACGGAGTTAAAGCTTTCACTCCGGTGTGTGCTCCTCATGTTTGCACAAAAGGTATGTGCCCCGTACGCCATAGCCCACTTGTCTCATTCCTTGAATAGTGCTTCCAACCAACTATTACCTCGAAGACTGTAGTCGTCGAGCATATTCTCCCAACCCATCAGAAACTCATCCTCTGGTACTACTTCGTAGACACGTCTGTTAAAATCACGCTTAAACTGATTACACCACTTAAACACATTGGAGAGGTGCTTGGTGGTATTTTGGAATATGTGCGAGGTGCAGAGCCAATGATGGGTCTCTGGAAGAACTATACTGATTGCCTTTGCCATTGCTGCACACTAATCAGTAAGTATAGCCTGAGGCTTCTTTCCCGATATCGCCTCGAGGAAGGTTTCAAAAAGCCAAATAAAAAATTCAGAAGTCTCGTCATAGTGCAATGTGGCACCAAACACTATTGTTTGGTTGTGATAATTAACCCTAACGAATGGTGCAAATGGCCTTCCATAGTCATTAGTTCTATAAGTGGTGTCGAAACTCACAACATCGCCAAATAAGCTATAATCAATAGTACTCCTAACATACACCAAAAAAAAGTTTGTGACCTGTCCCTCAGCATCCAATTGAAAGTCAAAGTAACACGTCGGATTCTGAGATTGCTTCTTTCTAAAATATTTTAGGATTGCTGCAGCCACATTGATGTCCAGATTCTCTTGGCGTTTGTGTCTTAGGTAGTTCTTATGGTCCATGTGAAGATAACCCAAGTTCTCCCGTCCTCCTGCCTGCCGACTTTGCAGTTTGTATACTTGCATGGGTGCAATACCTGCCAAGCTTGCTAATTCAATATGTGCAGCAACAACTTCAGTAACTTTTCTATGAGACTTCAAAATGTGACTTTTTGTAGGACTTATTGCTGGGTGACTGTGTTTTCCACTGAATTGCGTAACTTTGTACCTCCCATTTGGTTTAAGACTAACTTTCAAGAAGGCATTATAACCTTCTTTTGTCTCTGCACGTGGGGTTTTGATGTTCTCTCGTCGTTTGTCATATTTTTTGGTCCCCTCTTTTGAACAGACGAAACTTTGTCGAGTTTTCTTACCAAAGTATCTTTTCAGGCACTGAAGCCTCTCATTCTTGCATATTTGTTATAGAATTCGTATGCTTCTTCCAGGGACTGAAACTATTGTCCAACTCTTGGCTCTTGGTTTTCAATGTCTTGTTCTGGATTTTGTGGATCGATCTCGTCGGTAGCCACTTCCTACAAGTCACACCATTGAAAGTAATATTTAGTTTTTACTATGCTCATACATGGCATGAGTAGAATCAATTTTGTAACAGAAGGTTTGTTGATTTCATCATGCACCTGTGTAGGATCCATGGGTGCATTATCTGTGCTTCCTTAGATTTGTACAGATGACCCAATTACTTAATCAATAGCTTCCGCAACCACTTCTTCCATGGAGCATAGAATATATAATCTGGTATTTACATGCATATGAAATTAACAAATCATACTAAGCTACATTAGGTAATATAAATTGCATAGAAATATCATATCTTTTAATCATAATACTAATCGGTTCATTAAAATACTAAACATTGAACAGAAAGAGTGATTTGATTCGTGAATGCATATCACTGACCCTATGACATCAGTGTAAGACATACATTAACATAAGAGACCACTAATAAATTACAATACCAACTATCAATTCACGGAAGTAACAAAATAACATAATTAAACAGAATGCCAAGAGATGAAGATATAAAAAGCAAGGACACACTTTGAAGTAAGATATCTAGAGTGCCTGACTTATGTAGGGGATAGAACTTGTAAAACCGCTGCTACTTTTCCGGTCTCACCCATGAATTGCACTTGTTTAATCCAATCGAATCATTCCTAATATCATCTTATATCATGCATGATTATATGCTAAATCTGATATCAACCCTAATATAAGTGCCCAGCAAAAGTTAACTCTTGAGAGAAGTAGAGAGAGGCAGACAAATACAAGAGAGAGAGAAAGAGAGACATAACTGTGACAATAATAAATTTAAAATATAAACATGCAAAATATTTTATATTATATAAATCAGTGGGTGTTCCTGTCTCAAAAAGAACCACGTAGAAGAAAGGGAACAAAGAAGAAATAATTAGGAGTCAGGACTTAGGAGAAACTGATGAATATATATAAGCTCTTATAATTTTCTTGAAGAGTATTGTCGTGTCCGTCTTGATTTTACAAAGCTTACAAAGTGGTGAATTGCCCCAATTCTCTTACAACGATAATTCAAGTATGTCAAAAAAATTAAGAAAAAAGGTAACTACAATACAATAGAGGGGTGACTCAAGAATTGATGGGTCAAACACCTCTCTCTGAGTGCCCAAATGAATTTCACAGTGCTAATTATCAAATCAATGCTTCCAACTCCATTCAGGTTTAAAGTTAAATCTTCACATAACTCCTTCACAAATTTCAGAGTTGCGCAAATACACATCCGGACCTCGCTAAAATGGGTTGAGGGCTTCTTTATATCAACATGAACTCTTCGCAAAACAGATATGAAGATCTTTATGGCTGCATCAAAAACCAATTTTGAATTCTCAACTGTCACAGCCGCTTTGAGTGCCCTAACAACCTGCCTAATGTGTCTTGCCCTAATAACCTGCTTACTTCTTTCTTTAAGCCAAAAGCCACAAATTTACGAGCCTGGAAGCCACAAATTTTTCTATACTAAGAAGAAGGCCAAATCCTTCCATACAAATACATAAAAGATCCAAAAAACTAACAAAAATTATAAAAGAAATAAAAAACAAGGTGATGCAAGTAACAATACTGCCTCATCGGAAGCCTAATAGATATTATGAAAGTATACCAACTGGCATAAGCCAGTGCTTCATTTCCTTTCCTTAATTTACAAAAGAAAAAAGGGCCACACAACTTAGATCCACTTCCCTCGTTATATTTCACTCATATAAACTGAAACAACGCTTATTTAATTTAAATAATTAATTGAAACTAGAATAAGCCGAATTGCCATTGAAAGCAATTCAAAATCACATACCAAAAAGAACAATTTAGAGAAAACAACCAAAGGAACGATGGAGAGAAAAAAAAAATTCAACCTCACAAAATTTCTAAGTCCGACTATAAAAAAAAGAATTGAAAGATTTGAAATCCACAAAAAAAAAAGAATGTTCATCGGCATATTTGTGTACCTCAGAGAGATCGAAGCCTGAGAGAGCCTCCTCCAACAGATCCGAACTTCAGAGACAAAGAAAAAACATGAAGTCCTCTGGTTTTTTATAGGAAGTCCTCTGGTTTTCGACGGGAAGTCCTCTGGTTTTCGACGGGAAGTCCTCTGGTTTTCGCCGGGAAGTCCTCTGGTTTTCGTCGGAAAGTCCTCTGGTTTTCTCTGGGAAGTCCTCTAGTTTTCGACGGGAAGTCCTGTGGTTTTCGACGGGAAGTCCTGTGGTTTTCGACGGGAAGTCCTCCGTTTTTCGACGGGTGTGGGAGGGGGAATGAAAAGTCGAGGGGCGGGGAGGGGGGAGGGGGGAATGGAAAGCTGAATTGAATATAGGTTCGGTCTGGGTCGAGATAAATGGTGGCCGACCCGAGGGAAAGGCCTGGAGACCATACGCACACCCGTTTCATGCGTGGACGGTCTCTCATAGGACCTTGGGTTTGCTCCGGAACCACCTAGTTTCAGAGCAAATCTGGGGCGCCCCGTTGGGTGCTACTCTTACCCTTTCAAGACCTCTAATTATCTCTGCACGTGTCTCACAAGGAAGCGGAACAAGGCTGCCTCAGAGCTTGAACTTGAAATTTACTTTAAATAACCTGCTAAAGACTGAAGTGTTGTGTCCTATTAGAACACCCATCTTTGTGTCATTCATGGAGAGAAGTTCCATGATCTTTTATAAAAATAATATTACTGTACAACTTGAAATCCTGGGGAGAAGACAAAATCAAGGTCGTATTGACAATATCGAGAGCCATGGTGGCTACGAGTGGTGAGTGGTCAAGACTTCCAACCGATATCTTATGGAAATGCTATTACATTTAACCTGAATGTCCGATTGTGTGCTCTTCCGTGTAGTTTGTCATTCCTGGATTCTAATGGTAGTAGTGTTTTCTACCGTCTCTCGAAGGCTAAGATCGACAATACAAGTCTACTATTACCTAGTTCAAAATCTGTGAGATGTGACGGGTCCTCTTGTGGGTGGTTGGTGACTCTTGAAGAAGAATTGCACATGTCTCTTCAATCCAGTCTCCCCCAAATGAGCTCATTCAAGAGGGAGAAGAAATCACAACGATCCTTAACAAGTACCCTATGTGGAAGGCCGTGTCGAGCCATTCGACTTTGGCTGTCATCCCATCCACCGGCTATTGGGATCTAATAGTGATGATATTCCTTCACAAAACAAATAGCTTATCCACATTTTCCCAATTTGGAAACCATTCAAAGACTCATCTAAATAGAGGTGTGGGCATTTCGTTTCAATGTAAATTTTTATACATCATTTTCCACCAGAACCACTTTTATGCCATATTCATAAAAGGGGGACTTTTGGTGTGAGATTGGGTCTACATTGCCACTAGAACTGGTAGTTGTTAACTTCACAAAAATCGGCTTAACTTTCTATTAAACAGAAGTGTTTTTATACAGTAGGTTTACAAAGCTAAATTACAAAAATACCCTTATCAAATTTACATAATTATATACTCTAACATCCCCCCTCAAACTCAAGATGGGTCAAAGGAGCACATTTAGAGTTTGGAACATAAGTAGCCAAGGTGCGATCGAGTGAGCGACTTGGTAAACAAATTAGCGACCTGATCTTCAGAAGGCACATATAACAAGCTCCGATGTAGTATCAGCGAGAGCACGATACTCAGCCTCTGTGCTAGAGCGAGAGACAGTAGACTGCTTCTTACTATGTCACGAAATGGGAGAGTATCCCAAAAACACCTGCAACAAAGTACTGCATAACTGATATTAGGATGAGCAATGGTCAAATATAGCAAACCACCTACCAACTATCTTTAAACCAACCAAAGTAACATAGATTGCTGCTCCAAACACTGTTGGCGTCAACCAAACAGCGTCGACCAAACCAAACAACGTCGACCAAATCAAGCAGTGTCGACCAAACCAAACAACATCGACCAAACCAAACAACGTCGACCAAACCAAACAACGTCGACCAAACCAAACAGCGTCGACCAAACCAAACAGCGTCGACCAGACCAAACAACGTCGACCAAACCAAACAGCGTCGACCAAACCAAACAGCGTCAACCAAACCAAACAACGTCGACCAAACCAAACAGCGTCGACCAAACCAAACAACGTCGACCAAACCAAACAGCGTCGACCAAAACAAACATCGTCGACCAAACCAAACAATTAACTAGTCCAATGATGGAGGAGAACGAAGTGCCAAAATAATACAAGTCAACATACCTAAAAGCCCACAGCAAAACAGAAGGAGCCACACAACCGATCCACAACTCACCACGCCGCATCAAAAATCACCGAAAACAGCCTTGTTCTAGAGCGTGGTTTCAAAACCCAGCTGTGAAGACCATAACAAAATCAATGAAATCCTACCCCAGACAAAAAATCTAACAAGACGCCATCTGATCGAATCACCCTCAGCCGAATCCTCAAAATTCCTCAAATCTGAGAATCTGAAGCTTATATCCAATAACGGCAACGTAAACAACTAGGACTCAGAAATTACTGCCCTCCGGAGAAGGAATACTATCTCTCCTGCTAGTTATCTCTTCTCCTCCAAATATTAGACCATCCAGATTTAACCGTGAAAAAAGACAACAAGAAACAGTGCATGTCGACAGATTTCAGCAAGAGTAGTCGCCAGAAAACACGACCTCCTCCACTCCGATTAATCCAAACAAACCAAACCTAGATCCAATATACAGCTAAAATCCTTCAGCCGATTAATAAATAACTTCAACCGGAAAACCTCACACTCCACAGTCATAAAAAAAACTCCCTGGTTTCCAGGGCATCAGAGGTCGCGTTCATCTTCAGACTCGCAGAGGAGCCTTCCTTTTTCCATCACTAAAGGTGGCGGACAGATGCGCACACGCCTCAGCTGTACAAGTCGGCATAGAAAACAATCCAAAGACCAAAGTCACCGACAAAGAAACGAAAGAGCTGATGAAACCAGACACGCCTGCGGTATACTAGACCCACCAAAGCTCAGAACAAATGAAGCTCCAGCAGCCGCCAGAAAAGAATCGATACGCAACAGCACCGAAATTAATCCGATCGCCTTCAAAAGCTTCCAATCGATAGCGAGCAAGAGAGTCGGAGCTCTCACTCCAAGAACCATTCTTCAAGAGCAAACCGGAACGGAAACCCCTCGAGGCAGAAAAAATATCCAAGTTTGCCGAATTCGCATTCAGCAAACCTTAGGACCCATCCAAAGCGAAGGGAAGAAAAAAACAATCGAGGCCATCAATTTCGTAGCCAGTCTTCTCTGTCTTTGTGTTCTCTCTCTTCCCATCTCTTAAACCCTTGTTTTTGAGTTTCTGAACTCCAAGTCGCGGTTCGCAATGGCGATTAAAACCTCCAAGGCTGAGAAGAAAATAGCATACGACCAGAAGTTGTTCCCGATAAGACAGACGGAGTGGAGATTCACCTCCTGCCAAAGGCGGCAGCGGAGCACAACAAGAACTAGCTAGATGCACGAATCGCAAAATTTCCACAGCAAAAATCAACGTCTGGAGCATTGAGAAGTCGCCGCAAAAAATCACCAAAACCCTAAACCACGCTCTGGGACGAACGAGTCACTGCTGAGTTCGTCCGAGTTCACCAAAACAGCACCGAGTTAGGACGATTCTGAACCGAGTTTGGCCGATTTAGACTGATTATCCAAAGCGTAGGTAACCTAGCTCTGATACCATGTTAACTTCACAAAATTGGCTTAACTTTCTATTAAACAGAAGTGTTTTTATACACTAGGTTTACAAAGCTAAATTACAAAAATACCCTTATCAAATTTACATAATTACATACTCTAACAGTAGTAATGTTTGAACGTAAGTATGATTCTGAATGTCATTTGGTGGAAACTTTGGGAGACCTCATCCTTGTAAGACAGAGGTTTAATGCAATTTGAGATGATCTGAGATTTGTTTGGACAAGAGTAGAACAGGGATAAGGCGTGGGACGAGTTCATGCTTAAGCTTGCATATGTATTTCCTATTGATGATGTAGATAGTAGTGATGACAAAAATGATAATATCGATGATGAAATTGTAGACTCTAACAATGAACCAATATTAACAGATCTTGAAGAGTACTAATGGTAGAAAGAGAGTGTGGCAGAGAATCATATTGTGCCTTACAGGAAAGATTTCTTTGTTGTGTACAAGGTGATGGGTGTTGATGGGAAGAAGTGGGTTAAAATGGATAACTTGAATGGTCACTCTCTTTTCTTGGGATTGGATTCATCCACTTTCAAAGCTACAAATATTCCCCTGTAGGACATAAGTAGAGCATAGTACTTTTTTTATAGCTTTCTTCTTTGAGTTTTGATTAAATTTTTGTTTTACTTCTTTTACTCCAATGTTGAGTACGACCTAATTAATGAGGGTGTATTTGATAGAGATTATAGACCCGGGCACTATCTTTTTGGGACAATCTTCGCCAACATGTTCGGGTCATTTTTTGAAGAAGCTTAATTCAATAAAATAACGAACATAAATTTCTTTAATGTATTGAACACAAAGCTAAGTGTTTCCTCCATTGGCTAAGACAATAAAGGTTTAATCAGTTGAACAACTTTTTTGAAATTTATGAAGTAAAAAAGGTTCAATTTTAGTTCCAAGAGAGTCACACGAATAATTAATATGCATAAAATTATAAATGTGCAAACCCAATAAAGGAAAATCTTATGTAGTTTTTTTTTCTTTTAGGTGGACTCTTATGGACAAAGTGGAGGTGGACGCATATGGACAGAGTGGAGGTGGACGCATATGGACAGAGTGGAGGTGGACGCATATGGGCAGAGTGGAGGTGGACTTATATGCACAAAGTGGAAGAAAAATACTTGGATCACTAGATCATACAAAATTCACAGATTATATATTTTTTGGTGAGTTTGAATTTCTATAATTATTTCTAATTCATTGGTTCCTTCCTTTATGATGTTATACTAGTTCAATTTTCTGATATGTTGGAAAAAACTTGAAATCATTGAATATTTGTGCCTCCCAGATGAGGTTTGATCTTGGCTATCAAAGATGTCTAAGTAATAATTTTTCATTAGACCATATTCCTATGATGGTTACATTTTAGTTTTTTAAATAATTAAAAAATTAAAATTTACATTTTTTACATTTTTTCCAACTTATTTTTAAAAATGTCACTTTCAACGTTTGACCAAGCTTGACACCACATTGGCGACACATTGGCACGTTGGTGTCAGCTTGTCGCCTAATTTTTTTTAAAATAGAAAACATGTTGGCGGTATCTAAATGCCGCCAACATAAAAAAATAAAAAATAAGAGGCGGCTTTTCGAAGCCGCCTTCGCAAAAAAATAGAAGAGGCGGCTTCCAAAAACTGCCATACCAGATAAAATTTTGGCATCGGGACTTCTCTAGAGGGAAGTAGATATAGGCGGCATTTTGATGTTGCCACACTTTTTTAAACGGCTCTTCAATAGGCGGCATCGAAATGCCGCCTACACTTAAGTTAGGCGGCATCGCGATGCCGCCTACACTTTAAGTTAGTACACTTAAGTTAGGCGGCATCGCGATGCCACCACTCCCTCTATTTTACTTTCATCTTCCCTTCCCTTCTTCATTCTATCTTTCTCCTCAAAACGGGTGTTGCGCAAAAAATCTCTCCTCTCCATCTTCTCTTTCTTCCATCTTTTCGTCGAATCGAAGTTGCAAATCATCGATTGAAGGTTGTGTGACCGCGAATCGTCGCTTTGTACCTTCAATCATCGTCGTTTCGTTTGAAAAGTAAGTAGTTTTCTCATATTGTGTAGGTTAATGTTTCTTTGGTCGTCGATTTTATGCATGTTTAGGGTTTTTATAGTTGAAATCTAATCAATTTTAGTTTATTACGTATGATTAGGTTTCGAATTTCATGTTTGTTCATTGATTTAGGGTTAAATTTCATGCTTTGCGAGGATTTGGGGTTTTGCATGAAGAAAATTTAATTTTATGTTAATTTAGGGTTTTTGTAGGTGAAATATGTTTAATGCAGTATGTTGTGTGATTAAATTTCAAATTTTAAAGTTTTTCGTTAATTTAGGGTTGATTTGAATGTTTTACGTGGATTTAGGCCTTTACATGACTAAATATTTATATCAATGCCCCTATTTAGGGTATTTGTGTTTAAAAAATTTTCAAATATAATGAATAACGTGTGATTACAGTTCAAATTTCATATTTTTTATTTGATTAGGGCTTTATTTTCATGGTTTGCTTGAATTATGGCTTTACATGATAAAATTTTGACTTATAGGTTAATAATTAGATAGTAGGCTGGTCATTAGTTTTTAGGTTGTAGATTAACGTATAACTTGTTGATTAGCTCATAAGTTATTAATGGTCAAAGAAGAAACAATAAAGACAAACATGTTGACGGTTCAATCACCTGACCTTTCAATCAAAATTGTACTAATCAGATTTAGATATCTAGTCTGTATGATTTATTTTTTTGATGGTCGCTAAAAGTAGATCAATGCCCATCTTTGGAACGGGAGATCTTTGCAAATAAAATCTATCATGCAATTGTATGAATTCGTAATCAACAAAAAAAAATTAAAATTTTCTACCTTATCGATTGAGTTGTGATTACTAAGTGCTGAGATTATTGAAAATCTTAAATATATGTTGTTTAATTTCAGTTGAAGATGGCAGTCGTGCCTACTTGTCATTTGATGGTGAATTTGTTTTTAAGCACAGTAATGTGGCCGGCTATAGCGGGGGGACAACCAGATTTATATTTCTAAAGCCGACCTGTTTGTTTAATGCGTTGTGCACTATGATGTATAATATTCTTTGATGGAACCTATTTATAGACTACATTTCAATATGGATGAGTTTTACGTGTAATGGTCAATTAATGTACACTCCCGTACTTGATGATATATCCTTGGAGAGTGGATTAGGCTTGGTGAAGCATATTTTCCAGTAAATGTTGGTTTTGTTTCTGAAGCGGGACACCTACCCCTATGAGATGGATAACATAAGAAGTTTGGGGAATTTGGGTGGAACCGGCGAGGGAGCTCTTATTTAGTTCGAATGGCGAGCTCCGACCAAAAGGGATGAGAAAGTTGAAAGACCTATTGTAGAATTCATCCTTGAAGAAAGGTGAGAATAATCATTTCAGACTTTCATCAGCTGACATCTGATTATTATCATGCATCTACAAATTTACGAGTGTATGAACGAGCGTTTGATGTGCCACGAATGAGAAGTACATGGGTGCACTAAGGTCCAATGGTACTCTCATCAGCTGAGTCGAGGGGGTCGGTAGGCTAATGTTCACTCGTATTCGGAATTCTATGGACTAGAGAAATGACAATGAAGGATATTTGTGGAATAAATGTAAACCCGGTCATAACAGACGGGTTTGTAAAACCTCGTCTGTTGATAGTGCAGAGAGTTCTCATGCAGGGTCAAGTCGTAGTTCTTATGCGGGGTCTAGTCATAGTTCTTATGCGGGGTCTAGTCGTAGTTCTTATGCGGGGTCTAGTCGTAGTTCTTATGCAGGGTCTAGTCGTTCTTATGCAGGGTCTAGTCGTAGTTCTTATGCGGGGTCTAGTCGTAGTTCTTATGCGGGGTCTAGTTGTAGTTCTCATGCGGGGTCTAGTCTTAGTTCTCATGCGGGGTCTAGTCGTAGTTCTCATGTAAGGTCTAGTCGTCGGTAATGTATACTTTTAGTTTTTATAAAAGGTATAATGACATTTTTTCAGTTGGTTAGTTTTTATAAAACGTATAATGACATGTATTCAATTGGTTAGTTTAATTTCAGTTGTTAATGTATACTTTGTTGTTTTTATAGGTTGTGATGGCAAACACCCCACTCTTGTACAATCAGGATTCTCATAGAAACAAGGCCATCTAGCGTGAAAAGGTTCGTGCGTTCTAGTAAAAAATAATTACGTTTTATTTATTAACATACATTAACAAGAGTATTACTCATTTTCAGGGCCTAGGATGCCTGAAATGCACTGAGCATTTTTAGACACTACGACATTGGCTGATGGACGAGCGTTTGTTGCCATACATCGATGACGCGAGATTTGGTGCCTTGTATAGAGTTCAGTGGTTGAGACTGGACAAACTACTTATTACCTCACTGGTAGAGAGATGGAGGGGCAAGACGAACACCTTTCACCTGGCGAACGGTGAGATGATAATCACGTTAGAGGATGTGGCTGTCCTCTTGGGTCTACGTGTCGACGAATTCGCAGTGACCGGCTCAACTCGGGGGGGATTGGATGAGTTGGCCAGAGTACTTCTGGGGGTCAAGCTTCCACATGGTAGTTTTCAGGGGAGTCAACTATCACGTGCGTGGATCAAAGGCAAATTTTTATTTTGTCCCAACTATGTGCCCGATGAGGTGATACAGCAGCACGCACAAGCATACCTCCTCCATTGTGTGGGTTCGAAGATATTTTTGGATCGTAGTGCCCGAGGAGTTCACATGGTATACATGACATTATTCGAGGACATCCAGACGGCCGGGAGGTATAGCTTGGGGGGGGGAGTTGTGCTTGCCTTCTTCTATTAAGAATTTGCGAAGGCATGTCGCACTGGAGTTGTCGGCATTGCTGGATGTCTCACCCTTATACATGTAAATTCTACGTCGTTCAACTTAAAGGAATAAGACATTGAGTATATTTAAAACTTTGTTGCAGTTGTGGGCGTGAGAACGTCTTTATATTGGACGTCCGACACTCCTAGAGGAACGGGCGCTGCAGGATGGCCCTTTAGGTTCCAGGTATGTATCGATACAGTTTAATGATTATTTACACTTTTGTAAAATCTTTTATAACTAATTTATATTGGTATTTTAGGTGGAATGTCCGACTAACGAATGCCACAAACCTTTGTAGTAACCTAGTCCATATATTGAATCTCTTGTCGAGAAGGCCAAGATCGACAAAGATAAAAAGACATTGTCATTTGTTGTTTATATATTGTTTTTGGTGATGAAGATAGGGAAAGAGGTGGGGCCCCTGTTGTCTGTAGATGATTAGTCACAAATACTCTCACTCTCTCCAATTGTTGGGGGGCTTGACAAGATCAATTCCAGATAGTCAAATCTTTCACCATACCATCCTTATTGTATTCTTTTTATTTTTGTAAGGATATTGTAGTATTTTATTTTGTTAAACAAAAGTGGTCATTTAAAGGGTGAAAATACTATCTGAAGATCTTCTAAGATGTAGCATGATCAACACTACCATCGGGATAGCAACAAGTGTAAACTGACCAAAATACTCTTCTTCTTTAACACTTTCTTTCAAGTTGAAGTGTGGAGATCTGCAAGGCTCAACTTAGAACAAAGAGATGTAAAATCATGGCTCCAGAGTTGTATAGTAGTGGCAATTTTGTTGGCCATATTTGTGTCCCTAATAAAGACATGTCTACTATGTTAGGCGTGTTCATAAAGCCATTAGGTTGTTTGTGATGAAAATAGCCACTTGATTGCTACATTTCAGTTCAATGGGTGCAACATTATCTAAACTAAACTTAGACATCTCAAATCTGACCTAAAATAGCTTAGTATGCGTCACAATTTTGTACTCAACCTAGCTCGAAATGAGTTTTGGTTACTATATTCTATTATTTTCAATATTATTTGTGTCAATCAATGTATAATTGCCTGTAGTAGATTTCAAATCCGCGGGATTCTTCAGATATTTAAGGTTTCTCTCATGGCAATAAGGAACCCACCTTAACCCAAACCACTTAAAACGGGTTTAAGTATTTTTACCCTGTGGGTCTATGGTTTTTATTTTAAAACGTCTCGTGAGTTCGGGTCGAGTCTGACCCACTTCATATTCAACTAAAATAATATAAATGTGAAAGTACAAACAATGTTATCAGACCAGACCCAAACAGTGACCCGTAAAACTGGTCGAATTGGGTCAAAGTGGTTTAATCGGCAGGTTAATCCAGTTGAACCGTGTGCTGATATCAGCACATAATAAGCCCTATACATTTTTTCATTCTCGGTTTCCCTCGCTGGCTGCTACTATCCAGCTCCAGGATCCGGTGACGGCAGTGAGAAAGGTGGGAAATTGAGCTTCTCTAAATTGATTTCTCCATATGTTTGCAATACAGAGCTTTTATGTCTTTTTTTCCCTTTGGATCTTTTACTCTTGCATTATTGTATAACTGATTGTTTGTAACCTTCTACCACTTCTAGCCAAACACGAAGAGCATCATCATCTGCAATCTTCACAGTTGCTTGTACCTTAGCTTAGTTGCGAACGTTTTGACTGCATGTGTTGGTGTGAAAAACAAGTCGAAGTATAGTAGTGTTGAAAGAAAAATAAGTCGCTTCTTCTCTCCCTTATTGTCTAAAAGTTACTGAATTGGACGAAAAAAATCAGCCAGCACAAAGGGAGTTTCATTGGAGGCCTTTTTTTTGCAAATACACAAGAAAGGAAAATAATCTAAGGCTTATGAATCAATTCAGAGTTAGAAGGCCTAAGAAAGCCAGATTTAGGAGAAAAATGGACTTCGCTTGACCCAGATTGTAGGATCAGTATAATCCAATCTCTTTCATAAAATACAAGAGTAAAGATAACATAGTACACTAATTGAAATTATCCAAATGATCAAGGAAATTACTGATTTATAGACTTTATTATTTTGAAATTACTCTGTATTACCTTTAACTTCATCGCCTATTTTATACACCGATGGATAAAATCGCACTCCCATATGAATATACCAAATTCAATAAGAAAACAAACCAAACCCCTTATGACAAGAGCCAGGTCGGTTTATAACAAAATACTAGGTCTCTCCACAACATAGGACTGGGTCAATTATAAAAATATTAGGGCATAACAGAATAGTTAGCTTTTTCTTCCTGTTGGAGTTCATAAAATTACTATAATATAGCAAGATATTAGATCAAAACTTGGTACAAATATTAATAAAAGTACCTGTACAATATTGTATTGTAATATGTATTATGTTAGTTCAAACTATTGATGTAGGTGACGAACCGTCAGCGGACATGGGGCATTTTTGTCCATCAATCAATGACAGGTAGTAAAGGGCAAGGTCGTAGTGTAATAAAGCAGTCTAATTGATAAATTTCCAAGATAAAAAACTCTTCAGGTTCTTGAACGAGAAAAAGTGTAATGCTGAATCTATTAGAACTCAGATTTTAATTCATGAGTCTAAAGAATATTGCTACGACTGTAACAAGGATTTCGAACAATAAAAAATTCAGCTGTGTTCATGAAAATTTATGGAGATTAAGATAAACCAAACGTCCTTGTTCAGATTGTGATGCAAAATATCAAGGTGAGATGTTTGGTTGACTCAAGTATCATCATCTTGAAGAAGAATTCATGAAAAAGACTCGGAAGAATATGGAGGGAGAGTACTGCTAACAGCTCAGAAACTATAGTTTTTAACCTCACAACCATCACAGTTCCAAATAACACTGTTACTATCCATTGTATTTTTATTCGGTTGCATGGCTGCTGTCTTTCTCCACATGTCAATACGTATACCTGGTCTATCTGTCCTATCTTTCAAGTTTATACTAAAATCATTGCCTAGGCTGGTCTGAAGTTCGGGAGAGGTACTCCATCCACGCATTCTAAGAACGAGTCAAACTTG
The DNA here is from genome assembly GCA_019845555.1 of Aristolochia fimbriata. Taxonomy (NCBI): domain Eukaryota; kingdom Viridiplantae; phylum Streptophyta; class Magnoliopsida; order Piperales; family Aristolochiaceae; genus Aristolochia; species Aristolochia fimbriata. The sequence goes on from CM034083.1 coordinate 4,781,243, forward strand.
CAAGCACCGAACTTGAAGTAAAGCTTATTCAACTTCTTTGTCTTAAACTAAGCCAATTTACTAAAGCTTGCAAATATTCTGTCAGCTGTTAGTTCTGAGCATCTTAGTCCAACATCTTAGTCCTATATATAAATACATACAAATTGAAAAGAACAAATGATTTGGAGTACTAATACTGAAAAGCTTAACAGCAACATCATTTTCAAAAATTGAAAAGAGCAAAAAGGAAATGATACAAGAGATGTGCTATGCAATTCAACCTAGAAGCATTCATTAAATAGGCACAAAAATTCACCTAGCAGAAAGGAACATCAAAAGCAGTAGCCCGTACGTTTCTTCAAATATCATGTAGGTTAGATTGAAGTCATAGCTAGATTACAGGGTTGGTAGTGTAGACATACTGAAATAATTGATGTGACATTTGACTTGCAGTTCTTCAGTCACTGAGGCAGTAAAAGTAGCACCTGAGAGTTTTTTAAACAAGCAAAACAGAATCACTACTAAGAAATGCCCTGTGAGTAAACAATACACTTTTATCACTTCAGAAGTACACTTTCTCATATTTACTTGCTGTCAGACCAAACAGACTAATTGAAAGAGATATCTGGAATTCTTTTCATGTATTTTCGATATATCTATAACTGATTTTAATGTTAAAAACTTATGATACAAATGGTAGATTTTTTAGAGGTTAAGATATTAAGCAAACATATCAGCAAGTACAGCCTAGATTTGGCCATGTTGCATCTCATAACTTGATTTGCTAGTCTATACCAAAGATGGTGCATAGGAAATCCATCAGTGGTATAGATTCTTTCAGTCTTCAACAGAACCCACAAATTTTCATTGTTTAGAAATAGGTCATTTTTTTTTAAACATAGAAATAGGTAATTAAGCCACACATTCTAACTTCCCCAGAATTTATTTAAATTTGAAGCTCTCATTCAATCTTATTACAAAACAGGGAACATGGACTGTAGCTCAGAAGTCCCATGGGAGTAATTGCTGTGGGAGGTCTTGGGTTCGGGTCTCCACTCCAGCATTGGAGTAGTAGAGTTTATTGAAGTTTGTATTGAGAGTTTGCATTCACCGTTTCAAAAAAAAAAAATTATTACAAAACACAATACGTGATATAAAAAGCTAGGAAATAAAGAAAATTATTCAATAGAAGGATCAAAGTAACATATCATTGAACTGAAAAAAATTGTAAAAAGGAGTAATTAAAAACATAAAAAACAAAGATGTAGTAGACATGTACCTTATCTCAATTTTACAGATATGTTCAAATGCCATGAAGACATTTCGTGGATCAAGTTTCCCTGGCAGAAGGTTATTCCTCATGTAGAGAATAACTGGATTCTATGTCGTACACAAATAATCATTGAAATGCTTCTTCTGCCCGAAATTTCTGAGCCAAGAATTCATCAAGCTTCCCAGAGTTCGGTATCCTATTTTCCGTAGAATTTCCAGAAGGTAATGTATGTATACATCCAAGAATATGTTGAGTATCTAGATATAATCTGCAGGAAATAAGTGTCACGTAAGTTTCAGTCCATTTAATGAAAACATTACATTCATATTATTCTGCATTAAAAAAGATAATTTCTGTAAAATTCTTAACCTTTTCTTTACTTGGGGATTGCTAATATCTAAGCCTGAAAAAGCTTCCGAAAGTTGCACGTGCAGGATGTCAACCACTTGCCTGCAGCTCCCAAAACACTTGCACATTCAGTCAATGTTCTTCACTCTTTAAGTTTTCTGTAGATCTCAAATCCTAAGATCCATAATGCCAGAAAGACCAATAGAACTACATTCAAAATTTTACACAATGACCTTCTCTTGGTTTCAACATTATTTTGACACAAAAGCTTGAATTACACAATTCTTTATCGAATTTGTTCCCCAGGAATTACCCCAGACAATTACACATAACATGCCAAATAAGTAAATTGGTGACCATCCATTATCATCATACATGAAATATGACAAATACATGGAAGAGAAGATTGCGTGCCTACCTGAAAATTGATTGAACATCCATCTCATGTAGAGTACGGGATAATACACGTTGAAGATACCCAACTTCCTAAAAGATGAATAAACAAATGGAAAATAAAGTCAGAGTTTTAAACGAACTGTTATCATATAGTTCAACCTAATGTTTGAATAGTTCATAGTAAATTAAAATCATTATAAAAAAGAGCAGACATTTAACTTAAGATTAACATTTCAGAGACTTCATGTATGACAGACAGCTGTCATCATTTGAGTTCTGCAAAGTACTCCAAAGTTGAAGTAAAAAGCAAGTGAAGGTATGAACCTCGTTTCTTGGAATGTTAGGGGACTAAGCTCGCAAGTAAAGAGGACCACTATATGCGAAACTCTCAAAATAGCAAAGTGAAAGTAGTCATGTTGAAAAAAACAAAATTGGCTTAGCTTACTCAAGAAATGGCAAGAGATTTATGGCATCTCAGAAGGCCAAATTGCACTATACAGGAAGCTTGTGGCACATCAGGTGGAATGACTGTTTTCTAGGATTGTAAAGAATTTGAAATGGTGGAAGCTAACGAAAGGCAAAACAGGGGCTTATTCGGTATCCAACTACACGCTGCACTGCAAGACTTCAAATGAATTACGCCCAGCTAGCTTGGTGTGTAAGCTCCCAGCACCAAAGAAGGTCCAGCATTTTCCGCGGCCAGCAACATACTCTAAAATCTTGACATGTGATCAGCTAACCAAAAGCCAAATTATAGTGAACTCCCCTTGCAAAGTATGTGGAAAGGAGAAAGATAATATCAATCATTTGCTTATTCACTGTGGTTCAGTAAAAGAGTATGGGAAGCTGTAGCTAAGAAGTTTACCGTTCCTTTTTGTATGCCAAGAATTCACAATTGATCCAACTAGGGGTTAATTGTCCCTTACCGGCAGTGGGAAGAGACATGTGGGTAGCCTCCCTTGCAGCAATACTGTGGCAAATATGGCTGGAGTGGAATAACCGCTTTAATGGCACAGCCTCAATTGGGAGCATTATTGAGAAGGCAACAGACAGCCTTCTCCTTTGGAGCTCTACCCTAAGAAAACTACCCTCACACCCCAATGTAATCATCAGAAAACATAGTGTAAAGTACATTTCAGCTCTCAAAAATTACAGCCATGAAGGAACGGGTTCCACCTCAAGAAGGATGGTTCAATCTTAATATGATTGGTTCATCTTTAAGCATACCCAGACAGGCAGGGTTTGGAAATTTGACTTCATAAAACAATCAATAAAGATTCACTAATTTCCAAAAAAAAAAAAAAGACTCAGGGTCCTGTGATTGGTTGGAAATTTACTTCAAGATATGAAGGTGTGCAGGTTGACATTTGGAGGCTATTTATCATAGTGGAATCAAGGTGGTACCCACCCTTGGAAAGGAAGTGTTTCTCTTTGAGGAACCCATTAAAACATCAATCGTTTTTGGCCCTTGTTACCAATTGAATATGATCGTTGTCTGTAAGAAAAATAAAAATGCACTATAGTAGGAACATGAATGAGACTGATCAATATTTGGCAAAGAAATTCTTTCATTGGGAATGTCTTATCTATGAACTCGTGTTTCCAAGATTACATGATTAGAAATTTTTAAAGAGAAAGGAAACATTAGGTAAATGCAAACATGCCAATATCTGAATATGGTCATAGATTTGCATGTACATTTGACTCCAATTGCCACTCCAGCACTTTCCAATCCATAGACACTTTAGGTACAATCAAACATTTCAACAAAAAATATTAAACTTAATTTAAATAATATGAAATTAACACATTCTTAAGGGTACACAAAAGATGAAAACAGAACAAACAAGAAAAAACACACCTTAGTAAGGGATCGGGCAAACTGACTAGGTAGTGGCTCATTTTCTTCAGTTCTACTCCAACTATCAACAATTTGGGGCAGCCCGCGTAGATGCACCAAAACCCTTTCCCTCATGATCTGAACTAGTTTTGTGTGTATTTCATCACGGTGAACCTTATAATCCTGAAAAATTGATATGGAAGAAGGGTCAAAGCTGTTTCAAGTGCTTTATAATGCGCTATAAAATACTTCAAACAAATTCATCCTTAACATTATGAAGTTAATACAAAAGGAAGCCAGACTCTTTGTTCAGTTATTTCAAGCATAAGCTTCTAAAATTAATAGAAAAACTAATTCTAAATAGGCACTAATTCAAGATCCAGTCATAAGTTCAACTAAGAGAACCCAGTGAACCTATTGTTAATTCTAAGGCCTATTACTCATCCTGCTAGCCCATTAGTTAATCTAAAACTGTTCATTGTAGGTCTTTTTCCCTCTTAACACTCCCCTCCTCCCCCCCATGTCCTCGCTAATACATTTGGGGCTTGAGACATGACCACAAATTCGCAATGGAGCAGGCACAATTGTGTCTCATCTTATGTGACCACTGTTAACTGGGAAAAAGTTCCACATTGAAAAGGTTTAAGTAATTGTATAGAGTTATAAAGTTGGGTAATAGATCTCCTAATTTCCTAGTCATTTTGGGGTGGAACCAGACTCAATCTTTGACATGGTACCAGTGTATGTTGTGTTAATGGACCAACGCCCAATTATTTCCCATGTTTGTATGTGGTTCCATAAGATGAGACCCAATTATTGCAGGCTCTCATGAAGTAAGACGCCATTCAAATTGAGGGCTCTATGAGGTGAGAGCCGATACAATTGTGGGATCCATGAGGTGAGACCCAATTGCTTGCTACTCCGCTGAGAATTTATGCACACATCTTAGGCCGATTATGTGTAAGCCTGGAAATGAGGGAGAGTGTTTAGTGGGAAAAAATCTCACATTGAATAGGTTTAATCAATGGTATACAATTGGGTAATAGGTCTCCGATTTTTATTTTTTATTTTGTTTGGTCATTTCATGGTGGAAGAACTAGGCTCAGTCCTTAACAACCACAAACTCCCAGCAAAGCAGTCAATAGTTGGATTGCTCCGTAGTGAGGCAGGGTCATCCATGGGGCCAACAGCAGAGGCCGTAGAGTTGTGAACGGCTGCCCCAATGAGAACCGACTTAATTGCATAATCATGGCTTTCAAGCTCAGGGGTAGGCAAGTGGAAAGACCGAATAGGGCACAAACAATAAAAAGGTTTCAATACTTTCCTAAGCAGTCCTCAAGAAGCCTCCTTTCGATGCAAGTTGGTCAACCAAATGTCCCGCCAGAATTCTATCATGCAGCCATTTCCAACCAGGAATCAAATATGAGAGGAGAAAGCACAAAATGGTTTATAAATGAACCTCCATATAATTGACATAAGCCTAGGTGAATGCTAGCCAATCCAATAGACCCACACCCATCTTCTCAGCACCCATCAACACCTAGAGTCTCTTAGAATTTCATTTGAGTAGAGATTCATTGTACTCTTATTATCCTCACTCCAAGCCCTCCCACCATTCTAGGTTTGGAAACATCAGCCCAAAAGGGTACGTAGTGTTTAGACCCCTCAAAAGAACCATGCCACAAAAATTGAGACATTAATATGAGATGCTTGTTGGCAGTGCTTAAAAATAGATTGCATGCAGGAATACCCATGAGACATGATTGAAGACAGACAAGTCCAGATTCGAAGATATGCCACCCCTTCCATGATGATAGACATGCCACCCCTTCCATGATGATAGTCTTGCTTGCAACTTCTCCACAACCCAATACCAAAGTGCTTTATGCACCCCACCAACCATAGAAGAGACAAAGACCATGGATTGACGAGCGGAACATTCTCTTTCCGGGTCCAAGTGCTCACTGCTGAATCCATGATACTTTGATGCACATTTAGACCAAAAATAGATGTTTTCTGCCAATTGACCCATCTGCTTCGAGATGACTTCAAAGATACCAATGAATGCCTTGAGTCTCACTATTTCCTCTCGAGATCATTCACAAAGACTAATCATGTTCTCTACATGAACAATGGGGTTTAAATTACCTCCCACTACTCTAGTCTACCACCAAATTTCAACACGCTGCTCAACATGTTAGCTCACCTACTACTATCAACGAGGAGGATGGAAATGGGGTCCCCTTGCTAGAGGCCACATGAGCTAGGTCAGTAACCAAACACACAATCATTCACGTTCACTGAAAACCAAGCAGAACCTATACAAGAAGTGATTCAAGACTGGCATTTGTATCCAAAGTTCATTTCAGCGAGGATTCCATCACAACACCCTCAAACATAACCTGACAAATTCTTTTTCCATGTCCAATTTAACCACAATCCATGATTTTTTTTCTTTGGCAAAGCAGTCAACCACCTCATGGACTAGCATGGCCGATCTAGAACTTTCCTAGACCATATGAAGGTACTTAGCTCCTTGCTGATGACATCCAACAAGATCTTTGTAAGCCTAGCCGCCAACACCTGTGAAATGATTTGTAGGGGCTTGACATCAGGCTCATCAACAAGAAGTCCTTAATGGCCTCTGAGCCCTCTTCAGGTATGAATGAATTAGAGATGCCACCAAGTTCTGAAGTGTGATCCTGTGAAAGTCCTCTATCGTGCCAACAATTTCATTTTCCATAAATTGTTGTCCTACATGAAAAAACTTCCCATTGAAGCCATCTAGTCCAAGTGCATGTTTAGTGGATTTTTTGTGACAGCTCATGCAATCATTTTATTTACCTTTTGGAAAAGATGGGACATGTTAACAAAGGCTAAACATCACAGGAATCAATAAAAGATCTCCTACAACAAGATGTTAAAGAGACTCTTTCACGAGCTAATGAGTCAGTAGTATCGTTTGATGATCTCTTTACATGATCCCTAGAAAAGACATAGAGGAAGAACTATGAATCTCATATAGTAACTTGCAAATCTCCATGAAGGTTTCTTGCATCTCAAAGACCTGCCAATGACATTGATGGGAGTCACCTTAAATGTGAAATTGAGAAAATTCCTACTTTGAAAAATCTTTAAACCAGTTAAAATTTCCAGCAATTCAGATTTCAGCTGCAGCTACAAACCCTGCTGGTCTAAAAAATGATAAAAGAGCAATCCCATCCAAGACCTGAAGAACACCAATCCTCTTGGGCCAGATTGCTTCAACAAAACTCATCCACATAACATTTATTCCCAACATAGGGGCATCCGTGGACGTGTTGAAGTCTTCTTGGAATATGAAGAGAAGTCATTCCGTGACCGAGCACAACGAAAAAGGGAACCTATAAATAAAGCTCCTTTCTTCAAGGAACATAGTTACAAGTGATACTATGTTGAATCCAAGAGATAAATAGTGAGTATGATGTAAATTTTCCTTCAGAACGCCTCAAATTCACTCCTTCCAAACCTCTCAAGGGATGAAAGTCAAACATGTCTTCATCATTGGTCTACCTATCAAATAGGTACGCAATCCCGAGGCCTTCAATTTAATCCTCTTGATCATTTGACTATTGATATAGTTATGGAGAAACTAACCGTGCAGGATCCAACATAGATTGAAAACTCATTACAGGCTATTGTGTGTTTGTTCATCAAAATCTCGTGGGTTGAAATAGTAAGAAGTAGACATCATGGCCAAATCTGTCATTACTAACTAAAGGGCTATTGTGGATACTGCTAAGCTTCAATAAGTCAAATGTGTCGTGACAATGCTTTGTCTAGTGACAACCCCATAGAACTAGAATGTGAAAACCAGGTAAACTTCTTCATTACGAACAATTCAGTATGTCATGAAAGGACCAAGCATATCAAACGTGACACCGACTTTATTGTAGATAACAATACAGCAGGGAAAGTTGCTAAGCTTCATGTTCAAACTATTGAACAACTTACTGATATCTTCATAAAAGCTTTTGAAAAGATTTTTCTTTTTAGGGGCTATGGAATACTCTTGTTGCCTTCATAGAGGGATAAGAGAGTTGATCAGAACAAATTCCCACAATGGATGGATGTTGCCACATTACTGAAGAATGGAAGGGTGCGATGGCAGGCTGCCCACAATAAACTTGGCGGGAATGATTTCTCTTCAGTTGGGTCTGCATGCCTTCCCAAAGTTTCCACTCCCACTCCCAAGCCTACTCTCACCATGATACATTGGACCCCACCACCAGTAAGAAAGATCAAGGTGAATTTTGATGGCTCCTCTCTTGGCAACTCTGCTGTTGGTTACGATGGAGTCTTTAAGAATGTTGAGAGAAAAATCCTTCTCTTACAATGGGCCGCTCAGGGAGGATGATTCCACTTCTACTGAAGTACATGCGGCATTGCATGCACTTAGATATTTTTACACCCATTTTAGTGGTGAATTGGCGAGTGAAGTTGATTCAAGATATGTCAATGGATAGTGCCAACAGACTTCAGCCCCTCCTTGGAGGTTTTTGTACTTGTTTAAAGAGATCCTTTTTTTAGCTTCTACATGTGTTAATCAGTGGTCTTGTACTCCTCGAGCCACCAACTCTGTGGCAGACTCCATAACTACAGAGGGGGTACACCTACCTTTCTTCACCCATGGTGAGGGTGCCGTTTGTAATATGACTCTCATATTATAAAAACAGAAAAGCATTTTCCTAAAAATTAAATATTTCTCTGCTTAATAAAAAATATCTTTTTCAATTACGTAACAATTTAAGTCTTATTAAATCACTGGTTCAGCTTGAAGGGGAGGTTAACAGAATAGGTATTTTAATTATGTTAGTGTGTTAAGTTACCAGTTCTATGTTGTTTATCATACAGGGAGTTAGATCTTTTCTTGAGGATTCTAAAGATATAATGCATCCTGAAGGTTATTGTGCTAGCATAGTAGTTTACCTTATACGAAGGCATACATGTATTTTTCTACCTCATGGCAGTAATTACAAAGGACGCTAGAAGCCACACTTGTCTCCTAACCTATTCTGCAGGTCATAATTCCCTCTCTTTTCTTCATTTTTCCTCTCATTTCTCTCTCCACAAAGCACAACATTATAGACTGCATTAAATGATGAGAAGAAAAGAAATGTGCCCTCAAACTAAATAGACCATTAACATAAAATAGAGACATCCAGGAATTTTTATACTATAATCAAAACACTTTTAATTTAAATGTAAAACTCAAAACTTGTCTTGCAAAAGAACAAAATCTACACAAAATTTGTACCTGAGCAACTTTATCAATAATGTCTGATTGCATTTGTGCTTTGGATTCAGGAATTTGCAGAAGAAGTATTCTTCTAATGTCTTGGTTCCAAAATAAAGTAAAACAAAATAATCATGTCAGGTTTTTAGAAATTAAGAACATAAAAATAGAACTATGAGTTTAAATGGCAAGAGCTACATACACATCAACATACATATATCATATATAAATAAATAAATAAATACACACACAAATGCAAAATTTTAAAGGAGAGGCATTTTGTTATTTACAAAAATGCCCCACCTTTATTCTTTAAATTTTGCATGTAGGTGATCCTTCCTCAAATATAAGAAATGATCATTGGACACACACAAACATAATATATATTCGTACATACATACGTACAAATATATATAGAATACACATATATATAAATATATAAAAATAGATATGCATACACACATACACACATACACACATACATATGTGCATGTGTACATATGTACATACATATATTCAAACATACATTCTGTTGAAGAACAAAGTGCTGGTCATACAAAGCTAGTAAAAAGCATGTACCGTATGTACATTGTAACCTGATTGTACCTTTGTTACAAATATCAATAAAAGTTAACAGATGAAACAAAAAAGAAACTCAACCCTAACTCAATAGAATTCTACTCCGATGGATGAGAAATACATAGATTAGGACCCTATTTATAGGATTTACATGAGCTAACTTCCACTTTCATTGAGTAAAATTCAATAACTTATTAAATTCTCTCAAATAAACTCAACCCTTAACTCCTAATTTAATTAAAAGATAAACTTAAATGTAATTAAATTATCACCATGAATCCCCTTCAAACCTCTTACATTGTCTCCTATTAACTTTAACTCTTGTTCAACTTCATCGATTTAAATGCAACTTAGCTCACATTTCTAACATCTTTTGTCAGACTTAATCAGAAGCCAACTGCAGCACAGGAATGGGAAGCCACAAAAGAAGAAATTGAAGGATCCATCTCAACAATGCAATTGGACCATGCAGCCAGCCCACATGGGTACAATGGAGAATTCTTCCAAGAGGATTGGAGCTTTATAAGAGATGAAACTCTAGAATTATTCTGTGATTTCTTCACTAATGTGATTTTTTTTTCACCCTTCATGGGATGTAACCTATGTACTCTACAATGATTGTGCGATGTGCTGAAATCAATAAAATATCACTGATTTCAAAAAAAATAATCAAAGATTTCAGGTTGATTATTCTGATTTCAGGGTCGTATAGAATTTCATCTCAGGTTCTCTCAAGGCACCTCAAATCTATCTTACTGTGTAATAAGGCGAGAGCAAAAGGCATTCATATCCTCATAACTACTTCTGGGTTCTGCAAAACTAACCACAAGGTGATTGATCTCTTCTCCCAATTCATCCCCAAACGGATTTTGAAAAACCATTTGACGAAGTGCGGTGGAGAAATTTGGACCTTATTATGGTAAGAAATGAGTTTCGATTTAAGATGGCAAAAATGGATATGTATCATGTATTTCCTTTGCCAGGTACTCTTATCTCGATTAATGGAGGACAGTTTTGGTAGTTCCACACGTTGAGGGGTCTCCTAAAGGAGGGGGCCTCTCAATGCTTTTTTTTTTTTTAAATGGCGATGTTTTATTGATAAAAGAATTGTAATGTTACAATAGATAGCTTTTCAGCAATTATAACAAGATACAACATTTACATATCAAGATAGAGGTAATGAGTTTGTTGTTGTTAAACTAGGCCTTTGAATTCCTTCCCGAGCTAGACGGTCGGTCACAGAATTGGCTGACCGTGGTATATGTGTCCAGTCTAACTGTTGTCCTTGCATAAGATCATGTATCTCATCATATACTGCTTTCAACTTCCATGTTGGGGGAGCTCCTTTGCCACACGATATTGCTAGCGCCGAGTCATGCTGCACTTGTAGAGGTCCCTGAAACAGTTGCTTAAATAACTTCAGCCCAGCTAGGAGGGCTTGGGACTCGGCCTCATTGCATATAGCTATGCCAGCTGGGCCTGAATAGAACATTATATGTTGACCCGTGCTATCACTCAAGGTGCCACCTATACCTGCTGGTCCTGGATTGCCCAGTGGAGCCATCAAAGTTTAGCGTGTACCAGCCACAAGGTGGGGATTCCCATACTACCATCACAATAATTTTTGGTATAGAGAATATTTTTTTTTGAGAATAATGATCTCTTTTTTGTATTCATTGCAAAGAATGTTACAACAGTACCATATTACAATGTTCTTTCTTTCTTGAAAATAATTCTTGGTTACAACTTGAAATCAGTTTACATATTATTTCCAAACAGGATTGCTACTGTAGAGGTAACTGTTGCCCTGTTGCTGATTGGTATAGAGAATTTAACCACTTTGTCCTAGTGCTTTACTAGGATTGTGTATGGGAGTTTTGGCATTTTTTTTGTATTGGATGCCCAAGCCATTATGCACTGAATGCATTTGTCAATGATTTGCTCTGCAAATCTTTCCTTGCCTTCAAAGATCCGAGTGTTCCTTTCCAACCACAATTTCCATGGTATGGCAGCCATGGTAGCCTTCCAGAGGATGGTACCAATAGTGGGTAGCGGGCAAATGGACCACTGTTGCAGTAAACTTCGAAAGTCTTTAGGTATGCAAAAAGATATTCCAAATTTCTGCATTATGGCACTCCATATTGCTTTGGCAAAGCTGCAGTGCATAAGCAAATGGTTTGTTGTTTCTTCTTGGCTTCCACACAGCTTACATAAGTCATCAACTACCATTTGCCCTCTTCTAGTGAGCTGGTCATAGGTTAAAATTTTGTGCTGTGCAGCAGTCCATATGAAGTGCTGCACTTTTTTTGGGGCAGGTCCCATGAGTGGCTTTCTGGAGGGCTCTGGTGTTGCTGGACACCATTTGATATCAGCTTATAATATGATGATACAGAGAAGATTCCTGACGCACATGGGGACCATATAATTTCATCACAGCCTCGTTGAGAGAGGTACATGGAGTCTAGCTTCAACATCATATCCGCAATTTCAGTGGTTTCTGCATCATTAAGGTTTCTGCGAAGCCTCAAATTCCAAGATCTGTCTTCAGCCATTAGAGAATCGCTAACTAACATGTTTGGCTCATTGGCAAGAGCATATAGCCTCGAGTAGCTTGTGCAAAGGGGATTGCTACCTATCCAACAGTCTGTCCAGAAAAAAGTTCTTGCTCCATCTCTGACATGGTGTCTAATGTGCCTTGTCATAATGTCCTTTTCAGCCATGATTGATTTCCATAATGTCGACACTCTGTTCGGGCTTTGAATAGGTAGCCAACTGAATGCATTATCTCCATATTTTGCATCAATGACAGTCTTCCACATACTTCTTTCTTCCATAGTGTATCTCCAAATCCACTTAGCCAGCAAGGCAGTATTCATTAACTTAACACTTTTGATTCCCAATCCCCCTTGCTTCATTGGCGCACAGACCTTACTCCATTTCACCAATGGGTATTTAAATAGATTTTGGCTACCTCGCCATAGGAAGCTTCTTTGTATAGACTCGATCTTTCTAGCAACACTCATTGGGCATGGTAACAAAGATAAGTAGTAATTTGGAATACCTGCAAGAGTAGACTTTATCAATGTTACTCTCCCTGCTTGTGACAATAGCTGACCTTTCCATGTGTCTAACCTTTTTTGTAGCTTTTCTATAACTGGATTCCAGAGGTTATTCTGGAGCCTTCCAACAAAGAAAGGTAGGCCCAGGTATGTTGATGGCAATACCATATTTTTGCATCCAAGCAACCTTGCTATTTCGGTTTCACAAGCCCGGTTTACACCCATGACTCCAGACTTCTCCCAATTTATCTTTTAACCAGAGATCATTTCAAAGATATACAGAATGGCTTTCACATCAATCATTTTTTCCCCAATGCCGTCACACAATATAAGGGTATCATCGGCAAACTGCAGAATTGGTACTTTCAGCTGGTTCCTGATATTGAAGCCTGAAAATGATTCTTCCTCTTGGCATTTGTAGAGCATCACACATAGGACTTCACTCACCATATTGAATAGCAGGGGTGAGATTGGGTCACCTTGTAGCCCCCTTGAACTAGTGAAGTACCCTTTAGGTGTTCCATTGATGAGAATTGAGAATTTTGGGGATGATATACAGCCTTTAATCCACGTTCTCCATTTCGTGGGGAATCCCATTCTAACCATAACAGCATCCAGGAATGCCCAATTTACTTTGTCAAATGCCTTTTCAAGATCTATTTTTAGGATAGTTCCTTGCTTCCTCTCCTTTCTACAATAGTGCAAGAGTTCATGTATCACCAAAGCAGAGTCTAGTATCTATCTCCCTTTGATAAATGCAGACTGATTGGGGCTGATGATTTCAGACATTACCCTTCTTAGCCTTGTTGCCAATACTCTTGATACTAGTTTATAGTGACTAGAGATCAGGCTTATCAGTCTAAAGTCTGATGGTTGAGCCGCGCCTTCTTTCTTTGGTACTAATGCAATTAAAGATGCCCCCATACTTTTGCCTTTGAGCCCCTCATTGTGGAATTCTTGAAACAAAAGCAGAACATCCTCCTTTAGGAAATCCCAGCAGGATTTATAAAACGAGGTAGTAAATCCATCCGGACCAGGAGCTCTGTCGGTTGGTAGTCCTTTGACAGCATTTTCTATTTCCTCTTCACTAAATGGCTCAATTAGTGATGTTGCACTATGTTCAGAAAGCTGCTTGAAACTTAGGTTCCTTGGAAATGGCCTGGTGAATCCATCATCCTTATATAAGTCACTATAAAATTGTATGAAGGTCCTGGTAATGTCATCTTTGTTAGTGATTATTGTACCATCACTAGTGATTGATGAGATACGATTGTTCCTTCTATGTGCCGAGGCCACTGCATGGAAAAATTTTGTATTACCATCTCCCTCTTTGAGCCACTTGTACCGAGCTCGTTGCTTCCAATGTAGTTGCTCCCGGGCTATGATGTTTTCATACTTACTTTTTACCGTGTCCCTTTCAATCCCCTCAAGGTCAATGATCTGCCCTTGCTGCTCTTCTTTGCTATCATACGGGTGTATCTGTTCAAGTAAACTTGCCCTCTCTGCCTCAAAATCCAGCTTATTTGCAATTGCCCATTCCTTAATTTTGCTTTTTAATTGCTTGAGCTTTTGGCTAAATCTGTAACCTGCAGTTCCTTGTACTTGTAATTCTTGCCACCAGCCCTTTAATCTCTCTTTAAAGCCTTTTATTCTCAGCCAACTATCCTCAAATCTGAGTGGAGGTGGACCCCAGAATTCAGGTTTGGTTTCAAGTAAGATAGGAGCATGGTCTGAAATAGGCCTTGGAAGGACTTTCCCTGAACTGTTGGTATTCCAATCTAACCACCCCTGGTTTAGTAAGAAGCGGTCTAACTTGGCTAGAATAGGGCTTGCCCTGCCATTCGTCCAGGTGAAAGATGCACTAGACAGCTGCAGATCAATCAATGAATGGTCCTGAATGAAGTTGTTAAAGCTACGCATAGCTGGAGTCACTTGAGTTCTACCTCCACTCTTCTCAACACAAATTCTGATCGCATTAAAGTCACCCCCTGTTATCCATGGCATTGACCATAAGCTTATAATTGCTGATAACTCATTCCACATTTTCTCTCGTTGGGCTTGGTTGTTTGGGCCGTATACACAAAGAGCAGCCCAATGCTTGCCATTAACAGTCGAAACAAAATGCACTGCTAAGGAATAAAGGCCCTCTTCTTTTTCCACTAATTCAACAACTTTTGGATCCCAGAAGATTGCCAGACCTCCCGAGGAACCCACTACCTCTATTTCTTCCCACATTGGTCTTCTTTTGTGCCACAGCTCCTTTGCGTAACATGGTTTAATCTTCCTCAGTTTTGTTTCCTGAATTAATGCCACATTAACTATATTTTTTCGCAGTGTTTCACGCACGATGGCTCTCCTTATAGAAGAGCCCAACCCCCTTACATTCCATGAAATGATATTCATAACGAGCTGCCACCGTCGCAAGCTTCAGTCCAGTGTTTCATCTGATTTTTGCACTGTTCAATTTCATCCCTAGTCATTCCCACCACTATTCCGTGTCGAAACATGGCATCTTTGAGGTATCTGTCGTAGTCGCATTTGTTGATAGATGCTTCATCTTCTTCACTACCATCTTCCTCATCCTGCAGTTGTCGTTGTGCCGCATTATCAGCCATGTTCTCATTACACTTGGATATTTGTATTGGCGAATTAATCGAGGGTTTTACTGTTAGTCACCTACGTGCGTAGGTGAATCTAATTGGAGCGAGTGTCCTGGGACGAAGGAAAGAAGGTGTTTCAGTTTCTTTCAGCCACGGAGTGGATTTCAACGTTCTTGGGGACAACATGCTAGCGTGCCGCTCACTTCGAGCCACACTAGCTTCCCGAGTTAAGGGACTTGAGTTAGCCTCCGACTCGGCAACCAAACTCGACGTGGGTTTTGAGTTCCCATACGGATCCATGTTCCGGTTTGGGCCATCCGTTTCCCAAGTCCGATTAGTCTCGTTAATACACAAAGGCACCTGCGGCTCTGCATTTTCAACCTCAACACGACGCTGTTGCCGTAGCGTAGAGCATTCCATTTCAGGAGCTACAACTAGGGGACTTTCAAGCGATTTCCTATTTGGGGTCTGCACTCCCTGCAGCAGCGATGGCGTGTTCGAAGCATTGCATGCCTCGTTTTGAGCGTTAGGATCCCGATTTCTCTCCACCGTGTTCCGGCAAGGCTCTTCTCCGACGCCGACAACCTCGAGCTTTTTGCGCCAGATCTGCCTTATTTTTATGGTCTGCCTTCCATGACCTCTTACTTTCTTCTTCCTCAGATTTTTCTTCTTTTTCTTCTTTTCAACCACGACTCTTGCAAAATAAGTATTTTCCCCTTCAAGAAGTTGGATCTCTGTCCGAGTCGGCAGAGATTCTCTAGTTTTTACTCTCACCCGAACCTCATCCAGTCTATCTCCTTTCATGGTTGTACTATCATAATCTTCAACTGAGCCGAACGATCATGCTATTGCCAGTAGGATGTCCTGACTCCAGAGTTGCAGCGGGACACCCTTTATAATCAGATTACACTGTTTCTCCCCCTCTTCATCATGCTTATACCAGTCATCAATATCCACGATGGTATCCCCAACCAGCTCCTCCTTTAACATTAAAATCCTGTTCTTCTCTTCTATCGCAACCAAATCCACCAGCCATTTACTTTTGCCCATTGGCGAAATTTTTGGTTTGTTGATCAGTCTTCAACTTTCTTTCAGTAACTGCTGCAGCTCTGCTGCAAGCATATTCTTGTGCAATGTCTTAATCGTCACACACTGATTAAGAATATTTCGTCTCATTGCAGTAGCTTCCTTGTCCACCTCAACCCGCATCACTCCCCCACTGTGAGAGATATTAACTCCAGTAGTATTTTGTTTCCTTCCGTTTTTCTGCAATAGAGCGTCTCTGTAGGACCAGTTGACACTAGACTGCAAGTTGGCCGTATTTTTTCCAGGTTCAGCCATTTCTGTGTGTCCACTCGGCTGTTTAACTTCCTTAGGCAAGTTAAGATCCAACCCCAACCGTTTCCGCTGTGTAGTTTCTGCGGTATACCCACTCTCCCAACTACAGTGGGACCTCGAAGTTCCGAAATTTCACATATCATTTGATCCTTCTCTTCATAGACACCTATTCTCAGTCGCCCTCTACACAGTAATCTCATACGTTTCACAGTGGGCTCCCTGGCAATTTCTTCCATCATTTTCACCACCACTGGTAAGCTTTCCAATGGCAGTTTCACAAATGATCTGTAGTCTGGCTTCTTAACAGCTATTTTGATGGCGAAAGTGTCACCAAGTATCACTGTATCCAAGTAGAATCTGGCTTCTCCATCAACAGCTGATGATGCAAGCTTGAGGCTGTCCGGGATTGCCTTCCTCTCTTCTGTCCATGGTCTCCGTCGAGTCTCCCTCATCTCTCCTCAAACTTGTGCAAGTTATTTTTGCAGCATTATCAATGCTTCTTTTTAATCTTATAGAAAAACAAGAGAGGTTTTTTCAGCAAATTACATGATGTCAGCAGGCTGTTGAAGTTGAACCCATTGCCTAGTGGAACACATCTGATCATACAATTTATTTTTCAGAATAATCTAATCATACAATTTGCATACAACATTGTTGTACAATGCTTAGGCAATCTTGAGCAAATTGAGAAATTGAAGGCTCCAGAACTCTTTGAAGCAACTTTGGGACAGCAGATTAACTAGTTAAAGCCAACCCAGTTCTGCATCACTATGAATTCTCCGATGCTTAGAGCAGTAGCAAATAAGCTTCAGTGCAACGTCGGAAATTCTAAAGCACAAACCTTGGCCTCCCACTATTTTTGGGCAATCACATAACACTCTCTGGGACCCAGTTCTAGAACGGATACTAAGGAGGTTATACTGTGGAAGGGAAGCCTTCTCTCTAAAGCAGGACGACTTGTTACCTGCCTACATGTGTGCTCCAATCACATGTCAGCTTCATTCCTATGTCAAAGGATCAATTGTGTGCTCCAATCACAAGTCAGCCTCATTCCTGTGTCGAGTGATTGTGTGCTCCAAACACATGTGGAACTTATAGCATTCTCAGAATCCTCGGGCACATGTACAGCTAATAAAGCAGAGTCAAGGCCACATTGGAGGGGACATTTTACAAGCAGCGGTACTGCACTTCAGTTATCACAGAAACTCAGACTTTGTTAACAGTTGGGCTAGAAGATTGCCCCCTTCCCCATAGCACCTCAGACTTGTTTTTGATGAATTTTTTGACATAACACAGGAATGGCAAATAATTTGGTCAAAGGTCCCACAGTCAGCAAACGCAGAAGCGAATGCTCTTGCCAGAAAGGAATCACAAGACCTGCCACAATCATAAGAACCTTCTCCTTGCTAATATAATGTTGTTATTACTGTTCTCATTCAAAGTAATAGGTCTCCAGTGTAACTCTGTTGTACTTTATGCACCCTATGCACTTCATTGTATTTGACATTACCTATCAATAAAATATAGTTGTTCTCAAAAAAAAAAAAAAAAAACAACGTAACAAACTGTAAACTATCTTATTCTGATTCAAATGTAATTATACTTGTCAAAAGAGACGCCAGAACTCCATAATACCAATAAGGCATGAAATACCAATCAATATAAACAGTTATTTGAGATTACTTCAGCAAAGAATAGCATCAAGGACATGAAAAATGGCATTATGCTTCAGAAAGTTCATGCAAGCTTCTATTGCATATCCTTTTCCCTCTTCTATGAAAATCTTTGTTAAAAAGGAAAAATAAAATCCCATTCAAAGACAAAAAGATGTGATGACACCATATGCCAATACCTGGTATGATAGAATAGGTAAAGCTGATCACTTGACTTGCAAGAGCCAAGTGTTTTGATGTAATGGACTTCAATCCGGACACCTGTAAAAGGAGGGGACCAAATCTTATATTTCTGCCATAAAGAAAACAATAATGATAGCATAGATATAATTAAAATTGAAAAACACACAAACACTACAATCACAATAAGTGCATATGGTAATGATAGCAGAGTAAAATAAAATAGGAAACACTCATAAATTGCAATTGCAATAAGCACAGAAGAAGTTCGAAATACTTGCAGATAACTGGCATTTTTGGCCAGCTTACTGTGACTCAAGAGAGAAGTCAAATAACAATAGTGTATTGCATATCAACTCACCAAACTAAGAAAAGAAGAGTCTTTCCTCTCTAAGAATTAGGTATTTCTTTGACCCTTAAGTGTATAAATTTTTTTTTGGAAAATGCCTTAAGTGTATAAATGAAATAGATGAAATTTAAAAATGAGAGAATATAAATGAAATAAAAGCTTCATCATGTGTTAGTAGGGCTGCCAACTCTGTGGCAGATTCCTTAGCTAGAGAAGGGATGCATCTCTCCTCACGTGTTGAGGGTGTCCCCACCTATTTTTTTTTAAAGTGTTGATGACTTTTTATTGATAAAGAATTGTAAAATTACAAAGCAGAATACATGTTTCTCAGGGGTTCTTTTGATACTAATCAAGAGGTAATTGAGGACCCATTACAAGTACATTTCTTTGTGTTCCTTTTTTAGCTAGCTCATCTGCTAAAGAAGTGTATTGGCCGTAAATTTCGAATTTCAGAGTCCCTGCTGGTAGAGTCATTCATTTGAGGTACGTACCTGATTCCCGAGTCGATTTAAGGAGACAAGCTATCGTCCCTCACATGCTTTGGTGACTCGGCTTCAGATGGTACTGTTTGTAGTCGGGTATGGTGCCGGATGTCCACTTCAGCCTCCGTTTCCGAGTTTGGAACCACTTCTTCCTTGGATTCCCTTTGGGATCCAACAGCTGTATCAGATACAGCTGGATGCCTTAGTACATCTTCTTCTATTTCTGGCCAGACAGGAGCCTCCTCCCCTGATTTTGCTATTAGTGGCATCCCCTGTGGGTCGGGACTCTTCTCCGGCGCCGGTTGGTCACTAGGGTTTCCTCTCTCTCCAGATTTTGTGAGGTTTTTGTTTTTTCTCTGATTTTTTTAGTCTGAGTCATTTTTTTGTTTGTTTGGTGCTTCTTTTTGGCTTGGCTTCAGGCTCTATCGTGGCAGAAAATGGTGTTTCCTACTTGCCGCAGCATCTTTATTTTGGCTTTAAGAGGATCCTTTGTTAACACACGAACTCGCACCCTGCCCAGCCTCTCCATGTTTGCAGCTTCATCGACTATCTCTTCAACTTCCTCCACTGCTTTCCCGATTGCATGGAATACATCTGGGAACCATAGGCGGATGGGTATATTTTTCAGTACAAGCCATTGATGGGACTCAAACTGCTCATGTTGCGTCTTCCAGTCTTGTATATCTGCAATTACTTCTCCTATTAGATCATCTTGCAGTGCTAGGATCCTGTTTTTCTCGGTTTCATTTTCTAGCTGGGCTAGCCATGTGCACTACCCGGCATAGCATACGACTGGGAGTGATGTGAGCCTCCAGCCAGTCTTCATTTCTTGAACAAGGTCTTTGACGGTCCAGTCTTTTGCGTTTGTGTAGCATATAAGACTCTTCTTCAGTGTTTCTATCCATGGCGATTTAAAATCTGGGTTAATCACCACCGAGGTTAACCCATGTAAATTCTGCAAGACAACTTTTGGATCTATATTAGGGGGTTTTGACTTGCGGCTGACATCTTTTAATTGCAGCAATGCTTCTTTGAAGGTTTCACTCCTTCCTACAACTTGAGGTATAGTTGTGGAGGGCACAAGTTTGCTTTCATCCTTCTCCACTAGTGTTCCTATTATTTTTCTGTGGATGAGTTCTAGCTTTTTTGATATCCATTGCTAACCACTCCCTGCCTTCATCAACCTGAAGATCTCAACCGAGCTTAACTCAGTCTGCCCTCTTCTTTCCGACAACTTACAGTATTTTTCTTCATTTTCGGAATATAGTCCGAAGGTAAAACGGCCTCCTCCAAAAGTCATCACTTTTCCTTCAGTTCCTCCCTCCCTTTACTAGCATGTTCAGCATGAGTTTTGCTTCAGCAAGGTGGTACGATGGGATGTGGATGAAGGATTGCATTTTGGGTTTTTCATGGAGATTTTCACGACTAAGTTGTCGCCAACCAGCACAACTTCTACATAAACTCTCTTTTCACTTTCAATCATGGAGAAAGAGCATCTAGCATGCTCCAGAACTACTTTCCGGCCATTAATAATGGCGGTTCATGGTTTCCGATGTTCAGTTCGGTCTTCCCTCCTTGTCGCTTCCTCCGCTCCGTCCATCTCCAAAACACCTTGTGTTTAGAGCCCGATGAAGATCACAGCTGTCATATGTCCTCCAAAACCATTTTCATGTCCCCACCTATTGCAGCTTGACTTTTCTTTCTTTTTTTTTTTTTTTTTTTTTTTGAGGAAAATGTGTTGTTTTTATTGCATATATGATAGTCAAAGTACAAAAGATGGGTCACCCTCAACACATGTGAACAGATGAGGCCCCTTCTATAGCTAGAGAGTCCACCATTGAGTTGGCAGCTCTAAGAATAAATGACCATTCACAAACACATGATGAAGCCAAGTAAAAGATCTGTCTGAAAAGGTACAATAGTCTCCATGGGAGGGCTGAAATCTGCCTGCGCCACCCAATCACATTCCTGGAATCACCCTCAACTATCATTTTGCCACTAAAGAGGTCGCAGAAAGTCCTAAGGGCTTGCAAGACCACATGCACTTCAGCTGGCGTGGAGTTATCTTCTCCAAGTAGACTTGTAAAGGAGGGAAGAATCCCCCTCTATCATTTAGTTATTCACCATTTGTAGTTGGACTTGTATTCCCAAATAATCAAATTGTTAGCAGATGCCTAATTATATGACAAGGTCTCATGCCAATTCCTTATTTGTAAACAATGGCGGAGACAGGGGGGACAAGGGGGGGCCATGGCCCCCCCAAATATTTCCTAAACCCTTATATAGAACGGTTAGGGCAATAAGGCCCCCCACCCACTTTAAAATATAATATTATATTTATGGAAAATATTATATATAGAGAGAGAGAGAATATTATATAAAGAGAGACCAGAGAGGGAGAAGGGGAGAGAAAAAATAGAGATAGAGAGAGAGAGTGAGAGAGGAGATAGAGAGAGAGAGAGAGAGAGAGAGAGAGAGAGAGATTGAGAGAGAGAGAGAGAGAGAGAGATATTTAAGATATAGGGATATTTATATAGTGGAGAGAAGAGAGACATGGAATGAGAGAGATATTATTTATTGACATGGTTTATTTTAAAGAGATAGACATTTAATTTAGAGATAGTTTAGGAGTAGAGATAGAGAGGAGGAGATTTACATATTATTATATATAGATTTAGATTAGGATAGATAGAGAGATATTTATTTAGATATATATACATATTATTATTATAGGAGAAGATAGAAGGAGAGAGAGAGAGATTAGATTAGGAGAGATTTTAATATATTATTTATTAATATTAGGAGAGATTAGAGGAGAGACAAAGAGAGAAGGAGAGATATATTTTATTAGAGAGAGAGAGAGATAGGAGATATAGAAGGATTATTATTTTATTAAATTAGAGATATAGAGAGAGAGAGATAGAGATGAGAGAGAGAGATGAGAGAGAGAGAGAGAAGGAGAGAGAAGGAGAGAAGGGGAGAGAGAGGAGAGGAGAGGAGAGGAGAGAGAGAGGGAGAGAGAGGGAGAGTTTAGGGAGAGACAGAGAGAGGAGAGAGGAGAGAGAAAGAGAGAATATATATAAATATATATATATATATATATTATTATTTTAATAAAAAAAAAAATTTTCTTTACAGCCCCCGCAAGAAATTTTTCCTGGCTCCGCCACTGTTTGTAAGGGACCCCCCTAGATGTACTCTTTTGTAGTTTCTTTTATATTGCTCTAGCCTCAATTAATATAACTCAGTTTCCTCCAAAAAAACAGCAGCTTGTCAATTGCCAAATTCATCAGTCCATATCTATCTCACCTCCAAAAGTGAGTAAACTATTTCTTTAGAATGACTTGTATAAAGTGTTTTAGCAGCAGTTAGCAGTGACAGTGATAATGATGAAGAGGGAACAGGAAACAATGGTTACCTGCATGGCACCAGCACCAAGGACAAGCTGGCAAGTTCTTGTGTTGAAAAGTTTCAAAATCTCAATCACACGGTTGACGACTTCAGGAGAAAGTAATGGCAAACATTTGCTTATATCAATGTATTCAGCTACCATCTTCAGCAACATCAAACCACTGACAAAAACAAGAGAAGAAATTAGGAGTCTATCAAATTCAAGCAACAGCAATATTTTCCATAAAATGCTAAGAGAGCCAAGTATCAAGAAATTTATACTTTTCACTTGAAAATATCTCCTTTTTTAAAAAAATAGTGGCATTACATTAAAGGAGCCTGAGGGCAAAAGACAAGGGGAGGGGAGTCTGTTACAACAAGAGATTGGAGACCGACCCCCTCGTAAGCTAAGGAATCAGCTTGGCCTTAGGCCGACCTAAGAAGATGAGACCAAATACAAACACGATTCAAAGCCAAACTAGAAATTTCAATAATTCAGTAGCAATCGACTTTCAGCTTAAGGTTCAGTTTGGAGAAAACTAACCAGTTTACCATGTGATAACCGACACCTCTACACATAAGAGTCTGTGACGTAGATTTTCCATGCTCAATAGTGTTATAATCATCTTTCTTAACAGGATATCGCTTGCTTTGTTCAGATTGACCACTTGAGTTGTCTGCAGAAACACCATTATTTGCTGGGGCCCATCCAATATCATGAAAAAGTGCTGCAGTAGTTTGGCTGTCTGTGAAGTGTCCATTACTGGAAGCTTCAGTGGTAAGCCAGTCAACAATAGCTTGAAATTCTTCAGGAACTTCAACTGAAGCCCATGTCTCTTGATCAAGAACTGCCTTGATCTTTGTCATCTACCAAAGAGCCCATGACATACTAATCAGTATTGAGAGAAACTATATATACATGAAGTTAAGAACTTTCATAATCAGGATATGGACCATTTATCTGATGCACTCTACAACAGAACCAATAATACACAAGTGCACTGGTTAAGTAGTACAAACAATCCAACTACCTGTCAGTAAAAGTAAAGGGAAAAACAAATACCATTCAGATTATTTTTTGGGCTCATTGGATGGGCCGAATAATCAGATTATTGATCTTTTAACAGAGATTAGCTTGGGTTTAGCTCCAGTAGTGGTGACACAAGTGAAATTGCAGAATAATCAAGGTAACTTTAAAATTATCTAAGGCAGCCAACTTACACGAGTTTCATGTTGGAATTCAAGGAATGCTTTTGACTGTGACTGCAGGGTCCCCCGTATGCTAAATCCTGATCTTCCGCCAATCTACAAAAATGCCTCAAAGATTTAGCAAGACACTTCACATTTATTGGAGCAAAACATGTTCAACAAACACGTTACCTTCTCTGTAGTGGCCTGGAAATCTTGAGTAAGATTATAAATGCTCACAAACTCCTGTAGCCTTAATTTGGGATGAAGAAGAGCACGAACACCAAGGAGCTTGGCCCACCTACCATGGGCAGCATCACATGCAGCGAATATAGCTTCTGTGTTTTCTCTCAATACATCAGCACTGTCATCAATAATTACATTCAGGATACAAAACACCATAAACATTCCTAATTAACAAGAATAAAAAAGAAATAGGAAAAGTAACAAAAATACATCCCATCCACTAGTCTGCAGTCAGAGCAAGAAAGAAAGAATAGAGGAATATCAAAAATAAATGTTTGAAACACAACATCAGAGTAAATAAAGGCAAATTTTGATGTACACTATGAAAGCAAGCTGAACATAAACATTATTAGTCGTATTTTTTTTTTCTTTTTTCAGGAAACTGCATGTCTTTACTTGGCAGTCTGTAAATTCAGTTAATAAAAGGTGTGTGTATCCATAGCAACAAGGGATTAGAGGGACAACCCATCAGCAAGTGAGTCCAGCAGATCTCGAAGTACATGATCACATACAAACAACAGGTTCAGCTAAGCACACAATCTCCTAGAAAGGGGAAACTAGCCTCCACTGGGGAGTTGAGGTTTGACAGCAAAAAGATATAACATTAATGGAGACTGGAGTCTCTCTGAACGCATAGATGGATGGACAGTGGCATCGGAAACAACGAAGACCATGGAGAAATCCATGGAGTTCGATTAAGAGTCATCATGGACAAGTGGGTCCACATAAGAAATAAGAATGCTCCCATGAATAACTCCTCCCAACCCTGCCTATCCCCGATTGCTTTTGTATTTCTATTTTTCAAAGCCATTATTTGGAAATTCTAAATATATGATGAAAAAAACTGTTTCATGCCAGCATTGTGTACAAGGAAATTCTAATAGGAAAATTCCATATTTAGCAAGTTTCAGCTTTAGTAAATTATTTATCTTAAGAAATCCAAACTAAGTAACTTCATAGGCAATGATCTTCTAAACCAGTTGCTGGAGCAAACTTTTTTTTTTTTTTTTTTTTTTTTTTGAACTAGTGAACCCCATTACCCTACCTAATGTCCCCCAGGAGACAAACTCGAGACTCCCCTGATATCTACCCACTTGAGACCATCTGAGCTATTGCTCAGGAGCAGCTCCATGCAGGCCCTGAGTAGAGGAAGGCAATTTGACCAGCACTATCTCGAGGAACTCCCCCAACACCTGCTGGTCCTAGGTTCTCAAAAGAAGACACCATCAAAGTTGTGTGCATGCCAACCAACAGGAGGGGGTTTGCATACTGCCATTGTGGTTAGCTTGAGAGATGAGAAGTGAATGACCTTGTCCCAGTGCTTTCTTAGGATAGAACTTGGTAGAAGTGGAAGTTTATGTTTACATATTTCCCACTAGGACTTTTTTTTTTTACGAAAGTGCTGTTTTATTGATAGATAAAATCAAGTTACAAATGGAGGGGTCAATCTCACCGAGAGATCAGTGAGATGAACCCGCTCTTTAGCTAAAGAGTCTTCTATGGAATTAGCAATTCTAGGAATACAACTCCACTCATGTACACATGAAGTGGATAATGAAAAAATCTCTCTAAAGAGATACATGAATCTCCATGGTGGGGCCGAGGTCCACCATTCCCACAAGGACATATTGTGAGCACACTTTTCAATAAGTTGTACAAGAGAGCAGCTTTTGCCTTCAAGTATCTGAGAGTTCCTCTCTAGTCATAAGTGTCATGATATGGTGGCAATGGCTGCTTTCTATAGGGTCTTTCCACTTACAGGTAAAGGACAAGCAAACCATTGTAGTAGGAAGAGCCCAAAGTCTTTCGGCATACAAAGGGAGACGTCAATCTTCAGTAAAATAGTCCCATGGTGCTTTGGAGAATCTGCAATGCATTAATAGATGACTTCTTGTTTCTTTTTTTTCTTTTTTTTAATAGTGATACTTTTAATTATATTTTTCATAGAGGCACATAATGTTACAATATTACAATGTTACATAAGATATATGCTTTTTTGCCAGCAATATATGATGTTACGTGTTCATATTGTATTCAATGAGGAATATTTGTTGATTCCTTGCTAAACTAGACAACCCGTGGCAGAATTTGCTGATCTAGGCACCTTGGACCAAATGACAAGCACCTATCTAATTCAAGTTCCACCCATCTCTCATTTGATACAAACCAGCTTTCCAGCCCATCCCTAGCGAGCAATTGTTGTTGTTGGTATTGATTCATCCATGCATTGCCTCTTGCTGCCGCATCCCCCTTTTCGCTTCTATCCACCGCCATGACCTCAAATCCCTCCAGTTCCAAGAGCTTCCAGCACTGCCAAACTTCGGGAAGGTTGTGGATGTGTGACTGAACTTTTCAAGCACATATTCAAACCAACTTGCACAAAGATCTCCCCCCCCCCAGCAAGAACCGTTATTGTGACTGCCCCTCCCAAATGCCGTGACTTCTAGTCCCCTTGCTATATGATTTTAACAAAAGTCCCAGCAGAACATAGTACTCCTCCCTAGTGGCTCTTGGAACCCTAAGAAAGGATTATTTGTTGCCATTGTCGCTATGACTTTCAAACCTTTTCTTCAACCTTCGCCAACCCATCTCACATCTCATTGAACCAAAAACAAGTTTCGCCAGCTTCACAATCCTCGAAAGAATCCTCCATTTTGGTTTGCCTCTCTTTTCCCTAACATCCATACAATTGTTATCGAATGATCCCACCACACCGCCGCCATCCCCGATGCCCGTCAGATCTCCAGTTGCCATCACCGGAGTCAATGGTACGCTGGTGGGAAACTTGACCATTTCCACCATGGTTGACTTTATTTGAGTTTTCATAATTTCTTAGTTTCCTTTTTTTTTTAAAGTAACTGTTCTTTTAGTAAAGCTTGAAAGAATACATATTGGTACAAAGCAACTTTTGGTTTCAGATTTTTCTATGGAAGCTTCACAGTGGCTACATCATGCATGCGGTAAGATAGGGCCAGTTACTAAAATGTTCCTGTTGACTCCTTCCCTGGCTATGCTCTTGGTTACCAAATTTGCTGATCTTGGAATATGTGTCCATTGAAGCTGCTTCATGTGGGAGAGAGAATAAATTTCATCATATAAGTGTCTAACCTTCCATGGCAGTTTCCCTCCCTTACCCCAACAAAGAGTCAGCTTCATAATGTCTTAGTTTCTATTTTAATATTTCATGTACACTTTCTTGTTGGCCTAGTTCACTACCTGGCATTTGCTATTAATCTTTGTTGTTTTATCCTCTCTTAATGTACTATCTGTCACAAAGAAGGATAACTAACATAAGTGGACATGATAAGAAATGAGATTACCGGAAATTCTTTGGCATATTTGGACTTGATGCTGCCTCATTAATTTTTCCTTGAACCAAAGGGGCCTTGCTGGCATTCTTTTGAAGAACGTAAGGCAGATAGGGAGTCACTTGATTAGAGGTTTCTTCAAGATAAACAACTCCAGTTGGGGTAGCAGCATCACCAGCAACATAGCAACCATCAAGACTACCCATAATCCACTCAATGACCTTCTTAACTTCAGCAGCAAGAACCAAATGTGCCTGCATTCACTAAAAGAAAAAAATTACATTATGTTGTACTTAGATAACAACCATTCCAAAACATTGGAAAATAATTTAACTAATACTTCAACCAATTTTTTTTAGCCACATACAATCTGAAATTAGTGCCACATTTTGACCCAAATATTACGGCTTTCACTTTTATTGTTTGGGTGAAGATTATTGACATGGCCAGTCCGGTGGCTAAGAATTTTTTTCGCAAATTTGACAGAAACTACCCATTAATATAGGATCAAGTTTGTGAAAACATCTTGAATAATAAAAATTCCATTACTTTTGTTTGTTTTTGTTTTTGAAAATTGTGTTAACATTGGCCATTGGCAATGGAAAAAAATATACAACCAAATCATAAAGGTCGCAGACAGCATACTTCTACCAGGTTGTCCTTATAACAAGTTGTTGCTTATTAACCCCGTCTTTGCTAATACATCAGCTTTACAGTTACCACTACTAAGGATATGAAACCATCTATTGGCACCTCTTGCAACATCCTAAATTTCATTAATAATTAACTAGTGCCTCAAAGGTGGTTGAGCAGCCTTTCACACCATTGAATAACCACTTCAGGTTCTCCTTCAAGATATTAACTATATAAATTGTCCATGTCAAGTTTAACATATGAGTAATTTTTCTTTATGTTCAGAATGGCGAATAGTTTTCAGTTGAACTGCACAACGGCAAAAGGGGAAAAATGATATTCACAATGAAGTGGCAAAGATAGGAGCTGTCATTAGCTAACTTATCTACAAACCCAAGAAGACTGGACGCAAGCGACCAGGAAATCTAGATAAAATGATGACCATAAGATATCTTGTTTTTTGGGTTCAGGTCTCAGCTCTCTTTGGTTGAGTCAGGTTCCGGTTTCAAAAAACGCGACCTAGACCCAAGCCATGCCCCCCCACCCCCCCACCCTAAATTGATCCAAACTGTTGAAACAAACTTAGTGTAGTAAGCTTTTAGCAGTGGTGAAAGGATATAGTCAGCTGGCGGGGAGATATATAATAACTAGTATTTTGAAGAAAAATAGAGATCCAAGCAAAGGATTACAAGAAGGAAGGTTTCATTGTTATGGTTTTGTGGGGCCCAACCTGGGATATGAGCATCGGTTTGGGTCAACATAGTAATAGGTTTAAAGCCCTAGCTTTCTGTATCCCATCAGCTCTTGAGCTTTTGGCATATTGGCTAGGTACTTAAAATTTGGTATTAGAGCAAACACCATGTCACGTTTTTGAATCCCAAATGGGGCAACTTATGGAAAGGGGCTACCTGGGCTAGAATGAGAGTTGTCACAAGGGTGAAAAAAGCTACTTAGTCTAGAGTAAAAGCCGTCATGGAGTAGACCACTATGAATGGTCCTAGAGGGGGCGGCCTATGAAGAGTTGTACTTGATGCTAGAGGGTGAGCCGTCACAAAAGTGAAAAGGAATACCTAGTCCAAAGTAAAAGTTGTCATAGATTGGGTTGGGCCAACCCAATACATTAAGGCCTAACTTTTTGTATCCCATCAGCTCTGGAGCTTTTGGCATATTGACTAGGTACCTAACATTCATATACAACTCGCATGCTTTGAACAGATAAAGTTACCTACTTTTACCTCCCTACAAATCGAGATAAAATAAATACTCCTTAATCCTCCAAAGTGCTAAAGGACTAAAGACTCCAAAGGGCTCTCCTTAATCTACTCTCTATGACTTCAAAAATTCAAAAGACATTTAAAGGTTTGAAAGGATTAAACCTACTACTAGTAGTTCCGAATTAGTTGTTTCACTTGGTCAATCTCATCGCACATCAAAAAATCTCATTGGAGCTTGCACCCGGAAATAGATAATTCTGCACAATTAATTGTCTTTATTTTAATAATTAAATTCAAAATGAACACGACTTACCTGTACAATCTTGAAAATAGCAACCAATAGTTGGACAAAGCTCTCAGATGAAAGACTCCTAAGCTTACTGGCAAGTGACAAGCCAGTACCTGCTCATAAGCAAGTTGACTTGAGGGAGAGAAAGAGAGAGAGAGAGAGAGAGAGAGAGAGAGAGACAAAAAAGAGTGCAAGAATGAGTAAGAAAGAGGGAGAAAACAGTTGTGTGGAAAATAAACTTACTATCAGACTCCATTCGTTCTACAGCTGCAAAATCAGGATCCATTGGTCTTGCCACCAAAATTGGCAGCAACTCTGCAACAGTGTTTTTAATCGCTGTCTTCATGTCACCGACAAGAGTATCCCGGTAAAGCCTCAATATTGAAGGAAGCTTTGCCTGAATGAATCATAGAGTATTAGATAAACAGTTGAACTCAGCAAGAAATGTTTAAGTAAAGATAACAACAAAGATATACTTGCATAGACATGCACAAATAGTAAAACAAATTAACATTGGAAGAAAACAAAGTTCTCCAATCTTCTCTTACCCACTTCACTTAATATACATTGGCAGCAGTACCATGGCAATTATGGTTAGAAAGAAATGTTCGAACCTTTGGAGGACATTGTTCTACACTAGGGGGGACTCCTATGGGGTGGAACGATAGGCAAACTACCTCCTCTACCAAGCTCAATCATTCGCAAACACTGGGGCAAGATAATCCTCTTATGTTCTAAAAAACCCAAGCCAGTGGTTGAACGGACCCCATCCCCGGAAGCATGGGTCAAACTCAATTTTGATGGCTCCTCAATAAGCAATCCAGGTCTGGCAGGTGTAGGGGTTATTATTATAGATAGTGCAGGTCAATGCCTACTCAATTACTTAGGATCAGTTGGACAATGCACCTCCAATGAGGCAGAAACCAAAGCATTATTAACAGGAGTGAGAATAATCAAGCAACACGAGATGAAATCAGTAATCCTTGAAGGAGATTCCACTTTAGTGATCAAGTGGGCAAATCAAACCTCGCACCCCCCACGGAGATTAAGGCATGAAGTGGAAGAGATTATAGAAAATGTAACAGATCTGGATGTATTCTGGTCTAGAGTACCTAGTCAGCAAACTCCATAGCTGATAATCTAGCTAAGGAGGGTGTAAACCGAAATATGCTTGTTACAAGGCAAACATTGCTTCTGTAAACCACAATTCTTATTCTTCATAAAGCAATAATACTTCACTGTTTCAAAAAAAAAAAAACCTCTTATCTTCCCATTCTTTTCCATTTCTTTCTCTCTTTTCATTTTCACATAGTTTTAATAATTCACCTGAGAGTCGACATAATCAAGTAAATATGAACTCACAGTTCTGAGCAATCCAATGATAAGTGGGAGCAGCCGGTCTTGCAAAGCAGAACTTTTTTCTTCATCCAACTTAAACTGTGAAACCAAGCAATCAGTCACAACAAGAGATTAATAACTGGTAAACCCTGCTGTTGATTAAAATAAAAGAGAGGGCAGGACCAAAAAAGCAAATTCTGAATACAGATTAAACTTGGTGTCACTATTCAGCCATGTTTGCATATTGTACCTATTTTCTCTGTACTTTTCTTTTGTTTACTTTTCTTTTCCTTTTTCCTGTTTACTTTTATTTTCCTATTTCCTGTTTATTTTTCTTTTCCTATTTCCTGTTTACTTTTCTTTTCCTATTTTGTATTTTGAAAATGAATCTTTAATTTTTTCTTTCTTTCAAAAAAAGGTGCTTTACAGAATCCAAAGGATGAAAGTGGTTGCTATCATATATTTACTAAGATGTACAAAACTTACTTCATCATCCTTTTCAATCGTGGCATTGCCGGCTCTTCCCTTCAGTTTGGACAAAATTGCAGAATCAACATCTTTGGTATCATGAATGCATGCACGCATAAACTCTGCTGAAAGAATGCTACAAAGATGATTTCACTAGTTAAGCTACAAGCTAACATACCATGTGAATTGTACTATTTCACTCTAGGCAAAAATAAATAGCAAAAGTTGTCAATTTTAATATGAAACGTATCTTTAACAAATATTCACAATGGAAAAGGGAATTTACAAGCTAAAACCAAAGCAATAGAGGGTGAAATTATTAAACTCAAAGAGCAATTATTGGAAGAGAGCAGATGATTCCCAAGGAAAAGACACTAGCAATCAGAAACCAGCAAATTATTATGTCTTATCAGAGCATCATCAGAGTGGACTATACACAAAAGTTCATCCATCCTGTTTTGCCACTTCTTCACTGCATGCCTCAAAAGAAGCTGATTTATATTCAAAGAGAAATATTTGCTGCGGACACAGTATATACAAAGAGTTATGAAATGCAGATCCTTTTATAGAACCAACGGAGGCAACTTCCTCTTGTAAAGATTTAGCCAACCAATTGGCCTGCTATTCAAATAGATGGCTAACTCCATTCTTGAACATTAAGAATAGAATATTAAGAAAATCCCTTCTAAAGCTAACCTTCTTCAATTCTCATTGGAGATGGCTGACATTAGTTTCATTCCATGTTCGTGGTTCAAATGGTTTAGTATAGCTTGTTTCAGTGCCATGCTTCCACACCATGGCAGTACCCATAGCCACTGGATACCAACCGTGTTTATCAATTGTACATGGATTCCTATCCTGGATTATTTTTAAGCCTACTTATATTTTGGCACTTCCTTGAACTTTCTCATATTGGTGCTTTTTCCTGATTTTTCAGGTCCGACGTGAGACTAGTGGATAGTTATGCCCAAAACGGAGGGAGTATTTAAAAAAGGGTATTTTGTTAAATTTTCTCAGCCAAGTGTTGTTCTCATTCTCAAGTTATGTATTAGTTAGATAGATCTTGAGTTTGGAAATCCAAAAATATAACTTTTTTAGTTTTTAGAAAAGCAGTTATTTTATTTCACTTAAAGCTAGATGCAATCATAATACGAAAGGAGGGTTGTGTCTTACAACAAGAGATTGAGGGGGAGACTCTCTCATTGGCAAAAGATTACAGAGTAAAGGCCTGTATGCAGGCATTTTGGGCTACTCTCATTTAATAAAGGATTCAAATGAAGCTCCAACTCGAGCTATTCAACTCTGACAAACTGCTCTCACTTCCTTTTTTTCTCTCAACTTCTCTCAACTCTCATCTCTCAATCAATTTTACATAGTTTCTCTGATAAACAATGTATATCTTGTTTTAGAAAATAGCAAATTACTTAGTGTCCAATGAAATATCTCATCAATCTTGTAACCCTTTGCTCTCATGTTATGCAGGTTTTAACCTGAATCCTTGCATTTGAATATGCCTGGGTGCTCCCTTTGCTTGAACCAACAGAGCTAAGCCACCTAGGTCTCCAAGGTATAAAGACCAAAACTAATTCCATGTCTTCATCTTAAGATTCAAACACTTGGGCTAGCCAGACTTAGAAACCGTATGCAAATGTTGTAAGCCTTTCATTTTATTCAGTATTGCATCTAGTTTGCAAGAAGGAAACAACTCATCAGCAAGATATTCCAATTCAACTCTCAGTTCATTTTAAGTGGAGCCCACCTGTTTATGGAATCAACAGATGTCACCAACTGATCACGAAGATGACGAAAGCAGTGGAGTCCAGTGAGTTCATCACCATCCTGTCAAACCAGGAAAAAAAAAAGGGAAAAGGAGAATTATGTTTAGTAGACGAGGTAGGACAACTACCATAGAAGCTAATAACAATCCATCGGACTTTTTTTAAATCCGTCTACTAAAGTTGCAGCAGGTAAATACTGTTCCAGCATTCACCATAATCAATTGCTCATGTTAGTGATGCGAGAATTAAATCGTGTTATGGTAGTAAACATAATCTATTAACAACATTTCTGGAACAAGCATTGTATTGTTCCCGAGACCACCATATGTCTTGTCCATGCTTCTGACGCAATGATGAAATATTGTTCCAGTAAACACCATATCTATTGTTCATATTTTGGATGCAAGGATTAACACAGATAATTACATGAAATAATGATCAACCCCAATAAATATACATTTAAGTACCCCAACTTTTTGTTTGCTCTTATTTATGCATCATAGTGTTGATAAAACTGGTGTCATTTTTGCACACATACAAACAATATCAAAGAATAAGAGAAAGGAAGGAGAGCAAGAAGATATTATCCTTGCCAGAGGATCTCGATCACAAGAACCGACAGTGATTACAAAGAAAACTCACCAAACCAATACCCAGGAATATTGGTAAATTCTATATGGATTGAAAGCACCCAGATATTTTGGACGATACTTAGGTATAAATAGTGTTAACATTAGGACACATACACAAAAAGAGAAAAAAGGAGAAGAGAAAGGATAAAAAAGCAGAACAAATTAAGCATAGAAATCTCAAACACATGATAGGGCTTTGGAGAGAACTCGAAAACAAAGCCAAAAAAATAGTACTACCACTAGTAAGAGTTGAAGAAAGCAAGAGGCAATAGTTCTCCACACAACAAAAACACAATAAAAAAAAGTTACCCTCACCAGCAAATTTTGCAAATCATCAGTGACATCCAGGGCTCCAGCACAGTCAGCTGCTGCAACAAGCTACATCAAGGATAAGTACATTAATCCACATCACTAGCAAAAAAAAAGGAGATGATAAAAAATAAAATCATATAGAAATCTGGTTTAACACAATAATTGGAAATAAGTTCTTACAGAAAAATATAAAAAATTAAAATTAAAAAAAGCTAAACGAACTAAGAGATTTCTCTAGAGTTCAGTATCAGAAACTTCCAATAGATAAGATACCATGCCATTAAAAAAAAAAAAAAAAAAAAATTCATATGAGCAGTAAAGGAGTCCTGACCAAATCTTGGCCTTTAGAATAACATGACAGATCAAGCAGCAATTTCCTCATATTTATTGGCCATACACTGTTCACATAGTGATCATATCCCACACAGAAGGTCACAGAAAGGATATAAAATGGAAAATAATTTAAACACAGCAAAATAAACATAAACTAAGAGACAAGGACTTGATTAGAGAAGATTAGACATTATAAGAACAAAAAAGTGTGAGAGACAAGGACTTGATTAGAGAAGATTAGACATTATAAGAACAAAAAAGTGTGAGGTCATTTTCTATTTATATCGACAAGGTGTTAATGACATAAGTCCCCTTGACTTTCCAACAGCGCTTCAGAATTGGTTGAGATATACAGAAAGAAAAAGAATGGACATAGTGAACCTTCAAGAGAAATGCATAGAGAAGTCGACCAGGTTTTATGCTGATAAGAAGATACAAATATTATATTGTTTCCTTTGTTCAAGTTTCCATACCTCATTATTCATCACGATCAGATAAGCCACAGATTTGAGGGGGAAGGAAAAAAAAAGAAAAAGGCACTTGTCGTGCCACTTTGAGACCATAAAGACTTTTTTTGAATAATGGAAACCTACAATACTACTTGAAATGGTTATTTGAAATATTTACCAGCAGGAGAACTCTTAAGGTGCTGAGAAGAGTGCTCCTAGTCAAATGTCCTGTGCCCCTCATGTTTCAGTCAGGAATGATTCAGCTAGTTATTTTTTTTTCACTTTCCGGGAAGGTCCAAGCGTCAGTGTCTATTGATGCATAGTTTAGATAGTACAGACTAAGCAAAAAATCTTAACGATATTGGTATCTTAGGTCTCAGAAGTTTGGCATTGTATTTATATGCAATCATATGTCCTAGCATGGAACTCCATTCCAGTTAACAAAAAACTTAAAGCTATTTCCCTGTATAGAGAAGAAATATCTCCCATGCCTTGAATTGAATTTGTAGATACATAACCAATTAAACACTCTTGATCTTTACACCCAAAATTATCCACATTATTCAGATACAGCTGTATCATTATATTCCTGTTGCTCAATGAAAATCCTAGAAACACACTCATCATTTAGCGGCAGAATAGTTTTGGTGAGGAATCCTTATTGTACTAAAGGATACAGAACAGTTCACTTGCCAGGCAGTATTCCTGAATAACAATGTCAATAGCTGCACGACAGCGGCCAAAAATAAAACAAAAGTATACAGTAGCACATAGCAGCCCCAAGATTTGTCAAAAATTTCAATGATATAACCTGTTATTCGGAACGCATATGCAAACTAAAATGAATAATAGCCAAGCAACTGTTTCAAAGAAGAATAACTATAGTTCATGACCTTGCAAATGACACCACAACATTTGTCAAACTTGTAAAATAAACAATAAAAGCTTACCAGTTTCAAAGCAGAAACTGCTTGGTTTACATTTACAATCAGCGTTAGCTTCTGTAGAAGTGCCAACAAATTGCTTCTAGTCGCGTTCAACTCTTGAATCTCCCTGGCAGGCCCCACCAGACCTGCATCCAGAAGCCTTATTGTCTCCTTGAGCTCCCTAATCCTCCCGCACGCCTCAACTATTCTCACATTTAAGTCTTGAAGCTGCCCCTGCGCTTCAAAGAAAGAGTCCGACCTCAAAGCAATTTCCTTCACTAAGTGAAGCTCCACGACGTCCAAGTAGTGAGACAGCTTTTCCTGAAGCACCATATTCTCGGAAATCGAAGTAAATGGGCAAGCAGCACGAAAGGTCGCTCCTTCTTCCAATGCAAAGTCTTCCTTGAAGTAGAGTGATGGCACTTCTCGCAAACACGCCACAAGCGCCTCGCCTGGACCGCTTCTAGAACTGATGGGTAGAATTTCCCGATCGGAGCTTTCCTTACTAGCGTGAACCTGAATGTCCTCAAAGCGCCCATACGGCTCAGAAATGGCAGCAAGGTACGTCCGAAAATCGCTTCGAGATATCTCCGGGAAGGTCTTGTTGAGTGTCACGGGGGGCGCGACCTCCGGCGGATTGGCAGACGGTGCCCACCAGCTAGTCCAGCCGTCGGCTGAGTACACACCCGACTTTCCGACATGAGGATTATTCAAAATTGAAGATAGCGAATGATAAGACGGCGAGTCGACCTCAGAATTGGATCTGTTCAAAGGAGAATTTAACCGGCCGAGGCTTGACGTCCCCGGTTCATGGATCTTCACCTTCGACAGCGAGATCTCTGCAGAATTACTAGCAGACGGCCTTCCTCCTAGGGAAGGCAATGAGTCCATCGCCACAACTCAAAGACGCATCAATTCAAAGAAATGAAAATCGCGCTAAACGTACGCGCGATCCGCGACTTCCATGCTTCCATCGATTCGGACCTGTCTGGATTACCTATAAGCTCAAGGCTTTGATAAATGCAATGATTCGAAGCAGCAAATTCATCCGACCAGACACCCAGGGCAGTCCGTCGTGGACTGGTTTTGATGGCAGATTCCGGATCGAGGGTGCGAAGGCTGGAGATCTCAAGATTACAACTCATATATTTCCCCTACAACATTGTAAGAGAAACCGAGTTGCCGTGTCCGGCTAAAATGTGCCGATCCGAATTCGGAAATGCTTCGCGCAGCGGTGATTCGATCTTCACTGGTCGCCGAAACTGGTCCGAACTCCGAATCGATCAAGGTAGACCACCCGTCGACGCCGCACAAAAGCCCGTTTCTCGTTGGATGTGAATATGTGCAGCTGCAAGCATGGTTAACTGTGGCTCAAGTAGTATAAGATGAACGAGTATTCTTCTACCAAAAGCATATTTCTCTCACACCAAGTAGACAACCATTTACGCATAAGTACTCTATTAATAAAAAATAAGGTGATTTCTGATCTTACTTAAACCGGGCATCGGGTTGGGTTTGTGTAGAACTTGACCAGACCCGACCAGAAATAACCGGTTTGGATTGTCAAATCCAACTCACAGGACGGGTTTGGGTTTGGGATTGGGAATGCAAACCCGAGTGCGGGTTGGGTCGTGTTTGGGTTTACCCAAAAAAAACTCTAACCCGATCCGAGAGGTTATAATATTATATTAATTTTTTTATTTGAAAGTTTTTATAAACAAAAATTTGGATTGTTTAGAAACCTGTGACATTTTTATCGGGTTGGGTTCGGGTTTACATAATAAGGGATTGGGTCGGATTCAGATTTTAGAAACCCGTTCAGACTTTTAACAATCATGAAGTCATTAAGAGTGAGAAAAATAACTTCAAACACCATGAAATATTGAATAAAACTAAAGAATCTTCAACACTTATCTCTCTTCCAATCCTAATGCTCCAAAATAGAAATAAGAACCTGAAACAAGATGTAGAGTATTTTTGGGATAGAAATTTGCCACCTCTTTCACCCCTAGAAGACTATTTATATGATAACTAGTTTGCTCAAAATATGAAAGATGAAAACCCAATATGCCCAAAAGTCTCACACCTGTGTCATTGTTCTATTTGATTTTTCTTCATGTCTTCATTTGATCCAAACTCAATCAAATTTTCCTTCATGTCTTCCCTTGTCTTTGATATCAATACCCTTTACCTTCAACTTGCTCCTATTTCGCTTTGTTTAATATGTAAATCCCCCAACTAGCTCCAAATGACAAAAATTAACACATTGTAATGGAATTGATCCATGCTAGAGCATAAAGTTATGCATGAATTCTATTTAAGAATTATAAACACATAAAGCTATAAAACTATGAAGCTAACAAAATACCACAAAACTTAAAGTTTGATCATCGTCAACTAAAAACAAATTAAACTAGAACCAAAACTTTTGTTCTTACCAGATTATCAACCAATCAGTATAAAGCATGAACATCACTTCAACTTTAAAAACACTCATAGAAAGGGGAACTTTTCAACGCCCCACGAGTTTGGATAGGGCAGGTAAAAAAGTTAGTGGGGCTTCGAGTAAGTTTCGGGTTAACCCAAATTCATCCAGTAGATAAAATTTAACTATTTTTCTTAGTAGAGTTTGATAGATAGTGTACAATCCAGTAGGGTTGGTTCGGGATGGATGGGTTAGGTCAGGGACAAGATAATAGGGCAGGTTTCAGATAAGGGATTGGGTTAGGATTTGAAACACGATTTGGGCTTTCATAGGGACGGGTTTTAGGGTTCAAGTGTTCAGTCAAGTTTGGATTTTAGGGTTCAAATGTTTGGTCAAGTTTGGGTTTTAGAAAAGTTGCATTAACCTATATTATTAAGGGTGTCAATTTTACCCGATTACCCGATTACCTGTTCTTTAGAATCTTAATTGGATGGATAAGTGTATCGACTAAAATAACACATAAATTATAATTTAATGTTTGAAATTTGAGAAATTTTATGGTGTGATCTCCTAGCTTTTCTCTGATTCAATCTCCATATTTAATGAAGTTGTTGCTTCCTGTGAGTGATGACGAACTTTGAGCCTCTGGTTGAGTGTACATGATTGACGACAGATGTAGTCAATTGGATGGGAGTATTTGTGTCCCGTATATTACAGCTTGTTACGTTTTCTGCGAACGTATAGTGTTCCGGTAGACTCTGTGAACTTCGACAGTCTGAAGGTAGCGTGAACTTTTGGTTCGATGGTATTATCTGGGAACTTTTTTTAAAAATAATTTAAAAAAAATAAAAATTCTGATTTTAGCCGTTGTTAGAAATTTTTGCAAAAATGTCCTTTGTTTGGGTTTGACCGAGAGGCGGTCAACTTTGACCACCTCGGTCAAAGCCCACGTAGGGCGACATCTTTGGGCCTTGGCGATGTCGCCAAATTTTTTTAAAAGATAAAATGATAGGCGGCATTTGAATGCCGGCTACCATGAAAAAGCGGCGGCATGAGAATGCCGCCACAAATGAAGAGTTCAAGGCGGCATTTCGATACCGCCTCTCCCAAACTTAGACAAAAGTAACGATGTCGAAGAGGCGGCATCGCGATGCCGCCTATCTTCAAATCGCGAAACACTTAAAATGAATCTTGAGGCGGCTTCAAAATGTCGCCAATTGAGGCGGCATTTATAAGCCGCCTATAATGTCTGATTGAAGGCGGCATCAGGATGCCGCCTCTGCTTTCTTTTGAAGGCGGCATTTAGATGCCGCCTTTACTTCTAAATTTGTTATGTTTTATTTTTTTTTTCGATTTAATCTGCTTTTTTAACTTTGTAAGCACCTGTACATTCATTAAAAAAAAACTAATCACATCCATAATAAAAACTATGAATCACACTCATAAGAAAAAACTACGATCACATTACCAAAAAAAAACTACTAATCACATCGGTTTGCTTAAATACATCAGTAAATATACAAATTTGAAGCCATAAAGAGCAATGAAAAATAAAAAATGTATAATCTGAAGCAATCACAAGGCAGAACTAGGCTCGTGCACCAATTGCCTTTTTTTACGCCTTCTCGTATAAATCCTCCTAATGGGGGGTGGTGGTGGGCTCAAGCTCCCGTGGGCTGCTCGAGAGGCTGCTCAAGGGGTGGGCCGGGCTCCCGTGTCGGTGTCTGCTCCGTGGAAGATCGAGCACCGTAGGCTTTGGTGCGGCTGGAACCTCGTCATATTCCTCAACACGAGTCGTCGTCTGAGCTGTGGGCCGACGCCTTGCACGACGCTGCCGTGGAGCTCTCTCTCTGGCTGGCTCGACCACGTGAGAAGGCTCACCAGCGGGTGACTCGTCTTCCCAAATGACATATTCCCATCGTATGCAAGGGCCCACTGCTCAGGGCTCAAATCCTCAGTCAACTCCGCTTTGGCTCCAGGACATGCTTCTTCCAGTATTTGCATTTCATGATCATCTTGAGCCCTTGTTTTACGCTACGCTCGCACATCTCCATACCATCTTATTCAAGTCCTTGACAGCGTGCCGCTTCTTGATTGACAATGATGTGTCATTATACAAAAACCTGTGCTATGGGGGCGTGGAAATGCATCCCTTCTTTGCTCGATGATACCCTTTGTGGCGGGCCGGAGATGATGCACATCGGAGACCTCCCTCTAACCACGGACGCCAAACATGATATAAACCAAGTCCACATATCGATGTTCTCTTTCTCCACAAGTCGCGAAGGCCGGGGAAATAATCGGTTATCTCCATCAAATGGCGTAGCAATCAGCCAGACAACTGTGTACTTCCCAGTATAAATGGGTCCCATCTACGCCGATGAAGGGCCAACAAAACTGAAATCCATAGATAGCTGGTCCAAACGCCCAAAATGCCCTATCAAACCGTACAAAATTTCCGCGTGTCACACCTTCTTCCGTGGTTATCACCTTGTACATAGTACCTCGGTTTGTGTCTTTGATTGCCTTCAAAAGCGGGAGGTAATAGGTTGTACGACTCATCCCGACCACCAAATACAACAACTAGTGCTTTGTTCCTTGCCCTCCATGCCCTACTATAATTCACTTGAATATGATATTTGTCCTTAACTAACTGAATGATCTCATAATGGAGACAGAGTGAAACTTGTCCTCACGTTGGGCATAATCAGGTTACATATCACCGTGGAGGTGCATAACCTAGGTTATCCATGCGCATTTCGACATTCAAACACGTGTGTTCATCATTGCATCGTCTAATTTTCCACATGTTTAACTTCATCTTGAATGACGGCGATATCGTGCCATGGACACCGATCACACAGTGCAACAAAGCGGAATAAACCGTCGGTCCCGATTTATGTACCACAGGCTGGACATGTCTACTTATGCAGTAGTCCTTCAAGTGCATCACTAATGCGTCCTTAGTCATAAACCTCTGACCGACTCCAATACCGACGGGTGGGGGTACATTGTCATCATCTACGCCCGGGACCATTGTGTTCCTATATGTGACATCCATGTCCATAACTCCTATCCATGGATCAACCAACAAACATGAAATTAGTAGCAAATTTACGGTAAATACACTACAATAGGATCGATTTTAACTTAAAATATGCATCAAATCATCAAAACGACGTCCAAATATGATAACTCACGAAAAATAAAGAAAATTACCTTACTTTTACAACGAAACGAGGAAGATCCGCGAGAGAAACGTAAGATTTTCGATCGTACAGCCTCCAATCGCTGATTTACTGCTTCGATTCGGCT
Organism: Aristolochia fimbriata; assembly: GCA_019845555.1. Taxonomy (NCBI): domain Eukaryota; kingdom Viridiplantae; phylum Streptophyta; class Magnoliopsida; order Piperales; family Aristolochiaceae; genus Aristolochia; species Aristolochia fimbriata. The sequence continues at coordinate 4,822,858 of CM034083.1, forward strand.
GAAATCGGGATGAAAGGAAGAGAGGAAATGAGTTCTTTCCGAGCGGTTCGGCTTGGGAAAATGAAGGAAGAAGAGAAAGAAGAACGCAGGCGACGTTAAAAAATAAGTAAAGGCGGCATCCCGATGCCGCCTACGCTTAAGTTAGGCGGCATCGCGATGCCGCCTCCCACACGAACAATGAATCGCGAAATTTCGCTAAGTGGCGTTAGAGGCGGCATCGAAATGCCGCCTGTCAATACGAACGTGGCGGCATCTAAATGCCGCCTGCAATTCAAGTGTAGGCGGCATTCTCATGCCGCCTCGCTCTTTCATGGTAGGCGGCATTCAAATGCCGCCTATCATTTTATCTTTTAAAAAAAATTTGGCGACACGCTGGCGTCCAGCGTGTCGCCTACGCGGGCTTTGACCGAGGTGGTCAAAGTTGACCGTCTCGGTCAAACCCAAACAATGACATTTTTGCAAAAAATTTCGGAGCAGTGACAAAACTGTAATTTTTTATTTTTTTTTAATTATTTTTTAAAAAAGTTCATTATCTGGAGTGAAGATAATTTCAAACCCCTTTGGCTATTTGTAGTTGATATTGCTTACTTGTTTGACGGAGCTCAATACTCAAAGGGATCTCGATTAGCTTTTTTCTGCTTCTTGGAATAGGAAGGAGACATGGGCTAGTAGACTTGACACGTTTTTTTGCAAATAATTTAAATTTTTTTTTTACAAATTTGACTCTATTCCAGAATTATTTGCAAAAATGGCATTGTTCATAGTTTGACCGAGATGGTCAACTTTGACCAACTCGGTCAAACACCACGTAGGCGACACGCTAGACGCCAGCGTGTCGCCAATTTTTTTTTAAATAAGAAAATCGTAGGCGGCATTCAAATGCCGCCTAAAAAAAAATCGAATCGAGGCGGCTTTAAAATAGCGCCTACCGATAAAAAATGAGGCGACATTTAGATGCCGCCTCTAAGTCGTGTATGAGGCGGCATTTAGTTTTTTCGGTAGGCGGCATTTTAAAGCCGCTTCGATTCATTTTTTTGTAGGCGGCATTTGAATGCCGCCTACGGTTTTCTAATATAAAAAAAATTTGGCGACACGCTGGCGTCCAGCGTGTCGCCTACGTGGTGTTTGACCGAGTTGGTCAAAGTTGACCATCTCGGTCAAACTATGAACAATGCCAAAAAAACTTCTAGACTTGATGGGCGAACCCTAGATGGATCCGTAGTAGACCCTCGATGGCTTATTGGGTGGATTGTCGAATGAGTTAATTGTAAATGGGCCGCGTCAAAATTTGATGCCTACAATAAGATTTTTTTTGTTTCGGTTACCCGATTACCCGATTACCCGATTACCCGATTACCCATCTTCTAATTGAAACAGATATGGATAATGTCTATTCTGTACCCAATTACCCGATTACCTGAATGGTAATTTAGTAATTTATTTATTACATATTTTTTCTTTTTAATTAATGTCACTTATATTTTGTTTATATAATTTTAAATAATGTTATTGGTATTTACTGTAATTATGAATATGATATTAGATTTATTATTTAAAATTTCATTTATACTTTTATATTTTATATAAATTATATTTTTATGATTTTTAAATATTTATTAAAGTTTATATGATAAATTTAATAAAAACATTATTTGCCCGTATATTTACCCGTTTACTCGCGGGTAATCAAGTAAAAAATTTGGATTTGGAATAACAATTCTTAATTTGGACTCCGATCTATGACCAGGGTAATGTGTTAACTATTAGTTATTTCAGTTTTGAGCTTGTATTCAGAATTTTGCATCTTTTACGTGTGAATTTTATTCCAGTATTTAGTTTTATAACTAGTATCATTATAGAGATGCTTATTTGAATATAATTGTGTGAGGGACTTCTATGACGAATAATTGTATAACTTAAGTCTTCTTGAAGTATGCGACCTAATAAAGTTAGGGGTTGAGCACCCCTAACCCATAGTCATAAGCTATAACAAATTAAAGAATTAAAGGCATTAAATAAGCAAAAAATTATATCAATGGCCTCCTAGCAACATAAAAGAATTCCTCGAATATTTTCAGCAGTAATAATGTTAATTACATGGTAGAAAAAAAAAAAATCCTACTCTTTCAATATTTTCCTTTAAAATACAAAAGGTCACCTTCCTTTATTCTTTGAATAATTATATTATTTTGACGAAAAGTGTTTTAATTGAGTTTGGTTAAAGACATTAAAGCTATGGGAGTAAAATATTTTAGGATTAACATAATAATAAAATTCTAAAATATTAAAATAAAAATAATAAAATAATTTTTTTAAAATAATACAATATTTTTGTAAAATATTTTAGGATTAACCACTTTTTCTATTTAAACCCTTATATTTTTAGTTAATTATATATATATTATTAAGTGGGTCGAGTTGGGTTTTCAGGGCTAAACCCTTGCCCGCCCCAAACCCGTGATGGGTTTTTAATGGAAAACCCGCCCCTTTCACTAAGAGACAAAAAGTCAAACCCAAACCCGTTCTATGAGGGTCGGGTCGGACCGGGTCCGGGCGGATTCTATAGTTTTGGAAACCCGTTGCCATCCCTCAGAGCACAGGCACAGAGCTAGAAAGAAAAAACGCCCACAAGAAATAGCATACCGAATCATAAGATGAGACACACGCGAGAAGCACGGCAAGAGCCGGAAGCTCTGCGCGTACCATTTTCGCCAAATCGAGAGCATGAAGATCCCGCGAAGCAGCCCACTACTTTTAGGAAGGCTACCTTTGTCACTCGATCAGCTGTGCCGATCACTTTAGCTGTTCAAACTTCAAATTATTTTATGAAAGCCGATACGATGTTGGTGCTATTGATCTGAAACTACTCTCATTCGTTGGAAGAAAGAGCCTGATCTTGGGATGGGACGAAATGGGGGGTCTGAGGGTCTCTCTCCAGTGGAGGACGTCGGTGATCTGGGGTACCCCTCCACACGCGGCAGCGGGTTTCCCTTCAAGCGAAGTAGAGCTCTCGGTACTGACGATGGAGATCAAAGAGTAGATCGCCGTTCATCGCGCCTCCATCGTCGTGGTGGCAGAAAAGGTTTTCCTGTCAAAGGAAAGTCTATTCTGTATATTTTTCTGTTGTTCGCGGTGCTTGCGTACTTAGTAATGCAGAGCTCCATGATGGCGGGTTTCAGACCTGGCGGAGGAGAGAGGCTAAAAGACGGAAAGATGTTGCGGAAGTGTTTAAAGTTTGCGCCGTTGAGCATATGGAAGAGTTCTCGGAGACGGGAGAGTCTCGAACATTTTCAACTGGAGCGTAGCAGTGGCACAAGGGAGCCGCGTTTGGCGTTTGTGAGTATTTTTCTCGTTTAAACTTTTAAAAGGCTCTAATTTGTCAACTCATATTTCACTTTTGGTAAGCCTTCTAAATTCCTCCTTGAATCTGGTTATCGGCTCGCGAATTTTGATTTGAATACTTCGGAAGGCTACTTCTACAGTCTTCGTTATAGTGTTATCGAGTACGGTAAGTGAATGGGAAGGGGTTGCGTTTTTGTGCGCTTCTTTTTGTCCCCTTTCTCTTCTTCTAGACATCGGTTGAGGGTTTGAACGAGAAGTGAGTTGCAGCCAAGAAAGCCAGACGTTTGAATTGGTCAGTTAGGAAGTTTCCCTCTTAAACTGAAGAGTTGCTGTTGAACGTCTAGATGGAAAGTCATAGTACAATACGTTTCTTATTGTAAAGACATGATATCATGGTGGTAATCTTCTTTTGGATGTTGATTATGGCACAACCGAAGTATCCTGGTCAGACTTACTCGATGATAATCTTGGATTCTAGTGCTACACATTTTGTTGATGCTAGTCATGAGAACATCCTATATTCTCATGGTCTAGGGATAGTCTGGTTAGAAAAATAGAAATTCAAGACCTTGAGAAGTTTTCGAGAGATTGATGAAGATTTTGATGGATATTTAAGAGAGATTGAAGAGTTGAGAGAAAGAGAGATTCACAAAATAGATCAATGAGAAAAAGATTTGGAAGTGAGAGTTATGAAAGACAAGCAGAGAGTTTTTTTTTTCTCCTCTCTACAATAGATAGGAAAAGAGTTAAGTGAGAATGAAAAAGATTCATGAAACTTCATGAAAGAGATTAATGAGGAAAATAGATTCATGAGAGAGGTTACATGAGAAAGATTCACAAGAGGGTTATAGAGTGATTGACAAGAGTGATTGACAAGAGAGATTGACAAGAGAGATTGACGAGAGAGATTGACGAGAGAGATTGATGAGGGAGATTGACGAGGGAGATTGACGAGGGAGATTGACTAGGGATGTTGACGAGGGAGATTGACGAGGGATGTTGACGAGGGAGATTGACGAGGGATGTTGACGAGGGATGTTGACGAGGGAGATTGACGAGGGGTGTTGACGAGGGGTGTTGACGAGGGGTGCTGACCAGGGGTGCTGACCAGGGGTGCTGACGAGGGGTGCTGATGAGGGTGCTGATTGACCCAGGGACCGCTGATGAGGGCGCTGATCGACCCAGGAGACTGACCAGGGAGACTGACCCAGGAGACTGACCCAGGAGACTGGACCTGCGGGAGACTGGACCCAGGATGCCGACCGAGGGCGCCGACCCAGGGCGCCGACCTGGGCGCTGACCCGGGGCGCCGACCTGGTGCGCCGACCGGGGCGCGACCCAGGGCGCTGACCCAGGGTGCCGACCCAGGGCGCTGACCCAGGGCGCTGAAGATGCGCTGACCCAGGGTGCCGGACGGCGGGCACTGACTGGTGGAGACTGACCCAGGAGACTGACCCAGGAGACCGACCCAGGAGACTGACCCAGGAGACTGGACCAGGAGACTGACGGTGCATCGAGAGGAGACTCGAACGAGGAGACTGACCAGGAGACTGACCCAGGAGACTGACCCAGGAGACTGACCCAGGAGACTGACCCAGGAGACTGACCCAGGAGACTGACCTGAGGACGACTGACCCAGGGAGACTGACCCAGGAGACTGACCCAGGAGACTGAACAAAGGAGACTGAAAGGACGCCGACCCAGGAGACTGACCCAGGAGACTGACCCAGGATGCTGACCCAGGAGACTGACCCAGGGAGACCGGATAAAGGATGCTCGACCGGCGACGCCGAGGAGACTGACCAGAATGACCGAGACCCAGGAGACGACCCAGGAGACTGACCAGGGAGTATGACCAAGGAGCCGACCTTTGCCGACCCAGGGACGCGCCGACCCAGCGACGCCGGAAAGGACGCCGACCCAGGGAAGAGGGATATGAGCAGGGATGCGGATTTTAAGGGTATTAAAAAGAGGGTATTGATGAGCGCCGATATTGCGCGAAGGAATGCCGATAAGGGGCGCCGATAAAGGGGAATGAATGAAGCGCTGAAGGGTGCTCGAGAGAAATTAATGAGAAAAAGGGTGCTGACTTAAGGGTATCATGGATAAAAGGGGTGATAATCCAAGAAAGCCGGATGAAAGATAATGGAGAAGAAAAAGAGATTGAAGAAGAGCCGATCCAGGGGTGTTGATGAGAGAGATCCATGAGAGGGTGATGATAAGAAGATTGATGAGAGGGATGAACATAAGAGTTTAAAAAAAGAGTTGAAGAAGAGATTAATAAGAGAGGTTGATGAGAGAGGTTGATGAGAGATATTGATGATAAGAAGATTGATTGGAGATAGATCAATAAGAGAGATCCATGAGAGAGATCCATGAGAGAGATTGATGGGAGAGATCAATGAGAGATGAAAAAAAAAAGAAGGATGAGAGAAAGCAATTAATGATGAATTGATGGGAGAGAAAGTGTGAATGGATTACTGATGAGAGGAAGATTGAGAGAGAATAAAAAGAGAATAAAGAGAGCCCGAAAGAGATTGGATTAGAGCTCATGAGATGAGAAATGAAAGATTGATGATGAGAGAGTTTCAATGAGAGATACTGTGTAAGGAAGATGTGACTAGAGAGAATGATGAGAAAAATTGATGAGAGGGATTGATGGAAGGAATTTTGATGAATAAAGAAGCTGCATGAAGCTGATGGAGAGCCAATGAGAGAGATGCGATGTAAAGACCAAATGTGAGAGAGATGCGAGATGCATGAGAGACCCATGTGAGAGAGGCCCATGTGAGACCCGGCGTGAGAGACCCATGCAGAGATTGATCAAGAAGATTGATAAACCCATGAAATGATCTAAGAGATTAGAGAGAGATGATAATTGGTGCTAGACCCATGAAAGAGACCTTTGTGAGAGTGAGATTGATGTGAGAGGTTGCTGAGAGTGATTGATGAGAACCAAAGAGATGCAAGAGACCCATGAAGAATTGAGGAGAGATATTGAAAAGAGATTCAAATGAGAGAGATTGACAAGAGAGATTGATGAGATTTTTTTTTTTTAAAGAGATTGAATAGATTTTTGAAGAGAGAAGTGACAAGACCTCCATGACAGGACCACTCCCAGAGCTAATGCAAGGACATAGAACCAGGAGATTGAATTTTAATAGAAAATAATCATTTTAATGACAAGAGAGACCAATAAAAGAAGATGACAAGAAAGAATAAAAAGAAATTTGGAAAATTGCAAAGCCCGGAATAATAAGACCTCCGGCCAAAACCAAATCAAGAAATAAAAAATGCAAAGGAGAAATATCAAAAAAAATAATAACGAAACGGAAAACCGTGGTGGGTGGAAAGCAAAATAACAAAATAACGGTGGAAATAATAATGAAAGAATATAAGAATAATCGTTTTGGGAAAATAATGACGGTGGCGAACACGGAAAATGAATAATAATAAATAATCGAAAATAATCGGAAAATAATCGAAATGGTGGATACCGGTGGAAAATAATAATCGGACGGAAAATAACAAATAATAAAGGAAAATAACACGGTGAAATAACAAAGAAAAATAACGGTGAAAATAATACGGAAAATAACAAAAGAAATAAAGGAAATAATAATAAAGGAAAATAACAAAATAATAACGGTGGCGAAATAATAAAATAAAAAATAAAAAAGGAAACGAAAATAACAAAGGAAAATAATCGGAAAAAAAAAAAACGGTGGCAAAATAATAAAGGAAAATAACGGCCGGTGGCAACTGCACGGTGGCAATAACGGTGAAAATAACACGGGAAAATTAATCGCAAAAAAATAATCGGAAAAACGGTGGTTAAATAACGGTGGAAAATAACGGTGGTTAAATAACGGTGGCAATCCCACGGTGGAGAAATAATCAGGGAGACCGACGGTGAGGAAAATAATGGAGAATAAACGGTGGACCCACTCCAGGAGACCCACAAAGGAGACCCACGGGATTAAGACCACGGGAGACCGAGGAGATTGACAAGGGAGACTGATGACAGAGATTGAAGAGAGAGATTGAAGAGAGACTGTTGAGAGAGACACACGGGAGAGATTAATAAGAGATTGATGAGAGGTTGCGAGGGCCACACCAATACATTGCTGAGTATTCAAGAGGGGATGACATTTTCGCGTGCTTGACATGCATCAATATTTTGATGATTTATTTCAGAATCGTCTAACAAATAATAGCTTTGGTGTTTATTTAATTGCTGCTCAAACTAACAAGTTAGCAAAGGAAAGGGTGAACCATCAGCAACCTGCTATCGGCTCCATTGTCCCTCTGTCAAGCACCACCTTGCCAACTTAAGGAGTGTTTGGCCATACAATTTGCATGCTCCAACATAAGGAGTATTGAAGACCAGGGTTAGTTTGGTTATTTTACCCCTGTTCTTGCTGGTCTTCTATGCCGATTATGATATGCCAGGTTATATCTTATTTCTGGGTTCTTGTTAGTTTAATTTTTACACTTTTTTGTTTATCTTGCTTACTTTACAGCTTTCCCTTTACAAAGGCATTAAGGGTGCAGATTCTAGAAGCGGCTTTGACTGCTCACTGCTGCATTAAGGAGAAGAAACCTAGATTTTTATTTAAATTGGACTTAGAAAAAATTCTCGATCTGGTGTATTTTAACTATCTTGCGGCTATCAGTGACAAGGAGACCACCTTTTGCCTTTATTTTTCATCATAGTCGAGGAAGGCCGTACAAGCCTTATTTGGGCATCTGCATTGATTGGTTGCGTCACTTAGGTATTGTACAATATAGCAGACTGATCAGCTCAATAACTCATCTTGTGGATGACATCATGCTCATTGGCTATGGTGACCTTTGTTTTAGATGTGGAATATCAAAGCTATTCTCAACACTTTCCAAGTTAATTCTCTGTCAAAATTAACTGGGTTATTTATTGGCTTGCACTGCGACCAATTTGACTTGGAACATTATGCTGATCACCTATGTTGCTCCATTAGATCTTTGCTTGTACATTGCTCAGTCTACCATTATTGTACAACATGATAGACGGGTGTATCTGTGACCCCATTTTAGAGAAGCTATAATGTTGATTATTATCCTGAAAGGAAGTCTCTATCAAAGCCCTAATTAGGGTTGGGTATATATTCTCTTATTCATACAGTCCAAAGAGCATCTCTGGAGCCATCCAGCATCTTATTGAGAACCTTCTTATGGCTAGGAAATTCTGAACACGTCAAACTACACCAAGTTAAATAGGGAGACATTTGTTTACATAACAACAATTGGGGCCTGGGCATTCAGTGCATATGTATATGCTGCGATGCCCATGGGGGAACTGTGTTCATTTAAAAGGCAGAACAAAACATTCACTGGTGGCATCGATGGTGCCTGGAGGTCTCTTCGATATGGAGGCAGGTTATTAAGCAATTCCTTGTCCTAGACACCAACAGTTCATATCGTGTTGACAATGGCCAGTCAATCAGCTTTCTGGACAGGGCTGGATGCTTTCACTCTTACAAACAACTGCCTTCGCCTCCATTAGCGGGCTACTCATCCAATGCCTCAGTTGCTGACAATCTTCAAGGAAATCAACTGACAAACATTTCACGGTTGACTCATTTTTGCTACCCTCTCAATGACAAAGAAGCCCTTGATATCAACAGTCTCCTATCCAGACTAGCTGATCTTTATACTATCTTTGATGAGAAAGATTGGTTGGTATGCCAACCAGATGTCAAAGGTCAGTTCACCGTTTCCTCATGTTACAACCGTGCTCACAAATTGTCCTGCCTCAGTACACCCTCTAGTTATAGTTTAGTCCCTTTTTGCCACTCCCAAGAAGAAATTTGTTTCCTGGAGTGCTTGTAAGAGTGAAATCCTCACAAGGCACTCTTTGATCTGAAGAGGAATTTCAGTAGACTCTCTTCTCTGACCCTATGCTTTTGCAAAAATGAAAGTGCTGACCACCTCCTCACCAGTTTATTTTCCTGCAAAATTTGGATATGCTTTCTTCAACAATTTGACATCTCCTTCATCATTCGAGCTTTTTGGATATCTGCCTCCAACTGATGGGACTTCCCTTTTCGAACAAAGGCAAAATCAAGGCCAACAATCTTGCCTTTATTCCTTGAAGGATCTGGAAAGAGAGAAGCCAACGGATATTTACTCGTAACCAGAATTCTTTGGAGCAAGTTGCTGACCTCACTCTCTAGCACATAATAATTTGTCTTATGTCCCAATTTCAAAGTTGTAATTGGTGACTCAATCTGGAACCTTGGATGTATATCCCAAGACTACAGGGCTTGATCTCGGTAATCTTAGAGCCCCTAACACCAGACTCATTAAACTCAACTTCAGTAGCTGATCATTGGGCAATTGTGGTGGGATCTTTCATGATCACAATGGATCACTCTTCCGAGTTTTTCCGGGCCTCCTGAAATTTCAGATTCAACCACCACTGAAGTTCATGCTCTTCACAATGGACTCCATATATTGAAGAACAGATTCTCTGATCTGCTTCTCATTGGAGGTGATTCGTGAGTGGTTATTGATTGACCACCCAGGCTACTGCCTCTTTGTGGGGGCATAGAAATGTAATTGACAAAATCTTTAGTTTCACAACAATTTGTGTTACTAGCTGTTTTCATGTCCCATGTGCTGCAAATTCTGCAGCTGACCCTTTTGCACCAAGGAAGGCTCCACTTGCATACTGTTGTGGTTTGTGACCGCTCCAAATGGCCTTACAATTGTTTCTTTCAGCAGGCTATGGCCTTGTTAATAAGATCATGCCTTTCTAAAAAAAGATTTAGGGTCTAGGGTGCATCTCTTGCATAGTTCTCTATTCTCTCTCTCTCTCTCTCTCTCTCTCTCTCTCTCTCCATTCTGATTCTATTAGAAAGAGCTTCACTAAGCTAGGCTTCATAAACTTAGGGCCTGAGTTGATGATGACTATACTTCTTTTGAAATTGCTGTTCTCCTGTGCAATAATTTGTTGAATTTCATTTTTCAGTTGATGTACTTATTTTTCTCCCATTCATTTTCCCTAAAGCTTCATCCACCATGATTCTCTGTGCAATTGTTGAGCAAAGCATTAATGTTGTTAGCCATCTTTGCCTGTGTGGCTTTTGCTTTTTGGCTTCTTTATTTGGCCTAATCATCATGTTTTTTTTATTTTTCTCCTTTCCATGAAATTCATATTACTGCCTAAAAATTGTTATTTTATAACAGGTTGTGGGCAGTATGAAAAAAGACTCATCTTCACTATTGTTGCTAACAGTTGTAAAAAGGCTTCAGCAAATTGGTTATAGATCTACGGTACTGTTGTCTTATAATCTCGATTTATTGTTTCTCATTCCTTCCATTTGTTCTCAATAGCTGTCTGTTTAACATATTTATATTACTGAATATATTTTTGTTCGGTTTTGGTTTTTGAATTTTTGCTTTTTAACTAGGAAAATTTTCATTTTTTTTTTAGGAAAATGCTTTGTTTTTATTGAAATAGATGAAAGTCAATCAAAGTACAAAGGGTGGGGTATCTCTTAACACGAGTAGTGAGATGAGTCCCCCCTTTAGCTAGAGAATCCGCCAGTGAGTTGGCGGATCTAGGAATACATGACCATTCACAAACACATGAAGATGCTAGAGAAAAGATTTCTCGGAATAAATACAAAAGCTGCCATGGTGGGGCAGAGGTTTGCTTGCACCAGCCTATAACATTTCTGTAATCTCCTTCTACTATCAAGTCACCACTCAGGTTTGCATGAAAACATCTGAGGGCTTTAAGTACAGAATGAGCTTCGGCTGAAGTGGAGTCATCTTGACCTAATGGGTCTGTGAAGGAGAGGATAATGTCTCCCCTGTCATCCTTGAAAACCCCTCCATAGCCTGCTAAACCCGGATTGCCATAGGACGACCCATCAACATTCACTTTTATCTTCCCCCTTGGCAGCGGAATCCAACTTATTACCAGTGGTAGTGTGCAGGTGCTGCAATGTGAGAGGAAGCCACTATGGGCCAAGCTGCTCGTATGGTATCCCCATCATAACCCCCTAATTCACCTCTAGCAATTAACCATTGCAGAATTCTGGTTTGCACTATCATAGCCACATCCTTCCATTGGGCAGGTTTATTTTGGAACACCCTTCTGTTTCTTTCTTCCCATATGGACCATGGTATGAATGCAGCACATGAGCTCCAAAGTTTTCTACCCATAGCTGATAGGTGGGCTGGCTGATAATTGACGAGTGACTTCAGAGATTCCATAATCCCCCATGAAAACCCGAACAAGTCAATGAACCAGACCCATATCTTCCAAGAAAATTCACATTGAATAAGCAAATGGTTAATTATTTTAGTATGTACTCCACATAACGGACATAACAGAGATGGTATAGAGACCCCCCTTCTTGCTAGAGAAACCTAGTAAGGATGCTGTCATGTAGTGCATTCCAGATGAAGAACTTTACTTTCGGTGGACCTAGGAGGGTCCATGCCTTGGTGGCCATGTGGACCCCTTGTGGTTGGGCTAGCAATGTCTTGTAGGCTGAAGCTATTGTAAAATCTCCATTTGTGGATGGCGTCTAGATGAGTCTATCCCTATCTCTACAATCTCGGATGATCTTTCCTAATGTAGAACAAAGGTGCTTGTAATGGGTTAATTTCCCTGATCGTATTGACGTAAGATAAGTGTTTGTACATATAGGGATCCATTGGTAGTTTCTCGTAGGACATCTTACCAAGATTTGAAGATTACACCAAGATTAGAGGATTACAAATCTACTACATATGGAATGACTTGGATTTGACCAAGTTTAAATCTGGAAGGTTTTCTATCCGTTACACTCCCCCGCAATGGCAGCAGTCGATGATGTAGACCGAGCGGGAGACTTAGGCGACGAAATTGGTCACGAACTACCCCTTAGTAAGAACATCGGCTAGCTGGTTTTTTGTGGGCACATACCGAACTCGAATGCTGCCATTGGCAATGCGTTCACGAACAAAGTGGTAGTCGAGTTCCACATGTTTGACTCGACCATGGAAAACTGGTTTGGCAGCAATGTGTTGCCGACATGTCGCACCAAATTGTCGGAGGAGAGTGCAAAAATATACGAAGTTCCTTGAAGAGCCCTAGAATCCACATCACCTCAGAGGCCACCACTGCTAGTGCCCTGTACTCGGCTTCCACACTCGACCGCGCCACTGTCGGTTGCTTCTTGGACGACCAGGAGATGGGGGACCCTCTGAACAGAACACAATAGCCCGTGATAGAACGCCGGTCATCCGGTCATCCGCCGCAATTAGCGTCAGAGTAAATGTCGACGCCCAAATCAGTCCATGGGGAGAGAATAATACCATGTGATAGTGTGCCTTTGACATAGCGTAGGATGCGCTTGACAGCTGTCCAATGCATATTAGTGGGCTGTTGCTAAAACTGACAGGCCTGATTGATGACATATTGGATGTCAGGCCGCGTCAAAGTAAGGTACAAAAGAGCACCCACGACCATTCTGTTCTCGGATGGATCAGATAGCGCCGTGCCAGCATGTCGAGACATCTTCGACCCAACTGCAACTGGAGTGGAGATGGGCTTGGCATCCTCGAGGTGAAGGCGATGAAGTAGATCTGCAACATACGTTCCCTGAGAAAGATGAAGACCAGATGAGTTGCGATGACTTCAATGCCAAGAAAGTAGTGGAGGTTGCCCATGTCTTTAGTAGAGAACTCGTGACAGAGAGCGTCCTTGAGGTGTCATATGCCTTGTCACTTCCAGTGACAATGATGTTATCAATGTAAATGAGAACAAAAACAAACCCGAAAACCGAGAAGCGGAATAATAGTGAAGTATCAGCTTGGGATGTGCAGAATCCAAGCTCAAGGAGAAAGCCCGTGAGCCGTTGGTACCATGGGCGAGGACTTTGCTTAAGCCCTTATAGAGATTTGATAAGACGACATACTGCATTTGGGTTCGATCTATCTTTATAGCCAGGGGGCTGCTTCATATATACTTCTTCCACCAAATTACCATTGAGAAAGGCGTTGGCATTCAACTGATAGATGGGTCATGCTTTAAGGACCGAGAGAGTCAATACTAGTCAGATTGTGACGGGCTTGACCACCGGGCTAAATGTCTTGTAAGTAATCGAGGCCTTCTCTTTGATTGAACCCTTTGACCACTAATCAGGCTTTGTATCGAGAGATCGACCCATCAGGGTTGCGTTTGATCCGGTAGACCCATTTGCAGACCACTTCTTGGCTTTCTTGTGGAAGAGAACACAAAACCCACGTGTTGTTAGAAAGCAAGGCCTTATACCCGGCTTCCATCGCATCACGCCAAATTGGACTCTTCGACGCAACAATGTAAGTAGTTGGTTCAAGGTTTGAAGGAGAAAGCGAGCATGGATACTTGATAACTTGCAGAGCTTTGGGTTTAAGGTTGCCTGTTTGGGAGCGGGTTTGCATAGGGTGGGTAGCAAAGGGTGCCAAGGGTCGGTTTGGGTTCACAACAGGTGGAGACAATGAGCTGGCTGAGGTGTCAGGGTTCGGGTTAGGTGTAGTGTGAGGGGCTGGGCTGGCAGGATCAGACTCGAGGGCTCGGTTATAGACCAGCTCAGGTGAGGCAAAAGTCGAGTTCTCTTGGCCGCTCACATCAGGATTCGAAGAGAAGGGTTCAGGGCCAGATGATGAATGAGTGGATTGAAGGACGGGGAGTGGGAGAAGTGATACGGGCTGAGGAGCAGCAGCAGTGGGCGTCGGCAGTAGAGCGGGCTTGGAATAAGGAAAGGACTTCATCAAAGACGACGCTTCGAGACACATAGACACGACCCGTAGCTTGGTGAAGACAACGATACCCTTTGTAATTGGGATGGTAACCAAGAAATACACATGGAAGGGATTGATCATCAAGCTTATGAGATGCATATGACCGTAAATGCGGATAGCAAAGGCACCCAAAAATCCGAAAAGACGAATAGTTAGGTTTTTGAGAGAATAAAAACTTGGTCGGAGATTTTTGAGACAATAGTGAGCTTGGCTGGCGATTAATGATATACATTGCCGTCACAAAGGCCGAGTCCCAGTGATTTTTGGCACCGAGGCCTGTGCTAGTAATGTGAGGCCCATTTCCACAACATCACAACGCTTTCGTTCAGCCAGCCGATTTTGTTGTGGAGTGTATGGGCATGAGACACGGTGAGATATGCTGCTGGTTTCCAAGATGGACTGAAAGTCACGGCTCATAAACTCGAATCCACCATCGCTTTGAAAATACTTAATTTTAGCCGAGAGTAAGTTTTCGACCATGGTTTTAAAATGTCGAAATACGGATGACACTTCGGGTTTCTAGCGTAAGAGATAAAGCCACGTAAATCTATTAAAAGGATCAATGAAGTAAATATAGTAACGATACCCAAAAAATGATGTGACAGCACAAGGACCCCACACATCAGCAGATACTATGTTAATGCAATATTGGGACGTTCCGACATATGTGTGAATGGGAGGACATGAGACTTGGATACTCGACAAGCATGACACAAATTGGAATTATTATTATTGAAAGTAGCAATAACATTCATGGATTTAAGAACACTCTTTAAAAAGTCCTAGATGGCCGAGACGCTTATGCCAAAACAAAGTAATAGACTTAAAGGAAAATAGACAACTAGCCGGCTGAGCACCGTCAATGACATAGAGACCATCCTTATTCTGCCCGCAAAAGAACCCTGCCCGTGCTGCAATCCTGAACCACAAAACCAACAGAGAAAAAGGTTACAATGTAGTTATTATCACCTGTCAATTTAGAAATCAAAACTAGGTTTTTGACAACTTCAAGGACGTGTAAGACATTTTTCAAGTGCAAGTTAGAACCTAAACGGAGACACCAGTGTGCTTAATCTCCAAACCTGAACCGTTACCAACAGTGAGTTGATCATGGCCATTATAGATGGAGGAATCCTGAAGGACAAAAGAGCCGGCGGTGATGCGATGGGTGGCGCCAGAGTTTGTATACCAGGCCATGTCATGAGAGGCCTCCAATTGGGCACAGTTCACGTGGCTTGAGCAGGTGGCTGGCAAGAAAGGTTGAGACGGTCACGACAGGCTAGAGCTGTATGACCACGCTGCGAGCAAATCTGACATGGTGGATTGTTCTGGTCATAACCACGGCTAGAAGAGCCTCTGCCGCCGCCATTGGAACACTGGCCGCGTTCATGATTGGAGCCACGACTGCCCCCTCGCGATCCCCGTGTTTGGCCACCCAATTGGGAACCACCTCCTCTAGTAGCGAGATTTGCAGAGGGAGCGGTGGAAAGATCAAGTTGGGCGAGTTGTAGGACCATGGTTTGACGATGATCTTCAGTTAGAAGGAGCACGTGAAGCTTTTCAAAAGCAACTACATCGTCGGAGGCATTCATGGACAGTGCAAAGGAAGCATATTCGGGCCCTACTCCAAGTGCAAATTGGACAAGTGAGTAATTCGTCCATTGGTTGGCCGGCTGCAACGAGTTCATCAGCTATATTTTTAACTTGTTCAAGATATGAAGAGATAGGCAACGTGCCCCGACGAAGAGTCTAAAGTTTAAATCAAAGATGATTTATGCGAGATTGGGAGTGGGAGGCGAAAGTTGTGTGAAGCATTGCCCACATCTCGGCCGACGTCTTTAGGCCAACCAAGTAGCCTAGTGCTGGTCCGGAAACCGTAGAAACAATCCACGAGACGATAGTCTTATCGAGCTAGTACCAACTGGTGTAGTGAGGGTTTGGAACAACCGAGGCCCCATCTAGGCCAGGAATAGACTGTGGAGGCGGCTTGATCTGGCCATTGACAAAACAAAGGAGGCTTTGCCTCTCCAAGATGGGTTCGCATCCCCCTCTTTTATCCATTTGTATTGTGCTCTCTGTTTTCAATTTTTTTTGAAATCGCCCTCTGTTTCCAAATAATATGATCATGTGCAATTAAAGACCTGAGGTCTCTATATGCACTAGATCTATCAGAAAATTCCTCAGAAGATAGTGTTTACCTTCCTCCACCATGTCTAGAACGTCTACTTGGAGACGGAGGAGCGACCTTTGAGTGGCTAAGGTGGTTTTCTTCAACTTCACTCAACCAGTTATCTTCACTTTAATGGCCTTTAACTTCATTGCAACCTTACCCCTACTTGAGTCTTGCACCACAACTTCCACCATTTGCGAAGGTTATCTTTAAATTCTTCCTCGTGCAACCACCAGTTTTCAAACCTGAGCGGTTTGGAACCCCATGCAACTGTGTGAGTGTCCATAACAGTGGTCCGAGATCACTTTGGCTCCCACCGTGCCTGTTGCTTTCGGATAAGCTCTCAACCAACATCCCGTGGCCAAGAACCTGTCTAGCTTTGATAATGTTGGGCTGCTTTGTCCATTGCTCCATGTGAATTTCTTTCCCGATGTGGGAACCTCTTCTAGTTCATATGTATCAACAAAATCATCGAATCTTCTCACTTCTGAAACGAATGACATTGAAATCCTTTGGTAGGAGCCATGGTATATCCCATCTACATATAAAGTTCCTCAACTCTTCCCAAAGGCTTCTCTTTCATTATAAGCACATGGGCCATACACTCCACCCAATCCCCAACTTTGACCTCAGGAGAGGTCTTTCAACTTAATTCTGAGGCAAAACTGCCCCGTTTCAGAATTCTCAACCTCTACAACTTGTAGGTCCCATTCAATCATCATGTGTACTCTTGACAACTCCTAAAGACTCAGGAATACGCCAAGGGCACCCAAACAAGGAGGCAAACCAAGACCATATTTTCTGTGCATAATCACAATGAAGAAGCAAATAACACGCTTGATTCTTCATGATTTTCTCATAAGGGGCACACTTTAGAAGGAACGGGAGTTTTCCTTGTAATCAATACATTTCTAGTAAGCATTTTCCCTAGAAAAGCACTCCATAAGAAGAACTTTACTTTTGGCAGGACAAATAGGACCTAGGCAAGTCAGCTATGACGGGTAGTGGAATTTGAAGACAAAAGCAAATCATAATTGGAGGCTATAGTAAAATTTCCATCTATGGATGATGTCCAGATCAAACCATTTGGCTTAGAACCATCTCTATAAAAAGAACCCAAAGTTGAGTCGAGAGCCCAAAAATCAATTGCTTCATCGTCTCTGAACTCGCCTTCCAAAAATTCCACTCCAATTTATGGAGGAAGAAGAGCTGGTTGCAATCATTTTTTCCTCCGAGGCCGAAGGAGATCATAGTTTTTTCTTTTTGAGGAAAATGCTTTGTTTTAATTGATAATATGAGAGTTAGTTTACATAGGGTGGGGCCATCCTCACCATAGGTGAAGAGAGGTGCACCCCTTCTCGAGTTAGGGAGTCCGCCACATAATTGGTGGCTTTAGGAGTACAAGACTACTGAACATTTGCGGGAGCTAAAAAATGAATCTCTCTAACCAAGTACAAAAGTTCCAAGGAGGAGCTAAAGTTTGTCAACACCATCCAATGACATTTCTTGAACCACCTTCAACCACAAACTCTCCACTGAAATGTGCGTGAAAGCATCTAAGTGCATGCGAAGCCCCATGTACTTCAGCAGAAGCGGAATCATCTTCTCCTAGTGGCCCAATGTAAGAGGGAAGAATTTTTTTTTGAAACAAAGAGGGAAGGATTTCTCCCTCAACATTCATAAAGAATTTACTATACCCAGTTGGCCCTGGGTTTCCAAGATACTAGCCGTCAAAATTCACCTTAATCTTTCCCACGGGAGGTGATATCCAATGCACCATGATTACCAAAGGCCTGGGAGTGGGAGTGGAAGCTATGGCAAGTCATGCTGACCGAATTTAAGAGCAATCATTTCTGCCAAGTGGGTAAGCTAGGAAAAGATATAGGTCACCTGAGATCATCTGATATTGGGGTCTTTCTCAACTTGAGTTGTTTGTAACCCATGTTGTACAACTATTGCCCAGTGGATTAATAAAGCTACCGCCATTTTAATAGGAAATAAAGTACTTCACACAATACTGTTTTGCATGGACTATGTTCTCCCCAGTGTCAAACAACTAGCGATATATCTACTAAAGTTCCTGTAAAATTAAGTAGAGGAACAAGCAAAGTACCAGAGCTAGAAGGATATGTTAGTCATAGGTCTATATGTTGACAACCTGGGCCCTCTGTTTTCCTGGTGTTTGAAGGAATTCTTAGGGTTTTATCTTGTCTTCATATGCTGGCTCTGTTGGTGTTTTGAACTCCATTGCTGAAATTGGGGCCCTTTGTAATGGTTGGCACATTTTTCGAAAGTAAATTCTTTGGAAGCTTTCATGTGGAAGGAGATTCTATTGTAATTATTTGTTGATGAAGCAACAAGCAAGCTCCCGCTATTGGTGTGCTTTGTATGAAATTCAAGATTTAGCTGTAAATTGTGGCTTAAGTGGGTTGAAACTGGATGGAACTAAAGGACTAAGTTACATGTAGGTAACAGGATGAACCTATAGTGAGTGGGTAAAAAAAAAAGATCTTGAGGTTCTCAATTTTCCTATGCTTTTTACTTTTGTTTCTGTGATTCAGATTTCAAATGGAAATGTGCATCACTGCATCGTTGCTTATAATCGTTATAGATTTCTTCCTAAAATTAAAAAACCTCAAGGGTTTCCCAGCTTTTATGACTCAGGCATTACATTGTTCTATAGCTCAGGCATTACATTGTTCTATAGCTCAGGCATTACATTGTTCTATAGCTCAGGCATTACATTTTTCTATAGCTCAGGCATTACATTTTTTCTAATGTTCTGCGTAGACTAGATCTGACTTGCATTTATCTATTTTCCTACTTGCTCAGATCTTTGCTATAGAACATGGGGAAGTGTATTCTTTGTGGGAACAAATTGGCTGTGAGCTATCTATTTTGGGATCTGGGGGTTCAAGTCATGTTGATTGGTCACTGTAAGTCTATACGTTTATTTGCGAAATTTATAAGTCATTTCAACAGGTTCTAAGGATGATTGATGTTTTACTTTTTATGAAGTATTAGTTGGGTAAAGCTAATTTGATCTGTTCCTGTTGATATTCCATGTCTTGGGTTCTTTACTTTTGCTTTCCCTATGTATTTATTGCAGGTTTGAAGGTGTCATCCTGAGCTCTCTTGAAGCTAAAACAACCATTTCAAGGTCTGATGCTTGTTTTCCCGAAACCTTATATTTAAAACTCTTTCTTTGCATATCCTTTTCTCTTCAGTAGTCCAATTTGTGTTGATTCTTCTAATGGTGATTGTGGTTCCTAAATTTGTATTTGTTTTTGTTGAGGAAAGAGCATGAGTGTACTACACAAATCCAAAAATCATGTTACAAATGGGGAGAGTTCCTTACAACAAGAGGTTGGAAGTATACCCCTTCTTAAGTGTTTACCACATAATTGGCAGATTTAGGAATGCAGAACTAGTTGTGGTTGATTAACTAAACAAGGTGCAAACTTCCATGCAGGGTAAATGAACTGCCCTTGGGGGATGGAGGTCTGCCCCTACAAACTGATGACACTGCTAGAGTCCCCCTCCACCATCAACCACTTAGAGAATTGATTAAATTAAGTTTGTGGTTAATAACTGGGGAAGACGGGGTCTTGGACACTAGCTCAATGGTCCCATGGGAGTTATTGCGGCAGGAGGTCTTGGGTTCGGGTCTCTAGCAGCATTGGGAGTAAAACTTGTAATTGGGAGTAAAATGTATTCGCCTTCCTCAAAAGAAAAAACAAACTAGGGAAGACCAGTCCATGACCATTGGGGGAGTTGTTCAAATGCATGTCACCATGGACAAGGTCCATGAGGAGTGAAAAGAAACACCTATCCATCCCACTCAACTTCACCTGGATGCAAGCAACAAAATCACCTTTTTATTTAGGCTGTTGTTGGCATAATATAGCACCGTTGCGTTGAGAGCTCAGAAACACTCTTCTACTCCACTCCTCCCACAAGGCCCAAAGGTGAAGTCATAGCAGGAGGACCACATCGACTGACCCAAAGAAGAAGATATATGAGCAGGGGAATCCTCAATAAGGCTGTGAACAAACCTGCTATGCACCAAGAGAGCTGAATTAAACCAATTAACTAAGAGCATACTTCCAAAGCAAGAATAGGGTATAAGTAGGTGGTTCATGGATTCATATACAACCTCACATATGGGAAAACTATAGAAAGGAGAGGGTATCCCCTTCTTGGCAGGTCTTTCATGCGTATCTTTTTTTACCGTTTACAAAATTTTAGATTTGTTTTCTTCTATTTCTTCTTTTCTGTGGTCTAGTATTGTGGGAGCAGCCTACTTTGTGGTTGACTTCCTTGCTAAATATGGGGTTCCTCTACAACCTCTTGTCGGATTGGATCCTCTCTATTCTTTTCATATTTTTATATAATCAATAGCTTCCTAAAAAGGTATCATTTTTTAAGTCCCACACTTAAACTGACATAGGATTTTGTTGGTTTGTAAGGTTGTGCGATAAACCTGCTCACATTCTGGCATGGGCAGGTTAATACTTTGTGTTTTTTGGAGCATCTAGAAACTTAATTGATGCTGAAAGGCTTCGAGTATAATGTATGCGATAACACAAGTACAAGTTATAATAGGAACTTAGGACAATAGATACTTTGGTCTCGGGGAAACTAGGGCTCAAATGAGCGATAGGCTCTAGATACAACTTCTTTGCTAGATTATCTACCAAAGGGTGTTAGTGACGATAGTGGCACTGTATTGTATTTCTTTGTTCTGGTGCTAGTGGTGCTGCCTTGTAACATTCTATGCTTTGGCACTGGTGGTACTCCTTGGAGTTGGTGGCTCCTTCCTGGCATTGGTGGCTCCTTCCTGGCATTGGTGGCTCCTTCTTAGCACTGGTGGTTAATTCCTAGCACTGGTGGCTCCTTCCTGGCACTGGTGGCTCCTCTCTAGCATTGGTGGCTCCTCTCTAGCATTGGTGGCTCCTTCCTAGTGATGGTGGCTTCTTCCTGGCATTGGTGGCACAAGATTCTACCAATTCTGCATCTTCCTGTTTTGCTTTTTTCACTTCAACTCTTCATCAATGGTTTCTTTTTTTGAAACAGCGCTGCCTTTTGGCTTTTTATTTATAATGAGAAAGTAGTACATGAATTGTTTTGGCACAATAGATTATAGTGTAGGGTACATGGTACATGACTTTCGTATATCACTGTCAAGTTTGTGTTAATTCCAAAGTTTCATGAGGTCGGTCAGTTCATTTATGGTGGTTTCTTGTTTTGCTAACTGATCAGCTGAGGAGTTTGCCGATCTAGGGACTTTTGACCATGCAATTCTCCAATCTCTGGTTATTTCTGCAATTTCATCGTAGTAGTGCTTCAAGCTCCATGGTGGTCTTAGGGCAGAGCTGGCCCATCCAATTGCAAGTTTCGAATCGCCTTCGATGATCACTGGACCTTGTATGCATTGGCTTATGAGCTTCAGTCCAGTCAACAACGCCTTGGTTTCCGCTTGGTTTGAGGTGCATTGCTGCAATGGACCTGAAAAAGAAAGATAGTTGGTCCTACATTGTCTCTAAGGATTCCTCCTATGCCACTGGGGCCTGGGTTACCAATTGAGGAACCATCAAAATTTAGTTTGGTCCACCCCGGTGGGGGTGGTTTCCATTCCTCCACTTTTGGGTTTTTTTTTTTTTGAGGAAATTGAATTTTATTTCATATGGACTTTAGAAGTACAAGATTTCATGCTTTATACATCAAGGTGGGAGTCTCACTGCCATAGTCGTTAGTGAAACTCCCTCCCTTGCGAGTGCATCCGCGCACTGATTAGCTGTTCTAATTACATGATACCAACTCTGAACACAAGCTCCTAATGACCAGATTTTTCTAAGCATCGGCGGATTCTCCAAGGTGGGTCCTTCTTTGGGTTTTTTATTTGACCAATCTTTATTACCTCAGCCCAGTGCAACCTGATGGCTGTGTTAGGCATAGGAGGCATCAATGGTTTCTAAGCATCATTTGGGACGTGTTCCTTATGTAAGAATTATTAAGGACCTTCAAACAAGTAATATTAAGATTAAGGTGTTCAAAATTTGCAATAAATCAAAAGGTTATGGCTCACATAGTTATTTAGACAAGGAGGTTTCCTAGGAGCAGTTTGGTGACCCGATTTGTCAATGGGGTAGGTCATGGCTTCGAGATGGGGACTTCAATCACATCCAATTTCGATAAGAGTAATCTCCCTTTCCTAGGATAATTTCCACATCCATGGGATGATTCAACGACTTATGGTTCTTTTGATCTAGATGATATTGCCAAATCCGACATTTAGTTCAGAAGGAGCAATGACAGTTTAATTGTTTCTTTGTCTTAGTTTGCTTTTGATGTATTCAAAGGCTTTCTATTCAGTGGGGCATGGGACAAAGTGGAGGTGGTGTCTTACCAGTAGCCAATTCTTGTGGATACTAGATCTGCTCTGGCATAAAAAGCCATTTTGCTTCAATAATTGGTGTTGGAGCATGTGGAACTTGTCCCTCTCATAAGTGGTGAGAATCATCGTGGTGATACATTGTATCATTCTTACCAATGATACATTGTTAAGAATGACTATTTTTTAGTCAACCAAAGTGTTGAAATTTCTGAACACATTGTAAAGAAATATTTTATCATTCTTTGTTAATGAAAAAAGAGATCATTAGGGAACTTGGACTGTAGCTCAAGGGTCTCATTGGAGTTATTATTGTGCGAGGTCTTAGGTTCAGATCCTCACAACTCCTATTCGCCGTTTCAAAAAAAAAAAAAAAAAAAAAAAAACAGAGATCAATATTCTCAAAAAAAGAATCAGTATGATGATTGGTTTCATGGGGTGTTAGTATATGAAGTGAAGTAGATCAAGAAAGCTTATAAGATGGGTTAGAGCTTTGAAATCCTCTGCTACTGCTCAAAGGACTCTCCCATGTTTGCAGGTAGACGCTCTAGTAGGGGTGGCGATGGGTTAGGTGGGGTTAGGTTTCTTACAACATTCCTGCAAAAACTTGCCCTGATCCTGTGGGTACCCGATTCACTTGAGTTGCCTACTCTTACTACCCCTCCCCCTATCACTCTAGTAGCTTGGGTTTTGGGATGAGATAATCTCTTGGTAACCCAGGCCCAACGGGATATTGGAGTATTTAGGAACTCGGTAGGGGAAATACTTGTGTCATTTACTGGGCTTTTGGGGATTGATGATTCCACTTCAATTGAGGTGCATGATGTCCTACATGCACTTAGATTTTCCGCTCCCATTTCACTAGGATCTTGATAGTTGAAGGAGATTTGAGTAATGTAATTAGATGGTGTAGGTAGACCTCTGCTCCTCCATGGAGATTCATGTATTTATTTAGAGAGATCTTTCACCTAGCTTTTACATATGTTTATGAGTGGCATTGTATTCCTAGATCTGCCAATTCTTTGGCGGATAGTTTAGCTAGAGAAGGGGTTTAATTCTCATCACTTGTAATGAGTGTTCCCACCATATGTAACTTTTTTTTTTTTTTTTTTTTTTTTTGAGTAAAGTGAATACATTTTACTCCCAATTACAAGTTTTACTCCCAATGCTGCTGTGGAGACCCGAACCCAAGACCTCCCGCAGCAATAACTCCCATGGGACCACTGAGCTAATGACCAAGACCCACCATATGTAACTTCTCATCAATCAATAAAAGCAAAATATTTTCCTAAAAATGAAAGGCTAGTTTGACCTATGTCTCTGCCACTCCTGTGCTCTAGACACTTTAGATGAAGGTAGACCCTTAATTTTTGAGGAGTTTTTTATCAATGCAGTGCCTCTAGCACCCTAAGGGGGTTTATGTCTCATGATAGATTATTTGGAAGCACGGGGTTGATTACTAGTGGTTAAGAGAGGGGGATGCCAATACCTACTTCCAATCAGTCTCTTCGGATGGGTGTGGATGATCTAACAAAATGAACTTTCTTGTCGTTAACGGGGAGCTACTTTTGATAGATCATCAATTACTGATGCTTTGGTGGGGATACTGTGCTGATTTTTGCACTACTGAGCCGAGGCAATCCATTAGTTGTGTCCCTCTCCCCATTATCTCTGTTGTATAAACCAGGGCATGGGAGGTCCCCTTCTTTAGGTAGCAGATTGAGAGAGTGACAATGGCCCTGAACAAGGCTCCCCAAGACTCACCCTTGCTCTGTGATTTCAGTGGATCCACTGTAGTTCTGCTCACATTGATCAATACAAAGTTTCTGAAATTGTGGCTTCTCTTTGTCTTCCTTCATGCCCTGACTCATCGTTTCAGCAAGCGTGCTCTGATGCCGTGTAGTTTCCTAGAAAGAGAAGCACATGAATTACGTAGAGAGAGTTTTAAGCAACCAGTTTCCTAGAAAGAGAAACACATGAATTACACAGAAAGTTTTAAGCAACCACTTTCCTAGAACGAGAAACACATGAATTACATAGAGAAAGAGTTTTAAGGAACCACTGACATGGTGAGGGTAAGTGTCCTAGCGGCCTTTTTGTTACATGGGTTTGTATATAGTTACGACAAATACCACTGAATTTTGAGGCCTTAACCTAATTACATACATATGATACATCAAAATACCAAAAGACCCTTATATGCACCTTGTTCTTTCCCTTCATTTCAGCAGTTTATGAGTTTTGCTCTGAGGTTTTATTGGCATGTGCCAGCTATCTTTGTTGACTCTAGAGAGTTTTTGCCCATGGCAATCTGCCCAGGGTGGTCGAGGCTCTTTGTTGGGAGTGCTAGAGGGAATCCAAGGCCTATAGGTTGAGGTACCCACTGGAACCATTTAAGACAATGTTTTGCTACATGTTACGCTATATGTAGGCTTTGATTCTAAAGAGGCTGAACTACTGGCATTATTATATAATTTAAAAATTTATGGACAGGCCTTTAACTTCTTCAGATTGAGGGTTACTATGGTGGTAGGGTGGTTTTCTTTGAGGCTTGATCCATTCTAGAGTTTTGGAGGGGTGACTTTCTTCTAGGCTTGTGCTGTTCTAGAGTTTTTCGAGATTGCATGATTAAATTCTTGATTTATGTGTGAGGGTCTTCAATTTAAGTGGTCGCATAATGTCAGAACTGCTAATTGTCTGATAGATGTCCTTTCTAGGATAGGTCTTTCTCTTTCTTGGTTTGTTGTGAATTCTATTTATGGAATTGATTCTGGCTGATAAGTCTTTTTTGTGTTGATATTTATTTTTATTTTTATTTTTTATTTTTAAAATTATTATTATTATTATTATTATTTTTTCCGTTTGCTGTCTATGATGTTACCTCATTTCTTGTTTGTTGATAGCCTTTTGTAAGTGCCCTTCTGGGAGTGGCTTCCAGACTGTTGTAATCTCTCTCTGTTTTTTCACTGCAATAATTCTCATTATTTTCTTAAGAAAAGGTGCAGGACCTCTCCAGTTAAACATGAAAATTTTAGGCATGACTGGCTTATTCTAATTTATATGTTTATCTTGTGCAGTCTTATACAGGAACCATTTTCTTCTATACCTGTCATTTGGGCTGTTTTTGAAGATACTCTTGGAAAGCGCCTTATGTTATATGGAGAGCTGGGTTGGCACAGACTTATTGACGAGTGGAAAACTGCTTTTCACAGGGCAAATGTTGTGGTGTTTCCAGATTTTTCCCTACCTGTATATATCCTCACTAACTTTTCCTTTAAGCTTTGGGCGTTGGGAACTTAGTTCAGCTATCTTACAATAAATTACAAATTCAGTCATAGTTTAAATCTAGATATTTTTCATTAATTAGAGCTATTTTATGTGTCAGATGTTGTACAACATGCTTGATACTGGAAATTTTTTTGTGATTTCTGGTACTCCAGCAGATGTATGGGCAGCAGATAGATTTGCCAGATTCCACTCGAAGAATCAAGTTCGAGTGGATAATGGATTCCTTGATGATGATCTGATTATCGTTGTTGTTGGGAGCTCTTTATTTTATAATGAATTGCCATGGGACTATACGGTAGCTATGCACACCATTGGTCATTTTCTTATGAAACTTAAAAGAGCACAAGATCATCAGGGAGGATCTTTTAAGTTTGTTTTCTTATGTGGAAACTCAACGGATGTTTATGATGAGACGTTGCAGGTATATTTTCTTTGACATGTAATATATGTTTCATGGATTCTCTAATTTGGTTAGTAATCTACTTGTACTGTTGTTTCCATATTGTGTGGTAGCTCATATTCTTTTCTTTTTTTTTTTTTTCAAATCACTATTTTTTTCTTTGAGGAAATTGCTTTGTCTTATTTTATTGATAGTATGAGAGTCATCATACAAAGGGTGGGGTCATTGAGGGCAACACCTTGTTTAGCTAAAGTGTCTGCCACAGAGTTGGTAGATCTAGGACTACATGACCAGTCACAAACACATGAACAAGCTAAGGAAAAAAATTCTCTAAAAAAATACAAAAATCATAGTGGAGCTGAAGTCTGCATATACTATTTAATAACATTCTTAGAATCCCCCTCCACAATGAGCTCACCTGTGAAGTGGGTATGAAAGAGTCTTAATTGAATGCAGTACTCACATGTCTCTGAAGATTTAGGGTCATCATGTCCAAGAGGGCCCATGAAGGATAGTAAAATAGCCTCCTCTTCATCCCTAAATACTCCAAAACCAGCAAGAGCTAGGTTGTCCAGGGATGATCCATCTCCATTCACTTTTAGTCTCCATCTAGCTGGAGGGAGCCATATGGTGTCAATGGGGGTGGTGTAGGACTTGAAGTGGTTGCTACGACATGCTATGAAGCTCAAATATATGAGATTCCATCCCTGAAAATCTACTATTGTTTCAAGCCATCAAAGCACCTTAGTTTGCACTTGAGAGGCCACTTTTAGTTCATGCTAAAACTTTGTTTTAAAAGACTCTATTGTTCCATTCTCAAATATTGCCCATGGAATGAATACTATAGTGGACTTCCACATCTCTTTCCCAACTACTGATAAATGAGGGGGTACCATCTGCACCATGCCACTGAGGGTCTCTATGACCTCACAGAAGGCACATCAAGACCAGATGCTCTAGGCAAAACTGTAGTGGATCAAGAGTTGGTTTACACTCTCTATATGACCCTCACACATGGGATATGCCTGGGAAGGCAATGAAACCCTTCTTCCCAAGATCTCCCTGTAAGAAACTTCCTGTGTATGGCACTCCAAACAAAAACTTAACCTTTGGAGGGGCAGATTTAAGACAAAGCTTTTTTGCTACAGTGCAGCTACCCATTCGGTAATTGTGCCATGTATCCCAAGGAAAATGAGAAATGGTTATCTGTAGAAGGGGCCCATATCAACCTATCCTGAATCAATGGTTCCCTATAGAATTGCTGTAGTGCCGAGTTCAAATTACATAGCTTCATTGCCTTCACTTCCGGTAATTCTCTCCGAAAAACATACCTCTAGTCGATGTTGCCACAAAGCTATGGGCAATCACATCCTTCATTTGAAATAGTGTTGCCTTTGAGGCATTTTATTAAGAATCAAATTCATTGTACATAGTGTTACAAATAGAGCCCGGAGTACAAGTAAAGCCCAGACTTATAAGGTTACATTTTCCGGATCATACATTTGATGCTACTTGGGGGTCACCATTCTAAAACATTTCTGGTAACTCCTTCTTTGGCTAGTTTATCAGCTAACGAGTTTGCTGCCTGTGGCACTTTTGACCAGGCAATGTGCCATTCCTTTGTTAATTCAGTGATCTCGTCATAGTGATGCTTCAGCTTCCATGGTCACATCCTTAACCGATGCTTTTGGTAGAGAAGCAAGTGTGGACAAACTCCCAGAATCTTCCTTTAATGGCTTCACACCTAACCACAAATCATGCCAAAACTATGTCGCCCAGCCCCCACTGCCCACCTGAAACTAGAACGGAAGCCTGGTAGGAGCTTGTAAATGGATCTCCAAATGACTGACAAATGTCATGCCGAGTCCCGTCCCAAAGGCCAATCATTAATACCCACTCCAAAGTCTTCTCTCACTTGCTGGCTCCATGGTGTGCAATCAATTTCCAGCACCACTTCCATAAGAAAGTAACATTCATTTTCCCCAAGTCATGGATTCCGAACTTCCCATTCCACTGGTCATGCCAACCAAACAGAGCGAAAAGGACGAGTAATGAGATCGAAAATCGCTAAGACCAGGCCTTGAACAGCACCAATCTTCTGGCCTTTGAAAGTGACCTACCCCTCAACAACGAAAGACGTCTTTGTACTTATCCAACGACTGGATTTGAAGGTTTCTGGTGATTCTCCCTTGGAATAAGGGAAGTCCCAAGTGCTTGGGAGAGAACCAACTGTGCATACCGATAGTCTAGCCATCATTTCAAGATCCTCATGACATACATTGGATACATATATTTCCCTTTCTTTCCAATTCACTTTCTGACCCAGAGCAACCTCAAATAGTTGGATGACTGCTTTCCAGCGAACCATCTGCTCAATTGTTTCTTCTCCAAAAACAATAGTGTCATCCACAAACTGAGCCATAGGAAAGATTCAGATTCCTTCAGGAAACGGGTAAGTCGACCAATTTGATAATAATGCTTGCTTACCAATCCCCACAAATGCTTCCCCCACAAAGTGAAAAGGAGTGCAGAGAGCAGGCCAGCTTGCCTTTGCTCTCTTGTACTCCTAAAGTGCCCAAACACTTCTCCATTAATAAGTGAGGAGGATGCACTGGTAATACAAGATTGAATCTAACATATCCATTTAGACCCAAAATCCAACTCCACATCATGACTGTCAAGAAGGTCGGATCCACCCTATCAAATTTTCTCCACGTTTAGCTATAGAATTACATTGGGTCTCCCAGACTGAGCAAATATATTTGCCACCTCATGGGTTAACATGCAGCGTCAAACAACTGCCGGAACAGAATGAAACCATACTGTTATGCATTGATGATGATGTGAATTATTTCTTTCAATCTGGCTTCCAACACCCTTGCAATGAAAGAAAGTGTTAATGTGAGTAGTCTTTCATAGGTTAGAGTCAAGAAAAATTCTTGTGGATTTTTTTTTTGGAGTCGGCCTTCCAACTTCACCTATTTCTTTTTTGGATGGGAATGGACTGAAATTTTTCAAAATTGTTCAAATTATATGTATTCAGCTATTGATGAGGTAGCAAATTGGCAAAGCAGATGCAGAATGCTTATGTAGACATTTATTTCATTTTTGTTCATGTCATTATATCAAGATTAGGAAAGTTTTATCATCTTTAACGATGATTAAAGTCTGTATAATAATTGCTTTTCAATTGGTTGATGTCTTCATAGTTATTCTTTAACAACTCTGTCAAATTGTCTTGTTATCTGTGTTGGAACAGGAAGTATCTTTGCGTCTTGGGTTGCCAAATGACTCTGTGAAGCACTACAGCATGGACAGTGATGTCAACAGTGTATTGTTGATGGCGGATATTGTTCTTTATGGCTCTTTCCAAGATGAGCAAGGTTTCCCATCCTTGCTAACTCGTGCCATGTTCTTTGAAAAACCTATTATTGCACCTGATCTGTCAATCATTAAGAAATATGTGAGTTGTTTTGACGAATGATTTCTCTTGATTTATTTGCATTATTTCTTTATGTATTTGCATGAAAACATTTTTGCCATTACACCTGCAGATTGTTGATGGGGTCCATGGCTTGATTTTCCGGGCACGTAATCTTGAATCTCTTACTCGATCCTTCTCTCTTCTAGTATCAGGCATGAAGCTGTCGAAATTTGCTAATGTAATTGCTACCTCTGGAAAATTGCTTGCTCGAGACATGTTGTCTTCAAACTGCATCACTGGCTATGTGAAACTTCTAGAGAATGTACTCGAGTTTCCGTCGGAATGTTTGCTTCCTCGTCCTGTTGATGAACTTAAACAACAAACTTGGGAATGGTCCTTGTTTAGTCAAGAAACTGAACTCATGGATATAAAAGCTGCGAGGGATACTTCGAGTGTTTTAGAGGCTTTGGAAAGAGAATATGCGGGAAAGGATCATATAATCAGTAACTCCACAGAGATTGGAACAGACTCTCTTGAATTGGATATCCTTACTCCATTGGATTGGGATGTCATGAAAGGAATGGAAAACTCTGAGGAACTTGAAAACCTTGAAAGTGAAGAGGTACTTAATGCTTTCTTCTTTTTTTTTGGGTCAGTTAATCTTCTTTATAATCATTTTACATCTATATTGACATGGAATGTCATGTTCTGTGTAGCATAACGAAAGGACTGAAAGAACTTTGGGTTCATGGGATGAGATATACCGAGCTGTCAAGAAGTCCGAGAAGATAAAATTTGAATCCAATGAAAAAGATGAAGGAGAGCTTGAAAGGATTGGCCAATCATTATGTATTTATGAAATATATGGCGGACAAGGTGCATGGCCATTCTTACACCATGGTTCCCTTTATCGAGGGCTAAGCTTGGTGAGTTTCATTACTTATAATACTGCTTCTGATGTCTGTGTCTAGTTCTCTGGCAGGTTGTAAGAATTTATTTATTTATTTATTTATAATTAAGTTTCTTTTATTTTTTAAAACAAATAGTGAATGAATTTATATGGGCCAAGTAGTATAATCAAGGCAATTACTCAAGTAGTATCCAACATGCAATAAAGTATCCACAAATGAAAAACACCTAATGCAAATTCTCTACTCACTGTGTTCTCTTCCTTCATCAAACACTGTGCTTTAAACTCCAATAGAAAAACAGCCCAGCACTGATTTTATTTAATTCTATGTACTGCTGCAACAACCACCTTAATCATATAGTCCCTGCAAATATTCAACCAATGGCAGCAAAAATCATTGTACTTTTTGTGCAATATATGTGCCATAGAGAGCAACATCAGATTCACCAGGTTACCTGCTCATCCAGCACCTATTAACCAACACCTGATTGGCCACCTCCTGATTAGCCAGCACTTGCTTATCCCATTGGTCACTTCTCCAATCTCAAAGGTGGATGGATCAAAACAATATGTGCTTATCAGCTGCTTCTGGTCTGCTTTCGCCACTCTCCATCTCTGCCCTTATTACCCGAATCACTTCCTGTGCATTGTTCTGGTCTCTGGTAAATATTGGGGCTAACGGAGAAAATATCTTTGGCTTAACGGGACTATTAAAAAATGAAAACAAAAGGGCTGACAGAAGGGTGCCATTGATTATAGGTTATGGGGACCACTAAAGGAACATACAAGTATATTTTTTGTTATTTCTCTTAAATTTTATTTGATATTTACATAATTAGGGTTGACTTCATAAAAACCCTTGCATGGGTGTCTTTCCTCATATGGAAAATTTTGGTGGATAAAGAAACTTTTGGTGGTTTACTTCTGGATTTCTAAGACCCTTTTTATGTGATTTATCATTGTTATTATCTTCTGGTTTACTTCATTTATGATATTTGCCTTGTCATAAGTAGTATCAAAGTTTATATTGTGGGACAGAAGTACTGCAACTGTTTATATTGATTGTTGTATGCAGTTTCATAGCTTTTGTTCTAGAAAAGCTTAAAAAAGTAGACCTATGATGAGATTCTGTTAGGCGTTTGTTTTGATTGAAAAAGAATTCCTGTCTGACTTCCTTGGCATCTTATTTCAGTCCACAACTGCACGGAGATCTAGATCAGATGATGTGGATGCAGTTTCCAGGCTTCAGTTGTTGAATGACTCTTACTATAGGGATCGTCTTTGTGAAATTGGTGGCATGTTTTCTATTGCAAAGATGGTGGATAACATTCACAGGACACCGTGGATTGGGTTCCAGTCGTGGCAAGCGGGTGGAAGAAATGTGAGTTTGTTGTATTTTAGTTTTGTGGGTGGTCTTTTCTTACCCCTGCAATCACCAGCAGCCCGCTTGTAAAGTTAGTATAAATGACGCAAAGATAGCCATCATGAACTGCTAAAACTGAAACTGAAGAACAAATGTACTGTATGACTTTCTTTATTATTGTATTCATAATGGTCCTTTGTAAAAAAGTCAGGTCCTGGCTAATATATGTTCCTTTTGTTGTCAGGCTGTCAAAAACATTTGAAACCCATGTGCTAAAACGTCTGAGTCCAAGCATTTTACTATTAAATGTCTGGTCGTAAGTGGTCATATGATAATTGCCCATCCCTATGGAATTAAGCATTATCGATGTCAGAGCTTTTAATTCCTTCCCTCTCTCCCTCCCTCTGTCTCTCTTATTATTTCTCACAGTATATTTGTCGGTGGAAACTTTGTTGGTACAAACTACGATATATTTGGTGGATGTACTTAGTGCTGAAAGTATTGAGTAAGGTGAAGACAACAATTAGTTTGGGCTATAAGTGGGACAAGCTGTTCTACCTTGATGTTGCTCTTGCACCATCCACTAGAGCACATCACACCACTTTTCTTTTCTCCTTATTTCATTTCCTATATGGACATCCTGTTAGAAAGATTGTTTTTTTACATAAATCATGTCCTGCATGATTTCCTTGATGTTCTTAGTGATTTCATTTACGACTAGAGCATCCTGTTAGAAAAGGAAGGGTTTTACTCAAATCACGTCCTCCATGGAGAATTATCACCTGAGCACCAATTATAACATTTACAAAATCACCTTGCACATGGATGCTCTAACACAGAGAGGAGAATTTCAACAACTCTGCATTTTCAGGTTTTCTATTTGCCCATTCACATTATGAAAATGCCACTCTTAAATTACTAAGATACCCCTCTATCTAACAGAGAGGAGAAAAAAGAACGAGAGAAGAGAGAAGAGAGGAGAGAAGAGAGGAGAGAAGAGAGGAGAGAAGAGAGGAGAGAAGAGAGGAGAGAAGAGAGAAAAGAGGAGAGAAGAGAGGAAAGAGAGAAGGAAGAAAAGAGAAGAGAGGAGAGAGGAAGGGAGGGAGAAGAGAGGAGAGAGGGAGGGAGGGAGAAGAGAGGAGAGAGGGAGGGAGGGAGAAGAGAATTACCTCAGAATTAGCTTGAAAAGAAACTATAATGTCTCTACTACACTACTAGTATCCCATACCATAACTTGCTCAGACTACGAATGGGAAGGAACCGAATTAACCCCTGTTACATAATTTAAAAACTTCAATTAGTCTTTTTTAGATAGCTCTTGGATCAGCTTTAAGATTTCATTTATGGAACTTTTGTGTTTGTCCTGGTGCCTACTTATCCTTCTCTTTCCTCTTGATTTTTGTGGTTGAAACTTGCCTAAATGTGTTATTAACTTATTGACGCAGGTATCTTTGTCTGGTAAAGCTGAATATGTGTTAGAGAACACTCTTCAGGTTGATACTAAAGGTGATGTAGTCTACTTTTGGGTAAGCGCAGATATTGGTCGCAGAACTGAGCAAAATGCTAAGCATGATTTCTGGTCCTTTTGTGACATCTTAAATGCTGGACGCTGCAGGTATATGTTGTTTCCTCTAATCCATTTGAGATTCCATTTAACTGGTCCTGTAGATTTGTTGTTATGGTTCAATCTTATTTATAAATGACTGCAGCGAACTTTTTGAGATGGGTTTCCGACTTATGTACAATATACCACCAGAAATAGACGCCCTTCCTCCTATGCCTAATGATGGTGGTTACTGGTCTACTCTGCACAGCTGGGCAATGCCAACCCCATCCTTCTTGGAATTTGTAATGTTTTCAAGGTATAATGTAGATATTCTTAAGAAAACACTTCTTGTGATCTTTTATTGATAAATGCTCCTGACAAATTGTATAGGATGTTCGTTGATGCGATTGACACATTACATCACAACTTTAGCAACATCAATCGGTGTTTGCTTGGCTCCTTGAAGCAGGAGGTTTGCTCTTTGCTTTAACTTTTATTAGTCCTTTTAGATAATATTTGGTCATCTAATAGAGCCTTACGGTCCATTCCTTTGGTGAACCTGATAGAAATGGGTACAATTTAGCCATAAACCTGCTGTTGTAAAAAAAAAGAAAAACACACAGTTTCTCACCTCTCATTGTTTAGGAGCTTCTTTAACATTCTTCCATTCTTTACCCGTTTATTGAATGAAGCAGTTGGCATACCAGTATCCGGCCATGCCACCAGGTCACTTTCCATTGCAGATGTTATGGTATTGTCGTCTGTAATCCTGAGATGCACAATATTCACTCTGTTTCATCATTTTCAAACTGACAGAGAAGGCATTGTTACTGTCGGATTTTGGAACTTCTGGTCAACATATGGGCTTACCATAGTGGTCGAAAGATGGTTTACATCAATCCGGTCTCTGGTTTTCTAGAAGAACAGCATCCTCTTCAACAACGTGAGGAAGTAATGTGGGTGAAGTACTTCAACTATACACTGTTGAAGAGCATGGATGAGGATTTAGCTGAAGAAGCAGATGACGGAGACCACTTGAATGAGAGGTGGCTGTGGCCGCTAACAGGTGAAGTGTATTGGCAAGGAATTAATGATAGGGAGAGAGAGGAAAGGTACAGACAGAAAATGGACAAGAAGAAAAAAACAAAGGAGAAGCTATTAGAGAGGCTGAAATATGGGTACAAACAGAGAACACTGGGAGGTGCGTAAGAGAATGAAAAAACTAGCTTTTTACAATCCTCACTGGTGCTGCAGGGAGAAGGCTGATCCAATTTTTATGGTCAATGATTCTTTTCTAACATAGACTCGAGTATACGTTGCATATTGTTCTGTGCTGCAAGGAATACACGACAGTATAGAAGGGAGACCGACGCCTTCCAATAGAAGATCATTTTTATTAGAAAGCAGTTCCTTTTTTTTCATACACAAGTAAAACATCTGAATGATGAGCTGCAAGAAGAGCCTTCCTTGCGAAGGGAAGAGAAGGCTTCTTGTGATACAGAATGACCCCTTTCAACTACTACCACCCTAATCGATCATGAGCAAGTTGGAGTAGCTATTTTGATACCATTTTATTTAATTAAATTGGGCAAACAGTTTTGAGCATTAATGATTATTTGCAGGCCTTTGTAATATTTTACCTTTTGTAATCTGCAATTTTGGAGATAGAACTTTAAATGAGAATAGACTTTCATCAATCATATCTTTCATCCACCTCTTTCCTGATTATATGGATTGTTCAGAGACCAACATAACAACCTGAAAGTACAACTTCTCGAAAGCAGGGAGGCATGCTCAAAATTATCTCGGTTGATTTTGATAAAAAGAACCGAAATTATCCTTTTGTGTCACTTTATGTAACTACTCGTTTACTGGTTCTCTGAATATGAAAGGCAATTTATAGGTAAAAGTTTTTGAACAGGTTATTCTTTAGTTTTTTATTTCTCATGTGTATACAATTCTAAATTTTGAGTGTTTCTGAAGATTGGCTAGCGAAA
Source organism: Aristolochia fimbriata (assembly GCA_019845555.1). Lineage (NCBI taxonomy): Eukaryota > Viridiplantae > Streptophyta > Magnoliopsida > Piperales > Aristolochiaceae > Aristolochia > Aristolochia fimbriata. The sequence goes on from CM034083.1 coordinate 4,858,510, forward strand.
AGCACACTGGAAGATAAAAACAAATTTTAATCTCAAAAGATAAAAAAATAAAATAAAGGAAAGGAAGAATTATTTATAAAATTAATGCCTGAGATTGAAAAAGGACCAAATATAAATAATTTTTTCTTTAAATATTTTTTTAAAAATAAATAATAGCATAGACGACTTAAATTTTTTTTATTTAGATAACATTTCGATGCCGCCTTCAATGTAAAATCAAAACATGACAGAGTTAGGCAGGCTACTTTTTGTTTTAAATTAAAGGCGGCTTTGAAAACCTCTCTTTTAACTAAAAACACAATACGGTTTACTCTTTTGTTCCTTTGAAAATTTTCTAAGTTAGGCTGAGGCAAATAGTTAGAAAGGTGAATAGAAGCGTAGGCGACATTCTGATGTCGCCACACTTTGTTTTTGTTTTGTATTTACATTGAAGGCGGCATTCGAACGCTGCCTCTTTATTAGTGTCTGAAGCTCCAATATAATTCATAGAAATACTTAAGGAAGGCAGTATTTGGGATGAATTAATTAATAATAAAAAAATTACTCCTTATAATATGATCAGTAAATTATCCAAAAAAAACAAAAAGGTTTGAAAAATTTTTAAGTTTGGAAGGGTAAGTTTGTCTTTTCGTCTGTTTAGAATTATATAATTCGAGCAAACGAAGATGCTTTTGAGCCGTCGTCTCGCTCTCCATGTTATCTTCCACCTGTCATGCTCCTCCCCGAGAATCTGTCAGCTTGATCCTTTCAGTGATACAAAAGACCCAGTCACTCTCCATTTTTTCCCTTCGAAGAACCTTCTGTTTCTCCTGATGATTTCTACTGCACATCCCTCGAACTATCTTTCGGTTCCTTCAGTTTCTTTCTTTACATCGTCTTTGTTCCCTCGGAGAACGGTCGCCAATTTCAGTCAGTCAACGCGAAACCCATGTCTCAAGACATATGGAAAATGTCGTGTTTCTTTGGCTCAGCCGGCAATGACAAAGCTGCAGACTAAACCATCACCAGCTGAAGTTTCGAGAACTATCGTAGAGCTGTCTTCCTTAGGCACACTCTGCACTTTGACTCAGGAAGGTTGGCCTTTGGGCATTGGTGTTCCGTTTGCTGTGGACCCTCGGGGAATACCAATTCTGTGCTTGAATGCAAAAAATCGCGATTTCTCCACTGATGGAAGGTCCAGCCTTCATGTTCAGGTATACCAACGAATTTAGGAGGCAGCTGGTGGTTTCCTCTGATTATATATTATCATTTTGAGCAGTTATCTTGTTTACATCATGATGACGTGTCTCATTTTTTCCTTTCCATGCCTTTATATTAGTTAGAACAGTCCGGGGTCCGAAGTCCACAGTGTACTCTTGTTGGCCGCCTTAGCAAGCCGGAAGACAATTTGCTTCTGAAGGTATTTCCATCCATTATTTTTCAGCCCTTCTAGCTATATATCTATGTTTACATTCGACATCTTATTTTGAGCTGTTATTTTAATTTTATGAAAAGTATTACTTATTTTTAATTAGGCACTAAATTTCTAAAATACAATATACTTCACAAATTTAAGAAATTTATAGCCGTTAATGTTTTTAATGAATCCATTTTTTAAGAGAAGGTTATTTGTAATGCATAACGTCTTATGTTTGTGAAGTAGCTCTATCTATTTCCTAGTTATGTATCCTCGTTTGTTTTTAAAATTACATCATCTAAAACACCGGTATGCTGCAAATGACAGCAGTATGCTTACATGTTGTGGAGAACAGATCAAGTGGCATGTACTCTTGCTCACTTTACATTTACTACTGTGACTTCTAATATTTAGGCATGATACTTGTTGAATGGGAAAAAGACTCACATTGGAAATGTTGAGAGAAACTAATTCTAATGATAATAAGATCCCAAGTTCAACTTTGCATATTAGGCTATGTACCAAAGGTTGGTTGGTCAACAAATTTATGTCACAGTGGTGCAACTTGGTATTTCCTTTGCAGTAGCTAATCTATTTGTGGAGAGACCTAGGGTAGTACATCTTGAGGCAGCAAAATGCATCTTGAGGTATCTCAAGGTGTTCCTGACGAAGACCTATGGCTAGATCCTCATAATTATTTGCCTGTTGAAATTTATGCGGATAAAAAAATGTTGGATCCAAGATGGAAAATCCATATATGGTTACTGCATATTTTTTGGTGGAAAAATGTGGTGGCTCGATCTGGTGGTGAAGCTAAGTAAGATGACTTATATAATTAGATAACTGCTCTGAGTGTAGTCAGTCAGGCCAGAGTTTGAATTTGGCTGTAACAAGCAGATGGACATTAATTGCCATAGTCAGGCCTTATTCTTCATTGCTAATAATCTAGTTTTCCATGAGAGGACCAAAGACAGAAGTTGATCGTCATTTAGTCAAGTTGTTTTCTGACAAAGCAGATAGTGACTCTATATATTGTACAAGAGATTAGCTCCCTGATATTCATCAAGACTCTCGGCGAGGTGCTTTCTCCCATTTTTGTTCTAAGCTAGATCATCATGGTATCTATGCTTTTGCTTCAAGAAGGGGGGGTGCGGAAGGTACTGATGGCTTTTAGCCATTTTGTAACTTTACCTTGTTCTACTTGGTTATTTATGCCTATTGTGTCATATTTAGATTCTTGTAATTTTCCCATTTTTGGGTTGTTTTGCTTCATTCCCTTGTTGAGGGGCATATTTGTAATTTAAATACCACAACTTAAGTTAATAAACTAGTGTTAGGGATCATTTTGATCCTTAACCTATATTATCTGCTGCACAATACTATCTTTCTAACATCTCTCTTTCTCGCTCTTTAACTCGTAATCTTACAAATGTTACATTAGCTGATGGGTCTACTACTGTTGTCTGTGGGAAAAAGGACTGACTTCTTCCAACCTTGTATTAGGGCCTCTTTTGTTTGTTTCCAATTTTTTTTAGTAATTCATTACTGCTGTCAGCTTAGGCTCATAATCGTTTGGTAAAATTTTCATTCTTATTGTGTCTTTAGGCCTGCAAAGGAGAAGTGGTTAAAATGGTGAGAGAGAAAAACTCTTTCACCTTGACATTCTTATACTCCTACCATTGTTTTACTCTCTTCTCAATTTTCATATTTACTTATCTATGTCTGGCACATCCATCAATTTTTAAGCTACATTAATTGATTCCTATTCTTCTTGCTTCTACTTTTATCAAATGTCACTGTGTATAAAATGAATAATGAATCTGATGGGACTTTGGAACGATATAAAACTCTGCTGGTATAGAGTGGATTTTCTCGATACTTCTCCTAACAGTTTGCTTGGCATATATGAGCATCTTGATTTTGGTGGTTACAAATCATGTCAGTCATTATTTCAGCATGATATTGAGAATGTGTTTCTTTATGGTGATTTATCAGAGGTTTATATGCAAGAATCACTTGGCTATGTTAGTGGGGGATGCCTACAAAGGTTTATTGCCTCAAGAAGGCCCTTTTTTGAGCTGAAACAAAATCCATGTTCTTAGTTTGGTAAATTTAGCAGAATTGTGTCTACATTTGGTTCCCATCTTCATCGGCTGTGTTGTGCTACATGGCAAGAGTTGTCATCTTAGTCGTTTTGCTAATGATATTTTGCTTAGTGGTGATGGTATGTTTGGTCCTCTAGAGATGAAAGTGTATCTTCCTCATCACCTTCAAATTGAAGATCTAGGCTCGATGCTGCTTCATGGTCATTGAAGATGCCTAAAGTAAGAGGGTGTTGATATAGTCTTACAGGATATATCCCGTAGACATGTTGCTTGAACATGGTAGCAAAGCAGACTATGTTTGTGGGGCAAGGCCCTATTTGCTCTGCCCAGTCTATTTGTGTGATGAGCTCCATGCAGATACCCAATTTTCCTCTCCCCTATTGAAAGTTTTAGTCACATGAGCTTAGACCCCATTGCTGATAGCTCCATTAGGAGTGTGAGGTAACTTGAGGGGAACCGAACTATTGCTATCTACATTAAGAGTTCGTGGTCACTTTTTAGGTCCATTATGTGTAAGCCTAGGTGCGAGATGGATTGTTGCATAGAGAAAAACCCACACTGAAAAATGTTAAGAAACTCTAATTGTTGAAAGGCTGAGTAGGAAGCCTCCTTATTGGCTAGTCATTTTGGGATGAAGCCGGGTTCAGTTTCTCGACAAAATGATCACTTGGTGCTGATTGATCAGGACAAAATATGCTTGAGAGGAACGTTATAGACTTGTCAGACAAGCACAGCTGTTGACTTTGGGAATTTAGTTTGAGCCATCTATGATGCAACTGCAACTAGCATTCATCTATTCTGGGAACATCTTTCATTGACTACAAGAGAACTATCCTCTGATTCCATCCAAAGGTTTATGATCTATGACTAAGATTTGTATCTATGGTTCACTAGATAGTCATTTTAGTGCTTATGAACAAATATTTATGAATATTTGGCAGTTATGGTTGCCATTTTGTCAGTATGCCTATATTGCATATGATGGTATTTACCATGGAGAATGTTCGATTCTGTTTTACCGTTCCGTTTTACATCTCAAGTTACTCTATATATTTTTATAATTGTGAAAGTATTATTAGAAATAAAAAAAGATTTGCAAATAACTAGAGTAGCTAAAAAAATGTGTCAATTGGAATCAGCCAAGGAAATCAACTAATTCCTACATGAGTAATTGTGAGTCATGCATTTGGGCATATGCACATTCTAAAATACAGTTGAAACACGCTTAAAAAAAACTTGTACACCTTCAGTTGTTGGACTTGGGTCTTAAAATTGGATTAAGTTAATCTTTCTTGGTCTGACCTGTTGTTGTTCATTTCAGCCTCCTAGCTTTCTCAGCTGGAAGAGTAGAATCTCTTACTTGTTTACTTCCCAAAAGGCTCTTGATTTCTGACCTGTTTGTTTTCTCATAGAGGCTTCATGAAATATGGATGAAGAGGTTTGAGGAAAAAGTGGATGAAGAACTTATATATGTCGTAGATGTGGAAATGCTGCTACATTTGGAAGACTCAAAGGAGGTATGGATGAGTCTATCTGGTTTCTCACCATCAGTTATTATCGCTTATGGTTCCAGTCAGTGCTGAAACGTGTTTGAAAGGATTCTCTGAGGGCTTATATTACTTGAAAGTTTACATATTTGATCCCAAAGTAGTGATTGGGGGTGGATGATGTAAAAGAGGTATTGTTAGTGGCTTCCTTGGGAAGAGATGGGGAGATTCTACTACATGCAAGAGCAATAGTTTCACTTTCTCCCATACTGCTGGGTTTATATATATGCAGTACATTCGCTCTGTGTCTTTTTCTGTGTCTTTTTCAACTCCTCTGATTGTCTAGGATCCCTTGTGAACTTTACATGCATATGACCACTTACTAATTTTATTGATCTTTTGTTCTCTCATCAAATATCATGTTTGGCTTAGGATGGCATATGGGTGACTTCCTTGGAATACATGAAGGCTAACCCAGATCCTCTCCGCAACTATGCAGAGAAGATAGTGAATGAGATGAACGCAAATCGCATGGAAGATGTTCACCGCTTTTGCAATATTTATGTGGACTCGGGGTTTGAGGTTTATACAGTCAATTACTAATTTCCTAGTGATTATCACTGATGTTGATTGGATACATAATTAACACTACCGAGGCATTGCAGGTGGCAGAGGCTAAGATGATATGGGTTGACCGTTTGGGGTTCGATGTGCAGCTTCGCTCTGCTGAAAATAATGTATATGAGGTTCGAATTCCCTTTCCTAGAGAAGTTGCTAATGAGAAAGGTGTAAAATCGTCCCTCAATTGTATGTCTCAACTAGCATGGGAAATCGAGAAGAGTTACAGTACCCCAGACTTTGAAAAGGTGACACACTTGAAACAAATAATCTTTGCTGGAAACTAGGCACTATTACAGAGAAAATGCGGCTTTATTCATCTATGATTGTACTTATTAGTTTCCATCGTTCAGCCAATTTATCTATTCATTCAGGGGGTTTAGGAAGAGAGCTGTTTCCCTTTTCTATGGGTGTCTGTCACAAATACAGATTTTGGAAATAAAAAATGAGGTTTTGTTCTGAAAGTTTAAGGTTATTGCCATCTCAAATAATGCCTGATGGTGCATTCTGTTCATATTAACACTTTTAAGTTTGACTGTGTTTTGCGATGTCCGTGTGACTTCATATTACCACTTTAAGTTCGAGTTTAAGTTTGATGGTGCATTCTGTTCATATTATCACTTTAAGTAGAAAATGCACCTTTGAGCAGCCTGTATAATGAGTCTTGTACAACTTGTGTGTGTGATTTTTTTCGCTTAGAGCCAAATGGAAGAACCGAAGAGTTATTTCTCTAGGGTACTCTGATTGCTCTGCTATTTTGTGTATTTTATTTCTCCTATCACAAGGTCTGTCTGCGCACTTTTTGAACCAGCTCGGTGTAAACGAGCGTCAACGTGCCTTTAATTTGTTTAGGCACATTTCTACTTAGTTATGTTAACCAACCATATTGCTAAGCGTTAAACGAGTAATATGTTAAAAATAAGAGTAATCCGTCCCTCTTATATCTTTGCGTATAAACGAGTATGCAGAGCTCAACACCTTTTGATCATATGTCAGATGCAACAACTGGTGGCAATAGAAGTCATCCAAGTTATAAGGGATAATACAGTTTGCATTTGTCGAATATAACCCAGTCCAAAAAAACAAAAAGAAATGATTTCAATTTCCATATGCCCAATATTTGTTAGAACTGAATTACATCAAAGGGAGTGTATTACAAAATTGATCAGAAGCACACCATGTTGGATAACAAGAACTTGAAAATCACTCAAGTGACTCGGTCATGTTCTTAGCTTTTCTGCAGACACATTCTCATCTGCTCAAATTGTAGTTCCATACATGGCTGGTACAAACTTATTACTATTTTTTACAGCAAAGCAATCAGACTCATGAAGATGCTCTTATCCCTTGTAATCACAAACTAGCTCTTTAGGCACTTGCAGAATCCAAGGCGATTCACTTTCAAGATGGCAGTTCAAAGGCCATTCAGTTATGCGTAACTATTGGACCTTACTTTAGTTGCTCTTCATGATCATCTTTAACCACGGATTAATCTGGCAGAAACCAAGCAAAAAACTGCTGTCCATTACAATTCCTTAAAAATTTCTTATCTCGCTTCCAATTTCCTTTGCACAAGCCCTTTGAAGAAATCAAAGCTGTAAAAGCACAACTTTATTATTGAGTAGAAGAGAAAATATAAAGCACATTTCCCTTATAATCATTAAAACATGACATAACAAAACAACAATGTGATGTGATGAAACTATCAGATATAACTCATTTTCCTTTTGGTGGTAGTTATACTCTTAATCTTTTACCCCAATGCGAACTTGTTGAAATTATATGGAAAAGAGAAGAGAGAGTCAGAACAGGGAAGAGGGAAGGAAAGAAAAAGAAGAGAAAAGCGAGAAGAAGATGAGGAAGAAACAAGTGGGAAGGGGAAGGCGGAAGGGTGGAGGGGGCTTCCTCCCTGTTCTCTCAGGAAACAGAGAGGAAAAGAGGGGAGTGCATAATTCACAATGCAAGGCATCAAGGTAGATGAGTACTTCCAGAGGTCATAATGTGGTTTTGACTTTTCGGTCGTTGCTATTTAAAAATAAATACCACGATAATGGATCTGCCAATTGTAGAAGGCAAATAAAAGAGGACTAAAGATAAAATACTGGAAGATACCTGACTATTCCTGATATCGAACTTGACAAATCCCAAAGGATAACAGAATCAGATGAAAACGGAAATGACATGTCCACGGAACTCATGGTCCCAAGCAGAGTATGCATGCATTGATCGCATTGGGTTTGGACTCCAGCTTTCCGATTGAATTTTCTGGATTTCTTTTTAAACAAAACAGAAAAATTCTTGAAAAGTATTGTTTACTTTCTCAGGGATAGCGGGGGCACCAGATTCAGATAAGAAGAACTAAAAACTGTACTTGCAAGGTTAAAGGTTTTCTGAGAAAAAACTCCAAATCGTAATTGAAAAGGATTGGCTCTTGAAATTAATTGACTTGCAGAGAATGATTATCCATCACGAAGGCTAAGGCACATTTGAGACGCAATCACTGACATGTGTACTTGACTGCATTTTGTACGAATGGATTTTAACTGAAGTCATACAAGAAAGAGCTCCATTTGGGGCCTTTGCAAAATTGAAGATGATAGGGATGACCATCTATTACTGCATTGCATTTTTTCTTGCAAAATATGGAGTTTGGTGAAGGGCTGTTCGGCATTGCATCATGTGGGCTATGATCTTTAGAGGGGCTTCTGCAGGATGTCAACATCTTCCAGAATCATGCAAGGAACTGAAAGCTGGTGGTCATATCCCCAGTTTGGGTCTGCACTCTCAAGGAATTTGAGGACATCAATCGAAGCTCGATACACTTGAATTTGATGGAGGCGGTTGGTTTGCGCTTCATCTAACTAGGGATGTCAATGTTTTCTAGGGCGCCATATTAGAGCATAAGCGCCATGGCACCCAAGCACCACAACAAACAGCAGCGCCAGCAAAACACAAAAACAAGCAACGTTCTAACAGTACCTAAGGTGCCATAAGCACCTAAATAGTGCCATGGTGCCCCAAAAAACCCTCCAAACTTGAAAGGCATATTTCTGTGGTGGTTCTATGGCTTAAACTACTTGTTTGATTAGGATATAGTGTCCTGGCGCCATAAGAGTGGGGCAATGTCACCAAGATAGTGTCGAATGGCGTCTGGAATCATACTTTGGACCAAACGTTGTAGTTTTTTGCAGATTTCAAAGCCTATAAAAACCACACTTTGGACAAAGGTTTAGACACTTTTGAGAGAGAATTGGCACGAAAAACCTAGGGTCTCGAGTGTTTTTCAGGAGAGAATTTATCTCGCAAAGGAAGAGGCTTTGAGATCTAGAAGGATTATCAGAAATGGGGTCCTCTTTTTTTTTGCTTTTTATTTTTTTATTTTATGAACTTTATTTTTGGGTTTGAGACCTCACTTACGGAGTAATTTTCTTTTGTTGGGAACCCAGGACTACCTAGTTGGGTAAGATATTTAATTCCATAGTTATATTAATTAATGTTGAGCTTCTGTTTTAAATTCATCTATTTGCATGTGGTTATTGTTTGAGTAATTTATTTTTCTAACGAGGTATCAAGAGGAGAAGTCAGGAAGATAGTTATTTGAGTGGAATTGTATGGGGTTTACTTCCGAATGACATTTCAATTAGGGTTTTCCCCGTAAAGGAGACCAGAGATTAAATTGTAGCTTTGAATCTGTCTTGAGAAGAGAGATTCTAAGTTCTGATTTGCACAAATTGGTTGTGAAGTGTCTGGTTCAAGGTGTTTAAAACCTATTTGAAAAGGTATTCCTTGAAAAATGGTTAGCTAGGGTTTACGAGAGTAAATATCTAAAGCAAGGGAGGATTGGTAAGTCCAAGAACCTTATCTATTGGTTTTTCATCTAATTCACTTCTCAAGAGCCTACTTTTTAATATGTTGCCTATTTTCTTATAAATTCATCTTATTTGCTGCCTAAACCTTAGCTAGTTTTTTACAGCACCTGGCATTCTTAGTTTGATCTCTGTAGGTTTGATATTCGAACTCCTGGAGTCTACATGACCTCAATGATCAGTACATCTACTAGTGGCTAGAATTACACATCAAGTTAATTTGAAGAGAAATAGAGAATAAATATATATTAGAGAGTGAAAGTACAGAGAAACTACAAAGATAAATTAGAGAGAATAAGGTAGAACAATTACTACTTGTAGGTGACTCAACGATTTGCCAAACAGTGGTGGCCGGTGAAGGAACATTTAGAGTTGAAAGGACTTTGACAATGTTTTCTGGAGTAGGTGATTCACATAGTGGAACTAGCAGAAGGTGGACTTGTGAGTGCTGCAGGAATAATTGATGTTGTTGGCAAGACTTGATTCAAGGCATTATTTTTGGCAGTGTCTTAATAATTGAATTAGTTTGGAGATGGAGGCTGCAGGGGCATCAATATTTGAAGAGGACGGAGGAAGCAAAGGCTAATTAGAAGGTGCACGGGCAGTATTCTTGGAAGGAGGTGGAAAAGGGATTCTGTGACCTACTTGGTTTTAGGAAGATGAAGTCTGATTTAAAGGAGGCAGAGACAGAGTTGTGTAGTTGTAGTTTCGGATGAGACAGGAAGAGTACTGATTTGAAGTTAGAGGTTGGTTCTTTTCAGCCGCTGTTATGGAATTAATAGGATGTAGCATATCTTGTTCAAGTTAATTAAAAGAATTAATTATAGATAGCCTACCTGTTACCATCAGGATGAAGCTCATAATATTTCCCATCCTCACCAATGGCCAATAGATATCCAGAAGATGTCAATCCCTGCATAAATAAGACTAAAGATTTCAAGGTACAAAAAGAGAGAAAAAGTTTAAGAAGACAAAATGAGGAGAAGAAGATCAAAAGAATGGTCTAGAGATTGTGACCTACCTCTAGCTTCTTATTTATTCATACAAGTAGTACAATACACAAACTACAATTATGCCCCTTACTGATGGTAATTGGGCAACTAATGGAGATAAATAAGGACACTACTCGCTCAGTGTACACTACTCTCCAATAATAAATTACTATCATATACTAAGAAATTACAAAAATACCCTTACCAGAAATTACAGAAGTACCACTGAATTCTTACAACAACATTATACAAAGTATAGCAAGTTGTTTCATGATGTGTACTACCGACCCACCTCAATTGTGACGGGAATATTATCTACTAACTGCTCCCCATTTCTTTCTTCCACCAAAACCTTTTGCCCGCTGCATAGAAATAAACAAGAAATATAAAAGTTTGTATTAGCCACAGAATAAGATAACGAGAACTGATTAGTGGGTTATACTTATTTTTAGTATCCATAATTGCCCCAAATTGCACCAATTTTACTTATATTTGTTTGTCTATTGTAGGGAAAATAGATGCAAAATATTAAAAGGAGAGTAATGGAAGAAATCTCATACAATTTAGAGCTAAAATGAAGAAATTTAGCAAAAAACTGGCGTGAGCGCCATACCATTTTTGTGGGTGCCATACCATTTTTGTGGGTGCCATACCATTTTTGTGGGTGCCATACCATTTTTGTGGGCGCCATACCATTTTTGTGGGCGCCATTCCATTTTTTGTGGGCGCTCTACCATTTTTGTGGGTGCCATTCCATTTTTGTGGGCGCCATACCATTTTTTTGGGCGCCATACCATTTTTGTGGGCGCCATACCATTTTTGTGAGCACCATACCATTTTTGTGGGTGTCATACCATTTTTGTGGGCGCCATACCATTTTTGTGGAAGCCATACGGCATTGGGGCGCCTCAATGCCACGTGGATGCCAAGGCCTCAACTTGCAAAAGTGGGCGAGTCTGCGTGGCAACTGATGCAATGACATTTCTGTAGCTTAAGGAGCCCAATGCCATAGTACATTCCTGGCGCCATATAGCACTGGCTATTAATAAACGCAATTGTGTTGCTTCAGTGGTTGGACACCAAAGTAAAAGCTTGGGTGTTGTATCGTGCCCAACAACTTACAATACCTCTAAATAAAGCTATTTTAGGGAAAACTTTGGACATCTGAGCTGGGGGAGATTTGGGGATTCACCCTAGAGGAGTCTAGTGTTTGTACCAGAGCATCAATGGAGGATTAAGGGAGTATTTCTCGAGGAGAATCACATCCTAGAGGATTTCAGCCGCAAGGAGTGCCGTCCACTCTTGAGTTTGCTCTTTATTTTATATTTCCTTTTCTTTGTATGTACTTTGTGCATGGATTTAAATCGGGATTTGATTTACACTTTGTATTTGAACATGAAATGTAGTTAAACCTCTTTTGTGGATGTGATGAAGTGCTCCCATAACTTGTACCCCATGTATCTTATGTACCAAGATCTGTAATTTGCTTTGGAAATCAATAAAATTCACAGTTTGTCAAAAGTGAAGTGCTACCATGTGATATATTGATCTATATTAGTATTTTGAGCATGAATTCATATTGTGGTTGTGAGAAATGTATAGTGATTGATTAATGACCTAGCTAACAATTAGTTGGGATTTAGGAACCTAATTCGATCCTAGGAGGGTAGGTTGGAAAGACTCGCATTATGCAACATACAACCCTGTCCATCTAAGCATCTGACAAAGATTTGTGTATGGGGTTAGGAAGAAGCCAATGTCTTCCATGACCTAAAGGCAGCATCACTAGCAAGTACCAAAATGGTTTTATCGAAGCTGGAACACCAAAGTTTGCTTTCACCATCTTCAACCAAGGGAGAGTCAATTTGCATTGTCATACTGTGAGTCTCTCCCATTTGTATCACTATCAATGACATGTTCTCTTTTAGGCAATAAAAGAAAAGCAATTTCCACAAAGAAAAAGACTCTAAAACAATAGTAAAAACAGTTATCATCACCTAATATAAAACAAATTGGACAAAACTAAAATACACTTAGCCCGCAACACAAATAACATGTTATAAGCAAAAAACACCCCTGCTGCTCTCTAACACACCCTCGTTTCCGAGCTCGTGCAAACTAAGCCTAAGGCGTTGGAACTCTCCAAAAATGCACAAATAACCCATCTCTCTCCTCACAAAACCCAGAACAGCAAATGAACTAGGGGATACTAGGTTGGTTCTACCCCAACGACTAGTAATTTAGGAGGCTCATTGGTTAAACTTATAACCCATTAGACTTTCTGAAATATGCTTTTTCCAACTCAACTTTATAACCCATATTCCTATTTTCAACTAAGATTTTACATCTAAAAATAGACCTAGCAAGCATGCAAAAGTGTGAATCGAAAAGGTTAACATTTCAAAGTGTAGCCTAATTTATTCATAAGAATAAAAACATATGCTGGCCATGATGTGTTTATCAAAATAATTTTGAGACATCAACTGCATTATTTACCTGTGCAACCATGACTTGTAATATAGTTCCTCAAGTGCCTGAAACCCTGAACAAGAAAGAAGGTAAGTAAATCATCTTGAATAATGATCAATTCACAAGCACTGCATTGAACTTTTCTAGAACACTATGCCTTGGACACAGAACAAAACCTTGTAAACTTAGCAACTAGAACGAACAATAGATATCCTGCTACTGTAGTTTAAAAGTGTAAGCACTTTTTTTTTTCTTTTTGAAACAGAGTGTAACCACTTAAATGATCCTGAACCACACAAAAGCCTAACATGAAATGCACCAATCCAAAAGGTATGTACACTTTATCCTAGATCACAAAAGAGAACCCAATGTCATCCCTTTTCCTCATAAAAGGATTAGGTATGATCTAATAAGATGAAATTATTTATTATTTCTAGGTGTGAACAAATATGCGAACCTTTTATCAAAATTTGGCCCAAGGATAAGGGAACTCTTTGCTTTACATATCATATGCATCTCTCTTGCAAATAAAATTTGTCTAATTTTCAGTTTCCAACAAGTAAACCATTCAAGAAGTTCCCTTAGACCACTTCTATTTGAAATAAGTTTTTTATTTTTTTTTAAAATTGTTGATGTCTTTTTATTGATAAAAAATAGTAATATTACAATGCAGATTACATGGCTTTCAAGGTCCTTTTGAAATTAATCAAAGAGTGACCAAGGTCCTATTACAAGTTGTTGTCTCTGTGTTCCATCTTTTGCTAACTTATCTGCTAATGAATTAGCAGATCTAGGGACTTGGGACCACGCTATCCCCCACTCCACAGTAATGTCTGAGATCTCATCATATAGGCATTTGAGTCGCCTAGGAGGCTTAGATGATCAGCTGGACTCTGTTTCATTGGATGTACAGTGGTCCAAACGCCCAGAGAAGGCTAAGAGGATCTGCCCAACCTCATTTCTGAAGACCCCTCCAACCCCCCCTTAGGCTTGGGTTTCCTAAAGAGGAACCGTCAAAGTTGAACTTTACCCACCCTGTAGATGGTGGGCTCCATTCTGCATTTTTTGGGGCCTTATGCACTTTCAGCTTTATAACTTCTTTCTAACATTTCCAGATAACAGTATTTGGGAAGGGAGGCATGTTTCTCAAGTTGACGGTCCATAGTTGTACACTATATATAATTTTTTCCAAAACCAAATCTACTAATTGAGCTTTGTCATTGAAGATTCTGTTGTTTCGTTCTGTCCATAAGTGCCATGGTATTGCAGCCATCACTGCTGTCCATAGGATTTTGCCATAGTATGCAAGAGGAGGGGAGTGCCACTATTCTATAAAGGATTTAAAGTAGTTAGGCATGACCAAAGGAATCTCGAACTTTTGTAGGAAAACATCCCAGATTGCTCTGCTGAATGGAGAATGCAACAATACATGTTCGCTATCCTCTTCAACTGCTCCACATAACTTACATAGTGAGTCAATAACTATCTGTCCTCATTTACTTAACTCATCACATGTAAGTATTTTGGAATGTACAACAGCCCATAAGAAATGCAATACAGCTTTTGGTGCAGGTAGGTTCCAGATTGAATTTGTTGGGTGAATTGTTCCCCCAGCAGTATAATGAACATTATAGAAAGAGGAGACCGAGAAGGTTCCTGAGGTGCTAGGCTTCCATATGATCTCATCCTCTCCGTCTTGTGATAGATATGTAGATTCCAGAATATTTAAGAGCCTTGCTGCATCATGGATCTCGCAGTCCCTCAAGTTCCTTCTAAGATTAAGGTTCCAAGATCTTGAAACCGAGTCTTTTGATTCTGCTACTGTGACACATTTGCTTTTGACCAGTCTGTGTATTTCAGGAAAGGATTTTTTTAGAGGCATATCCCCAATCCAGTTATCATCCCATAGCAAGACCCTGAAGCCCTCTCTTGGATGGAATTTGATAAAAGGAAGAAAGCTATTAATTTGTGCTATAATGGCCTTCCATACTAGTGATACTTCTTGCATTTCAGTGTTAGGGTACCATTTGTGAGAGTTACTTCCATATTTGGTTTCAATTACACAATGCCTTCTATTCATTGCAATATCTCCACAACCATTTTGCTTGCAGTGCCGAATTCATCTTGCTGACATTTCTCAGGCCCAAACCTCCTTCCCTGTCCGGCTTACATACTTGGTCCCATCTTACCAATGGATATTTGAAATTCCCTTGTGTACCACACCACAAGAATTTTCTCTGCATAGCTTCAAGGTTCTTTGCTATGCTTACTGGGGATTTTAGGAGTGATAAGAAATAGTTTGGTATGCCTGCCAAAGTAGATTTAATGACTGTGGTTCTACCAGCTCTTGATAGGAGTAGTCCTTTCCATGCATTCAATCTTTTTTTACATCTTTCCAGAATAGGCTACCATAGCTTCTTTGAATTCCTTCCTGAGAAAAGGGGGAGTCCCAAGTAGGTTATTGGTAGCATCATTATCTTGCATCCCAAAAATTCAGATAGTACTGTGAAAACCAATTTGCTTTTGTGAAGGGAAGACAGATTCTAGATTCCGCTCTAACGCTACATGAGATTGTACACTATTATCAGAAGAGGAATTTGATAGTAAATTCAGATAGTACTGTATGTAGGAGACAAGCTGGGCATTTGCGCTAACATGGCACTGGCGCGTGTCGCCCGCTTGTCTATAAGACAAGCAGCGCCAAAGTACCACGATTAGGGTCAAAATACTATATTTTTGGCCAAAATCACAATTGGGGTCAAAATACCACAATTAGGGTCAAAATATCACAGTTGGGTTTGAGTAAGTAATTCACATACTCATCGTGGTATTTTAACTGTGGTATTTGACCATAACCATGGTATTTTGACAGAGGTATTTGACCATAACCATGGTATTTTGACTGTGGTATTTGACCATAACCGTGGTATTTTGACCCAACCCTGGTACTTTGACCCCAATTTTGGTACTTTGGTACCAAACAAGGTTTTGAGTTAGTGAGCTCACTAGCATGTTCCTATTTAATTGGGCGCACCAGTGTCTACGAAGGTGCACACACTAGCCAATCCAAACCCCAAAGTAGGTAGGGTACTCCAAAGTCAAAATCATCAAAAGTGGCTCTCAAAGTCAAAATCTACTGAAGATGGTCATGAATGCAACTTCCAATACTTTCAGCAGACTCTTTCTGATAATGGTTGTGTAAATGGAGCCGAACAAAAGAGGGCAGTACACTGCACAGACACTAGCTTGGTTTGTTGAGGGATGGCTGCGATCACCGTGAAAAATTCCCAGAAGATGCCTCTTGAATTTAGGAGTTGGGGGGTTTTGAAGGACAATACAAGAAAAAAGAAAAGAGAATTAAGGTTAAGAAGGGAACAACAAAGAAGAAGAAGAAAAAGAAGAAGACGAAATGAGGAAAAGAAAGTGGACTAATCGGGCTCATCAGGTCTCAACTACAGCAGTGAGGCCCAAACACTGCTCTTTGAGTTCCTAGGCTGCAGAGTTCTAACACTACCAGGTTCCTATTTAGGCCTCCCTCTCTTCTCAGGAAGGAACTAAGACCTTATGGCCACCAGTAGTGGAGAGGTGTTAAAAGAGATTAGATGCATGGAAGGGTTTACTTTTATCAAGAGCAAGTAGAGTGATACTTATAAAATCTACTCTTGCTGGTATACCAAGCTACTATTTATCACTACTAAAATGCCCAACAAGCATAGCCAAGAAGTTGGAGTCTCTGAATAGATGGTGTGGAATGCAATAAAAGTTCAAGTATCTGTTGGTGAGATGGGAACAAGTATGTACATCAAAAAGGAAGGAGGACTGGTCATCCAGTGGTTAGCAATTCAGGGCAAGTTGAGTGATGCAGAGGTTATTACAGCAAGATCAGCATGGTTAGAAGTTGCTTCCACCCCTAGCACCCCAGCACCCTCCCTGATTGTAGACTGGGTTCCTTCGCCAGCAGGGATGATCAAGGTTAATTTTGATGGGTCATCCCTGGGTAATCCAGGCTTAGCAGGGTTTGGAGGGGTGTTTAGGAATTCGGAGGGGGTAGTCCTGTTGTCATTTGCAGGACCGTTGGGGATTGAGGATTCAACCTATGCTGAGGTCCATGGAGTCCTCCACGCGCTCCGATGTTTTCGTTCTCAATTCACAGGGCCTTCGTTGGTAGAAGGCGATTCAAGCAATGTCATACGATGGTGCAGACAGACCTCTGCCCCTCCATGGAGGTTTCTTTACATTTTTCGAGAGGTTTTCCACCTTGCCTCCACACTCGTTCAGGAGTGGTTATGTGTTCCCCGGTCTGCCAATTCCTTGGCAGATAGTTTAACTAAAGAAGGGGTTCAACTCTCTTCATTAGATGTGAGAGTGTCCCCATCACTTGTACCTTAATTACTATCATACAATCATTTATTCTTTATATTAGTAAAAAGTCATCAACATTCTCAAAAAAAAAAAAGTGGCCTAATCGGTCCAAGGAAAATCTCTTATTTACAATAACCAAAAGAAATAAAATTGCAGGTTAGTCCATTCCAACAAGGACTTACAAATATATCCCAAGAGAATTATAAATCTTAATAAAGTACCTAATCTAACTAAATCTATCATGAGGCCCACTAATGGCCCATAGTCCTAATAAACCTTGATGTGTGTGTGTACATTTAATAAGCAACTGCAGCACTTCATGGCTAAAACACTTGAAAGGCTATTTCCTTTTTACCTTGGTTTGTCAAAATGTCAAAAAAATGTTCAAATTTATTAAAGAAAGCAGCAAGAATTTCTTCTCGCCTCAGCACTGATTCACAATTGTACTGTTTTAGCACTTTGTTCAGGCATGTCGTGGGCTTCTCATTGTCTACATTCAAGCCAACTCCTGAAAACAAATCATGTGGAATAAGTAATGAAATTATCATTTTGCATAGCTTAATCAAGTAATATAAGAGTCGCAAGCAAAATGAAGGAGAAGCACCCAAGGATATAAAAGTTACTAGGCTTTCTTGTTTTTTTTTTGGGAGGAAAGTGCTTTATATTTATTGATATGATGATAATCAAATTACAAAAGGTGGATTCAACCTTACCATGGATGTGGTAAGGTGAACCCCTTCTTTAACTAGGGAGTTTGCTACAAAGTTGGCAGCTCTAAGAATACATGACCACTCATAGAAGCATGAAAAAGCTAGTGAAAAAATCTCCCTAAAGAGGTACAAAAATCTCCGAAGTGGAGCGGAAGTCTGTCTACGCCGTCTGATGACATTTCTTGAGTTCCCCTTCAAATATTAATTCTCCAACAAGGTGATGACTGAAAAATTTAAGTCCATGTAGGACACTATGGATCTCAGCCAATGTAAAATCATCCATGCCAAGTTGCCTAACTTAGGAGAGCCAAATCTGTCCCTCAGCATCTCTGAAGTCCTTCTAAAGTGGAGGAGATAGAACAAGCAACAAAGAGTATACTTTTAGATAAGGCGCCTAGGCCAAATGGATTTACAATAGGGCTCTATATGAAAAGATGGGAGATCTTAAAGGATGACCTAATCAAAATTTTCCAAGATTTCTAGGATAATGGCCTCACTTCTAGAAGTGTAGGGCCTCTTCATGCATTGGTGGCAAAAGGTGTGGATCATCCATCGGATTTCAGGCCGACTGGTCTTATATAAAGTCACTATAAAATCATCTCAAGTGTACTTACTAGGAGACTCACAACAGTCCCGCTTCAAATCGTAAGTACTAACCAATCTACCTTCCTTAAAGGAAGACAGATTTTAGACTCAGCTTTGCTAGTACATGAGTTAGTCCATGACTACAACAAAAGGGGATTGGAGGGGGCTGTTTTAAAGTAGGACTTAAAATGGCTTTTGACAACCGTACTTTCCTAAAAAAGGGGGCCTTTGACAAGGTGAACTCAGATGTTTAAGACAACATTATGAGATGGATGAAATGGACTAGTAGTTGCATATCCTCTTTCACTTTCTTGGTGCTAATAAATAGGACAGCAAAGGGTTACTTTAATGGCAATCGTGGGCTAAGGCAAGGGGATCCACTGTCCCCGCTCTTATTTAATGTAATCAAGGAAGCACTTTAGAGCATTATTTTACAAAGCACAAGAGGAAGAATGGATAGAGGGTTCCAATAAAAGGCACCAAATCAAAATCCCAATACTCCAATTTGTCGATGATACCATCCTTTTTGGTATGGAGCTAATGAGCAAGCCATAAACTCAAAAGCCTCGATCGACTTATTTGAATTAATGTCTGGGCAGACAATCAATTGGGGCAAAACAGGATTCTTGAGGATAAATTACAGCACTGCATTGCAAAAAGAGATTGCAACAAGTGCTACTATCTCGGGCTAACTTTATTCATGGGGAGAACAGCCAAGGCCCTTGGCAGCCAATAACTGAGAGGTGTTATAGAAGGTTAGATGGGTGGAAAGGTCAGTTGCGAGAACACTAATAAAAGCCACTCTGCCAAGGATCCCCAATTATTTCCTCTCATTACTTCCATGGCCAACCAGTGTACCAAAAGACTAGACGCCGTGCAAAGAACCTTCCTTTGGAGTGGGGAGCTGAACAAATTTTTTTGAGAATGTTGAAGCTTTTATTAATCTGGTAATACAAATACTAGTAGTGAGGTAGACTACATTAGTATTACAGTGGACAAAGTCCTCTTAATCTCTTCAGAGAATTTGCTGTAAGGAGTGGCTAGCGTTCATGCTATTTGCGGAGACCCCTGCTTTTGCAAGTTTATCAGCCAAAGAATTGGCTGATCTCGGGGTTGCCATCCAAGCTATTCTCCAATCTCGAACAATATCGTGGATTTCATCGAAGATGTTTCTCATTGCCCAAGGGGCAGACCCTGGTTTTCTGGCCCATCCAATTACTAGCTGGGAGTCTCCTTCTATCTCCACTGAGGTGACTTGCATTTGCTTTAATAATTTGATCCCAGTCAGTAGAGCTTTTGTTTCTGCTACATTTGACCCACATACCCCAGCAGGACCTGAGTATGCCATAAGGATTTCACCTGCGCTATCCCTTATGACTCCTCCCACACCTGCTTGGCCCGGATTCCTTATTGCAGATCCGTCGAAGTTTAACTTAATTAAGGGTAGCGAGGGGGGGTTCCATTGGACCATGTTAGGGGGTTTTGGTGCTGTGAACTGTACTACACTGCTCCAAAATTTCTTAAGCATAGGGAGGGGGAGAGGTGGCAGGCCATGTATGCTTTTAGTCCATATCAATACATTTCTGGTTACAGCTTCTACTACTCCCCCCACCGTGTTTTCCTTACCATTAAATGTTCTATTGTTTCTCTCCTTCCAGAGTTGTCATGGGACTGCTGCCAGAGTAGCTTTCCATAATATCTTTCCCCAATAAGGGAGAGGGCTCGTTGACCATTGCTCTATGAGGAACTGGAAAGATGCTGGCATACAGAGATTGACCTTGAATTTCTTTAGCAATCCTGCCCACACTTTGCTGCTAAAAGGGCAGTGCATTAGTAGGTGGTCGCAAGACTCCTCCGTGCCACTTCAGAGCTTACATAATGAGTTGATAATAGGCTGACCTCTTTTCTCCAATTCGTCGCATGTCAAAATTTTCCTATGGCTTGCTGTCCAGATGAATTGTTTCACTTTTGCTGGTGCTATTAGCTTCCAACTATGGTAAGTACCACTTGGAGAGGGGCTTGCAGCTGGTTGTGACAGTTTGTAGTATGAGGCAACAGTATATTCATCGTCTGGTTTCGGAGCCCAGATGATTTCATCCACTCCAGAGTTTGGCATATATTGGCTATCAAGGAGTTGTAGGAGTTCTGCTACCTGTATAACTTCTTCTTCCTTGAGGTCTCTTCTCAGCTGGAGGTCCCGACCTGCAAGAATATTGTTGCTCATTATGCTGGATACTTTGACTTCTTTATTGCGGCTCAGGTGGAATACCGCAGGGAAAGATGCTGAGAGAGAGTTTTGTCCAACCCAAGCATCTGTCAAGAAATTTACTTTGGTGCCTGTCCTAACATGAAACCTTATATGCCTGATTACTTCCGGTGCTCTCTTCATAATTCCTCTCCAAAGACTTGACATTGTGCTATTTGAGCATTTCCTGGGTAACCACTTATTCAGTATGCTTCCATATTTTGTATCCAGCACTTGTCTCCATAGTGCACTTTTTTCCTTTGTATACCTCCACACCCATTTTGCTAAAAGAGCAGAATTTGTAGTTTTTATGCGCCTTATCCCTAAGCCACCTTCTCTCTTTGGTTTGCAGACTGTCTCCCATTTTTCCAAGGGGTACTTAAAATGGTTTTCAGATCTGCACCATAAGAATTTCCGTTGAATTGCTTCTAACTTCTTCACAACACTTACTGGGCACTCCATGAGGGACATACAATAGGTTGGTATACCGGCAAGAGTGACTTTTATGAGGGTTATTCTCCCGGCATGGGAGAGGAACTACCTTTCCATGTCTCGAGTCTTTTCTGGCAGCGCTCTATAACATTGTTCCATAATTGCTTTGTGGCTCTGCCTTGATATAATGGCAGTCCTAAGTATGTGGATGGTAAGATCATCTTGGGACAGCCAAGAATTCTTCTCATGTGTTCTTCTAGTCCGTCTTCTATGTTGAGGCCCAGCATGCTAGACTTCTCCCAATTTATATTCTGGCCTGATGCAATCTGATACAGATTTAGGACTGCAATTGCGTTTAGCATCTGTTCATTTGTTCCTTGGCATAGTAGAACTGTGTCGTCAGCGAACTGCAGGATGGGGACATGTAGGTTCTTGATGGAGAGTCCTGATAACCATCCTTTTTCTTGCCCTTCTAAGATCATTGCACAAAGTGCTTCGCTGACTGAAATATCATTTAGTCAAGTTGAGTCAGGTTTGCAAGGCAAAAGCTGAGGGAGGGCTTCAGATAAAGCAAATTTAGCAAATGAATACAACGCTGAAATATCATTTAGTCAAGTTGAGTCAGGTTTGCAAGGCAAAAGCTGAGGGAGGGCTTCAGATAAAGCAAATTTAGCAAATGAATACAACGCTCCTCACAAAATGGATGTGGAAATACATCACTGAACCTGCAACCCAGTGAAGCCAGGTCATTGTTGCCAAATATGGAGAAAACTCAAACAGCTGGTTACCAAAAAATGGGAAAGCTGGTGTATCAAGTTTGTGTATGGCCATAACAGCAAAAGTGGAAGAGTTTGGCAAGTACATAAGATTAGGTGCTAGTCATGTAAATCTTTGTTTTTGGAATCAATTGATGTAATTTTATAATCTTATGTGTCGTCAGCGAACTGCAGGATGGGGACATGTAGGTTCTTGATGGAGAGTCCTGATAACCATCCTTTTTCTTGCCCTTCTAAGATCATTGCACAAAGTGCTTCGCTGACTGAAATATCATTTAGTCAAGTTGAGTCAGGTTTGCAAGGCAAAAGCTGAGGGAGGGCTTCAGATAAAGCAAATTTAGCAAATGAATACAACGCTGAAATATCATGTAGTCAAGTTGAGTCAGGTTTGCAAGGCAAAAGCTGAGGGAGGGCTTCAGATAAAGCAAATTTAGCAAATGAATACAACGCTCCTCACAAAATGGATGTGGAAATACATCACTGAACCTGCAACCCAGTGAAGCCAGGTCATTGTTGCCAAATATGGAGAAAACTCAAACAGCTGGTTACCAAAAAATGGGAAAGCTGGTGTATCAAGTTTGTGTATGGCCATAACAGCAAAAGTGGAAGAGTTTGGCAAGTACATAAGATTCCATGTGAGAGACTTGAGTGAGTTTTTTAAAAAGACAAAGATACCCCATCTCAAGTAATCAACTATAAACTCCAAGAAGCCCACAAAATTATAAAATTACATCAATTGATTCCAAAAACAAAGATTTACATGACTAGCACCTAATCAACATCTTATAGCAATCTCCATAAGGTCAAATTACGAAATTCCCTTGCTTTTTAACTTTTGATCATTTTACCCTCTCAGTGTGACTGATTTCCCACCACTTATGTAACAGCTACTTAGGTTATGCTCCTATGATTCTATTAATGTAAATTCTATGTTTTTATTACTGCTTTAGACGTTGTAGATGTCCCTCCTACCAGGCCATATAAAAAATGTGTTGTAACTCAAGTTAATAGAAAAAACATTAGGAGTCAAATTTGACCCCTATCCATTGCTGCCTCTTTCACGGCTATAGGTGTCATTTTCTTCCTCTTCTCAAATATCCTTCCACAATGCTCACAGGTTTGCTAAGGTGATTCTTTATCAATTTTCTTTTCCTTTGGCAGACCAATTTTTCACCATCAACATATTCATGGTTATCAAGCATGATTTACCAGCACAGATGTTGAACTTCTTTGATTTATATGTTGAGGTGCATAGGATGCCTCCAACCTTAAGGCCATTCAAGTAAAGATCGTTTGGCCATTTTATTTTGACATCCACATAAGGAAGTCCCTGCAAACAAAACGTCTGGCATGAGTAAACAGTCAAATAAATCCTCATCTATCAAACAAAAATGGCCTATAAAGCAGATACGGATCTCTAAAATGCTGATAAATCAGAGGACATTAAATTGCATAAATCTTTTTTGAAAAAGTGATGCTTTTATTGCTTAAATGAAATAGTACCAATAGTGGTACATAAGTTACACAGGTTACAAAGCTTTAAAGCTGTGAATACATTTCCATAAAGGAGATGCCATGAGGCTTTTTAGATCGGTGGGAGCAAGGTATGCTCCAGGACAAAAGTTGGTCTTGAAACTCCATCTTTAGCTAGCCTATCTACCGCACCATTTGCAGACCTCGGGATTTTTGCCCAAACAATATGCCATTATGTGGCGAGTTCTGCAATTTCATCACAATATCTTTTAACTTCCAAGGACACTTCATATGTGAGCTTGCCCAACCGATTACAAGAGCAGAGCCTCCTTTCACTACCAACAGAGTGCTTTGCATAGGGATAAAAGCATTGAATCCTGATAGGACAGCTCTGGTTTCTGCTTCATTGGAGGTACATTGTCCAATAAGGCCTGAGAAGATGTAATGGTCTGACCTGAACTATCTCTGAGAATAAGGGTGGGCATGGGGTCGGGTTATTTGGGTAACTTGTCCTGACCTGACCTGAAAAAAGCGGGTTTGGAGTCTCAAATCCAACCCACAGGTCGTGTTGGGTAGGGAATGTAAACCGAAGGTGGGTCGGGTCGGATTCGAGTTTACCCAAAAACCTGAACGTTTATACTATTATATCTATTTTTATTGACATTTTTTTTTTTTTGAGGAAGGTGAATACATTTTACTCCCAATTACAAGTTTTACTCCCAATGCTACTGTGGAGACCTGAACCCAAGACCTCCCGCAGCACTAACTCCCATGGGACCACTGAGCTAATGCCCAAGACCCTTTATTTACATATTTTTATAAAGGATTTTTTGTTAATTTTTTCATATTTTTTGGATTTTACGAAAACCAGTCGCATATTTACAAGACAGTTAATCCACACTCGATGCATCAAAATTACACACAGAGTGGGACTTTAATGTATCTTCCAAAAGTTGATGAGAATGTAAAGTCATAATCACAAAGAATTACACTAACATGAGACAGTGGACCTTTCAAGAATTAATCCTTGAAATCAATGTCACCGTGCACTAACTCCCTAAGTAAACCCAAGCCTAACAAAACTAAAATATTCCAACTAAATTATGAACCACACTGAACAACTCCGAGGCAAAAAAAAAAATTGGAGAAGAATGTGTGACAAATCAAATCAATAAAAACTACCTTGGCATCGCAAACAGATTTTATTGTTTCAGTCATTGACAGTGACACAACATACTGTAAAAGAGGCACAACGCGCCCATCTTCCATCTGCAATGTAAACGAGAACAGAAGGCAACCTGGAGGAGATTCCCAGACATTCTTCGAACGACCTGCACGAGCAGTATAAATGAACTAAAGATAAACGAAAAGTTGAAAGAAAGGAGCTTTGTGGCATTAAGATCACACGAGCGTTTGATTTCCACACCTCGCCCCTTGACCTGAACGTCCGCAACACAAACCGCACCAAGAGGAAGTTCACAGAAATTTCTACAATCAAGTGAGCACGAGCAATTAAGTAACACATCTTTTGACGAAATAAAACAGCCAACACTCGAATGACACTAACTGCGAAACGAGATCCTGAGTGGAGGACATTTTCGGGGACCAGAAAATCAATCGGCCAAATCGGTCGGCATGAAGCTCGCTGAGATATAATTCAATCTGAAACGGCAGAGAATTCTCCCGAGCGACCGTCTCAGAGTAAAGGGACACAGAAAGTCTCTCATCCCCAAGTTTCAAAGCGTCGCTTTTCTTCAAGGACTCGGCAATATTGTTCTCGGAAGACCCTTTTGCGCATAGAAAGAGCTGCGTCCTGGAGTTCTCTACACCTGAACGATGCAACCAGAGTAAGATAAACAACACACACGCAGATAACACTGACGCAGAAGGAGAAGCCGCGGGAACGAACACCTGAGAAAGAATCGGGAATTTGGGGTGTCTGCGAAGTTTCCATTTTCTTGTGAGCTGAAGTTGAAATCGATTTGGTTCCAGAGAAGAAAGAAATTGAGGGGCGAGAAAATCGAAGAAAGAACGATGCGGGAGAGAGAGCGTACAAAGGCCTGCATGCCACTACTAGCCTCATTTTCTTTGGGTGGGTACGGCTCCAGATCCGCTGCTAACAAAGCTGTGCGTATCAGCACGCACAGCCAATAGGGACGCACCTACACACGAGGCACGCGTGTGATGGAACGAGCGCTTTTTAGCGAAGGTTTGCGTTTAAAGTCACTTCCCGAATCCAGGGCCCGGAAGAGCAGGGACGGGGCGTGTTCGTCGCTGTTCTCAGTCTCCGCGAAGTCGCTCCCAAACCCACGCATCCTTCCACGACATTAGTGCCGTGTTCGGCTTTCAACGGTCTTTGGAGAGATCACTCCACCGGTGGTAGACTGTAATGCACAGTTTTGAAAAAGTGAGATGCGATTCCGTCTTCTTCAAAGCCGATCACGAACTTTAGTGTTTGTGAGCGGTAAAGGGTGAAGAAATTCGTTATTGGCCGACTCTGTATTCGTTAGAGGGGAGGGGGAGGGGGGGACATATTCGAAGAAATGGAGACGGTGAAAAATCTTTTGAAGCCCAAATCAAACCCTCAGCAGCAATTGAGGGAATGGCAGAGACGCCTCAGGCAAGAATGCAGAAACATCGAACGCCAAATCCGAGGTCAGGCGTAGGCACCACTCGGTTTCCTAATATTTCGAGTTTCTTCATTTCCTTTCCCCACACCTCTTTTTTGTGTATTTTCTGTTTTTGCCGTTGATTTGTCGCTTCGATTCTCGGAATCTATTGGGACTGGGTTATTTCTTGATTTGTACCTACAAATTACTGTACTCGTTTTTAATTCTATGAGGATTACGAAATTTCTCGAACACTTTTGCGTTCTGGTTTTTGCTTTCCATTTTTCAGTTTTATGTGCGTTATTTATGTTAAATTAACTCCTGTCGCTTCACTTGCGCCTTTTTGTTTTTTTTTTGTTTTGGTTTTACTTTTTGGGACATTGCTATCGACAGTTAGGATCCCTGTGAATTGTTGGATTCGGAGCTTCCAATAGCTTATTTGCGAGGAACTCAAGATATCGTGGTCTTGTTCGATTTATTCTTATTAATTGGTGTCCATTCGTCTTTTCCTATGTTGTTATATTTCTTGTTCGTTAATAAATTTGGCATTTCTGCCTGTATGAATTTGTGATGACTCTTTCTCTGCTGGGATGATTAATTGCAGATGTCCAAAGAGAAGAGAGAAACGTCCAGAAAGCAATTAAGGAGGCTGCAAAAAGAAATGACATGATCTCAGCAAAGGTATATTTTTTGCCTGTTTTCTTTCATTTGCAGACTACATTAAGCTCCTTGTTTAATCGACGAAATGTTATACTTTTACTGGGTTCGTTACTCCTGAACTTAAGCAGTACTCCTTAACTAGTAACTAATGGCATGCATCGAAGTTTTGCACTACGGTTGACTTGCTCATAGTATACTGTTATAGCAACATTTTTAAGAAGCAAAGTATTCCTAAAGCAACCTTTTAAATATGAAATCTAATGTACATATAAATGCTAATATTCTTTCCATCTTGAAAGATTGTTCAACATGTTTGACTGGAATATCATAAACATGAGGATCATTTTAAACTTTTAAAGTCTACTTGAGTGGATGAATCTTTAGAGCTCTATCATCAACAAATGATGGTAGGGAAAGTGTGTCCTACAGAGGCTTGAAGAAAATTTTGATTTGGAAAGTTCTCTAAAATTTACATTTTGTCGTTATCCTTTTCTTCTATTTGTAAGTTGTTTATCTGTCAGCTTTAGTTTTGGTAATTAATTTTTTATGTAAGAATTTCATTTGAATATATGGACAGTCACTTGCAAAAGAACTTGTGAGGTCAAGAAGAGCTGTGAACCGGCTTTATGAAAATAAGGCTCAGTTGAATTCAATATCCATGCACCTTGGAGAAAGCGTTGGTATGCTATATTTTGCCTCTGGATGTCATTCATTTAGAGCTTAATGCAACTATTAGTTTTCGGTATTGTCTTGATTTTTTTTCTCTTAGTCTTGTTATATCTATTTGCTGTTTTTTTGGTATTTTCTTGCCAAAACTGCGTAGAACTGTAGTGTTTATTATGTGCATCAAAATAGCTCTATTCCTGCAAAGAAGTCATGTTGGGCCTTAATGAGTCTGAGATTTGTTGGCTTATTATTCCGTTTTGTTTTTTGGTTGGTTTATTGGATATTTTGGTTCTTCATTATCATTTACCTGGCTTAACCAAGGCTGTATGACGTAATCTTAGTGGTTTGAGTAATAGCTCAGCGGTCACATGGGAGGATTTCCAGTGAATTTCATGGTTCAAGTCTCCTTAAGAGCATGGAGGAAGGGTTTTATTTCAATTTCACTGTTAAAAAATAAAAAACTTGGTGAACTAATTCTTCAGTAGTAGTTACTAATTCTTTTAGATTTTTGAATTCCAGCTACGGCTCGAACAGTAGGACATTTATCTAAGAGTG
Source organism: Aristolochia fimbriata (assembly GCA_019845555.1). Classification (NCBI taxonomy): domain Eukaryota; kingdom Viridiplantae; phylum Streptophyta; class Magnoliopsida; order Piperales; family Aristolochiaceae; genus Aristolochia; species Aristolochia fimbriata. The sequence continues at coordinate 4,886,516 of CM034083.1, forward strand.
CTGATGTCATGAAACTTGTGAACAATCTTATGAAGGCACCTGAAATGGCTGCCACCATGCAGGAGTTCAGCAAAGAAATGACTAAGGTAACTTTGTTTCCATTATTCTTTTCAAGGTTTATATTACTATTATTTATTATTATTTATTATTATTTATTATTTTTTCTAAATCGATTTGTGTTGTATGAGCTTGATTGAACAAGCCATTGTCCAATGTTTTACACTGTGGTTCTCTGATTTGAATTTGTTTGGATTTCTATAGAGCAGGCATTTAGGTTGTTCATTAGGGATCTGTGCTTGCGCAGTCAGGCCCATTATCTCAATTTACTTGCCTTTTTGCTTAGATAGGTTAACCAATTTTGGAAATAGGAGTTCCCCAAACTGAGTTACCTCATAAAGCGAGTCTAACACAAGCTTTGAGTCAAGGCTGCAACATTGGAAAGGAGCATGCCCCCCTCAAGACACGATTATGCCAGTGTCGACGAAATACACACATTGATAACCTGAAGATGTCAGGGTGAAGCATGAAATAACCAGATGGATGGAATGTGTGCTGTATTCCCATCTAGCATAAAAGACTACTTTGTTTTCCCTCTATTGCCATCAGCCCCTTGTGAGTCCCCATCAATCACCAAATCAGTAACACCAAACACCACAACGTTGAAGGTGAGAACAATGGAAGAGGCTACAAAGAGGGAGAACAACAAGGCTGACCATACTTCACCGTGTTCCATGCGGCGATACGCCCAGAAAAGGAACCGTCTAAAGAAGAGTCGTCAATGGAGCAAAGCACACCTCCTCGATGGTTATCAAGCACTGGAGGAAAGAAATTAATTTATCAGATTGGTGCAGCAAAGTATGAGGAATGCAAGGAGGGGGCATCATTGATGACAATATCCCAAAATTTGAAGGAAGACCAGGGCCGGTTATGTCAGGAATAGAAATTCTTGAAGAACAAAACGGTGAAATGTCCCCATCAACTACAATGAGATAGGGTGATAATATTGAAGATGGAAGAATTGGTGGTGGAAGAAAACAGAAAAAAGGAGAAGTAGAAGATGAAGGGAATTGGAAATAGGGGGGAGGGGAAGAAATGATGAAAAGATATTAGAATGTCTAAAACTTCAGAATGAAATCCAGTCAGTCAGAGTAGAATAGGAAGTTAGCAATATATAGCAATATAGGGCTTAGGGTTAAAATCAGCTGGGAAAGGCGCGAGTTTAAGATAAATTTTGACACAAATTATTGTTCTCCAGGATAAGAAGTTGGCTCAAGTAAATCTAGCATTGCTTAGATAACATTGCTCCCTTTTAACATTCAGAAGTTGTTGTTCTTGAAGTCACAGGTACATGAGGTAGAGTTTTAATTCTAGGGCGAACCTGGACTAGTCAAAGTTGAAGAAATTGTAGGAAGCTTCAAGGTTGAAGTTTTTTTTTAAAGATATGTTAGCTAACAGAAGTTGGGCACTAAGGGGGCATTTATAGTCCATGCAGCTATAGTGATAGAGAGCACTTTTGGACTGAAATGGAAGGCTTGATGGGAAGATGGCAATGCTGCATAAATGAGAAACATCCCCCAATAAGAAGCATATCTACCTCTATTTGACTTTTCAATGTTTTTTTATGCTTTTGAACTGAAAGAAATATCTCTATTGGGAAAAAGATTTACATAGTCCAACAATCATGCATATACATTTCTCTCTAAGTTAGACAGATTTCTAGCTACAAGGGAGTGGCTCTGATTTGATCCTGAAACAAATGAGAAGGTTATTGGAAAGATAGTTTCAGGTCATTTGGCTGACCATACTTGATACAAAAATTGACAATGGGGGGCAAGGGACAATTCAGGTTTGATAACACATGGCTGTCAGAGGAAGATTTCCTACCCTTAGTGGAGTGCTGGTAAAGACACAAAGGCAAGCTTAACGATGGATGCAGATTCCCAATTCTTCTGAAAATACTATTAGGATAAAATCTTGAAGTGGATTAGAGCAAAGAAGATCTCAGCTGTGAAAGAAAATAGAAAGCAAGCTCAAATTGATATGCTGGATGAAAAGGAGGAAGATAGAGGAGTAAGCATTGCCAAAGCTATGGACAGGAGAAATTAAGAAGAAAATGCAAGAACTTATACTAGAACAGAATATATTGGAAGCAAAGATTGAGGTTCAGGTGGCTAAAGGAAGGGGACACTACCTCAAAATACTTTCATGCTTATGCATCTTCCAAAAGAAGGATTAGCAAAATCGATGTGTTAGAAGTATTGAGAGCCCTCTTGGAAACTGTTCAGGCATAATAAATGAAGTTCTAACTTTCTACTCTAAATTGTGCGCTTCTGACGAGAATGTTGAGCCTTTAATTTAGGACATGAACATTGGGAAATCACTCCCATCTGAGCTGGTGCCTTGGAGAAGAATTCATAGAAAACAAGATAGTAAAAGCTGTTATGGGGTTGGCTACTGACAGGCCCCCTAGTCCTGATGGTTAAAGAGTTTTATAGTGAGGCATGGAAGTTCATGAGTTTCTTGAAAAGGAGATAATTGCTACGTTCCGAGATTGCCACAAATTTGGACTTAGATACCAGAATATGGGGGCCCACAAATATCTCTCTTATAACTAAAAAAGAAGGGTCCAAAACAATCTGAGATAAGAGGCAAAACAATTTTTTTATTTTTTTTGAGGAAAGTGCTTTGATTTTATTGATAAGATGAGAGAATTAGTTTACTTAAGGTGGGGTTACCCTCCCAGCAGTTGGTAAAAGGGGCACCCCTTCACGAGCTATAGCATCAGCAAAAGAATTGGCTGATCTGGGAATACAAGACCACTCATGGACACATGTAGAAGCTAAAGAATGGATTTCTCAGAACAAGTACATAAATCTCCAAGGGGGTGGTGAAGTTTGTCTACATCATCCAACTACATTCCATGAATCTCCTACCATGAGGACGTCGGAGAAGTGAGAGTGGAAATATCTGAGAGCGTGTAAGGAGGCATAAAAATTTCACTTTATCATTCCACTAGGGGGGTGGGGTCCCAATGTGTCGTAGAAGGAATAGACCAAGCAGTAGGGGTGGAGGCTACTACCGACCATGCTGATCGGATTATGAAGCAATCACTGTCACCTTGCTTACCATTCACTGCCAATCATTGCACCTTTCTATTCTTCATCAAGGTATCCTTCCATTGTGTGCCTTTGCTCTGCAAGATTCTCTTATTTCTCTCTGCTCATCAGGACCATGGAAGGAAAGCAACAAGAGACTTCCATAGTAATTTCCCCGCAAGGGACAAGTGAGCATGTGTGGAGCATATGAGAGTCTCCAGAGATCCAGAACCAAACAGACGGATAAGCCATGACTAAATCTTCCTCGCATAGTCACAATAAGGAGCAGGTGGACTACTGTCTCCAAATGAATATCACATGGTTACTTGCTTGGGAGGGAAGCATGTTCCCTCCTCTTACTATAACATCCCTATTGGGAATATTTCCATGGAGGGCACTCCAAATGAAAACACCTGTGGAGGTGCCGGAAGGTCCCAAGCGTGACGGCTATAGTGATGGACAAAATTCTAGGGCAGGATGTTGTAGATGGAAGCAACCTTTTCTACCACTATACTCTAAAGGGATTGGGTAATCCAGCCATGGAATTGTGGTAGAAGGTAGGTACTCAGGAGAGTGCCAATGGAGCACAAGCATATCAGCTATGTGCTGAATGGTGTCAGGTGCCATGTTAAGTCCATATACTTTCATCTTAGCTCATTTTGCTTTCTACCCCGAAGCTACCTCAAAGAGGCCGATAGTAGCCTTCCACCTTCTCATCTATTCAAGTGATTCATATCAAAATTTATCGTATTATGTGCAAATTGAGCAAGCAGTAAAAGTCTATTTGGAGAGTATTGTACAACCAACCCAAGGATATAGCGGCCCTCACTATACCCACAAATCCTTCACGCACTATCATGAAGATGAGGGGTGAGAGTGGGTCCCCTTGCCTCAATGAAATGTAGAACTTATAAGGGAAGGACTAGAATACTGAAAGATCATTCAGTAAAAATTTCACATGCCAAAGAATCTGTCTTTGAGTTAGCATCATGAATGATACGAAACCAATGAATGGTGGGGCTGTTGCATCAATGCACTTGTTGGAGGTTTCTATAATAAGGGGGGGCTCTTCTCTTCTACACCCTCCCTTGATATCTACTTCTATTTTGTAAAATTAGGAATTTATGATCCCATCTTCTCTTAATATTTTAGTACTGACTTTCATCGAGTCAAACATCGTTGTTGCCTCCTGTTAAGTTTTTTCTTATCTGACTATAATGTTGACATAACAGTCTCAAAGTAGGGGAAGTTAAAGCATAACATTGCTAAAAGTGGTGTACATAGCTATTCTGTTATCTCACAAGAATCACATCAATTCTTTACAAAATAGTTATTTCTTCCTTACTGCCTCTTTGACCATGCTCCCCTGCACCATCTAACTGGGATCCCCTCTTCTCTCGTAACTTTAAACCGAGTTAATTTATTTATAACAAGAGCTTCACACGTAGAAATATCTATAATTTACAAGAAAGGCATCATGGACATTTAGGTTGAATTATTTCTTTTCTTTGTTGGATGCTACTTATGAAGAGTCATGTATCTGTAGGCTGGGGTGATTGAAGAGATGGTAAATGATGCGGTGGATTCAGCATTAGATTCGGAAGACATAGAAGAGGAAATTGAGGGAGAAGTTGATAAAGTACTGACTGAGCTAGCCGGTGAGACTGCTGCTCAGCTTCCAGAAGCTGTTAGAAGAGAGAAAGCAACACGAGCTGCAGAGAAAGCTAGGCCATCTCAAGAGGTATAGATTTTGAAAACTATCTTCTCTTTGCTGATTAGTTAGAGACGGGTAACGTTGCTCCTTTCTTCCATTGCATTGCGCGATGGAAAATGATATGAAATTTTGGTGCAGGCTGAACCCATTGCTGAGGGAGTGGATGATGAAGAAGAACTAGAAGAAATACGGGCTCGCCTTGCGAAGGTCAGGTCATAAGCCGTTTTCAGTGGTAGGAAGATATATCTGTATTATGCAGTTGCTGCCATTCTGTCGTGTGATATAATATCCCCTCTGCTACAATTGTGAACTAAATAAAATTCTTTAATATTAACAAACTTTCTTCTGTATATTTGGCATGACATTAATCTAATCAAGCAGTTTTAATGCCAGCGAGGCTGCATACTGAGCATTCAAAATTGTAGGGTTGCTATTGTAATTTTGGAGGTTTAATTTGTGTCTGTGGTGAAAGGGTTCTATTCTAATGTTCTGTACAAAGCACTTCAAGCTCTTGGATCACATATGGAACCAGCTTCGGAAGTTGCCTTCCCATTTTAGGATATTCATTGTCGCTGTCAAGTTGTATCAGGCCTTCCACATTAAAACAGGTTTTATTAGGAAAAGGTTACATGCGACCATCAGTCGGTCGTAAGTAGATGTGATTCGCTTTCTTCTGATAGCTAAACAGCCTTAATAGGTATGAAATACCCCAGAGTGAGATCGTTTACAATAATAATAAAGAGCACGGCAGGGTGGCATCACTAAATTCTACAGCGTTGCTAAAAAACGTTCTTACTAACTGGATTTGTGCGGATTTTGGTGTTTTTAAATCATGGCATGCCTGCCTGTCTCATGTGTACCGTTATGTACAGCCTTTGTTCGCAATAGATATGGGCTCAGATATTTGCACTTGGAGGAACTTTATGGAGACAATCTCAACAGGACTTGTGTATGTAGCCTTATTACGAGTTTAAAAATTGAAGGATAATGAAAGTTGGAAAATTTACATTACCAAGAGGTAAGAACTGTTCAAACGAGCCTCTAAATGCATTCAAACCCACTGAAGAAGATAGAGCTTAAGCAAGTTTGGGCACTCATAACAAACTCATCCAAGTATCAGGTGGGACTTCCAAGCACTCCGCCCTGGGCGTAGCAAATTTGAGCCCTTATGTACCCTCTAGGCTCCAAGTACCGTCCAAGTACCCTTGATGTATGGGAATAATGCTTCTGGTTCATGTGGGTAGATATCACGGGAGGTCTTTGCGTTCGAATCTCCTAGGTGACATTAGGTGGGGTAATGGGTTTTACTTAAAAAAAAAAAAAAAAAAAATTGACTTTTTTCAGTCAAAACTACAAACAGGATTGTTGCATTGAGTTCGAATATCCTAGGAGACATTAGGTGGGTAATGAGTTTCACTAGTTCACAAAAAAAAAAATTTAATTTTTTTAAGGCAAAGCTACAAACAGGAAGCAAATAAGGTATAAGCCTAGTAACAATAGGATAAATGACTTTTCCTACCAGTCTACCAAAATGCAGTCATATCCTTAAAATCCAATCTCTCCTATATATTTAGACTCATTTTTCATAAGCATGTTTGCTAGTTTGGTAAAAGTGAACCATACTATCTCAAGATGCTAGTAATATACTTCTTTCTGTACGAGAATCATTGAACAATGTTAATGGAAATTGCACGAGAGATAACACAGCATGTTTCTTCCAACTCGAGCCAGTTAACTTCTTCAACCTTAAGGTCCTAAAAAACTCATTTATCAGGAATACTTAATGTGTGGGATTTAGATGTAATCATCATTTACTATTCGATGTCCTAATTGACAATTTCTTACAAATAATCATACTATTATTATTTAATTATAATTATCAGAGTGGCGCAGCGGAAGCGTGGTGGGCCCATAACCCACAGGTCCCAGGATCGAAACCTGGCTCTGATAAAAGAGAGAGATAAGCAGCTTTTAAATTTTATTATTTTTAGAAATCGAAAATTTTTCACTGGATTCCCATGGGCCCACGACTTGCAACATCTCCTCCACTCCAATCCTCTTCAAATTGATATACTTTATTTGGTAAATGGATAGATTCTATTTTATATTTCAAACAAATATGAAAAATAAAAAAAAATAAAAATCCGAAATTTTTTGAAAAAATCTGAAAAAAATCTAAAAAAATCAGTGCAAACTTAAATAATAAAAAAATTAATATATTTGATCTAAATCTTCTAATTAATTACCCTGATTATTAAAAAATTCACAATATAAAAATATTTAGGACTTATCTATTTGAGTAGCAAAATTACGAATATACCCTTACTAACAGGGTAATCGGGTAATCGGGTATGGAATAAGCTTATTCCATTTCCATTTTGTTTAATAAACGGTATACCCTTATTAGATGGAATAAAAAATTTCATTCCTTATACCTCCCAATTACTATTCAGACAGAACGGTATACGAATAAACTGGTAAGGTTGACAGCCCTATTTCAGGCTTTAAAGGTTAAATTATGGCTCTTTAGTATTTTTGTTTTTGAAGCTCAACCTTAGAAACTAATAGTAACTCCGCTATATATATACATGTATTGTTAACTTCCATAGCGTTGCTAAAAAGCGTTGCTAGCTGACGTCGGATATTTGTTTTTTGAAGTCATTGCTGTTATTCCCCTATAATTTGGTGTTGTTATATATGTCCAAAGTGGTTTTACCTCTGTCTTCATGAGCAAATAAAATCAAGTCAGCAAAGTTCTGATTCATTAAAGACTTATCGTTCTATTTTGTTTCCCACAACTGGTCTATTATCCAATGTCTAGCAGTCAATATTTTTTGTGGCTACTACTACGTACCATGCATCTTATTTGGGAATCCCCTAGTCAAGAACTGTGGATATTTGTATCTCTCTGACCCTCCTTGGTATATATATATGAAAAATGATGGAAACCTCTTGATCAATTTCTTCATCTAAACATTCATTTAACTTCATAATAACATTTACTAGGCCTAGCTACTATTTCCAAAGAACAAAATTACATGCTCGACATTATTCAAGTAATTGATCAAATCTCTCATTCTTCACTTAATTACCAACCAATGTGTTTTTCCTTTTGTGTTAGTTTTATATGTGAGCTTAGGTGAAAATAGACTTGTGTACCAACATCTGCAAACAATAGTTAACACTACACTTAACACTACACTTATCAAGAAGACTAGCTAATCTTAGAAATTACAAATATTGTATAGAAAAAAAAAAATAGCACACTCATAAAATTAATATTGGAACATTTATGCATAAAAAATGTTAAAATCGTGGTTGTGCGATAACTCTGACTCGAGAACCGACTCAGATGCTTGAGAATATGAGTTGGGTCTACAGAGCTAGATATATGCTCGGTCGAACGCGAGACTCGGTTACACACTCGGCCTGGTCTAACCTTGACTCGACATGGACTATCGCGATATCCATGTAATTTAAAATTGAAAAATACTTGTACTAAAAATATAATCTTTTATATCACATAACATTATCATATGACACATCCAAAGTTGTTTCTTCTTAAATGTGATTCAGGTTTATATAAAAATTAACTATATGCATGCTAAATAAGTGACCCTATATACTAACATTGACATTAATTTACAGTTGGGCAAGGTCAGTCCACTGGAGAGGAAGGGAGAGAAATGGAAGCAGCTGCAATGCCTACCTAGTAGGTGTTATTTCTTGCCAATGTAAGTATAGACATAAAACAACTTTTCAAAGTATATCCCTGGCAGGCTGCCGGAGTTAAGAATAAGCCAGCCACCTGACTTAGTCTACTTCATGATCTGTTTCTTTTCCTATTTCTTCTCTTGATGTACATCATCTTCTAACTATTCCTTCTCCTGATCACAGTAATATTAATGTGTTTAACCATTCTTATTGCAAATTGAGAGATTAGAAAGAAACATTCGATAAATTAATTAAGGACTGTTTGAGATAACTCTTTGAAAGAGTCTTTTTTGGAAACCCTAAACCCAAAACCCTAAACCCTAAATCCTAGTTCCCCCATGTTTTTTCTTATTGGGAAGACTAGTGATTCTTCTCCACTGGTTTTGATCTATTAAAAACATGATATAGTCAAGTAAAAAGTATGATCTGTATTTGGGTTTTGCATTTAGGAAGGCTACTACCAGCCAAGGCAAGCATAAGAGACATGGATTTTACTTAGGATTCTTGTTCATCTACATGTTTTATTTAATGGTTTCATACCCTTTTTTGAATCTATACATTTAATGAGTTGCTCATCTTATAATGGCAAAATGCACTTCTATTGTTTTGCAGTAGGTTGGTTTCTTGTTTCTTGGATCTAGGGAGATATTAATATACTCTCCTTGTACATATGCTTCCCCTTTTATAGTAAATTGTAAGAGATTATGATCCTAAGAAGCTTTTCCCAAGGCCGAAATCTTGTTTTATAATTAAGTAATTAAGAGCATACCTATTAATCTATATATATATATATATATATATATATATATAAGGAAAAAAAAAGCAATACGTGATTAACTGAATTTTAATTCTAAGTGCCTTATAACTAGATTTTACTTGAAAAAAAATACTTTTTCATATATAACTACCTTGGCTATATAAAGTTTTGTAAATTATCTGGCCTATATAAACTAACTAAAATACCCTTATGCTCAGGAGACCTGTCCAATTCTTATTGGCTCAATCCAGTTTATTTTCTATCTTATTACCTAAATGATATTAAATATATACAAATTATAAGGTATAATCAGTGTTTTAAAAACCGAACCAAACCGGCCGGTCCGACCCGGTTGAACCAGAATCGGAGGTCAATCCAGTTCTTATTGATTCAGCCCGGTTCACTATAATCAGGATTATTTTTGTCTTTTTTCTATAGAAATATTAAGAAAATATAAAGTATAGGGCATAATATTCAATGGTTGAACCATTGATCCAACCCGGTTCAACCAGGTTTGACCAAAATCGGACATACTACCGATTTGATGGCTGGTTCGGTTTTTAAAGCACTGGGTATAATCAATATTTTAAAAACCAAACCGGTCATCCAACCGGCTCTATGTCCGGTTTTGGTTGAACGACCGCCGATGAATATTATACACTATAAGTTACATGTATTTAATATTTTTATAAGAAAAAGTGCAAAAATAATGCTAGTTACAGTAAACCAGACCGAGTTAATAAGAACCGGACTGACCCCAATTCTGGTTCGACCGGTCAGACCGGCGCGTTTGCTTTTTAAATCGCTGGGTATAATATTCATTGGTCTAACCAGGTTTACCTGGGTTCGACCAAAAGTACTGGACCTATTTGGCTTTTAAAACATTGGTTTAAAATTAGTTCTACCGACCTAAAACTCGAGGAATTAGAGATTACAACAAAAGAATTTGGGGGGTTTCTTTAAATATTAGTAAACGATGAAAATATTTTTTTTTTTTTTTCTATATATTCAACCTTATACAGCTTAAACTTAGTACATAAAATATTTAATGGAGACTATACCTGTATATATATATATATATATATATATATATATATATATATATATATATATATATATATATATATATATTGCCCTGAGTTTAATTAGTCTGTTACTTATTGGGGTTAAAAAATAAAACTATAACATTAAACAAGAAAATACAGATTTATAGATGATTTTTCTGACTTCAACAGGTTGAAGCCTTTTGAAGTATTTTGATAATGCAAAAAGGAATGAGGAACATCAATGGCACTGAAAACCACAAACATGAGCCATCCGAAAAATTAGTAGACACACGACAGAAAAGGCCAACAGATGGCCTACTTTCTCAGTCTGCAGACCTGTTTTTCCTCCCTTACAACTTTTTTTTTTTTTTTTTTTTTTTCTCTCTTCTTCATAATATTTAAACTCTGTAAGTCTCCAACATTCATGTCATGGATTGAAGGCAGAAGCTGGCCGTGCTGTCGCATTAAAAGGGTCACTGATTTTTGGGCTTCCACCTGCCCGGCCTCCCCAAATAAAGCCATGGCTGATGCAATCACTTCACCCTCCTTCAATTCAATTTCACTTCACCATCATCCCCAGTAAATAAATAAAAAAAACAAAAAAAAAACCACAAATGCAAATGCAGAAGAAGAAGTAGAAAAGCAAAAAGCAGAGATCAGTCTCTGCAGTATTTCCCACTTCCAGTTTTGGCTCCTCCATGGGGGGTAGGCTTCTTGTCTCCGCCTTCCCTTTGCAATTCCCGTGAAAGTGATTAGAAAAGAGAAGAGAAACGGCATTGACTTGGAAACCCTAGAGATTTGTTACAGAATCCGGCTTTTCTGTATTCGTGAAAACTGCTGATCACCCTCATATACCCGGTTTCATTCTCGTCCCCTTCTAATTTGGAGCAGCACACCCCTTTGCATGGCGATTTATAAAGGATTCCGTTTCTGTGCACGGATCACACAGGCACAGACGTCTGCAGAGTCTTATACTCAGATACCCACCCTCCTTATTCTAATCACTCTAGATCAAAATGATGAACAGGGTCCCTTCTGGTAATGAATCTTATTATGTAAGAGATTCGAGTGCACATGGAGGGGAACAGAACCTGTGTAGGGGACCGCGCTCAGGTATCCGAATTCTAGCCAGGTCCAAGAGTAGTACTCATAGTAACAATTGGATTTTCACCATCGTGTCTTTGATTCATAACTACCCGAAAATCAAAATCCATCCGAATGGAATCAGGCTGACCCAGAAGATTGAAGAGATGGGTTTGATTAGATTTCCTAAAAGAAGAGGAAGCAAACGGGGATTATAGGCTGATCCGTGGGAAACCCTCTTCCTCCTGGGGAACCCTGAAGATACAAACATGTGTAGTCTGAATTGATTGGATCAATGTAGCCCTAGAAAATTTGGTGGTGTAAGAATAAGAATTTTACGGGTTGCTTTGCAGGGGGGGGGAGAAGGTGAGACTCCAGATGTCTTCGTCTCCGAAGAGGTGAAAAGGACTAATTCTTAAAAACGACAAGACATGACACGTTAGAGTACGAGGGAGCTCTTTCACCGATTTGGAAAGCGGAACCATTTACGGGAATTTGAAGCTTTAGCTGCCGTTTCTTCATTCAGACATCCCTTTTTCCCTTTTTCTTTCTCTAATTTTTTTTGGTATCGTGTTTTTTTTCTTCTCTCTCTCTCTCTCTCTGTCTCTCTCTCTTTTTTTTTTTTTTTTTTTTTTTTTCCAGCTGCTTTTTTTTTATCTCTTTTTTTTCTCCATTGCCGAACGCGCACTCCCCTGGCCTGCTCTTTTTTTCCCTCTCTTTCTTGTTCCTCGACGGCCTTCTCGAGATGGGTAGAGGGAAGATCGAGATCAAGAGAATAGAGAACTCGACCAACAGGCAGGTCACTTACTCGAAGAGGCGAGGTGGGATTTTTAAGAAAGCCAGGGAGCTTACCGTTCTCTGCGATGCCGAGGTTTCCCTCCTCATGTTCTCCAGCACCGGGAAGCTTTCCGAGTATTGTAGCCCATCCACAACGTATGTCTTATTCTTCTTCTTCTTCTTCTTCTTCTTCTTCTTGCTTTCCCTTCTTTGGATTCTTCAAATTTGTTTTTTTTTCTTTTTTTTTTTTATGTGTGTGAAATGGTTTGGAGATTTGATTGGTACGTGCACACACATTTTTTCTGGAACTAGGACAAAGAAAGTATACGACAGATACCAGGAGGTTACTGGGATCAACCTGTGGAGCTCCCACTACGAGGCAACTACTCTCTCTCTCTCTCTCTCTTTCGATCTGCAATCCTTTTGTCTCTCTCTCTCTCTCTCTCTTTCTTTACATGTATCTGAGAACTGGGTTTGGTGGCTTTTTGGGTGTGCGGGTGTAGAAAATGCAAAATCATTTGAACAAGTTGAACGACGAGAACAGCAGTCTCAGGAGGGAAATTAGGTGACTACAGATCCAATATTTATGAGCTTAACACTGAGTAGAAGCTAGCAAAATATATATATACGGTTCCTTGTATATATGTGAAACTGATCCTGGGCTGATATCTTCTTCCTCTCTTTCGGTGAAAATTCGTGGCTGTAGGCAGAGAATGGGAGAAGATCTGGATGGCCTGGAGATGGAGGAACTGCGCGGTCTTGAGCAAAATATGGATAATGCCCTGAAGGTTGTTCGTGAACGGAAGGTCAGCTCCGTCGTCGATCGTATTAACGAGAAAGACTAAATGTTCATTTCCTTTTTTTTGCACTACGTACCAAGCTTTTCTAATAACTTCATTTTCCTAATGAAATTTTAGCTTACCACAAAACTTTCTGTATGAACTGCAAGCACTTTCGAAATTGAATTGAAAGGAGAGTAACAGGATAGTGGATGGATTATGTGATCAGATGAGCAAAAAAATAGAAAAGAGTTTGTAATAATTAATAATAGCTTTTGGGTAATGGTACTGAGAAACTGATTTAACTCACTGTTGTGCTTGTTGTAAACAGTATCATGTGATCCACACACAGTGCGATACATACCGTAAGAAAGTGAGTTTATGTCACATTTTGGTCTCTCTACACATTTTTTCTTTAATTTCCAGTTCATTGCTGCTGCATCCGTTCCTTTTTCCTATTTTCTTCTATTTCCTTTTAGGATGCCTTCTCTTCCACTGTTGTACCTCATCCTGGTTTCATGGGTGCAGATAAGGAACTTAGAGGACACAAACAAAAGGTTCTTGAGAGCACTGGTAATAAATCATCACTGCCTTTAAATTTATTTTGCACTGCCATGTCTGTGATGAATAAGTGAAGGCTTGTACTTGCTACTCTTGCATCAGATGGATTCATTGATCATCTGATCGTAGTTAATTTATTTTATATGTTCAGGAAGGGAGAGACGAGAGTGGGGCATTTCTGTATGCTGATTCTAGCAGGCCCGACTGTGAATCAGCCTTTGGATTGGCTAATGGAGCCCCCCATATGTTTGGATTCCGGCTGCAACCATGCCAACCTAACTTGCAGGATGCTGGGTATGGAACCCATGATCTACGCCTCGCATAGCATATTTGTGGGGGAGGCCAATGCTAGCTTGTTGCAGCCTGCTGCAGTATGGTCTTTCATCTCAACATGAGCTAGTTTATGATGCTGACAATCATAAAATACCAAACTTTTTCGAGGTATTTGTTAGGAAAGTAGTACTCTTTTAAGCTGCATGTGTTGTGTTTCAGACTCTCATATATATGCACTAGCATTTACATTTTTAATAATTAGATGATCTTGTTGTTGCTTCATATATATGCACTATCAAAGAACATGTCTTATATATATATGCTTGTGAGATTTTGGTTTATGGGAGGAAATGAGACTGCTATTCATATCCACAGGCTAGCTAGCTAGTAAGGTTTCAGTAATTGAGGAAGGTTTTGCAAACCTCATCCCATTTTTATCTTTAATCCCCAAACCTATCCCCATTTAAAACCCATATCATGTATTTCAAACCTTACCCCATCCCTATCATCATAACTCATGATATCATACTTTTCCCTTTACCTCACTCTATATCTTTGCCTCGTCTCCACCCTTATTTCATATTTTTTTATGGCCTTGTATCCATCTCATCTGGTCTCCATCGTTGTTACTCACCCAAGACGCGGGATCATTCCCTGGCACTAGTGTCTCACTCCATTGTTTGCCATATTAAACCCCTGTCTCACTCGAATGGTCGCCATATAAAAACTTCATGGTCAGGCTCCTTGCTCTACAAGAAATTCGATATGTCCTTATCCCCACCGAAAATCCAAAAGTATTCCTATTCCCAGATGAAGTCCTAGTGTATCCTATCCCCAAACAAAATCCAATGTGTTCCCATTCCCAAACAAAATTCAAATGTGTTCCTATCCCAACCTGAAAGTCTGAAACCCAATGTGTTCTTCTTACTACCCATCTCTAACCTGTGTGGTAGAATTTCATTCCTGGCTTTGGGGTTCTCGGGTTGGATTGAATCGGGTTCCTCGAGAAACATGACCCAGTGCCAACCCTCTCTCTCTCTCTCATTTTCTCTCTCTCTCTCTCTCTCATTTTATATATATATATATCTCTATATATATCTCTCTCTCTCTCTCTATATATCTCTCTATATATCTATCTCTATATATCTCTCTATATATATATATATATATCTATCTATATATATATATATCTATATCTCTCTCTCTCTCTCTCTCTCTCTCTCTCTATAATATCTCTCTCATTTAATCTCTCTCTCTCTCTCTCTTCTCATTTGCTCTATCTTCTCATTTTGCTCTCTCTCTCTCTCTAATAATAATAATTCATATTGCTCTCTCTCTCTCTTCTCATTTGCTCTCTCTCTCTCTTCTCATTTGCTCTCTCTCTCTCTTCTCATTTGCTCTCTCTCTCTCTCTCTCTCACACACACACACACACACAAAAAAAGAAGGCATTTCAAAAAAACTGAAGGAAGATGGTGCCAAAACATTTCACTACCTAATGATACAGCTGCTGTTATTAGAGCGTATAATTAATAGTCCGAAGGCTTTTTGATCTCTGAAGGAAATGGCCTTTTTTTGTATCTAACTTCATTATTGTCGTCATGCACAATTGATCATGTCAAATATTCACCATGCATTTTATGATCTGTTTATGCCTGGCTCAGTGAAGAAGGTGGAAAACAAGAATATACTTCACTTTTGCCTCAAGAAGGGCATTATAGTTGCATCTAGAATTAGCCATAAACTCAAAATTAAGTCTGTTTCCTATAATATATACTTTCTCACATATATGGTGCATTGATCCTATAATCTATACGATCAACTGCATTTTTAAATCAATCTGGGTAAAAAAATTAAGGGATTAACCTAGATTGGTCAACGGTGGAACCATATATAGGTCAAGGACCGAAATTCGATCTAATTCACGAGGATATTTGAAGAAGTGCCTGACTCGTTAAAAAGTTACTTGACCCTTGCCATTGCCATGTAGTAATCTTTTACTGTCTTGAATTCAAATGAGAAGGAGAAAAAAAGGGGGAGATTTAATTTATTCTGAGCTCTGGGACTATTTGTTAGAGATTTATTGTTGGAAGCAATTAATACTCAAAAGGGAATGTGTTGAAGTATACCAACGAAGTTGCAAGCAAGCAGTGCAATCACTTCGTGCCCCTTTCACTCGCTTTTGGGGGTCATCGCCTAGGTAACAAATTCAGGCTTGCCTTCCTGGAAGTACATGACTGAGTTTGTGACGAGTTTATGATACGTCAAAATTAAGCACAAGAGGCATCTTATTATTCTTAAGATGTCCTTTTGTTTTTTTCAGATATGGCCAATAGGAATTGTGAGGATCCGAACCCTGTATCCCAATTACATCTTGTTACTCCCATCGTCGTGTTACTCCCAATCGTGTTATAATTAAGAAAGAGGGAATAGAAGATAAAAATCCTTCCCTCCCTCCCTCTATTTTGAACTTCTCAGATAAAAATCTTTTATGTTAGTAACTTAAAAGATTCAGTATCAATTACCAATTATAATTAGTAGAAACATCTTCTAAAAAATGGTATTTTATATAGTCCATAGAGTCCATATTTTGAGAAAAGCTACACAATGTCATTTGCAGAGACTTAACAACATGCAGTTCTTAATAATATTAAGTCTAAGAAATCCTTGGACACACCTGTAAACAGAAATATCAATTGATCTTCTCAACAGATCAAACAAATGTTTTGTTTTTATATGAATTATATCAGACACCACCATACAAGTAATAATACACAAGCAAAAAAATGAACTCTAATTCATCAACAACAACCTAAATTAGTCGCCACCGGATCAAACCCAAATTAAGAAACCAGCTCCTGCGAAGGGGGATCAATGTCCCCGGGAGAAGACGCCTCGGTAGCATCAAAGGAATATTTTCGGGCACACCTCGGTAACGTTGAAGATGGCCTGAAAACTTGGAATGTTAAGAAATTCTTACAATGACAGAGCTGGTTTCGGCTCTAATCGCCTTTGGCCGGTTGCACGCTCGTCATCTGGTGAATGGATCGATCGACAGCACTTTCACCCAATCGCCGACTGCAAAAAAGAGTCTGAACTGTATAATAGAGAGACGAATCAGTAGATCCAAGCAAACAAAAACACAGAGAGAGCCCCGGAGATCCACTTCCATTCCCAAAGAGGAACGATACGGGGCTAATGTAAGCAGCCGCTATTGAAAAATAACACACAACAGCATAAAAAAGAGTCTTTTTTTTTTCATAACATTTCATTAAAAATAAAATTTAAAAAAAAAAAAAAAAACAGAGAGAAAAATCTGCATCCAGCGTGAAAAGGGAGGAACTACTGTAACAGATCCATCGAAATAGCATACAAAGAGGAGGTAAGGGGCACAGGTAGGAAAGGAGAGAAACAACTTGAGATCATCGGAATGCGAGGAATCGGCAAATCGAAGTCCGAGAAGGCACATAAAAACGCCTTTTTTCTTCCCAGCAATGAAAATACGATTTACCGGTTCCTCCATTCCGAAAACCTCCAAAGATGCATCGCCCCCCTTTCCGTGTACCCATCGTCTTCGACTTCCAAACTCTCTCCAGTTCCCTGTATGAAGATCCGTTAAGCTTTCTAGGGTTTTCGCTCGTAAAGCTTCCGCTCTTCAGATTAAAAAGACGTACGATAAGGAGCCCAATTCTATTGGATCCAAATAATTCGAATTTGGGCTTAGGGACTTATATTTTTTATTTGGGCTTATTGATTTGAATTTGGATTTGGGCTTATTGATTTGGATATCCAAAACATACCCAAAAAGCTTTCTAGAAGCATGACTGGCTCTCACAGAAGGTGAATGAGTGACAAAGATTAGTCTCACATAAATAAACGAGTAAAAATAATCTCGTTTTGAGGTCTTAATTGAAATTATACTACTGTGTAAACCGTGATTTGGGCATCGGGTCGGGTTCTCAAAAAAACCCGACCCGACCCATCCAAAAATATCGGGTTTGGATTCCCAAATCCAACCGGCGGGTTGGGTTCAGGTTTGGAAATGCAAACCCAACCTAGGTAAGTTGGGTTTAAAAATAAAAAAAAATTAATGTTAATATTTTATAACTTTTAATATTTTTTATCAAAGACAAAGTACCCCCAAATATCGTTGCCATGAACTCGGTCAACTCGGCCGAGTTGGACCAATTTGACACAGATTTTTCGACCCAAAGTTGGTTGTTTCCGAGTCCTAGTTGCACAGCCATGCTTAATAAATAATATATGCTATTCTTATTTTGCATAAAAATAACTTTTTTTATTAAAATTGAATATGGGACTAAAAGCATTCATGGTACATTGATAACCAAGGTAGATATTGTTTGGTAGAATTTACTCACACATATTTACAAAGTTATATAAATGAACTGGAAGGAGATATTAGACTTGACCTTTGGGAGCTTAAAATAGATAAGACTTGGCCCTTCTTTTGGACTCTAAATTCTTTCCAAGGGTCTACATATTCTTGTGAGGCACATAGGCACAAGTATAAGCATCAAAATCCTTAAAATGTTGATGACACCTTCCAAGGATCGTTTGATCCCACTTTGTTGTTGTTGTCATGGCTTTCATCAAAACCCTTTCTGTCTTTTCAGTTCCCATCTGTCCTTAAGTTTCAAATATGAATGTAGCTATTATTAGTTGGAGCTGAGTGGATATATACATGGTGCCATGGTGGTCGAATTCCAAACAGTTTTGGTAGGAATAAAGTTATTAAATGAGAAATGTAAGTTCTCTACCCCTCCAAGAAAAAAAAATTTATTTAGAAATAATATTAACAAGCACCATCAGCAGAAAAAAAAAAAACATGACAAAAATACAAGTAGGAGAAATTTATTATTGACTATTGAATATTATTGTAGATGCCAAAGTTTGGTTGGCCCATCTACGGTAAGTCCATGTCATTTATCGATCCATCATCCGATCATCACAGGCTCACTGGTGGCCTACTTTCTAAACTTCAGAATCACAATTCATTGCTCATCGTGGGGCCCATCAATTCATCACATCACCAGCCATGTTATCATCTCGTCAGCACCAGCTCATCGCCACCAAGCTATCGTTAGCACCAACTGGCTCCACTCAAACAACTACCAAGTTACGATCGCAAGAAAGACAGAAATGGTAAACCTCTTTGTAAATCCTCATTCAGTGGATCGACTGAGGAAAAAGATGAGCGCCAGTTCTCACTGCCTCCACCAGTAAAATAGGATCGATCACTTTTCTGAGGATCGACCTCCAAACGTCTCAAACTCATCTGGCTACAAATAGCCAGAAAGCTCCACCGAAAAGGGGAAAAAGTTTCCTAAAGAAGAAGCATTATCGCACCAGAGGTTTTAGCTTTCGTCAATACGTCGGAATTCACACAATCTACCGAAGAAGCTCTACACATTCACTGGTGATGTCAACATGCCAAAAATATAGAACACAAATACTTTCGCCCGGCCAACTACATCCGTCGTCGTTCGTACACATTCATTCGGAGACTCGAAAGCCGTCGCCAACTCGCAGAAAGCAGCAACTTCATTAACCAACCTATTGAGATTGAATTAGAGGAAGTATAAGAGATCGCACCCATATAATTTCCCAATTCACAAATACTACTTATAAATTTCTCTGCAACTTTTTTGAATTAATCAATCGGTCGTGCCACTTCACGGACCGGAGGATTTTTGTCGCTACAATTATACCTTAAAATTTATGTATATTTTTATGCACCAAAATGTGAACGGCCCAAATGCGACGAGCCCAAATGCCCATCAATCCAGCAATCGATCGTCGTGGGTTGGTTCCGTCGATTTTAGAAGTCACCTGTCGCAGCCCATCGCCACACCCATTCATCTCACCACGTCATCGATATAGTCAACGCCCCACTCAGCAATAAGCTGCCGCGTCAGCAACAGTCAGCAGCCATGTCACGATGCCACTCAACTTAGCAGTTAAACAACCAAGTCTGGTCGCCAACGGCAGAAGCCAAGAAAAGATGTTTGTGATCCTCATTAGAGGGATCCAACTGAGGAACTCCCAGTCTTCCTCCCATCTCAACAACAACAGCAAAAAGGGGATCACGATCCCCCTTCTAAGGAAAGAACTCCAACAACTAGACAGATTCGGCTACAAATAGCCAAAAAAGCTCTGTCGCAGGGGTTGGAAAACCTTGGTTCGAAAATCATTCGTCGAGAAATACTCTCACACACAGAGACACTTTCGAGCCGAAGAAGTTAAGTAACTCGCAATTCGTCGATATTAATCAGTTCGACCGGAGCAGCTCTACACGTTCGCCGGCAACGTCAACAAGTCGATACACGCGGAACACAAATACTTTCGTCCGATCGACCAAAGTCGTCATCGTTCGTGCACACTCATTCCAGGACTCAGATTTTGACGACAACTCGCCAGAAGCTTAAACTTCATAAAATTCACACGGAGATCGAATCAGAGGAAGAATAGGAGATTGTACTCGCATTCCTTGATACTCAAATACAAATTGTAACACAAATTTTCTGTCGCAAATCGAATTACTCTCTCGGTCGCGCCTCTTCGCGGACCAGGGGATTTTCAGTGAAACAATATTTAATATTTTCTTATGTAATAAGACCAAAGAAATGCCTTAGTTGTGTTGATTTACGGTGAATCAGACCGACCTCTAATTCTGGTTCAACTAGGTTGGACAAGCCGGTCCGGTCCAGTTTTTCCTTTTACATTTGACATATTTAATGATATCAATAACTTCTTTGAAAAGTATATAGCCATCATGCCTTACATTTCTCAATTCTTTTGTTTTGGGTTGAAGCTTCAAAGTGTTCTTATTATCTTTAAAATTATTACAATTAGAAAAAGGAAGGGAATGTAAGTAGTGAGGCATATATATTAATGCCTAACCCAGATCCCCAATCATTCACTTAGGCATGTTCTACCTAAAACCTTGTGGATTAGATTATTGCATTTAAAATAATTTGGTCAGAGAAGAATAATAAATAATAAAAGTTTGAGGAGATGAAGGGACCGTGAATGTGAGATAAAATAGGAAGGGCCCCCTGTGGATGTTGGAGATGTGAGGAAGAAGAGGATCAAATGGCATCCCCCCTCAAAAATTTTTTTTTTGTAGGGAGGGGACAATAAAAAGATAAGGGGGAGAGAGGGGGGCCATGCCCCCATCCCCCCCCCCAAAACATTTTTTAAATATAGAGTTAGGCGTATAAGCCACCTTACCCACCAATTTTAAAATACTTAGAGATAGATTAGGGAAATATATATATATATATATATATATATTATTACCCATTATTATTTTAAAATATGAAGAGATATTTTTAGATTATTATTAGAGAGAGAGAGAGAGAGAGAGAGATTAGAGAGAGAGAGAGAGAGATAGAGAGAGAGAGAGAGAGAGAGAGAGAGAGATATTTTAGAGAGAGAGATTTTTATATTATTTTTTTTAGAGAGATTATTTTATTATTAGAGATTAGAGAGATATTATTTTTTAATATTTTTTTTTATTTTTTTACATATTTTTAGATTATTATTTTTATTTTTTACATTATTTTATTAATATTATTTTTATTTTTACATTTATTTATTATTATTTTAGGAGAGGGATTAGAGGGGGGGGATTATTTTTAATACAGAGGGCGAGATATTTAGGGATTAGGGAGAGAGGGGGGAGGGAGAGAAAGAGAGAGGGAGAGGGAGAGGGAGAGGGAGAGAGAGAGAGAGAGAGAGAGAGCAAATGAGAGCAAACGAGAGAGAGCAAATGAGAGCAAATGAGAGCAAATGAGAGAGAGAGAGAGAGAGAGAAAGCAAATGAGAGAGAAAGAGAAAGCAAATGAGAGCTAATGAGAGAGAGAGAGCAAATGAGAGAGAAAGAGAGGGAGAGAGAGAGAGGGAGAGAGAGATAAAGCGTAAATGAGAGAGAGAGCCCTTTTCGCTTTTGTGACGGCTCACACTAGTACAGGTAGCCCTCTTCATAGATCGCCCCGTCCGAGACCTACAGATGACCCACTCTATGATGACTTTCACTCTGGACCAAACACATGACATGGAGTCTGCTCTGATACCAAATGTTACGCACCTAGCCAATATTCCAAAAGCTCAAATGCTGATGGAATAAGGAAGGCTAGGTACATAAATCAAGATCGTAGCAGGGGGAAAGTAACCAAGTAGGCAGGAGGACAATGAAGAGCTTAAACTTTTTTTTTGAGTGGAATAAAAAAATATAAATATTTTTATCTAAATTTTAAACCAACCGGGTTGAGATTCTCTGCTCCGCAAAGGGCAAAGAGTCTCTAGAGCAAGTCCCCCACAACGTGCCACCTAGTGGTGCTTGGGTCTGTTGGGGCCTACCGAGGTAAAAATTCAGACCATCCCTACAAAAAATAGTAGGAATTTCCCATGTGTGTAAGTCAAATTGGCCTCTAGTTTTGGTTCAACCGATCTGATCCAACTTTAAAACAAGTGTATGCTTTATGCATTACGCCTACTTCTCTCTCATCTCTGCTTCGTCCTGAAATTGGAAATCCATCCCAACCAGACCCACTAAATGTGGGCTGGGTATGAGTTTTCACCTCCTACAACTGAGGAACCCGCCCTGACCCAACTTTCTTAAAGCAGGTTTAGGTTTGGGTTTTTTACCTATGGAGCGGGGATGAGTTTTCAATAGAAAACTCGTCACGGATTTGGGACAAAGGGTTTTGCCCTTAAAACCTGACCCAATCTAAATTTATGTAGGTTAATCTCGAGTTGTTCCTTTGATTTAAACTTAGGCGAGTTTCAAAAGTTATGTTACCTCTTCTCTTCTCCGTCTTCTATTCTCTCTCTCCCTCCTCTCTTCTATTCTCCGTCTCACTTCTCTCTCCGCCCTTTTTCTCTTCTCCATATCCCTCCTATCTTCTCCATGTTCTCTTCTCGTCTCTCTCCTCTCTTCTTCCTCTCTTCTCCGTCTCCCTCCTCTCTTCCCCATGTTCTCCGTCTCCCTCTTCTCTTCTCCATGTTCTCCGTCTCCCTCTTCTCTTCTCGTTCCTCTTCTTTTTCTCTCTTTCTTTTCTTCTTTATTTTTTCTTCATGAAAGATGGTCGCAGAGGTTTGGAAGAGGAGCAGCCGGGGCGGGTTTCCACGAGTCGGGTTATGGGTTTTGCCCCGCGGGGCAAGGACGGGTTTCGATTACAAACCCGTGGGGCGGGTTTTTGCGGGGACGGGTTACCCAAATATTTCACTGGGCGGGGACGGGTTTCCAAAAACCTGCCTCGCCCCCCCTGTTACCATCCCTATGTAGAGCTTATGCTCTCTTTCTCTCGTATGCTCTCTCTCATATGCTCTCTTTCTCTCGTATGCTTTCTCTCTCTCTCTTGAATGCTCTCTCTCTCTTGAATGCTCTCTCTCTCTCGAATGCTCTCTCTCTTGAATGCTCTCTCTCTCTTGAATGCTCTCTCTCTCTCGAATGCTCTCTCTCTCTCTTGAATGCTCTCTCTCTCTTGAAATAAGATTATATTGGTTTAATCAATTTTGTAACCCAAGTGGAATCAGTTTAATTGTACCACGGCGCAGTACTAATTATACCTATTTGCATATATGATGAATACAAGATGTTGCGTAACCAAAGTTTAAAAAATTTAATAAAATTTTAAAGTAAATACTAAGTCTATGTATATACATATGTAAACTTTGATGATTATAATAAAATTTAAGAGAAAAAATGCAAAAGATACTTAGACATAGAAGACATATATATACATGTCGATTTTAGTGTATTAGACCAATACAAGCTTAATATATAATAGTTTAGTTACTATGTTTTTATAATTTATGAACCAATGTTTTAAAAACCGAACCGGCTATCCAACCCGCGCTATGTTTGGTTTTGATTGAACACGGTTAGACTAGGTTGGACCATTGAATATTATACCCCATACTTTACATATACTTAATACTTTGATAAGAAAAAAAGGCAAAAATAATGTTGATTACAGTGAACAACAGGTCTGAATCAATAAGAAACGTAGTGGTCTCCAATTTTGGTTCAATCGGGTTGGACCGGCCAGTTTGGTTCGGTTTTAAAAACACTAGTGCGAACCCCATTTTAACCAAAAAAAAAAAAAAAAAAAAAAAACTCATTGAA
This sequence comes from Aristolochia fimbriata, assembly GCA_019845555.1. Classification (NCBI taxonomy): domain Eukaryota; kingdom Viridiplantae; phylum Streptophyta; class Magnoliopsida; order Piperales; family Aristolochiaceae; genus Aristolochia; species Aristolochia fimbriata. Next base: position 4,910,467 of record CM034083.1, read on the forward strand.
TCAATTGGACCAAGTGGAAATGGAGAAATATGGTGTACAGGTGAGCGAGTCCCCGGATGGTGGTGCATCGCTTTCAAGGGATTTGAGGAGGTGAAAGGGAGGTCTTAATAATGCGCTTGCTAGTTCCACACAATTCAAACACTGAAGAGAGGAAAATGATGAGAATGTGGAAGGAAGGAAGGCTTAAAAGGGGGTATGTACAATGTCACAAACACTTACTCTTTAGTAATAATAATAGTAAAATCTTACTTTTTTTTTTTTTTTTTTTTTTTTTTTTTTTCCTAAATCGGTTGGGTCCGGTTCAGTTTTAGAAAATAAAGAATTGGGTCGGGGATTTTTTTTTTTTTTTTTTTTTTTGGATGTAAGTGTTAATAAAGAGTCAGTTAACCCTCATTAATCACAATTAATTAGTTTGAAGGAAATATGGTTGCATTATTGGTGACCCTTTGAATAGGAGTTTGAAAGATTGGGGGGGGGGGTGCAAGTTGAGGGGATGCAGGGGGGTTGCACTTGGCACGCGTGGGAGTCACTGGCCTCCGCGACGACCGCGAGTTCCGGGTGGGGCCCGGGGGCGCGCGAGTGGACTGGAGGGGCCGCGTGTACTTTCGGACGGAGGCGAGGAGAGTGACGGGGGAACGTTAACGTCACACGGGCGCTCGGGCGAGTGCGTCCTGTGACGCGACAGGAGGGCGATGTGCTCCCCGCTTTTGGTTTTTGGAATCGATCTGCTTTCGGCGTGTGAGTGTGCGTGTAGCGTAAGTGAGGGGACGTGGCGCCGGATTTTTTTTTTTTTTTTTTTTTTTTTTTTAAGTAACAAAAAAAAAAGAGTAAAACTGTCTACTAAGTGTGTTTTTGGGAATATTTTTGAGTCGTGGTAACTTTAAGAGTATTTTTATATTTTAGTTCCGTTTGAGAAGTCACGCTGTTGATTAGTGGGACGTATAAGAGAGTCAGTCCAGTCAAGCCCCTCTTCCAATGCCTTTTAATTTGTCATTGCGTTGGATTGCCCTCGTTCCAACGACAACAACAGTTGGGACAAATAAAATTCAGATGTGATAGTGTATGCAAGTGAGCATGTGAAAATTATTTCGTATTTTTTTGTTAGTGATAATATTTTATATATCGTATCGTAATCTGGTTCGTTGTACTATTACTGTCCTTGCACCAAACCGATACAAACCATTTTTTTTCTCTAATTTTTTCGCTCCCTGCCCTCTCTCTCTCTCTCTCCTCTTTCTCTCTCTCTCCTCTTTCTTTCTCTCTCTCCTCTTTCTCACTCTCTCTCCTCTTTCTCTCTCTACCATCTCTTTCTCTCTCTCCTCTTTCTCTCTCTCCTCTTTCTCTCTCTACCATCTCTTTCTCTCTCTACCATCTCTTTCTCTCTCTACCATCTCTTTCTCTTTCTACCATCTCTTTCTCTCTCTACCATCACTTTCTCTCTCTACCATCTCTTTCTCTCTACCATCTCTTTCTCTCTCTACCATCACAATAATTCCTGGCAATAATATCTTAGCAGGAATAAAACTTAATAATAATCTTGATGTCGACAATATTTCTCTCTACCATCTCTTTCTCTCCTCTGCCATCTGGCAATAATATCTTTATCGACGGCATTTTGCGGAATAATGACAATAATAATAACGCGGAGTAATGGCTCTCTGCCATCAATATTTCTCTCTCTACCATCTGTTTTGCCAGGTCTCTACCACGCCCTTTCTGCTCTCAACCATCTCTTTGACATGCTTGATGGCAATATATGCGCATGTTTTTAAATATGATGCTGTTTTCCATACTTATCTTATATGTCTGCCTCAATACCATCTCTCTGCCCATAAACTTATATACGTCTTGCCCATAAACGTGATAGCATATTTTATACTTAACATAACTTATATACCAGTATAACTTATTAGTATAACAATATATGGTAACTTAATATATAGTATATGTCGTTACTCTTTAATATGGTGCCTCTTTTTTATATATAAGCCTCTCTGGCATTTTGGCACGTCTCTGTGCTTGTCTCTCTGTATTGCCTCTTTTTCTCTGCGTACTCTTTGTCTAAGCCTCAACAGACCTTGATCGGTGGGGCCACTTTTCGGTGGGTTTCACATGTATATACATAGATCGAAACACGGTCATAAATATATGGCGATTTTGTACGTCTCGTCATCAATAATATGCAGTGGCATGACAATAATATAACATCGTCTGGTATGTTTTGATCTCGTCATCAGCTGGACTGGCGTGATCGGGTTGGGTTACGCTATCGGTGGGTTGCCACGGCCCTGCTATCACCCCACTACTTGTCACATTGCTAGCATCACATTAGCATCACATTTTCTTAGCATCACATTTCTTAGCATCACATTCTTGCATCATTCTGCTCACATTCTGTCACATTTAGCATCATTGCACATTCTGTATATTCTGTATCACATTCTGTATCATTCTGTATTTTATTCTGTATCACATCACATTCATCACATTCACCATACATTCTGCATCGGCCCTAGCATCATTCTGCATCATTATCATCATTTCTGCCTCCATTCTTGCATCCTCATCACATTGCGCATCACATTCTGCCTCCCCTTCTGCCTCATTCTGCCCTGCCCCTCTTTACGTCTCACGGATCCAGGTTGCAGTGGGACTCAGTCCGTGGCGTGGTGGGTTACCTGGGATTTCCCCACCATCTCTCTGATAATATTTCCCCTGATCTCAAGCCCCTCCCTCAGTCTCAAATGCCGTCTCTCGTATATCTTTGTCTCTCATTACTCTTTGTCTCTCTGGACCAGGTTTGTAATGCTTGGGACTTCACTCAGGTCAGTTGCTTGATCTTGGCGTGGGACCCCACACGCCTCTGAGGGGATGGGATTTCCTGTACTCTCCTAATCTTCTGGATCTCCCCTCCAGCCTCCCCTCCATGGCCCCCCTCCCTTGCCTCCCCCAATTTTGCCTCACACGCTCTTTCATCGCACATAAATGCATAATCGTAATGCATAATGCATAATGCATCGTCATAAATGCATAACCGCATAAATACCTCAAGCGTCACATCATACATAATCACATAAATGCATCAGGTGCGTCACATGCGTCACATCATAAAATCATCGGGCATCATCGGGTATCACATCCTCGGTATCATAATTTTATAATACATAGCATCATCTTTTTTATCGTGGTCATCATCATAAACATCATCGGTGACATCATAATTTTGCCTCCCCCTCAAGCCCTGGGTCATCACATCCCCCCTCAGGCCTCCCCCCCTCGCCTCCCCTCAGCCTCCCTCAGCCCTCCCCCTCAGCTCCCTCAGCCTGCAGCCCCCCTTCCCCTTCCCCCAGCTTCCTGTTCCCCACGCCGGATCCCCCCTCAAGGGTGCCCCTCAGGAGGGGGCTGGGCGAGTGGGGACAGGGGGCAAGGGGGCAGGGTTGGGGGTTGGGGAAGGAGGGGACGGGCGGTTGGGGGAGTTGGGGAAGGAGGGAGGAGGGGGGAAATTCTCATTTTCACCCTAAGGTGTGGGCCCCACGCGTGATTGCGTGTCGCTCGGAGGGATCCTTGGAGCCCGGATCCACTAGCCAAATTGCAGCGTGGCCAAACGAATCACATGGCGCCACCTAAGCCCCGCACGGGCGAATCCGTGTCTGGGCGCCCCGTGATTGGCTTTGGCCACGCTGCAATTTGGCCCGTGGATCCGGGCTTGCAAATTTGAGCCCTATCTCTATGCACTCTATCTTCACCCTCTTTTTCTTCTACCCTCTTTCTCTTTACGCCCTCTTTATCTCTCTACATGCTTTGTCCCTCCGCCCTCCTCTATGAGAAGCTGGAATTTGAGCAAGATTAGAGCAACAAAGAACACTCAAACTAAATTTGAATATAACCCGACTTTAAAAACCCAAAACTTGAACTAGTAAAAAACCCAAACGGATTTTTAAACCTAAATTTTCCAAACTTAAACCCGACCTAACTCGTCCAAAATCTGACATGTTTAGTAAAACCAACCCGACCCAATAAAAACCCTCATTTTCACGTAATAAATATAAAAAATAAAATAATTTTAAATACAATAAATAATTATCCTGGTTGATTTTCAAACCCAAACCCGACCCACTAGTTGGATTTGAAAATCTAAACCCGAGATTTTCGGGTCGGATCGGGTTAAGGGACCACTGCCCACCCCTATCCTGAACTTCAAAGGACCCAACATGAACTTAAATGAGGTGCTTGACTTGAGGCCAGCATGAAGTACTCATACTCTTACCCTCACAAATATAGAAACTGGGGACACATGAGCCTTGTCCACCTCTCATATTAAAGCTTTGACTCCCCTTTCTTCTACTTTTTTTTTTTTTTTTTTTTTTTTTTTTTATTTTTAATCTGGATAAATCAAATGCTTAAAGAGGGTTTGTGGATAATTACGACACCTGTTCCAACTCGGACTTATAATTGATGAAACTCCAAGTTACCGTTCTAGGTTTTGAATTTTGATAGTCTCTCCTAGTACTGAATTTACATAGAATATATTTAAATGCGTATAGGTTTTTCTTAATGAATCCTTAATGACGACGTGGTACATATATGCCAAAACCGCAAGGTTACCATAATATATGTAGGAGAATATAAGGAGGTGTACAGATTTATGAGTTCTTTTAAAAACAAGCACGAGGATCTCAGTACAATTGTATTGATGCTCGCCTTATTCACAACAAGTCTGGAAGTACAACGTAAATAGATAATAATGACAAATCTATTGTTTTGAATTTCGATGGTCCTCTACTATTAAATATGAAAGAGAAACATCCAACCTCACAAATCATAAAAGAAACATACATGTATACAAACATACCGATTCTACCCAATTGAACCAGAATTGGAGGCCAATCCATTTTTATCGACTCGGTCCGTTTGCTATAAAATCAATACAAGTGAAACTCTTCTTTACTCTTACCAATTTCTATCACTGCTATGGAGACTTAAACCTGGTTATTTAGTCTTACTAACTCTTATAACTGCTTATCACTACTATGGAGACTCAAACCTCTTTTAGTGACCATGAAAACTCAAACTTGGGACTTTTCGCGGCGATGACTCGAATGAGACCACCTGAGTTATTGTTGCACTGAATATTATACTTTATATTTTTTATATATTAATGTTTTTATAAAAAAAAAAGACAAAAAATAATAAAGATTTAATTGAGATAAGACAATTTGGTTCGATTTTTAAAACACTGTTATAAAATAACCCTTTTTAGTAATCTCTAATGTGGATTATTACATGATTCTAATAGCCAAATTAAGAGAGTAATTTTTTTTTTTTTTTTTTTTTTGGTAAGGGATGGTGACGAGTGAGTTACTGAGCGAGAGAGGGGGTTGGAGTTAGTTAACATTGGGATTTGTGGCGGGAAGGAGGCCCTAATCTACTAATCGCGGGCTCACGGTCATGAACGTTTTTATTTATTTATTTATTTTGATAGTTTCTCTCTCTTCCGGTTTGCCCCAGAAAAGAAAAAAAAAAAAAAAAAGAGAGAGATTTACGTGGGGTGGGGGGTGGGGGGTGGGGGTTACTTTCTTTACTTTCGTCTTTGTCTGAACAGAGAGACGCAGAGAGTGAGGCGGAGGAGGAGGAGGGACTGGAGAGAGTCAACCCTCGGCGCCCAGCACAGGGCTCGAGAATTCGACAGACAGAGACACAATTATTGGGAGTCGCAAACATCATTCACCCAGCAATTCAGCTCTTAAATACAATACGCCCTCTTTATTTTTTTTTTTCTATCTTCGATCAAAATCTTTCTTTCGTTTCATTCTTTCTGTTAATTAATTTCTCTCTTAGACTAAACTGCAGGTCGTAATGGAACAGAGAAGGGGAATTTTGAGAATTTTTTTGAGAATTTGAGAATTGGGATTTGAGAGAGAGAGAGAGAAGGGGAATTAAATGAATAATGAGGGAGGCCAAAAGGCGTATGGCACGCGGCCCGAGTTGGGGCGCGGCGGTGATACTCGTATACGGCGCGATTTCAGGCCGGCGCCGGAGACGAATATAAAAAAAAAAAAAAAAAAAAGAGCAAAACGCAACGGAATTAAGGACAGTAAAATAATGATAAAAAGCGGGAGATGTGAGAATACGAGGTGAGTGAGGGTGAGACAATGAGAGCTGAGAAAGAAGTGGGAAGAAGAGGGGACTGTCTTTGGAAAATCCCACTGAAATACACACAGAGATACAGACCGGAGAGAGACGCAATCAGTCACCGACCGCGTTGAGTTTTTTTTAAATATATATATATATATATATATATCGTCTCTGAAAAAGAAAAAAAAAAAAAAAAAAATGGGGTGGGGATCGAGGAATTCGCCTCTTTTTCCACAAAATCTTTCACCGGTTTCCAAAACAGTGCAATCCGATCGCTCGCGCTTTTGCGTTTTTATATTACCCTAAATTTCTGTTTTGTTCTTTTCTTCCGAACCGACGAAGGGACGAGACGACGACGACGACGACGACGACGAGAAGACGGGGATATAATTAATAAAAGAAAAAATAGTAACAGTAATAATAATAATGAATTAATAATAGGGTCGCCAATAATCAATGTTCCGAAATAAATTAAAAAGGACAGCTAAGGAAAAAAAAAAGTAGCGGGTTTTCCGGTGCAAGGACGAATAAGGTAAAGCTGATACAGCGACACGTGGACGGGCCGCCGTGGTCGGATGAGGGACGAGCGGATCGGATTGGATTCGAACTCGGGCGTATTTCGCCTGTTTGATTTTAATTTTGATGTTTTTTTTGGGGGGGGGAGGAAGGGGAGGCGGGGAAAGAGAGAGGGAGAGAGAGATGGTGGAGGAAGGAGGAAGAAAGGTCCGAGCAGATGAGTAAGGAGGAAGGAGTACTGAGTATGGAGGAGGAGTTTTTTGGTGTGGGTTTTGGGCGTTTGTCTTAAATTGGAGTTGCAGAGGGAAGGGGGTGCTGCTGCTGGCTGCTGCTTCTGCTTCTGCTTCTGCTTCTGGTACTGGTCCTGGTTGCTGCCATGGCGGCGTGGCAGAGCTGTAATTCCGTGACTTTAATGCCCCACGCAGAGGGAGGGAATTGAATGGGGGAGAGAGAGGGACACTGCGCCAGAAAAAAATCAGACGTGTGCGTCCGGAACTCTGGAGTGAGACAGAGAAAGCTGTAAGACGTTTCGCGGCAGAAGAAGAAAGAAAGAAAGAAAGGAGAAACCGAGTCACAACAACGACAAACACAAACATAAAACAAAACACGACGCCGGAAAGGCGAACAAAGGCCAGATTCGTAGCCTCTTTCTTGTTGATTTGTGTTTTTTAGGAAATCGAATCGAATCGAATCGATCGATCGATCGATCGAAGAGGGTGTTAGAGAATTATTTGTTTTTTGTTTTCTTTTCTGTCCCGGGGTTTGGGTTCGGGTTCGATTGCTATGGATTTTTTTCCGCTGCAATTGGCTGTGAATTCATCAGAGAGGAGGCGACAATGTCGGGTTTCCCACTGAGGCCGAGCCAGAACCAAGAGATCCCTCCGCCGGAGACGTCGTACTTGTTCTACAACCGGAGCAGCGGGAGCAACGACGAGAGCATCTCCTCCGCCGCGTATCACAAGGGTTTTGAATTATGGCAGCAGCAGCAGCAGCGGAGCGTCTTCTACTCGATGTTGGCCGGGACAACGAGCGGAGGAGGGTTGGGGGTGTCGCCTGACGAAGGGGCGTCTTCGTCGTCGCGGCGGGGGAGCTTGACGATGATGCGACACGGCGGCGGAGGCGGCGGCGGGATGAGCTGCCAGGACTGCGGCAACCAGGCCAAGAAGGATTGCTCCCATCTTCGGTGCAGAACTTGCTGCAAGAGTAGGGGTTTCGAGTGCCCGACTCACGTCAAGAGCACGTGGGTCCCTGCCTCCCGCCGCAGAGAACGGCAACAGCAGCTTGCTGCTCTGCAACAGCAGCAGCAACAACAACAACAACAATGCCAACAACACCTACAGCACCAGCAGCAGCAACACAGAGGAGAAAATCCCAAGAGACAGAGGGAGAATCCCTGCACTCGTATCATCCCTTCTTCCACCACGTCAGGTAACAGTCATATATCTCCCTTCTTCTTCTTTCTTCTCTGACAGCTCCAGCTTTCTTCTTCTCATCACACAGCCCCGATTACTCTTGAAATATGATCAAATCGTTTGCGTGATTCGCTCCACCGTTCATACTCAGCTTTATCACTTCTGCAACTTTCACTGCTCGCTTTCACTGTTTTTTGGTAATGGGGGCAGCTGGCAAGTCAGCTGTGCTGCTAACTCGATCTCTTTCTCTTTTTTCTTGTGTCGTTGATGTTATTTTCTTTTAAGGAGGAGGAAGTTTCCCTTCGGAGGTGAGCGAGTCGGCGGTGTTCAGGTGCGTCCGGGTGTCGTCCATGGAAGACCCGGACGACCAGTACGCGTACCAGACCGCCGTGAACATCGGAGGCCACTTGTTCAAAGGGATCTTGTACGACCAGGGGCCGGAACAACAGCACTACCTCCTCGCCGCCGGCGAGAGCTCCTCCGGCGGAGGCCCGCATCGCGCCCTCGCCATCGCGCCCAATTCCGCCGGCGTGACCGCCGCCGCCGCCGTCGAGACGGCCGCCTCTACCTCCGACGCGCTCATCGATCCTTCCTCCCTTTTCCCCGCTCCCTTGAACGCGTTCATGGCGGGTACGCAATTCTTCCCACACTCCAGGTCGTAGCAGTAGTAGCAGTAGTAAAGACGCTTTTCATCATCATTTCTTTTGATTTTCCTCCCAAATGAAGAAGACCCGTCTCTCTCTTCTTCTTCTTCTTCTTCTTCTTCTCCTTCTTTCTTCTTCTTCTTTCTTGTATTTCTCTATCGATCTTCTTCTCTTCCGTGAATCGAAATTGGAATTGTCTTTATTGCTTAGTTTAGTTGGGTTCCTTAACTTCACTGGGATTTTGAGCTTTTTAATACATTTCTTTTTTTTTATTTATTTAATGATCAATTTCTTCCTTTTTCATTTTCCTCTCCCCTTGGGATCCTTGTTTCCCTCCATTGAAATGGACGAGACTGGTTTCGTGATTGGTTGGGAAAAAGTGGATATTTTCGAGCTTTGTTTTTATTGGGGTTTGGCCGGTTGGTGGTGCAGCCTGCAATCCTCTTCATGCATGGCATTCAAGGCCCAACGTTTAAAATTATAAAAACAAATAACTCCATACATACAAGGCTAATGCGGAAAATACCAGAAAAATAATTTAAAATAAAATAAAAAATCTCATTCTTTGTTCTTCATTCAATCACTGCCATTCCTTCCATCTTATCTGTTCCTTACATAACAACACAAACCAGTAATATAATATTATATTACCTAATATATATATATATATATATATATATATATATATATATACCAGGTTACTAGCTTCCCCTTCCAAGAAAGCACTTCGAAGTTTGTATCCCCTACTATCTCTCTCTCTCTCTCTCTCTCTCTCTCTCTCTCTCTCTCTTCTCTCCCTCTCTCACGGGATATATATATAGGTGTATAAAAGAGCTGCATTCGTACGTTTTATAGGCAACGAACTGCGATGAAATGTTCTTGTCTATATATATAGCGTGATGTTCTTTTCAATATTACTCGTCATTTCATGCATGCCCGACACTGGATTTTGTTTCATTCTTTTTTCATTTTTTTTTTGTCTCCCGGAGACGTAAACGAAGAGCTGTTAAACCCAGTGAAAGTTTTGTGGGATATAGCTACTGTCGCCTTTTCAATGCAGTAAGGAGAAGAGAGAAGATATAAGTGGCTGTGGGTTCGTGCATATATATGAATATATATAGGTCTGTACGTTGCCAATGACCGTATCTTATATTTCTTGTGGAGTACGTAAGATGCATCACAAGTGGCCTGTAAAGCAAGAGTAAATTTTAGTTTCAGTCGGACAGTCGGCAAAGAGAGCTGCCTGGGTGGCTAGCTAGAGAGCCGCGGCCTAATTTTTTTTTCTGGGTTGGCGATAAATACATTATTATTTGACCAGCATTTGTACTGTCTTGATGAATGAAACAGGCAAGCTTGCCACACACCCTTTGCTTTCTCCTCTGTTGGGTCCGCCCAAAAACAACTTTATGTCATTCTTCTGTAGCAAGAAATTTTGTATTATTAGGTGCTTGACTCTTTGTACTGGCTTTTTTTTAAATATTTGATCAAGAATATTGCGTATGTTTGTCCTCGTGTTCTTGTTCATATTGGTGAATGTCACAGTTTTGCATGGAATGTGCCAGTGTTTCAGTTATGTAGAATGTTGATCGTTATCTGGGTTTTACTGGAGAAGTTTTTAGGAATTGCACACACTGTTATATATATTGAAATTGTTGTTGTTACTGGAGGGTGTGCTTGAGTTTCTTCTGTCTTTGTCTTTAATTTAATGTCCTTTTTTTAGCCTGAGTTTGTTTTGTCTACTTTTTTCTTAAGTGAAATTTGTTTGTATGACTGCAGAAACAATATTACTTCATTAAATTGTTTAAGATTATTACTGCACTAACTAATCAACTTTCACGAGTAAAACAATAATTTCCTAGCATAACACTGGATTATAACTCTTCTTCTTCTTCTTCACAAAAGAATAAAAAGAAAAAATAAAAGTAAATGTTGATGTCGGTGAAGAGATTTCCACGGAAACTATGTGTTTTGTTCAGCAGTGTGTAAGATGCTGACACAGGAAAAATGATAAGACTTAATTTCTCTACAATGTTGATTGAGATGAAGAAACATGCATGTGGTTTTTATGAGAATAGTAGCTAGAATCACATTTTGGTGCATTCATCATCTGCCAGTTTCTTATATATCCGGTATCTTGCTTTTATGTGCCTACTTCTGCAAAGATATTTCTCCTTTGTTTTATTTGATTTACTGGAACATCCGATGAGAATGTATCAGTTATGTGCAAGGTAAGTTGAATATTTTCTGCTAATAACGTGCCAAAAATGTATTTTGTACTTGTATACTTCTTTCCTTTGTTTTTTCTGTTTTCCTTATCAGTAGAACAACTAGGCTCCTTGAATCTGCTTTTGATGCATTATAGTCTTTGCAACCTCTAATTCAGGTCATGTAGGACAACTAAAAGCAAGCATGAATATTTGGAGTATCAACTCTTTGTAATTTTTAATGTGGGTCTGAATCAATTACTACTGCATTACCTGCATTATGATTTAAAATCTGGTAATTAGTTCAGAAGGAATTTGAACCGGACTTTGTTCATAAAAATTAATACTTATATTATTGTATAAAATGGCTTGCTAAAACGCAGGGTCCTGTTTCCTCAACAACAGAAAAAAAAAAAATTAAGCCCTTAGGAAAGCTGTGTCCTGTGGTTAAAATAGACATCACAAAAAATTGGAAATTCATTTGTAGAGCTCAATGATCTTGGTAATGGCTATTTGTTCTATAGAAAGAATTTCTTTTGTATGTATTTAAAGCAATTTTCTTCTTTGTATAGACGAGTGACATTAGACAAACATCATGACCAGTGTTAATTCAGCAAGGAGCTGACTAGCTGAAACATGAATCATGTATGAATTGCATTATTCTCTCTTTAGTCTTTTGATTCAGTCTGTGAGTCAGGTTAAAATGTATATAGTTTTGATATTTTAAATATACGAATGAGTTCTCATTTAATGGATCATACAGATGTTCTTTCTGCTTGTTTAAGTGGAACTTAATTTTGCTGAGATAAGTGCTCACTGGGCCAAGTTAGTTGGAATGTACAAATTTATTTTAGTTCAATTTCTTCTGTGCCTAATGGTGAAGAAGGATATGTTGGTCTTGATGGGTTTTCAGCAAGCGTTGACCTAAATATTAAATTTTCCCTTTTTGTTTTCACGTATTTCTAACAAATTTTACACAAAGGTGCCCAATGTTAAATATTTTTGGAGGTCCACACTCATGTATGCTTTTTGAGTTGGTGCTGTGATTGCTTCAGGATGAAACCTAAGTAGCCATGAGCCTAATTTTTTATTATAAAGATCAACAAGCCTTCTCATTTTCTTGAGTGTACGACATGATATGTTGTCATTGTGAGCAAGCTTGGGTTTGGTTAAAGTCTATTTACGTGAAGATTCTGTTCTGGAAACTAGAGATTGCAAATGGGATGTCGTTCAGTCGATTGTGGAGTCAAAGTGCTTCCATACTCTCATTTAATCCTTTTTTAATTCTGGGTCTCAGAGTTGAGTTCTTTTGGAGTAAACCAACCATTTCTATGTCTGGCTAGGAACATGAGGGTTACTACAGAGGGCTTACTGTATGAATTTATTGACGTAGGCTGGGGAAAAAGTCTGTTTAGATTTTCTAATTGCCTCATATTACAAAGTGTTGTTGAGGTTTTGGTAGTACATTGTTGTTCAATTGGTCCTTAACTGAATACTTCCATTCTAGTTTAACCCACTACACATTCTATGGAAAACAAAGTACAGTGACTTTTTCTAAGTTATGTGCATTCTTTGCTACATGTGTCATGATGAAAGCAAGTACTTGATGTGTCTGATTCTTTGAATGTTCATTTATGATCATATTAAGAATGTGAGTAAAGTTGTAACTAACTGGTGTATGCCCCTAAACCATGTCTTATATGAAAGCAGTTATCTGATTGTGCAAGTTGATGTCTAATCTTTTGGTGGCTGTATTGCTTGGTCTTCTCTGGCTACACCATCTCCTTGGTGGAGTTGTTTGGTTTTAATTGACTCCAAGCTTAGGATAGTCTACGTAGGGTTTCTTTTAATTTGAAAGGTTTCCAATGACATGCTCTCTAGTGTTGATCCATCTACTCCTGCTAAGTTGCTTCAGATTTCCAAAGTCTTGCCATTCAATTGCACTAGATTTGGTGTGAGTTATTTCTGTTCTCTTAGTTGGATCCTTTGCGGAAAAAATGTTTGACTTTGATAATATTACTACTGCATCAAGTCTACATTGCTCCTTTGATTGTTTTGTTGTCTCTTTCAGTCTGTTACAGTCAGTTTAAGAGCTCATCTCTTTCAGTGATTAGAGTTGTACTTGGCTGTTCAGACTTCCTTTTCCAAACATTCCCTCTTGTATACTTCTCTCAGTTGAGGTTTTTGACCTTGGCTCTAGTCGGAGGAGGTTGCAGACCTTTAATATCATGTACCTTCTTTTATAAGTTACAAAACGGGTATTACCATCAATCTATCTATATCTATATATATACCTACCCAAAAAGGTAGCTTCTTTGCCTTGCAAGACTTGACCAGAAACCCTTTGACTGAAGACCCAGATTTTGTTTCCATTTGATCATAATATCTCGTGGGTAGTGACTAGTACTGCAAGAGTGTTTACCCTTTTCTTTAGAAGCCTTAAGCAAACCTAAATTCTTCTGGAGGAATGCGAACTTCAGTGGTGGTGGTGTTCAAATATATATAAATATTCTCCTTTTGATGCAACAGATGTGATGTCGTTGCAGTTGTGTTTCATTTGAGCACTATGGAAACTGTGCTTTCCTCCCTAAATCTACGAACACCTGCCTTTTTGGTTATACTTTTTGAAGACCGGCAGTTCCAAAACCGAGGGCTAAGCGTTGAGAGAAAAAGCACAAACGTAGAAGAAAAGAAAAAGGCTGCAAATTCTTCCCCACCCAATTTCTTCTCCTTTTTCATTACCTACTTTATGAGCAGTAGTACCAACGAGGAGCTTTTCTATCTTCATCTTTCTTCACATTATTGTCTTAATGAAAAAGAAGAAGGTGGAAGAAGAAGACCACAGTTGTCCTTCTGACCCTCAACTGGTTCAAACCCTTTTTACCTTGGTTTATTCTTTATAAGTGGGCCAATCCCCAAAAAATAAAAATAAAAAAGAAAAGAAAAAGGCGACTATGCACCGTTGTCTAGAGAGGTATATTGATATCTTCTATTCTTCTTCTTCTTCTTCTTCCTTCTGTTCCCTTTCTCTTGATCATTCTAAGAGGCTCTTCTTTAGAAAGAAAGGGAATGACAAATGCTATGGTACTATATAGATATCATTTTATGAAGATGATAAATTGACATGAATAATTCTGGGTAATATAGTTCCACAAGTCATTTGTCTTTCTTTTTGGCTTCTGGTGTGAAATTGTTACACATGGGACCCCAAAAGAGCCTGTGTTGTTTGGACTACAGTGCACCTATATATATATTTATTGGCCATTTCTCAAGTGGGACTTTCCCTTTCAGTTTCATTTGATTCCTCATGTATAAGGCAGAGCCCCAAGTGAGATATTTCATGTCAGAAAAGAAAAACCATGATTTGAAATAAGAAGGGATGGAGCAACTTTGGTGGGAGTTGTGCTTTGATGATTGGAGGTATCTGATGGGACCTGTGTTTGAATCACGAGCTCGTGTTGGGCCCGAAAGAAATAATTGCTGCTGCACGTATGCCTGCATGGATAACTTCGCACGTCGTCTTAATACTGTTACAGCTTCGCCCTCTACAGTCTCACTGTTCATTTCTTTTACCTCTTGCTTTCTGGGTGAACTTGCAAGCTTTTCAGAATAATATTAAAGCGTGCATGCAGATGCAGAGAAGATGTCAAAAGAGAGAAAACCCGGGTTCTATGGTTCTGCTTGTCTACTCTCTTCAGCTTTATATATTCTCCCTAGTTTTGTCACGTATGGCCCGGATTCTATAAACTCTCCTACTTCGAATTCTTAGTTATAGACGGTTTTCTTCTTGTTAATTATCTGTGAGTTTGAACGGATGGGAACTTGGGCGGTAGCTCAGTGGTCCCATGGGAGTTACTGTCTTGCGTTCGGGTCTCCTCAACGACATTAGAGTATTGGAGTTCATCAAACGGATGGATGATCAGGAGGATAAAACCAAAGTAATATGTATATGTCAAACTGATATCCAGCGTATCCTAGAACATTTAAGTTGGGGGAGGAAGACAAGAGGCGAGTGGTAATGGGGACCCCAGAATTAATGGCGAATATTGGGGTTTCTGTCGCCATTCCCTTTGGCCGGTGTTCTCCTCTTCACAACCTTAGTTATGGTTCTGATCTAATGCAGCAGGCCAGGGACCAGGGTGCAGTAAGCAGGGACCTGTGTAGGGAGAATATATGCACATAAAGTAGCTACACAAGGGGGTCGCCTAGTCTATACTACTACTGTCGCCACTAGTAACCTCTACACCTATGTATATATTATAAATGTTGCAAATTAGAGAAGCGTTCAGGACCGAAGGGAGAGGGAGAATTACTGAAAAGAAAAATCCATTCAATTCTGTGGTGGTAAATGTGATTGCATGCAGTAACTGCATCGGTTCGGATCTGAGTTTGAGAATTTATTTTTCCAACGTCTTCTACATCGAGCGAACGTAGTAAATCGGATTAGGGTTTAGGGTTTAGGGTTTAGGGTTTAGGGTTTAGGGTTTAGGGTGACTAACGGCGGTTTCATGTGAGTGTGTGAAGTAGCAGTTTGTTACGTAGCCAGACCAGATCTGAACTCATATTTGATGTTTCCAACAAACCATAAAAATCCTGCAATGTGCAAGAGGGGATGGAGGGTCAATGGGTAATTAGTTTGATCCTCTACTTGGATCCTTGCACAAAAAGATATTACAGTTAAACCATTGTATTTTAACTGTAAATGTAGTCTTTTGACCTTTTTTTAGAGTTCGGATTAAAATATTACAGTTAGGGTCAAAATATGATAGCTTGGTGAGTACGTACTCCAGGTTATATCTTTTGTGGCAGTGCAAAATTGAAGTACTCGTTCATGTTTTAATGTACATGCAAGTTAGGAAAATTTGATTGATTTTCAGCGGCAAAAAAATTTTGAGGCCTCTCCACGTGCATGTACAGTACTTTCCTCTTAAGTCTCGACCATGTTACAAAACGCCAATTAGATTGACTTCATCGGCCATACATATACATATAGAATGCAGATTTGGCAAGCTCTCTAACACTTCCATTCTATGCCTATTGAGTCTTTAATGGATATGAGACAATCTTTTTTTATTTCTGGTAGAAAAATACGCCGTTGATGATGATGATGAAGATGATGATCAGACCCTCTCTTTAGATGTAATAGCTTCCTATAATTGGAACGAGTAGGAGCTCGTAGAAGATTTAGAAGATGAATTACTGCTGTTATTCTAAGTCAAAAAGAAAGAAAAGAGAAAAAGGTCAATTCAACAAAGAACAAGGGCAAGCAAAACTGAAATGAAAAAAAAAAAAAAAAAAAAAAAAAAAAAAAGGGCTTGATAAGGGTGAAGGAAGAAAATATTAAAGGTGAATTTATTCTAAAAGTAACAGAACATGGAAGTGAGTATGGAGAGTGAGCTCAAACTTTTTGTGTGTTGAACTTCATTTTTAGTCGAGAGTGCAGTGAAAAGGCGAAAGCTAGACTGTTCGAATGCCTAGGAATGTCGTTTGTTGGAGAGATGTAGTTTGGTTATGCTGTTAGAAGCATCTTGACTATAGGGGTGATACCCACTAAATAATTTTAATTTCCTGATATTTGAATTATGTTTTTGAGTTGTTTTCAGTTCTTAGTGCATAAAGAATTCAATATTTATAGAGAATTTGAAGTCATAGATAATAATTTTCCTGAAAGTAAATTTCTAAAGAAAACTTTCTCTTGTTAGTGGTTGACATCAACAGTTTCAAGTCTACCCTTAGTTAAAACATTGAGAAGTTCGGAGACATTGATATCTGGATTAAATAATTACTAAATTTCACATATTGATACATAATAATTTTATTTCTCATAACAATAGTCAATGAGTTAGAAGTTATTGATGAAGTGTTCTCGGTGTTCTTGAAAGAGATAAATTAAAAAACCAATACTTTTAATATAAACACAAAGAATTTATCTTTTTCATATATAAATAATTTTTATACAATGAATTAGAAGATAAATATTTATTTAATAAACATAATTTCATTCTTTTAAGTTTTTATACAATGATCTCACTATTTGATTAATTGTATTCAGTAACCAAGTTTATTAAATATTTAGCCATTTATTACATGTAAACATTTTTTTTCTTCATTTGAATGGTTTAATTTAGTATATATCATTTTAATTTAAAAGTAAGAAAATATTAAATAATATAAAAATTTTAAAACTTTTGAAGGCAGTTCATGAGAAATATCTCATAAAAAATAAATTAGTTAAAGTTGACAATTTATGAAAAATGATAAGCATATTTTAAATACAAATTTAAATTAAGTTTATTATAATTACATTTTATTATTTTAAATATTTTATATTTATAAATGGTAATATAAAAATTAGGTCCCAAAAAAAGGATCTATGCCTTTTATATTTTTTAATCATTCAAAGATTATATAACTTTTATATAATTTTATATATTTGTATATATTTAAAAATAAAATAAATTTTTAATTGTGGTTTTATTGAAAAGGAATTTAAAACATAAAAGAGGTAATATATAAAATTTTAAAACTATTTTATTTTTATTTTAAAAAGTAGATAAATAAGTTTTTGATAAGTTTGAGAAGAAGTAGGCCAATAAGTAATTTTTTTTTTAAAAAGTAAAAAGTCAAGATATTAATTGAAGAATTGTAGGAGGATTTTTATTATTTTTTATTTTATTCCATGTTAGATGGTTGTCCAGTCAAAGAGAATTGGAGGGAGTTGTAAATTCCACCTCTTGAGGTGAGAAATGGAATTCTGAGAGGGCTTCTAAATTTACATTATCCTTGAAAATCTGAATTAAGGGGAGAAAATGCTGATTTCCAAAACTTTATATTCCCACACTTTATTTTCTTAGTTGACTAAACCCCCCTAAGTTTAGGGTAGTTGATAAGGTAGTTGATAGTATTGTAATTTTTATCTCTTTTGTAGGTTTTTTAAATGTAATCTAGTGTATTAAGATAGCATTAATACTTAATAGTGTTTAATATCATTTTCATGTTAAGGAAGAAATTTTGAATTTGAAGCTTGGATTTCACATTTTGAAAAGAGGTTAGAGTCTTAAGGATTTCAATTTTTCGAGAGAAGTTAGGAAGTGGATATTGAGATTTAGGTAGGACATGACTGAAAGATTATATGAAGTATTGTTAATGGAGATTGGTCCTCTCCAGATGGACTAGTTTGATTGAAAGAAATTGGTTTAAGATCCTTACATTTACCTCAGGTGCTATCATGGAACTTGTTCCACTTTTGCGTAATGCTATCACTTTCTTTTAGCAAAAACTATTGTCTTCCTTCAACGTTTGTATGTCCTTGTGCAAACAAAACATTTGTCAAACAAGATCAATCAGCCCACAACCTAACAAATGAAATATTCCAACACGAGACCTTCCACTTAAGAATTTTGTACAAAAGACTATAGTTTACACATGATACAACAGATTACAGGATGTAGCCCGTTTAAAGCATCAATAACCTGAAATCAACAAATCTTCACTGGCTGGCAATGATTAGTTCTTTAAACACCAAGAAATGATATACATCATACTGGCAAGAAGGGCTCATATATGTCTGTCCCCCAAGTCTTCTTTGAAACTACTGAAGTAGGCAACATTAGAGGAGTTCAAGAACCATATTTCCTTCTCCTTTTCCTTCCGCTGCATGAACTGAGGAGGTATGGAGAATTAGCGAGTTCCCTAGGGACCGGAGCCCCTGATGCTTTTAATATCTCAACCAGTTCTCTGAAAAGATTCTTATCATCTTCATTAACAAAGGCAATAGCAGAACCCTCCTCTCCAAATCTGGAAGCCCTTCCAATCTGATGTACATACTCCTTGATTGAGCTTGGCATATCAAAGATCACCACTTGCCTCACTCCCAACAAGTTGACGCCACGCCCCAAGACTCCAGTGGCCACCAGGACAGGAATCTCCCCTGAAAGGAACAAACTTAAACTCTCCCTCCTTTCCTTCATACTCTTCTCACCGTGAACTGATTGTGCTCTCAAACCAGTTTTGACTTCAATTGCTTCAGCAAGGAGGTCTGCTCCGAGTCTTGAACCAACAAACACCACCACAGGTGGCTTAAAATGCTGCTTACTCATCATTATGTCAAAAAGTTTCTGTTTTTTCTGCTTAGAATCCACCCAAATCACTATTTGCTTAACTGACACACTAGGCCTACTAGGCATTCCAACAGAAATAAAGATCAAATCCCTTGCCATTAAACTCGCAATTTTCTCCACTTCTTGAGAAATTGTGGCAGAAAACATTAACACCTGAGGCTGAGAAAGAGCTTGAAAAATCTGCATTACCTGATCCCGAAACCCCCTCTGCAGCATACAATCTACCTCGTCCAACACCAGAATTGAAATCTCATCAAGCTCTACATCATGTTTAGAAAGGAGATCAATTAGCCTTCCTGGGGTTCCAACAATTAACTCAACCCCTTGCTGAAGTCGATATACCTGTGAAGCCATTGCATCACCTCCAACTATAAGAGCAGTTTTAAAGGGCAAGCCTTTGCTAAGTATCTTCGCTTGCTCCTCAACCTGCACACAAAGCTCCCTAGTAGGCGCAAGGACCACAGCCAAGGGTTTCCTCTGCTGAGTAGAGCACTTAAACCTATTGTTTGAACATCGAGAAATTACAGGAATCAGAAAAGATGCTGTTTTACCAGACCCCGTATCAGCCGCCACTAGGAGGTTCAGGCCAATCATGGCAGCAGGAATTGCCTGCATCTGAACTGGGGTTGGTATTTCATAACCTGCCATTTCTAGATTGTCTTCAAGCCTTTGTGAAAGATTGCACGAAGAAAATGACAGCATAGGTCTTGGAGCAGACTCTCCTTTCACATTGATACCTAAATTCTTTCTCAACAATCTAATTTGGTCACCGCCAAAATTATTTTGTTGTGGTCCTTTGTCATCTCTGACATAGTAGCAATCATCATTCATTGGTAACTTTACAGTAGGCGAACGATTTACTGGTTTAAGGGAAACAGCCAGCCTGCCAAGGAGAGTTTGCTTACACTCTAGGCTGCAGACATCATCATCTGTTTCATCACATATGTACTCACCATAACGTGCACAAATTACACATCGAGGCTCCCCTGGTAGAGCTTCCCTCTGATCCCAACATCTATCCTTCACAGAGCCTGCTGCATCTACATTTCAAAAAGCAATATGGGAACAGTTTTACCTTCAATCAGTATCTTTACATTAGTTATCAATATGACAATATAAAAACCCAAAACAACAACGACCATCGATGATCTTACCTGAACCTTCACCCTGGATTTCTTGGCCCATTGGTTGATATCAATGTCGTGCAACACCTGACAAGCAGAAAAGACTACAAATGAGCATGGTGCCGTGACCCCCACCTTTCTACTTTCCACAAATTAAAATTAAAAGGTTCTCCATTAAAATTTTCATGAAAGTTTGAAGTTACTTTCATCTATGATAGGACAAGCAAAGAAATTCTGAGTGTTAACAAAAGCATGACATAATGATGTGCGCATAACATCCATGAGGTTCTGATAATTAAAGCATCTGGAACCCATCTAAGAGCGTCAACATTTTCAGAATAACTCCTGATAATATTCAGATCTGAGTATGTGAACGTATCTAAAATTTTGGCACTATATTAGGACATGCATATAAAAAAGATGTCCATTTTGCATTTGAGCAGAAGTTGAAATCAATGGTTCCAGGTCCAGGAAATTCCAGATGCAAAAAGTTAGATTTATTCACTAGAAATTTCACTTCTTTCCTTAGTTTCAGAATTCTCTCTTTGTTCACTAAAAATCAATGTTAGGTTCTCTCAGCATCTCACAACATCCTCTTTGTCTTCTTACCTTGTTTTCTTTTTTTCCCTCTTAGGAAAGGAGGGAGCACCATGAAAAAAAAGCACTAGGAATGCTGTTGTGACTACATACAAAATACCCTCGCTAAACCTTTATCAAAATTTCTCAGAAGAACAGAACCACCATCAGAGATTAATCAAGGCTCGGACAGACGCTCTCAGTTGACTCCACCTTGGTAACAAACACACAAACAGAAAGGCCTTAGTTACTGAACACAATGAGTTTCCAGTTGTTTGTCACTCAAGAATTGACAGAGCTTATAGCTTGTTTCTAACTGACTTTCACATAAATATAACCAGGGAAAGAAACCCATGCATTTGAAAGATGGGAAAGGAATTTTTAGAAGATTTTGAAAGCTCCAACATTAGCAGGTCTTACAAAATATTCAAAGAATACAAGGCTTTTACGGATGCAAGAGAACTTTGCTTGTTACCAGACTGCTACTTACCAAAGACAAAAACGTCCATGCAGGCTTAGATTCTTAAGGCAGTATGAATTTAAAACATCAGTGCTAGAGGCAATGTGATTCACTCTGTTTGTCAGCACATTTGATGCTTAAGTAAAAAACATTCAGATCCAACCAATTTGATTACTAAAAGGAGCAAATAAAAGAAAGAGAGAGAAAAGTTAAAATATGCATTTAGATGCCTTATTATAGGTTGTGTGTTGTATGTCTTGTACATCACTTTTAGTAAACTAACTGTTCCATGAACATATCAATTTGGTTTTCTCACGTTATCAGTACCCCCAAAGAAACAACCAAGCTAACAGAGCCCAGATTCACCATCTCCTTTTGGCAACTGATTTTATTAGATTCCAAACAACATAAAAAGTGGATGCCTCATAGACAATTTAACCATGAAGACTCTTGCTCAAATAATGTCATAGTGATCAAGTCCGCGGTTAAAATAAAGAGGACTCCCCGTGGTCTACAAGGCCAGAATTAAAAAATAAGCTCCTCTTGAGTCTCTTTTGTTCCCCTGTTCTCTTCTTCTTCCCCTATCTTCCCCTTCCATACCCTGATTCTTCTTTAATCTTTGTCATTACGGATTACAGTCGTACTCTCTCACACCTATATGAACACATAACAGGCCTAAGACATGGGCACACACACAATGGAGCAGATAACAATTGGATCATACCTCATGGAGCCATAACATAAATAAAGCACAAACTGAGGCTTGCCCCACAAATAAATGCTGCTCTTGAGTTGGATTCCATCCCAAAATGACTAGCACTTAAGGGGGGTTAGTTGATAGAGAAATCGATGTTAATAAGGAATTTAAAATGACTGACACTAATTCTGTATAAGTGTTACCCTAGACATACTTTTAGAGTGGTAGGAGAATTCAAGAGAATTCAAACTTCCACCTATTTACAAGTGACAGCTAATTCTCACTCAATGCTTCAGATCACACAAAGACTGGGACTTCACCTTAACCGCCTAGGTCACATTAACAAAGGGAAAGTGATTTTTCTAGACATTTTTCCTCGAAACTAATGTTACAGTGCACTAACCCTAGGTTGGGAGGCTTAGTTTTCAACCTTAATACCTAATAATAAATTTTACGATTTTTCAATGTGGGATTTTCCCCACTCAAAACTGTCTTTACTTGATGGAAATGAAACTCAAAATAGAAAATTTCTAACCTAAAGAGTTGGTAACTATATGGTTTCTTAGCTTAAAAACAAAGACACACTTAAAAACTGATACTACTTCTTGAAAGACTTCTTCCAAATTGAAGTTTTTAGCCAAATTAGCAGTTGTTTGAACTATGCTTCTAAAATAATAAGCAGCTTGTTCAATATAGTTTCTAATTTCAGCAACTTACATTGACAAAGTGCAAACTAGAGAGAGTCTCTAACTTCACTGATTTTTGAATGACTCTAAATATTTTTCGTCCTTCTTCCATAAACATGAAATACTTTAGAGTGATCTCTTGCCTATACATATTCCCTGTCTGGAGTCTTTACATTACAATGTTCTGCATGATGTGATGCTTCCCTCCTTTCATTCTTGTCAACCTATGTTTTTCTTTTTTTTTGTAGAGGCGCCCCAATTGAGGAGAAAAAATAAAAGGAAATCTAATGAGGATGAGGGAGTGGTAGAAGTCTACTATGAAACATTCTTTAGTGGTCAACATCATCCAATTCAAGAGTATTAAAAAATAAAAAATTGCACTCTTAAACCAATTTTCAGCAATGCTTAAAATAGTTAAAGGAGAAAATTTGAAAATTTAAGACCAAAAATGCTGCATTTTTTATAGTTGTTGAAGTCACATGGATCACCATTTTTTTAAGGAAATGCACCACCGACTTTTTTAGGAAATGGACCGCAATGTTTTTGAAGAGCAATTTATTATTTAAGGCCAAAATGTTTTTTTCTACTAAAAGAAAAAAATGAACAAGCTAAAGTTATATGCTTCAGCTTGATAAGGAGTGTTGGAATATATCATTCTAACTAATTACGCTTCATTTTTCCACAGAAAAGTTATTCTTTTAAAAAAGTAGATATGGGATCTCAGGGGTATGATACAATTTTTTTTGAAAGTGGGTATGATACAATTTTGAAAGTTATAAGTAGGGCATAGCGGTTTGTCAACCCTAATTCTCCAAATTCTCTTTTCTCAGCAATTTAAATTCAAAAGATAAAAGTCATCCAAATAGACCTGTCGCTCAGAGAGGATTGTTTGAGTAATAAGCGGCAAAGTCTAATATAAACACCCAACAATTAAGAAAAAGAAAGATTCCGTACCAATGCAAGTAATAACCATTTCAATATGTAACCCAGTAGTTAGATAACAAAGAAAAGAAATTTCACTCAAATAAAGGACTAAAAAATGTTTCCACATTAGAATTGAGAAAAATAAAAGCAATTTAAAAGATGAGCACATGACATATGCCAATCTAAATAACAATAAAAAGCAAAAAGATCATGAATTACAGCTCTTTTGCAGTGTTCGTGATACAGTTAAAATACTCCACGAATTGCAAATAAATAGAAGATCAAAAAAAAAAAAAAGGTATTACCTTGTAGTGACAAAAGGATTCTGGGACAGAATGACCTATGAGTGACATATACTTTCCTTCATATTCTCCTCCGCCTTCTGTCCATCTCTGTTTGCGGTCGAAGCACGGGTTTACTCAAAAAGAGGCGAAAACAACGAAGTTGGAAACTCAATATGGGAGTTAAAACTGTTCTTCGCACAAGAGCGCGCCTCTGAAAACAGGGAAAACCAAGCTACAAATGATAAATCATACAGTGGCTGTGTTCTGAGGGTCACAGCGAAGCAGAACGGAATAATGGGTCTGTTTTGCGATAAAATAAAATCGAAAACCAGCAACCTAAATCATACAGTGGCTGTGTTCTTGGGTTCGGGTCTTCATTGTAGCGTTGGGGGTATAAATGTATTCGCCGTTTAAAAAAAAAAAATCTAAAAATATGCTTGAGCTCCCAATAGAGATGATCTCTGTGTTGTCTCCACCCTCCTAGTTTTTCTTCTTCACCTTAATCAGCCTCTCATACTTTCTCTAATTGTGAAATTGAAAGGTCCTCAATAATTGTCAAAGGGAACTGTTCTCTTCCTCTTGCATATGGTTTGTGAGCTGAGCTCTTGTATCTGAGCTTCTATCTTATAGATGAAATAGTTACATGTATGCAACTTAATTGGAAGAAATTGATCTAAGGTGCAATTAGAGACATCCTGAGAAAAATCAGTAAATGTTATTATTCTGTGTTATTCTCCCAAGTCACCCAAGAAGAAAGCATGTTCTGGCTTCTGATGGTGCTGATGTGACTTCCACTCCCATGGTGTAGCTGAATAAACACCCCAAATTGGTGCCACAGCACTCTCATAGAAACATTTTGGAACCATAGCACCAGGGTTGAGTCCCGGCATCATCAGGACTCCTACTTCACTTAAGAGACTTGTATTTTTAAAATTTCGGTGGTTATAAATATTAAATACCTTCTTTTAGGGTTTATTTAGAGAAATTTTTTGAGAGTCTTTTTACATTGTTTTAGGGTTAAACTTTTAGAATTATTTCTTGTGGCTAAGTCCTATAATTTGGATATATTGGTGCTTGTATATGTAGAGTTTTGGAGTATTATGTTCTCACCGTTTACTAAAACACTTTTGATAATAAATAGAAATAATTAAGCTAAGTTTTAGGTAAAATATTAAGCATTTAATTGTTTTCTCCAATGTTTTAATATGTTACATATATTTAATATTTCTATAAGAAAAGGACAAAAATAATGTTGGTTATAGTGGACCGGGCCGAGTCAATAAGAACCGGACTAGCATCCGATTCTGGTTCAACCGGGTTGGACCGGCCGGTTCGATTCGGTTTTTTAAACACTGGTTTTCTCTTATTACCTTCCACCCTTTACAAAAGGCTTTTGATACTTTTCTATGGTATTTTTTATCTAAGAAAAAATGTAAAATAACTTGTCATTTTTTACAAAAATGCCTATGACCAATGATTACTAAACCAAAAAATTAAATTTACTTTGATATATTTGGAATAAACCCAATAAATGTAAATATGAAATCTTGGGCCTTGAAGCGTGATAGCATATTGGCTGATAATTATTGGATTTTGGGCAGATGATACAAAGTTACACCAATATTATGATTTATAGTACATATAGCTTAAAATGTTTATATCTTCTAAATTAAAATAAATTTCAAGATAAAATTTTAAGAGTATGAAATTGATTCAATTTAAAAAATTTCAATTATACTTTTACCAATTTTTATTGCCATAAGAAGAAGAATTGACACTTGACACATACATATGTCACAGAAAAGGATAATATGTTCTGTAAAAAGGGAGTTCTTAGAACTATCTTGTTTGATAAGTTCTTGACTACCACAGCTGGAGTATGAACAAATATTTGTCCATTCATTTTGTTGCAGACGTACAGTGTGTCTACTTTGTCTTTTATGGTTAAGGCATTTCCACAAGCTGATCGTAAGGATTCTGTGGAAGGTTGTAGGAAGTGTGATGGTATCACACCTTCGCGTATGCAGTTCAAACCTGCACCCCTGTCTACTAGGGCAACTAAATTGGAAAGAAATAGTTTCCCTTGTATTGAAATGGAAATTGATACGTACCATCTATGCTGGATGATTGTTTGTATCATCTGCTGGAGATATTGTTCTGTAGTCTGTTTGACAGGAACAATCGCGGGTTGAAGTTCTTGTTGAGAACTTTCTCCTTTGTGAGGAGGTAGAAGTCCTAGAGTAATTGGTTCTTCCAGAGCTTCTATTTTGGTAGACAGTTGGTAGTATGCTGTCTTCAACTCCTGTATTTTCTGTTTACAAATCTTAATCTCTTTTTGAAAATCAGGAGGAGAAGTAGTAGCAGTCTTTTTCTGCAATCATTTGTACAGAGTAGGCATAGTATAATAATTTTCTGCATACTTAGAGTGTTCTGTTTTGTTTTCTCTAAGCATTGTTTCCAGAAGTAATTGCTTGTCTTTTTGATCAGTTAACCTGGAAAGTAACTCAGAAAAATCGTCAGTAGTAATCATGTTTAAAGAAGTAGTCATTCTAAATATGGTTTCTAATTGATCTAATTGATCATTGTTTTCGTTGTCTGAAGACATCAAAGCAGTGGAGTCAGAGGATTCTATAAGGTCGATATAGTCCTGTTCTGACTCAGAAGAAGTAAGGTTTTCTTCTTCTTCGGCTAGTATTTGTAATACTAGTTCTTTCGATCGGTCGTCGATCGCTAGTTCTCTTATTTTTTGTTTTTGTTTAACAAAATAATTTCTAGCAAAGTGGCCTTGTTTGCCACATTTGTAACAGTTGGGCTTTGAGGTATAAGCCCTATAGCTGGGTTCAGCCGTTGGTTTCTTCTCTTTAGGCCTTCTGCCTTTAGAGAAAGGAAGACGAGATGGTCGTTCGGGTCGCCTAAAAGGTTTTGTTTTCCCCGGCTTGGTGGAACAGCCTTTGCAAATCTTGGCTGGAACTAGGTCAAAGCAAATTGTTTACAAAATTTACCTAATGTTTTAGCTGAAATACGATCTCGCTTAAGTTGTTTCTTTAGTTTGAGATCGTTGCAGAGAGCTAGTCCTTGTTGTGTGCAAGCTGCCTGCAGGTTTCCATAATGTAGAGAATTCCAGTTAATTTCTTCATTTGGACTATGTCGTAGACCTTCTTTGACCTTGGTAGCAAACTGGGTTGGTAACCCTTCTATAAATCGTTGTTTCCTGTAATGGTTAGCTGCATCTGGTAAGGTCATAACCCTGCTCCTGAAAGTGGTTATATACCAATTCAGATCTGTAAGAGTTCTACACCTGATATTGTGTAACAGGTATTTTGTAGTCTCTGTTTGTCGTTGAGGACCCAACGAAAAGTTTGTAACGATGCTTACCAAGAGTGACATGACAACATCTGATATTGGTTCATTGTTTGAATCTAGGAGTGGTGTTCCTAATTCATCAATTTTTACAGCATATAATATGTTGTGACGGTATGGTTTGGTGAGGTAGTTGTACCACCATCCATACAAGTCTCTAGATAGTCCTGCAACAATCTGGTTGACTATGTTGGGTTCAGTAATCCCTCTGGACCTACAGACATTCGAATAGATTAGCATTTGATGTATTGCGTCCTGTACCTTTTTAGGAGTAGGGTTATCTATGTTTCATTCATAGATAACTCGGGCATCGTAGCTATTGGAGTAAACAAAAGGGTTTTCTTCGGTATTTAAGTCGAAGGGTTGAGGTCGACTTGAAGAAGCCTTATGGTGTTCTTGTTTAACATGCATAACTTGGTTTGGTAGTGGGATCGTCTGCTAATAGGTTTCCTTTGCTGATAGCGTACCAAACTGTTTGGATCCTATTTTCTCGAGAAGTCTTTCGAGAAGTTCAGCTGTATTTTGTTCTGGAAGTAACTCCAATTTTGGGGGTTGATGTAAAATAGAAGGTTTAATTACCTGTTTAGAGGTGGAGGCTTCAAAGCAGGTTGGCCTTGATGGTTTTGGCCTAAGTAGCTGAGTAAGCTTACCTTCTATTTGCTGTAGTTGTTTTCCTACTGCTTCCAAGGTAAGGTTGGCATAGTTGTTTTGCTGTATTAGCTGGTTGATGGCTTGGAGTATGTCCGAAGTGTTTGGATTACTCGTTGTAGTTTTCATTGGGTGAACTACAGCCACTGATGCTCCTTTTACACCTTGTATAGTGAGACCATCCTTTGGAGGAAATACTGACTTGATTACAACTCTTGTATTAAGTTGCCATTGTTGTTCTAAAGTAGAAACATACTAAGAACAGTTGTCAGTAAACTTTTCAAAAAACCAAGGAATGAAATAAAGTGCGTATTCCTTTCCTATGAGGTCAGCAAAGTACCAATCTTTAATGTATAGAAGGTTGGCTGCATCAAACGTAGCAAAGTACCAGTCTTCAAACCATTGGTTTCGGGGTTCATCGAACTCATTTGCCAAAATGGTTCGAAGAGGTACCCACTTAACAACGTCTTTTGGTTTAATCATTAAACGTTTGATGAGAGTGGCGCCTAGAGTAAATAAGCTGCAAGTTCCCGAAAGAGTCGATGGTTAATCCTTCCATTTCGGGTTGTGAAGATGTTTCACTAGTAAGGATAGATCCTGTAGATCTTCTTTTAGAGGTTATAAGCGGTATTTTTTGCTTTAAGTTAGGTGCAAAGGTAATTTTTACATTACCATCTGTATCCTGGGTAATCTGTTCTACATCCCTATTGTCTAAGGGTTGTGGAGCAGTTGCTTCCGCCATTTGCCAAGTGGTCAAAAACTCTATTTCATCCCATCTAAGTGTTCGTGGGATGGTTGTTTTGGTAGAGATTATGTTGGACTCTATAAGGGTGGTTTTACCCTTTTTGGATACTACCTTTATGTTGGAAGTAAGGGTGTTTAGTACCCTATAGTACATCCGATAGACTATGGCAATAGTCTTTGACCCAGGTAAGAAGTGGTAGTTATGGGTCTTAATATTTAGACTTAGCAACTTAAAAAGGTGAGGGTTTGTCATAGACAAGGCTAAGTCGGGATAGATGTTAATGTAAACCGGGTAATTAGTAAGGCTGATTTCCATAACACCCATCAAGGAGTTTGCCCAGTTTAGGCATCTAGCGTCTCTAAGAGACAACATAAGGGAAATGTTTAAGCCTTTGAGGGTTAAAGGCTTAAGCGCAATTTGTACGCATCCTATGTGGAGGAATTTGTACTTTTCCCTAAAGGGACGAATATCAGTCTCAGAGAGCAGCTCTAAAGCTTGCTCAGTGTCCTCGACCGTAACAGTCTGTTCTAGGGTCTTAACCAGGTGATACCAGGTTAGAGTAAAGGACCCGAAGTTGTAGATTTGTTTCGACGGTACTTTAGGTATAGACCATCGGTTTAGGTCACGTACGTCGACGGTGTATTCGTCGAGCGACGCATTCTTGCTGCTGGTAGCAGCAGAGGAGAAAAGGGACTTGGGCATAGCCTTAGTCAAGAGCCGGCGAGAGCAGTCCGTAACTGCTTATGTATCTTATACTTTTGTTGTGATGTGCACATAGAATTCTAGAAGTAAATAAGGAAAGAGATATCCTCTTAACATGGTAGGTTTAATTTATTAAGAGAATCATGCCGGAGAATCGGCAGATAATTATTGGATTTTGGGCAGATGATACAAAGTTACACCAGTACTATGATTTATAGTACATATAACTTAAAATGTTTATATCTTCTAAATTTAAATAAATTTTAAGATAAAATTTTAAGAGTATGAAATTGATTCAATTTAAAAATTTTCAATTATACTTTTACCAATTTTTATTACCATAAGAAGAAGAATTGACACTTGACACATATATATGTCTTCTGTGTCTAACTATTTGTTTACATTTTTCTTTCAAATCTTGTTATATACACAACCTTCAAATTTACAACATAATTAAAATTTACATCAAATTTTAATAAGTTTTTTAATATTTGATATTCAAGACATGAGTAAAAAGGTCTATTTCAAGTTAAATTTATTATTAAGTTTTTTTTTTTATAAAAAACAACATCAATCTAAAACAAATAATAAAATGAAATTTTAGAAATATTTTAAAATTTTTGAATCTTTTTATATCTACATTTACACGCAATCTTTTGTATTCTGCATTATACGGCCGGCTGAGATGTATCCCAATACGTCCAACAAGTATCGAATTTTTGGGTGCCCAATACGTATCGTACTAACCCTTCCTTGAAAAGTTGAAATACTCTATTATACCTTTGAAATTTTGTAAAACTTTTCACACATATATTGATCCCATTCAGATGGCTTTTTTATCTAGCTTAATTAAAGAAAAAATCAAAACCCTGCGTAAGGTGGATTGGGACTCGGGGTACTGACTTGACCACGTATTAAACACTTAAATTCAGGGATGGCCCGGACAGCTCAAAATCCGATATGTATTGGGATACGTATCTACATTGTAAAGCAAAATCAAAGGCAATAGGCTAATACGGGTAAAACAAATTCAAAAAATTAAGAAAAAATATTTATAATTTCGTTTGCTTTATTTGCTTTAGATTCACATAATTTTTCTATAAAAATAACTTAATAATAAGTTAAAAATTTAAATATACCTATTTGCATATATGCTAATTATAAAATATTAGATAATTAAAAATTTAAAATTTTCAACAAAAATAAGTAAAATCAATGTTTTAAAAATCGAACCGATCATCAAACTTAGACCAGGTTGGACCAATGGTTCAACCATTGAATAATTTATAAATATGTTATATTTCTATAGGTAAAAAGACAAAATTAATGTTGATTATAGTAAATCAGGCCCCGAGACAATAAGAACCGGATTGGCATCCGGTTCTGGTTCAACGGGGTTTGGACTGGCCGGTCTTAGGTTTTTAAAAATTTGAGTAAAAATATTGGCAAAATGTGTGAAATTGGCTCAATTTTATGCTCCCAATATTTAAGGCTTAAAACTTCTTTGTAATTTAAGAGTAAATAATATTTTAAGCTAATTATCCGGTATTAACACACGGTGTGTAACTTATATGGGATAAGTTGGAAATCCAATACGACCAATACGATCCACCGTAGTTTAGGACTCGGGGTACTGACTTGACCACGTAACAACATTGTCCATTTATTGAACACTTCACTTAACTAGAAGCCTGAAGCCCTCGTCCTCGCGCGGGACAGCATAATGAAACTTCTCATCGACCTCTCAACATCTTTGAACCTCGGCAACGTGTCACGAGTACTCAGAACCAGAAAGCATTAATTATTTAGTACCTAATTCCCATAAGCTCCAACCCACAAACCATCAAATCAGCCACCGAATCCGTCCGTTCCTTTTCTAAACCCCAGTCAGCGCCCGAAATGAAACTTTACGAAAGTATAAACTTCGGCGCATAACGCAACCTCGCTGTCGCACGTCGCCATTAAACGGAGTCACGCAACGGGACATGAAAATGACGACCGGGAAACGCGGTCCCGGTCCGCCTCGTAACGGGGCTCCGTTTAAAATAATAAATAAAAAATACAAAAAAAGGGGAATTTGAGACCTGTACGTCACCTGGAGGTCGTACGTGGCGCAATCAGGAGAAAGAATGTCTGGATCGCATTTATGTCGACGTGTCACGCGGCGACACGAAGGCATAGAGGAAGAGAGAGAAGAGAGAGAAGAGAGACAAGTGAAAGAAGTGAGACAAGTGTTGTGTGACTTTGTTTTTTCCTTTTTCGGTTTGCGTCACGCGCGAAACGCGCGTCGGGTGGATTTGACCGTTTTCTCCTCGCGCGCGGTCGGTGTGGGTGGCTCCCGTGGGGTAGCTGGGACGAACCGGATCGGGTCGGTTTTGAATTTTGATATGAGCGAGCCAGACCAGGGAGTGTTACTATTTCTTAAAAATTATCACAGCCAGTTAATAGATATATTTAAATATTAGTATTTTTTTTTAAAAAAAATCATACATTGGCCAAAAATGGCCAAATAATGCTACGTTCACTCTGTCAAATTATACGTCTATTGCTCTACTGTGTCAATCTTGCCCGATATACCGTTTCACCCATTAGTAATCACTGTGTGCATGGAATGAAAAAGG
Organism: Aristolochia fimbriata; assembly: GCA_019845555.1. NCBI lineage: Eukaryota > Viridiplantae > Streptophyta > Magnoliopsida > Piperales > Aristolochiaceae > Aristolochia > Aristolochia fimbriata. The sequence continues at coordinate 4,942,325 of CM034083.1, forward strand.
TTATTTCGATTAATAAAAACGTAATTTGCTAAATTAATCCGGTAAATGGAATGCCATTTTTTCGTATGTGATTACCCAATTATTCAAATAAGTGGGGGTATATTAGTAATTTATACAATTAATAGAAACCTGATTAAGAGTTTATTGATTTTTTTTAGTGTTTTTTTCAGATTTTTTAAAATTTAAGTGTTTATTGTTCTACCATTCTATTTACCTAAAAAACACAACATGTTACAATATTTTTTGAACAAATTCTTGTAAGGAAGCATAAAAATACAATTCAAAGTAGTGGCATTTTTGTGTTGCCTAAAAATTTCTAAAGAGGTAGCCTAAAAGTTTATAAAGTGGCAGACTTTGGTGTTGCATTATGGAACTTCTCAAAATAATTACAAGTTGCATATTTATATCTAGGCTAATACTCGTATACCATGTATATAACTGCCACTATTATTAATTATTTGGTATGTACTTGGATGACCACATAACCTATATCGGAAGAACTTCAATATATTTTTATTATAACAAGTTCATTTAATTAACATTTTTCGTCTTCAAAGCTTCAAGTTCAAATAGGCTGTGAAAGCTAGCTCTTGCGAAAAATTATCACTCAAAGAATAAAAATATTTAGGAGGCGTACTTTGTCCCTACAAGAAACTATGGCCGCAAATATAAATAAATATTTTATTTTTTATTCTAGTTTATGTGATGGAACAAATTTATCGACATACAAGTCGTACGAGGAAATTAATTTTCATATTGGAGAAATCTAAAATGTATAATAATAAAGCTAAATCAAAAGCTCTAATAAAAATTGTATAACTTTGAATGGATTTTTAATTTAGGGTTTTTCGAAACCAGGGACATGAGATTAAATTGTGGTTTTTGAGTCCATTTATGAATATTCCCGATTTTTTCTGGAGTTCCATTTTATGAATAAGACAGGATTTTTTATGAGCATAAATATATTTTTAAACTAATTAGTACAAATAATTTGCTTCTATTTAGTGATCTCAAGTTCTCAACTCTCAAATATCAATCCCAAGGGCCGGACCGTCAACTGTCCGGGTTGGGTCAGTCGGATATTAATTAAACCAAGCTCTACTGGCCCGAACCGCTCAATTTCGGTCCTAGCGGGAGAAAGAGAGGAGCGTGGCATAATCGTCATTTAAGAAAATAATAGGGGTTCTCATGGCGGTTACGCTACTCCAAAAAAGCTGGCCATGCGGATTTGCGGAGCCGCGTCTCCGGAGTCCGAGTACGCAGCTCTCTCTCGTCTCTCTGTCTCCGCCCTGTTCTTTATTGCGTTTCCATGGCGAAAAGCAAGCTTTTTTTTCTGGTGGCGGAGATAGACGGGCAGCGTGGAATGATTTTTCTAGGGAGAACGAAACCGGGTTTATAATCTCGGTACTTCTCGATTCCCTTCGGCGGTCGAGCTTCTGGAGCAGTCGCGTTTTCGCGATTTTTTCTTCCCCCGGCGAAGGCGTTGCGTGTGTAAATACCTCGATCCGTTGATCTGCTGCTTCGGTTTTCCTATTTGTGGTGGGTAAAAGGGGAGTACAGGTTTGAGCGGGGAGCTGAGATCGGGGGATATAAGATCTTGTTTGATCGATTCGCAAGTGTTATTTTTGTTAACCACATTCTTCACGTTCACGGCTTTGAGCGTAAAAGAATCATAGATCGTTTAGGTATAATTTGGGAAAGTTCAGGCCTGGTAAAGTGATAGAGAACCCAGAAAGGGAAGAAAAATCGGGGAAACCCCACTTGGATATCCCTTTTGGGTATCCGTAATCTTTGTGATTCTATTCTTCGATGCGCGACGCTCGGTCGGTCATGGACTCTCTGCGTAGATCCTTTAAGCAGCAGACCTCCCCGGTGCGCGACGGAGGCGCCGAAGCACTTCCCATGCTCTCTGAGCATGACAATCCTTCTCTGGGCACTGCGGATAATATTGGAGAGGTCGTGGTGAAAATAGACGGAGATGACCGGGGCAAGGAGCAGTCTGGTGAAACGAAATCTGTGGATAACCCTGTCTGGAGAGGGTCGAGCTACGAGTTCTGGCAGGACGAAGCGGAAAAGAGCAATGCAGGGCCTGGCGCGGATACCGAGTTCAATTTCCAGCGACTGACTAGCGATGACCCTCCGTCGAAGCTCATCGGGCAGTTCTTGCATAAACAGCAGGCCTCTGGGGAAATGACATTGGATATGGATTTAGAGATGGAGGAGCTTCGGCCCGGGAGAAACCTCCCCCCTATACGAGAAAGTCCGAAACAAAGTTCCAAAGATCTGCGGGTCTCGTTCCAAGCTCCGAGGCCCCCTCGAAGCGAAATCTCGCCGCAGGCCACCATGCGAAGGCGGAGCAAAGGGTCTAGTGCCTCCTCAACCGAGGATGACGAGGGGGAGGAGAAGGGCAATGCCTATAAATCTTTTCATTCCGGACAGGTCATAAAGTGCTCCTCCAATCTATCCTGCCGTCAGAATTCTAGTCTCCTGAGATCCAAAACCAAGTCAAGGCTGCAGGACCCTCCTCAACATGCCGATGATAGGAAGTCCGGGAAGATGAAGTCCGGGGTGTTGAAGTCCGGGCAATTGAAGTCTGGAATGTTGAAGTCCGGGCAGCTGAAATCGATGAGACTAAGTAGGCCGCGGGATGAGGAAGAAGACGATCCCTTTCTAGAGGAAGATCTTCCAGACGAATTCAAGAAAGGTAAGTTGGACTGTCCGACCCTTTTCCAGTGGCTGAGCCTCATTATCATCTTAGCTGGGTTGGTTTGTAGTCTTACGATTCCCCTCTTGGAGAGACAAACAGTCTGGGGCCTGCATCTTTGGAAATGGGAAGTCTTGGTTCTTGTTCTTATATGTGGCCGATTGGTTTCTGGTTGGTGTATCCGCATGGCTGTCTTCTTTATTGAACGTAATTTTCTCCTTCGTAAACGTGTATTATATTTCGTGTATGGCATTCGGAAGGCTGTTCAGAATTGTTTATGGTTAGGTTTGGTTTTGATTGCTTGGCACCTCTTGTTTGATAAGAAGGTGGAGAGAGAGACTAAGGGCAAGGTCTTGCCTTATGTTTCCAAAATTCTTCTGTGTCTCGTTGTGGGTACCTTGATTTGGTTAGTCAAGACACTACTTGTAAAGGTACTAGCGTCGTCCTTTCATGTTAGTACGTATTTCGATAGAATACAGGAAGCGTTGTTCAACCAGTATGTCATACAAACCTTGTCCGGCCCACCATTGGTTGAGATCCAAAACATTAAAGAAGAGGAAGAAAGGGTCATGGCGGAAGTTCAGAATCTTCAAAACGCAGGGGCCACTATGCCAGCTGACCTTAGGGCTGCAGCTTTCCTTAGAAGCCCAAAAGTTGTTGGAAGTGGTGGACTTCAGCGTAGTCCCATCAGTCCCACGTCTGGAAAGAGCATTAGATTTTCAGATGGGGTGTCAAAGAAACAAGACGGGATAACTATTGATCATCTACATAGACTGAATCAGAAGAATATATCAGCATGGAATATGAAACGGTTGATGAACATTGTAAGGCATGGAGTGTTGTCCACTTTGGATGAACGTTTGAGGGCTATGGACCAGGTTGATGAGGATGAGTCTGAATTGCAGATTCGAAGTGAGTATGAGGCCAAAAGAGCAGCAAAGAAGATTTTCACTAATGTTGCTAAAGCTGGAGCAAAGTAAGTATTGTTGTTTTAGTTGTTTTACTTTCTATGTACACCTACGTCTAGAATTTATGGTTAGCTCATAAAATCTCCACTGTTAGTTTTGAGGTAGGTGGTTATGTTCTGACATCTTGATGCTATTCTTCTATCTTTGTTGACAGTTTTGTATTGTAACGAGCAAATCTTGTGTTGTTTGAGATTATTTTTTTTTCAAAAATTGAGAATTTGAAGGGTAGGCTTTCTAAGAAGTTCATTTGACAGGTCTACCATTTATGCTTTACGTGTCATGTGATGTTTCCGGCCAGTTCAGGGCATGCGAATCCTTGGATGAGAACTGCAAGAAAACAGAGATAGCTATAGAAATTAAGATTTGTATATTATAAGAAACAGTTTCCTACCATTATAACTGATTGAAATAGCATTGTATAATACTATTTGTCACTTGAGCAATGTTTTAGGGAAGTTTTATTGAATTTACTGATAGAAAGTTGCTAAACAGCTGTAAAATGTTCCATGACTTTTACCATGTCAAAAAATAATTATTTGCATTCACTTCCTGCTCTGTTTTCCTTATAATGTAACTTTGGTATCTTTCATGACCTGGAAATACTTGATCTAACTACTCAGCCTATTTGCAGGTGCATTTGTCTGGAAGATCTGATGCGTTTTATGGAAGAAGAAGAGGCCGTAAAGACTATGGGTCTTTTTGAAGGAGCAAATGAGACCAAGAGGGTCACCAAAACTGCGCTAAAAAACTGGGTGGTAATGAAGATCTGACCTTTCAATTTTAAAAAGAACTATGGTATTCATCTTTTATTCTCATGATTATGTAAATAGCAACAAATAATTAACAATTAGTTACATGGTTTGGCAGATAAAGCTCTATTTCATTATTAAGATCTGTCAGAAATGAGCTTTGAAACTCTTCACTTTGAGATCCTTAAACTAGACAGTCCCTGAAAAGACTCATTATCAGAATCTTAGTTAGTCTCATGGCTGTTGAGTACGTGGAAACTAGATTTATGACATTCTTATAGTTCTAATATTCAAAGTTCTGTTAGAGTTGCTTCCTAGGCATTTGCATGGTTTTCCTCTTTGGGGCTTTTCTTTTTGGGTGGCTGAGAGACAAAATTTGTTGCTAGGGTTAGTCTCTACTGGATTATGTGTCATGATTATTGCATCAGTATAAGTATTTGGTGTTGTCTTTAATGTCTTGCTTTGTTCCTTTACACTCAGATTGGAGCGTTCAGAGAGAGAAGAGCCCTTTCCTTGACGCTGAATGACACAAAAACAGCTGTGAATAAGCTCCACCAGATGATTAACATTGTTGTGGGAATCATAATTGTGGTCATATGGCTCCTTATTCTTGGGATTGCAACGACACATCTTCTTGTCTTTATCAGCTCTCAGGTTCTCTTGGTGGTATTTATCTTTGGAAACACTTGTAAGACTATATTTGAAGCTATTATCTTTTTATTCGTAATGCACCCATTTGACGTTGGGGATCGGTGTGAGATTGATGGTGTCCAGGTATGTGATGATTTGGCAATAATGGTTGTTATGGTTTTGCTCAAACGATATTGTTTTATTTGAGTAGATAAAATGCTAATTAAAATAGTTTTTCTAACTTATAAAATTTACTTATGATAGATGGTAGTGGAGGAGATGAACATCATGACAACAATCTTTCTAAGGTATGATAATCAGAAGATCACATATCCAAACAGTGTTCTTTCCACAAAGCCGATCAGTAATTATTATCGTAGTCCGGACATGGGTGATTCTATTGATTTTAGCATTCATGTAGCAACACCTTTGGAAAGGATCACTATCATGAAAGACAGAATCAAGAGGTTAGCAACTAATTTGGTTTCTCTCTCTTATTTTTTTTTATTGTCCATTTTTTCAAAGCAGGAATCTACTTTTCCTACTTAGGGTTCACACTAGTGTTTTGTGTTTATTGTAGAGATGTTTTGCAACTTTTCACGCTTTTTTGGTGTGTTCCACTTTGTTAAGTTTGAATGCAGATATTAATGTACTCATAGTCAGCAATAAAACACTTGCATTATCTATATGATAACTCCCTTTCTATCTATAATCTTTTATTTGCTAAGAAGTAGATATATTCCTCTGCTCAAATATGATGTTTTTGAGACTAAGTTGACTGGCATGGTTACATGATGCTTTGTAAGTGATAAAAAAAGAAGATGTTTTGAAACTAAATAGAATGTCTCGGTGAAATGTTGCTTTGTAAATGGTTAAGGATTCCCTGAGGGTTACTCATAAGTATAAATTATGTATCGTGCCCAAAATAATTGAACAATGTTTTGAACTTTGTGGTAAAGATCATTCTTATCAGGCAGGCTTATGTTCTGATCTGTTTAAAATATCATTATTAATAACTCATTGCTTGTTCTGACATCCGTGATGCCCTAAAGTCTTTTGATTCCCGGGTTGTTGATTTTTAGTTCTTCTTGTTGTTTGGTTCATATAATGGTTTGAGACTCATGAGGAATCACCATCGTCTCAAGTAGCAAGATTACGCTGTTCAAGTATCTTCTGAAGATCCTTTCCCAAAAAAAAAGATCCTTTCTCTTTTAATATGTTCGTGTGGTTTAACATGATTTGGTGGAGGAAAGCATAGACTTCACCTTTACAGCTCCTAGTCATGCTATGCTGTTTTGGTCATCATGCTATGCTATTTTGGTCATCATGCTATGCTGTTTTGATCATCGTGCTATACTGTTTTGATCATCATGCTATGCTGTTTTGATCATGTTATGCTGTTTCGATCATCATGTTATGCTGTTTTGATCATCATGCTATGCTGTTTGCTGTTTGGACATTGATGTGACTTTCGTCGTCATGCTGTGTTTTGGCCATCACTCTATGCTGTTTCGGCTGTCATGCTATGCTGTTTTGGCAGCCATGCTTTGCTGTTTAGGTTGTCATGCTAAGCTGTTTTTGTCGCCATCCTATATGTCATCCTATATGCTGTTTTAGCGGTCATGCTATGCTGTCTTGCCATCATGCTATGCTGTTTTGGCCATCAAGCTATGTTGTTTTGGCAGTCAGCCACATTCACTAGGTTTTATCACCCTAATATGCTGAACAATGAAAATTTTTGTTGGAAAAGTATGAAGTATTGTCTGTCTTTCCATTGAGAATGTATTCCTATAACAGCGATTGATCATTCTTTCTATGATGAGTGTGGGTCATTCTTCTGCCTGTAATTATAATGATTGCTACACAAATGTTTTTCCTACTAAAATGTACTACTGTTGGACTAAATGTTTTCGGTCTACCTCTTGCTCACCGAAACAAGAGGAACAAAATCAGCTCCAAGCTGCTAATGCTTTCTTAATTACAGGTACATTGAGGGCAAGAGTGAACATTGGTATCCAGACCCAACGGTGATGATTAGAGAAGTGGAGGACATGAACAGGTTGAGATTATCGGTCTGGCTGCAGCATCGGATGAATTATCAGGACATGGGTGAGAGATGGGCTAGGAGAGAGTTCGTTGTCCAAGAAATGATCAGGACTTTCAGAGAACTGGATATTGAGTACCGAATGCTTCCCGTAGATGTGAACCTCAGGACTATGCCACCCCTATCCTCCAACAGGCTGCCATCAACTTGGACTACCTGATTGTACAAATCAAAAGTTTGCGAAAGTCATGTTTTAAGCCGGATGGTTATCAGGTGGGGAACCCTGTTCATGGCATGAGGTGGAAGCTTGATTTTCTTCGCCCTCCCGTTTCCCTGATATAATAGAGAACACATTTCAACCGAGGCTTGACATTAAAATGATGTTAGATGACCACAGAAGCAAGATACCAATGTACAAAGAAAATATTATGTACCGTTCCACATGCTTGTTCCTCTTGGGTAATTTTCAGGCTCTTAATTTTTCCTGCCTAGATCTCTTTCCCACTTAGGTCAAACAGGTAGTAAATAATATCATGGGTGGCCATTTGTAGGCTGCAGAGTACAATTTTGTCCATTTTATTTCTGGTTTTGAGTGACCTTGTATTCCACTGCAAAGTTCCATAGTATTTGAGGCTTGCAGTGGGTCTATTACTAGAGAATTGTTAATGAAACAGGGGAACTCCTTACTGACCTTGGAAATGTGGGATTGGGTGGTCCTCACTGCAAGCCTTAAATATATTTCAAAAATTCATAACAAATGATAAAAAAATTTTAAACATTATCTTCAATCTGATATATAATATATTTTATTAAAAAGTGGGAAAAAAAAAATCCAAGTTTTGTACATACGTTCAATGTTTTAAAAATTGAACCGGCCATCAAGCGGCACTATGTTCACGGTTAGATTGGGTTGGATTTTTCAACATTACCGCAAAATGTTTTAAAAATTGAACCGGCCATCAAGCGGCACTATGTCCAATTTTGGTTGAACCCGGTTAGATTGAGTTGGATTTTTCAATATTACCGCAAAGGGGCGCGATCGAGAGAGTAATTGGATTACGAACTGTTGTGCCTTTGGTCGGTCGGACAGAAGTATATGTGTTCTTGTTGACGTTACCGGTGAACGTGTAGAACTGCTCCGATTGAACTGTTGAATTCCGATGAATTGCAAGTCGCTGAACTTCTCTGGTTCGAAAGAGTCTTTGACTCTCTGTGCGTGAGAGCTTCTGGGTGAAAGATTTTCAAACCCCTGCGACTGAGGTTTTCTGGCTATTTGTAGCCAACTCCGTGCTGTTGTTGAGGTTGATGTTTGAAAGGGGGATCACGATCCCCTTTCTGTTGCTTCTTTTGAGAAAGGAAGAAGACTGGAGAGTTTCTCTCCTAGATCCATCGAATGAGGATCACTGTGTCTCTTCTTGGCTCCTTCGGTTAACGTCCAAATTTGGTCGTTTAACTGTTGAGGAGGCTGACTTGTAACTTGGCTTGATGACTGTTGCTGACGCGACAGTTCATTGTTGACGAGGGCGACACTATATCGATGACGCGACGATGCGAATGGTCTTAACGATGGGTTGCGACGGATGATTTTAAGAATCGACACAGCCTACCCACGACGATTGATTTCTGGATCGGTGGATGTTTGGGCTCGTCGAATTTGGGCCGTTCACATTTTAGTGCATACAGATTGCCCCCTTCGAGACTTGGTCATACAGAGAGAACGATCGAAGTTTCGAATATGGAGAAGAACAAACACAACACACACTTTTTTTTTGTCGACCCTGGTCGTTTATCTTTTTGTGTACGTATCCTGTTCTGTCCTCTTACTTTTTTAGGATAGTGTATATTTCTGTACACTTGTATGTATATATTTTTTTTGTTTCTTTCTTCTCTCTTTTTTTTGGCTCTCTTGCTGTTTTAGAGCTGTTTGTTTTTTTTTTTTTTTTTTTTTTCCCCTTTTTTTTATGGCGTACATGTAGAGCATGTACGGTATGTGGAGAGACGGTGTACCTGAGCAGAGAATGTTGTTCAAGCATAAGCGTTAACGACGACGAGTTGAAATCGGCTGGGTCGAGGTTGTAACTGGGGCCAAACATTGCTTTAGTACTTCGGAGATAACAGTCGAGATGAGTTTTGATGACTCCAACAAATTTTGGCGACTCTGAGTGTTGCGGCAACTTCGGCGACTAGGTCGTCATTCCAGAGAAAGAGAACGCGAACCGAAATGATGTACCATAGCTCTGCTTCGGCTTGGCGGATTCCTTGATGAAACGAATTGTTCTTGGTGAACCTCACAATACCAAGGTGCTTCAGTATGATTGGAGTTGTGAAATTCTCATGCATCGTGCCAGGATGTCAATGGAGCAAGGTCGACTTCCCTTGAATTGAGTAGTTTCTTGTGCGCGATAAGAGGAGGGGGTTTAGAAGAGACTTTAGCGACTCTAGTCTCCGTGGATGTGTTGAGAGAGACACCAGATGGCTTAGGCGAACAAAAAAGGATGCTGGGGATGAAGCACTCACCATAGCAGAACGTGGTATTCGCGTCCTCCGTCTCAAACTGTTGTTCTCGCCTTCCGCCCCGAACTGCTATTCGTTGAAGGGTTTAATAGAGTGTAGGGAAGTGGGCCCCGCTTCTCTATTTAGCGCCTCTTTCCACGGATTTCCTAAACTGAATTCTAATTTGAATATGATTCCACCTGAGGGGTCTCCCTTGATAAGCTCTGGCTTGCTCTGAAGGAGGCTAATCGAACCCTCTAGTTGAGGGGGACTTTTAATTTTCTTTAAAACCCACCATATCGAAAATCTTTCCTCTTTCTTTTGTGCAACTTGCGTCCGCGACGCTTTATCTTCTACTCTCTGTGTGCTTTTGCCTCTTTCTATCCAGGACGACCTGCGACTTCCTATTTGCAGTTTGACTGTCTAGACTGTGACTTGAGAGAGACTGTGACTTGAGAGAGACTGCGAATTGGCTGCACATTAGAGACTGTGATTTTGACTTGAAAGGCTGTTTGCGATCTGACTACCCATTTCTGTCTATCTGCGATTCTAATTTCCTGTGAAATTCGGGACTGCGACCTAGTTCTGTCTTTTTTTGCGAATTGACTGCTTGCGACTTGGAGGACAGTCTGCGACCACGACCCGGGAGACTGTCTACAACTTCTCTCTGCTTTGCGATCCTTCTTGGGTCCCGGCTTGCGTCAGAAGTTCTCCGCGAACCAGAATTTAAAGGTGTTGTATGGATTTCTTTTCTCCTGGCAGCCTCGGGTTGAATTCGAGTCAGCTAGGGTCCCACTCTCTTTTCTTTCTTCTTCTCTTCCTCCCTCTTTCTTCATCTTTTTCTCTCCTCTCTTTTTCAACTCCTCCCTCAGTCTCTCTTTTTTTTTCGCGATTTCTCTCCCGAATTTTCTCTCTGTTTTTTTTTTTTTTCGCGATTTCTCTCCCGGATTTTCTCTCTGTTTTCTTTTTTTTTCGCGATTTCTCTCCCAAGTTTTCTCTCTGTTTTCTTTTCCAACCTTTTTTTTTGGAATTACCTTTCTTGTGCACTCTTGGTGTCTGTCAGTTTGTCAATGCGACAGACTGACAACTTTTTGTGCGTTGTTTGGTCTAAAAATGCACCTGGCTCTGTCGCCATGTGTAGGAGTTTAGTCTGGGTCGCATCCGGCTCGGTCACCGCCTGCTGGATTCTGTTTTGGTCGTACCCGGCTCGGTCGCTGGGTGCTGCAATTGTATTTCGGCTGCATCCGGCTCGGTCGCCGGGACGCGGAGCTTCTCCTTCTCTTCCTTTTTTTGAGTCTGGCTCTGTCGCCGGGGAGTGTAGGTCTGTTACGCGATTCGGCTTGGTCGCCAAACGTTGTGATCGCATCTGGCCAAGTCGCCGGGTGCGAATTGTTGTATGGTTGCATCCGGCTTGGTCGCGCGGATGTTGATTTTTTTCTTGTTTAACTTTGGCCGGCTCGGTTGCCGGGGGATCGAGCTTCGTTTTGGTCGCCGGGTACCGAGATTTCGATTCGGCTGAGCCCGACTGGTCACCGAGAGTCTGAATTATTGTGCTGGTGCATTCGGCCAAAGTTGCCGGGTAGTGTAGGTCGCGTCCGGCTTGTTTACCGGGGTGCAAATTTGCTGCGCAATTTGGCTGCATCCGGCTCAGTCGTCGGGACGCAGGAGCTTGTTGCGTGATTCGGCTTGGTCGCCGAATGTTGTGGTCGCATCCGGCTCGGTTGTCGGGTGCGAGTTGCTTGTGGCGTGATTCGGCTTGGTCGCCGAATGTTGTGGTCGCATCCGGTCGCCGGGTGCGAGTTGCTTTTGAGGTCGCATCCGGCTCGGTCGCCGGGTGTGAGTTTTTTTGAGGTCGCTGCTGGCAAGAGTTGCCGAGGTGCGAGTTTGTGTCGACTTCCTTCTATTTTTCTTGCGACTACTTCTTTTTTGTCGCGACCCTTTTTTTTGTTTTCCACGACAGCTTCTTTTTATCGTGATGCTGTTTTTTTTTTGCCGACTGCTTCTTTTTGTCGCTTGCTCTTCCTTTGCGACTACTTCTTTTTGTCGCGGTGCCTCTTTTTTGTTCGGAGAAGAGTTACGTATCTGACTCCGATTGGTTGTGTCCGGCTCGATCGTCGGTCGCAGGAGTTTGCTGTGCGGCACCCGGCTCGATCGCCGGGTGTTGCATTTGATGGTTCCTTCATCGCGTCCGACTTGGTCACCGGGCACGGATTTTTTTTGTTGCATCCGGCTATGTCGACGGTCACGAACCTTCTTTCCTGCGTTCGGTTTGGTCACCGAGTGCATTGCTCCTGTTTTGGTCGCACCCGGCGACGGTCGCCGAGTGCTGTTTGGTCGCGTCCATCTTTGTTTCGGGTCACGAAGTTTTGAATTGTGCTCGGCTCGGTCGCCGGGCACTTGTTTTGATCGCGGCCGGTTTTGTTGCTGGTCGCGAAGCTTTGGACTGCGCTTGGCTTGATCGCCTGGCGCAAATTTTGTTGTTTTGATCGCGGCCAACTGTTTGGCTGGTCGCGAGGCTTTGAGTTGTATTCGGCTCAGCCGTCGGGCACTTGTTTGTTGTTTCGCAGCATTCGTTTTCCGTCCAACTCAGTCGTCTGACACTGGATCGAGTGTGCGGCGTCAGGTACTGTCGCCAGATGCTGAATTCTCCATTTGGTTTTGCCCAACTTGGTCACTGGGCATTGGAGTTTGATTTTGTTCGCCTCCGGTTTAGTTGTTGACCACGAGGCTTGTTTGTTTTGGTCGAGCTAGGCTCTGTCACCGTGCGCGTCGCTTTTGGGACTGTGCTTGGCTTGGTCGCTGAGGCACAGTGTTGTTGTTTTGGTCGCGTCCGGCTCAGTCGCCGGGCACGAAGGTTTGCTTGTTGATCAGTTGAAGGGGATTGGTATGCCCCTTCGGTTTGCCCTCTCTCTTTTTTTTTTCTTTCTCCGTTCCTTTTTTTTTTGTGGCGACTGGTCTTTTTTTGTCGCTCCTTTTCTTTTTCGACTTGTTTTTTTTCTTCTCTCCTTTTTTTGTTTGCGACTTCGACTTCTCTATCTCTGATCGCATGAGATGTCTTTCCTCTTTTTTCGAATTGAGAGGGATGTGGATTGCGTACCTGACTTTACTTGCTCTTTTGCAGATGTCTGCCACACCGACCTCTTTTTCTTCCTTAGTCTGATTATTTCGGCCGTCAAGACCATTGTAAGTGGCGCCGTTCGGGAGTGTCTACGAATCCGTGATTCTAAGGAAAAACAGAGACCACTTACATTGGTTCTCGGGGGACCATCGGCCTACGGTGGTTGTGACGTGACTGCTCCCATAGTCAAGGCTGTTCACGACCTATGGAGTCGCCCTGTTGTCAACGAGGATGACCAGATCTGTTATCTCCTGGGGTCGACGAAGCCTTGTCGTCTCCTCATCAAGCTGTAGGCCACATATTGCTGAGCCCTATGCATGATCAGTTGATTCGTTTTTCGCCGCCGAATCTTTCCATCGACAGTGATCGATTCGACTCTTGGGATAGTCACCCGGTTGTGAGTTCAGCCCCGTACTTTGTGCCTTTTTACTTCGAATGGGCAGGCGTCATCCTCCAAACTTGTCCCGAGCTGTTGGCAGCGGCAGGCCTCACTCAAGTAGTGCGAGCTTCTATGTTTATATACCGGTGCTGCAGCAACGTCCTCCATTCTTTTCTGGAGGTCTGGTGTTCGTCAGCCAACACCGTTTTCACTCGCGAGGGGGAGCTGTCCATTTCTTTATGGGATATGCACCGTCTTGGCGGGCTACCTCTCTCCGGGAGTATTTATGATGAAGTGACTCCGACGGTTTCCGATGTTACTCAGAGTCGCTCTACCCCGCTACCCGAGAGCCTCCAATACCTCATTCTTGCATATTATCAGTTGTTTTGTCGTCTGAGGGCTTCGAACTTTGATGGATTCTTGGGGGTTCTTATGTCCGAGTGGGCATCTTTCTGGTTCCGTGCCGAAGGGGATATGCAACCTTTGGAAAACCCATGGGCTGATCGTGGGAAGGCGACGGGTTCTCTGGGTCGCGACCGGTCTGCCGTGCAGGATCAACCCCTCTCAGAGCTAGGAGTTCCTGATGCCCTTGCAGACGAGGTGTATCTGGCTGCTTTCTTATCTCTGTGGCTCTGCCATTTCGTTTTCCCTATGCCGGGCGACGTGTTGAGGTTAAGTGTTTTCAAGATGGCCTGCTTCATGGCCAATGGGAAGAAGTGTAGTTTGGCCGGCGCAGCCTTGGCTACCATTTATCGAGGACTCAGCGCTTCACCAAGGAGGGTTTCTTGGCTATTTGTTTTTACATGGCTTGCCCAACGGTTCGACATTCATGAAGCTGATCCCATCGATGGTGATAGGCCCCTCAAGTTGCTCTACCGAAATCCGGCGCACGTTCGCGTCCTCAGCCAGATAGAGGCTTGTTCTTTGTTTTTGCGCAGCGGAGTGCGGTGCTGGTACGCCTCAGAGGCTCTTCCCCCTGGTCTGATCCTTGACAAGCCTGGTCATTTTGCCTCTCGGATTGAAGTAGAATACTTTCGTTGCCTGCGAGCGACCTTTCTGGTTTTACGGCAGCGCGACAATCTTATAGTGGAACTTTACAGTCCTCACTGGTTTGCTCGTCAATTCGGGTTCTGCCAAGACTTGTCGGGTGTGCTATTCACTGACCAACGGAAGGTGGCTACGGTTAACGCACTGGTGGAGGTATGGCGAGCTGGGATTGCCTATCCTCTTGGCTGCGTGGAAGTACCTGCCTTTGTGAGTCCTGCCTCTGACCCTGGTGTGACGTCCCTTTATCGGGAATCTTGGCTTGAGGCAATCGTTCCTCTCTTTGAGGTAATGAGTTCTTTTTGTTTCCTTTTGTTTCTTCCTCCTTTCTCCTTCTCTCCTCTTTTTTTTGTTCAGCGTGCGTGGAAGAAATTCACCGACGCCTCTGCGCCGGACAGAGCTTTGCCGTCTGCGCAAGGAGATGGTGAAGCGGAAGGACCCGTTCGAAAGAGCTCACGAAAAGAAGCAAAGCCTCCGACTTCTCCGAGGCCGAAGAAGAGCAAGGTTGTGAAGAAGAAGGCGCCTCGGCCGAAGGTTGCGAAGGAGAAGGTGTCGGCGTCGTCACAAGTTGTGCCGACGAAGGGCATCGTCATTAGGGAGGCATCTCCGGCACAAGGGGAACCTCAGCAGGTGGTACTTTCTTTTCCGGCTGAGAATGCTCCTTTAGATAAGGGGAAAGGATTGGTTGAGTCAGTGACCCCGCCGAAGAAGACTGCTGCGAAGAAGAAGTTTGCAGTTCCAGAATCAGAGCCTTTCATTTTTGTCCCCCCTCCTTTCAAGAAGCGGCTTCGAACTGGTCTTGGTAAGCCTTTAACGGACTTAGCGCCTCTTGTTGTTGTTCAGCCGTCGGAAATTCCTCTGTCAGGGTCAGGAGAGAAGGCTAGGGAGACGACACCCCTCAACGGGTCTATTGTTCCGTCAACTGGAGGGGCCGCCGCTGAGCAAGAGGTGGCACCTGCGCAAGCGGACCAGGTTGGGTCGCAGGCAGTTGAAGAGTCAGTGGACTTCCCTTCTGATACGCTTGCGGTCATCGTCGCTCCTTCAATAGGCCGGCCTGTTTTTCGGCAAGACGATTTGTTTGAGCTCTCCGAGTTAGAGGATACTCGACAACTGGAGTGGGTCGGGGAAGAGGCGCCCTCTGCTGCTGTTCCCGGTGGGTTTGTGACCGGCGAGGCTGAGTGCCCGGTGACGATCTCGAGTGATGGTGGAGCGCCCTTCCAGCCTTTGGTTGAGCAAGTCGCGGGTGGATTTCAGCACCTTGTTTCTAATCCGGGCCCTCCGATTGCCGCGACTTCCAGGAAGGAGCCTTTTGTGACGCTTCCTCCTAGCAGTGGAGAAGTGCCTCCTGCTGCTAAGGAGGGAGCTTTGGGTTCAGTTTGCCGACCCGTTAGCGAGGATTCGTCGACTTCACGCCCTTCGTCATTAAGTAAAAATCCTCTCATCATTTTTTTTTGTTCATTGTTTTCCTTCCCTCCTCTCTCTACTCTAATTTTTTTTTAGATTTCGGCCTTCCCCATTTCGACGAGGTCGAGGCTGTTGTTGCAGTGGTCCGCGCTGGGACTATGGACAGTGTTCTTCGAATCGGTTTTATTGCTGGCCGACGATCCATGTTTTTCCGAGCTCGTGGCGTACACCCGTGCCATTCTTGAGCACTTGAGAGGAGCCGACGTCGATACTTCAGTTCTGGAGGAGTGGGTGGGAAACTTTGCTTCGGAGACGATTCGTTTTCAGCAGCTGTGCGATTCGTTGGTCGGGAAGCTTAGTTTGACCAAGCGGTTTGCTGCTGAAGCTGAACTCTCGCGGTCTGTCCAACATGTGAACCGTCGACGTGATGACTTAACCGCGGACTTGGATAGATGTCAGGCTGAGCACGAAGCTGCAGAGGCTGAGTAGACAGCTCTTCGCGATCGTTTGGCATTCGTCTCGTCGCAGCTCGACTCCATCAATACTGAGCTTGCGATCATCCGTAGGGGAATTGACACTGCGGAGGAGGAAGCTTCTGTTCTCGAGGGTCAACTTGCTTCTGTTCGTGCACGCCCTGTTCTCGACGAGGCCGAGACACGAGAGTTGGCTGAGGTCCGCGCCGAAGTGGTGCGACTGCGGCAACGGGTGGCTAACTTCGAGCTTCCTTCGCCTTGATGTAGTTTTTTTTTTTAGTCTCTCTTTTGTTTCTTTTTTTTGTTTTGCAAGACTAGAGATACCTTTTTTTTTTTTGTAGCCTCCCGTTTTTGTTGCGAGGCTTGTATTACTACCACCACACACATTTTTGTAATGAGAAGTATTTTTCTTTTTATTCGACTTTCTCTTTCTCTTTTTTTTCGCTGCCCTCTTCACGGGTAAAATCGTTTGAGGAATTTACCGTTCGTTATCGGCAACTCCGAACCGTTTGAAGTGACGAGCTTGTAGGCGCCATTGGTGTAGGCTTCCTGCACTACGTACGGTCCTTCCCATTTCGGTGCGAACTTGCCCCCGATTTTGCTCGTAAAGAGCATTGGCCGTCGGACTGCGAGCACGAGGTCACCTTCTGGAATGACCTGAGCCGTACCTTTTATTAAAGGCTCGAGTCATGCGGGATTGGTAGCATTCGAGCTGTTGTTGTGCTTCGAGTCGCTGCTCGTCGAGTGACTCAAGTTCAGCGAGTCGCATTTGGGCGCATTCCTCTGTCGTTAGCCCTTCTCTCATTGCAATTCGCAGAGAGGGAAGTTGTACTTCAAGAGGGAGTACTGCTTCGGTGTCGTAGACCTACGAATATGGGGTCGACTGGTTTGGCATTCGAAACGAAGTTCTGTATGCCCACAAGGCTTCTCCGAGTTTTTCCTCTCAACTGTTTTTGTTGGCGCCGATTGTCTTCTTTAGGATTTTGCAAAGGGTTTTGTTGAAAGCTTCTGCAAGTCCGTTGGCTGCCGGTTTATAAGCTGATGAAGTCCGCTGCTGTATGCGATATTTCTCGCAGAAACGGTCCATGACTCTGTTCCTGAACGGTGTGCCATTGTCTATCACTATGTTCCGAGGAACTCCATATCGAAAGATGATTTGAGTTCGAATGAAGTTGGCGACGATGGTTGCCTTGACTTCTCGGTAGGCAGTGGCTTCGGCCCATTTTGAGAAGTAGTCGGTGGCCGCCAGGATGTATTGTCTGTCGGAGTTGGATTTGGGAGAGATGGGACCTATGATGTCCATCCCCCAAGCTTCGAATGGCCATGACGCAATCGTCGGGTGAAGCGGCTCCGGTGGCTGATGTATGTAATCGGCATGGAGTTGGCACGGTTTATAGGTTCGAGCCATCTCGATGGCATCCCTGAGCATCGACGGCCATAATAACCCAATCGCATAACTTGTAAGTGGAGCTTCGGGCCGGCCTGGTGAGCGCCACAAATTCCATTGTGTGTCTCTTTTAGCACTTGCAGCCCCTCTTCTTTTGATAAGCATCGAAGGAGCAGACCTTCATACGACCTCCGGTAGAGTACGTCGTTGATGAAAACATACTTTGGAGCTGCTCGGCGAATTTGGACTCGCTCTCGTAGGTCGTTCGGGAGTGTGTTGTGGCGAAGAAAGTTTGAGATGGGCTCTCTCCAATCTTCGGCTATGTTTTGATTGGCCGAGATCTGGAGAGACTCTTCTATCTCTTCTGTTTGTTCTTCTTCTGTTTGTTCTTCGACCGGTGGAGGGATTACCCATCATTCGCAAATGGGGACTTGGCTCGGCCATTCATCGAATTGTGCTAGGCTTTCCGCAATTCCAGCCAATGCGTCGGCTGGCCCATTTTCGGATTGAGGAACGTAGTGGACCGAGGCTTCCAGAATTTGGGCCAGAAGTTCCCTGGCATGTCTCCAGAATGGCACGAGTTTGAGTTTCTTTACTTCGAACTCCCCTGTGAGCTGCTTGATGACAAGAGCCGAGTCGCCGTAGATGTTTAGCTGCGGCAGCTTCATCTCGACCGTCATGCCAAGTCCAAGGAGGATAGCTAGATACTCTGCTTCGTTGTTCGAACAGTTTTGGGTAAGAACGAACGAATACGGGATCAGGTCCATTCTCGGTGAAACGAACAGAGCTCCTGCGCCGGCTCCATTTCTTCGAGCAGTGCCGTCGAAATACATCTCCAAGGGGGAAGCACCTCGACCAGGAAGATTTCTTCGTCCGGGAATTCTTCTGTTAATTCCCATTCGGCCGACACCGGGTGCTCGACCAAGAAGTTCGCCAGTGCTAGGCCTTTGATTGCGCATTGTGGAACGAAGTTAATTTCGAACTCCGATAGAAGTAATGCCCACTTAGCCAGTCGACCAGAGAGAATTGGTCGCGACATGATGTATTTCAGCGGGTCGGCTCGCGATATCAAATTCGTTGAATGCGCTAGGAGGTAATGCCAGAGCTTTTGGATTGCAAAGATGAGTGCCACACAAGTTTTCTCAATCATTGTGTAATTGACTTCGGGGCCCACCAGTGTTTGGCTCAGATAATAGAGAGAATGCTCTTTGTTGTTCTCATCGCATTGGGCCAATACAGCTCCGACCAATTTCTCTTGCACTGCGATGTACAACAACAACGGCCTGTCGACGATTGGAGCGACGAGCACTGGCGGCTTGGTGAGATACGCCTTTATGTTGTTAAAGGCGTTCTGGCATGACTCGTCCCACTCGAATGGCGTATCTTTCTTCAATAGGCGGCTGAACGTCTGGCATCTTCCCGCTAAATTCGAGATGAAGCGTCGGATATATGCTAGGTGGCCTTGAAAGCTTTTGAGTTCAGAGATGTTTCTGGGCTCCGGCATCTTTTGAATTGCGTCGATTTTGGATTGGTCGATCTCTATTCCTCTGTGATGCACAATGAATCCCAGGAATTTGCCTGAGGTGACACCGAATGCACACTTCAACGGATTCATTTTGAGTTGAAATCGTCGAAGTCGTTCAAACACTACTCTGAGGTCGAGAAGGTGATCTGACCTCTGTTTTGTTTTCACCACCAAGTCGTCGACATAGCATTCAACGCGCTTGTGCAAGAAGTCGTCGAAGATGTTTTGCATTGCCCTCTGGTATGTCGGGCCAACATTCTTGAGTCTGAACGAAATCACTTTGTAACAGAAGATGCCTTTAGGAGTGGGAAACGTGGTGAACTCTTCGTCCTTTGGGTCCATCCGAATTTGGTTCTAACCAGATGACCGTCCATGAAAGAGAGAGCTTCATGGCCCGTCGTGGCATTGACCATGAGTTCTGTTATCAGCAGAGGGAAGTCATCTTTCAGGCAAGCCTTGTTCATAGGGATGGCAGCGGGCGGGCGGGCGGGTTTTGGAAACCCCATCCCCCCCAAGAAAAAAAATCGGGAAACCCGCCCCCGCGAAAACCCGCCCCGCTGGTTTGATTTCTAAACCGTCCCGCCCGGGAAATAAAAAACCCGCCTCAAACCCGCGAAAACCCGCCCCGGCCCTCGGGTACCCGACCCGACCCGCTATGTTTAATATTAAAAATTTTAAAAATATAAAAAAATTCTTAAATAAATAATATAAACATATAAATACCTAAACATATTGTCAAACATAAGGGAAGAACGTAAGAAAGTAGGGTTTTACTTTGTATTATTTAAATACCCTCTAAAACTTTTTTTTTACATAAGAATTAAGCGGGTCGGGTCGGGTTTTTGGGGCGAAACCCGTCCCCGTCCCGAACCCATGACGGGTTCTACTCCCAAAACCCGAACCCGACCTGCGGGGTAAAAACATAAACCCAAATCCGCTTTAAGCAGGTCGGGTCGGGGCGGGTTCCCCGCTAACCCGTACCCGTTGCCATCCCTACTTGTTCAGGTTGCGAAAGTCGACGCAGACCCGAATTTGGCCGTTCTTCTTCTTGACTGGCACGATGTTCGCGATCCATGAAGGGTATTTCACCTCTCTGATGAAGTTGGCAGCAATTAACTTGTCGACTTCTTTTTCAATTTCTGGCACAAGTTCTGGCCGAAACCGTCGTTGCGATTGTTTGAGTGGCCGAACTGAAGGATGAACCGCTAGCTTGTGTACTGCGACTCGTGGATCGAGGCCTGACATTTCTATATAATTCCAGGCAAATATGTCGCGGTATTCGCAAAGTAGTGACATGTACTCGACCTCTTCTTCGGTTGTCAGTGAAGCACTAAGAAATGCCAGCCTCAGGTCCTCTGTTGTGCCCAGGTCGACTTTCTTTAATTCGTCGACGGTCGACTAGCTGTCTTCCTCGAACGTAGCCGGAGCGTCGTCCAGGATGAACTCATCGTCTTCTTGGCTGTCGTCGACGACTGAAATGTGGTTCACCATCACTGAGTCGTACGCACGAGCTCGTACGATTGCAGCTTTCATGCTATAAATGATCAGCGGGTTCGAAGAATTTTTCTTTTTCGTCGGAGTTTGGCCAACTGAAACTTGATGTACATCTGCCAATGCCTTTCTGGTTATTTTGATTGGCTTTGCCTGAGCTCTATAGATTTTGATCGGCTTCTCTTTCTTGTAGCTGAGGCCTAGGCAACCTTGATTGATACGATGACCTTCGTTTCTCAGATTCTCCTGTTCTGGAGTGAGGACCGGTAGAGTGACGGGTGGTTTCTCATGGATCTGATCTTTTGTAAGGTTGCCCCCGGCTCTGGCCATTAGTCGGTATGCATTTGGGTTGAAGCCCTCATTCGAGCGAGTTGATGGTAGTTGCGCGAGGTTCGGGAATTGCTTCACGATGCTTCTTTCCTCGAGCTTCGGCAGTGGGAGAGTGACCTTTTCTGTCAAAGGGGTCGGCTGAATTTTGTGGCAGACGACGAAGGGAGCTTCTCCTTTCTTTCTTTGCGACTGTGGAATGTACCGTAAGATAGGTACATTACGCTGCATCGGTGATGGAGTTGTTGCGGCCGGTTTGTGGCCGTGTGCCGTCTATTTATCGTGTGCTCGTTGTTTGTGGGACGCGACTTGCATCGTGGTCTGTTTTGGAGACGCAGCTTGCGTCGGTGGTTTGGTAGATGCAACTTGCGTCGGAGTATTCTTGGCTTTTGGTGCCTGGTTCGGCCAGGGTGACAATTTGACTGTCGGTCTGGTCGTCAGATAGAATTTGGCGTCGGCAAATGATGTCTCTGCCTCTGGGATCGGGCTTTCATCGGCGTACACCGTCTTTTGCTCGCCATTCTCCCAGTACTTGAAGCACTAGTGAAGTGCTGATGGCACAACTCCATTTGCGTGATGCCACAGTCTACCCAAGAGCATATTATAAGATGTTCTTGAGTCGATGACCTGAAATGGAGTTTCTGCCACCATGTCGCTGATGTGCAATTTGAGATTGATCATGCCGAGCGTCCTCTGGCGTTCCTGGTTGAAGCCTTGAATGAGGAGGGAGCTTGGAGAGAGGTCGTTGGCAGAGAGGTTGACATTCTTCATCGTGCGAATCGGCATAATGTTGACTGCGGATCCACAATCGACGAGAATTAAGGGTGTCAATTTTACCCGATTACCCGATTACCCGATTACCCGAATGGTAATCGGATGGAACTTGGATGTAATTTTTATATAATTTAAGAACTTGGATGTAATTTTTATATAATTTTAATTTTTTTTATTTTTTAATATTTATAAGGATTAAGTAATTAAATTTATTAAAATATTATTATCCATTTATTTACCCGATTACCCGATTACCCACGGGTAATCGGGTAACAAATTCGGGTAACGGAATAACTAAGTTTTATTCAGGCGAAACGGGTGACGGAATACGGGTAGGGTAATCGAAACGGGTAACGAAATAACCCTTACCTGTTTCGATTATTACCCGTTTACATCCCTAACGAGAATGCGATTGATTTTGTGGTCTCTGATGTAACCGGAGATGATCAACGGCCTGTTATGGTTCTTCGTCCCCAACTGCGCATCCTCTTCTCGAAATGTGATGTACGGCGGACATGAGACGGCGAGTGATTGTTCCGACTTTGCCAGCTGCAGGGAGGACTGCGCATCTTCTTCCTCCTTCCGGTATGGTGGAGTTAATCCGACCTTCGACAAGTCGTGCTTCCTCATGAGTAGCATTTCGACTTCAGCTTGGAGTTCCTCTGGTTTGTCGAGGACCCGAATTAGAGCTTGTCTTGACCGAATGGCCAAGTCGAGGTCGTCTTCTATCTCGCTAAGTGGCGAGATTTTTTTAGTGACGTCTCGAGGTAGTCGCATTCGACGACTAGTCTTTTACCTTTGTCGTTAGGTGCTGAGTGCTCGGGAGGAGTTGTCGAACAGGTTGCCACCATTGCTGGCGGCGCGAAGAACTTCTTTGGAAAGAACTTCGCCAATGTGATGGGTCTTCTCTTCTTTTTGTTTGCTCTCTGGACGTTGGTCCCGGGAGCTTTCTTTTGGCGCTTTGCGGCTCTTTTGTTTGGCCGCTTCGCCTTGGTTTTGGTATTCGCCGGCGTCGGTTCGAGTTCTCGAACTGGCTTCTTTCGTCGGGTGACCAAAATCCACCCCTCTGCATCTGCTGCAGCTAATTCGTGGGGTGCCAGTTTTGGTGCGACCTTAGCCGGTGATCGTCTGTTGTTGTGTGGTCGGTTGGAGGGACCGGATTTTGGACGGTACTCCTTGCTGGCAACCTGTTGTTTGTGTGGCCGAGTTCGCCGATTTGGCTCGGCTTGAATGGAGAAGACATGAGAGGAGGCTGTGTTTTCAGCTCATTCGATTTCAATGCGGCCTTAGGCCGCCAGCTCCATGATCCGATCCTTCAAGACGAAGCACTTCTCGGTCGGGTGCCCGACCAAGCGGTGATACTTGCAAAAATTCGGATCGTTAGTCCTGGACAAGTCGCCGGGTCTTTTGACTTCTGGCAGCTTTAGTAATTGGTTGTCGAGGAGCTAGTCCAACATGACAGAGACGTCCGCATCGGCGAACGGGTATGTCTTGGCCTGTCGTTACTCCAGCGAAGGCCTTCGGTAGTTGCCCCCAGTTAGTTGCCGTGGGATGTAGGTAGCTTTGACTTTGCTCCCAACCTTGATTGGTTCGAAAGCGTTTGTCGCGAAAGATGCTTTTGTTTTCTCTTTCGCGTCTTTGGGCGCGGTCGCGGCTACTGCTTTCCCTTTCTTGCGAGGGTTGGCAGACGGAGATGTTTCTTCTCCTCGTTCCTCTATGAAGTTCGCCATGTTATGGGCCTCTCTCGCAAACTCTTGGAAGTCGTTCGGTCTCCGACTTCGAATGTAGCGTAGGAGCTCCCATTGCATCCCTCGAGAGCACATTTCAATTTTGGCTTCGAGGGACAGGTTTGAGCACTCCTTGCACTTGAGGCTCAGGTTCCTCTACCGGTTGATGTAGTCGACCACCTTTTCGCCCTTCTTCTGCTTGAGATTGGCGATCTCGACCAGGGTGACAGTGCACCGAGTGTTGTAGAAACGGCTGAGGAATTCACGATCCAATTGTTCCCAGCTGTAGATTGACTGCTGGGCTAGCTCAATATACCATTCGAAGGCATTTCCCTTCAACGACCGGCCAAATTGCTTGATCAGTATATCACCGTCAGTGCCGACGTTGTTGCAAGTCTCAATGAAGTGGGCAACGTGCTGTTTGGGGTGCCCGTCGCCGTTGAACTGCTGGAACTTCGGAGGATGGTAGCTGACCGGCATCGGGATATTTTGAATCCTTTGTGTGTACGGCCTCCGGTATGCGACAGATTTGTTGTTGTCCAAGTTGTTCCGTACAACGCGGTTGATGAGCTCGGTGACTGCGTCGAGTGTGAGAGTTGCCGGATCTGCTTCGGTTCGACCCCGGCGAATGGCGATTGGTGCGACGGGCGGCAGCTTGTCGTCGTCGGAGGGATCTTCTGGCAGTGGTTGAGCCGAACCACTGGTAGTCACCCGATTTTGGTCGACTTCTTGATGAACACTGCCAGTATTGTTTGTGGTCGCGCCCATTTCGAGCCGCTCTAGAATTCTCGTGATCTGAAGGTCACGAGCTGCAAGTTGCGCGTCTTTGATGCGCAATTACTCGCTTTGTTCTTTGAGTGCAGCTTGCATTTCGGCAAGCTACTCTTCAATCGTCTTGGCCGAGGTTGTCATCGCATTCCGACGGTGAAGCTGTTCCTGGCGTGGTGAGGTTTTGATCGGCGACCGCATTGGGGAAACGGTCGTTGGCATTCTCAATTGTGGAGTGGTTGTAGTGGGCGACCGGCTTGGGGTGGCAGTCACCGGTGAGATTCGGCAGGGAGGAACGGGTGATAGCGCAGCAAGGGAGGTCGCCAGTGTCCGTCGGCGAGGTGAGCGGATTGGTGGTAAGCTGGCTGCTGCATTGAGTGCGGCTAAGAGGTCGTGAGATATGGTCACGATCAGAGATGTATCTTCGGCGGTCGCTCTCTGTACGGAGGAGGCTGGTGATGAATATGTTCTTGCCGCGGGAGAGGAAGTCATGCCCCCTTGTCGTTCGTAGCGTTGCACCAAGGCGGAGACGACGGAGCTCCTTTGCGACGATGGCGATTGAGCCAGGTTGACAGTCGGGCTGCGAGGAGGAGGAGATGCAGTGATGGCCAAATATGTTGGCTTGGCCATCGCTGGCATTAGTTTGGCGGAGGCCGCGGTAACATGTGGCACGAATACGGCGCTTGGACGGCGCGCATCGCGCATGAAGGGAGCCTGTCTGATGGACAAGCTTCTCGCCAAGGCCCTGGTCATTGGGCGAGTGGCCGGTGGCGAGGCGGTAGGAATGCAGAGGTCGGCCGAAGATACGGCAGCTGGTCCGCGAGCTCCTACGGTCGAGCTTGCAGTCGCGGCGGAGCGCGGGTGAGCAGAGCTCGATGTGGCAACTTGCTTGCCTTTGTTGTTGTTGTTGTTGTTGTTGTCGTTGTTGACGTTGCTGGCCATGGCTGAAGTTTTTTTTTTTTGAACGGAGAAGGAGATGAGAGGTAGGAGATGTCCCACCGGGCGTGCCAAATCTGTTTCACCGAAAATCCGCCGATCCGCGAAGGGGCGCGAGTGAGAGAGTAATTCGATTATGTCAGAATAATTTTGAGTTACAATTGTGTTTGCGTATCAGAAAGACGCGAGTACTATCTCCTATTCTTCCTCTGATTCGATCTCCGTGTGAATTTGGTGAAGTTTAAGCTTTTGGCGAGGACGACAAAATCTGAGTTCCGGAACGAGTGTGCACGAACTGTTGTGGCTTTGGTCGGTCGAACGAAAGTATATGTGTTCCGCGTGTATCTACTTGTTGACGTTGCCGGTGAACGTGTAGAGCTGCTCCGATTGAACTGTTGAATTCCGATGAACTGCAAGTCGCTGAACTTCTCTGGCTCGAAAGAGTCTGTGTGCGTGAGAGCTTATGGGTGAAAGATTTTTGAACCCCTGCGACAGCGGTTTTCTGGCTATTTGTAGCCAACTCCGTGCTGTTGTGTGAGGTTGATGCTTGAAAGGGGGATCACGATCCCCTTTCTGCTGCTTCTTTTGAGAGAGGAAGAAGACTGGAGAGTTTCTCTCCTAGATCCATCGAATGAGGATCACCGTGTCTCTTCTTGGCTCCTTCGGTTAATGACCAGACTTGGTCGTTTAACTGTTAAGGAGGCTGACTTGTAACTTGGCTTGATGACTGTTGCTGACGAGGTAGTTCATTGCTGACGAGGGAAACACTGTATCGATGACGCGACGATGCGAATGGACTTAACGATGGGCTGCGACGGATGATTTTAAGAATCGACACAGCCTACCCACGACGATCGATTTCTGGATCGGTGGGCGTTTGGGCTCGTCGAATTTGGGCCGTTCACATTCTAGTGCATACATATATCATATATATCACATATTTAACATTTTTATAAGAAAAATGTAAAAATAATGCTGGTTACAATGAATTAAGCCGTGTTAATAAAAATTAGCCTCCGATTTTGGTTTAACCGGGTCGGACCGGCCGGGTCGGTTCGGTTTTTAAAACACTTATACTTTTAATAAATTATGATATATTGTTGTGTATGCATGGTTGAGCTCAATAGAAGGGTCATATTTGATACATTTCAAGTCATTTGACATTGCATAAAAAATTGGTGACATTAAAAATGTACCATAATATTAGGATTTGGTTCAACCCTTGGTCTATCCCATTCTAAATGTATTACTTTTTGGGGATACTATAAATACATAAATACGTAAGTGAAGCGAAGCCCCCTCTTACTGTCTTCTGTCCGTCCGCGGGAGATTTCTGCTCTGTAGAGTGTGGAGCTCTTCCCTCTTTCGAAGTCATGATCGCTCGTTTTACTGAGAAGGAGAATTCTTGCGATCGGCCGGTGGTTATGCGAACACAATGGAAAGATTTTCCTTTCTGCAAGAAGTCTATGACTGGGACTGACGACTGACTGGTGTTGCAGCAAGGAATCATCGGTGTCAAACAAAACAACCTCTCTTTTGTGTTTGCCCTCTGCTGAACGCAGCTATGTGCTTCGCGCTGTTAAAAAGGTCTTCCATTAGACATTTCACATATTTTAACCTTAGGAATCACAGGATTTCTAGTCTTTCTGTTATCATTTCTTCTGTTTGCCAGTCTCAAACCGTTGAAGCTTCTTTTGCTCGAAGTGCTCGCCATTATTTTACCTCGTCGTCTGCCGTCGTAACTCCTAAAACCCTCATCTCTGTTTCGTCACTTGCCCATCATTTTTCTTCATTGTCCTCTCTTGAATCTCGTAAAACATCTGAGGGGCTCTCTGTCGACAAAATTCTAGACCAACGTTGGCCAATTCTGGATGAATCTCAGTCTGACTGGAGGAGCCATGCTGCTGCTATTGCACTGTCCATTCAGGTTATCAAGAAGCGATTAAAGGTTGGCCCGACACTATACTGATTCCATAGGTTGTTCTAAATTTAGTATTTTTTTAATATTTTTTAATGGCAGTGGCCAAATCTGGTGCTTAGGGCTGAGCACTTATCTTCAGAAGTTACTCGGTCAGACATATGGGAAAATCCAGATTATGCTGGAAAAGTCAGCCGCGATCATGGAATTTGTATGGGAAAGATTAAGGAAGTAAATGGATTGGAGCAGGAATTGATTGAGCATGTTGAATTGCTAAAGCTTGCGAGGGATGAAGGTGATAGCGAATTAGAATTGGTGGGTCCTTGCTTCTTCTAGGCATGCATTTTCCCTTTCTTGTGCTTCTATGAATTTTGTGTATGATCATTTTTTAAAAACATGGACACAAACGTGATTATATTACTGTGACGAAGGTTAATGCATCATTGTTATTGTTAGAGGGTAAGAGAAGCAGACATATTTGATTAATGGAAAGGAAGGTTATTGTGATATAAACAACAACAAAGATAGCATATGTTTAAATCTTGACTAATTTGTTGATCTCATTTTCTTTGAGGTATGTGTTGGAATGAGTGTTTCTTGGATGCTGCTTGCCATTATTTCTGCATTGGACTCCAGATCGTTTTAAGTTTAAATTGTTTTGATGGTATAATTGGTTTCTTCTTCTTTAAGTTTAGTCTTTTTTCACTCGATCTTTTAAATTTTTAATTTTTTTGTATAAAACTTCTGTGGATCAATTTTATGGTTTCCCATTATATATTATTGTTTTACTTTTCTAGTTTGGTGTATGTCATGTTTTGTTATGTATTTTCCTTCTACTAATAGCAAGTTATAAGTGCTTGATGCAATGACATGTTGATCATGTGTTTCCTTTTCTTGCATGTGTCCTTCTATGATTGTTGCCTTCACCTAAGTTTATTTGGTTTCCTTGTAAAGGAGACCATGAAAGCATTGCTTAGGATGAGAAGAAATGTGAAAGAGAAAGAAATTGAGGCACTCTTGTCTGGTGAGCAAGATCCATGCCCTTGCTTTATAGAGGTAACCTCTTGTATCTTCATGTTGCTTCCACATGATGTTGAAGGATTCATACTGCTCTTTGTGGTTATCTTTAAATTGTTAGCATAATCATGTTAGTCTAAAGCTAATGATGTCTGCTTTGCAGGTTCAAGCTGGAGCAGGGGGGACTGAAAGCATGGATTGGGCTGCTATGGTCATGAACATGTACAAAATGTGGGCACAGCGTCGTGGATTTCATACTACTGTGGTGGATGAGATGCCTGGTGAGATAGCAGGAATCAAGGTTTATTCACTTTCCTTTTTCAACTCTCTCCCCCCCCTCTCTCTCTCTCTCTCTCTCTCTCTCTCTCTCTCTATATATATATATATATATATATATATATATTATTTTATTTTTTAATTTTTATTTTTTTTTTTTTTTCTGTAAGTTTTTTTTTATTGTATGCTTCCTTTAAGCCTGTGCACTTAAGGAGACTTGAACCAGCTACCTCCCACTATAAACCCCTATGCATCTATTGAGCTGATGTTCAAGTTCACATTTCAATTATGATTACCTAAATTTACTTTGTGGATACTACATTTTCTAAATTTCCTTTAAAGGACGGGATTTTATTCCTAATAAGCAAGGCATGAGATCCTACAGAGCAGTTCTTCAGAATGAAAGATTGGAGAAACAGCTCCTTTTTAGCTAGAGAATGAGCTGAGCTGGGGACTGACCGAAAACAATTAAATTAGAAACAATGTCTAACCTTTCATGGAAAGTTTTTTGTGCTTCCAAGGAGAGGGTGAGCTTAGGATCACTATCCAATGGCATTGTATATTCTATCTTTTGCTTCTTCTTCTTCTTCTTCTTCTTCTTCTTCCTCCTCCTCTTCTAATCTCTTCTTCTAGAGTGAAACACCTGGAGGGCAAACTTTTGTGTTTATGTAGCCTCTAATTTGTATGTTTTCTGTCATTACCGAAAGGTATATGGCTTAAACATTTGTTTTTCCAATATTGGATGAACTTTAACTACATGTGCACTGTCTGCCTACTGTTTGTCTGCCCTTTAATAAAATAGAGAGGATTCTACTCTCTCAAAGCTGTTTCGGATGTGCCTTGTGTACACCTTTATGATATCATCGATTGCTGTTTCTTGCTGTTATTTGATCTCCTTTGTCATTAATATTGCTAATTGGAGTGTTCTTTGGGTTGAATAGTGTTAGTTATTGAGTCTTGGAGAAGCATTGGTAATCTTTGAGGGTGTATACTGTTGTTTTTTTATAGTCGAGTACTTTGACATAATGTAAACTTGGGCAGTACCTCAAATGACAACAAGAAACACATTATAATGGAATTCCAAGCCAAAACTCTATAAACCAATTCCATTAAAAATTAGAGGTAATTAAGCTATTAAAATTGAAGCTAACCATGGTCTAGTTAGGGTCAATATGAGAACTGCCAAAAGGTAAAAAGGCACCTGGTTAGGAGGAAAAGCCCTTTAGAGTGGGTTGTTATGAATGTCAGCATTAAAGCATTGGATTGTTATACTTCGAGGCCCTACATGGAGTATGGTCATGAGTTGGGTTATCTTATATGATTGACTTAAAGAAAACTCTGTTTTTCATAAGCTTTAGAGTTGTTGACATATTGGTTAGGTACCTAAGAATCCTCCTAAACCTTAATTCCAGCTAGGATTTACTTTCATGTAGAAAAGGTTGTGCAATCTAAAGTCACTTTAGTCAAAAATTTGAGTTGATGATCTAATATCTCTGTGAATTTGATTTGGACCTATTAAGATTGGAATCATTTTTCAACTTGTTTCCATATGGACGTTCTAGTGAGCATGTTAAGAAATCACTTCAGATTGGAACTACCATTCTAAGAAACAAGTCAGTTTCTTTTTCTTAAATTTGATTTCTGCGTACCATTCGGTGCGATCTACGCCAGGCAAAAAATGTCGACTTCACTAATTAAAAGAAGAAAAAAAGGTTGCTGTCTGGTTGGCAGGAAGCTATACTTCAACAAAACCATTTCGAGCATCTAACTTTGTGAAGTTACTGATCTGTTTCCATCTTGTATGCAGCGTGCTACAATTAAAGTAGATGGTGATTATGCTTTTGGATATGCAAAAGCAGAAGTAGGTGTGCACAGATTGGTACGAATTTCACCATTTGACAGCAGCAAGCGTCGTCATACTTCTTTTGCTGCCGTTGCTGTAATACCTATCCTGGGTGATGTTTCGACTCATGTCGTGATCAAAGAGTCGGATCTCCGGATTGAGCGGTTTCGTTCCGGTGGTGCTGGTGGCCAGAGTGTTAACACGACGGACAGTGCTGTTAGGATAGTGCACATTCCAACTGGAGTGACGGCTACATGTCAAAATGAAAGGTATGAAATAACAAGTGCACACACCCCTGAACATGCATACCATGTTTCTTGTGTACACCTCCAAATTTCACGTGGCTCCTTACGCCAGAGGGTCCCAATCTGAAATGTCTGTTTCGGTCTAGGTCACAACATCAAAACAAAGCAATGGCCATGCAAGTGCTACAATCACGATTAGATCAACTTGAGATGGCACGTCAAGCACAGTTGAATTCCCAACTAACGCAATCTTTAACTGATATCAGCTGGGGCAACCAGATACGAACTTATGTCCTACATGTGAGTGCTGTATTACCGAGTCGTTGTAGCTTTTTTTCTACTGTTATGTGTTTCGATGCCTTGTTTACATTCCTTTATCCGTCTCATTGACTTCTGTTGCCTCCTTGTTTCAGCCTTACCGCATGGTCAAGGATCTACGCACAAACTATGAAGTTTCAGATCCTGATTCCGTGCTTGAAGGGGACATCGATGCATTTATCTTGAGTTTCTTGTCTGCATCTCTAGACAAAAAGGATAATTATCTTGGTGGGTAAATCCTGGTTTTGAAGATTCCTAGTCGATTATGAAAGCCGGGTTATGATAGCAGGCAATGGTACTGGAAGTCGACCCAATTTTGTGCCGCCATTGTTTTTATCTTGTAAGTTATCCTACCCAATATCAAGAAGTTCAAATTGTTGATTATTATTATTATTATTATTAGTCACACAGAAATAATAAATATTTTTTGTTAGTATTATTATTATTATTTTTGTATCTAGACAGGAGTAGTATTTAAGGGTCGTTTGATCTACAAGCAAGATGTAACTATTCTCCCCTAATAAGAACGGGTATTCGATAAGCCTCTTATTTGATATTCATTTACTTATTGGATCAGGTACGGGTTTGGGCTCAATGAATCAGGTTTGATCAAATCATCTCAATAACACCAAGTTACAGACTCGTAACAAGCATTCTAATTATTATTCATTTTGTAAAAGAAGTTATTCTAAAGTATATGTCCCAACTACTTTTTCCTTGTTTATTCGGATGGGAATGCACCCGGACGCTTTTATATTAATCTGGACTAAATTCATAACCAGGTTCAGTTCAAGGAGCCTGTCTCTGACTTATCTTTTCTCTTAATCCCTTTGGGCTTTGGCTAAACACATGCCTTCTATAGTTTATGCATGTAAAGAATATTATCTATTGGGATTATTTAACTCTTAATTATACACTACTTAAGGTCTTTACGATTATTCTTAGATCATATAATTAATGATAAAACTTTTTATGAAAAAAAAAAAAAAAAAAAAAAACTGGCCATATATGCCAAGCGATAGATGAACAATGTAGCCAGAACTTGGATCTGCTGAGAACAAGGGCTGTGTGTATCCACAACCCTTGTTTGCAACAGATACCTGGCCGATGCAGAGACGAATACGGACCATGCACGTACTATACCGACCATGCACGGATACCTGGTTCAACCGGGTTGAATTGGCCAGTTTGGTTCGATTTTTAAAAATCACGGCTCTTATCCTGTTTTTAAATTTACATCATTAATTAACCATATAATTATCCTCGTCTAACTAATCCTATAGAGTTTGGATAATCTAAAATACCAAAATATTCGTTTCCCAGCGGCGACCTCCCGCCGCTGATACGACCGGTCCGGCTGCGACCGCCACTTCCCGGCCCTGCCGTCCCTTCGCTCCCTCCAAAAGCCACTTTCCCCCGTCCCCTAATCATAACATCATGACACGATTTACTTCCATTTTTTTATAAGATTTCGTCGGCGAGGTCCACGCCTTCCCCGGATCTATTCGGTTCCGATCCGCATCTCCGCCGTCCCCGGTCAACTTTCTCCCGCCGGTCGTCCGCCGGCTCCGCCGGTTTTTTTTTTTTTTTTTTTTTTTTTTTTTTTTCTTCCGTTTTTTGTTTCACTCGGGGCTGCTTGCATGGCAGCCCATGTGAGTTCCCATGTGTCTTCCACTTTACCCCACGTGTGTTCCACGAAGTCTTCTGCGAAAAATAATTCCTGATTTCGGTAGGGACAGGTTTTAAACGTGGAGAATTAGGTAGCAAACGATGGAGATTTGAGTCATTGACCCTGGGTATGGAATATAGAATATATATCTGCAGTTACATAAATTTTAAGTTTTTAACTTTTTTTTTTAAAAAAAATATTTATTATTTACACGAGGGAAAATTTGGGGAGATGTAATTACATCTCAATCCTAATGAAAACCAGACCGGACCGGATTAGCCAATTCAATTGGGTTGAACTAAAAAACCGGAGTTTATAACTCCGGTTTTTATAGAGTCAAGAACCGGATTTGCTGCCGGTCGAACCGAGTTGGGTCTGGTTCGCTTGTAAGAAAAGAATAAGATAAAAAAAACTCGCAACTTAGTTTGTTTAAGCATGTAACTACTAGCCTAATCTGGTTTTGTCCAGAATTAACTAAACCAATTTTTTACCGGTTTGATCGGTTTGGTTTTTAAAACATGGGTTCTCCTGAAAACCAACGTGACGTGTAGACAGACGGATGGATTCCATACGTAGGGGACCCAATTTTTAGTTCTTGACACCTGGTCATTTAGCATTCGTCTATCTCATCTAATCCATTATCAACCACACTAGGCTCCGTCACGAGAGTGCTTGATAACAACATCCGGGCTGGACAAAATTAAAAAACCTACAAAATAGGGACAAGCCCGGTCCAGATAAAATGATTATATGATTTTTTTTTTTTAGCTTTCATCTATAAAAATATATATTAATTTTTAATATTTTAAAATTTTTTAATAACTTAGAGGTTTTACTTTTATGCAATAACGTGTATCACTTCAATAATTATTTGACTCTCACGTACTCATTAACGTAAAGCTTATGTTTACTAATGCGGTGCACCGCATATTCGCCAAGTGCGTCTCAAAACAAAAGGATTGGAACTCACTAAATATAAGTGCTGTGTTATTTTAATAATAATATTATTATTTTTTCAATATTAGTGCTCTTACTTTGGATTTATTTTTAATTGTTTTTGCACGAGGATTGAATGTTTCGGGTCCATGTCATTATGTGGTTTACGATTTGGTCTGATCTTCTGGTCCCCAACGAACCAACATAGATACGAACGGGCTCATGGCAGATGGCCCGTCCTTATCGCACCCTCTCCCCTTATCCAAAATGTTTCCGTCTCTACCTCCTAGTAACTCATCTCAACCCTTGGAAAATAAGCCGACGGTCCGGACGATGCTGATGTGTATGCATGACGTGGCCCTTATTCTCATTGCCTTTTATCTATACACACTGCTTTCACCCTTTACCATGCATCAACTCGGTCAAACCAGTGCTAATTCGAGCTAGGGAAGGGAACCGGGCGGAGCGGGTTTTTGGAAACCAAAACCTGAGAAACCTCCTTATTCCACAATGCCAAAAGAAAAACCCGAACTCGTAAAAATCCGCCTTGAACTTACAAACTTAGTCCAATGCTCTTCCAAGTACCAACTTGGTCCGATCCCCACTTCGTTTTTGTAGGACTACTCGCAATTAGGGGCGGATGATGGTTATATTTTTTAAAACTTGAATTCGACCCAACATATACGATTTGAAACTCGAACCTGTAAGACACCCGAATCCGATCGGACCGGCCTTTGGCTTTGTATTATTAAAACCTACACCCACGGGTTGGATTTGGGACTCCAAACTTTGACTTTTTCGGGACTGAGGATTTACCCCCAAGTGTATCTCCTACTTGCCATTTATGTATATACGAATTGAAATTCAAACGTGTATGTATATGGTAGGCCACGTCGGCGGGCGTACGGGATTGACGTTGGAGTTGCGTGATCGTCACCTCCGATGCACCCGAAAGTGGAAAGACAGGAAAAAAGAGTTAAATATGGAGATAAAGCGGGGGAGCCGCTAAATGCTGACTGGATATTGCTAGGATCCACGTCGGATTTCGGAACGGGTGCACACGCCTCTAACGCTCCGCCGAAAACTCGACTCGCCGACTCGGCGAGACTCGGCGAGAATAGGCGAGAATAGGCGACGAGTCGGATTGAGTCGAGATCGTGAAGGACGTTTGGGATAACGGAATTGGAAGGGGGGAACCGAACTCGTTCGCCTTTCATGCAAAAAAAAAAGTGAGCTCGAGCGTGTATTATGAGAGAGAATTTATTAAACACGAAACCAGAAAAAATAAAATAAAACAAAAAACTGGCCAGGCCAGCAGCATCGGAGCAGCAAAACTCTCTCGCCTTTGCTTTTCTTCTTCTTCCTCTCATTCTTCCGTTTCACGTGAATCATGAGAGATCGCCGTCGCTTCATCTTTCTTCTATATTGCTTAGGTTTCATCGATCGGTTCGGATCTTGATTTAAGCAGCAGCCGTTTTTTTTTTTTTTTTTTTGTTTTTGGCTTTCGGTTTGAGCCGTCTCTCGGAATTTTGGCTTTCTGGACTGCTGCTAATGGCGGTGGAAGACAACGAGAGTTGCAGCAGCAGGGCGGTAGATTCGTCGCCGACGCATCCGAGGCAGCAGCGGCACAAGCAGGAGGTGTTTAATGAGGTTTTGCGGCGGCTTAAGGAGTCCGGCAACGAGGAAGCTAATCTTCCTGGCTTCGACGACGAGCTATGGGCTCATTTTAATAGGCTGCCGACGAGGTGTTGTAACCCTAGCTTTTGTGCCGCTCCTTGTCTTGTTTTGTTTCTTCTGTATTTGCTTTTTGCTTATGAAGCGAGTGTTTTAACTTTGAGTCGGTGGCTTGGGATCATCCAATTTGGTGTTCTGGACAATGTGCTATGTTTAATTTTGTGTCAGACGTTTCCTTTGCCCCCTGGATTGCTAATTTTCGTTGTTCGCTGAATTCGTTTGAATGAAAATTTTGGAACCGAATGGCTTGTTCTGCAAATATAGTTATTTGAACTCAGCATGTTTCACTTGGTATATGCATGTGTTTGTTTTATTTGCTTTACCGTTATTTGTAATGGTTTTTAATAGATACGCGTTGGATGTGAACGTGGAGAGAGCTGAAGATGTTCTGACACACAAAAGGCTGCTACACTTGGCGCATGATCCGGCCAATAGGCCTGCATTTGAAGTTCGACTTGTTCAGGTACTTTTTCACATTTATTTGGATGCTCTGGCGTCATAACTTAGAATTCTCATGGTAATCTCTTTTCTGCTAAAAGCATTTGCTGCCGTTCGAAGATTAGTTAGCAATAATCTATTTGAATTAAAGTCCTGGTCTTTTGTTATTTCTCGTACTGGAAAAAAAAACTAAATCTTTTTCTGATTTATGAGAACAAAAAAAGTATTTCTGATTAAATATTGAAGAAAGCTTTGATGTTTGAGAGTTACAATATATGTTGATAGATGAAGGACATGCTTGTATAGCAACTAATATTCTCATGGAGTGTATAAGTGCAATGAGGATTACTCTTCACAACTATGTGTGGGAGTAGCATTTTTTAGATTCCCATGCCCCCATAGCTGTTCTGAGGGATGTTTGGCTTTGGTCTTCAATTTGTAGATGTCAATGTTTAACAGAAGGAGATTAATTTTTTTGTTCTTGTTTTGCCTGTGTATACAATTTGTGGACTGATTTTATTGTGTGATCTGTGCTACTTTGTATCGAACGGGTTTATATGTTGCATGCAGTTCTATGGATGTGTATACAATTTGTGGACTGATTCAAAACTCT
Organism: Aristolochia fimbriata; assembly: GCA_019845555.1. Classification (NCBI taxonomy): domain Eukaryota; kingdom Viridiplantae; phylum Streptophyta; class Magnoliopsida; order Piperales; family Aristolochiaceae; genus Aristolochia; species Aristolochia fimbriata. Next base: position 4,978,273 of record CM034083.1, read on the forward strand.
AGATCAGTGAAAATGGAGGAATGGGCTGGCCATAGATTGAAGCTGTGAGTGCATGAGTTGAATTTGTTAAACGAGCTGACTCTGGTTTGGTGGAAGGGGGAATACTTTAAACCAGACCACTGAGGAGAGAGACTTGAAACTCACCTGTGTAGAGATGCTGTGAGGGAACCCCATGGTTCTGTTCTCCAAGTTCTGCCATGTGGGTGTGATCTCAGTGGCGAACCCATCTGGAAAGTTTCTATCTTAGGAAACTATTTCACGAAAGTTTCTAAATAGGTTTCTGGAGAAGTCCTAACTAGTGTCCCACTGAGTCAACGCGTCTTAGTTACTGGAATTATAAGTAGAAAAGTGTTTTATTAGGACTTTTAGCTTCCTTAGGACTTTAGTTTCTATTTTGGTATTGGCTGAAATCCTTTTACTTCTAGGTTTTTAATTAATTAATTAATTAATTAATTAATTTTAACATTTTTATTTATTTATTTTATTTTTCTATTATTTAGTAAGTTAACATTCAGTTGTAATTAGGAAGTTTAGTCTTAATGAGTTATGATGTAATTTTTATTTTTTAAGCTTTAAATATTGTCACGAATTTTTGTTTTGGTTGTTGGTGCACCACTTTTTTCTTTTTTTCACTGGGAATATTTTCCTATTGTCTTTTTATTTGTTCTTGCTAGTGCTAGTTGCAAAATGACACCTGAGTTTTCAAGTTCTTCCCTAAGAGCTTGAAGTCTGTAGCTGGGGAGATAGTGGACATCTCACACACCAACCTAATCAATCGGTTCTATTTCACTCATTTTGTTGCTTTAATATACCAATTGATTGGGTGATTCTTTAGTCAGAGAGGGGGCGTCCATCCTACCTCTTGCTGTGAGCGACCCCTCTTAAACTGTTGTAATCTTTTGGTTTTTGCCTAGTAATTTTGCAATTTCCTCCAAAAAAAAAAGTTTTAGATATTTTGGTTCTCTGATTAATGTAAATTCTGTTTGTTGTATTGTGTATGGGCTTTTCACCTTCAATAACTTTATCTATTAGTATTGGCGTAAAAGTTTTAGTACGATTGTCTATAGCTTAGCAATTTGTGGTGAAATACTCATACTTACCATAAAACCTAAACCCTAAACCTTAAAACAAAAAAAAAAAAAAAAAAAGTGCATGTGAGGATGTTCTTCTACAGGATAAAATGATTGAGGTGTCTGTAATGCTGGGTGATTTCTAGGTAGTTTTTCTTAGCCATCTAGTTTATGAAGTTTATTATAATGTGGATAATTATATTCCTAAAAAATGATGGATATCTATAATTTAATTTCCCTCAATTTTGTGATGTCACTAGAGGACCAATGTTAGGCCTATAACTTTTATATATATGGCCAATTTAATTGTGTAGTGCTGCTACTTTTATGAAGGTTTCTCCAGCTTCTGATGGAAACCAATATGATTCTTCTGAATCTTACTCTCCTAGGCAAGGAGATGGTCAAAGTTCTTCAAGTAATTTTAGCAGACCAAGGTAGTTAGATATATTATTCATTCATGAAGTTCTTATTGTGAATGTTCTTTGCATCAATCTGTTCTTTTTTAATCTATTAGACCATGTCTGAGCTTCTTTAATCTTGTTTGCACCTTTTTTACCATTTGTTGGCAGTCACCCCCCTCCATCTTTTGGTTCATCACCTAATCTTGAAGCTCTGGCTCTTGAAGCTAGCAAGAACATCCAAGATGGAGATAGTGTAGCAAATGCTGGGGCGATCTATGCAAGGTTTGTCTAAATCCTTCCCTCGTAAAAGTGGTCTTGTTTTCACAAAATATACTGCAGATGGGTCTTCCTACAATCTTCTATTTTCTTGGTTGGCTTCAGAGTCTTTCGTAACACACTTCTTTTAAGTGGATATGAATTTTTATACTATTATTTTCTATGGAAATTGAAAATTGGAACACAGATTTGCATCTGTTAGGTGCCTTGAAATCCCCACAAACTAATTTACTTTATGTAAATGAACTGCAGTTGGTATCCTTAGGTAACTGGCTTTTCCTTATGTTGGAATAGGAATTATTCTTATATATGGGCAATTTGCTCGTCAGATGTACTTATGAGCAGTTTCCACTATCAACTAGTTTTCTAAACTATGCCTAATTTTTTAAAATACCCTAGTATTCATATAGATAAATTTGTGATTTTTTGTAATCTGTTACAGACCACATTCTCCAAGATACTTTTCTCTTCTATTTAAGCTAAATTATTTACTGTAGGTGATATTTACTCTGTCATAAGTTTCTCAACAGTTTTATGTTAATGACGTTCCACAAAATTTGTTTTCCACTTCTGGCTAGTTTCAATATTTTATTTGGAATTACTGTGGCTTCATTATCTTTTTTTAAACCAATATCATGTTTACAAACTTCTGACACATCTTGCTGCATCTGGGAATATTGTAGACCTATGCATGAAATCACTTTTTCAACAGATGACAAACCAAAACTTCTCAGTCAGGTAAATACATCTCATGTTTCCATACATTTTTTAAGTCTCCCTCAACCAGTTTGCTTTGTTTTTGTATAAATTCTTTAAATTTTCCAGTTAACTTCTTTGCTTGCGGAGATTGGCCTGAACATTCAAGAGGCACATGCTTTTTCAACTAGTGATGGATACTCATTGGATGTATTTGTTGTAGACGGTTGGGCCTATGAGGTATGACCTAGTAGCTTGTTCTGCTATGATTGGGCTGGCACTTTTGTTCTTTACATTATTATATCAGAAGAAAGACATTCATGTGTTATTGCATTTCTGTATCTCTAATATTCTTCTTGTCAATTTCTATGTTACTACTCTTTTATTTTCTTCTTAGCTTCCTTCCATTTTTTTAGAATTATTGTATCACCTCTTTTTGTCCCCTGGTATTTCTTTTCTGTTCTCTTTAATGAATTATTTCATATTGTTAAATTACATTGGTAACTTGGGTACACTTGCATTGGCCTGTTTTGTCCATTCTTCAAGGGGAGTTCAACAATGTGATTTTATTGGATTTCCTTACTGTTTAATAGTATTAGAGGCTAGAGGCATCTAGAAGGATAATTTTCTTTTCGGTGATATCTGACTTTGATCTTTAATAAAGACTGGTTGGTCATCCCTCTACTAAGTATCTGATTATTTGGTAGTTTCATTTTAAACTGGAAACATCTACTTTTTTTCATGTGTCCTATTATGATAATGGCTTGAATGGCAAATCTTACATTGTTATCATTTATGCATTGTATGGGATCAGTTATCAGACCCTTGCTTTTAACTCCACAACAGGATGGGGTTGTAGAGATGAAGAAAATTCATCTCTTTGAGGTTGCTTGTGCTTTTATATTTTCTTATGCATGCTTAAAATTCTCTGTGGAGATGTTGTGTTTATCCTATTTTACTTGATCAATAGAACACCATCTCCTATACTTGCTAGCGAAATTCCTTTGGAGGTTTTGAAGCCTGGATGTAAATTCTTTGAGTTGCCTTTCCTTCATTTGAGGTTCTTTGCTTTGTTTGTTGCGTTGGTCCTTATATAGAAGTTGTCTCCAAGGGCTATTCTGGTTGCACTTACTGGGTATCCCAAAGTTTGGAATTCCTATGACTATAAGAGTCAGGATCTATTCAACGTTCTTTCTAAAATAAAATGTCACGATCTACATTCTTGGATATTATATGTTTGAGCAGATCAAAAGAAATTTTAATACTTTGTATGGTGTCTTTGATCGTCTCTTCTTATCCAGAATACTGCATCCCTTGATTTGTTGCCCATTCTAGTTATAGATGTCCTAGTTAGTAAATTTACCTCATCATAGCACTCTACTGGTGCACCTTCTCCCCTAAGACTACCACCACTGCCACCGTCATGCTACCACATTGCCACACTTGCAACACCTCTACCAACTCTGCCACCATCGCCACCGCGACCACCACAACACCACAACTACTGCCACACCACTACCAACGGCGCTGCCACCACCCGTCACCACCACTGGCGCTGCCACCACCCTCCACCACCGGCACTGCCTCTGCCTGTCACCCCCACCTACACTGCCTCCACCTGCCACCCCCACCGACACTGCCTCCACCTGCCACCCCCACCGACACTGCCTCCCTCTGCCACCCCCATCGATGCTGCCCTTGCCTGATGCTGCCACTGCCTGCCACCCCCACCGACACTGCCTCCCCCTGCCACTCCCCATCGATGCTGCCACCGCAATCACCACCATCACCAACACTTTTGCCACCTCAGCCACCTCTGCACCTCATCACTCTGGAGATCGATTGCGTCATCGACATCAAGGACTTGTCTCGAGGGTGATTATAGTGAGCTCGCTGAAGAGGATGAGTACCAAATACTCGAAGGCCGAAGCATTAGTTGAAGAAGGTGCGGAAAGAGCAGGACAACCCTCCAATCCTGCATTTTCTGTTTTGGAAAATCTATGGTTCAAGTGGGCGGGGTTCAAGAGAGGATAGGGTAGCATTGGAAGGACTGTTTGAAGATCTCATTAATGATGGGAGATCGTAGGTATTACAGTGGATAACAAGCATCGTGGATTTTTGGTTTAGGTGGGTTCAGCTCAAGTGCTTGAGAAGCTTATTCGCACTTTCCTTTGGAAGGTTTCAGCTGAGCGGTTGAAGCATCATTGTTGGGTTGGGGGAAGGTGTGCTAACTTGGGATGAGGCAACTATTGCATGTTAGCAAAGCCTTTCAATAGAAATGGAGCTGAAAGTCAAGTGGGAAAGGTTGACCCCCTGGTGCAAGATGGCGATGCAGATGATGAGGGTGGTCAATGAGGTACAAATTCTTAGCTGGGAATCCCCTTGGAGACTCTTAGACCTTTGGCTTTCAAGCCATTGCTGGAGTTCATTCACTTACTAGATGGGTTGTAAGCGTAGGTCACAAGACCCAATTATGGGGTGATTGCTGGATAATAGACACCAGTTTCCAATTTCCTAGATTGTTTCGGCTTGTTGGAAACCTTTCAGCTTCGGTGGGCGAAGTCATTGCATCCAACTCTCCCTCTTAAAGACAAGTAGGATGTAGAAGAGATTATGAGAGACACTGAGCCGGCAGGCTTAGCCAGCTAGATGGCACATTGCAGTCCATCTGTAAACCTCCTTCCATCACAGACGAGCTGATTGAGGTCCCTAAACCTAAAGGCAACTTTTTGGTGGCATCCAACTATAAGTCTCTCATTCACACTAAGCAGGATTGCCCTTAGACTAGTAGGACCTGGATTGCAAGCGCCTACCAGGGTCAATTTTTTTGTTTTGAGTGCTGTGCATGCAAAGATTCTCACGTGGATGCCTTGACCAGGAGAGACTTCCTTTCTCTCCTTTGCTATGTGACTCATCTTTGGAGTTGATGAGCCATCTGCTTACTAAGTGCTCCTAAGCATGGAGAATGTGGTACTAGGTCATGGGCCTGCTGCAGGGATATTGGTTCTTGCAGAGTTTACTGCATTGCTTCTACATCTCCAGTTTGGATGATGTGGTCCTATGCTGTCTTCACTCCCTGGGCTATTTGGTTGTGCAAAACAAAAAGATATTCCAAAGTGTTTAGCAACATTGGAGTGACGTTGCTTCTAGTTTCATTCAAAACAGGTTTATTCTATGCCTGGCATTTCAAGGGAAACTGTGGGGCATGGATAAAATTACACTCTGATCTTCCTGGGCCGTTGCATTGAGGTTGGGCTCAGTGGTCTTCTAACCTTTTCAATATTTAAGGAAGATTGGTCATATTTAAAATTCATGATTTGGTTGTACCAAACCCAGCAGTGTACCTCATTCTGCTGCCATGCTGGATTTCTTAATGAGCTTTTGCTTCTCGTCATGATTCCCTCCTCTCTTTGCTATCCTCACACTCCTCTTTCTCTTGTCTAAGATATTCAATTTTTAGGTACCTTTTCGTTTATGCACAATATTATAAAAAAATGAAAATTGTAGATTATTTATTTATTTGTATTTTTTTTTTTAGATGTTCATAGAAAGTTGAAACTCGACAAATGGTAAGGTATAATTGTTATGATTTATATGAATCCTGTAAATGTTTTTAGAAATATTAAATTTTAATGAATATATTTGTTTCATTTCATAGGCATCTATCCGGAAGGACAAATTACCTCTCTAGTTTTCGATTTGTTTCTGAAGCTAAAATTTTCTCCTTTGGCTGATATTGAACTGTCTAACTTATGGTTCAAAATCTTTAGGAAACCCAACAACTTAGACATGCTTTGGAGAGGGAGATTTTAAAGGTTGAGGTAATTTTTTTCTTGTTGTGACTTTAACATTTTCCTTATATGTTAATTACTGATGACATAATTTCCTATGTTCCAAATTCTTTGAGCATCTCTTTCAAAAAAACAAATCGTTGAACATCTCTGTGTAGATTCTCATTTTATTTATTACCCACTGGTATTAAATGTTTGAAAGAGTTTGGTTTGCACTCTTTTCTTCGAAGATCTTTTGCCAGATTACAATGAGTTGATAGAGTTAAAGAGGGAGTTTCAGGAAGGGGGCTCCATTGAGCTTTTCCCCTTGTTCTCTTGCTCAAAAACTAAATGTGTAGCATACTAGTGGTGGTGTGAATCCTCCTCCTGGATAGGAAAAAGTTTCCTACATTCAAACTTTAAAGAAGAAATGAGGGGCATTTTTATAAATGTGAGGGGTACTTTACTTTTGTATTTGTGAATAAAGCTTCACTCACATGTAAAAAAATGCCCCTCTTCTTCTTTATATTTTGAGTAGGAAACTTTTTCTTACACTTAAGTGTAGTTTAGCCTTCCTCTCTCTCTCTCTCTCTCATATATATATATATATATATCACCTACTTGTACATGTAGGAAAAAGTATCCCTACATGCAAAATTTAAAGAAGAAACTAGAGGAGTTTTATAAATGTTAGGGGTATTTTTGTAAATGTGAATAAAGTTCCAATTCACATTTAAAAAAATACCTTCTTTCCTTCTTTAAATTTTGCTTGTTGGAAGTTTTTCCTACTTGTACGTGTATGTATGTATGCTTTTTTTCATTGTTTGATGGCCCCTTTAGTTAGGTTTATGTAGTCGAAACACAGGCTAAATAAAATATCAGTCTCTGAATTATTTTAAGTGCTCTACAGAAGCAAGCTTGGGTGAGGCCTCATAAGTTGACTGCTGTGAAAGAGCAAGGTCGAACCAGTGTTGAATCTGTACCTGAACATGTCAAAATACCTACAGATGGGACTGATGTCTGGGAAATAGACATCAGACTCTTGCGATTTGAGAATAAAGTGGCCTCTGGTTCCTATGGTGATCTGTAAGTTTATTCACAATACATATTTATCTTCAGTTTTTCAATTATTTCTTGTTTCACATACTTGCAGAAATCAACCTGGATCTTGTTTGACTTTTCCAGTTATCGGGGAACTTATTGTAGTCAGGATGTGGCGATTAAAGTTCTTAAACCAGAGCGGGTCAATGCTGATATGCAGCGGGAATTTGCTCAAGAAGTCTATATTATGAGGTCTCCATACTTAAATATTATTTCTTTCATGTTTTTTATGCTGCTTCTGTAGACTGATTATTGTGAGAGTTGTATTTTTTTCTTTTTATTATACTTACTGATTGGAAAAGGGAAAATAGAGACCACTTTTAGTAACATACCCATAAATGCTAACAATTAACATGTCTATGGATATACCTATGAATGCTAACAATGAACAAGTCGTGCAGGTAAATCTCTAATATTTAGTTGATGGTTCATATATATTGAATCATACAATGAATGTTTTTTACAAGTTTTCCTGAATTACATGTCCATGCAGGAAAGTCCGTCACAAGAATGTGGTGCAGTTCATTGGTGCATGCACTCGACCTCCGAGTTTGTGCATTGTAACAGGTGTGAAGGCACATTACTTTACCAGAATTATTTGGCACTTATACATGTAGGCTTTGTGTTAAGGATTTCAAACTGTTCAGGGCATCCAACTTTGTGAAAAGTATTCTAAAAAAAACATTGTGAAAAGCAAGTGGATGACTAAAAATTTGATTATGATAATCTGGGCAGCAATACGGACAGCAGTTAACTTACTTTAGACTTTCATTCTACGATATGATTCTGATGTTTATTCTGATTATCTAGAAAGCAAATGCCTGTGTGCAATATCTGATTGACATTATTTTCTACTAAATTAGCTCTGAGCATGTAATCCATGAAATCTTTCTTGAGGAACTTTGAGGTTCAATTGGAATAAAAAAGGGACAATCTCATGTACAGGTGATACCTTTTTTAATCAGTTGCATTTTTTGGTAGTGATTCCTTTTCTGTTACTTGTTTAGAGTATATGTCTGGTGGAAGCGTGTATGATTTCCTCCACAAACAGAAAGGTGTTTTTAAGCTCCCATCCTTGCTCAAAGTTGGAATTGATGTTTCTAAGGGAATGAATTACTTGCACCAAAATAATATTATCCACAGAGACTTAAAAGCTGCAAATCTTCTTATGGATGAAAATGAGGTATGTTACCTAGTACGACTGCTGATTCCTTTTGTGGTTTACGTATAAAAAGCTTATAATTGTTGTCAATTTTTTTATTCTGTTTTGTTGTAATTACCAAACGAGATATAGATGCATTTATAAAGGCATCTCTTGATGCTCTGATACAGTTGTGGGTGTGACTAACATGTGTCATTCAATGATTTTGAAGGTTGGCACTTCAGAAACTATAAAAAACCTACTTTTTGGATGTAAATGTGAATCAATAATTGCCTGAAAGCACAAAGCATAAAAATCTTTCTTGATTTATTAGACTCTGCATTGACTTCATTGTGGTTGCATGTCTGACAAGTGACCCACCGAAGCTTGAACTAGTCTTATTTCTGCAATATTTGCTAGAAACTCGCCGTGGCTCCATGTGGTTTTGGATTATTTTTCCTCTTACTGTCTTATCCATCTTGGCTTCTTCCTTGGCAGTTGCATCATTTTTTTGCTGTTTCTTTAGAAATCACAATTTGGTATGTTCGTGGATTTTAAATTTCTGTACTCCTTTTCCAATGAAAGAGACTTGACATGAGATAGCAATGTATGGCAAGGTATTAAAGCCCAAAGCATTTGTATGATGCCACTCTTGAATTAGGAGATTTTCATGTGGATGATAGTGTATTTTCTGGATTTTTCTTAATAGATTAGATAAGGATATTGTTTATTATTAGAGAATATAAAATATTTTATTATGATTTTCGATAAGGTTGATAACATTAGCAGTATTTGGCAATAAGAGGGTTTAATAAAGTTATAATTTTCTCTTTTGATTTGTTAAACCTTTTTTTTTTTTTTTTTTTTTTTTGAGGAAATTGCTTTGTTTTTATTGATTATATGAAAGTCAAAGTCATAATACAAAAGGTGGGGTATCCCTCAACACATGTGAAGCAACTTGTCCCCTCTTTAGCTTAAAAATTTGTCATTGAGTTAGCGGTCCTAGGAATACATGACTATTCACAAACAAATGATGATGCTAGAAAAAAAATCTCTCTGAAGAGGTACAAGAGTTTCCTTGGGGGGGCAGAGGTTTGTCTGCACTATCCTATAACATTTCTGGAATCTCCTTCTACTATCAATTCACCACTTGGATGTTCATGAAAACATCTAAGAGCTTGGCGCACTGCGTGAGCTTCAGCTGAAGTGGAGGTTTCTTGGCTTAGTGGATCAGTGAAGAAGAGGAGGATTTTATCATCTCTGAAGACGCCTCCATAACCTGCCAATCCCGGATTGCAAAAGGATGATCGAATGTACTGCCAAGGGTATTGCTGCAGTTGCTACAGTTTGAGGAGAAGATGTCACTATGGGCCAGGCTGATCGTATGGTGGATCCATCATATCCTCCTAACTCACTTCTCGCAGTTAACCACTGCAAAATTCTGGTCTACACTATCATAGCTAAATCCCTCCATTGGGTGGACTTACTCTGAAAAACTCTTATGTTCCTTTCCTCCCATAGAGACCATGGTATAAATGCAATACATGAGTGCCAAAGCTTTCTCCCCATAGCTGGCAAATGGACTGGCTGATAACTAGAGAATTTGTTAAAGCTTTGTCGACGGGGTATTCTGCAGCTTACCATAACAGTGCACATAGGTCTGTGATTCCAATTTCCATTGGCCCCAATAGCATCTTTATCATTATTAGTCGATAATCAATAGGTGCTAGATTTGCTGATAAATACAGTATGCTTCTACCATGCTCTCCTTAGGGCTGTGCTTCCAATGTCCAAATTGGTCCAAGTAGTAGTCTACTATTATTGATTGATGTTCAGTGGCTGACAGGTTTCCCTTGTTTAGAAACATCGATGCTTCTACCCGCTCAACACTTTTTTTAGTTTAAATACTAAACCTGCTTCCATCTAGCCATTTAGGAAGCTGGCTTAAGCTTAAAGCCCAATGATATTTCTGAAGACTTTTTCGTGTGGGCTTTTACCCCACTCGACATGCTCCATACCATCTAGGATTAAACATAATGTGTGAAACATGAAAACAAACTCCCAATGGAGTACATAACTATCAGACTTACATTGTGGTGCTTACAAGTTCGCAATTTAGTAGACAGTAATTGGGTCTCACCTCATAGAGTCCACAATACAAATAAAGGAGGAAGCATAACATAAACCTAGTTTTCCTCACAGTCCATAACCCTTTCTGGAACCATGTTAAAGATTGAGCTTTTCTCTATCCCAATATATTGAGTCACCAAGGAGGCCTGGTACTTAAATCTTATAGACCAATCATACTACTTTAGACTTTTGAATGTGAGACATTTTCCCTATTCAACAATTTTATTTCATATGGTGAGTGTTGATTTCGTGGAATTCAATTTTCTCAAGGTTGATGAGCATTACATCATGGTGTTTGTGAATTTCCTTTGCATTCATTCGTTAAAGCACGATTAAGATTTAACATTTCCTGAAAATTTCATCAAGATATGTATGCAGCTGCCTCCTACCCTACATTGTGGCTCTTTATGATCATGCTAAATCCATTTGAGGATTGTGGTTGTGATGCCTATTCCCATGCCCTACAGGACCTTTTCCGACCATGCTTTCTACTTGTAGGACATTTAGTTTTTCTAGATTACCCCCCAACTTTGGTTCATCTAGTTCTTCTTGAGTATCAATTAGTGGAGTCTTACTCGTTGTTTCCCTTTGGCAATTAAACCTTTTCTTGCATGGTAAAGAGCCTATAGTTTAGTGTCAATTGTTTTCATGCAAATAAATCTGATTTCCTTAGGTAGTGGGTCCAGCAAATAATACAATCTTTGTATATATTTGTCAGGTGTAATCTGAAATGGAGGGTTAGACTGATGCAAATGATACTAGATGCAAGCCTGGCTTCGAGAACACAAATGATGCACTGTGCTTTATTTTTGCTCTAGCTCTTTAACATGACTGGCTTGAGTTCAATTTGCACTTTTTAATTTGTTGTGAAGAGAGAAACAAAAACATAATTAGCACATCATGGCTAAAACAAATATTTTTATCAGTTTTCGTTTTCCTTTTCAGAGTGTTATCGCTCTTTTCTTTCTTTATAAGAATTCTATTTTTCTGTTTTTCAGTGCAAAATGCTGGTAATAATATTTTAATTTCCCCTTGACTGATAAACCTTTCCGACATTTTCTTCTGATAGAGTGCACAGGTTTTAATTCAATAAAGTACTTTGACTGCTGTGTATTAGGTTGTCAAGGTTGCTGATTTTGGGGTTGCAAGGGTGCAATCTCAATCTGGGGTTATGACAGCAGAAACTGGAACATATCGTTGGATGGCTCCTGAGGTTTCAATTTTTTTTGGATTTCCTTTTCTGAAATATTTTATTTCTCTGCTTAATCTTATTTCGGTAACTTTAAAACTGATCAAGTTTCTTGTTTCTTATTAATATTTTATAGACATGTTGCAAATTTTACATCGTAGTTGATGGGTCATTGTTTCTCCTTGGTTTGCTGAGGCTAATTTCTCAGTGTGTTTTCCTATTGTAATTGCTACTTGTAGCTGCAAAAAAACACTTTAACCTGCAAGTTCTTCTGTTAGAATTTGAAATCTTAAAATTGCCTTGAGTTGAGAAGGGAGTGGTTGGATTTGTGATCCTCCAGTTTCAATCAGCTTTATTTTTAATGTTGTGTCCAACTTAATTGGTAAGGGTGGGTCATGGTTTGGAACTAGATGCTGAAACTCTTTTAAATTGCTATGGATGAAGAGAGAAGAAAAGAATAATCTGGATTTTTGAAAGTGTACTTTTTGCATTAATGCACATGCATTCTCTAATCTTTTCCATGTGTTCAAATAAATAGTCTCAATTTCCTAGTAGCTGTGTAATTCTGGGTTTTTTTGCAGGTCATTGAACACAAGCCTTACGATCACAAGGCTGACGTTTTCAGTTTCGGTGTTGTCTTGTGGGAGCTATTGACGGGAAAGGTGCAACTTGGCAATGTTCATTTCATGCAATATATTCTAGTCTCTATTCTTAATTTGGTTTATATAAATTCTTGTAAGAGTGATAAATATATTATTCTACCTCAGCTTCCTTACGAGTACCTGACGCCACTTCAAGCAGCTGTTGGTGTTGTTCAAAAGGTGTGTATCAATTTAAATTTTGTCCAGCTTTTTTTCTAATTATGAAGTACTACTTTTTGTCCTAACATAAGAGGACAGATAATTAAAAGTGAAATGTATGGGAGTTTGTTTTAGTCTTGGTATAGCATCTTGAGACATTGTGGAAGTCTTTGTTAGCTTTTGCAAAAAGTGTGAAAATTTATACAGACCAAAAGTAGAGTTAATTAAGTGCCCTTTTCCGTGAGATATTGCATCTGTTCACATCCTATAAATTAGTAGCTAAGTTTGAAACCCTTTTCTCCACTAATAAACCCAATTGTTTACTCGTGAACCCATGTGGCTAATCTTTTGCACTCACCCTCATGCGTAGCTCTTTTTATGCTCTTACATATGGACAGTATAGGTGGAAGCTGATACTTGAGAGTGTCTACTGTAATGTCATGTTAAAGATTGAACACCTACCATCCCAAAATTACTAAACAAGTTAACAACTTTTTCTCCCACCGATAAACTTAGAAATTGACTAGTGAGTCTATGTAAAACTAATATTTACGGGTTGTTTTGTTTATGGACTTTAGCACTCACCCTCATGCGTATTATGCTCTTACATATGGACAGTAGGTAGAAGCCCATAATTGAGTGTCTACTGTAATATCATGTTAAAGATTGAACACATACCATCCCAAAATTACTAACCAAGTTAACGACTTTTTCTCCCACCTATAAACTTAAAAGTTGACTTGTGAGTCTTATGTAAAACTAATATTTATGGGTTGTTTTGTTTATGGACGTACTCACCCTCATGCGTAGCTCTTTTTTATGCTCTTACTTGAGAGTGTCTACTGTAATATCATGTTAAAGATTGAACACCTACCATCCCAAAATTGCTAACCAAGCTAACAACTTTTTCTCCCACCAGTAAACTTAGAAGCTTACTTGTGAGTCTATGTAAAACTAATATTTACAGGTTGTTTTGTTTATGGACTAAGTGTCACGCCACCAGATTTGACAAGGCACGAACAAGGCACTTAGCCGAACTTTTGCATTGTGCGGCCTAGCTTCTAAGTCTTTCTAGAGGCTAGTCAGTCTTATTCAACCCAGGATATTGATAGAAATAGCTGTGGAAACACTCCAATCTCATGCTCAAAGGAAAAAAGGAACTAAGATATAGAGGAAAGTCTTTTTCTCTATTGATTTTCTATGAAAAAGGTTTTTCAAATTCAAAACCTTTTGTCCACATATCCTTTATTTGAATTCAAAGACTCTTGTTCAGATTTGTATCCCTTACATTCAAGTTCGAATCTTTCAAATTTAAATGCTCCCAAGCTCTAATTTAAAAGAAGAGCTGTGATAGGCATTAGTGGCATGTCAAGTAAAAGAGCCCTTTCTTCTCAAGGTGCAAACCTATTGTTCTTTGTATCTGCAAATGCTGAAAGAATATATGTGAAGAAAATAATGTAAAACAACAAATAAGGGTTTTAGAAGTTATCTAACTAAAAACAAATTAAATGTAGGAATATACAGATGGTTTTGAAAGATAAATTTGGGAGAGGAAGTGGTGTTCCCTCACCACTAATCGTAGTGGTAAAACCATTAATTTTGTGTCATTTTTTGAGGATAAGTTTGGGACATAGGGAGGAGAAAAGAAACGGCTTACCTATTGTATGACTAGATGAACCAAAATTTTACGTATACATTGTTGAATATGGTTATGGTTGATGCTTCTGTGTCAATTTGGTGATGCTTCCAGTTCAAGAATTACTTATGAAAGAAAAGCCTAATCTTTCATTGTTTGTTCTCCAGGGATTACGGCCTACCATTCCCAAGCATACCCATCCAAAGCTAGTTGAGCTTCTAGAACGGTGTTGGCAACAGGACCCAATTCTAAGACCGGACTTCTCTGAAATCATCGAGATCCTACAGCATATAGCAAAGGAGGTACAAATCCAGAAAGCCCTTATCTAATTAGCCATTATATGCAGTTTGGGTTGTAATCTCATGATTATTTGTTACAGGTTGCTGATGAGGGAGAGGATCGACGCAAAGAAAAGTCATCAGGAGGCTTCCTGTCAGTACTCAGACGCAACCATTGATGTGGTACGGAACTGATAGCATGTCTGTAGTTGCTCTCTTCCAGGTCATTCCCTTCTAGACCGATTATCTAATCTTGTACAGCTTCATCACTTGACAAGACGGGTTCTTATCCTTTTTCTAGTTTTCCGAGTCTTAATCGTTTTGAGTTAAATTTGTTGTCTTTCCAGTTTCACCTTCCTCCACCCACTAACCCTTCAATGTATTTCGATGAAATATGCCATGTAACATAGCTCAATTCTGGCATCAAATATGGTGCTTGAAAACTTATGATCCATTTTTTTTAGAAGTAAATTTGGTATTTGTAATTTAGGAACCTGTTATTGGAGTTCCAATATTTAAACCCCACTGCTCACCGTAATGAACTGCACCATGCTACGTGACTTATTTGCCTCTCTCGACACATATTAAAGAGTGACTTCAACCCCGCCTATATAGAGTTCTAAACACACCTCACCTCTTCTTCCCTCCCCTCGCTTCTGGTCGTATGTACATAGAATTTTTTTTGTTTAGTCAGGTGCTATTGAAGGCAGCAATAAAATGTTGCCTGTTAAGCTTTACTAAATGTGTGCTTCCTAATGCCATCTTGTAGATTTACAGGTTTAGGCAGTAAAGAAAAACCGTTTCTTCTCTTTTACTCAGTTTTTCATATGTCGCCTTCAAGCTTAATTTGTGTTTGCATTTTATTTTTTCGTTAATTTTTCTTATAACCTGTGATTTAACTTATTCACGAACAATATAGTATGAAAACTTAATTCAAAGGTTTTAAGGACGGGCACATGTAATTACCTTATAAAAAAAAGAACCAAATAACAACCTGGAGTAAAAGAGTATAATATACAATGTCAATTGTAGTAAATAATACAAAAAAATTCTATCCAACTATTACCCAAGAAATAATTCAATCACTGAGGTCCTTTTGCCTACTTGAATAGATTCTAAGGCTAATGCTGTAGGTGAGGCTTAGGTTTAAGTTTTGGTATATCACCCAAGTTTTGCGGGCAACGATGAATCATTTGGTATAATAAGAGGCTTAGGTGGATGTTCAAGACGCATTGTTGTCTCAGATGTAAAAACTTGTTATTCAAATAGGTATTTGTAAGTGACTACTCTATATAACCTCTAGCATGATACGCCATACATGACTACTCCAATGGATGTAATATGAAGCGTCAAGTGATTGACAAGGACTATTTTTTATACTGATCACTCAGTTTATCTCAATGGGTGTGTACCAATAGACCAATGATAATACTCTTGTCATGTGTTTACTACATAATGATCTAATATTTATGAAGCATGGCCTAGTCCTTTGAGCCTGCCTATTGCAAGATATGTGGATGATAAGCTCCATAAATATTGCAGTTACCTGCTCAAAAATAATAATTGAGGTTAAAAGTATTATATATAAATTTTGCTTAAAAAAATATGACTCAATACAGTTATTTGCTCTAATCCAAACTGCAACATAACTCGATCGGGACATGCATCTCAACAATTTTAGAATAAGAACAGAAAAAAAACGTGCGGGTCTCAAACTTGTGACCTCGAAGTTAAACAACAGTTGCTCTAAGCAATCAGCCACCACATCCACGAGCCTTGATTTATATTCTAAACATAAAATAGCTATACTTTTCTTATACGGTTCAACTATTGGTCTAACCTGAGCTAGCCAGATCGAATCCGATCGAACCAGCCTTGCTGCCGGTTTGACAATCGGTTCGGTTTTTAAAATATTGGATATTACCTCATCCGCTATATTAATTTGCAAGAATACATGGTTGTATTTGTAGGCGTCAAAATTCGACGCAACCCATTTTACAATAAGCCCACTCAACGATCCCCCAACAAATCATTCGGGAGTTCATTGCACATCTTTTGCAGGCCCACCAAAATGGTCCGCCCATCAAGTCTATCAGCAGTCCATCATCGGGTCCAGCACCTTGCTACATCACCAGCCACGACATCGTCGACGTCATCGACACGTCACGGCCATGTCAACACTTCAAGTCACTTGGCTGCTAGCCAAGCTTCAAGCCACGTTAAACTTCAATCGACCAAGTCCAGTCAATCCTTCAACAGCAGGAGATGAAAATAGAAAGTCTCCTCCTCATTCTGAGGATCAAAATAGGGAAAACGAGGAAGCATCACAGTCTTCCACCATCTTCTCATTCAACCAGCAAAAGAAGGATTGAGATCCCCTTCCTGTGGATCGACTTTCATCTTCAACAGCAACTCAACCGACTACAAATAGCCAAGGGAGTTCAGATCAAGGAGTTAAGAAAATATCAATTAGAGAAGCTTTCACACCAGCAACTCCACCGACTGGAGGTTTGTCGATCACACTCAGTTCGTCGGGAAACTCCGCATGACCACTGGAAACTTCAACAAGCTTATCAAACAGAACACAAATACTTCCATCAAGCCGACTAAATCCGCCAAAAGTTCGTGTCTCCTTTCCTGGAGTTTGTGAGTCGTTGTCGAATCTCCAGGAGGCTGAATCTCACTCACACCGGTTGATAATTTGCTTTCTCGCACAACAGAAACATTCTTGATCAAAGAAATTCATTCACCCAAGTTCAGGGTTGAGGAGTCAAATTGTCTTCAATCCAGAGAATACCATCGAGCCAGAAGTTCACGCTACCTTCAGACCGTCGAAGTTCACACTACCTTCAGACCGTCGAAGTTCACACAGTCTACCGGAACACTACACGTTCACTCGAAACGTCACAAGCTGCAATACACGGGACACAAATACTTCTGTCCAGCCGACTAAATCCGTCGCAGATCGTGTACATTCAACCGGAGGCTTGAAGTTCGTCGTCACTCACAGGAAGCAGTGGCTTCACTAAACACATAGATCGAATCAGAGGAAAGCAAGGAGATCGCACCCGCAAAATTTCTCAAATTCTAAACATCAAGTTGTAATTTCTCTGTTATTTCAATCGATTAATTAATCAGTCGCGCCTGTAGGAGTCAAAATCCGACGCGGTCCAAATTCGACAAGTCCATGCGACGACCCACCCAATAAACCATCCGAAATCTTATTTCGTGTACATTGTGACTTTCCAACAGTCCGCCCACCAACTTCAATAAGACAGCCCACCTACGGGTCCGATGTCCAGCCAAATCGATTTCTCAAATCGATCCCTCAATCATAGGAAGGAAAAAGGAAAGTCCCCCCCTACGGATCAAGAGAGGAAAAACAGGGAGCTCCCCCATTCCTCTCTCACTCCAATAGAAGCAGGAAAAATCAAGTGAGATCCTCTTTCGTAGGATCTAGCTCCAACAATCAAATCAAACACTGGCTACAAATAGCTAGAGACTGAACGGTCAAAGGGTTGGACACCTAGAGGTTCAGAGACTTTTTCACTCAAAGTTACTGGACTCAAAAATTCTCTCGAGCCCGAAGATCACAAATTTTCAAGTTCATCGGAACACACACAGTCCACCGAAGAAGCTCTACACGTTCACTGGTGACGTCAATACGCCGAATACATAGAACATAAACACTTCCGTCCGACCGACTATACCCGTCGTCGTTCGTGCACACTCGCTCTCGCTCGTAGACTCAAAGTTCATCGCAGAGATCAAATAAGAGGAAAGCTAGGAGATCGCACCCGCAAAATTTCCCAACTCCCAACTCAAATTGTAAATATTTTGTATTTCAATCGAATTAATCAATTGGTCGCGCATGCGAACCGGAGGTTTTTGGCCGAAACAACGCCTTTTTGCGGACCGAGAGAATTTTCGTAGAAACAATATTAATTATCAACTCACTTTCATAATTCATATGCTAGCTAGCCTTAGTAACCTAATCTATTTTGGGATGAATAACAAAGAAATAAGCAGTGTTCTTAAAATTCCAACAGATCTTGAACTATTTGGTGACCTGAAATGAATCATGATCCGGCAGCTTCTATTTTCTCATTGCTGCATGCATGCTTTTACTTATTCGTTTGATTCTTGTGTGCTCCCACATAAAGACGGATTTAATTCGAGTACTCCTTTTTCTGTCCGCACGTCTGAACCATCTTAAATGCCACAGCTCCCGCACGCCTCATAAATGTTACTTTGTGGCAAATATATATAAATTCAATAAACCGTTCCATTCTTAAGTGTTACACCCATTAAACCATCTCTAAAACTTATTAACACGATCGTGACAGGGACGACTTCAGCTTTATTTGGCGTTTAAATGGAAGACTAGCTCGATCCGTTATCGAAGCTAGCAAGGATGGATGCATGGATATGCTTAATTGATTATATATATATCTTCTTCAGAGACAGAACACAGAACAGTGCTGCATGCATGCACAAGTCAAGGTATATGAGTATATCTTGTTGAACGGTTTTTGTACTTTCAAACTGTTGCTCTCTTAATTAGCAAGCGTCTGCAACGACGTATATATATATATATGCAGAAGAAGAAGGTTCTTGATATAACTTCACTGTATGTGTAAAGTGTTTATAAGTTAAAGAAGAGGACCTAATCATGAATGAGAAGAAGAACATCATGATCATTTTCCTTAAAGAAAGGTACAGTACTAGCTGATCAAATATATTAGATTCAACTAGTACCAACCAACCTCTAAAAAAAATTTGTTACATATATGCATGCATTAATTAGCATATTGGGTAGTCTAGACAGATACTTATAAAACCCACTTACAGAGGGACATAAATATATAGTTAGGTTCCATTCAGTACTTCTTCTCTGTGTTTAATTTGCAGAGGCATTCTATAAAACACACTGATTCATGAAGATGCCCAAAACCCTAAACCCCATCACCAACTTGAAACACTTCGCACTCTAGGCGATCCGAAACGGTCCATTGGTCCAAAACTATTCCTTGAAACAACAACAAATTAAAAATATGATTAGTACTAGAGCTAGCTTCAATACAAGATAATTAAGCAGACAAAAAAAAAAAAAAAAATGTAGACTGTAGCTTGTAATTTTTTAAAAAAAGGGTTAAAATAATAATTAAGGAAAAATTATTAATAAAGGAGGTGGTGAGGAGGAAAGAGAGTAAGGTGAAGTTAGAGGGTAGGGCATAAATGAAGGAATCTTGGTCTGACTGCTGAGTTAAGAGAGGCATCTTTGTGAATAAATGTCCACAGTTTCTATTCTTTACATCTCCGAGCGACCATTTCCCTCATTAAAGAAAACCCACTACCAGTCTACTAATACCCCATTTCCTGCATTTACTCTTCTCAACCAACTTCAACAAAAAAAATATAAATAGTTAACAAGCCTAGCATTCTTCACCTAAATCTCTCAATAACACAAAAAGAAATAAGCTATAGCTAGATATACAAATAAATGTATATATATATATATATATATATATATATATATATATATATATATACAGACTAGCTAGTACTTAGAGAAATATGTAAATATATACTTTTTGAAAAAAGAAAAAACTCCAAAAAAATTATTAGCCAGCAAAAAACTACTTACAGAAGATAAGTAGAGAGAATGTAGAGCAAAATGATTATTTTCTGGTGCTTCTTCAACGAACCGTCACAAACCTACCATGCAGTGGGTTTTTGGGTTGCAACACAAACCTCTAGAAAAAACGATGAAAGAGTACTGAGATATTGGCACGGCTCAATCAAACTGCCCGGTCGTCACAGTCGTTTCGAGACCGTCTGAATGAACCGGGCCAACATCATAGTAACTATTTCAAGAACAATTGCCATCGATGCGCTCTTCCTTCTTACTTTGTTCAAAAGTACCGCTGAAAGATACTAAAAACTATGAAAAAAAGAGAGAAAGAAATGTGGGAAGGGAGAAACGTTGATCTATTCAGGAGATAATATTGTAGAGATCACCTAGTACTGCATTCTTCCGTGGAGATGGAAAGATGAAAGGAGCAGCAGGAGGGAAAAAGAGAGAAAAAGAAAGAGAAAAAGAGAGAGGGAGACAGAGAGAGAAGAAGAAGAAGAAGATGAGAAGAGGGGGAATGTCTTGCTCGAATTTAAGAGGTTCGAGGGGTCTGCAACTGCATTTATCACCCTCGACTACCAAACCAGAAAGACAGGCCCAAGCATTAATAGGAAACCGCTCTCCCTTCCCTAATATTATTCTTCTCTCTCTCTCTCTCTCTCTCTCTCTCTCTCTCTCTCTCTCTCTCTCTTCAAAAAACAACAAAACAAAACCACAAAGGATCGTTGCAGCTTTCGTGGGATGTACATGCATGCAACATCATCAAATTAATGAGAGATAACCGATTCTTTATCGGGTAACCCTCTAAACAAGGATAATTTCATTAATTAAAGTCTCCTAATCCTCTTCATTCTTCATTAGTTATATATATGCACGAGTTCCATCAGAAATAGTTGCATTGTATATTTTGACCCCAATCGCAATATATTTTGATATGCTGCGAACAACACAGCCAATAAAAGCATGCTGTAAGCACCACTAAAATAAAAGTGCCGCTAAATAGCGTCACTTTTATTATTAATTTAAAAAAATTAAAGTGATCGCACGCTTGGGTAGCGTGCAAGCGTGTTTTTATTGGCTATGCGTATCGGTACGGATCCTGACCCATCATCGACCCCACACCATAAAGACGGGTGTGTGGGTCCCACACACCCGGGTCCACGGAAAAAACAGTACCATATATATTTTAACCTGAAAATACCACGTACATTTCGAAAGTGAAAATAGTTGAAAATATTACTGCAGGCGTCCGTGAGGTCTTGTCACCCTCCACCCACCTCCCCCCTCTCCCTCTTTGCAGCTACGTTTAAATGAATCACAACCAATATTCAATCATATATGTAGGCCTTGGATCGGTTAATACTTGTCTTCTGAGCCATGCATGCCATCCAATTAAATGGCTAGGAATGTTGTACTCTTAATTTAATGGGGTTTTCAGTACTAGGGACCGGGTCTGCAATGCATGGAGTGGGACCCAGAAGAGGAGATGTACTGAACCCGGGTCATAAATCCCAGTTGCTTCCAAGGGTGTCTTACTTGGTATACAGTGATTCTCTACGCTCCTAGTACTACAACCCTATTCATTTCAAAGGTTTCAAATTCAAGTCTCTCATTAAACTTTTCTTCTGTTTTCTGTTTTTGTGCATGTGTCACAAATATTCCCAACCCTCTCGCTGTCCCCATTAATCTCAGCTAACTTTCTTTCCTTGATTTTTGTTGTGAAAATGGGTTTCCTTGATATATATATATATACGAGGGCGCTACATGTAAGTGTAGACGAAGGAATGAGGGGCATTTTTTTTACTTTTATAAAAATACCCCTCACACAATAATTCCCCTTTTATTTTTTAAAAAGTACTTGTAGACAAATATTTCCTATATGTAAGTGTATGAGATCTTTTTTATCTCTCTCTCTCTCTCTCTATATATATATATATATGAGAAAAGATCTCGTACACGTAAGTGTAGGAAACATTTCTTTACACTCACTTTTTAATAAATAAAAATGAAGTCATTGTTATAAATGTATGTAAGGGACATTTTTGTAAAAGTGAAAAAAATTATAAATTACTTTTACAAAAAAAACCCCTCATGCCTTCTTTAAAAAGTGAGTGTAGAAAAAAATTTCTTACACTTATGTGTAGGGTATCCGCCCTATATATATAAGCTCAATGACATAATTATGATTATCTAATTTTTAGATTTTTTAAAATTATTATGTTAATTAGTTGATTAGGTCTTATTAGTTCAATAATGATATATATTTCTTTATTATCATTATTATTATTATTATTTTTTTTTTTTGTGGAAAGTTGATTCTTAAAAGGTGTGGGATTTTAGTTATACAATTTTCATTATTAGAAAATGATCTTATAATGATGGAGTACTAAAAAGAATTCAAGAGGTGATTTTTTAATAGAATCTATAGAGTGGTTTTATTTTCAAAAATTTTTAGCTTCACTTTTTTAATTTTGTTTGATGAATGGAGACTGAAAAGAAACCAATGGAGATAGTGTTACCCATTACCTGCTATCTTTACCTTTTTATTATTCAGGTAAATTTAATAATTTTCTTTATATAATGCTAATAGGTGTAAATTTTATTTATGTATTATACTAATATGAGAAATATGTGTGAGACATTGCTATTGCAGTTTGAGATAAAAGGTCATGAGATAGCAAATTTATGTGGTTATAGCTAGGTTAGAGGTGTCTTTATGTAAAGGAAGCTTTTACTTAGACAAGACATCATAGGAATAGGTTATTTTTAAGAACTAGATGCAAGTGTTATGAACAAGTTTTTTTGGTATAGTTCTTTTGAACATGATTAACATCTTTTCTTGCCATATTTGATGGAAAATGCCTTTATTTGACTTTTGTCTATTTTGAACAAGATTAACAAGTTTGATTCATTTGAATATGTAAAAGTATTTTGGTTTTAATTAGCTCAATAATAGATTAATAATGGTTAACTTTAATTAATGCATTATTCCCTTGAATATGCAAAGTATTTTGCTTTTTAATAGTTCAATAATGGATTAATGGTGGTGCATTATCTTTCTGAATTTCTAGGTAAAGAGGCTTTGGGCCAGATTAATTGAAGTTCCAAAGCCCAAAGGTGACTTCAGACTTGAGAGTAGGGATGGCAGCGGGTTCCATTTAGCGGGGAACCCGCCCCGCCCCGACCTGCTTAAAGCGGGTTCGGGTTTACATTTTTACCCCGCGGGTCGGGTTCGGGTTTTGGGAGCGGAACCCGTCCACGGGTTCAGAGCGGGGACGGGTTTAAGCTTAAAAACCCGACCGACCGCTTAATATTTATTAAAAAATAAAATATTTAAAGATAAATATATAATAAATATATATATTAATAAAACTTATTTTTGATAAAATGTTTAAGTTAAGTATTTATATTTTTATAGATTTATAATATTTTAAAATTTTTTTAAAGTTTTTTAAAATTTTAATATTAAATATATTATAATGGAACGGGTCGGTCGGGTAATTTTCGAGGGGTGGGTTTTTTTATGGTTCGGGCGGGTTTCTTACCCCGTTGGGTGGGGACGGGTTTAGAAATTAAACCCGCGGGGCGGGTTTTAGCGGGGATGGGTTTCCCCGATTTTTCACGGGGCCGGGACGGGTTTCCAAAAACCCGCCCCGCCCCACCCCGTTGCCATCCCTACTTGAGAGCAATGAGTGGGCTCGTTGAGTACGAACCCAAAGCCCGATCCACAATTTTTGAGAAAGAAAAAAATTAAAATGCAAAATTGGGCTCCAACTCCAAATTGGGCTCCAACTCCAAATTGGGCTTCAAGTACTCCAAACTGGGCTCCATGTATTCCAAAGTGGGCTTTGTTACAAATGAATCTAGAAGCAAATTCATTTGATCAAATCTTTATAGAATGAGAGTTAGACTGCTACACATTTATTTTCAATTTATTTTTCAAAATAAATCCTCAATTATGTTTCTCATGGGAATTCATGGTAATGAATTTTTAATTTTTTTTATCAAAAAATGAATTTTTAATTGATAGTCAGTTATGTTAATTTATTTTCAAAACCTATAAATATGGTCTTACGAGTGAGGCATACTAAGCACACCCTCTCTGGCTGTAGGGATGGCAACAGGTTCCCATTAATGGGAACCCTCCCCAACCTGACCCACTTAAAGCGGGTTCGGGTTTGCATATTTTCCCCGCGGGGTGGGTTTGGTATTTTGGAGCGAAACCCATCACGGGTTTGAGGCGAGGACGGGTTTCGTCCCAAAAACCCGACCCAATCTGCTTATTACCTATTGTTTCACCGAAAATCCGTCGGTCCGCGAAGAGGTGCGACCGAGAGAGTAATTTGATTTATAACAGAGAATTTTATGTTACAATTTGTATTTGAATATCAAGGAATGCGAGTACAATTTCCTTGGCTTCCTCTGATTCGATCTCCGTGTAAATTTGATGAAGTTTCGGCTTCTGACGAGTTGACGACGAAATTCGAGTTCTGGAACGAGTGTGCACGAACGGTGACGGCTTTGGTCGGGCGGACGGAAGTATTTGTGTTCCGCGTGTATCGACTTATTGACGTGTCGACGAACGTGTAGAGCTGCTTCGGTCGAACTGTTGAATATCAACGAACTGCAGGTTGTTGAACTTCTTTGGCTCGAGAGAGTCTTTGTGCGCAAGAGTATTGATCGACACAAGATTTCTCTTAACAAAGGAATTTTGAACTCCAGTTTTCGAACCCTTGCGACAGAATGTTTCTGGCTATTTGTAGCCGACTCTGTGCAGTTGTTGAGGGTCGATCCATGGAATGGGGATCAGGATCCCCTTTTGGCTGCTTCTTTCGAGAGAGGAGGAAGACCGGGAGCTCCCTCTGTTGGATCCCCCTTGAATGACGATCGTGAATCTCCTTTCTTGGTTTCCATCGTTGGCTACCAGACTTGCGCTTAACTGATGAGTTAAGTAGTGTCGTGACGTGGCTGCTGACTGTTGTTGACGCGGCGGCTCCTCGCTGACTGGGGCGTCGACTGTATCGATGACGCGGCGACGCGAATGGACTTAACGAAGGGCTGCGACGAATGACTTTAAGAATCGACTGAGCCTACCCACAATGATCAATTGCTGGATCGGTGGGCGTTTGGGCTCGTTGAATTTGGGCCGTTCACATTTTGGTGCATACAGATTGCCTCCTTCGAGACTTGACCGTTCAAAGAGAACGATCAAGTTTCGAATGTGATAACACAAACACAACGCACACACACTTTTTTCCTTTTTTTTTTTTTTGACCCTCTTAATCTTTTAGGGTCGTTTATCCTTTCGTGTACGTATCCTTTTATGTCCTCTTACTCTTTTAGGACAGTGTATATTTCTGTACACTTATATCTTGTATGTATTTTTTCCTTCTTTTCGTTTCTCCTTTTTTTTTTGGCTCTCTTGCTGTTTTAGAGCTGTTTGCTTTTTTTTTGGTATACGCGTACATATGTGGTATGTACGATATAGAGAGATAGTGTACCTGAGTAGAAGATGTTGTTCAGGTTTAAGTGTTGGCGAAGAGTAGAAGTCGCCTGAGCTGCGAGCTATTTGAATGTAGCCGAACGTCACTTTGGAACCTCAGAGAAGGCAGTCGTGGCGAATTTTGATAACTTCTGTAAGTTTTGGCAACTCTGAGTGTTGTGGAACAAAAGGCGACCAGGTCGTCACGCCGGGAGGAAGGTGTCGCAAACCAATGTAAACCGTAACTCTTTTGCTTTAGTTTGTTCGCGCTTAGCGACCGGATGACCCGCTTCTCATCAAACTTCGAATTGAAAGAAGGATATAGATGGGTGAGGGAACGTAGCTGGTCGCGCCGAAAGGAAGTGCAGCTCCGTTTCGATGAATTTCGACTCGCTAGATAAGTCGAATAGATCAAATTCAGGCTTCTTAAGGCTTTGCACAAGACAATTTATCTTTGGAGTCTCCGTTTGGTGCGTTGGGAAGAGAATGCACATTTGATGTAGTGGGTCCCGCCCTGGTCAGGGTAATCCTCTTCCGACGAGTTGAAGTGCTTCTCCGGCTTATTTCGTCGAAATTAATGTTTCATCTCTGTCGACGATTAGGCTTAAGAGCAAGTCGTAGAGGAGTTGATGTGAGGGAACGTGGGCCCCACCTTCCTGCGCAATAGGATCCTTCTTAAGTGGGGAAGCACTAATCCACTCCCTGTAAATTTGGGATAATCAGGGTTAAGGGTCCTATCTTCTTCTTCAGGGTGCGATTTGGCACTTTCTATCAGCTTGTGGATTTGGCTGCAAATTTTGGCTGTTTGCGACTGGGGAGACTGCGACCTGTGTCTGCGATTTTGTATTTCTGAGACCTAGTTCTGTCTACGATTTAGAACTGCGATATGCTTCTGTCTGCGAAATAGGCTGAGTTCGAGGTTGAGAGGCTGCGAATTTGGCTTTTGGGAAACTGCCTGCGACTGCGACCCGAGAGACTGTCTGCGAAATTAGGTCTGGGCGACTGTCTGCGAATCCGATTTGGGAGATTGCCTGTCTTTGCCTGCGACTTTGGGAGGCTGCGAATTGGCTTTGTTTTCGAATTCTGACTGTTTGCAATTTGACTATCTGCGAATTGGGCAATCTGCAACTGCGATTTGGGAGACAACTTACGACTGCGAATTTCGGAGATTGTAGATTGCTGAGGCTTCTCTGCTTCGCAATCCTTTTTGGGTCCTGTCTTGCGTCAGAAGTTCTCTGCAAACCAGAATTTAAAGGTACTGTATGTAAAATTTTCTTTCCCGGCAGTCTCTGGCTGAATTCGAGTCAGCGGGGAGTCCCCACTCTCTTTTCTTTCTTCTTCTCTTCCTCCCTCTTTCTTCTTCTCTTTCTCTCCTCTCATTTTCACCTTCTCCCTCAGTCTCTCTCTCTCTCTCTTAATGATTTTTCCTTCTTTTTTTTTCAAAATTCACCCGTCTCGATTGTTCTCTCTTTCTCGCACTCTAAGTGTCTGTCAGTTTGTCGATGTGACAGACTGACAACTGACAACTCTTTATGCATCGTTTGGTTGTGTCGCACCTGGCTCTGTCGCCAGGTGTTGAAGTTGATTTGAGTTGCACCCGGTTGGGTCGTCGGAAGGCTGAATTTCTGTGCTGGTCTCGTCCATCTCAGTCGCCAGGCACTGATGGTTTGTTTCGAAGGAGTCCGGCTTGGTCGCCGGGCTGCGAGTTGCGCGTCGATTGTTTTCGGCTCGGTTGTCGGGAATGCAGTTCTCATTTTTGGTCATGTCCGGCTCGGTCGCCGAGCGCGAGACTTTTGTTTCGAGTGAACCCGACTTGGTCGCCAGGAGACTGGACTTTTGCATGCTGGACTTGGCTCAGTCGCCGAGTGCCGCGAATTTCCTTCAATTGCTTTCGGCTCGATTGTCGGGGAGTGCAGGTAGCATAAGCGCTGAGGTTGTGTTTTGGCTGCGTCCGGCTCGGTCGTTGGGACACGGGAGTTTGTTGTGCGATTCAGCTTGGTCGTCGAGTGCTGCAGTCGCATCTGGCTTGGTCGCCGGGTGCGAATTTCTGTGTGGTCGCAGCCAGCAAGAATCGCCGATTGCGAGGTACTGTTGTCGCAGCCGTCAAGAGTCGCCGAGTGCAAGTTGCTGTGTGGTCGCATCGGCTTGGCCGCCGGGTGCGAGGTCTCTATTTTGGTTGTAGGGGCTCGGTTGGATTGGCGAGAGAAATTTCTTTTCTTTTGCGACTGCTTCTTTTTGTCGCTACTCTTTTTTTTTATTGGTGACTGCTTCTTTTTGTCGCTGCTCTTTTTTTTTGCTTGGCGACTGCTTCTTTTTTGTCGCTACTCCTTTTTTTTGATTGGCGAGGATTTACGTACCTGGCTCCGATTGGCTGCGTCCGGCTCGGTTGTCGAGCAGTGCCTTTGTGTTTTTGTCACGTCCGTTTTGTTGATGGGCGCGGATTTTGAACTGTGCTCAGTTCGGTTGTCGGGCACAATGCCTTCTATTTTGATCGCGGCCAGCTTTGTTGTTTTGACCGTGGCCGGCTTTGTTGCTGGTCGTGAATCCTTGAACTCCGCTCGGCTCGGTCGCCGGGAACAAGAATTTGTTGTTTTGATCGTGGCTGGCTTTTTGGCTGGTCGCGAAGCTTTGAACTATGCTCGGCTTGGTCGCTGGGCGCAGGAGTTTGTTGTTTGATTGCGGCCGGCTTTGTTGCTGGTCGCAAATT
This sequence comes from Aristolochia fimbriata, assembly GCA_019845555.1. Classification (NCBI taxonomy): domain Eukaryota; kingdom Viridiplantae; phylum Streptophyta; class Magnoliopsida; order Piperales; family Aristolochiaceae; genus Aristolochia; species Aristolochia fimbriata. Next base: position 5,006,585 of record CM034083.1, read on the forward strand.
CTTTGAACTGTGCTCGGCTCGGTCACTAGGCGCAAGAGTTTGTTGTTTTGATAGCGGCCGACTTTGTTGCTGGTCGCGAATCCTTGAATTGTGCTCGGCTCGGTCGCTGGGCACAATGTATTTGTTTGCAGCATTCGTTTCCCGTCCAACTCAGTCGTCGGGCACTAGGATCGAATGTACGGCGTTTGGCTCTGTTGCCAGATGCTGAATTCTCCGTTTGGTTGTATCTGACTCGGTCATCGGGCACTGGAGTTTGACTTTGCTCGCGTCTGGTTTGGTTGCTGGACGCGAGGCTGTTGCTTTGGTCGCGTCTGACTCTGTCGCCGGGCACAAAGTTGTTGAATTGTGCTCGGCTCGGTCGTCGGGTGCTACTTTTGGGCTTCATTTGGCATGGTTGCCGGGTGCAGCGCTTTTCCTTTGATCGCACTAGGCTCTGTCACCGAGTGCTCTAATTTTCTTTGGTCGCGTCCGGCTCTGTTATTGGGCGTGAGGTTGTTGAACTGTGCTTGCTGAGAGCTTTGCTTCGAAGCCGATTTGGTTTGCCGGCCAAGTCGTCTGGGACAATCGGTGTTTACCCTCTCTCTTTTTTTTTCTTTCTCCGTTCTTTCTCTTTCACCAGTGACTGGTCTTTTTTTTTTGTCGCCCACTTTTTTTTTTGACTTGCGTTTTTTTTTTTGTTTGCAACCTAAACTTCTCCATCCCAGGTCGCAGGAGTCTCATTTTTATTTTTTGAATTTTAAGAGAGGAGTGAATTGCGTACCTAACTTTTCCTGTTCTGTTGCAGATGTCTGTTGCGCTGACTTCTTTCTCCTTCCTTGGTCTGACCATCATAACCATCAAGACTGTTGTGAGGGGCGCCCTTCGGGACTGCCTGCGGATTCGTGATTCTAAAGAGGAACAAAGGGCACTTATATTGGCTCTTGGGGGACCATCGGCCTACAGCGGTTGTGACGTAAATGCGCCCACAGTCAAGGCTATTCACGACCTGTGGAGTCGCCCTGTTGTCGACGAGGATGACCAGATTTGTTATCTCCCGGGGGTCGACGAAGCCTTGTCGTCTCCGCATAAGGCTGTGGGCAACATCTTGCTGAGTCCGATGCATGATCAACTGGTCCGTTTCACGGCGCCGAAACTTAATATCGATAGCGACCGGTTCGACTCTTGGGAGAGTCAACTGGAGGTGAACTTCTCCCCCTGCCCCGTGCCTTTCTACTTCGAATGGGCAGATGTTGTCCTCCGTACTTGTCCTAAGCTGTTGGCCGCGACAGACCTTACTCACGCTGTTCGAGCCTCCATGTTTTCGTATCGGTGCTGCGGCAACGACATTCATTCTTTTCTGGAGGTCTGGTGTTCCTCTACCAACACCATTTTTACTCGTGAGGGAGAACTATCGATTTTTCTATGGGATATGCACCGGCTCGACGGACTGCCCCTCTCCGGGAGCATCTACGATGAAGTGACTCCAACGCTTGCAGATTTCACTCAGAGTAGCTCTATGCCGCTACCTGAGAGTATTCGATACCTCATCCTTGCGTACTATCGACTTTTTTGCCGTCCGAGAGCTTCTAACATGGAAGGATTTTTCAGGGTTTCTATGTTGGAGTGGGCATCTTTCTGGTTTCAATCCGAAGGGGGTGCGCAACCTTTAGATGACCCTTGGGCTGATCGCGAGAAGATGGCGGGTTCTCGGAGTCGCGACCGATCGGCTGTGCAGAATCAATCCCTCTCCGAACTAGGAGTTCCTGACGCCCTCGCAGATGAGGTCTATTTGGCTGCCTTTTTGTCACTGTGGCTCTGTCATTTTGTCTTGCCTTTTTCCTGGCAGCATGCTGAGGTTAAGTGCCTTCAAGATGGCCTGTTTCATGGCCAACGGTAAGAAACGTAGTTTGGTCGGCGCGGCTTTGGCCAACATTTATCGGGGACTCAACGACTTTTCACCAGGGAGGGTTTCTTGGCCATTCGTCTATGCATGGCTTACCCAGCGATTCGGCGTCCACGAGGCTAACTCCAGTGACGGCGACAGACCCCTCATGATGCTCTACCGTAATCCGGAGTTTGTTCGCGTTTATACCCAGAAGGAGGCTCGTTCTTTGTTTTGGCGCGGTAGATGCGATGCTGGTATCCTTCGGAGGCTCTTCCCCCCGTTTCGATCCTTGACAAGGCTGGTCACTTCGCATCTCGGATTGAAGTGGAATACTTCCGTTGCCTGCGGGTGACATTTCTAGTCTTGCGGCAACGCGACCTTCTTCTGGTGGAACCTTACAGTCCTCACCGATTTGCTCGTCAGTTCGGGTTTTGCCAAGACTTGCCGGGTGTGCTGTTCTCTGACCAGCAAAAAGCGGCTACAGTAAAAACACTCATGGAGTTATGGCGAGCAGGGACTGCCTGTCCCCTTGGCAGCGTGGAGGTTCCTGCCTTCATGAGTCCTGCCTCTAACCCTGGTGTGACGTCCCTTTTTCGGGAGTCCTAGCTTGAGGCAGTGGTTCCCCTCTTTGAGGTAATAACTTTTTCTCTTTTTCTTTTTTTTTTTGCTGCTTTCCTCTCCTCGTTTTTTTTTTATTTCTCTCGCTCTATTTTTGGGTTCAGCGTGCACGAAGGCAGTTTACCGATGCACCTGTGCCGGCAAAGGCCTTGCCACCTGTGCAAGCTGATGGTGATGCGGCGGGTCGCGATCGAAAGAGTTCGCGAAAGGGTTCAAAGCCTTCGATTTCTCCCAAGGCAAAGAAGAGTAAAGTTGCGAAGAAGCGAGCGCCTCGTCCGAAGGTCGTGAAAGAGAAGGCGTTGGCTCTGTCGCAATTCACGCCAGAGAAAGGCATCGTGATCCGAGATGCTTCTTCGGCGCAGGGGGATCCTCGGCCAGTAGTACTTTCTTTACCAATAGACGATGCTCCTGTAGGCAAGGGGAAAGGATTGGCTAAGTCGGCGACAATAACTTTTTCCCTCTCTTTTTTTTTGTTTGTTGTTTTCCTCTCATTTTTTTTTTATTTCTCTCGCTCTCTTTTTGTGTTCAGCGTGCATGGAGGCAGTTTACCGATGCACCTGCGCCGGCAAAAGGCCTTGCCGCCTGCGCAAGCTGATGGTGATGCGGCTGGTCGCGATCGAAAGAGTTCGCAAAAGGGTTCAAAGCCTCCGATTTCTCCCAAGGCGAAGAAGAGTAAAGTTACGAAGAAGCAAGCGCCTCGGCCGAAGGTCGCGAAAGAGAAGGCGTCAGCACCGTCGCAAGTCGCGCCAAAGAAAGGCATCGTGATCCGAGATGCTTCTTCGGCGCAGTGGGATCCTCGGCCAGTAGTACTTTCTTTACCAGCAGACGATGCTCCTTTAGGCAAGGGGAAGGGATTGGCTAAGTCGGCGACTTCGCCGAGGAAGGCTGCTTCGAAAAAGAAGTTTGTGGCTCCGCAGTCAGAGCCTTTCATTTTTCGTTCCCCCTCCCTTCAAAAAACGGCTGCGGACTGGTCTAGGTAAGCCTTTCACTAATTTAGCTCCTCTTGCTGTTGTTCAACCCTCAGCAACTCCTCTATCGGAGTCAAAAGAAAAGGATAGGGAGTCAGCGCCTCTTGACGGGTCTGTTGTTTTGCTGACTGTTGAGTCTCTAGCAAGTGCACTAGGTCAGCAAGTAATATAGACTCGAGAGTCCAGATATCGATCCCAAAGAGACCTTGATGAGAATTCAGTTTAAGCAAAGATCTTTATATTGATTGAGGGAAAAGAAATTTTTGGTTTTGGTTTTGAAAACTGAAAAGAAAACAGAATTAAACTACTAGAAAAAACTAAAAGAGATGAGATGTTGGGGAAGAGTGTCAATCCCTCCTATTTGCAAACATGTAGAATTCTGATTTTATAGCTCAAATATCCTTGCCTTGACTTAGCTTTTGAAAACCTAGTTACCCATATACAGGACATAAATTTCACTTATTCCTTGAACTCCTTCTCAACCGGAACATTCAATTCCTAAGTGCATAAATATAAAAGCTTAAAGATTTACTCTCTCTTATTCAGAATAAGAGTTTAAAAAGTCACATCGCCTCTCACTAGTCTCCTTCGAAACCGGAACAATCTAGTTTAAAAGCGAGTTATTTTAGAAAATAGAGAATCCTATGACTGACCCAAATCTTTACTGAAATTTAACTTCTCATTCGTACCTCATTAAACTTCAGATATAAATCTAGATTAGTAATAAGCAATAAATACGGATTCTAAAACAAAAGCAGAGTACTTTATTGCTGTAAAAGTCAGAATTTAAACATAATACAAACTAGGAATTCATGACTTCCCCAACAAAGAGAGACTACTCCATGCTAATAGAATAAACACACAATAATAAGGATTCAATTACAGCCATGGAAATAAGAAGAAAACAACTACAGAAAAACCCCCTTGAAGGACTGCCTTTGGCTTCTCTTGCACCTTGACTGAAATCTCTTCCTTGTCTCTCTCTCTCAACTCCAAACTAACTAAAAACAATAAAAACATAAACTACTGTATTTACAACTCGAAACTGGATGAAAACTGGATCTAAAACTGGATGCTTGATCTCTGCCTCGGACCCCTTTTTATACTTGAAACTCTGTCCAGGCCTTGTAATTTCAGCCTCTGTCCAAGGGTGTGAATTGTGACTTTCCGACCTCAGAATTTGATGAAATTACATCAAAAGCTTCCTTATTTGGTCCTTTCCTTGCTCACGAATTTTGAATCCATTCTGAGTTGGGAAACTCGAGATATGAGGGAAAGAAGTTGCCTGATTTCTGCTGCCAATTTCTGCTTTCGGGTCCACCACTTTGGAGATGTGAAACTCGAGAATCCTGGCTTGGATTGGCCTGAATTTTCGTGACAAGATTCTCTGTAGTACAAAGAAACTTCGTTCCAAGTTTGGCTTCAATTGGAATTGTGAAACTCCTTCTATGATCTTCCCAAAATTCGGATTTTATCTCCTTCCTTTAGCAGAAGATTCCTGTTTTGAATTAACTTCTTCTCTTGGACCATTCAATGCATCTGGACTCAAGTAAATTACCTTAAACTCTTCGTGGGCACCTTCCTTAGACGTCTGAAACTCTTTCTCCCAAGTTTGGATTCGATTTGATTGCAGGTTCCCGAGATTTTCGTATTTTCATCTGCTGAGTCATCGGCGCGGTCGCGCCGAATTTTGGTGCGGACGCGCCACAGAACTCGATATCCGTCTAAGTCAGGAGACCGCTTGGCGCGGTCGCGCCATTTTATTCTGTTGAAGTGGCGCGGTCGCGCCACTCCTTAGACTCTTGCCGACTTCCTGAAATAGCACTTTGAACTCCATGTATGGAAAGCGAGGCGGCGGCGGCGAAGAGATAGCGCCATCTTCATGGCTTCATAGCTTCATGGTGGGGCGTGGTCGGGCGCCATTTCACATTCACGAACTGCCCTCCTTTCAGCCTTACTAGCCGTTGGGATTTTCTTGAATTTATTTGAATTTATGCACATTTAATCGGCGCGGTCGCGCCATTCCCTCTTTTGCTTGATTTTGCTCCTTTTTCCTTCATTTTTCCTCTGAATCCAGATTTTCTTCTTTTACCGGGTACCTGAGACACAAAACATTTATTTGAGTTATATTTGTCACTTTCATGCTCATAATCAACTCAAATTAGGAATTTATGATCAATAATTCATGCATAAATAAGTGTCTTTTGGACACTTATCACAACCCCAAACATAAACCTTTGCTCGTCCTCGAGCAAAACTCTGAAATAAATACCAGATATATCTGTAGAGACTAAGAAAAATTCAGTGATCCCCCTTCTAGAGTTTTCAAGATAGATGATTCACTTCTTTCCTAATGATGGTTCTTCTTGCTTAGTCAAAACAGACTTTGAATTTTCTTCAAAATTTTTCAAAGATGTACCTTCTCATACAAGTGATAAGTATCAATTCAACTCCATAGGCCAACCCTCAGTCCACTCTCCACTAACCTGAAGGAATTCTCAATTCTGATCAATAGGTCTTTATGGGTTGTAATGAGGCAGGGGTAATGGGTATGATGAAGATTTTTATTTTCTTTTGGGTTTTATTCTTCTCCTCATATCCATTTTCCATTTTCCTGAGCATGAATTGGATTTGTGACTTTTCCTCTAAGCTCTTCCACCCCAAACTTATTCTTTTGCATTGATCCCTCATTTTTTCCTTTTCCCTCTTTTTTCCTTCTTTTTCCCGTGTATCTTTTTTTCTTTGGGTTTTGTTCAGAGTCTAGCTTACCTTGCCGGTTGACTCAAAGACCCTAAGCTTGCTGAGGCCCGAGTCCCGGTGTACACACAAGGTGGCCTTTCTCCTACTCAGCCCAGAATTTTTTTCTTTCTTTTCTCTCTTGCTTCTTCTTCCCCTTTACATAGAAATATTTCTATACCCTTCATCCATCCCTCCTTATAACTTCAACATCTTTATCCATGCTCATTTAAACAGAACACTTCAATAATTTGGAGAGTCATGGGTAAGGAAGAAACAAGTTTATTTATCACTAAGGCTGGTTCATGTAGCATGGGACATTGAAACAAAACAGGGATCTTTTCGGCTCAAAGGGTTTGACAAAAGGTGATGCAACTTGTGCATTGAAATGGGTGGCTTTGAAAAAGGCTCAAACGATTTTTAAACAGGTGCCTAAATCACCTCAGAAATTTGAAAACCTTTCTCTGTTTCGCCTCAAGTTTTCCTCAGGTTGGTTCTAGTGGTTGAAATCAACTTGCTCACATGTACTTTGTTTTCAAAAACTGTTTGTTTTAACACAAAATTCTCATCCATTCAAGACTAAGCATCTGAATTAATATATTTTTTCAGAAAGTGAATCATGCTATTCATATGATCAGGCGTGTTCACTAGTATTTTTCAAAGTCTCTATTGGAATTTTCTGGTGAATTTTTGAAAAAAAAAATAGAGTTTTCAGATCCATGCATGAAAAGTATCCCACCCCAAACTTAAAATTTTTCAAATCCCCTTAAAATTGCATGAAGAGTATCCCACCCCAAACTTAAAACATGCTTTGTCCTCAATGCAGCAGTAAACATAGGAGTGATAGAGATACTTCCCTGAACTTCTGGGTGGAGTGAGGTTGGATGGATCTCCCTTAGTGGCTTTTGCATTCTGCTCTCATGGGTTAGTGATAAAAATTTGCATAATTTTCAGAAATTGAAAATGAAAATTGTCTAGAAGTGTCTCTCAGGAATAAAATGTATCTTAAGAAAAATACCTGCTGTGGAGGTTCTTTTGCCGCACCTCTGTAGTGGCTGTTTTTTTATCAAGGAAGTGGCGCGGCCGCGCCAGAATGTGGCACGGTCGCGCCGATTAATTCCAGGAAATCTTCAGATTCTGAATGCAATTTTCAATATTTCCACTTTGGACAGGTTTGTATCAGTGATAAGCAGATGCAGAGTCATTTTTTTCACATTTTCATTGGAGGAATTATGAAAAGCATGCTTTGAGACAAATTTGAGAGAAAAAGCATAATTTTATTAATATGAATGGAGATTGAGTACATATTAATAAAATTGCATTAAATCACCCTCTCAGATAAAAGCACGCACAAAGCAAGCTTATACAAAATTTTTCAGAAAGAAAAAGTATAAAAGAACTAGCAAAAGCTAAAATTTTCTGGTCTTCTTCTTCTTCCTTACCTTCTTCCTTTTTCCAGTTTTGAGTTCTTAATTTTTTTGTGTTTTTCTGGTTTTTTTGAAAGCTGTAAATTTTTAATCTAACCCTACTCCTATCCTAGGTCTATGCAAAGAAATAAAAATCTCATTCAAATTTAAAAAATTCCTAAAATTTTTGAAAAAAACACTATTCAAACCTACAAAGCCTTAAAATTTTTTTCAAGAAAATTCAACTAAATCCTACTGCTATTGCTACACTACTGATACAAGTATTCTGATCCACCAGGATCAATGGAAACTTAAACCATCCATGCATAAGGAATTTTTTGGCTTTGGAATTTATTACATGGTGATTATGCCTTTCAAGCAAATAGTTTGTTGCTCTTTCTCTTTTGTGGTTGGCTTTTAACTTGTTTGGCGCCTTTATTTTTAGCCAACTTTTCTTCACACTGCCCAGACCTAATAAAATTTTAATTTCAACTTTTGTGGGATGTTTATAGGGCTGGATAATGAAGAAATTAATATCTAATGAGAGGAAGGAATGTTCATTTTCCTTAGTGTCCTCTATCCTAACCTCTTTATGCTCTTCTTGGGGTTTCACTTCTTGTTCTACCCCATCCCCTTCTTTCTCTTTTTCATCTTCTTTTTTTATCTCTATGATCTTTTTATCTCCTCCCTCTTGAAGTTTCTGAAAATCACAATAACTCTCAGCTCTCTCCATTGTAGCTTCCTCTATGAGTTCTGATATGACAGTGACCATCTGTCTTATTCGTATTTCCAGATTTTTTATGGAAGCTTCTTGATTCTTTAGGATTGCTTCTTGAGCGTCAAGCCTGGCTTCATTATGAGCATCTCTTTTTTCTTGATTTTCTAGGAACTTTAAAAACATCTCCTCAAGTCTGGCTCTTTGTGAATTATCAATGGTTTCTAAACTAGGTTCTTCATCAGGTGGATTTAACATAGTATCTTTTTGAGCAGAATAGTTATCCACTAGAGTGGTCAGCCTAGACCAGTCTTCTTGAGGTTGAGGGGAATATGTATGATGATATGAAGAGTCACTAAACATAGGAGGGTGATCATACCTGAACCTGGACAATTGCCCATGTGGCAAATTGTCCTGCCAATCATTCTCAAAATATGGATTTACATTTTGCTTAGGAAAATAATTGTCATGCTCTGCTTCATAGAAACTATTAGGTTCGTTATCAACAAAAGAACATGATATATTAGAATCATACCTCCATGAATCATGATTAGAAGATGCATATGGTTGGGGAAATTCTGAATATGAGTTAGGATATGGACTTATCTCATTCTGCACATCTTTCCACCTCTCATATGAGTGCTCTTTCCTGCTCCAGATTGGGTTCATCTAGTGGCTCACCACTAATTCTGACTTTCATTCATGAATCTGGTTTAACCTGAAAAGATAAAATAAAAATTTTAATCTCAATCAACAAAATAAAATTCACTTAAACTTACTCTCAATTCAATGGTCCTCGGCAATGGCGCCAAAAACTTGTTGAGTGTCTAGCAAGTGCACTAGGTCAGCAAGTAATATAGACTCGAGAGTCCAGATATCGATCCCACAGAGACCTTGATGAGAACTCAGTTTAAGCAAAGATCTTTATATTGATTGAGGGAAAAGAAATTTTTGGTTTTGGTTTTGAAAACTGAAAATAAAACAGAATTAAACTACTAGAAAAAACTAATAGAGATGAGATGTTGGGGAAGAGTGTCAATCCCTCCTATTTGCAAACATGAAGAATTCTGATTTTATAGCTCAAATATCCTTGCCTTGACTTAGCTTTTGAAAACCTAGTTACCCATATACAGGACATAACTTTCACTTATTCCTTGAACTCCTTCTCAACCGAAACATTCAATTCCTAAGTGCATAAATATAAAAGCTTAAAGTTTTACTCTCTCTTATTCAGAACAAGAGTTTAAAAAGTCACATCGCCTCTCACTAGTCTCCTTCGAAACCGGAACAATCTAGTTTAAAAGCGAGTTGTTTTAGAAAACAGAGAATCATATGACTGACCCAAATCTTTACTGAAATTTAACTTCTCATTCGTACCTCATTAAACTTCAGATATAAGTCTAGATTAGCAATAAGCAATGAATACGGATTCTAAAACAAAAGCAGAGTACTTTATTGCTGTAAAATTCAGAATTCAAACATAATACAAACTAGGAATTCATGACTTCCCCAACAAAGAGAGACTACTCCATGCTAATAGAATAAACACACAGTAATAAGGATTCAATTACAGCCATGGAAATAAGTAGAAAACAAGTACAAAAAAACCCCCTTGAAGGACTGTCTTTGGCTTCTCTTGCACCTTGACTGAAATCTCTTCCTTCTCTCTCTCTCTCTCAACTCCAAACTAACTAAAAACAATAAAAACCTAAACTACTGTATTTACAACTCGAAACTGGATGAAAACTGGATCTAAAACTGGATGCTTGATCTCTGCCTCGGCCCCCTTATAATACTTGAAACTCTGTCCAGGCCTTGTAATTTCAGCCTCTGTCCAAGGGTGTGAATTGTGACTTTCCGACCTCAGAATTTGATTAAATTACATCCGAAGCTTCTTTATGTGGTGCTTTCCTTGCTCACGAAGTTTGAATCCATTCTGAGTTGGGAAACTCGAGATATGAGGGAAAGAAGTTGCCTGATTTCTGCTGCCAATTTATGCTTTCGGGTCCACCACTTTGGAGATGTGAAACTTGAGAATCCTGGCTTGGATTGGCCTGAATTTTCGTGACAAGATTCTCTGTAGTACAAAGAAACTTCGTTCCAAGTTTGGCTTCAATTAGAATTGTGAAACTCCTTCTATGATCTTCCCAAAATTCGGATTTTATCTCCTTCCTTTAGCAGGAGATTCCTGTTTTGAATTAACTTCTTCTCTTGGACCATTCAATGCATCTGGACTCAAGTAAATTACCTTAAACTCTTCGTGGGCACCTTCCTTAGGCGTCTGAAACTCCTTCTCCCAAGTTTGGATTTGATTTGATTGCAGGTTCCCGAGATTTTCGTATTTTCATCTGCTGAGTCATCGGCGCGGTCGCGCCGAATTTTGGCGCGGACGCGCCACAGAACTCGATATCCGTCTAAGTCAGGAGACCGCTTGACGCGGTCGCACCGTTTTATTCTGTTGAAGTGGTGCGGTCGCGCCACTCCTTAGACTCTTGCCGACTTCCTGAAATAGCACTTTAAACTCCATCTATGGAAACAGAGCGGCGCGGTAGCGTCAGAGATAGCGCCATCTTCGTGGCGCGGTAGCGCCCTCGTGGGGCACGGTCGCGCCATTTCACATTCACGAACTGCCCTCCTTTCAGCCTTACTAGCCGTTGGGATTTTCTTGAATTTATTTGAATTTATGCACATTTAATCAGCGCGGTCGCGCCATTCCCTCTTTTGCTTGATTTTGCTCTTCTTTCCTTCATTTTTCCTCAAAATCCAGATTTTCTTCTTTTACCGGGTACCTGAGACACAAAACATGTATTTGAGTTATATTTGTCACTTTCATGCTCATAATCAACTCAAATTAGGAATTTATGATCAATAATTCTTGCATAAATAAGTGTCTTTTGGACACTTATCCCCGACCAGAGAGGCCACTGCAGAGCCAGCGGTGTTGTCGCTTGCGCCGGTGACCCAGGATGGAGTGCAGACAGTCCAGGAGTTTGGCGACCTTGCTTCTGCTGACCTTGCCGTTGTCGTAGCTCCGTTTGCGGACCAGCCCAACTTTCGGCAGGAGGATTTGTTCGACCTTGCCGAGTTGGAGGTTACCCGAAAATTGGGGTGCGTCGAAGAGGGAGCATCCTCTGCCATTGCTGCTGATGAGTTGTTAGTTCGTGAAGCCGAGTGCCCGAAGACGACCGTTGGTGAAGGCGTGACGCCTCTTCAGCCTTCGGATAGACCGGCCGTGGTGGAGGGCCTTTTAGTTGATGCCGGAGCTACTATCGCAGGTAAGTTTCAGCAACCTGTTTCTAGTCCGTCCCCACTTGTCGCTGCGACCTCGGGGAGGGATGCATTCGTGATGTTTCCTCCTAGCAGTGGAGAGGCATCTCTTGCTGCCAAGGAAGGAGCTTTGGGTTCAGCTCGTCGACCCATCAGCGAGGATTCTTCGACTTCGCGACCTTCGTTGGTAAGTAGAAATCCTCTCATTCCTTTGTTTTTTTTTTTGTTTTTTCGCTTTTTTTTTTTTTTTTCTTATCTCTCTTTTTCTAGGTGTCGGCCTTCCGTCCTTCGGCAAGGTCGAGGCTATTACTGCAGCAGTCTGCTTTGGGGCTGTGGACGGTATTCGTCGAGTCGGATTTAGTACTGGTCCTTCCTCTTCGCGATCGCCTGGCGCTTGTATCGGCTCAACTCGACTCCACTAATGTCGAGCTTGCGACCATCCGTAGGGGAATTGACACCACCAAGGAGGAAGCTTCTGCTCTCGAGGACCAGCTTGCTTCTGTTCGTTCGTGTCCCATTCTCGACGAGGCTGAGACGCGGGAGCTGGCTGAGGTTCGTGCCGAAGTGGTTCGGCTGGAACGACGAGTGGGTGACTTCGAGCTTCCACAACTTTGATGTAGTTTTTTTCTTTCTTGCATTTCTGCTCCTCTTTATTTTTTTTGTGAACTTGTATAGCCTCTCCTTTTTTTTGTTGTGAGGCTTACATTGTTCTCTTCATACACATGTTTTTTGTTTTCAATGAGAAGTATTGTTTCTTTTATTCGACTTCTTTTTCTTTCTTCTATTTTTTTTCTTACTGCCTCTTCATGCTTAAAATCGTTTGAGGAATTTACCGTTCGTTATTGGCAACTCGGAACCGTTTGAAGTTACCAGCTTGTAAGCTCCGTTGGTGTAGGCTTCCTGTACCACACACGGTCCTTCCCATTTCGGCGCGAACTTGCCCCCGATTTTGTTCGTAAAGAACTTTGGCCGTCTGACTGCAAGCACGAGGTCCCCTTTCTGGAATGACATGAGTCGTACCTTTTTGTTGAATGCCCGTGTCATTCGAGACTGGTAGCACTCGAGACGTTGTTGTGCCTCGAGTCTCTGCTCATCAAGTAACTCAAGTTCTGCGAGTCGCAGCTGGGCGCACTCCTCTGTCGTCAGTCCTTCTCTTATAGCAATTCACAGAGAGGGAAGTTGTACTTCGAGAGGGAGTACTGCTTTGGTGCCATAGACCAGCGAATATGGAGTCGACTGGGTCGGCGTTCGAAACGATGTTCTGTACGCCCACAAGGCTTCGCCGAGTTTTTCGTCCCAGCTCTTTTTGCTAGCGCTGATGGTTTTCTTTAGGATTTTGCAGAACGTTTTGTTGAATGCTTCTGCAAGTCGGTTGGCTGCCGGATTGTAAGCCGAAGATGTCCGCTGTTGTATGCAAAATTTCTCGCAGAAGCGGTCCATGACTCTGTTTCTGAACGGCGTGCCATTGTCCGTCACTATATATCGAGGGACCCCAAATCGATAGATAATTTGGGTCCGGATGAAATCAGTGATGGTGGTAGCCTTGACTTCTCGGTAGGCAGCAGCTTCAGCCCATTTCGAGAAGTAATCGGTAGCCGCCAGGATGTATTGTATGTCGGAGTCGGATTTAGGAGTGATCGGCCCAATGATGTCCATCCCCCAAGCTTCAAACGGCCATGACGTGATCGTCGGGTGAATCGGCTCCGGTGGATGGTGTATGTAATCGGCATGGAGTTGGCACAGTCTGCAGGTTCGAGCCATTTCGGTGGCGTCCCTGAGCATCGACGGCCAATAGTAGCCCAGTCGTTTAACTTGTAGGTGGAGCACCGAGCCAGCCTGGTGCGTGCTCCAAATTCCACTGTGCGTTTCCTTTAGGACTTGCAATCCCTCTTCTTTTGATAGGCATCAGAGAAGCAGGCCTTCATACGACCTCCGCTAAAGCATGTCAATGACGAAAACGTACCTTGGCACTGCTCGACAAATATGAACTCGTTCTCGCAGGTCGACCGGGAGTGTGCCGTAGCGAAGAAAATTCTAGATAGGCTCTTGATAAGAGTCTAAAAGACACTTATTTATGCATGAATTATTAATCATAAATTCCTAATTTGAGTTGATTATTAGCATGAAAATGACATATATAACTCAAATTCATGTTTTGTGTCTCAGATACCCGGTAAAAGAAGAAAATCTGGATTCTGAGGGAAAATGAAGGAAAAAGGAGCAAAATTAAGCCAAAAAGGGAATGGCGCGACCGCACGGGGAAAAAGTGCAAAAATTCAAATAAATGGCAAAAATTCCCAATAGCTAGCAAGGCTTAAAAGAGGACAATTCGGGAATGTGAAACCGCGCGAACGCGCCCCCAGAAGGCGCTACCGCGCCAGGAAGATGGCGCTACCAGTGGCGCTGGTGCGCTGAACAGTTGCCTTACAAAGAGTTCAAAGTGCTATTTCAGGAAGTCGGTAAAGATTCTAAGGAGTGACGTGACCGCACCAAAATCAGAAGAAAATGTGGCGCGACCGCACCGCTGACTCAGCAATGTGAATTACGGAAATCTCGGGATTCTGACTACCAATCAAGTCCAAACTTGGGAGAAGAAGTCCTAATTGACTAAGGAAGGTATCCACGAAGATTTTAAGGAAATTGGCTCGAGTCTAGGTGCATTGAATGACCAAGAAGAGAAGTTCCACACAAAGAAGGAAACTGTTGCCAGAAAAGAAGTGAAAATCCGAGTTTTAAGAGAACCATATCTGGAGTTCCATATCCCCAATTGGACCCAAATTTGGACTGAAGCTTCCTGAGGAGATTGAGGATCTTATCACGGAAATTCAGGTCAATCCAAGTCGGGTTCTCAGAGTTTTATACTTTTAAAGTGGTGGACCCAGTGCTAGAATTTGCAGCAAAAGCAGTTCAACTTCTCAAGGTGATATCTCAAGTTTCCCAACTCAGAATGACTTCAAATTTCGTACACAAGTCAAGGACTATGTAAATAAGGTTTTTGAGTAATTTCAAGAAATTCGGAGGTCAGGAAAGCAAGATTTCAACCCCTGGACAGAGACAAAATTACAAGTTCTGGACAGAAGCCCAGCTATAAATAGAGGTCTGAGGCAGAGAGAAAATATCCAGTTTTAGATCGAGTTTTGTAGTGTAAATCTAGTTTTTAGATCTTAGAATAGTTTTAGTTTAGTTTCTTATTGTTTGTAGTTAGTTTGGAGTTGAGAGAAAGACAGAGAAGGAAGAGATTTCAGCCAAGGCATGAGTTGAAGCTAAGGGCAGTCCTTCAAGGGGGTTTTCTGTACTTATATTCTTCTTATTATCATGGCTGCAATTGAATCCTTTATGTGTGATTATTCTATTATCATGGAGTAGTCTCTCTCTGTTGGGGAAGTCATGAAATCCTAATTGTTGAATTGTTTAAGTTTTGAATTCTGTAGCAATAAAGTATCTCACTTTTGTTTTAGAAACTGAGTTTAATGCTTATTTCTGATCTGATTTGAATTCTGGAATTTAATGAAGTTCGAATAGAGAAGTTAAATTTCACTAGAGAGTTGGGTTAGTTATTTGATTCCTGTTTTCTAAAACAACTTATTTTTCTAACTAGATCGTTTCGGATTGTGATGGAGACTAGTTGAAAAGTGATGGAACTTCTATAACTCTTGTTCTGAATAAGAGAGAGTTAATCTTTAAGCTTTTATATTTATGCACCTAGGATTTGAATGTTTCCGAATTGTAATGGAGTTCAAGGAATAGGTGAAAGTTATTTCCTGTAAATAGGTAACCAGGTTTTCAAAAGCTAAGTCAAGGTAAGGGTATTTGAGCTATAAAATCAGAACTTTGCATGTTAACAACTAGGAGGGATTGACACTTTTCCCCAACATCTCATCTCTATAAAGTTTTCCAGTAGTTTAATTATGTTTTCTTTTACAGTTTTCAAAAACCAAAAAATTCTTTTCCTCAATCAGTAGAGAAATCTTTGCTTAAACTGAGTTCTCATGAAGGTCTTTGTGGGATCGATATCTGGACTCTCAAGTCTATATTACTTGCTGACCTAGTGCACTTGCTAGACACCCAACAGCTCTCGCCAATCTTCAGCTTCGTTTGGCTGGCCCAGATAGGCAAAGATTCTTCTATCTCTTCTACTTGTTCTTCTTCTATTTCTTCTTTGGCCGGTGGAGGGATTACCCATCGTTTGCAAATGGGGACTTGGCTCGGCCGTTCGTCGAATTGCGCTAAACTGGCGGCAATTCCAGCCATTGCGTCGGCTGGCCCATTTTCAGATCGAGGGATGTAGTGGAGTGAAGCTGCTGGAATTTGGGCCAGAAGTTCACTGGCATGTCTCCAGAACGGCACGAGCTTGAATTTCTTTACTTCGAACTCCCCTGTGAGCTGCTTGATGACAAGAGCCGAGTCGCCGTAGATGTTTAGCTGCGACAACTTCATCTCAACTGCCATGCCGAGGCCAAGGAGGATAGCTTGATACTCTGCGTCGTTGTTTGAACAATTTCGGGTGAGAACGAACGGATACGGGAGCAGATCCTTTCTCGGTGAGACGAACAGAACTCCCACGTCGGGTCCATTTCTTCGCGCAGCGCCGTCGAAATACATCTCCCAAGGAGAAGCACCTCGACCAAGAAGATTTCTTCGTTTGGGAATTCTTCTGTTAATTCCCATTCGGCCGACACTGGGTGGTCGGCCAAGAAGTTTGCCAGAGCTTGACCTTTGATTGCGCGTTGCGGCACGAAATTGATTTCGAACTCAGATAGGAGCAATGCCCATTTAGCCAGTCGGCCAGAAAGAATTGGTCGTGACATGATGTATTTGAGCGGGTCGGCTCGCGATATCAAGTTCGTAGAATGCGCCAGGAGGTAGTGCGAGAGCTTTTTGATTGCAAAGATGAGTGCCAGACAAGTTTTCTCAATCGGTGTGTAATTGAGTTCGGCGCCCACCAGTGTTCGGCCCAGGTAATAGAGAGAGTATTCTTTATTGTCCTCGTCGCACTGAGCCAATAGAGGTCCAACCGATTTCTCTTGCGCTGCGATGTACAACACCAACGGTCTGTCGACGATTGGAGCGACGAGCACTGGTGGCTCGGTGAGATACACCTTTATGTTCTTAAAGGCGTTCCGACAGGACTCATCCCATTCGAACGACGTGTCTTTCTTCATCAAGCAGCTGAATGGCTGGCATCTTTCGGCTAAATTCGAGATGAAGCGCCAAATATATGCTAAGTGGCCTTGAAAGCTTTTGAGTTATGTGATATTTCTGGGCTCCGACATATTTTGAATTGCATCGATTTTTTATTGGTCGATTTCAATTCCTCGATGGTGCACAATGAATCCCAGAAATTTGCTTGAAGTGACACCGAATGCGCATTTAAGCGGGTTCATTTTGAGCTGAAATCATCGAAGTCGCTCAAATACTGCCCTGAGGTCGAGAAGATGATCTGACCGCTCCTTCGTCATTACTGCCAGGTCGTCGACATAGCACTCGACGCATTTATGCAAAAAGTCATCGAAGATGTTCTGCATTGCCCTCTGGTATGTCGCGCCGGCATTCTTGAGTCCGAACGACATCACCTTGTAGTAGAAGATGCCTTTGGGGGTGCAAAACGCAGTGAGCTCCTCATCCTTCGGGTCCATCCGAATTTGGTTATAACCGGATGATCCGTCCATGAAAGATAGAGCTTCATGACCCGTCGTCGCATCGACCATAAGTTCTGTTACTGGCAAAGGGAAGTCATCTTTCGGGCAAGCCTTATTCAGGTCGCAAAAGTCGACGCAGACCTGAATTTGGCCGTTCTTCTTTTTTACCGGTACGATGTTCACAATCCAGGACGGGTACTTCACCTCCATGATGAAATTGGTAGCGATCAATTTGTCGACTTCCTTTTCGATTTCTGGCACAAGTTCTGGCAGGAACCGTCGTTGTGAATACTTAACTAGCCGAACAGAGGGATGAACCGCTAATTTGTGTACTGCAACTCATGGATCGAGGCCTGGCATTTCTGAGTAATTCCAGGAAAATATGTCGCGATATTCATGAAGTAACGACATGTATTCGACTTCCTCTTCTGTTGATAGCGAAGCGCTAAGAAATGTTGGCCTCAGATCTTCTTTTGTGCCCAGGTTGACTTTCTTTAACTCGTCAACGGTCGACTGGCCGCCTTCCTCGAACGTAGTCGGAGCCTCCTCCAAGATGAACTCGTCATCCTCTTGATTGTCGTTGGCGACAGAGATATGATTTACTATAACTGAGTCGTATGCGCGTTCGATGGCTGCCTTCAAGGTGTAAATAATCACCGAGTTCAAAGCATTTTTCTTTTTCACCGGAGTTTGGCCGACTGAAACTTGATGTACATCTGTCGATGCTTTTCTGGTTATTTTAATTGGCTTCACTTGAGCTCCATAGATTTTGATTGGCTTCTCCTTCTGGTAGCCGAGGCCTAGGCGACCTTTAGTGATTCGACGACCCTCTTTTCTTAACTTTTCCTGTTCTGGAGTAAGGACCGGTAGGGTGACGGGTGGCTTTTCATGGAGCTGGTCTTTTGTGAAATTGCCCCCACCTCTGGCCATTAGTCGGTATGCATTCGGGTCGAAGCCTTCATTCGAGCGAGTAGATGGTAATTGCTCGAGGTTCAGGAATTGCTTCACAATTATTCTTTCCTCAAGTTTCGGCAGTGGGAGGGTGACCTTTTCTGCCAAAGGGGTCGGCCGGATTTTGTGACAGACGACCAAGGGAGCTTCTCCCTTCTTTGCGATTGCATAATGTACCGTAAGATAGGCACATTACGCTGTGTTGACGCTGCAGTTGTTGCAGCCAGTTTGTAGCCGTGTGCCGGCTGGTTGTTATGCGTCAACTGTTTGGGAGACACGACTTGCGTCGTGATCTGTTTTGGAGACGCAACTTGCGTCCATTGTTTAGCAGAGGCAGCTTGCGTCGGCAGTTTGGGCGATGCAGCTTGCGTCGGCTGTTTGGGCGATGCAGCTTGCATTGGAGTGCTCTTGGCATTTGGCGCCTGGTTCGGCCAAGGTGACAATTTGATTGTCGTCTGGTCGTCATATAGAATTTGGCGTCTGCGAATGATGCCTCTGCCTCCGTAAATGGACTTTCATCGGCGTACACCATCTTTTGTTCGTTGTTCTCCCAGTACTTGAAGCACTGATGAAGTGTTGATAGCACAACTCCGTTCGCGTGAAGCCACAGTCGATCCAAGAGCAGATTATAAAATGTTCTTGAGTGGATGACTTGGAAGGGAGTTTCGGCCACCATGGCGCCGATGTGCAATTTGAGTGAGATCATGCCGAGCGTCCTCTGGCCTTCCTGATTGAAGCCTTGGATGAGGAGAGAGCTTGGAGAGAGGTCGCCAACAGAGAGGTCGACATTCTTCACCGTGCGAATTGGTAGAATGTTGATTGCGGATCCACAATCGATAAGAATGTGATTGATTTTGTGGTCTCTGATGTAGCTGGAGACGAACAGCGGCCGATTATGGTTCTTCGTCCCCAGCTGCGCATCCTCTTCTCGAAATGTGATGCACGGCGGACATGAGACGGCGAGCGCTTCCTCCGACTTTGCCAGTTGCAGGAAGGATTGCGCATCTTCTTCCTCCTTTCGGTAAGGTGGTGTCCTCATGACCAGCATCTCGACTTCGGCTTGGAGTTCCTCGGGTTTGTCGAGGACTCGAATTAAGGCTTGTCTTGACTGAATGGCCAAGTCGAGGTCGTCTTCTATCTCGTTAAGTGATGAGATTTGCTTCAGTGACGTCTCGAGGTCGTCGCATTCGACGAATGGTCGTTTGCCTTTGTCCTTCGGTGTTGTTTGCTTGGGAGGAGCTGTCGAACAGGTCGCCACCATTGCTGGCGGCGCGAAGAACTCCTTTGGAAAGAACTCCGCTAGTGTGACAGGTCTTCTCTTCTTTTTATTTGCTCCTTGAACGTTGGTCCTGGGAGCTTTCTTTTGGCGCTTTGCGGCTCTTTTGTTTGGCCACTTCGCCTTGGTTTTGGTGTTCGCCGGCGCCGGTTCGATCTCTCGAATAGGCTTCTTTCGCCGGGTGACCAGGATCTTTGAGCCGCCAGCTCCATGATCCTATCTTTCAGGACGAAGCACTTCTCGGTCGGGTGCCTGACCAAGTGGTGGTACTTGCAGAAATTCGGATCTTTGCTCTTGGACAAGTCGCCGAGTCTTTTAACTTCTGGCAACTTGAGTAACTGGTTGTCGAGGAGCTGGTCCAGCATGACAGAAACATCCTCGTCGGCGAACGGGTATGTCTTGGCATGTCGTTCCTCCAACGAAGGCCTTCGGTACGTTCCCCCGGTTAGCTGTCGTAGGAGGTAAGTAGCTTTGACCTTGCTCCCGACCTTGATTGGTTCGAAAGCATTCGTTGCGAAGGAAGCTTTTGTTTTCTTCTTCGTTTCTTTGGGAGCAGTCGCGGCTGCTGCCTTCCCTTTCTTGCGAGGGTTAGCAGACGAGGAAGTTTCTTCTCCTCGCTCCTCCATGAGGTTCTCCATGTTATGAGCCTCTGTTGCGAGATCTTGAAAGTCGGTCGGCATTCGACTTCGAATGTAGCGTAGGAGCTCCCATTGCATCCCTCAAGAGCACATTTCGATTTCGTCTTCGAGAGATAAGTTTGAGCTCTCTTTGCAATTTAGGCTCAGGTTCCTCCACCGATTGATGTAGTCGACGACCTTCTCGCCCTTCTTTTGTTTGAGATTGGCAATTCCGACCAGAGTGACGGTGCGCCGAATGCTGTAGAATCGGCTGAGGAATTTGCGCTTTAGTTGCTCCCAGTTGTCGATTGACTCTTGGGCCAGCTCGATGTACCAGTCGAAGGCATTTCCCTTCAATGACCGGCTGAACTGTTTGACTAGCAAGTCGTCGTTGGTGCCGGCGTTGTTGCAGGTTTCAATGAAGTGAGCGACGTGCTGTTTGGGGTGCCCGTCGCCATTGAACTGCTGGAATTTCGGAGGATGGTAGCCGACCGACATCGGGATGTTTTGAATCCTCTGTGTGTAAGGTCTCCGGTATGCGACGGATTTGCTGTCACCCGAGCTGTTCCGTACAACGCGGTTGATGAGCTCGATGACTGCGTCGAGTGTGAGGGCCTCCAGCTCTGCTTCGACTCGGCCTCTGCGAATGGCTATTGGTGCAGTGGGCGGCAGCTCGTTGTCGGAGGTAGGATCTTCTGGCAAATGGTTCGGCCGAACCACTGGTAGTCACCCGATTTCGGTCGACTTCTTGAGACACGCTATTAGTGTTGTTTATGGCCACGCCCATTTCAAGCCGCTCCAATATCCTCGCAATCTGGAGGTCGCGAACTGCGAGTTGCGCGTCTTTGATGCGCAACTGCTCGCTTTGTCCTTTAAGTGCAGCCTGCATTTCAGCAAGCTACTCTTCTACTATCTTGGCCGAAGTCGTCATTGCGGCCATTCTGACGGTTGGCATCGGCGAAGTTGTTTCCAGCACAGATCGAAGTGGTGAGATTTTGGCCGGCGACCGCATTGGGGAAACAGTCGTCGGTGTTCTCGAGTGTGGAGAAGTTGCGGTGAGCGACCGGTCGGGAGAACCGGCCGCTATCGGTTGAGTGCGGCAGATGATTTTGGCTGGTGACAGGCTTGTAGTGGCAGCCACCAGTGAGATTCGGCAGGGAGGAATGGGTGATAGCGCAACAGGGGAGGTCGTCGGTGTCTATCGGCGAGGAGAGCGGCTGGGTGGCGAATTGGCTGCTGCAGTGAGCGCGGCCAAGAGATCATGAGAGATAGTCACGATCGGAGACCTGTCTTTGGTCGTTGCTCTCTGTACGGAGGAGGCCGATGGCGAATTCATTCTTGCTGCGGAGGAGGAAGTCGTGCCCCCATGTTGCTCATAGCGCTGCACCAAGGCTGGGACGACGGAGCTCCTTCACGATGGTGGCGACTGAGTCGGGCTGACCGTCGGGCAGCGAGGAGGAGGAGAGGCAGCGACAGCCAAATATGTGTGCTTGGCCATTGCTGGCGTTAATTTGGCGGAGGCCGCGACTGACTTGGTGGAGGTCGCGGTAACCTGCGACACGAATACGGCGCTTGGGCGACGCGCAATGTCGTGCATGAAGGGAGCCTGTCCTTAGGACAAGCTCCTGGCCAAGGCCCTGGTCATTGGGTGAGTGGCCGGTGGTGGAGAGGTAGGAGCGCGGAGGTCGGCCGGAGATGCGGCAGCTAGTCCGCGAGCTCCTGCGGTTGAGCCTGCAGTCACGGTATGGCACGGGTGAGCAGAGCTCGAGGTGGCAATTTGCTTGCCCCTGTTTTTGTTGTTGTTGCTGTTGTTGGTGGTGTTACTTGTCATGGCTGAGGGATTTTTTTTTAACGGAGAAGGAGATTAGAGGTAGGAAATGTCCCACCGGGCGTGCCAAATTAGTTTCACCGAAAATCTGCCGGTCTGCGAAGAGGCGCGACCGAGAGAGTAATTCGATTTATAACAGAGAATTTTGTGTTATAATTTGTATTTGAATATCAAGGAATGCGACTACAATTTCCTAGGCTTCTTCTTATTCGATCTCCATGTAAATTTGATGAAGTTTCGGCTTCTGACGAGTTGACGATGAAATCCGAGTTCTGAAACGAGTGTGCACGAACGGTGACGGCTTTGGTCGGTTGAACGGAAGTATTTGTGTTCTGCGTGTATCAACTTGTTGACGTTGTCGGCGAACGTGTAGAGCTGCTCCGGTAGAACTATTGAATATTGACGAACTGCAGGTTGTTGAACTTCTTTGGCTCGAGAGAGTCTCTATGCGCGAGAGTATTGCTTGACACAAGATTTCTCTTCACAAAGGAATTTTGAACTCTAGTTTTTGAACACTTGCGACAGAATGTTTCTGGCTATTTGTAGCCGACTTTGTGCAGTTGTTGAGGGTCGATCCATGGAATGGGGATCACGATCCCCTTTTGGCTGCTTCTTTTGAGAGAGGAGGAAGACCGGGAGCTCCCTCTGTTGGATCCCACTTGAATGAGGATCGTGAATCTCCTTTCTTGGTTTTCATTGTTGGCCAGCAGACTTAGTCGCTTAACTGATGAGTTAAGTAGTATTGTGACGTGGCTGCCGACTGTTGTTAACGTGGCGGCTCCTCGCTGACTCGGGCGTCGACTGTATCGAATACGCGGCGACGCGGATGGACATAGCGATGGGCTGCGACGAATGACTTTAAGAATCGACAGAGCCTACCCACGACGATCGATTGCTGGATCGGTGGACGTTTGAGCTCGTCGAATTTGGGCCATTCACATTTTGGTGCATACACCTATGTAAAAAAATAAAATATTAGAAAGCAAATATGTAATAGAAAAAAAATATATTAATGAATTTTATGTTTGATAGTATGTTTAAGTTTTACATGATTCATAGGTATTTATATGTTTATAGGTTTAAAATATTTATTTTCAATTTTTTTTTATAGTTTTAATTTTTTTAATACTAAACATGTCATAGTGGGGCTGGTCGGGTATCTGCGGGGCATGGCGGGTTTTCGCGGGTTCGGGGCGGGATTTTTACCTTGTAGGGTGGGGACAGGTTTACAATGCAAACCCACGGGACAGGTTTTTGCGGGGACGGGTTTCTCCAAATTTTCACGGGGGAGGGACGGGTTTCCCCAGAAGTTCACACGGGGCGGGGATAGGTTTTCAAAAACCCACCCAAAACCTGTCCCCGCCCCACCCCGTTGCCATCCCTATCAGGGCTGAATAGGAACAAACTTCTAAGTGTTCTTTGGCTCACAATATATATTGTGTAAGTACTTTAACATCCTTTAGTGATATTTATTTTGATTTATTAGACATGAAGTTTAATTAATACAAGTGAAATTAATTCTTTGCTAGTGTCATGAAAATAAATTATTATTATTTTTTGGATTTTAGTTTTTAGATATTTATTCTATGATGAGTAAGCATACCCGTCCTGGGTTTGTCTTTTATTAAATAGGGCTGGAACCGAACCAAACCTGTTCACGGGTTCGGATGAGAAAACCTCTGCTCAACTCGATAGAAAACGAGCTCGAACCAGAGTTCGAGCTATATTTTAGGCTCGTTAACATAAACGGACCAAACCCAATATTTAAGGAGTTCGGTTCGCAAACTCGCAAACGGTTCGGTTCATAGTTATGCTTTAGGTTTTATATACTACTCTTCACCTGACCCAACCCATCCACCCTTAACTTTAGCTATTGCCTTCGAATTATATTTCATGCCCTTGTCCCTCGATGCAGAATTAACGAGATCCTCATCAGATGGAGGCCTTTAATCAACATCATCTTTAGGAAGACTGAAGCTCATCACGGCTATGCCTTATTTTCTGTGAATTACTTACATCTATAAAAAGGAGAATTGAAGATGAACAACCCATATAAAGCTTTGTATTGAGTAGTTATTGCGTCGGTGTGTTTGGGAGGAACTGAGCTGGGTGCACTAGAGACCACAGGCTACACATCTTCTGATCGATCAGGTGGAGAACTAAGTATCTAACGGGGGCCTTGACAGAGGCAGAGAAACTGCAATTTTAGTGTTGAGGTTCAATTCATCTGGTGGTTACATCCGGGCAATGTTGGAGGTCTTGGGTTGAGTTTATATAGTAACCATATATAGGAGCTAGTACACAATGCACTGTCAAAGAAAATCACACAATCAAGGCGAACAACACACGATCCAGAATTATTTCCTCGCATTGAACTCTTGGCACCGGGAATCTTTGGTGCATGTAAATGGCAATACAGCCGCGAATCGTCAAAGCACTAGACCCATTTCAGACGGCCGAGTCCAACCTCAATTCTCTGCACCAGGAATGGCTGCTCATAAATGGCAATACAGCGCGCCATGAATACAGCAGTGAATTTGCCAAACAAAAACGCAGCGGAATCCCACGTAAAACAAAACTTCCGCATGCAGACCCCGCACGGCCTTTATTACTCTCCTTTTTAGCCTAATGACAACAAATCTGTAATTAAAACAGTCTGCTCCATTGAAGCTTATATAAGACTCTTGCTTCTCTGCACAATACCCATCGAAGTACAAGAGCAGCAGAGGGGAAAAGCCATCAGGAGATACTGCTCTTTTTCTGGGTAACATCTCTTTTACTGATCATTTAGCTTCTCTTTCTTAATAATCTTCTCCTCGATCGGCTCTCTCTCTCTTTTTTTTTTTTTCTCAACAAAAACAAATCAATCTGTTCTTCTCTTTTCTGTATCTTTTTATCTTCACAATTCTCATTTATACCTCTGTTTTGACTGTATTTTGTCATGCTTATTGACTTGACCCGGTTCACTTTAACCTAGCTTATCAGCTCAATCCATTTTAATTATGGGAAGGACGATTTATTTTGGATTTTAAGGCATTTGGTACATTTGCAAAAATAATGGGTAGTAAACAAAGTTTCTTGAAAATTTTCGAAGATAAGACAAAGAAGGGAGGATTTATTAGGTGGTGGTGGTGGTGGTGGCTCTTCAGTACTATCATGACCTGGAGAGCATAGGATGCTTCCTTGTTCTTTTGTGAGTTTTGGGAGTTTTGACCGGATGTTTGATTATGTAAAATGTTCACAAAGTTTCCTTTCTTTCTCTCAAAAACAGAAAACATTATGTCATGACTATGGCAATTCATGTTATTTTGTGTATCTATGCCATGGGGGTCCTTTTTGGATTTCCTTAATTAGGGCCCAGAGCCAAACAATGGTGTCACCCTTGCCCTCTTGGATATAGAGGGATCCTCTTTCGATTCTTCTTCAGGTCCAAAGGTGCCAATTAACATGAAGAAAACATGTGTTGTGGGATAGGTACTCGAAGGCGTTGGAGGGATGGATTTGGACTGTTAAGGACAAACAAGATGTTTTATATGAACTTTTAGTAATATTGTCCGGTTGCATGTCTCTCTCTCTCTCTCTCTCTCTCTCAAATTTGCACTCCTCTCATTTACTCTCTCTCTCTCTCTCTCTCTCTCTCATTTCCTCTCTCTCTCTCTCTCTCTCTCATTTGCTCTCTCTCTCTCTCTCTCTCTCTCTCTCTCTTTTCCTCTCTCTCTCTCTCTCTCTCTCTCTCTCTCTCTCTCTCTCTCTCTCTCTCTTTCTCTTCATATTTTAAAATAGGTGGGTGGGGGACTTATATACCTTACCCTATATAAGGGTTTGGTAAATGTTTGGGGGGGCCATGGCCCCCCCTATCTCCACCATTGTGTACAAGGAAGAGGAAAGGTAGGCTCGGAGGAGAGAAAGGAGAAGTGGCTCAGAGGAGAGAGAGGATCCCTCGGATTTTCTCTCTCTCTCATTCGAGGGAGAGGAGGGAGGAGTAGGCTTAGGGAGGGAGGGAGGAGAGGGAGGCATTTGGAGGGAGGCGGAGGAGAGAGAGAGGAGAGGAGCTAGGAGGAGAGGGAGGTGGCTCTCATTTACTCTATTTCTCTCTCTTGCTCTCTCTCTCTCTCATTTCTCTCTCTCTCTCCCTCTTTCTCATTTTCTCTCTCTTATTTGCGCTTTCTCTCTTATTTGAGCTTTCTCTCTTATTTGCGCTCTCTCACTCCCTCTTTCTCATTTGTGCTCTCTCTCTAATTTGCCCTCTCTCATTGTTCTCTCTCTCTCTCTCTCTCTCTCTCTCTCTCTCTCTCTCTCTCTCTCTCTCTCTCTCTCTCTCTATTTCTCTCTCTCTCTCTCTCATTTGTTTTCTCTCATTTTCTCTCAATTTTTCTCTCTCATTATCTCTTTCATTTTCTCTCTTTCATTTTCTCTTCTCTCTCTCTAGATCTCTCTCTTTCTTTCATTTTCTCTCTCATTTCTTTTCTCTCTCATTTCTCTCATTTTCTCTTTCTCATTCCTTTCTCTTTCCTCTTTCCTCTTTCTCTTTCTCTATTTATCTCTTAAATCTATTCTCATTTCATTTCATATTTCATTTCTCTTTTTCTATTTAATATTTCCATAAATCGATTTTCTCTATATATATATATATAATATATATATTTATATATATATATTAATAATAATATATTTATATAATATATATATATATGGAATATATATATATATATTCTCTCATATATATATATATATATTTCATATATATATATATATATATATAGAACATATATATATATATATATATAGAACATATATATATATCTCTCTATATATATATATATCTCTCTCATTTATATATATATATGGGACATATATATTTATATATCTTCTCTATTTATATATATATATTCATATTTTTAAAATGGGGGGGACTTATATCAACCATATATGGTTTTGGTAAATGTTTGGAGGCCATGGCCCCCCTCAGAGGTGGCCAAGGAAGGAAGGATCTCCAGCATTCTCAGAGAAAAGGAGAAGGGCTCTCAGGGAGAGAGGAGGAGGTGAGGCTCAGAAGAGGGGGAGGTAGGCTGGGAGGAGAGAGGGAGAGGGAAGGAGGAGGAGGGAGGGAGGAGGAGGAGGCTTGGAGGAGAGAGAGGAGAGGTAGGCTCGGAGGAGAGAAGAGGAGAGGTGGCTCTCATTTACTCTATTTCTCTCTCTCTCTCTCTCTTCTCTCTCTCTCTCATTTGCTCTCTCTCACTCCCTTTCTCATTTGCGCTCTCTCTCTTATTTGCGCTTTCTCTCTTATTTGCGCTCTCTCACTCCCTCTTTCTCATTTGCACTCTCTCACTAATTTGCCCTCTCTCATTTGCTCTCTCTCTCTCTCTCACTCTCTCTCTCTCTTTCTCTCTCTCTCTCTATCTATCTCTCATTTGCTCTCTCTCACTCTCTCATTTGTTTTCACTCATTTTCTCTCTCAATTGCTCTCTCATTTGCTCTTTCATCTCTTTCTCTCTCTAGATCTCTCTCTCTCTAGATCTCTCTCTGTCTCTTTCATTTCCTCATTCTCTTCTCTTTCTCTCTCTCATTTCTCTCATTTCCTCTTTCTCTTCCTCTCTTCATTCCATTTCCTCCATTCCTTATATACACCCTATTTCCTTCCATTTCCTTAAATGTTTGGGGGCTATGGCCCCCCCTATCTCCTGGAAATTCCTCTCATTTCAACTCATTTTCTCTTTTTCCAGTTTTCCTCCTCATTTGCTCATCCATTTCCTCTCCTCTCTTTCCTCCATTCCTTTCCTCCCTCCTCTCCATTCCTCATTTACTCCTCATTTCATCTCATTTATCTCTTTCTCATTTGTCTCTTTCTCATTTCCTCTTTCTCTCTCATTCCTCTCATTTCCTCTCCCTCTCTCTTCCCATTTACTTTCTCTCTCATTTCCACTCTCTCCATTTGTTCTCATTTGGTCCTCCCATTTACTCCTCATTTCTCATTTTCTCTCTCATTTGGTCTCCCTCCATTTCTTTCTCTCTCCTCTCCATTTACTCTCTCTCTCTCCACCGATTTATTTGTTCTCTCATTTGGTCATCCATTCCTCCCTCCACCACCTTCCTCCATTCTCTCCCTCCATGTTTCCGTTCCTCCTATGGAATTTAATAATAATATTTCCTCTCCATTTCTTTCATTCCTCTTAATTTCATTTCATTTATATGTATTCATTTCCTCTTTGGTTTTTCTCTCTCTCTCGTTCTCTCTCTCTCATAAATTTATATCTCATTTCTCTCATTCTAATATCTATCTATAATAATATATATATATATCTCTCTAATATCATTTATATATATATATATATATATTATGCTATATATATATATGGGTTTCCTCTCTCTCTCCCCTCTCTCTCTCTCTCATTATGCTCTCTCCTCTCTCTCTCTATATATATCTCTCTCTCATTTTCTCTCTTTCTCTCTCTCATTTGCTCTCTCTCACTACCTCACTGCTCCCTCTTTTTGCTTTCTCTTGTTCTGTCAGTCTCTTCCTCATTGCTGGGTGGGGCTTTCTGCTCTCTTATTGTCTGTCTCTCTCTGGTGTGTTCGCTATCCATAAATCTCTATCTCTCTCTCTATATATATATATATATCTCCACTACCCCCGATTTCGCTTTGTCTCTTTACCACCCCCGATTTGTCTGCCTAATAATAGTCATCGAAGTACGTACAAGAGGAGCAGAGGCAAAAGCCATCCGGAGATTTGCTCTTTGTTTCGGTAACATCACTATGTATCGGTACACGCAGCCAATAAGGGTGGTGAGTGGGAAGCTACGCTAAACTCCAAAGTGTTGCTAAAAAGTGTCTACCCCTATTGCTCTCTCTCCCTCTCATTTGCTCTCTCCCTCTCATTTGCTCTCTCTCTCTCTCTTTCTCATTTGCTCTCTTTCTGCTCTCTTATTGTCTGTCTCTCTCTGGTGTGCTCGCTATCCATAAATCTCTCTCTCTCTCTCTCTCTCTCTCTCTCTCTCTCTCTCTCTCTCTCTCTCTCTCTCTCTCTCTCTCTCTCTCTCTCTCTCTCTCTCTCTCTCTCTCTCTCTCTCTCTCTATATATATATATATATATATATATATATATATATATATATATATATATATATATATATATATATATATATATCCTCTACCCCGATTTCGGTCTCTCTCTCGCATATATTAAACCGATGTACCCAATCAAAACCTTCTTTCTTTTGATCTTCCATTGGTTGATTTGGTTCCAATATTTATGCTTGTTGGGCACCAACTAAGGGCTTCAATGAAAACGTGACACGTCAAAGTAACCCATCAACGATCCTTTGCTTTACTCGGTATAATGCATTTATCTTTTCAGTGCCGGTTTCTGTCTTCAATTCAAATAACAATGTTCTGTTGTTGGGACTTAAATCATATATACCATAGCATGCACACAAAAACTCGGTATATATAATGCATTCCTAACTTTAGCTAGTCATTTTGGTGGGATTTGTTTGATTTAGATCGGATGAGTACTTAAATTGAGATTTGGGAAAACTAAACCAAGCCTCATGCATATTCTTTCTGGAAATTAGAGATTTTAGAACAAATATTGGAGTAGTAAAAATGAGTATCAAACAGGATATATATATATTGGGTGCCTGTGTGGTAATGGAGATGAACAATGATGGAGAAAGAGAGGTATTTGAGAAACTATATTGGGTGCCTGTGTGTTGTGTGTTGGCAGTATAAATATTTGTGAGAGTGATGAAGGGGTATCGCTAGTGGGAAGGGAGTAGTGGACGGGGACTACCCTGTGAACAAAGCAACGAATCAATACAGATTCTTGTCTGCCTATCTCCAACTCCCAAGGAATCACATTGCCCTTTCCCATCACTTATTTTTCTCTCCACCTATCACTTTATATTAAATCTCTTTTTCTCTCTCTCTCTCTCTCTCTCTCTCTCTCATTTGCTCTCTCTCTCTCTCATTTGCTCTCTCTCTCTCTCTCTCATTTTCTCTCTCTCTCTCTCTCTCTCTCATTTGCTCTCTCTCTCTCTCTCTCATTTGCTTCTCTCTCTCTCTCTCTTAATCTCTCTCTCTCTCTATATATTTCTATTCTCTATATATATATTTATATCATTATATATATCTATCTACCCCAAATAATATATATATAATAATATGTATTAATATATAAAATAATAATAATAATAAATATATATGGTTTTGATCAATAATAATAATAATAATAATAATAATAATAATAATAATAATAATATACAAAATAATAATAATAATAAGGGCCCAATAATATATGTAATAAGATAAAATAAATATTACATATATAATAATAATAAATAATAATAATATTAATTTGGTTTGACAAAAATAATAATAATATCTTTTTCAAATATATGTTTTAAATAATAATAATATCAAATAAAATATGTATATATGTTGTTAATAAAATTTTATATATATATATAATAATATATGTATATGGTAATAATATATATATATAATAATATTTTGGTATATATATATATGTAAAACTTAATATAATATATGACAAATATAATATTTTTGACATATATATATATAATAATAATAATAATATAATATATGGGTTTGGAATAACTAAATGTTTTTTTTAAGAACAATATTATTTTTAGTAAAATATGGGTAATAATAAGGATATATATATGTGACGTGCCTGTGTAATAATAATAATGAACAATGATGGAGAATCTCGTTTTGAAAATAAAAATATGGTTTGCCTGTTTTTACCACTTGGATAATAACGAAATTTTTCGTCGAATAGCAGTAAAGCATCTTCGACCAATAATGGACATTGTATAATAATAATATATGGGTTGGATAAATGATTTTTTATGTATAATATGTTTATATATATATATAATATATTCAATATATTTATATATATGTAATAATATATTAATAATATAATATAATATAATAATAATATATATATATTTTTTAATAATAATATGTTTTGCTTAATATATATATATATATGTAATATCCAATAATATAATATGCTCGGTTTAAATATGTTTTATATGTATAAATATATATATAATAATAATATAATAATATATATGTATATTAATAATAATATGTTTTTAGCCAATATATATATAATATATGTTTTAATATATATTATATGTAATAATAATGGGTTTGGATAAAATAATATGTATTTATGTATATATATATATGTTTTAATATATATAATAATATAATAATAATATGTAATATATTTATATAATATATAATATATATATATAATAATAATATATATATATATATATAATAATAATATCTATCTAATTTATATATATATTATATAATATATATATATATCTATATATATATATATATATTTTTTTATTATATCTTTTTATCATTTTTACTTTCTCTATCTCTTTATCTCTTTATCTTCTCTCTTTTATCTCTTTATCAATATATCTCTCTATAACACCTCTATCTCTTCTCTCCCTCTCTCTCCCCTACACACTAGACTCTACACGAGATCAGTCACCTAATTTTTTGTTTTTTTCCCGCTAATATATCTTTTCTTTCCCTTATATTATTTCCTCTGCCCCCAAAACAAAAGAGTACTTCGATCAGAAGCAGGTAGCGTTCGAAGTCCAAGTCATCCAGCAGCATGCTTCCGCCCCAGTCCCCGATCGTCTTCGACGCCGCCGTCCTCTTCCGCGAGACCCACCTCCCGACGCACTTCATCTGGCCGGAAGACGAGACACCGGGGAAGGAAGACTTCGAGGAGCTTGCCGTCCCCGTCATCGACGTCCAAGGCTTTCTCTCCGGCGACCCGGCGGCGACCCTCTCCACGACCAGGACCGTGACCGAGGCCTGCCTCAAGCACGGCTTCTTCCACGTCGTCAACCACGGCGTGGCCCGGGAGCTGATCGAAGCGATCCACAAGGAGGCCGCCGACTTCTTCGCGATGCCCCTCGTCGAAAAACAGAGGGCCCTGAGGAAGCCCGGGGAGAGCAGCGGCTACGCCAGCGCCTTCACGGGCAGATTCTCCTCCAAGCTCCCATGGAAGGAGACGCTCACCTTCCCTTACTCCACCGCCCCCGGCTCCCCCTCGAACTCCGTCAAGGACTTCTTCCTCAACTCCCTCGGCCACGAGTTTAGCCGAACAGGGTAAGTAATTATTACATAGATAAATTAACGAGTAAAAAGAATCCTGGCTTATCAAATACGCTCATTGTTTTTATTTTGATTTACAGGGCGGTGTGTCAAGAGTACTGCGACGCGATGAACGGGCTGTCTCTGCGCATCATGGAGCTGCTGGGCATGAGTCTGGGAGTGGGACGGGACTATTTCAGAAATTTCTTCGAGGGAAATGATTCCATAATGCGACTCAACTACTACCCGCCTTGCCAGAAGCCGGAACTCACCCTCGGCACAGGACCGCACTGCGACCCCACCTCTCTCACCATCCTCCACCAAGAACTCGTCGGAGGTCTGCAGGTCTTCGTCGACGGCAAGTGGCGGTCCATCCGTCCCCAGCCCGACGCTTTCGTCATCAACATCGGCGACACTTTCTCGGTAAACAATAAACGAGTAGATAAACGAGTAAAAGTAATCCTAACTTAAAACAAACGAGTCCGGATGCTAACAAAGGTGTGCGTATTTTATGCAGGCTCTGTCGAATGGGAGGTTCAAGAGTTGCTTGCACAGGGCGGTGGTGAACAACCAGGAGTCGAGAGTGTCATTGGCTTTCTTTCTGAGTCCGGAGAAGAACAAGGTGGTGAGACCGCCCAAGGAGCTGATAGACGAAGAAAATCCCAGAAAGTACCCGGATTTCACCTGGTCTGCTCTCCTAGATTTCACCCAGAAGCATTACAGAACCGACGTGAACACCCTCGAATCCTTCTCCAACTGGCTCTCCCTTCCGCCCGTCGCAGCCCGAATCTCTCTTGCTCCCTAGAAGATCGATCTGCACATTCAACAGTACTACTAGTACTAGTACTACTCTTCATTAATGGAGAAATTTAGATACCAAAGAACAGAAAACCATGAATAATTAAGCTCGAGAGACTCCGTTTTAATTTGTTGTTTTAAATTTTTCGTTTTTTGGACTACCCAGTAGTCGAATTAAACTGATTTGCCGAAACACTGTTGGAGATCCATGGATTGATTACTAGTTCCTACAGAAAAAGAAAACGAAGATGGTACACACGTGTACCGCATCATCGAAATCTTTTTCGAGTCAGGATTTTTCACTGTTGCAGCGGGTCCCTTTACGTGCGCATATGGTCATGTCACTTGGCCCTAAATACTTTTGTCCCTCTGGAGGAGGCACCCCCTCTCGATAATGGGACTACTATGACAGTCCAGAGGGCGATCCAGTTCTATGTGTTTCTGCAAATTCTTCTGCGGAATATTTTTCAGTATCGTCGTCGTCGTTTTAAAAGGGAGAGCTGGTGCAGTTTGTCTTAATCTGTGTCGTCTGATGTTTAGACATTCTTCAATTCCATTGATAGCTTCCATAATATTGAATACTAGTAGAGACAAAGGCAAAAAAATTGCTGACATCCGTGTGGCACTCCCAATAGATATGTGCAATGTTAGTGAACGTGTGACTCTCACGTGCTAATTAACATTAAACTTACTAACGTAGAGGACTTTTATTATAAGTTTTTTTAATAATTAAAAATATATATAAATTTATACTTTTGACACTGTTTCAAACTTATTTTCAAAAATGACATATTCAACATAGGCAACACACTGGCACGTTAAATTTTTTTTAAAACAAAAAGGGTTAGGCGCAATGTTTTAAAAACCGAACCGGCCATCAAACCGACAGTATGTTCGGTTTTGGTCGAACCTGGTTATACCGGGTTGGACCAATGGTTCAACCATTGAATATTATCCTCTATACTTTATAAATATGTTATATTTCTATAGGTAAAAAGACAAAATTAATGTTGATTACAGAGAACCGGGCCGAGTCAATAAGAACCGGATTGGCCTCCGGTTCTGGTTCAACCGGGTTGGACCAGCCGGTCCGGTTCGGTTTTAAAAACAGTGGTTAGGAGGCATTGAAATGCCACCATCCTGTAAAAAAAAAAAGAGAGGCTGCTTTTCAAAGCCGATTTCAAAAAAGTGAAGAGGCGGCTTCGAAAAACCGCCACTCCAGAAAAGCTCGAGGCGGCTTCGAAAAACCGCCACTCCAGAAAATCTCGAGGCGGCTTTTCGATGCCGCCTCTATCGACTTTTCGATGCGCCCAGCCAATCGAACCGGAAATTGAAGGACTCGGGGCCGACGATCCCGTCCGGGCTGGGGACGCCGCTCACCGGCGTCGGTACATGGTTGTAGAACCCACCGTTCTTGTCGTAGGTGATGATGAGCAACGTCTTGTTCCACTGCGGGCTCACCCGCAGCGTCTCGTACACCTCCTTCACCAGCACTTGCCCCTGGTACATGTCGTGCGACGGGTGGTCATCGTTCGCTGGTGTCGCCTTGGAGTCTATGTATCGCTGCTCCACCACCGCGTAATTGGGCAGCTTTCCCTTCCTTGCGTCGTCCAAAAAGGAACCGTAGGGGTGGAACTTGACCAAGTACTTGAGCTTAGAAGATTCCCGTAAAATAGGGTGGCCGGAATGTTGGGTAATAGATCACTTAACCCGAGCCCCTCGTCGTGGGCGTTCTCGAAGATGGTATGTTGCGAAAGTACCCCTCGCACGCAGCGCAGCGACATTGCTGGTGGTGGCCGTGAGAGAGGTGTCGGAGTGGGGACGAACAGCCCTGTTGGGCTCGGGTGGAGGAAGGGGGACGGCGAACCACCAGCCCCGACGGCAAACTCGAGAGGAGCGAGCGCAGTGAGAGCGGGGGACCATCCCGGTCGAACCCATTCATGACCCCATGCGGCATTCAGCGGTGGCGTTGGTCATGGCGAAGGCCCCACCGGGCTAATCCGTTCATGGGGGCCACCGCCGCGAAGGCGTCTAAGTGCCGAGAGAGGCGGCATCGAAAAGCTGCCTCGAGCTTTTCTGGAGTGGCGGTTTTTCGAAGCCGCCTCTTCTATTTTTTGAAGGCGGCTTCGAAAAGCCGCCGCTCTTTTTTTTTTTTACGGGATGGCGGCATTTCAATGTTGCCTAAGTCTTTTTGTTTTAAAAAAAAAAATTTGGCGACACGCTGGCGCTTTGGCGTCAGCATGTCGCCTATGTGGCATTTGACCAAGGTGGTCAACCTTTGTCAAACGTTGAATATGTCATTTTTAAAAATAAATTTGAAACAATGTCAAAAATGTAAATTTATATATTTTTTAATTATTTAAAAAAAAACTTCCTTTTATTGGGCACATCACATGGTATAACCACTAGAAATGATAAGCTCTTTACTCTTATACTTCCCTGGAAGCATTTGCATTTATTTATTTATTTATTTATTTTATGTATTTGTTTATGCTACTTGATGTCATTAACGGATGCCACTCAGTTCTTCATGACAATTAGGACCGACAAGAGAGAAAATGCTTTTTCTTTTTTCTTTTTTCCTCTCTCTAATAAACAAGTACTATTCTTCATCTGGTTGGGTTGGAGTAGTGACAATAAGGGCCAACTTCGTTGGCACTAGCTAGATCTCTAGCTTGTTGTAGTCAATCTATCTTCTGACCACAATATCATGTCACTAACAAGTGTGAAGTGTCCACCTCTGTATGTCTCGATCTACAGTACATGCCAACAAAGAAGATGCAGATATAAAGTACTCCATTCAATGAGTGCTTTTCTATCTGGGTCGATCTAATTAAAAGCCATGTATGTGAAAGTCGTTCTTCGTTTCCTCCCACTTTGATCTGTTTCGTTTTGTTTCTCTATGCGTTTACGTGATGCAAGGTGACTTGTCTAACAGTTCTTGTTGACCTTATCTCTTCAACCTACCTCGTCGTCCCCATGGCTGAAAGATCAGTTACAGGATATATATATTATCGTGGGTCGTCTCTTGTTCCATCTTTACCACATGAATAATGACCACCATTAACGCGTAATGGAGTCCACCCAAGGATCGATCGACAGGAAGTCTGTATATATTCTTCGTATACTAATTAAGGCCAGTGCTAGTTTACTGTAAACAGCAGTGCAACTGATCAGTCCTATCTTTGATGGCGATTTATAATTAAGGTGAATGCCAGCTTCCATCCGCATGGGCTTCCTGGTCCAGACCTATAAAATTGCTAGAAATTGGAGGATCCAAGGTTATAGAAGATCGATGAACTGTAGTTTTAAGAAAGGCACGTGATGGTCGAGGTTCCTTTAGCCTGATCGGTATTAATTTTTCTGATCGTAACCCCGGGCAGGAAGACATTCCTTTATGATATATACGTTTTAGGATTTTAATGCCAAAATGTATGGCACTGTGAGGGTTGGTTGTGTGTAGTTGGGTTAGAGCAACACAAGAACAAGAACAAAAAGCCAGCCTTGAGGACATCTTTTCAAAGTTTCTAGCAAATCAAGAAAAAAGAGATGTTCTGGAAATACAAGTGGGACAGTTAGCCAATGTTATATCAGGTAGGAACCAAGGTACTTTACCTAGCAATTCTTAAACTAACCCTAAAGAATAGATCAAAGCCATCATTTTGAGAAGCGGGAAGGTCTTAGAAGAGCAAAAACAATCTCAGGTGGAGGAGGACAAAACACATCAGCAGCAAGACAAAGAAAGAGAGGAACAAAAAGAGGAAAGAGAGGTAAGTAAACAGCACAAACAAAAAGCTAAGTCCTCTCAATCTCTCTCTAATGCTGAATAAAACTTGACACATTACCATATCCGGAGCAAGCTAAAAAGGATAAATTGGAGAAAAATTTTTTAAAATTTATTGATATCTTCAAGAAGTTAGAAATTAACATTGTTTTTGTAGAAGGTTTAATGCAGATGCCACAATATGCAAAGTTTCTTAAAGAAGTGCTTTATGTATTTAAAACAGTTGAGATCACTTTCGAATTGGATGGTATATATATATATATATATATATATATATATATATATATATATGGGTAAATATAGTTTTTATTAATTTTATTATATAAACCTTAATAAATATTTAAAAAATCATCAAAATTATAATTTATATAAAACAAAAAAGTAGAAATAAAATTTTAAATAATAACTCTAATATCATGTTCATAAACTATTCAGCGAATAAACATTATCAATATCCGTTTTAATTAGAAGACGGGTAATCGGGTAACGATGAAATCGACGCGCATAGGATTCGTAAGAACGGGTAATGATGAAATTGACACCCATTAGAACTAAGTCGGCGGGTTATAACAAACGACAGCAACACTTAAAAATTCAATGTCAGGATGTACAAAAAATAAAATAAAATTAATAGTAAATAAAATCGATTTTGTAGATCTACTCTGACTGGACTTGGAAAAGCAGATAATACAAATGAATATAACGTAGTTTAGCAGTTCAACGTAGTATTTCAAGTAATTATTATTTTTATTTTGAACTGAAAAATATCGTCCAATGAAGGGACATGGTCAATTGCTTCAACAACCAGTATCTGCAGACAATTGCTTCAACAACCAGTATCTGCAGACAATTGCTTCAACAACAATCTCCGAACCAACATAATTTTTTTTTTAAAAAAAAAGTTGTGAGGATCCAAACCCAAGCCTCCTACAGTATAACATAAATTATCTGCACAAGGTGACATTAATAAAGGGATAACATAATATAAAGAGAACAACAACATTAATTACACAGCTAGAATTAGGGTATGGAAACCTTAATTTAGCTAGTTCAGTTACATTTGTGTAGGATCAAAGAATTATCAGATCAAATATACAAAGACCATTTTTTTAAATGGTATACAAAGAGCATTTTAAACAATTAAACAAATGTGGATCAGTTCTACGATCACATTTCAGCATAGTGTACAAACTAAATAGGATTATACAAGAAGAACATTCAAGTTAGTACGTTGTTGTTGTTGGGTTTTGATGCAGTAGCCAAGGGACAAACTGGGATCAGCAGAAATCAGTATGGGGGATCCGTCAGCTGGTAAAGCCACCCTGTATGAGACTACACTAAAAGAGGCATGCAGCAAAAAAGTAAATAGGCAATCTTCAGCCAAAATCCTTCTGTACAAAGTCACAAAAATCACCAATTTCATTCTTCCCAGCTTCTGTCAAAGTCCCTTACTCTCACAACTAATCATAAAGAATTAGTTGTTTCAACAGCTTGCTCGTTTACCACTGATTGGGGTAATTTTCTCTATAACTTGCCTCCTCCCCCTGCCTCAACTGTCTTATAGCAGTATCAGTTACTCTGCTGTTCAAAAGTTTTTCTGCTATCCTATCCTTCCTGGTGACCTTTTTCTTCAGCATTGAGGCCAGTGTCTTTTTGCTTTTAGCCATTTCAACATCTTCTATAATTGCTTCAGATCGTGAAGTTGATGCAACTGCAGCTTTCTTTAGAACGGCTTCATTGTGAGCACGAACCTTCGCCTTCTTCAATGCCTTTTGCTTTTTCTCTTCTTCATTATCTCTTGTTCTGACATTTTTCACTGCTTGTTTAGCTAATTTCTCAGCCACTTTCTGTAAATCTAACTCATCATCAACATCAAAATCCGCAGTTTGAGAGATTGCCTCTTCTTCGCTTTCTTCACCAGTAGACAGGTTTTCATTTATGGGATTTCCCTCTTCATCTCGAGCTATGATTGGTCCATGAAATGGGCAGATTTTCAAATCCCGTCTTTGGCAAAGACTGCCGTTTGCCAAAGGAGCAAGGCATGGTTGAATTTCGCCTAAATGTTCCTTGTAGACAGAAGCTTGCACATTCAGCTCCGCAATTTTTTCTGCTGGAATAACTGCATCATGATCCACTCTACCCCAATGACTCTCAAGCTCCAAACCCCTCTGGTTAGCCAAAGCATCCCGTTTAGTTCCCCAATTATCCAGATAAGAACCCCAAGATACGACTGGAGCCTCTGACAACAGCTTCTTTTTCATACGTATAGAATCCGAACTGTCATCTGCATGCTCCAATGTGTCACGCCTAGGTGCTTTAGCTTTGCAACATTCTGATTCACTGTTTTCTATTAGAGTTTTCTCTACCTTTGTAAGGGAGATATCTCCTCCATGCTTATCAAACTTGCCGGTAGTTTCATTGTCATACACTTCTACCTTACCTTCTTCCCATATATCCTCATCCTCTTCATTAGCAAAAATGTTAACAGAAAGACCCAATCGTTCACATCTCTTCTTTAGTGATAGAAGATTGTTTCTGATATCAATAAACTCCTTCAACAAAGAATCTCTGGTTTTGGTGTCAGCTGGCTCAACCCTCACAAGAACGGATGTCCAGTCTTGCACCACAGGCAAATGTCTTGAGACAAGAAGCTTATACAGTTCCCTTAACATATCGAAAACAGCTTTATTTTCGCTGTTTTCTTGAAGCTTTTCCCCTTCTCTCAGTGCAGCAAGGCGAATTTGCATTAAAGAGGAGCTTCTAAATTCCTCGGCTGATTCATCATTGACTAAACTTGCTGGTCTATGTGTGTCTTCTTCAGGATGCACAATCCTTACACATTCTCCAATTTCATGAATAGTGGATTCTATCTCATTTTTTATTAAAGGAAAGCTGTTTGTCAAAGTCTGAAATTTACCGATCAGAATTTCCTTTGCCCTGGCTTCTCGTTCCAATCTCTCGCGCTGCAACCTTACAGCATTTTCCATACGATTGGGGAATTGAAATTTAAGGGTATTCTTCAAGTAATCAAAGCCTAGTCTCAGCTGTCTGTAGTGAAGTCCAAAAGAATCGTTCCACTTCTCTAAGAACTCTATACCTTTCAAACGAAGACGAGACGCAATAGAAGCAGGTGGAGGAAGTGGGAGATTGCTCCTGAAGCCGATGCTCAAACTCAGGAATTGGTCAAAGTTCACCACCATTAGAGATCTAAACAGCTTTGATCGCATGAAGAGCTCATCAATTATCAGAAGCGTCAGGTACCGCACCTGCAAAAGCGATTCAAACTTTTAAAATTCAACCCGCGAACGATGAACACTGGCACTAGAAGTGAAATGCCAACTTCCCGAAAATATTGGGTTCGAAAGCAACCAGAACAATCCAACATATTTCACGTTTACGGATCGATAGGGGCACAACAAATCAAGCAAGAACTTTCAATTGAATTATTAAATTGATTCTACTAGAGCGATAGTACACAACGTTGGGGAAAGTCAGAATACCTGGGAATGATTTTTCTTCATTTTCTCCATTAGGGCATCGACGGAGAAGCGGACCTGGTCGTCGGAAGAGCGGACGACTTGTTTGATGGCTTTGAAAAGCCGTGGGTCGACTTCCTGCGCAGTCGAATTCGTGGCTTTCTCGATTAGCAACGAGATCTTTCGTCCTCCTGCGCCTCCTTCCCCTCCCTCTCCCTCCATCGTTCTGAAGTGTTGAACCAGAAACTCCCCGACTCCCAGATTGTGCTCTGATGGTTGGCTTCAAAGTTTGATCCTTCAAAATTTTTCTAGAAGAACATGAGGAAACACGGTCAATTAATTTATAGGGTTGAGCGACCCGGGACACGGAACCGACTCCAAGTCTCCAACGCGTGAAAATCCGAGTCGGACCAGGAAGACTAGGACGAGTCGCCCGGGTAGGCCCCGACTCGGGTCAGGCTAACCCGGCTTCGGAAAATAGGTGATTTGCCCAAAAATTTACCTGAAAATCCGAGAGTTGTGGAGATGAGCTCACATTGTGTAGGCGTCAAAATCTGATGTGGCCCAAACACAAGTTCATGCAAGGATTCACCTAATAACCCATCTGAAATCTTATTTCATGTATACTTTCATACAGTCTGCCCATTAGCCAAATTAATTTTTCAAATCAATCGGCAGACAGCCAAAATCAAAGTCACGCCATGTTTATTAAGATACTCGACAGCCGACTAAAAAGGCAAGTCATGCCAAAAGAAAACCAAGTCTGGTCAATTCCTCAATTGTAGGGAAGGAAAAAGAAAGTCTTCACTCCTCTTATAGATCAAGAGAGAAAAAACAGGGAGCTCCCCGGTCCTTTCCCACACCAACAGAAGTAGAAGAAATCAACTGGGATCTTTTTTCAAAAGTAGAAGAAATCAACTGGGATCTTTTTTATGAGGATCGAGCTCCAATAAACGAATCAAGCATTGGCTACAAATAGCCAGAGACTAAACGGCAAAAGGGTTGAATGCAAAGGTTAAGAGAAATTTTCACTAAAAGTCACCTGAGTCAAAAACTTTCTCGAGCCCAGATATCATAAATTCACGTCGAATACACGGAACACAAACACTTCCTTTCGATCAACTATACCCGTCGTCGTTCGTGCGCACTCACTCGAAAACTCAAAGTTTACCGTCAAACCGCAAAAGACAGTGACTTCACCAACAACCACATCGAAAATCGAATTAGAAAAAAACTAAGAGGTCGCACCCGCAAAATTTCCCAAATCTCAAACTCAAATTATAATTTTCTCTATATTTCAGTCGAATTAATCAATTGATTGCACCCAGGAGGTTTTTCGCTGAAACACATTACTGCCCTGATATACCTGATTATCCAATTGATGATTATATTTCAATATGCAATGGAATAATCATACAATCTGGCTTTCAAGGAAGAGAATAACCAAGAGCTATGGCAGGAAAAAATTACCCTTCATAACACAAATGTAGTTATAAAAATACCCTTCATACCTCATAAAAATATGTGTACATACAATAAACCAAATTACATAATTACACTCCTAATAGAAAAATGTGTTGTCGTTAGAATAAAAATTTCCCATGGTACATCTCCAACCCAGTACATGAACCACTATGCCCTTGTTCTCCAGTTTCAAGATCCCTAAGAAAAAGCATAGTTATTGAGTATCATCCTCAGCTTTTCTTCCAGCTAAATCTTCCAAACTAAGGTTTAAGGTGTCAAGAGACCCTTTCCTCACCTCCTCCCCACGAGCAGCCAAAAATTCTTCAACGCTCCCTGGTTCCCCAAACCAGCCAAGACGGTCAGCAATTAAATGCAGGTTATTACATCCTCCACAACGGGCTACCACCACTCCTTTCTCATATGATTCTCTGCAAACAGTTTTTACAGATCTTGTTTCACAGACCCTGCACGTAAAAATCATGGCAAGATCATGCCGTGCAGACATTTTAAGACTAGATGAGGCTTTGTACTTGACATAACCGTCATTTGCATCTGGATTAGTTTCAGCTAACTCTGACACAGAGATTGCATCACGGTCCTTAGCAGCAGCATTATCAGTCCCGAGAACAGGCTCAACCAGCGTTTGTATGTCTTGACTGTATGTATTCACCTGAAAGTATCTGCTCATCGGGGCGTCCTTTGGAGAAGACCATAGTATTTCTACCAAAAGTCAATCAGCATGTTGACTGAGAAATAAAATTTAATATATCTAGGAATTTCCAGTGAATACATTTTTCTTTGGCTCCAATAACAATTCCAGAGAATTCTTTTCTAAGCTTTTTATCAAATATTAAAAAGAAGGCCGAAGAATGTTTTCTACCAAAGACATTGTTATTTTTTAGAAAAAACACCATTTGTAAACATCCACATAAGAAGTGTTCCCTTAACAATAAAAAAGTACAATATATACTAGAAAGTGAAAATATAGCTGTCATGACATAACAAATATAAGACAGACAAAGAAGCAAAGTCAAAAGTTAACAGAAGAGAAGATAAAACAGGAGCTTTTACAACTAAAACTTGTT
Source organism: Aristolochia fimbriata (assembly GCA_019845555.1). Taxonomy (NCBI): domain Eukaryota; kingdom Viridiplantae; phylum Streptophyta; class Magnoliopsida; order Piperales; family Aristolochiaceae; genus Aristolochia; species Aristolochia fimbriata. The sequence continues at coordinate 5,049,235 of CM034083.1, forward strand.
TGTCCTCCTAGCCTGCATGTAGTCAATAAAATGAATGCAACCTAATTATCAACAGCCTTGCAGAAATTCGACAAAATCATGCCCACAGTCAGTTCCTTCAGTAATCATATATCTATATTGAATGATAATAATCATTCAGCAAACATAAAAGCAGCTGAAAACTGAAAGAACAAACAACAAAGCCCATGAATGTCAATCGTTAAGGATGTATTTCACACAAAGTGAAATAGGCAACCTGAAGAAGTCAAGACCAACTACTAGCAATCTGGGTATGGAACAAGAAGCTGTCACCATGAAACCTAGTCTCCGAATCAAACATTGTTGGCTATGACCTCCGCACTATCTTCTCTATGAACATTTGAGGCTCAAAGATAACATGGTAGCTACCTGGAATTTTCTCCTTAAAAAGGAAGCTTTTTTATTATGATTAGGAAGCTACCTGGAACTAGAGGATCCAAGAAAATTGAGGTTGAGGAAGAGAAAAAGAAGTGCGGGAGAGAGTAAGAGAGACAGAGAGAATTAGAGAGAAAACTGTGGCTTATGGCTTTAACTTAAGGCGGAACATTACAAATTACTTTCCCTTTAGAATGAACAGTAAAAGATAAAAGTTAGAAACAAATTACAGGTTTGAGCTCCATATCCATCAATAGATAGAGCATGTACCATCACTGGAACATTATGATCAAATGTAATTGGTTCGATTGTACCGATGGCAAGCCTTCCACCAAAGGATTTAAATTGAAGGGACCCCGGTTTTCAGACATTCTTTAGTAACTTGTCCTTCAATGCTCCTTCTCAAGCAAGAGTATAGGCACCAACAAAACCCAGCTTGGAGCAAAGAAGATAAAAATCCTACTGGCCAAGGCCCTAGGTAAAGATATCAACAATCTGATTTAAAAGGATAAACAAATAACGTAATAATCAGTCCACGAATAATATTATTTTGGATGGAATAACAGGCTACTTCAATGTCTTTCAACACAAATTGTAGCCTAGTTCTCGCATTTGAGCTCCACATGCTTCTTAGTAGTTAGCCAGCAGTTAGCCATGACAATCAAACCCATAGGAGTTAACTAACCATATGTGTCATAGCTTGATATTTAGCTTCAATGGTTGAAGGGGCAACCACATTTTGCTTCTTACTCTTCCAACCCACTAAGTTTTGACCAATAAACATGCAGTAGCCTGTGATTGACTTTTGGTCAATCTTGGATCCAATTTAACCAGCATCAACATCACCTTCAATAGTTAAGTGACTGGGGTTGAATCCTAGGACTCTCCGAATCATGAAAGGTTGACACCCCTTTCCATCAAGGTTGCCACTGATTGTGCACCCAGTAAATCTTGCTCATCCAACATATCCATTTTGTAATTTTTACTATCCTCACAAAATGTGTCTGGAAATGATAAGTAAACATGATAAATCATCACCAGTAAGCACAATACCATCAACATACACGCTTAAATTACTATACTTAAAAGCCTGAAGACAAATATAGCAAAATGGCTACGCTTAAAGCAAAAGTTCACATTCACCCCACTGAATTTATTGAACCAAACTGGTAGATTCACCCCACAGGCTAGAATTAGAGCATAACTATAATCAAACTTTGGTCCAGACCCTCCAACAGGTGGCCACATTCAATTGGTCCGAGTTGCATCTTTTGACAAGAAACCAGTTATGTTACAATTATAACTACTCAGATCCTGGGGAACCGTTAAAAATTCAATAAATAAATCTACGATAGTCCTCTCCCATCTATTAATATTGAAATATTTCTTATACGACTTATAAATTTTGGAGAGGTTTGATTCTTGTGCAAACATATCAACCAACATTGTCCAAATTTCTTTGGCTGTATTGCAATTCATGACTTGATTTGCAAGTCAGTCTTCCATACTGTTCAGGGGCCACGTTTGAACTTGGAGATCATCCATCTTCACTTCACACTTGGAGACGGGGTCATTCAAATAGTTGTCCTCTTTACACTCCTTGGAGAAAAGGTCATTCAAATAGTTGTCCTTTGTCAAAATAATTATACCAAATGAGCAACTAAACTCAAGATAGGCACAAGTGATGAGTTTGCCAAGAGGGGCTCAATTTGAGCTTCTCCCCCTTATTTATTCATTGTCCACATAACTGTTTCCTGACCAAAATTCTCATATTCGGAAAAACTTGTGTGATCCTCTTCCAGTAGTTTAACTCAGCATCATTTGGTTGGACTCCCCAACCGAATATTATGCTGGAGGCCACAAACTATCTCTTTTGCTTGCATGGACAAATAAAGCATTTCTTAATTGCAGAATTGACTAAAATATGAAGAAAAATGCAAGTTCTGTTAAGCATTGCAATTGTTACTTCAGTGCCCATCTTCCTTTCTTCTAACTAGAACCTACACTAATACAAGGACGTATCAAGACGCATAATTCTTGTAAACTTTTGTTGAAATGACGGAAAAGTTCCAGTTCTGGACAACAGGAAAGCTTCAGCAAGAAAAAGTAATCTCAATAAATGCAATGAATTAATTAACAAACCAGCAATTCAAGCACCATTAGCCTCTTAGGGTAATAACAACTCCACGGATGCTCTAATTACTAAAAACATATCAAAATACCGAACACATAAAAACATCAAGAGAACGACAAACTGTAAAAGAATTAATCGAAACAAAATACTCATTCAATTGCTGATGTTCATATCATATTAGGTCAAGAAAAAAACACCTTTCCGAAATAAAATAAAATAAAAAGCGAATCTTTCGCATTTGCAATTTGCAAGTTATAAAAAATCATCTTTTCTACACACAAGTTTTCTTTGTTACATATCTTTTCTGTTTCTTCCCTCACTCTTTTAAACTAAGAGACTTAACTTTGAAGATTGCTGCTAATTCAACTTTCAAGACTTATGCGGAAGAAAGGATCTCTCTCAACGTAATTGTCACACTTGCAGAAATATCCGCGGGCAACTCAATATTGATTAATCTTAAAAATAACTAAACGAGAATCCGAACAGCCGATATGACTTACTATTGGATGAAGTGCCCTGAGATTGTGCACTACGAAGATACGACGCGAGCCGCCTTTGCAGCAAGCGAGCAGCCATTCCAGGTTCTTCGAGAAGGCTTCTTCTCACAAAAGTTCTTCTCTACTCTCTAGTAGTCCCCCGGTCCTACCGTACGTTATAAAGAGACTCCATCGTATTTAAATTTTTGTCAGAAAAAGCAAATAAAAAAAACTCATTAGATTTTTAAAAAATGTCATGTTAAAATATAAGAAACCAATAACTTTATTTTCAAAAAAATATTATATATTAAATTTTAGTAATATTTTTAAGGTTAAAAAATCGTATATCACCACCAGGCACCAACATAATTATAGATATTTTATTTTCTTTCTCTTTTATTTAAAAAAAAATATTCTGTTTAATTTAATATAATTATCACAATAAAAATATTAAGATATACATATAGTATGTGTTATTTACAGCCGGGATCTACTGCGAATGAGAGTTGTGTATGGATATGCACAGCCAATAAAAGCACGCCTGTACACGACCCAAGTGTGCGAACACTTATTTTTCTAAAATTAACAATAAAAGTGACACTATTTAGGGGCGCTTTTATATTAGGGGTGCTTACTGCCTCTTTCTATTGGCTGTGCGTATCAGACGTACAGCCCTTGTTCGCAGCGGATCTCAAAACAAAAATCCAACTTCTGGGCCCAATGGGCTCCTCCACATCCAGGTGGCTCCCGTCCTTGTACGCTACGTCAGCTCCACGACTATTTTGAAGTAACGGCGCCGTGAGCTGCAATGCGCGGGAAAACTTGGTATACCTTCGAACCGTTAATCGGATGTCAGACGCCATTTTTCAATTTCAGTTTTGCCGAGCGTTTGGCGTCCGCTGCCGAAAAGGTGACGGGGCTCCGGAACTGCTCTTGCTTTTATTTCTCTTTCCCTCGCTCCGCTGTTCCGCTTTGGCGGTTTTGGTTTTTCGGCTGTGGACGTGGCTTCGCAGATCATTGTTGCCGAGGGTAGAGGTAAGGTTCTTCTTTTGCTCGGAGTTGGATTCCTGCTTGGCGGAGTTCTCTTGGCATTTCCATTTCGTGTTGGATTTCCGCCACTTGTTGTTGGATTTTTGTTATTCAAAGTGTTCCTTCTTTATAAGTTTAGCAGCCGAGCTTCCGGTTGAGTTTTTACTCTTTCTTCAAGTGTTTTTTCTTTGTTTTTGTTTTGTGTACTTTAGATTATAATGATGCAAAAACCGTGCGAGGATTGCAGCGTTTTTTTTACGTTTTTTAGTTTACATATATGTCAATGTCACGAAGGTCTACATTCTAGAACTTCTAGCTGGAAACATGCTTATTATACATGGTGACAATGCCGTACAAGAGTGACTGAAGTTTGTTGGAACTTTATAAGTTTGTAGGATTGTTGTAATTTAGCAAATTACATTTTGGCTGCATGCATGTGCATGAAACTCATGTTGACTGATAAGAATGAACTGCCACTGCAATTTGATGACTTTGCTTCTTGGTTTGACAATTATTACTCACGCGTTGATGAACAAACAATTCAATATTATAACGCTATTATGTGCAAAAGAAGTTGTTTTTGGAATATAATAAGCGAAACAATGTGATTTACTGGCATGGTTTTAGCTTAGTTAGATTCCTTGATATCTACGAACTTCTAGTTGTTTTATAGTCCTTTAGAATACTTTTTAGGTACTTCATTTCAGTTTTGCAGTATGGTGAAATTGTGATTTCTGTTGCTCTGACTATGCATACATCAATTTTATTCTAAAACTTAAGTCTTTTTGCAGAATATCATGCAATAAAAAAAAATCGTTACTTGCTATAGTAACCTTCTTATTTTAGTCACACTTTAGTTGATATCACTTGATGCCTCCTGCTCCTCTGGTGGCATTGTCATTATCTAGACCTCTCAAATCTCTGAGTGGAGGACTTGGAACTTGGGCAATAGTGGATTGGTGTACAGTTCAAAGATGTTGATGGTGGTCACATTTTTGGGTCTTGGAGGAACGTATGGCCCATGCAGTTACAGAGGTAGACAGGGATTTGGGATGAGAGTAGGGGATTTTCTTTGGAGGTTGGACAATTAGTGGCAGCTAGTTGGAGACTTTAATGCAATCAAATTTGGAAATAAGAAGTGATCCCCACCCTGGCGAATATTTGCTTCTCTGATAAATTTCAATGACTTCATTGGGGTACAGGAGTTGGAGGAAATATTCACATTGGTTAAGAAGTTCACGTGAAGCTATGGACAAATAAATCTAGTGCTTTCTAAGTTAGATCGCTTCCTAGCATCTAGGAGCTGGTTTAGATATCCAGAGGTTGATGGATTGGTGGAGGGGGAAATTGTTTGTGACCAATGGTCAATTATCAAGGACACTCTAGAGCTTGGGGCTCCAAGCCTTTCAAATTTGAGAACTGGTGGTTACAAGAAGAGGGTCTCTCACTTTATAACTCCCATGTGACCACTGAGCTACTGCTCAACTTCATAGAGGATCTATTTTTTGACATGCCTTTTCTTGGAATTGAGGATTGGCTTTTATTATATTATCAAAGCAAGCTTAAGAGTACAGTATAAATTACTGTTTGAAATACAAACAAGACCAGATCTAACTAGAGCATTAGAGAAGGCCCAAGGTGGAGGAAAGCTTTGGACACCTGCTTTAGCAAGGAGATCAGCACCCAAGTTGGCTGTTTTAAGTACCTTGTTCCAGGCAGAGACTATGCCTTTCTGAACTCGTGTCTGAGATTTCCAAAAGCATCTGCCTGAGATCCCATCGGGTGAATCCCATGCCTACCTGATGACCAAGGTTGAAAGAACCAATAACCATATCTCGAAAGAACCAATAACCATTTCCAGAAAGAACCCATAACCAAGGTTGATAATCAAGGTCAAAAGAACTACTGACTATGGTCGAAAGAACCAATAATCATTTTAGTAACACCCAACAACCAAGGTTGAATGAACTTCAACTATTTACTGTGTTTAAATTTCTTCTTAAATAGTTTAATTCCAGTTAAAAGAGTTTTTTATGGTCTCATTTGTACCTCAAATGCTCAACCATACCAAATAAGGCGAGAAGCACTTGTTCAACACTATTATAAAGGACTCTGACTGTCGGCCCAGATTGCTCAACGAGGACACATGAAACTTGAGTTGAGCCAATCAGTTTGAGGTGGGGCACTTCTACCCTTTGTAAAAGTTATTGGGCTCCTGAAGGTCTTACGCTTTAACAATTTAAGAATTAAAATTTAATTTTTATGAACTTTGCTTATCTTGTTACTTTGGTCTTTTGCCTTTTTACTGAAGTGATTTTTTTTCTAAAAAAATGGACTTTATCTCTTGTATAAAACATTGTATGAATTTCTCACTTTTCTTTTACAAATTATTTTTGCAGTCTTAGATGTGACTTTTGATTTAGTATGATGTTGGAGAAAAGGTTTCAAGAGCCCAAACATGGGATTCTCATGGGAGCACAAGAAGACAACTCAATGATTAGTGACAAAGAGGATAAATTGACTTACAAGTGTGTTCGGGTATTAATTTATACTTATTTATTCATATGTTTACATGCTTATTTTTATGTTTTTAAGTTCTTTCTTTTTGTTATTAGATGATTTGACTATATATGGTTGGATGTCTAAAGGAAGCCTACATCCCATGAACTAATCTTGGAACCTGTTAAGTGAGGGATGAAGAGGAATAATTTTTTTTTATGTATTTTTACTTTATTCTAAAGATGATGCACATCGAGTGGGCAGTGCAATGTCCTGTCTGAAGTGGAGAGAGAGCGATGGAGCCGAAATCTCTCTTGCCGGTGAAAAGAGGAGATCGAAGGCAGTGGAAGGGTAACGATGAATTGCTGCTGGGAGATGAATGGAAAGTGGTTGAATCTAGAAGACGTAGATCTAAAACAAGCAGTAGGAAATCAAACTACTTGGGAGTTGCTTTTTCTGGAAGTTTGTTTTAGAAATCGAAGAAGCAGAGAAAAGGATGCTCAAAATATCCTTATTTTTTGAGGAAATCAAAATATCCTTATGCTTCATTTGTTTCCCAAGTCACTTGAAAAAGAACTTATGTTTCGTTGAGAAATAAGTTTACAAGTTGTAAACTAGTTGCAGTTAGGTTGTTTTTTTAGCTTACTTTGATTACCATAGAAAGCATCTGTTAATACTTCTATTTTTCTGCTGATAATTTTCAAACTGTGGCTTTGTTCAGGTTGATGGAGAAGGTTCTTTTGTTGCTGCTTCAGAAGATAATGTCTTGGAAGTTGAGCATTTATTAGCTGTACCAGATGATGAGAAAATTTTGATGGATGATATCTTATGCTTTGAATCCAAGGACTCTGAGTTGTTAATAAGGGATGATGTTCCTTGTTCTGACGATTGTTATCAGTTAAACACTGACTTCGGTACTCTTCTTTCCAATTCATTTCTTGCTATTGTTTGACTAGTCACACCAGGATTCCCATTGGATATTTGATGGTCTGGCTTTTAACCTCCCTCCCTCTCCCTCTCCCTCTATACCCACTCACACAACATGTACCTTGCGTATTTGAATTAACCTTGCCTAATGGTTCTATTAAATTGTTTTGGGCTTGCTATTGCCCCATAATTGCATTTTATTTTTTTTTAAAAAAAAGTCCCTTAATCTTGACTAGAATCTTGTTGCTTTCATTTAATTGAGAGAAATGTATCTTTTGGAGGTTCTTGTTTATCTAGATTGTCTTGCCTGCTTACCATATGAGAAAAGATGTAGACTTTGCTTTAGGTTTTCCTGCTTGTTGTCTGTAGTCTATCATGTGGATTGGTGGTATGTCCTTGGGTCATTGCAACCTTTTACTGTTTAACACTTCCGTTCATATATCTGTTTTGTACAAGTCTGGAAATAAGAGGTTGCCAAGTTGAGAAGCTTGGAGAGAGATGTGCAACAACTTTGAGGAACTCATAAGGGTGCAAAGTCGACCTGTTGACAATTTTTTTGGTGAATCACTTAAAAACTAGAATACACAAATAGTATCCCACTTCTTTTAATTATAAAATAAATACACAAATAGTACCGGATTACAAAAAGAAAGTTAAAATTATGGGATTGGAGTGAAGACCTCATACTAGATACAATCAGGAAATTCCACCATAATGTATGATATAACATCACAGCATCATTCATTGTCCCCAATCCCCCTCAGGTTTATTAATGGTACCTAGTTAGATTCCAAAAAGATGAATGCCTGCCTGCCAAGGGTCTTGGTAAAGAGATTACCCAATGATTCCCCGGTAAGGTTATTGCTATTCTAAATCATTCCAGTTAGGGTTTGTCTTTGGGTAAAGCTAACTCATTGATAGGTCTACAAATTAGGAAATTATATAAAAAAGACACTTGTTGTATAAGGATTCAACCAAATAAATGAATTATAAATTAAACTCCTAAGGAAGCTAAAACTCCTAATAAAATAATTTAGTAATACTTCTTCTAATTAAGATTCACTAACTCATTAGGACACTAACTTGGACTTTTCCAATAAATAGAACACAAACATAAACCTTTCTAGAAACTTCTCCAAAATAGTAAGTTTCCATTCCATGAATGGAAACTTTCTAGATATAGTAATTTCCAGGAATATTAACTTTTCAAAAATAGAAAAATCTGTTTATTTTCCTTTTTCCTTCCATTTGATCTTCCTTCTTTTATTGTCTTTCAAACATTGTGTATCATTTTCTTCTAGTGATTCTTGTACTCCTCGCCACCTAGTGTCACTACACTGCTTTGCTTTGCTCTCCATCCTCATAAAATAATCTTCTTGTTCTTTTTTTTTTTTTTTTAGTGGAAGTTATACTCTTTTTCCAGCCCACCCCTTGTAGTGACAGACTTCTAAACTTTGCGTGGAAATGATTGTAGATTCAAAACATGGCAAATGTTGCATTATTTTCTTACAAATTGATTGCACTTTTATAGAATGATTGTATCGTTCCAGTATCAATTGCATCTTTCCAGAATCGATTTCATCCTTCCAGAATCGATTGCAGTATTCCAGAATCAATTACATCTTTCCAACATGGAGAACCTAGGGAGAGAGAAAGAGGTTTGGAACTTCTGAGGCTCTGTTTAGGCTGTCAAGTAGATCCCTGACATCTTTTATTAAAACACCTAAGTGGAAGTTACAGTGAAAGGGACTAATCTACTCCATTACGTGTGACAGCCATAACTGTCCGAAATTTACAAAAAAATTGCATCTTTTGCTTCATAAAGAAGAAACCTATCAGAATAGAATACAATCTAAAAATTCAACCAACTCTCTCTAGAAACTACCAAAATACCCTTGGAATTCAACAAATTGCTTAGTCATGTTGAGCAAGTCTCTGTTTGATCATTTTTCTGTGCATTACAAAAGCATAACAGTTGCTACTAGCATAGTAGTTATAATGACCCATACACCACTATCATCCGGTTGTGCATATTGCATTTGCTTGTCAAGTAGATGTTTTCAGTTTCTAATTTTAAATTTTTTCATTTGGTTTCTATTATGTGCTCTATGTACAGGTGCATTGGATTGCAATATCATGCAGGATGAGAGGCAGGAACCAAAATTTGATGTATGTCTTTTGAACTTTAATCAATTTGCATTTTTTATGTTTTGTAGGTTGTACGAGCAACATATTGTATATTTCTATCAATTTGATGTATTTTTTTGCATGTTAATTTATTAAGTATTTAACTTTTACTTTGAACTGTGCATGTAAAAGTAAAATAATAATATAAAAAGTATGGGAAAGATAGAAAAAGATAGAAACAGATGACTAGGGAAAAGGATTGATAGGAATATGGTAGGTAGAAAAAGATAGTTAAGAGAGAATATGATTGAAAAAGATAAAAATAGAAATAGATAAAACATTGGTGAAATAAATAGACAGAGGTAGAAAAAAAGATAGATTGAAAAAGACAGAAAAGTTTAGATGGAGAAAGATGGAAAGAAATAGATGAATATGAAAAGATCGATAGAAAATGAGGATAAAAAAATATCGACCGAAAAAGACTGATAGCAAAAGATAGATATAAAAGATGGAGAGAAAATATGGATAGAGAAAGATAAGAGAGAAAAAAGATAGAAAGGAAAAAGTAGATAGAAAAAGAAACATGGAAAAAACTTGGTTGAAAATAATATATAGAAAAGGATAGGTAGAAAATAATATCTTGAAAAAGATAGAGAGATAAAGGTAGAAATGTCTAGATAAAAATAGATAAAAAAGATAGAATAGGATTAGAAAGATAGATAAAGATGGGTAGAAAAAGATAAGATTGAAAAAGAACAGCTAGAAAGAGATAAGATGGAAAAAGATAAGATAGAAAATGATTATTGAAAAACATTGAAAAAGATCGAAAGATAGAAAAAGAAAGTTAAGAAAAATAGAAAAAGATCGATGAAATAACTTTGATGGTAAAAAGATGATCTGGAAAACATAGTGAAGTTGAAAGAAAGGCAGATAAAAATGATGGGAAAAGATAGAAAGAAATAGATAGACAAAGTAAGTTGGAAAAGGATAGGGAAGGATCGAAAAAGATAGTCCGAAAAAGATTGTTAAAAACAGATTATCAGCAAGAAGATTCATAATCTGTTTTCCCAATTCAGGGAAGCCATTACATTTTAGCCCGGGTAAGGAAATGGCACTTCTTTTTGGCATGATGTAGGGCTACGGGAGAAACCTCTGAAGGTGGACTTTTTCTTGTGTTTCATTATTTGGAGTGTTCTCCATGGTAGGATCCTTACCCAAGATAATTTAAGTAGAAGGGGAATGTATACTGACTTGCCCATTACGTGATGAGGATAATGAATCTGACCAGCATTTTATTATTCAGTGCTCCATATCTAAACAGATATGGCTACATTTTGTCGAATTACTTGACATACAGATTGATCTATCTCTAGAATTCAGCGGGTCCAAAATTGGAATCTAGGCCCCAAGTTTAAGCTCATGGCGTATGCAATAATAGCTTGTGTTACTTGGGTTCCAAGCAAAGAGAAGACCCTGAGAGGAGATTGTTAGTAGGGGTGGGCACGGGTCGGGTTTGGGTCGGGTTTCTGAAAACCCGAACCCGACCCAACTTATATAACCCGAAACCCGAAACCCGTGAAAAACCTGCATGGGTTTTAAAACCCGAACTATGATTTTACAAATCCGAACCCAACCCGTCCCGATCAAAACTCGAAACCGACCCGGAAAACCCGAATTTTTTATACATATTTTTAAATAAATCAAGAAAAAATATACAAAAAAAATAAAAATAATAACCCGCGGGTCGGGTTTAGATTCCCAAACCCGAACCCAACCCGTGGGTTGGATTTGGGAATCGGTTACCCCAAAAACCCGACCCGATGCCCACCCCTAATTGTTAGGAGTCTGGAGAACAGAATCATTGCTTGGTTGTGCTCTCTCAACAAATTTAATGATATTAAAGTTGAGCAAATCAGAGCTTCCTGGAGGGGTGTTGCTTGGTTAAGGAGGAAAAAAGGAGGTCAGTGTGCATTGGTCTCCTTCGACAAGCTTTATCAAGTTAAAATTTTGATGGGTTTGTAGAGATAACCCAGGAGATTCAGACTATGGGGGTGTTGCTTGTGATCACAATCAGCATGTCACATTCACCTATTTTGGACCACTTGGTGTAACAGATTATACTAGAGCTGAAGTTATGCAATTCTGCAAGGGAATAGAGTAATTAAACACCAAGGGCTGAAGAACATTTACATTCAAGGTGACTCACAGGGGAAATTTTTTGCATATTTTTGTAGAGATCCAGTACATTGGAAAAATTTAAACATCACTTGGAATCATGTACCCGCTAGTGCTAATACTCATGCTGATAGTCTTGCAAGAGATGGATCCTCCTTTCAACAACTTGTTGTGGTGGAACCTAACTCTTGATAAGCTGTAATTTTATCTCCCTCACTTTTGAAATAGATATCGCCTTTATCCCAAAAAAAAAAAAAAAATTGAGGATAGTTAAAAACAGATGGCTAGAAAAAGGTAAGAACAGATTGATAGACAGATAGACAGTGAAAGAAAGATTGAGGGAGGAAAGGAGGGTTGAGGTCATGGTGTGACAGCTGTTTTTTCTCTATTTAATTTAATTGACTGGTGAACTTATCTTCGATAGCTCTTGGTTGGGCAATCGTGTTTTTTTTTTCAATTTTGTTTGGTTTTATTACTTAAATCTAGTCTTCTCTCCGTAAGTTTTTGCATTTTGATTGGATACTCTGATGTCATTTCATGGATCCCATGTAAGGTCTGATGCACTTGTTTTTGTTTGTAATTTTTCTTTTGTAGTTTCTTGATAGTATCCTCCAAGGACTCAATGAGGATAGTTTTCATGATACACCTGGTTTTTCAAGTGAATGTGCTGATTATCTTTTAGGTAGGTTCTATTTATTTATTAAATAATTTCTTTCTTCGTGTTCCATTTATGAATTGTTGTATTTTATTTGACATGGAAGGGACTGGAAATGGAAATTTGTATACGGGAGAACTATCAGCATGTTTCAGTTTGAAGGATGTTGGAGCCACTGGGATGTTAGATTCATCAGAAGCTGTGGTGTCAATACCAAGTCAGTATGACACAGTTCTGGATAAGATGACCATTGGTGAACTTCATGAGGCTTTTCAAAAAGCTTTTGGACAGGAGACCTCTGTTAAGGATAAGCAATGGTTAAAGCGTCACGTTTTGTTTGGTTTGCAAAATTGTATGGAACTGGAGAATGTATCTAGCCTACTTGACAATGGACCTTCATCACATGAGAATGAGGATGGTTTGCTTTGCACATCAGGTAGTCAGGTTCTTTTGGAAGGCAAAGATATGAATGATATTCTAAAGTCAAACTATTCTGAGGGTGAAACCACTGGATTTCAAATCTCAAATTTGGTTGATAAAGAAAATGTGGTATTAACACCAAAGAGACAGAGGAAACCAACCAGAAGGTACATTGAAGAATCATCAGATGTCTCATGCAGACATAGTAGTGGAAGGCCAGACACTCCTGTTAATAGCTCGATGGACAATGTTCTGCAGCCCAGATCCCAAAATCGGCTAATCCATCAAAGGAACTTAGCAACAGCAAGAGTAATTGGTAAGGAGGATATTGTGGGTAGATCTGCTACTGATACACGTAAGCCCAGGACTGGTAGAGGTCGCCCTAGGAAACGTTTCAGCTCCCTTGTGGTAATTTTCTGGCCTTTGTGATGTGTTCATATTTCCTGAATGAATGTTTTTTTTTTAGTTTGCTTCCTACGTGAACCTTTTCTTTCTCTTTTTCTTTTTAATGGTGAGTTTCTGGACAAAAAAGAAAAATATTTTCATTTCACCAGCATCTTTTCCTTGATGGAAGTTATAGAGGACCCTGTGAAATGATTTTTTATTTTTTTTATTGTTGATTGTTACAGAAGTCTCTTCCTATTGAATATTGGATTTAATCTTAGGCTTATTAGTAGGCAAAGAAGTTTTCCAACTTGGCTGGTGTTTTTAGGATAAGCCTTTCAATCCAACTTGGTACCAGAGTAGGTCATGCATATATTGTCCACGTGTAGGAGCCCAAAAGCAGGTCTACATGTAAGAATGAGCATTAGAGAATAGTTCCAAACTTAAAGCTGGATATTATGATATTGAGTTTATTAGTTGTGACAGTCTTTCCAACTTGGCTAGTCATTGTAGGATATGCCTTTGGACCTAACTTTACACTGATAAACAACAACCAAATCGGCAACTTCTGACCAAATGAGGACCATCATTGCTTTTGTGCTGATTGTGATACTTAAATAGGTATTGTGTTATGCATCAATCATAATCTTTATAGCTGCACAGGGTCATGATTCTGACGAGAGCAAGGAATATGAGCTCCTCTCTGTTGTTCCTAAAATCAATCGAGTCCTGGAATCTCCACAGTATGAGTCACAAGATGAAGAAGTATCAGACGACAGTATTTTGGTGAGAAGATCTGGGAAAGCAACAAGGAGGAAGCATCACAGGCTGTGGAATCTCTCCGAGGTGATGAAGCTCATAGAAGGTGTTTCTCGGTTTGGCGTTGGCAGATGGACAGATATTAAGAGAATGTTGTTTGCAGCATCTGCTCACCGGACTTCTGTGGATCTCAAGGTTCAATCATATTACTTTTCTAATGTCTTTCTCAGTTATTTTGGGATCACGAACTTTAAGGTAGTTCGATCTTTTAAATTTACCAGGATAAATGGAGGAATCTTCTTAGAGCTAGCTGTCTCCAAAGGCAGAGCAAGAAAGAGGTAAGAATTTTCTGTTTTTCCAAATGCGACAGTCCTATTTTGTTCCAGAATTTTTTTATAAAGTTAAGTTTGAGAAAATTTATACTAAGTAAAATCTTCCCAATGCCAGTTGTTGGAAGTTTCTATGTGCTTTAGCTTTAGTCCTAGGAAAATCATATTTATCATAGTTTATGGGCTGATATTTGACAAGCCCATGGCTGATGTGCTGGTAAATATGAGATCTAAGAACTGCTGTGACTTGGTATTTAGATAGAAATGAGTAGAATTCAGAGCATTTTAAGCTCCACTTTTCCCTTTTTTTTTTCAATCATAGTTCCTCTGTCCTTCTAAGCTGCATGACTCTTTTTTTCCATTTAGGAGCTTATGGACCTAAAGTTTCTTATGTTCATTAATTCATAAATAATATGGGCGTTGGCTTAGACTGTGTTAAATTAAAGGAAAATTATGACTCGTGGACGGATTCATATCAAAATATTGAGCCATGGATGCATTTTGCAAAAATATCGAATTGTGGAATCTGTGACAAAAATGCCCGTCCAAAACACAAATTGAACCAAACCCTTTTTGTTTGAAGTCAGTGAAGCGGGCTCACAAAAAGAAAAGGGCCGTTCGGGGCTCCTCACCCGTGGCATCTCCCCTCCCTCCCTCCCTCCCACCCCTGGCTTCCTCCCCCCCTCCTGCCCCCTGGTGCTGATGTAACAGGCTTATTAATTCTTTGATTTATCAAATAGATCATTAATTTAACAATGTGTAAAAGTAATTGTGAAGCACTTGTTCGTTTCAAGTGATTTTCTTTCTGGTAGATGAGCACTTTGTTAGCTGTGGATTGGGCTCTTAAAGAAAATGCAGTTGTTTCATTCAAGCTTTGTTAGGGCTTATTATGTTGACTATAATAGGTCTTGGAACGTTAGACAAACTTGTTGCAGTTTCTTTACAGTTTATAACGGGTTTACCTGCTACGATTTAATGTTTGGCTGTGTTCAAATAAAATACAGGCTTGTCTTTTTATTTTTCTTTATTTAAATTATATTTCGATCAGAAAAGTTCCTCTTACTGAACAGATGGAGCAACGAAAGAAACATGCCTCATATCCTATCCCCCAGTCAGTTCTGCGGCGTGTCAGGGAGCTGGCAAACATCTATCCTTACCCAAGAGATCGCAAGTCCAAGCTCGCTCAAACTGCTGCGACAGCAGCAAGTAACCTTGATTCAGCAGCGCCGCCAACCCGTACAAACGCAGCAATTAGTCGCAGCGGCAGGGTTGTACACCGTAAGAACTTTGTATAATTGATTTGCAAGGTATACAAAGCTTTTAGGTCTTCCTAGAGTTACGACATGTGTAGAATGATGAGAACTATAAGACCATATTGCCTTAATAATTAGCCACCTGAGCTGCGGTCATTGTTGTACAATAAATGTACTCTTTCACCCTCGTAAGCCCAGAAGGGGTGCTCTCAGTTGCGATGCGTAGGTACAGATTTTAAACTGAAAATTTTGCTCTAGGTGTATCATCTGGTTGGAAATTGGAAAATCAAAGGTAGATTCCTTTTTTTGTTAGAATATTACGGGTGTTCGCCTAAGTACATTTTTTATTCATTTATTTAGTATTTATTTATTTATTTGTTTATTGATTGGTTTATTTATTTCTTTATTTATTTATTACTTTTTATAAGACATGCTGGCCTGCCCACCAGGCTCTTATTTGGAGCAAAAAGACTCACCCTCTGAGACTTTGGAGTAGCATGAATTCTCATTGGCTTTACAGATTTTGGGATTAGCCGGGATCTGCTGGGAACAAGGGCTGTTATGCACAGTCAATAAAAATACACCTACACACGAACAAAGTGTGTGATCACTATTGTCTATTTTTTAAATCAGCATAAAAGCCACACTATTTAGCGGCGCTTTTATTTTAGCAGTGCTTACTGTCTCTTTCTATTGGTTGTGCGTATCGGTACGCACAGCCCTTGTTTGCAGCAGATCCCAGCCCCTTATTTTCTTATTAAAATTATAGATACAAGTTAAATGCAGTGTTTTAAAAACCAAACCAAACCAAACCAAACTGGTCGGTCGACCCGGTTGAACCAGAATTGCCCGTCCGGTTTTTATTGACTTTGGCTTTTTCCGGTTCCGTTTTTAAAACATCGGTTAAATGTTAAGAATGCTTGGCATAGCTCTTTGGAGGCCAAAAGCTCTTCTTGGCAAAGAAAAACTATTTTTTTGAAAAAAAATTGTGTTTGGGTAAATTTTCTCTTAGATTAATCTTTACTTAGAAACAGGAGTTTCTAAATCTTTGAACTATTGATCCAACGATGGCCTATCCGGTTTATAAACCATTGGTAATACTAACATTAATGTAGTTGCTTGTTTAGTTTAGAAACCAAATACATGAAACTGAATCAATAGATACGTACGCATTGGATTTGTTGCACAATTCATCAATATTAATTACTTGTGTCCTGCTTCATTGGGAGAAACTTTTACATCAGTTCCACAGAATCTCGAGCAAAGAAGATCGAGTACAAGACAAGCAAAAGTAATTCGTTCTTGGAAAAAAAAAAAGCAGCAGACAGAACAACACTTTCTTGGAGAGAAAAGGATCGCTTCATCCTCTGTCCATCCATATAAATTATACCCAGAGCATCTCTCTTTCCTTCCCTCATCGTCCCCGTTTTGCATGTAAGTACGTGAATTTATCTATTGATGGAACGTGATTTGATGCTGCTTTCATTCTCATCAACTTAATCCAGCTCCGATTCTAAACGTAACCCCAGTCCTCGTTCGATCAGTTATAAATTACTCCGAACTCCAAACAGAGTTCCCAGCAAGATCGATCAGTGTACATACGTATTAAATTTTTCAATGGCGCCTCCGGTGGCTGAAGCCCCACCACCCACTACTCCCAAACGATCCAGCCTCCTGAAAAAGGTGATCATATTCATTATAGCCATGATCGTGGTACACGGTCTCATGGTCCTCTTTGCATGGCTGATCATCAAGCCAAGACCATTGTTGTACACAGTTGAAGACGGGTCTCTGCATGGCTTCAGCCTCGCGAACGACTCCCTGAACGCGACCTTCGACGTCACTCTCCGGCTCGATAACCGGAACCGGAGAATGTCCCTCTACTACTCCTCCTTAGACGTGTCCATCTGGTTCAGGGGCCAGATGCTCGCGTTCGACCAAACCGGAGCCTTCCACCAGAGGCGGCGCAACAGTACTCTGATCGAGGTGAAGCCGGAGGCGAGGTCGTTGAGGCTGATGAGGGACGTGGCGGATGCACTCAACCGGCAGAAGAAGTCCGGGAACGTGAAGCTGGACGTTCGGGTTCGGGCGAGGCTGAGGTTCAAGTTGCTCATGTTCAAGACCTGGGGGTATCACCTCAAGGCTTACTGCTCCCCGGTGGTGATGCATCTTGATCCCAAAAAATGGTTTAAGAGAACTCCCTGCGATGTTGATCTCTGAAAGTATATATTTGTCTTGAATATCTTGTGGTTTTACGTCTCTGTTGCATTGTTGTTGATAACATTTGTTGGGTAGATATATATTCGCGTATTTGTTGATCAAGGTTGTGAACAATTTAATTTGTTGTGGGTGCAGGTCTTTGATTGATTTTAATGTACTTGAAACTTCGTTTGGCCTCCTGAGAATTTCATATTCCTGCAAACAGAAACACGCATTGAACTTCTCCCCGTTTGTATTTTCGTAGGAAAGTACATGGAATCATAGACCGAATAATCAGTGGTAAATATGCAGAACATATCTCATATATATGTACATTATTGTCCATTAGTATTGAGTAAGATAGGTATACTGTACAGGATAAGGTGAGTAGCACAAGACTCAAAACCATTCAAAGCCTCTCCTCTTGCAGCAGATGATCCCAAATTTAAGCTTTTAGTATGTAGTTCCTCTTCACTCCCAACCCATCAACATTTTTGTCACCTCCTCTTCAATCTTCTCTCGTGGAACAAGACGCAGGGCACCCTCGTCTAGAAGGATTCTGTACACCTCCCATTCTCGGTCACCGATGACATGTCTCCCAATCTCAGCCTGCAAGATTCAATTAGACCTGGTCAAATAATGCATTCTTGTTCAACACCAAGATAGTGTCACTAGATGGCATGGAAGGACCAAGAAGATTAGTTACATCCTATTTACTGAGAATCTCACTTCTGTCCAAGTGAAGGAAAATGAAGAAAGTGAGCATACCGAGAAGATGCATGTGTCCAGAATCTTCAGAGCAAGGGTTATGTCATAAAACACTAGAGGCCTGCCCTTTCCAGATAATTCCACTGGATTTACAACCAAGAGCTCAGAATCTGGTCCGCGGTTCACAACTGTTACTCTGAGTGGACGAAACAGTTCCATCCGCAGACGGGAGCTCAACGCCTTCTGTTTGTTTGGATCTACAATCTTCTTACCATCTGTTTGCATCACAAACAAGTCTACCTCGCACTTTCCACTTCGGTTTGCGGAGAACCGTCCATATGAGATCTATGATGACATTAGTACCATGATGTGAAAACAAACTAAAATGTAAAATGCAAAGCAATAAAGTACTGAGAGAGGATATGGCAGGGAAGAATTAAAAATGTACATAGAGAGGATCCGCTACAGCTGTTTTAAGTAATTCGACATTAAATGCCATGCTAGCTATTGGATTTTTGGGATGAAGAAGGCAATTTCCATAGCACATAAAGGTAACCGCAAAATGCTAAACATGTACTATATCACATGAAGGAACATAGAGGCATATTTGATAGGAAACAATGTGTTTTTCTTAAAATGTATTAAGTGTTACATTTCTTCCATTTACATGTGATAGGAATATAAAGTCCACACAGCTATTCTCGCCATCTTATTTTCTAGACCACTAAATTGATGCTCACAGAGGAAAGGTCAAGTAAATAGAAAACAAATTTAAGATACAACCTAGCATTTCATGTAGCTAACAAAAGCTTTCAACCAACAGAAACCAGTGTGAGGCTCTCAAATGATAGTTGCAGGACATTTAGAAGTTTGTGCATGGCATGCCATACCAGCATATGGTGTGGTTCACGATTTAACCCATCAGCCACTAGGGCCTAAACACCATAATCACATAGGTTTTCTAATGTGAGGCCTTGTTTCTAGTCTTATCAAGGGATGAGGGTGTGTATGCTTGTGTAAGCAACATTCAAAATATAAACTCTAAAATACAGCATAGAACCTTCCAATGCACTCAAGTTGTCAAATGTTTTCCTATTCCTCTCCATTTTCAATCTTCTCTTTACTCATTTTCTACTTTGTGGTGTGGAATAAGCATCGGGTGGCACTGCACTTTGGGTATGGGCTTACAGTGAATACCTGAATATTATAATCCTTGAGAGTTCTCATGATGTCATAGAGTAGGCCCTTATGGTCTTGACAGAGGATTTGGATGAGGGTATGAGATGGACTGAGAGAGTTATCCATTGACACAGAGAAAGTGTTGGTTGAACGAGAAGATCCCTCTGGTTCTTCAGGCATCTCTAAACAGAACATCTGTCCTAGAATTGCAGGAGGCAAAAACGAAGCACTTTGGGAACATGTGGTCACCTCCACATCAGCTAATTCAATGGTACAATCAATGAAGGAGTCACCCAAGACATTTCTAAGTTGATCTTGTGTTTCTTCTTGTCTGTTTCTTGCATGTAGAAGCTGCCTGATCAAAACATAGGAAAATCAAGCAAGAAAACCAAAACATGAGATTTCAAGGTCAGCAACACAAAAAGCCTATAAGTATTGGCTTATAAATGGTCTTTGACATAAGAGAGAAGATACGTTCAGATTTAAGCAAAAATATTACACCAACAATTTACTGCTCATTCGAATAAGAATGATCACAGAAGGTGTGAAAAGGTACCAACATGAAGAAAAGGCGTCAGGAAAAGAATAAGCAAATTTAAATCTGCATAAAAACGAAAATAAAAAAAAGGAAAATATATTTTGCAAAAAGCGATGACAACTGTAGAGGTGGTAGAGGTGACTACATGAAATTATCACAACCTAGTTGGGAGCTGCTGATCACCTATACGCAGGCAAGAGTATCTCAACATTCCTTCATGCAAAGATATGACCTCAATGTCTGAGATTAGATAACAGAACACGATAGCTCGAGGTCAGCTCATTCCAAGCTCAGCTGTTTGAAACTAAGGAAGTCAAATTGAACTCAAGGTTCATGAGGAGATCGTGAACATAAACAACCAAACATGAGATTCTTTCAGTTTGGATCATATAAGCTGGCATGATATGTTGCCAATTTAGTTTACAAAACCCTGCAATTTCACTCCTTATGACAATTAGGACAAACAGAAAAAAAAAAATATCATGGTTCAAAAATGGAGAAGAAAGCAAAACCCTAGATGCCTCAACTGCCCCAAATCCAATTGGTCAGCTACTCAATTTTGAGAAAACGAAATCGAACTCCTAAGGCACTTAGCAGCGGAAATCCATACATCCATATTAGGAGAATCAAAGAATTTCAGGCTTCTTATCCTGTTCTGCTATTCAGTTCCTCTATTTCTTCCTATTCTCCAAGCACCATTTAGCAGTTTTCAGCTCACGTTTTCCAGTAGAAAGTTATTGGAGAAGACTGTTAATTTACCAGAAGCCGCCTTTTCTTGAGATTTGGAATGTATCTCTTTGAGGTTAGTTCCGTTCAAATTATCCATTTTGAATTCCATAGTTTTTCTTATTTTTATAAAGTTGTAGAAGTGAGCAAGATTGATGGTTTCCTTTTAATTAGGTGTCTGAGAAGGGAGTTGTTTTTGCAGGTTTCTTGTTTTTCTGTGGGGCATAGAACGTCTGTGTTTTTCCAAAATATTTAATTTTTTGTGAGCAGTTTCACTGGTTTTATTGTTATGAATGTTGCCGAGGAACTCCCTAAGGGATCTTAATAAAACTTTCTCACTATTCTCGAAAAAAGGGAATGCTCCCAAAGAATGGGTTCTAGGCTCTAGGGATTTTTTTGGAACTAACGTCTTCTGATTTTTCAGGTTAAATATGAGACCTGTGTGATAGATTAATAAAAGATGTACCAATTCTTTGGTTTCAGAGACAGGTTCTAGAAGTTTGACTCTCAGGGTGTTCAATCCACTACAATTGTGACCATCGGCTTGTACTCAACTGATTTTTCAGGTTAAATAATAGGTCTACGTGATAGATTAATGAAAGATGATTGTTTTGCAAGTTCTTCGGTTTCACAGACAGGTTCGAGAAACTTGACTCAAAGGGCGTTCAATCCATGGGAATTGTGGACCTTCAGCTAGTATCAATAGTTTCAGCTTCTGTGGGTGAAGAGAACAGGAAGCGTGTGGTTCTTGGACCAAATGAGGAGGCACGAAGGCTTAAAAACATGTATAAAGAAAAGTAGAAACTCCACTTTTTGGCTTGATCGAAACATGTCTGAGCTCAAACCAGCCTCAGTTGGCCTGCTATTCAAGCCAGATCGAACTCTATCACATTGCAAGGGCGAGCTCCAGTTCAACTTAAAAAACAATGCTAATTCGACCCCATGATCAAGTTCAGCTCCAAGATTGATGTCAAGCTCAAGCCCAAGCCTGAATTCAGTGCCGAGCTTGACGACAAGCTCAAATCCGTGCTTGAGTTCAGCTCCATCCTCTATGCCAAGCTTGAATTCAGCTCCATGCTCACTGCCAATCTCAATTTCAGCTCCAAGCTTGATTCCAAGCTTGGCACGTTGTTTCTTGAACGAACCAAGCACAAGCACAAGTTTGGCTCTGATCCATTCCTCCCCTAGCCAAGAGCACTACATTGTTGAGGCGCCCATTGACTAGAGTAAATGATCTGTGAAACTTCCAAATGCTTGACTAGTAGATATCAGGATTCTCTAACTATATATTTTCAGCACATTTGAGCCCTTCAGAATGTTTGAAACTTTGAGGTTCATTTTGCTGATAACCAGAAAGTTTGTTTGGCTAAAGTGAATTACTTTTAGATCAATGAAGTTCCAGGGGAAAATCAGAGGACTAATGCATCTTTCATTTCAAACTTGTCACAGAAAATACAATTAATATGAAAAGTGGCAAACCTTGTGTCTGTGATGAAAAAGAGGTCCATTACAGTACCATCTGGAGTTGTCGACACCTTTACTCTTCTTACAGTAAGCTCCAGTGCACATAAAACCTCTGTCACATCTACAAATTTCAACAAGAAATATAATTAAAAAAAGTAGGACGGGCACTTTTGTATTTCGAGTGAAACCAAGTCCACATCATGAAAAATTCCCAAGTCACAGAATTACCAAATTATAAACTAAACACGAGCAAAATATTATAAACTAATTCTAGTAAACTCCATCGCTATCATTTCCAAATAGTGATTGCAATGGACGGTAAGTAGTTAATTAGAAAATTGGCATCTTCACAGGCCAAATGAAAAACAAAGATTTGAAGCGTATTTCAGGCAAGAATGATGGCACAAATGCGAAAATTGCAAAACTTATACGAAATTTTTAGGATAACAGCCAACCTACTGTCCCTCACCGAGTCGAAAGATTTAATCAGAAGCAACACTGCCAGCACCCGAAACTATAAATGGAAAAATGTCCGAATACATCCTGACAGACCATTCAAACGTAACATTGCAACAGTCGCAAAACAAATAAGCTAGTCGTCGAAACAGTAAAATGAGTTAAACCAAATAATCAATAGACCAAAAATGAATTCGTGAAAGAAGCCCATCAAACTGACCATTTCATCAAGTTAAAAGAAAAGAGCCTCACCATGCAGCAGTCCTCTTCGATCCACAGCCGAAAGCTTCAAAAGAAACAAATCAGGCTCCTTGGGCGGCTGATTCTCAATAGAACTGTAGTAATACATGCCCGACGCGGAGGAGCAAGAAGGGCAAGCCTCCAAAAGCCTCTTCTTCAAGACATTCCACCGCGTTTTCCTCTTCCCCGTAACCCAAAACACGATATAACACCATTTCCCGTCCGTCGAAACATCTAAACACGTTGAACAAACACAAAATAAAAAATCCCACACATGCAACCGCCAAACGGATTAGACGATAACCTATAATCCGCTTACCCCCACGAACAATGCTGAGCCCAAAGAAGAAGATGATTCTGCAGAGATCGCACCCAAGTCCAGTCTTGTCCGGGCAGTTCACCGTAATCACGCTCGGCTCTCCGGCCTTTTCCGGCGGCCGAATAAGAATTATGTCCTCGGATTGAATACCCATGTACCTCCCACAAATTCAAAACTTCGAAAAGCGTACCAAAACGCAAACTTTCTAAAGCCCAAAAAATCTCCTCGCTCCCGATCAATCACCCATCTGAGTCAGATTTCTCGCAAGGATAAAGCGCCAAGTTATTGAGATCCCATCTCCTCGCATTAAACTGTCTCGATATCAGATCGTCCATAAGACAATATAAAAAGAGGCACATAAAGCGAGAGAAAGGGAGAGAGACAGAAAAGGAAATACAAGAAAGAGAGGTGCAGAGTTAGAGAGAGGAGAGAGGAGAGAGGGGAGAACGAGAGAGATGAGAGAGGGGAGAACGAGAGAGATGAGAGAGGGGAGAACGAGAGAGATGAGAGAGGGGAGAACGAGAGAGAGGAGAGAGGGGAGAACGAGAGAGAGGAGAGAGGGGAGAACGAGAGAGAGGAGAGAGGGGAGAACGAGAGAGAGGAGAGAGGGGAGAACGAGAGAGAGGAGAGAGGGGAGAACGAGAGAGAGGAAACAGGGAAAGAGAGGAGCTTTCAATGCCCGACGAGAAGCAGACCAGGATTATCCTTAAAGACAAAGATCAAAGAAGAGCAATACCAGGACTGGCAGCGATCGTGAGAGACCAACGACCTTCTTACGTTGACTCCACTCCTTTTTTTTTTTTTTTTTCTTCTCTACTATATTTATGCAATTATACCTTTTTTGGTATATAATTTTAGAATTAGGTCAAAAAGAATATCTTAAAAAAAGCTGAAAGTGGAAAGTATTACCGTAAATGACAATGTGTCCACGGAAGTTCAGGCGCTATAGCCGTTGGGTCGGTGAGCCTTACCTAACCATGAAGATTTATTATTGGATAAAATTATAATTAATAACTAATAATTTTCATTCTACTGGAAAATAAAGCCTGTAAATAATTATAAGTATCAGTTATTCTATCATTTTATTTTCCATTAATCCATTCCCTTAGTTTTTTTTTTTCGTCTTATTATTTTTATGATATTTTGTTTTTATTTTTTCTTGCAATAAATAGTTTTGTTTGGGTAGTAGCAGTGTTTTAAAAATCGAACCGCCCATCAAACTGGATTGGAACCAATGGTTCAACCATTAAATATTATACTCTATACTTTATATTTTCTCAATAATTTTATAAAAAAAATAACAAAAATAATCCTAATTTTAGTGAATAGTCAATAAATAAAGATTAATCTCTCTTTAAAAATTAGAGATTTTAGTTCTTTAAAACAGTGTTTCTTCACAAAAGGGCTCTTTCAAAAAGTCCTTAATCAAATAGCATTGCCAAATATGCTGCCCAAAGAAATATAGTAAAAAAATTATTTAAAATATATTATTATTAAAATTTAAAGTTATATAAAAATATATGTATGTATACTAATTATAAATTATTTATTTATTTTTATGTAGAAAACACACTAAGTCAACTCAACCTAAATAGGGAAAATTATTGACAATAGGTTGATAATTATACACATTTATTATTGAAATAAAACAGGTGTTATTTGTTTCCATTATATTTAATAAACATGCAAATCGTTAAAATTATGAGTTTTTAAGATAATTTATTACAGGTGCGTTTGGCAAAGCTCTTTAAAACTCCTCATTGTGGAAAAAAGTTAAAAAACTAAAGTTTTTCCAAAATAGGACTCTTTCAAAAAATTATCTCAAAAAGCCCTCCATTAAGTAGTATTATTTTTCACAAAAATAAGCTTTTACCCTCCAAAGAGCTATACCAAAGGGCCGTTAATAACATAAAAAAAAAATTTAATTGATAAAATTCACTACTGCATTTGGTTGTATTCGAGTGAACTTCCTTTTAGATTAATCTCTCTTTAAAGAAGGAGAGAGAGTTTAGTTCTTTTAAAGAGCTCCGAGCTCTTAAAAGAAGTTTTTTTCTAAAACGGACTTTTTCCAAGAGTAAAAGGCTAAAATGCAGCGTGGTCAAAGCGAATCACGAGATGCCACATCACAAAATTTGTTAAAAAATTTAGATTAAATACATTAATTAATTTTTTTTTATTTTTTATTTTAAAAATTTTTTAAATTTTTTTTATTTTTTGTATTCATTTAATATATAAAATAAAATTTATTCATTTACTTACCCGATTTACCCGACAGATATGCGGATGATATACAAAATGGATAAAACTTAAAAAAGGTAAAATAATATACGGGCGGATCGGCCGCAGCCCACGTGGAGAGTAGAAAATCTGTGACAGCACCCACCCCGCTCCTTATCTTGCGACAAAAATGGCCCGTCAAACCACGTACAGTAAATAAATTATTTCTATATAATGATATTATTATAAGTTTCCGTCAATCTTTAATAAATCATTAATATTAATAATTGTTTAATAACAAATCGCCGTCCGATGGAGTCGAGTTAGATGATAACTTGATGAGTGACTTTTTTTTGTTTTCTCACTCCAGCCGCCAACACGTGTCCCCTCCTTCGCGGGAGAGATGGCAATTTAGCACTCACGTGCCTGGATTTGAGAGCACGCGTGCGTTGTATTTAATTATTTATTCCCTTTTAAATTATTTCTGTTTTGTTTTTTAACTAAACCCTCTTGTTTTTTTTACATATTTAAGTAATATTTTTATATGCACCAAAATGTGAACGGCCTAAATTTGACAATTGGGAGAGATGACAATTAATCGCATGACAAAGATAAATTAAATTAAATTAAATTTTTGTTAATCCTAGAAGGAACATAGACATTGTAATTAACCCCTTGGTCTAGAGTAAGCCAAAGGGGAGGTAGGTAGAATTTTATGTGTAACTCTATCTAAAATTGGTTTTTTTCTGAATCAGTTATTGTATGCACCAAAATGTGCACGGCCCAAATTCGATGAGTCCATCAACCCACCGATCCATCAAAGAACAATCGTGGGTAGGCCCTGTCGATCTTTGAAGTTCATCGCTGCAGCCCATCGCGAAGTCCGGTCGTGTCGTCGTCGTCATCATCACGGTCGATCGGCCCGTCGAGGGAAGCCAGCGGCGTCGATCTTTAGTCAAGCATGCCTCGTCCACGTTGCTACACAACTCAGCAACCAACGATCATGTTTGGCCATCAACGGTAAAACCAAGGAAAGAGGAGCACAATCCTCATTTGTGGGATCGAGGAGGAGAAATTCTTGATCTTCCTCCCATCTCAAAAAGAGGCAGAAAGGGGATCGCGATCCCTTTCCAAGGAAGAAATCACAACAACTTCACGGGGACGGGCTACAAATAGCCAAAGAATTCTCAATCACAAGGGTGGGGAGAAATCAGGTGGAAAAAAAAAATCAAGTTTGAGAGCATTCTAGTTGAGAAAATACTTCACGCCACGAAGTTCTTTCTCTCTCTCAAACGGAGGTCTGAAAATCCCTTCACCGAGAAGAAACTTCGGCCGCACGTAAAACTCTCTCGAACCATAGAAGTCAAGCAACTTGCGGTTCGTCGCAACTCAACAGTTCAACCGGAGCAGCTCTACACGATCGTCGGCAACATCACAAGTCGACACACGCGGAGCACAAATACCTCCGTCCGACCGACCAAAGCCACACCAGATCGTGCACACGTTCCTGCAACTCGAGTCTCGATGACGACTCGCCAAAAGCTCTAACTTCACCAAAAACACACGGAGATCGAATCAGAGGAAGCATAGGAGATTGTACTCGCAATTTTCTGACATTCACACTTCATTGTAAACACAAATTATTCTAAAGTAATCGACATATTCTCTCGGTCGCGTCTCTTCGCGGACCGGCGGATTTTCGGTGAAACAGATTTGGCACGCCCGGTGGGACTTTTCCTACCTCTCATCTCCTTCTCCGTCCAACCAAAAAAAAAAATCCCCAACCTCAGCCATGGCCAGCAACGCCAACAACGGCAACAACAACAACAACGACAACGGGGGTAAGCAAACTGCCTCCTCGAGCTCGCTCACCCGCTCCCTGCGGCGACCCGCCAAGCTCAACCGCGGGAGCTTCGCGAACCATCTGCCGACCTCCGGCTCCTACCTCTCCACCATCGGCCATTCGCCCAATTTCAAGGGCCTTGGCCGGGAGTTTGTCCACGGGGAGGCTCATTTAATGCTAGATGGCGCCGTCCAGAGTGCGATCTACCAACCAACCGCAGGCTCGCGGCCTCTACCAAAGCGGTCGTCGCGACCGGTCGAGAATGATCCCGGCAGCAAATAGGCCGACCTACCTGCCCGTCGACACCACACCACCGGCGACAGTCCGGTGGTCAGTCCAACCAATCGCCACCATCGCCAAAGGAGCCGTCGTCTACGCTTTTGGTGCGTGGTACGAACAACGGGGGGCACAAACTCCTCCTCCGCGGCCGAATGAATTCACCATCGGCCTCCTCCGTTCGGAGGGCGGACGACCGAAGACAAATCTCCAAGCGTGACAATCTCTCCACGATCTCTTAGCGGCGCTTACTTCAGCAGCCGGCTCACCACCCATTCGTTCGCCTCGTCGACAGACACCGGCGACCTCCCCGGCTGCGCTATCACCAACTCCGGCTTGCCGCATCTCATCGGGGGCTGCCTCCGCAAGCCAGTCGCCCACAACAACTTCTCCACACCCGAGAACACCGACGACCGTCTCCCCAATGCGGTCACCGGCAAAATATTCTCCACTTCGATCTGCGTCCGGAACAGCTCCGTCGACGCCGACCGTCAAAATGGCCGCAATGACGACGTCGGTCAAAACAATCGAAGAGCAGCTTGCCGAAATGCAAGCTGCATTTAAAGAACAGAAGCGAACAATCTGCGCATCAAAGACGCCAAGAACTTCGCAGCTCGCGATCTCCGGATCACAAGGATGATGGAGCTGCTCGAAATGAGCGCTGCCCCGAACAAAGACCGGCGTTTTAAAGAGGTCGACCAAACCGGCGACTACTAGTGGCTCCGCCAAACCATCGCGAGGATCCTGCCTCGACGACGAGATGCAGCCCATCGTACCGACGGTCATCCACAGAGGTCGAGGCGAAGCGAGCCGGCTGCCCTCACCTTAGATGCGGTGGACTGAACTCATCAACCGTGCCATCGCGAAACGGCTCCGGAAAAGCAAGTCGGTGGCCTATCGAAAAGCCGCATTAACGCATAGGATACAAAACATCCCAATGTCGTCGGCTATCATCCGCCGGTTCCAGCAATTCGATGGCAACGGCACCCAAAGCAGCAGACGCCGCTCATTTCATCGAGACCTGCAACAACGCCGGCGACAAAGCGGCGACCTGCTGGTCAAGCAATTCGCCGATCCTTGAAAGGCAACGCCTTTGATTGGTATATCGAATTGCCGCAAGAATCAATCGATAGCTGGGAACAATTGGAGCGAGAGTTCCTCAGTCGATTTTACAGCACTCGACGCACCGTCACTTTGGTCGAGATAGCCAATCTACAGCAGAAGAAGGAAGAGAAGGTCGTCGACTACATCAACCGGTGGAGGAACTTGAGCCTCAACTGCAAAGAGAGCTCGAATCTATCCCTCGAAGCAGAAATCGAAATGTGCTCTCGAGGGATGCAATGGGAACTCCTACGCTACATAAAAAGTCGACGGCCAACAAACTTTCAAGAACTCGCAACAGAGGCCCACAACATGGAGAACCTCATGGAGGAGCGAGGGGAGGAAGTTTCATCATCTGCCGCCGCGACCGTACCCACATATGTGAAGGAGAAAACTAAAGCATCATTCGCGACGAACGCTCTCGAACCAATAAAAGTCGGGAGCAAGGTAAAAACAAACTTCGCTCCACAGTCTCCCGCTCGGAGCACTTATTGGAAACCGTCGCTGGAGGAGAGGCAAGCAAAGACCTACCCCTTCATCGACGCCGACGTTCCTCTCATGCTCGAGCAACTGCTCGAGAACAACTTGATTAAGTTGCCGGACATCAAAAGACTCAGCGACCTTGCGAAATCAAAGGACCGAAACTTCTGCAAATATCACCCGTCGCTTGGTCACTTTCGACCGAGCAATGTTTCTCTTTAAAGGATCGAATCGTGAATCTTGCGGGCGCAAGGTCGCATTGCGATCGATGGATGGAGCGAAGGAGCAGCGTCGGCAAACATTGTCTCCATTCAAGCCGAGCCAAACCGGCGAACTCGGCCAAACAAACAACAGGTCGCAAGGAAGGAGTACCGTCCAAAATTCGGTCCCTCCAACCGACCGCACAATCACAGACGACCACCGGCTAAGGTCGCAGCAAAACCGGCACCCCGCAAAGAAGCTGCAGCCGACGCAAAGGGGTGGATCCTGGTCACCCGGAGAAAGAAGCCTATTCGAGAAATCGAACCGGCACCGGCGAACACCAGAACCAAGGCGAAGCGGCCAAACAAAAAAGCCACGAAGCGCCAAAAGAAAACTCCCAGGACCAACGTCCAGGAGGCAAACAAGAAGAAGAGAAGACCCGTCACTTTGGCGGAGTTCTTCCCAAAGGAGTTTTTCGCGCCTCCAGCAATGGTGGCAACCTGTTCGATAGCTCCTCCCGAACCAGCAGCAGCCAAAGACAAAGGCAAATGACCGGTCGTCGAATGCGACGACCTCAAGACGTCATTGAAGCAAATCTCGTCACTCAACGAGATAGAAGACGACCTCGACTTGGCCATTCGGTCAAGACAAGCCTTAATTCGAGTCCTCGACAAACTAGAGGAACTCCAAGCCGAAGTCGAGATGTTGCTCATGAGAAAGCATGACTTGCCGAAGGTCGGGTTAACTCCACCCTACCGAAAGGAGGAAGAAGATGCACAATCCTCCCCGCAACCGGTAAAGTCAGAAGAGGCACTCGTCGTCCCCTGTCCATAGCGCATTGTGTTCCGAGAGAAGGATGCACAACTGGGGGCATGACCTTCTCCTCTGCGACCAGCCAAACTACTGGCCGCAATCAAAACCAGTGCCCGGCAATCAAGCCGAGCACAATTCAAAGCGCCCCTCATATTGGAACGCGTCGTCGTCGGAGAAGATGACAAGAAGCCGGCGTCGTCACCGAAGAAGACGACCGAAAGACGCGATGAAAAACAAATCGCGACTTCCCGCCTTCTATTGTGCCCCCGGAAAAAAAAAGGAGAAAGAAACTATCAGGCCATCCTCCTCGATCCCTCTCTCTTTCCCCTTCCAGCACCGGCAGCGGCCCTAGGTTTGACGAAATTAGAAGAAGATGGCACTATCGACAGCCGCCTTTGAAACTCCCCGGCCGGGGTGGTGCGACCATCCCTGCTCTCCCGGCCTCGGCTCTTCTCGAACCTTGCGGCTGTGGGCAAGTAGGCCGACCACGCCAAACCTCGCTACTCTCGCCGCTAAGCACTTCTACAAGGCTCAGCCGATCACCCCCCGGGGAACATGAAGGCCTCAGGTCCTCGGTAACTCGAGTCAACAATGGCGAAGGCACAACTTCTCCTCGTCCTCTACCTCTCTGCATTTGCTCTATTCGATGTTTCTTCTGCGACCAGAAAGCACGTTAAGCTATAAGCGATCCGAAGGGGATTTTCGAGAGAAGATTATCTCTTGGGGAGCCACTTTGTTGTTTTCCGCCATTTTGCCTATTTAAAGGGAATTCGGCCGATATCATTCTTGGGTTCGATTCGGTGTCTCCTTAATACTTCGGGGCCCTCGTGGGTCGCGTAGCAGATGGTATGTTCTCCTCGACGGCCAGGTCTCCCAAATTTTCTAAAACGAAGACCAAAACATTCTTCACGGGGACACAGAGGTTTCAACAAGGTCATCTAGACTGCTTCAGAACACAGCACTAGAGGCGATTACCCATCGATTCCTTTCACTCACCATAGCTCCGACGACGAACAGGGACCTCGGATCTGTCGCCCAATGACTGGGTCATGAGGTGTGACTGGAAAGCGAGAAACTCTGCGTTTACACTCAAGGCAGATCTCACCGGGTGAATTGGAGCGAAGCGAACGAAAACGTTGCTAAGAAGAGATACTTTGACACACCTTCTAATACGACGAGCACAGTCCCAAAGGCTTCGCATCGGCGACCAGCCAAACAGCCGGCCGCGATCAAAACAAATGCCCGGCGACCGAGCTGTGCAAAATTCAAAGCTTCGCGACCAGCCAAATAGCCGGCCGCGATCGAAACTAGTGCCCGGCAACCGAGCCAAGCACAATTCAAAGCTTCGCGACCAGCCAAATAGCCGGCCGCGATCGAAACAAGTGCTCGGCAATCGAGCCGAGCACAATTCAAAGCTTCGCAACTAGCCACGAAGCCGGTCGCGATCGAAACAACAAAATTTCGCCCAAACAACCGAAAGGCGAAAGCACAATTCAAAGCCGCGAACTAGCCAACGGCCGGCCGCGATCGAAACAACAAAATTTGCTCCCGGAAACCGAGCCGAAAGCCGGTTCAAAGTCCGCGCCAGCAACAACAAAAAGCGCCAAGAAAAAAAATCTGAGAGGCACTACCGGCGACCGAGGCGGATGTCAGACAAACTCTATGGGCCGGGCGACCGACGGACGCAGCTAACGTAACCAGCACGCTAACCTCTTCAAAAAAAAAAAAAGATGCGACAAAAAAAACGGTCGCTGAACAAAAAAGAAGCAAGCGACAAAAAAAGGAGCTGTCGCGAAAAGAACAAAAAAAATGCAGCGAAAAAAAAAGCGGTCGTAAAGAAAAGAAGTTGTTGACGACCAAACCGGCTCGCGATCACTCAAGAAACTCGCACCCGGCGCTCAAGCAAGTTGCGACAACAACACCGGCGACCAAGCTGGGGCGCCAAGACAGAAATTCAGCCTCCGGCGACCGAGGCGGATGCGACCAAAACAGAACAATGCACTCGGTGACCAAAACCGAATCTGGGGAAAGAAGCCAGCGACCGTCGGCATAGCCGGACATAATAAAATCCGCGGGTCGGGCGACCAAAGCCAAATGCGATGAAGGAACTATCGATGCAACACCGGGCGATCGATTCGGGTGCCAAGCCAGAACTCCTCGCGACCGGGCGACCGAGCCGACGCTAAAGCTGACGAAGTCAGGTATGTAACTCCTCTTCAAAAAAAAAAAAAAAAAGGCTGCGACAAAAAGAAGCCGTCCATAAAGAAAAGCCGCGACAAAAAAGAAGTCGCCGCCAAAAAAAAAAAAAGAGCCGCGACAAAAAGTAGTCGCAAGAAAAAAATAGGAGGTCGGCACATACTCACACCCGGCGCCTCTTGTCGGCCACGACCTCAAAACAACTCGCACCGGCGACCAACTCCTGGCCGGCTGCGACCAAACAGCAACTCGCACTCGGTGTCCAAGCTGAGTGCGCTAGCGCAGGGATTCAGCCTCTCGGCAACCAAGCCGGGCTCAACCGAATCAAAATTTTGGCACCCGACAACCGAGCCAAATGCGACAGTAGCACCCGGCGACCGAGCCAAATGCGACAGTAGCACCCGGCGACCAAGCCGGATGCGACAACAGGGAAATGCAACACCCCGGCAACCCAACCGGGCACACTCAAAGCAGAATTCAGCACATGGCGATCAAACCAGGTGCGACACAACACTTTTTTGTTCTGCTATCGAGCCAAATCTCGCATTACAATTTGTCAGTCTGTCACTTTGACAAACTGACAGACACTTAGTGTGCAAGAAAGCCAGTTCGAGAGAGGTAAGTAACAGAGAGAAGAACATAGAGAGGATATTCAAAAAAAAAAAAAAAGGAGAAAATCGTGGGAAAGAGAGAGAGAAAAAGAGACCGAGGGAGAGGTCGAAAATGAGAGGAGAAAAAAGAAGAAGAAAGAGGGAGGAAGAGAAGAAGAAAGAAAAGAGAGTGGGGTCGACCCCGGCTGACTCAATTCAACCCGAGGTCATGGGGAGAGAAATTTCTTTTACAAGCACCTTTGAATTCTGGCTCATGGAAAAACTTCGATGTAAGCGGGACGACAAGGATCGCAAAAAGAGAGAAGTTGCAGCCTCTCCGGTCAGAATCGCAGAAGGCCAATTCAAGCAGACAGAGGGCAGCACCCGTGAGTGCAGACTATCTTTCAAACTCAGGAGAAACCAAACCGTCGACACATATATCCCAATTTTTTGGGAGGATCGATTCAGCCAAGAGGGGTCCCACTACACACACCTCCTTTCAAAATCCTCTTCCCCAAGGCCAATACAGTTCGAGAAGGGCGCAACTCACCGAGACATCAGTCAATTTCAAATTCGCCTCCGGGTCTTATTCAGATTCGAAGTTTTCCCTTTGGTTCGACGACCAAGCTACCGAAACTGCACCTCTCACTAGTGCGACGCACACAGAGTCGCCGAGTGACACCTCTTCCCCGGCGCGACAGCCAAAGTCATCGAGACTTGCAGAAGTTCACAAAATCTATCGCGTCGGGCTTCTCCGAGGTTTCGAAACAACTTTTCGCCAACACTCAAAGCAAACCATAGCCAGCAGCTCAACCCCAATTCGCCGTTGTTGCTCAAACCTGGGCGACATCTCTACTCAGGTATCCATCATCTCTCTATACCGTACATACTCCACATGTATGCGTATGCAACAAAAAAAAAATCGAAAAGAGCAAACAGCTCTAAAACAGCAAGAGAGCTAAAAAAAAGAATGAAAAGAAAAGAATGAAAAAAAAAATACGTACAAGGTGTACAGAAAATATACACTGTCCTAAAAAAGCAAGATGACAGAAAAGCATACGTACACAAAAGATAAACGATCCTAAAAGAGTAAGAGGATCAACAAAAAAAAAAAGAAAAAAAAAAGAGGTGTGTGTGCGTCGTGTTCATTCATCTTCACATTCGAAACTTGTTCGTTCCTCCCGAACGAACAAGTCTCGAAGGGGGCAATCTGTATGCACCAAAATGTGCACCGCCCAAATTCGATGAGTCCATCAACCCACCGATCCATCAAAGAACGATCGTGGGTAGGCCCTGTCGATCTTCGAAGTTCATCGCTGCAGCCCATCGCGAAGTCCAGTCGTGTCGTCGCGTCATCAGCACAGTCGGCGCCCCCGTCACCAGGAAGCCGCCGCGTCAGCCTTAGTCAGCATGCCTCGCCACGTTGCTACACAACTCAGCAACCAACGATCATGTCTGGCCATCAACGGTAAAAACCAAGGAAAGAGGAGCACAATCCTCATTTGTGGGATCGAGGAGGAGAAATTCTTGGTCTTCCTCCCATCTCAAAGGAGGCAGAGAAAGGGGATCGCGATCCCCTTTCCAAGGAAGAAATCACAACAACTTCACGGGACCGGGCTACAAATAGCCAAAGAATTCTCAATCACAAGGGTGGGGGGAGAAATCAGGTGGAGAGAAAAAAAATAATCAAGTTTGAGAGCATTCTAGTTGAGAAAATACTTCACGCACAGAAGTTCTTTCTCTCTCGAAACGGAGGTCTGAAAATCCCTTCACCGAGAAGAAACTCGACGCACAGAAGCTCTCTCGAACCATAGAAGTCAAGCAACTTGCAGTTCGTCGCAACTCAACAGTTCAACCGGAGCAGCTCTACACGATCGTCGGCAACATCACAAGTCGACACACGCGGAGCACAAATACCTCCGTCCGACCGACCAAAGCCACACCAGATCGTGCACACTCGTTCCTGCAACTCGAGTCTCGACGACGACTCGCCAAAAGCTCTAACTTCACCAAAAACACACGGAGATCGAATCAGAGGAAGCATAGGAGATTGTACTCGCAATTTTCTGACATTCACACTTCATTGTAAACACAAATTATTCTAAAGTAATCAACATATTCTCTCGGTCGCGCCTCTTCGCGGACCGGCGGATTTTCGGTGAAACAGTTATACATTAATAATTTTTTTTTTATGCATTTCATTTGTCTTTTATCTATGAATTTAAACCCTTTGACGCTATTTATGCTTTAAATTATTGTATTGATAAAAATTCATTCAATAATATAAATACTGCAATATTATTTTGTATAATTACATCTTATTTTTAAAATTTTATTTTATTTGTAAATTAAATAGTATTAATTTAGTTCTTAATCTTATATTAACACCCCTATGAAGAATTGTCGAGAAAAGTGAACGTACTCCTGTTACAGATACCTTTTCTCCACGTCCAGTAATATCAAATTATAGACTAAAGCTCTCGGAATCTGCTTTTCCCCTCCCAAAGAAACGAACCAAAGCAAAAAAAAGTTGCAGCTTATAAATGGAGAAGATGATCAAAACGAGAACGAAGCGATCGAATCAATCAGTTTTCAAAGATGAAGAACGCCAAAGCAGCCAATATTGCAGCCGTCTTGTTCCTCGTCTGGGCTTCCACGGAGCTCACCGGTGCAATCGAAGCCGCCGATCTCGTCAAACAGAAGAAGGTACGTACTACTCAGAATTCGCTTGTC
Organism: Aristolochia fimbriata; assembly: GCA_019845555.1. NCBI lineage: Eukaryota > Viridiplantae > Streptophyta > Magnoliopsida > Piperales > Aristolochiaceae > Aristolochia > Aristolochia fimbriata. The sequence continues at coordinate 5,085,074 of CM034083.1, forward strand.
AGCTAAAAATAAAATCTGAGTTTTTTTAAAATCCAACGACAGGGAAATTGCACTTACACCGTCTTAATCGAGACGACATGTACTGAGGGCGCTGGTACATCGGACCACATTAGCGTAAGGTTCGGCGACGCAAAATCCAACGACGTCCTCGTCCGCCACCTCAAAGCGAAGCACATCAAAAGAGTGGATTCTTCGAAGAAGGCGAGCACGGACGAGCTCGACGACGTGCCGCGGGAGCCGTTTCGAGCCTGTGGGGTGGACCAGTTCCGGGTGGTTGCGCCGTGCATGGAGTCGCCGGTGTGTTACATGTATCTGAAGCAGATCGGGAAGGACGGTTGGAGACCCGGGCTGGCTCAGGTGCTCGTTGGGGAGGAATATTCCGGCCTCTCATCGGAGTCTTTCTACTTCCGACGTTACCTTCCTCGACATGTCTGGCATGGCTCTGATATGTGTGACACTACTGTCACTCCTTTTGGTATCAAGTACGTTAGGAAAGTTTTTCCTAGCAAACACTAAGGAACGAATCAATGTGGCCTTATCCTGTGATTTTTGTTCACCTATGAAGGCCATATAATGATATAAGGGTACTTAATTAAGAATAAATTGGATTTGGATAAAACCCAATGAGTTTCATGTTAATTTAACCCATTAAGTTTATTTAATGTCAAAGGGTTAAGCTTATATAAAACCCTTAGATTTCGATTAGTAGGATTGCAACCCATGTCATCTGACTAGGCATGTTTTACTTATGCATGTGGCATCCACGTATTTTGCGCGTTAATGAAGTTTTTTAATACTTGATTCAATGTTTTAAAAACCGAACCGAACCGAACCGAACCAAACCGGTTGGTCCGACCCAGTTGAACAAAAATCGGGGGTCAGTCTGGTTCTTATTGACTTGGCCTGTTTGGCTGTAACCAACATTATTTTTGCCTTTTTTTTTATAATTATATTAAATATATGTAAATTATGGTGTATAATATTATTCAATGATTCAACCCGATTAAATTGGGTTTAACTAAAACTGAACATATTGCTCCATTGGAGGATAATCTCGACTTTAGTGTTATCAATCAGCTGATCTTGATCGTCAATATCAGCTTTCAAATGTTCGTGATCACATTAATCTCAAGTTTGCATGATCACAAGATTTTGACCATAAATCAAAGTATTGATTGATTGTGGTCTCGATGCAGCGTGGCCAAAGCGAATCAAAAGGCGCCTGGACACAGAACTGCTCGCCCTTGCGGGGCTTGGGGGCGTCCCGTGATTTGCTTTGGCCACGCTGCATTTTGGCCAGCTGATCCGGATCCGTTGGTTTCAATGTGAAAGGTGGTTCTATTCAGAATACATTTATCTTTTGGTTATGTTAGAGAGAGTATTTTTTTTTGTCCAGGAGTAGTCAATTTGTTATTTTTCTCTCCGGAGACGGTCCGAATCTGCTGCGAACAAAGTTGTGCGTATAAATACACACCTGGACATGATGCAAGGATGCATGATTTTTTTTTTTTAAATTTTTGTTAAAAGCGTCGCTTTTAACCTTAAGCATTACTGAAGTTTTTTAACGAGGAGATTTTGATTTTAAAGTGATTATAGGCCTATAGGCGTGCCCCATTTAGGGGTATAAACGGTATATAAACGAAACAAATACGGCTAGTCTTTATACTATTTATTAAAAATAGTTAGAATGATATACAATATAAAATGGAATAACCAAAAATTTATTTCATATACCATTTATCCATTTATTTATTGGACGATGAAAGAAATAATTAGGTAAGAAATAGAATAACAACGAAAAAGTTTATTAAATTACAAAATAATAAAATAATAAAATAATTTATATATAAGTTTAAAAACAATAATATTTTAAATAGAAAAAGTCATCAATTATAAAGACAATAATTTTATGAAAATATATCATAAAAAATAACTAATATACCTCTTTAATCAGGTAAATGGATAATTGGATATGGAATGAATACCATTCCATTGATTATTTGGTATATGGATAAATTATCTATTTACTCATTTATTAATTGAAAAAAAAATAATTCTATATATTATATACCTTTCATGGGCAATGATCGAGTGCGCTCAAGGCATATATGCGCTTAAGTGCGCTCAATGCCTTTGAGTCGTCCGATCAATGCCCTTTTGATCTTATGGTTCTAAAATAATCTAACGAAATTTCGTTATATTTACGAAATTGCCACCAAAGTTTAACTCTGCTGCCCTGGTTCTCTCCCTGGTTCTCTCCTGGTTCTCTCCCGGTTCTCTTTCCATAAACCCGGAACCTCTCGCCCGGGGTCTCGACTCCTCTTCCCTACCCTCCGATTCCTCTTCCCTATCCTCCCAGGCTCCTCTTCTCTACCCTCCCGGCTCCTCTTCCCTCCCCTCCCGACTCCTCTTCCCTACCCTCCCGACTTCTCTTCCCTACCCTCCCGACTCCCTCCACCCGGATCGAAGGATCGAATTCAGAGTTTGGGGAAGAAGGGCTTCACGTCTCAATTAGCCTTCCTCCTTCCACCACGATCGAAGGATCAATTCAGAGTGCGGTGAGGGATTCATTTCGACTTCGTTATTTTCGTCCTCCTTCCTTTGGAACAGACCAATCCGGTAAGTCCCCTCTTCTGCGTCTCGCCCCATCCATTTCTCTCTCATTTCATGGGTCTACTTTGAGAGGTCGGCCTCGATGCCCCTCCTTTTCTTCTATGTTCCATTTTACCAAGATTTGTGGCGAGGTTCTCGAGAGATCGCGATACCAGTAAATTCGTTATGTGCCTCACCTAGTAAAAGGGTACTGAAAAAGGACCACTTTCGAATCTTTGTTTCATGGAGACGAGTGGAATGCATACAACTGCAAAAATACCATTACCCTCTGTTGCCCTTGTGTCTTCTAGAGGCCACGAGTCACCACTTGGGTAAGAACAACTTATTTTTCCTCTTTCCCCCTTGCTGTAGTTGATTTCCTGATTCTATGTTGCTTCCTTCTCTGTTTGGCAGAAAACTTCTGATGAGATGCACCGTTTTGTTGTCGGATGCACTTTCGTGTTCTTTCCAGCAGCCATCTATTTCATTTTAGTCTATTGTGTTCATCGTGGTAGGAAGGATGCTTCACTCGGCTTCTTGCTATGATTTTGCTTAACCATGCTCTCATTGTGATTGATCATGGTTATTTTCAGGTGAGCAGATTCTTTGTCAATTTTGTGTGGCATCAGCATATTCTGCAAAAGAAATGAAATCATTATTTTTTTTTTGTTGGTTTACTTGCTTTCAAGTACAATTGTATTTGCACGGGTCCACGAACAGGTTATTTTAATTCTTTTCCTGATTTATTCATGTATTTATTATTGCTGAAATTTGTCCATTAGACTGGGGCCTTTTGCAGCCAATTATATAATAAATTCATAAAGCAAATTGAAGATTTCTCTTATTCTGTCAGAAGAGTGCCTATTTTGCTCCAGCCTTCTTTGCTCATCTTCTTGGTAAGTGTTTGAAGCGGAAGTATCCCCTTCTTGAGGTCTTGAAACTGGGAATCGCTGTAGTGGTGACATTTGCTGTTATGTGGTGGCCATATTTGTATTCAGTAGATGCAGTAATGGAGGTATATTTCTCTGAACTTAGCAATGGTTGAAAGTCTTGCCTGTGTTGGTGTCCATTGTGCTTCATATCATGTACTTGTCTTTTAAGCCTCCAGAGAAATATCCTTTTCTCTTTGAGGCCCTCATGATGATCCTTTGTTTTTCTCAGTTTGTTATTATTGCCGGTTATGCCAATGTGAAGCAATGGATGTTGTTAGGCAGCTCTGCAGGAACAGAAAAGGAAAAAAAAATCCTTTGAACTGTTAAGAGATATTTTTGTTAATGGTTTTTGTATCCCGTAATCCTTATTGCAGAATTTGTTATCAGAGCGTTGAACTTCTGAGAAAAATGCAACTATCACTCATAAAACATGATTAACACTTGAATGTTGTCTACAGCCATATGGGTGATGCAAATTTCAGAGAATTAAGTGCCAGGTGCTCTGCTCATTCTAAGCCAAAAATGAAAGTGATTCCTGTTTATCAGCGATATGACTTCAGATAAGCAAATCCAAACTTGCTTTTGGTTACTAAAATTCTTCAATCTGATGTAAGAAACATAGATGTTGTTAACCTGACTGATTTAACCAACTTTATATTTTTTACCGTGGAATAGTAGTTAAAGCTACCTTTAAATGATGGTGTTACTACTTTCTCCGCTTCAGTTTTAAGCTGCAGTTGTTTGATACTTGAAGGATTTCAAAATGACTCTATGGCCTAATGGCTAAGGCACCGATTTTATCGGAGATTCTGGGTTCGAGTCCGGTAGAGTCAATCAAAACTAAACTCAATTCTTTGTTAAAAGTCTTTGTTAAATTTTTTTTTTTGAAAATGAAAGTGCTTTGTTGTTTTTTTTTTTTTTGAAAATGAAAGTGCTGTTAAAATTGAACCCTCATTATAGCTTTAAATTCAGAGAAGACAGTAGCTATGAGTTTACAGCAACTTTTGGAGATCTAACATGCTTTTCACTACCCTCTTGGCCAAAATAAGAAAACATATGATGCGGTGTTAGAACTTGGTTGAATTTACTGATTGAGAGAACTAAACAATGATATCATCCATTTAGATAGTAATAATTAGCTGATTGGTGAATGGGGGATCTTCAATTGAGATTTTAAAGCTGATTCCAGAAAAGAAGATTATATGTCTAAATAGCGATGCTTTAATAAATAGCCAACAACATACCAAAAATCACGTGTTATAAATGTTTACCGTAGGTACACAAAATATTTACCCACAACATTCTCTATGCTATTTAGGACAAAAAAGAAGTTTATCTACAACAACTACATTGTCTACACAGAGATATCAACTGTAGTCAACAACTTTCTTCAAGAGCTATCAAGCACTTGTTCTACTACAAAAAAAATATAACTTTACCTGCAAAGGAATTTAAATGGGTTAGTTACTTATTTTTGTATACAACAAATTGAAAATTTAAAACAAATATAAACCAATCAACTCACAAGAAAAATTTTTTATTCAGAAAGGCCTTGACTGCAATGATCCATTAGCGAAACTTGTGAATCAGGTTGAGTGCTTCTATCCGATAGGCTTATTAAACCCCTACATATGAATAATGCAGTTAGAACTTTTTAAAGAATATTAAATAAATTTAACATTAAACACATCTTACATGTCTCTCAATTTAGGGCAATTCCGTTTGTCATGTTCACCCCGTGCACCGCATCCATGACACAATCTGAGCTTTTTTTTGCAGTTTGCTCCATAGCCTTTTCTTTTCCACTCTTTAGTCTTTTCCCACTACCTTTTGTTTTAGCAATATCAGGTGGGTGGACATGGATTTCTTGAGGCATCCTCATTTTTGTTCCACAGTCAGGTTCAAATTGGCCAATTTCATCACAAATAACATCGATCTTTTTCTCCAAAAATGAAAGTGCCTCTTCAGATTTGAAAGCTACATCAAGAACTTTATGAATTTTGCTAGCAAGATCATTTCTTCTAATACGTACAACTTCGTCAAGATTTGGACGAAGTTCTATCGTGTTTTCATCAAAAACAATCTCCCTAGTTATAGTTCTAGTCCACCTCTTTAGGATCAAACTTTCGGGCAAAAGACAAACTTTTTCATTTCTGAGCACTAAGAGGATATGCCTACAAGGAACCCCCTCTGATTCAAACATCATACAAGTACAATTTGCCATCTTCTTATCAAAATCATAGTTGACCTCTCGAGTTACATCATTTATAGAATCAGGTTGTACACATCTATAAACCTCATGTATCCGAAAGGGTCTTTCTTCCCTAAGAGGCAAAGCACCATACTTAACACTTTCAACTACCTCAGCTTGAAACTTGTAAAATATAAATTTTGTATATATGTCAACCATTTGCTTCTCCACATCAAAATCTATCTTCAGTAAGGGCTTTGAGTAATTCATTTCATGATCAGCTTCTGTTTCACGTTGTCTTAGACGTTTAAGTGCTCTTTCAAAACGTAAAACAAAATCAGATAATGTAGTCTTCCGATTCACATACTTATCCAAGAAAGAGTTCATACCTTCGCTTCTCTGTGTGGTCCGCATATTTGCCATGAAAATATGCTTTGAATATATCGGTATCCACTTCTCACGAATCACAAACATATCCCCCAACCATTCATGGTCTTGAAGATTATTATGAGAGAGTATACATTTCCAATTCACCTCAAAATTGATTGGAGATGGAGAATTATATATGCAATTAAGCAATTGATCCATGATTTGTCTACCTCCACGTGCACCTAGTTTCTCTGGTAACTTGTTCAATATATGCCACATGCAAAATCTATGAAATGTTTGTGGGAGTGCCATAGCTATAGCTTTTTTTCAATTTGCGAGATCTTGATCTGTAATTATGACCTTAGGCGGACTCCTTGACATTGCTTCTAACCACTTTTCAAACAACCACACAAATGACTCCGCTTTTTCATCTCTTAAAAAACCCGCACCAAAATTTATAGTTTGTCCATGATGATTAACTCCAGAAAATGGTGCAAATATAAGACAATATTGATTGGTATTGTAAGTAGGATCAAAACCACTACATCACCAAAATGGTGATATGCTTTCCTTGCCCACCCATCTACCCAAAAAACAACGAAGTCAGCTTGTGATTATCATCTACCTCGATCGATAGAAAAATGAAGGATTAATTTCTTGTGATTCTTTGAAATGCTCAATCAACAACTGCATCATAATCCTTCTTTTCCATTCTGATGTCTCTCTCAACATTTCTTATATCTCTTGATGTGCATCCGATGTTTTGATACCCTCTGATTGAATCTCCAAAAAGACATTATTTGTGAAGTGGAAATGTCAGCCTCGTGGAATATGCTAATCAAACTTTTTTGTGCACTTGTGACTTCTCGTGAGATGGTAGAAATGGTACTTTTACGAGGTGTTGCAAGGATGTGATTTGTGTTCCTCAATAAACTTGACAACAACCCATTTTTCATCTTTATTTTTAGATACTCTAAGTGCAGCTTCACAATTTTCTCGACTACTCCTCGCCTTCTCTTTTTTTAACAGGATCCAAAATACCTTTTCCATTATTAGGTTTTCCTTCTTTAGAACAAACAAACAACTTGGAGTATAGCTCTTTTGTTAGGCTCTTTTTGCATTCCGATCCCTTACATTACACTAAAACCGGCCTCCTTGGCATATGCATTGTAAAATACCTCGACATCCTTCATCGACTCAAAACTCATGCCAATTTTAGGAACTCCATCTTGGACACCCCTTGGAACATAAGTTGATGTAGAACTCCCTCCGTCGACCAAGGGAGTTTTAGGAAGATCCATCAATAAACACCTTGTCATGAGCAAATAAAATAAATCAATAACAATTAAACACGTCTACATATTCAACAATCATATTGAGACTAAATCCAAACCATACAATGTGTTAAAAATGGGTCAAAATTTCAATTATCACTTTCGGTCACTCATTTGATCATTGTAATCGTGGATAATTGAACCCTATTGCCAACTAAGCCCTCTTTTGAATCGAACCCAGAATCTCCACCAATAGTGGTGCCTTACCATTAGGCCCGAGTTTTTCACAATTTTAAAAATTTAAAACATAATAATAAATTAAAATTAGCAGCATAGTAGATATAGACCACACGTGCACTGATCCACGATAAATAAATCTTTGTCAAGCTTTCCAATAATGAAACCAAGATTAAATTGCCCAATAACCTGTAAATTAAACACAACAGTAGATATGTCAAGAAAATTAGTCTAGAAGGACATAAATAAAATTTAGCATTTAAATCTACTTTTACAGTGTACCCAATTACATAAACTAACTCAACATTCATTCCTCTTTTTCTTCTTAAGTGCACCTTTTCATGATAGAATCAGGAGGCAAGGCAAAGCACAACAGGAACAAAAAAAAGAGAATAGAAACAATACCAAATGTCTTGAACGGAGAACTGGGAGAGGAGAGAATCGAATGCCTCAGAATACCAAAATCAGAACTTAGAGACGGTAGATCCCAATTTTTTAGGTGAAGTCAATTCTTAGGGAGTTTAGCAAACGGTGAAGCTCAAATGGGAAAAAACAAGGGGAATTCCCCCATCGATAGGGCAAAAAGGAAATAAAATTTCTTGACCAATCTCAAGCTTCTACGGACGTCGAGTGCTGAGGGAAGAAATGTTGAGGAAAGAAAGAGAAAAAAAGGGCATCACAAACATGAAAGAAAGAAGAACAACATGAAAGCGGAAGCATCGTTCGGGAGTGCAGAAGGAAGAAGGATTTCTACGGCATACCTTTTGTTATTGGTTGGAAGGAAGGAAGGCAAATTGGAGACGTAAACCCCTCTTCCCCAAATTCTGAATGCGATCCTTCGATCCGGGGTGGAGGGAGTCGGGAGGGTAAGGAAGAGGAGTCGAGAGGGTAGGGAAGAGGAGCCGGGAGGGGAGGGAAGAGGAGTCGGGAGGTTAGGGAAGAGGAGTCGAGACCCGGGCGGAGAGCTTCCCGGTTTGTGATGGGAGAGAACCAGGGAGAGAACCAGGGAGAGAACCAGGGCAGCAGCGTTTAACTTTGGTGGCAATTTCGTAAATATAATGAAATTACATTAGGTTATATTAGAACCATCAGATCAAAAGGGCCTTTGATCGGACGACTCAAGGGCATTGAGCGCACTTAAGCGCATATATCCCTTGAGCGCACTCGATCATTGCCCTACCTTTCATTTAGTAAATAGATAATCGGGTAAAATTGACACACGTGCCCCTCATTTGGCAGTGACATACCGATACACACATGACACAACTTTGTTCACAGCGGATATGGAGCCGATAGTCGGATCTATTGCGAATGTTATGTTCACCCATTAGCAATGCTAACAAGCGTCGCTAAATCCTATAAGCTACTCTTGCCTATTTTTCCTTGTAAAAAATTGCATCTCGAATAACAAAAGAGGAAAGTTTTAATTTTTAATTTTTATGTTGGCCAATGCTTGATCGAGGAAGGTGCCACCGCCAGTAGTTAAGCTTAAGCCCGCTTCTTCGTCCCTCTGTCTCGGAGTAGATCTCCCAAGTCTCTTTTCCACCCATCCAAGGTCCCTTCCGATCTCTCTGCCTCAAACTCTTCCTTCTCTTTCTCCCTCTTTTTCTCTGCTTCTTTCCATAATTACTGTAAAACAAACAGCTTTTCTCTCATCTTCCCCTTCCCTTCTCTCTCTCTCTCTCTCTCTCTCTCTCTCTCTCTCTCTCTCTCTCTCTCTCTCCTCTCTCTCTCTCTCCCTCTCTCTCTCTCTCTCTCTCTCTCTCTCTCTCATGTCCTTCTCTTTTTCTCAATTTTGTTCTCGTCCATTTTCTTGATTCTGGGTGTCGGGAGAAAATGGCTTTCAGGAACGCGCGGACGGGGAAGAGATCTTCGTCCTCGTCCTTCTCGGCGGCGACGACTGTTATCTTCATCGCATTCTGCGCTCTGGGTGCGTACATGCTCACTTCCTCGTCTTTGGTTCCTACTCGGAGCGCGGAGGGGGGTTCCTTCGTCACCTCCACTTCCTCTCGTATCTCCAGGTTTATTTCCTACGATCCTCCGCCGTCGGGTGAATCTTCGGACGATGCCGGGGGATCGGAGGTTCAGCAGGCTAGTGGGGGGAGCCGGGACGAGGAAAGCGGCTCTGTGAAGTCGGTCATACGGGAAGTCGTGGAGGATGTGGCGAAGGAGGGCGAAGAACAGAAAAGTGAGGACACGAAAGAATATGTGGCAAAAGAGGAGCAGACGGAGGAGACTAAGGTGGAGGAACAGATTCAGGATGTTTCGAGCGATGGGAGTCCCGGGATACGAGCTGAGAATCAGCAGGAGCAAGAAGAGTCGGAGAATCTGATTAAAACGGAGGACAGTGGTGAGGATCAGCGGGAGAAACAGACGCAGGAGTATAACACCGACCAGAGCAAGGAGGAAAACAAAATTGAGAATGGAGGCGAAGAGAGTAAGGACGAGACCCAGATGCAGGATGAAAACGGGGAGAGTAAGGAGGAAAATCAAGTCCAGGAAGAAAGCGGGGAGAGCAAAGATGAAAATCAAGTCCAGGAAGAAAGCGGGGAGGGTAAGTCAGAAACCCAGTTACAGGATGAAAGGGGCGTGGATAAAGGAGAAATTGAACTGCAGAATGATAGTAGAGGGAGTTCGGAAGAAAATGAGAATGGAACTGCGGATGGCAAGGAAGTACCTTTGTCGCAGAATGAGAGTGGGGATACCCAGGAAGAGTCTCAAGTGCAGAATGAATCTGAAAAGAACGAGAAACAGGATCAACCCGGACAAGAAATTGAGGATGAAAAGTTACAATCCGTTCAGCTGACAGACGAAAGGAGCGACGGGAACAAAAAGAAAATCGGAACTACAAAGGTAAACCCAAGTGATAAGAATCCTGGAATTCGATCCAATGACAGCGGTGATGCTCAGGAATCCGAGCTAGCTAACGACCCAAATACGAATGAATCATTCTCTGAGACAGATCAGTCGGAGACAATGAAGCATGACGGTTCCTGGGATACACAGACAAATCAATCTGAAAATGAGAATGAAAAGCAGAATGGGCAAGAAATGAAGTCAGGATCTGGACATTCAGATGATGGAAGTGGTAGTGGCTCTGACGATTACACCTGGCAGCTGTGTAACGTTACAGCAGGTCCAGACTACATCCCTTGCCTCGACAATGAGGAGGTTATCATGAAACTTTCAAGCAGGAGGCACTTCGAGCACCGGGAGAGGCATTGTCCTGAAGAGAGTCCCACATGCCTCGTTCCACTGCCTCAGGGCTATAAGCATCCAATTGAATGGCCCAAAAGCAGAGACAAGGTGAAGTAATCGAACTTCTAATGGAATTTGCTGCTAGAGTTTTTTGTTTTCTTGTTTAATGTGGGTGTTTTTGTAGATTTGGTATCACAATGTCCCTCATACTAAGCTTGCAGACGTGAAAGGGCATCAGAATTGGGTTAAAAGGACTGGGGAGTATCTCACATTTCCAGGTGGAGGGACCCAATTCATACATGGAGCCAACCTTTACATTGATTTCATTCGGCAGGTTAAGAAATTTCTTCTCTACTTGACCCTTTATACGTATCCTTCTGTAGCTTTTGTATCATAATCAAATGGTGGCAACCTTTAGGTTACTTAGAAAATCTCTTGCTTGTGCTGCTTGACTTTATAACATTCTAGATACATTTGGATTTCTAGATCTTTTCATTTTTTGGTTTCTAACTAGTACTGAAATTCAATTTCTTGGAAGTTGCCAAAGATTTCCAACCATTTGTATCTATATTCTATAACTTGTTGCACAGAAGAAACTACTGAATTGAAAGTTATGTGTGGTGGTATGTGGTGGACTATGCCATTTTGTCTAATAAATACAAATCAGTCATGTTGTTTATATTTTTTATCTCTAATATTAACTTGGATATATTGATGGATAGGCATGGCAATGGACATGTTATATAACTATTTTACCCTTGTCTCAGTGGCCATTCTTGTGACTTGGGTCATAGAAGGGAGTCTTCCAGCAAGACATAGGAAAAATAATTCCTATGAGAATTGCACTTGATCCTACCAGATGGTTACATTTTCAATTTCCTTAAATTAACAAATTTTCAATGCTTTTGTGATATAGTATGCTAGCATTAAGGCCCTAACCCCTAGCCCTTCGAAGCTAGTGCATTGAGGAATCATGTTTAAACAGAATTTGAAGTCTCCAACATTAAAGTCTCTGAAAGTGTAACCCCAGAAACAATTTCCTCTAGTTAATGGTTGACACATAAATTTGCAGTTAATTTCTTTTGTACGAAACTTTGAGATGTTAGAGGCATGTATTGGTTTAAAATTTAAATAGAAATCAATACATTAAATTAGTAATGTATTGATGCAGAATCATAAAAATCTTAAGTATTTCATTAGTAAGAAATTGAGAATGTAGGACATAAATATATATTTAAGGAGAAATATATGTTACATTATTATATTAGTATAGATAAGTAAAACATTAAACCAATCAAAATCTATGGTAATTCCCTGACTTCGTTGTATTTTTTGTCTTTGTTTTTTAATATGTGATCTGGTTTTGTGCCACTTAAACTATTATTCGTGAATCTTCTAAGTTTATATGGGTCAGAGAATGAGGTAAAATCTTAGCTTTTTGCGTGCAGGCTGTTCCTAACATTGCATGGGGAAAGCAAACTCGAGTAATACTGGATGTTGGTTGTGGTGTTGCCAGCTTTGGGGGCTATCTCTTCAATAAAGATGTTCTTACAATGTCATTTGCTCCCAAAGATGAGCACGAGGCTCAAGTACAGTTTGCTCTTGAACGTGGAATTCCTGGTATTTCTGCTGTCATGGGTTCTCAGCGACTTCCTTTTCCTAGCCGTGTCTTTGATATTGTCCACTGTGCACGATGCAGAGTTCCTTGGCATGCTGAAGGTTTGCATTCTCCTTAAGTTATTGCCTCTTGAGATTTTCCTTTTCAGTTCTAATAGTAGAGGTGCTTTTAGCACTAGAAGCATGTATTCAAACTTCAAACCCCAGAACAATGATATATACTTTTAAAGTGGGTTATAGTTTCTTTTTATAACATCCAAATGTGCTATTGCTATCCAAGGATGTAAATGCACTCATAACAAGTTATGCTGTCATTTGGTTTTAGCACATTTGGCATGTGAACAAATAGGTCAGTTCTGAATGCAGAGCAGTAGAGGATCTCCTCAAAAATTGTTTGGATGTTTTCTGCAGGTGGTTTGCTTCTTTTAGAGCTTAATCGTGTTCTTCGACCTGGTGGGTATTTTGTATGGTCGGCCACACCTGTCTATCAAAAGTTGAAAGAAGATGTTGAAATTTGGAACGGTGAGTGTATGGTATTTTTAACAGTACTTAGTGGTCACTTCCGAACTTTGCTGACAAGTTTGGATTTTTTTTTTCATTTCAGCAATGAAATCCCTCACAGCTGCCATGTGTTGGGATCTTGTCACAATCAAAAAGCATAAAGTGAATGGTGTTGCTGCTGCCATATACCGTAAGCCAACAACAAATGATTGCTATCTGAGTAGAAAACAAAATGAACCGCCTATGTGTGCAGAAGATGATGACCCAAATGCTGCTTGGTAGGAGTTTAATTTCATTTAGTTGTTTATAATTTATTATTTATTATTACTATATATTTAAAGTTTAGTGAGCTCAACTTTATTCGAGAAATAAGGTCAGACATGGATCTTCATCCAGAGTACACCTGTTTATTATCCTAGCATCTACAAGAGTAGCCATGGTGCTTCTAGCATCTACTAGAGTAGCCTGTTGTCACTCCATCTGTCTTCACGAAAACCTGATAGATTTCATTTTGTTAAAGGGTTTGTGTCGTCGCTTGGGTCCACCCTGGCTTAGCAAACTAATTACTACGGTTAGTTTAGAATGAATTCATCAAGATGGATGATGTGTCAGGTTCATAAAACTAAACTTTCTTTTCACTTAGTAAATATACTATGATATACTGAGCAGTTGCTTCATCCCATTCAAATTATGTTTTTGGCATTCTTTAAGTTGTTAAGCTTACCTTGCACTCTCTTTCCAGGTATGTTCCCTTGCAGTCCTGCATACATGAAGCACCTGTTGATGCTTCTGAACGTGGCTCTCAATGGCCTGAGCAGTGGCCTCGAAGATTACGTGTTCCTCCATATTGGTTAAACAATTCTCAGACAGGAATTTATGGAAAACCTGCTCCTGCTGATTTTAATGCTGATTATGAGCACTGGAAGCGGGTAGTGAGCAAATCATATCTCAGTGGGCTTGGGATTAGTTGGTCCAATGTGAGAAATGTTATGGACATGAGAGCTGTATATGGAGGGTAAGAGACTCTTTTTTGTTCCCTATACTTGGTTTAGTAAGTTTACATATTACTTGCATTGTTGTATCCTAAGAATGGTACTGCATTAACAAAACAAACGGAATGAGAGAAAAAACTTAGAAGAGAAAAGAAGAAGAGAAAAGAACCCCCTAACCTGAAATTGTTACTTTTCCAATTAAAGTGTGTTACTTGTTGAGGTAGAGTTGGAGTCTGCATTTTCAATATTCAAATCCTTTTCTCTGTTAGCTTTTTCTTTAGAAAATATTGATCATCAATGAATTACTACACTGTTTATGTAAGACTCATTATCCCTTGGAGTGACAGAGTAATCAAGAGTCAATAAATCTTTTGGCTTCTTAAACTGGGCACACTAAAGCAGAACTTGGATTGCTGTTCCATCAACCAGCAATAGAGCTAATCACATGTGGGTCCTATTTTTGCATGGGTGGCATGAATAGCCTCTCTCATACTACTGATGAGATTCGTGAGAAGAATCTCACCAACAGATATGAATTTGGCTTAAGCATCTTATTAACCCATACCATTTTGTTCCAAATTTAGTTCTTTTATTTTCCTTCTTGAACTTTTTCTCACTCAATTTACCTCGCATTTGTATTAACTTGATCTGAATGAGTATAATCTCTAGAAGAATATCTTTAGTATTATCAGTTCTGCATCTGCATTACTTACAAACCCAACTACAGGTTTGCTGCGGCCTTGAATGATCTCAAAGTTTGGGTGATGAACGTGGTGAACATCGACTCCCAGGACACCCTCCCAATCATATTTGAACGGGGGCTTTTTGGCATTTATCATGATTGGTGTGAATCATTTAGCACTTACCCAAGAACCTATGATCTACTCCATGCTGATGAACTCTTCTCCAGACTAAAGAAAAGGTGGTTACCATCCTAGTTTTTCTTTTCTATTCTCATCTTTGGAGGCCTTTGAATGGGTGGGAACAACACGTGTTCACTCTTTTTCTTTTGAATGGAATTCTTCTTTTAATATTTTGTTATTTCTCTTTTTTTCGTTTTAACCTTTAATCTTCTCTGCTATTCAGGTGTAAACTTGTGGCTGTGATAGCTGAAGTTGATAGGATAGTGAGGCCCGGAGGTAAACTAATTGTGCGTGATGACTCTAGTACTATTAGTGAAGTCGACAGATTGTTGAAGTCTCTACATTGGGAGATCCGTCTGACATTTTTCTCCAGTGACAAGCAAGGCATTCTAAGTGCTGAGAAAACTGACTGGAGGCCATTGTAATGTTCAGGATCCTTCAAATGAAACATATCACGAGCCAGCCATTTTTTGTCTGATTCCTTTTGTTCACTAGTCATTTTTTAAATTCCATAATTTTTGTTTTTTTGCCATGAGTATGCTTGATATGCTTCTTATAGTTGGATAAATGTAAAGAGATTAGTGTAAGATGTGTTTGTAGAATGTGTTCAATGGTCTCGAAGTGTTATCTTACTGCCATGTCATAAACTCGTGGCAATAAAGAGATAATTTTGCAGCTTTTGGCCCCCCACTAATTGAGATTGTCTTAGCAGGTTTCATCAGTTTTGAAAATGAGTTCAAATTTAAAAATTATGCAACCTTGTCTTAGCAGGTCAACATGCCACTATCATATTTCTTTGATTTATGTTCTGGCACTGCAAGCAGGGGAAAGATGTAAAGTGTAAACTGCATTTTAGTTTGTTGTTTACAAAGTTGATCCTCTGTTCCCTGTTACTAATGGTTCATATATCTGCCTAGAACAAATTGCCCTTTGTGGCTTTTGGTTCTGAACGGACGCAACTTCCAAGTATGTTGAGGCAACCTTCGTTATTAAGGGTGTAAATGGGTAAGAATTGGAGTGGGTAAAAGGTATTTTGTTACCTGTTCTGATTACCTCCGAATTGTTCACCTGATTACCACCTGCGGGTAATCGGGTAAATATATGGGTAAATATTATTTTTATAAATTTAAACATTTAAACTTTAAATATAAATATTTTAAAATAAAAAAAACTTGTAATTTACAGAAAATAAATAGCACCAATGAAATTGTAAGAAAAAAAACTCTAATATAATGTCCACAATCATATTTCATTTTGCTGTTTACTCATTGATAAGGTGATATAAAAGATAATCTGGTAACAAGTGGAATAAGAAAAACTATATTATAAATTTTAGGAGCATAAAAATACAAAATAAAGACATCATTTACACATAATTACGGTTAAAAAAATGAATTATATAAGAAAACACTAATTAAAAAGATGATACATAATTAAGGATAAAAACAAATATATTTTACCCTGAAATACATGTATTCTTTGTAATAGTTCCATTTAGTAATTGACAAAAAGGGAAACAAGGTAAAATTGACAACACAGGGTATACGCTCATGAGATTAAAGATAATAACATTCGATGATAGAAAACACATTAAAAGAACGATTCATAATTAAAAACAATCAAACCATATTTTGGCTAAAAATAGAAATACGGTTTAGGATACATCCTTTTGCTAAAACCTCCTAAAAACCCTTGCTTTTTTACCACTTAGCAGACTTCAAACCCAAATTCAGATATACGACCTGAAACTCAATTGGCTGACAATTTGAAGATAATATTGATTCATTGCTAAACTTCAATAGGAACACATCAACATGGGTTTTAATGTCATCCCACTTTCTATACGATCGCCTTACTTCAAGACTTCCGAAATTTTAATGTTTTCTTCACCAACTTGAGTTTCTGAGAGGGATCCGGGATGATAAGAAGTATCCTGAAGATCTGGCCCATTCAGCACACCTACATGTCATCAGCTTTTGTCAAGAAGCTGTTGCAGCTTTCCATTTGCTAGAGCTTCCAAGGTATCTACAGAAAGGACAGAGCGAAGAGTGAAAGACTGTTACAGCTAACAGAAATATTCTACGAAACACCTAAGTAAGAAAAGAATCAAAGATGTGATAGGGAAGAAATGAATAGGTAGCAATGAAACACACCATCTGAACCACCAATATGCTTTCCATGCACAAAAACTTGAGGCACCGTGCGCCGACCAACTAGATCAAGGAGAACATCCTGCATCTCTGATCCATCATCTACAATCAGAGAACCAATCACTCCATGAATAACAGCAATTATAAAGAAACTAACTTATGTAGATTACCAAGCATGTAGCCAACAACTGGGCATAAAGAGACTGCAAAACATTAACAGAATGGGAGGACACTTACAGATTTCTAAATTACTTTATATAACTTTTAGTGGAAACACAAGATGGAGACAGGCCTTCATAATTGAATTTCACTACGTAATAAAGCCTTTAAATATCTATTCCGTAATTTCATACTGTAACCATTTATTACACAACCCAATGCAATTTCTGGACTGAATGATACAGAATCTCTATAGAACAGTATCTAAAGTAAAAGGATATCTCGATTGTGTTACTCCCTAGCCCTTAGGAAGAGTTTAACAGGTAGTACAATTTCTGAAAAAAAAAAGAAAACATAAGTGGTGAGAACACAGAGAAAAACTGAGTGGGAAGTAGGTTTTGCAATCAAAATTGTTCAGTTGGTGTCATCCCTTTTCAGAGTATATATCATTCCCCTTCTCCAATGGTCACACGAAAAGGTTATGCTTGAGCTGAGGTGGTTCCAGTCACGAATCAGCAAGTCTTCTGGAAGGCATTATCGACGTATGCTTTACGGGCTCATTAACTCTTCTTCCTAGTGCTGCTGAGATGCCATTAGTGTTCATAACAATAATCCCCTCTTGCAAAGGAACCTTGTCCGCAAGGTTCCAATCAGAGTCCCAGGCAGCTGCATCAGGTGGTAAACCATCCCAACTAATCAATGACTGCTCAATTGGGTGCCCACAGTGAACTTCCAATCGTCTATTGAGAACTGAGCAGATTGCAAGATGAAAGTGGATCTCATCCCAAGTTAAGAGCAGTTACCTGCTGATCAGGTGTCCCAATACACTTCCGAAGGAGTGAAACGAGGAATACAGGATGTACCTTGGCAGCCTCAGGAAGCTCCAACTAGTCAGCCACTTAGCCCATGTATTTGGTCAAACTTTAAGGGCCCAAAGAATTGTCTTCCCAGCTTATGATGGCATTGGAGTTTAACAGAATTTTGTCAAGATGGTTGCAGCTTAACATACACCCAGTCACCTACTTGGAGTTGAACCTCACGCTGTCATTTACCTGCCAAAGATTTCATGTGAACCTGTGAAATGGTCAAGTTCTTAAGCAACATCAAAACTTCATCCCTGTGGAGCATATATTCTCCACAAAGGCATTGTCTAAGCTCCCTTATATAGTGGATGATTGTTGAAGATTGTCTCCAATAGAGAACTTCAAAAGGTATCATTTTGGCTGCTGTTTGCAATGAATATTACACCAGCAATGTGCCCAAGGCAACATGTTCATCCAAGCCCTTGGCGAGTCAGCAACAAAGCACCATAAGCACTCCAAACACTTCTTGAGTGCTTTGGTTTGTCCATCCGTATGAGGATGGCAGGTGTTACTAGTAGCAAGCTCAGAAACCTCTTCACAAAAGTTGTGCATGAATTCAGGGTCTCTATCAGTAACAATCTCGCTCGGAACTCCATGTAAACGGATAATCTCCTTGACAAAGCATCAGCAATTATTTCACTTGTTACATTACCCAGCAGGACTAAAAATGGCCATATTTTGATAAGCTATCTACCACCACCATAATAACAGTCTTTCATTAGGACAGCCAAGTTTTTCCGGTAATTGTTGGCTAAAAACTCAATACTTTGGCAAAAGATTAATAGTTAGCTTACAACTCAATACTTTGGCAAAAATTTTCTTTTCTTTATCTCTTTTCCTCAAAAAAAGGTTAGTAATGCATTAAGAAGTGACAAGAAAGGTACTTGATGCAAGAAATTATAACTTATGAAAGGAACAAAGTACATGTTCGGCAACATCTGAAGCTCCATTAGTTTTTAATGAAAACAGATTTTTGCTTTCATGTGTCCCTCCATATTCTTTGCTACTTCCAGTCCAGCTTTATTTGTCATTATAAAGTTTAAGATATTAAACATCATAATCATCAAGAGGAGATGGATAGAGAATACCTCTAAGGTCAAGCTCAACGATATAAGGTTCCTCTGATAGTCTACTGAACACATTTTTCGCACGAATGGAATACCTACACAGAAAATGCAAACCATTATGCTGGCAGGAGGTCCTTCAGAATAAATAAGTGTTCATTAGGTTTTGTCTTGTTGATTGTTAGCCAGTTCTCTAGCACCCCACAGATATTTCTGTTAATTTCACCGGAATATGGATTTAAGAGTATAAAAGTAGCCATACTGATTATAGTTATTGAGAAAGAGATAAGCACCTGAACAAAGTGGAGACATGCGCCAAGAAAAAATCTTTCAAAGACATTCTCCCTATATATTTGGTGTATCCTTAACCTTTTAAGTCTTGTAATGTTCAAAAAACCCATCAGCGTTTTATTTCAATAAACCCCTCAATTGGGACAGGTGACACTAGGATGGAAAAGATAAGGAAAGTAGGATATCCCAGAGGACCCATTGAAAAGTAAGGTGTTCACTAAAGTAGGTGAGATCAGCCAAAATATACATTCTGAAGTTGTAGGAAACGCAAGACGTACCCCTTTTGAGACCTAGATTAACCAAAGAAAATACATTTTAGATCGAGGGGAAAACTTACCTCAAAAAGCACCCACCAATAAAAGTACAGAACATGTAAACCTATATGAACAAGTCCAATACGCAAACTATACCTAAAAAATTTAGGGATAAAGTAAACTAATATACTCTGTGTTCATATCTCAAAGCTTCTTCAGTAGTACGGGAGGTTTTCTTCAAGGAGATCCACTCTGTGTTAGGAAAAAAAATGTTAAAAGAATTGGGTAAAAAATGTTAATAAAAAAAATGTTTAAAGAATTGGGTTGAAAGGATAAGTAATATGCCTCCTATGTACCAAGTCATTTTGGGATGGAACAGGTACGATTTTTTACTTTGTACAAAAGTGGGTTACGTTTGTGCACTCAGGGCCAATTGTGCACACCAATTTATCTATCAGCTCTATCAGGTCAGACGCAGTTATGTATGGACTCCATCATGTATCACCCAATTTAGAACTAGTTAGTTTGTGGGCTCCCTAAGGGAAGACCAAATATTTGGTGATTTGCATGTGCAATCACCATGAAGTGAAACCTAATTTGTTTATAGGCTCCACAAGGAGACACCTAGTGCCAACATGGAGAGTTTGTCTACGTGTCATGGGCCTGTTAAATGTAAATTTTGAACGTGAGGGGGAATGAAAATGGTTAAAATAAATGGGTTAAAAAACTAAAAAGAGGCCTTCTAAGTGGCCACTCACTTTGGGATAGGAAAGGAATCGTTCGTTAACCCTTAGCAGTCTCTAAGAGACTTCATGGTCTTCTCAAGAATGACAATGCTGTAATAGAGGCAGAAGCTCCCTTGGGCACCCAACTTTAGATACATCCAGGATTATTTTGCCGAAGTTTCAAAGATTACACGGCCACTTTCGGAGCCATGTAACAAACACTGTCTGCTGCGATCGGGCACATCCACTACAAAGTATTACTTGCAGACAAAATCTTGAAATCCTTACACTCACTTTCAGGTTTTCAAAGCAAAAAATCCGAAAATTACGATAATTAATAAATTCCAGCGGAAAATACACATTAGGGCTTAAACAAATAATAATTCAGAAAAGGAAGTTTCAATAAAGCGCGCATATTGCGATAATTGATAAATTTCAGAATGAAAACAACCTACGGCTTAACAAAAGACAATTCAGAAACAGAAAGATCCAATTTAGAGAGAGAGACTCACGGGCAGTAAGATTTGGAGAAGATTGCTATTTTATTGGAGTATATCACATTTTCTACAAAGGCTGAGGTTGACTTGAAGGCTCCGGCTGTTTGAGAAGAACTAGCGACCACAATGAAGAAGAAGCATAGAAGAGCACATAGATGTCGATTCTTTCTGTCCATGCTTTCAAAATTTTGGTCCCTGAGCTCTTGTTGATGGAAAAAATGATTCCAATGAGACGACGAGCAAAATAGAGGAACAGAGGAAGTTAAGACCAAATATCGGTCCAAAATGGTTAAGCACTTAAGCCATTAAATAAATTTTAGTTTTTTACAAAATATATGTAAAATAATAGTAACAAGACGTGATATTTATAAGTTGCTATCATATTAATTTTTAAAAATATTTTTTATCATAATAAAATATGAAAAGTTAAAAAAAAAATCCAAAATGAAGAGAGACAAAAATAATTCCCAAAATGAACCCTTAATAATTATTTTTGTCTCTCTTTCATTTTAAGCATTTTTTATTTTTCAGATTTTATTTTGGTAAAAAACCCTAAAAATAATTAAGAATCTCTATATAAAATAAATATGTATACATACAATGATACAATCAAAACAATGTTATTTTTTTTGTTTGATGACCATGAGTATTGGTTGATTAAGAGTATTCTTCTTTAGCATAAATCACAAACTAAGTTCTTTTAGATTTAGTTTAAGAATGCAAAATAGGAATCTCATATATGCACCACTGTTTTAAAAACCAAACCGGACCTCCAATACTGCATCAACATGGACTACTTTGACGATTACTTGGAGCCTTGCCCGACAGTTAAGAGTGGATGATCTAAGCTATAAATCCACCATTGAGTTTGAGGTAAAGGTCTCTAATGTGGGGAAGGTGAGATGCTCCCATGCGGTGATGGTCTACTTCACATTTGAAGAACAACCCTGGAAAGAGCCTAGTTGGATTTCAGGAGCCCGGATCCACTGGCCAAAATGCAGCGTGGCCAAAGCGAATCACGGGGTGCCACCTTACAAAATTACCTGTGTGGGACTGACGTGCCGCCCCGTGATTCGTTTTGGCCACGCGCGGATCCCGGCTCGGATTTGAGAGGGTCTTTGTTGAGGTAGTTGGAAGAAACACTGCCAACTTCTCAATGAACACCTGCAAGAGCTTGAGCTTGAGCTATTTTTAATTTTTATTGTCTACAAATACTTTTAATTAATTCAGAAACCACAAAAGTACGCCTGTTAATATTTCCTTGTATTTATCTTGAAAGAAACCATGCATCCATTCATCTCCTTGTACATGGGTCTTAATTTGAAAAATATCAGTATGGCCATAAGGGTGCCTCGGTGATCAGTACTGCACTCGTTCCGAATTTATCACTTTCTATTTGGTGGATTTTTCATGTGTTGGGGTAGATGGGATTGCACTAGCTTTCTTTGTAATTGGGTCTTCACTATTATATCAAGGTCAAGGTCATGGTTGTTTTCCATCTCCCCAAACACAGACTAAAGAAAAAGAAGATAAATCTGACGCTCGGCTGCCTTTCCTAATTCATACATGCCAGGGATTATAAGGGCTATGTAGTTTTTATTCTTTTAACACACACTAGTTGGAATTTACAACTCAATAGATACATAAATAATGGTGAAAGAACTGTTGTTATATACAGGCCACATTCCCTATTTACATTCTTTATCTTATTTCCAGACTTTGATGGCACCGTCCCTGCTGCTAGATACAAGAAGCCTCTGGTTTAGCTTAACCGATGCCAATGATATTATACAATCCCGGTGGCAACCAGCAGAATCCGCCGTAGCAACTGAAAGGATATCTTTTGGAGTAAGTTTTCTTTCCGGTAGCCGCTGAGGGGTTTCCTGTTTTACAAAAACTCAACAAATAAGTCCTTATACAAAGAAACAGAAACCAGTGAAAGAGAAGGACCACTCGCTAAGATCAGATTGACCAGTATTTTGGAGGTGTGGCTTAAAAGTGCTCATGGGGTTGGTCGGTCTATCACAAGTGAACTTGGACCATGCTCTTCAAGGTCAAATGCAAATACAAGATCCATTAACTGAAACATTCACTCCCTGGAACTAGGCAAATGTGAATTTGAGAGTTGCAACAACTAAGATACAGATTTTGATAGGCTAAAAACAAATAAAGGAGAACTAACTAAACTAATGAAAAGACAAGAAAGAAGGCCAGAAATGCATGATGGTGTACTATCCTGTGCATGCACATGCACAAACTCATTTGGTAAGAATAATCACATGAGCCAGAAATTTTAGTTACGAAGGTCGATGTTGATAGCCTACATGCAAGATAAACGTATGACACCAGCATGCAGGCAGTCAAACCAATATCTTCTTTAGCAAATGACAGAGAAAGCTACTCTATGAAGTATTACCTGCACGACTTGTACACTGAAACAAGATTTTGCTGCATACATCTCATTATTTCCTGTGACACCTTTCAAAGAAGGTCCACAGACACAGTAGCTACGATCAGGACTACAAAACAATATGTAAAGAGTCAGTAAATAAGAAACCTCAAAGTACAATTGACCCAGCACAAGAACTAAGACATGATCATAAAAACCTGTTATGGTCCCAGCGTCTAATTTTCAAGTCTGTTCCACCGGTTATCAGGTCTCCCCCTGGCAAGGCAAGTAAGGACCGGATGCCTGGTAGACGAGGAGGCGGCTCATTCAATTCATTAATTCTGTATTTTGTATTAGCATTGTTTCTGAGGTCTTGTGGACTCAACTTCTTAGCAGGTCTTGCTAATGCCCAAGGGATGCTAGATGTTTCCATCTGACCACCATTATTTGCAAGTTTCAGCACCTACAACAAAAGCCAGCACACATAACAGAATAACTATGACATTAGTTGAGTAAGAAACCAAGGAGAACCAAAACTAACTAAACCATCTACAGTAAGTTGGCATTAAGAGAGGAGAGGGGAGGGGGGAGGGGGGCACGGGGGTGAAGGGTAAAAGGGGAAGGAGGAAGGGGAGGGGGAGGGGGAGGAGAAGGGGAAGGCAAAGGAACTATGCAGGGACTTTCCTAGCATGTAAATGAGTTCCATTTATGAGAGATTTATTCAGGAAACTGTTTAAGCAGTTTCAACCATTTTAAGAAATGTTTCAAAAGCAAATTCTATTTTAGATAATTGTCGAATTCTTTTCCAGCAAGTGTCTTCAATTTCATAAGGCACAATTTGGTTGCAACTAGGAGAAGTATTTTCCAGATTTGCAATTAAAGTCTAGGCCTAAGAGAAAATCAAAGTGTTGGCTTATTTTTGGCAGGAACTATGTAGTTTTAGAGTGTCTATTAACTATGTACAACCTTTTTTGGTTGCTGACGTTTTTAATCTTTTATCTTCGGTGAGAATAATTCTGCTTGTGTTTCTCCTCTTATTGCTAGTGCTAGCTAGCGTGATTTTCTTGTGTGTGTTAGTGCTGTGTTTATGAACTTTTTGTCAGGTATGTCCTCTCTTTATTTTTCCTAGACTGCATTCCATCCTCATTAATCATTTTTCTGGAATTTTACAATGAAATAAAGAATAACTAAGTGTTCTCTCAAGATCTTGCATATTGACAATGCATTTGAGTTTGTCAAAAGAACTTTTCCTTCATTTTGCTCACAGCATGGAATTGTACATCAAACTTCATACCCGTGTACTCTCTAGCAAACTAAAGAGGTCAAAACCTAACTAGTTGTCATTTATCAAATGGTGCACATACAACTATGCTTCACTAGAAGGTTCCATAGCTCGTTGGGAGCTGGGTCTCACAGCATGTTGGGGAGTTGAGTCTAACTGCATGTTAGGGAGATGGCTCTAACTTCATGTTAGGGAGATGGGTCTCACTGCATGTAAGGGAGATGGGCCTCACTGCATGTTAGGGAGATGGGTCTCACTGCATGTTATGGAGATGGGTCTCACTGCATGTTAGGGAGATGGGTCTCACTGCATGTTAGGGAGATGGGCCTCACTGCATGTTAGGGAGATGGGCCTCACTGCATGTTAGGGAGATGGGCCTCACTGCATGTTAGGGAGATGGGTCTCACTGCATGTTAGGGAGATGGGTCTCACTGCATGTTAGGGAGATGGGTCTCACTGCATGTTAGGGAGATGGGTCTCACTGCATGTTAGGGAGATGGGTCTCACTGCAGGTTAGGGAGATGGGTCTCACTGCATGTTAGGGAGATGGGTCTCACTGCAGGTTAGGGAGATGGGTCTCACTGCATGTTAGGGAGATGGGTTTCACTGCATGTTAGGGAGATGGGCCTCACTGCATGATATTTGATTAACCCTATGCCCTCTCCGGTCCTTACAGTGTTTTTTAATTCTTAATGAAATAATATGTGGAGATACTAGTTTTCTATATGAGAAATTTGTAGATCAGCTTGGCTAGATCTTCACCAAGCACATCTGGAAGCAAAAAAGGGTTGGGAGTCGCCTCCCTCCCCTTCTATAGCTTCTCATTTACTTTTTTTTTTTTAGAATAAAAAAAAAAAAAAAAAAAGTAAATGAGAAGCTATAGAAGGGGCAGATATATATTTTCAAGAATTTCTACATTCAGCCACTACCCAGGAATAGAAAAAAGTATTGAAGTTAATGAGAGGCAACAAATACCTGGTGGCAACTTCCACTCTCTGCATTCCACATGGCAACTTCATTACAACCTGCAGCCACATAAACCAATGGCCTTACAGAAGAAGTGGGATTCACTGAATGGGGAACGAAGAGGCACATTTTCTCCACTGGACATGCCTGATAGTACTGCCATGAATTAACTGGTACAAGGTATCTCAAATCCCACAGAGTGAGCACACCCCTTGAAGATCCTGAGACAAACCAATTTCCGCAAGGACCTGTTACAAGGGAAGACACATAACCTTCCTCTGGAGTAGCTTTCAAAGTCCATATGGTTCCACTGGTCCTTGTGTCCCAAAGATGGACTCCACATCCCTCAGTACTATACAGAATTGATTGACTCACAATCCCATCAAGAGAATGGTTCATTAGACAGAGGATAGCCCCTTCCCCTACGTCTTGCTTCTTTACATCTGCAATGCCAGAATATCTCTCTACCACACTACCCAACCCTCGTGATATATAGTCTACAGAAAACATATGAATTGTTCCATTATCTGCTCCTACAACAACTTGGGCTGACCCACGAAGCATCGTAGCACATAAAGCTCTTGACCCACCAAGTGGATAAGTTAGCCTGGACCTAAATGAGATATCCTTTTCCAGTTTCCTAGTGTCCCATATTTTCACAGTGGAATCATCAGATGCACTCACAAAAAAGCTATGGTCATTTGAAATGGCAATATCATTCACAGCTGAACGATGCTCCTGAAGATGCGCCACCAAAACACCTCGGGGCCTCCAACCAGTATCCTGCGCTGCTGACCCTCTAGACATCGAGGGCAACGCAACTTCAGCTGGATCCTCCATAGTAATTGATGTACTTCCTTTCATTGTTTCTGAAGGGCCCATTTCTTGAAACTTGCTCATGATGTAGGTGGTTTGATCATTCTCCTTGGCATCAGCTTCTTGAAGCACTTTGTAAACTTGCTTAGACGTATTTTGAATGCTTAAAAATGACCCTGAAACAAGCTTGGGAGATGTGGAACTAGCAAGGCCAAACAATTTGTTGCCAGGATCACTCCAAGGCATGCAAGAGGCACTACCTCCAACTGAATTCCACTGTGATGAAGACTCTGTACAAGCATTGCCCAGTCCTGCATTGCGCTTATCCATACTGAAGGAATATACTGGTATCCCTTCACCTGGTCCATCACAGATAAAACTATTTCCAGCATGAGGTGAAATAAATCCAGAAAATTGCAATTTATCTGAGCTAAGGGGATCCCGAATATCCATAGCACTTGAAGTCGAGTGGGTGAAACTCCCCTTTGCTCTCAACTTAGAACCATTTCCAGCAGCTGGTTTGTGATTGGAATCTTCAACCCCTCCTTGATGATTTAGATCAACAGTCTCCCATTGCTTTGAGTAAGCAGATGTATTGTACCATATCTTTCTCTGTCGTTCCAACATATCTGAGCCTCGGGCAGTTTCTAGAACTTGATAAAACACTTGCCTAGAGACTGGAGGCTTCAGACAAGATATCAGATCCTTTTTTGAAGACAGTGATGTAGGCTCTCTTCGAAGGAAAGATCGAAGAACTGGAGACAAGTAAACAAAAGAATCAACAGGTCCTAAGTTCTCACTACTGCTAGCAATAAAACTAACAGCAGACCTTCTTACCCACTGACTTGGATGGCAGAGTAATGGAAAAGTCCGTTCGATCATTTCAAGTAAAATTCTTTTGCTTAGAAATGCATTTTTGCATAATAAGGTAAGGCATTTCAATGCATTAACAATTACAGCTTCCACTGTATCACTTAGAGCCTGCTCAATGTAGGGTAAAAGATACTCTTCTACACTTCTCTGACCCACAAAAAAACAGACCAACACTATCTGACCATAGAAAGCAGCCCGTAACTGTTCATCTCTATCATTTAGAAATGCGGGGAGTATGGGTAATAAAAAGTCATTACAATGCCTAGGACCAAAGAAACAACAAAGGCTACCAATGTCTTGAAGAAGGGCTCTCCTGATATTTAGAGTCTGCTTCGGACCCATAACTAGTTCCTGAACAACATCTGCTATGGAACGTCTTAAATTCATAAGTTGTGAATGCTTTGATGATTTTTTGGGAGAACTTGATTTCTCAAGGACACCAGCCTCACTCAAGCTCTGTGAGTGAGTCAAAAAGCGATATGCTGTCAGGGCAATCTTATAAATATTACTCGCATAACAGATCCGGACACTTTCTTCAGGATCGTCAGGAAGAGTTGATAGCATAGGGAGAATATATTCAGGGAATATCTTGGCATCACTAGGAGGGAAATCATGGACCAAAGACAAAACATCACAAATGGTCTCCAATGCAGCACAGCGGACAATGGCAGTTGGGTCAGAAAGCATTGCAATTACAAAAGGAATCATACGCTGCAATCGATCTTCATCATCAATGTACAATGATGCAGACTTGAGTAAAAGTATAGCCCCTCTTCTCAGTTGTGGCAGCTTCACACTTCGCAAGCATGAACATACAAGGGATGCAATTAATACCATTCCCTCACACTTCAGCTTGCTTTGAGATCCATGAAACAAATCCAAATTGTAAGTATCTGACTGCAGGTTGTAGTCTGAGATCAGCATCTTCAAATCCTTCTTAATGAATCTTCTAAAAGATGAATATTGTTTTTGCTTGAATTCCATGGTTAAACTTTGGGCTGACCCAGTGGCATGTTTCCTCTGAACTTCTGAAGTTTTACCTAAAAAGTTACCTTCTCTTTCAGGCTTGTCCCTGGAGTAACAAGGCTTGCCTCGTTCAACTGAAATAAGGAGAGAACTTATATCACTGACAAGGTTGGAATTTTCTGACTTGACTCCGCTACTCGCGGAATCCACCTGAGGTTTCAAGTTTTGTTGCCCAGTTTCTGTATTTTTCAAGGATTCACCATTTCCAGAGAGGGTCTTAGGAACTATCTCCACATTTGACTGTGTCATCATTTGCTTAAGTATCTCATGGAAAGCACTCTGTGTCACAGCAACCTGCCAATTAGTATACGGATCACATTACTTCATCACCAGCATTTGCTTAGAATTTTAAAAACTAAAGACCAAACCAAATTACGTAGACCATTCTTTCTGTTACTATTGCCTTTGTAGTAGTTCAGATAATAGAGACATCAGCAGGAAAGTGGACAGTATAAAGAATAACCAATAGGTCCTACTCTCCATTTGTTTAAGATGCTTAACATAGTAATCTGGAAAATAGAAGCAGACTCCCTGTCAATAGAGGCCGCAGCCTTGCACAACAAAGCACAGATGAATTACACATTTATATTCAAATCATTGATTTTATTGAATAGCTCCACCACACATACTTGCAAATTCTTCTTACCCTTGTATCAGAATCAAGTGGACTCAAGCAGGAAAAAAACTTGTGCAGAAAGGGAGAAAAGTAGCCGGGGAACACCAATGATGCATAGTCTTGTAGATAACTTTCAGCAGAAAGTCTTGACCCAGGGTCCAGCTGAATCATGTGAAGTATCATCTTGCGGATTCCAGAGTCTGGTATCTAATTTAAAAACACACAGGCCGTCCTCAAAATTTTGTATAAGCAAAAAGAAGCATGCATTTATAGGATGCAAAAAAACTAAATTAATATAACCTTTTCAAGATATTGACTTGGATCATATTGTCCTCTACGGTAGGCAAGAAGCTGAGATAATTCAAACAATGGCTGACCCTCAAGAAAAAGCTCTGCAAGGACACACCTGAAAATGCAGTGAAAAGACATCTAAGCAGATGTGAGGGACTCTTTCAAAATACAAATTGGAAAGGTTGAAATGGGAGTTGGAGAGATAACTGAGTAGAAGGCTACTGCCCAAAATTGAACACAATATGCCCTCTTTGTTTGGGAGAAAAGTCAACCCCATAATCTCTTTCATTTCAATTAAGTAAAATTACATGTATCCATAGAAATATCCACCTATTTTATTTCAATTAAGTAAAAATTACATGATTTCGTAGAAATATCCTTCCTCACATACACCTACATATCTTACTCAATACACATCAGAATTCATTTTTAAAAAAATACGCATCAGAATTGAACCAAATTTGCAAAAACATGTATGTAACATTCCTCACCATATCAACTCCTAGTTGCATCATTCAAGCCCACATATATACCCGAAAGAGACCGAATATGGATAGGGACACTTCAAACAAGTCACTTACTAGCTTTGGACCTTGTAAAGGTTCCATGCCATTCAGCACAAAAGATTGTTGCCTAGTGAGGAAGTAGAAGTTGATATGGCAGCCGATTTGGAATCAGCCTCGAAAAGTGATCGCCATCTTATCCACATTAACCCCCTAGAACCTTGCCATCAAGGTTCAAGAAAACCAGGATAACTCAACCTAAAACTAGCTTCCATCTCCCAAGGAATGTTGTTGTTGGCTATTCAAGCCATTGATGCAAATTCTGCATCAATTGATAAAAGCTTCATTCCACATTTTTTGAATGGCACTTATGTAATTTAGAGTGCTTTAACTAAAGAAGGATATGGTTGATTTGAACCCCATAAAGCTTCCTAGTTAAAGAAATACAGGGAAGAGACTTATTTTTTTTTTTTTTTTTGAGAATGTATATTATCAAATTCGGGAAAGAGACCGATTTTTTTTTTTTTTTTTTTTTTTTTTTGAGAATTGATATTATCAAATTTGGGTGATATGCAGCTCCAAGAAATTCCCATCTCTGCCAAGCTACATTAAAAAAATATATAGCGGTATGATTATCAAATTCCCAGGTCATAGAAGAATTACTATGGAAGCTTGGAAGTAGCCACCAGATGGATGGGTATCTCTAAACTTTGATGGGTCATTACAGTAATCCAGGACCAGCAGGCATGGGGAGAGGGGGGAAGGGAGGGTCAAACCCTGTTAACATACTCAGGTACAGTGGGATTTTGCACCTCCAATGAAGCGAAATCGATAGCACTCCTCACTGGTGTTTGATTATATCAGCAGCACCTAGAAGGACCCCTACAGATTCAGGGGGATTCCTCCCTAGCTATCAATTGGGGAAAAGGAACCATTTCCCCACCATGGAAGCTTAAGATAATATATGATGAGCTAATTGACATCACTGTGGATTGGTGCATAGCCTGGTATAAAATACTTTAGATCAGCAAACTCGGAGGCAGATAGACTTGCAAAAGGAGCTAGTAAAGAAGAATTGATTGTAAATCTTCCTTTCGTAATTCAATGAGGGCAACTGCTTGCCAGTTGTACTAGAAATATATACTATCTAGTGCTATTGTAACAGCAACATTCTATGAAGGATAAATAAAAAGCTTTCCACTAGTTCAAAAAAATTAAAATAAAATACCGACAGGAATATATAAAGTTATCATTGAAGACAAAGATACTAACCCAACTGAAAAGATGTCCATAGAAGGAACTAAAGGTGCATCTTGTGTGACTTGCATCTCACCTCCATGCTCATAAAACCTCTACAAAACAATACAAACTTGCATTTTCAGCAAAAAAGTTAATTAGACGATTTCATTCAAATTGAAAACTGAAAACATGTTTGCCAAGAGCACTGCTGACTGATCCATTGAAAACACTTTCACCAGGGAGTGTAATAATTGACAGAAACAACTATGAAGACAGCAAATCAATCCATATTTGCATGCTAAATATGTATTCACATTTTGATGGTCAGATACATGTCTTTTGATGTCACAGGCAAAAGATTTTCATCAATTCGTCTGCAGAAATTAATTACTTTTTACATCCTGATACTCACAGCTTTCAATCCTGCATGGTAAATTTGCATATATCTAAATAAATTAATTTCATATAAACATAGAAAAGCAGTCTCTTTTAGGAAAGTGAATTTGATACTTCCAATTAGATTCAAGAAGTACATGCATACAAGTTTTTTGGGGGGAAGACCTCATAACCAGTGATTGTAGGCCAATCCCCTCTTTAGAAACAGAGAAATGCAGTAAACAATATTTAACAAGAAAAGTTAAACAATCTAGGGAACATGGGGCAAGTTTTAGGCTTTTGCCATGACATGGGCAATTTTGCTTTTAGCATGGAGAGATTCTTGTTGCACTGCTGAGATAATTGGTAGTAAAGCCAGGACATTCCCAAATATGCAGAGCCAGTGGAAAAAGCAAGTTGTGCCAATTTTAACAGATAAAATAAAATCATTAATCTTCTTTACCAAAGAAAGATTTTGTGGCTGGATCAGATACTATTTGTTTAGGTCTTTAAATTAGAAAAAAAGAGCTTAATTTCAAAATTAATTAAAATTTTGAAGAAAGGGCGCCAAAGAGAATACAGAGAAGGCCATGGCTAGGGGGAGTGCCATATGAGCCCTCTCTGCTTGGAAGAACAGCCGACCTTAGTCTCCTCTGTTTCACTTATTTAGAAATTACCTAATAGACAGAAATGCCCTTCCTCGCATATGCCTTCATCTTCTTCAATGCATATTACAATTCTACAAAACTTCAAAACATAACAAGTCTACAACATTCCTCACCATACCTCCTAGTTGCCCTAACCAAATATGGAATGAGCAAACCACCGAAGTTACATATTTTTCGACTCTCCCTCTAGACCTGGAGCACATAAATCTTGCAGCCCCTGTTTGTTGCAGCCCCTCCCAAAATTAGGAAAAGAAACAGAAAAAGGAAAGAAAAAAAAGGAGAAGGAAAGAGAAGAAAGGAGAGACAAGTGGCCAGAAATTAGAGAGCTAGCACATGTGCCGCCCTCTAGTCTCAATTTACTTTTATAAGTCCTCAATTAGAAATTGCATCTATGCCCCTCACTAATAGTGAGCCAACAACAGGGATATAACTAACCACAACAGCAAATTACCTACAACAATGTAATGACATGATAAATAACACAAGATGACTCAGTTGCAGACATCACTAGAGGTAGACCTCCCCCCATGGTAGACTGGACTTATTCCCGTTTTCTCTTAAGGACAGCAAAGCATTAGTTGCAGTCTTGCCTTACCACATGGATTGAGTTTGCCCAAAAATTTCTAGCGAAGTATTTCCTCCAGCTAATATAGCCAAGATAAGAAATGGCATAACCTCATTCACGCAGTTGGATGGAGGGACACTATAAGGAGTTGATGAGCAAATGCCCACATCATGTGATTCCTAAATGGCTTCAAGTTCAGACTTTCCTCAATGGGCTGCAAAATCAAACAACAACAATCATTGATGTTGCAGCTCATGGAGCCTTGATAGGGCATTCTACTTGTTAGAGGAGATAGCAGCCAATAATTACCAATGGCACTCCCAGAGAGCAAACCCAAGAAAACCTGTTGGGTTGTTCGAGGTTGACATGACTACCACTATTCTAGCACAGATAGCCGCAGTGAGTAAGAAGTTAAAATCTTTGAATGTTGGTACGACGCAGAGGCCGTTAGTGCAGTGTGAAGGTAGTGGAGGTCACGGTTACAATACAGAGGTATGCATTCAGCTCTAGAGTCAATTATGCGGGTAGTTCACAATAAACCGTACTCAAAGACTTAAAACCCAAGTAGGAGACATATTTTTATTCCTCAATAACTTCTAATCATCTCATCAAAAGAGCTAATTATAACTAGATATCAAAATATATCATAATTGGCCCTACCCATCCCAAAATGTCTATCCAAATCGGAAGCTTTTCCCCCAACTAGTACTCAACATTCAAAGCTCACATTAACAGCACAAAATGCAATATTGGATAGGAATATTAGTTGAGAGTTGAAAAACATCTAAAAGGAACTTAATGTCCATTATGACAGGGAAAACTGCATTTGTGGTACTCAATTAAAATCACAAACACGAGAAAGATTTTTAACATGCTTTGTGCTACAAGTGACCTCTGCAATTGATACATAAAGAAAAATACTATTCCAAAAGAACTGATACATAAACACAAATACTATTCCAAAAGAAGCAGGCAATCAAGTCTGTAAACTTTACTAAGCTGTGTCAGCACTGTGTGTGTGTGTGTGTGTGTGTGAGAGAGAGAGAGAGAAGAGAAAGAACCTCAGGTGCAAGATAGAGATAGAGATAGAGATAGAGAGAGAGTGAGAGAAAGAGAGAGAGAGAGAGAGAGAGAGAGAAGAGAAAGAAGAGAGAGGAGAGAGAGAGAGAGAGAGAGAGTGAGAGAGAGGATGAGAGAGAGAGAGAAAAATGAGAAGAGAGAGAGAGAGAGAGATAGAGAGAGAGAGAGAGAGAGATAGAGAGAGAGTGAGTGAGAGAGAGAGAGAGAGAGAGAGAAGAGAAAGAACCTCAGGTGCAAGATAGCACCGCCGTCTCCCACCGGTATCAAAGAAAAATGAGAAGTCCGAGGGATCATCATCAGGTATATATGTAGGCTTGAATGATGCAAAATCAGCAAGGTAAAGCCAGTTCCAGGAAGTAACCAAAACGTTCTCACATTTAATATCTCCTGTTGACGTAGACTCATCAACTATGAAGACCCTTCAATCTTAATTGATAAAAGAAATGTCATACTATTCTGCAGACATGTATACCTTATAAAAGTGCAAGTACATGCAAGCACATACACACGTGTATCATGCATGTAACCAATGCCCATAACACAGACCATACACGAATTGACAAATTGAAATAGCACATGCATGAAAGAATTGGCTACAACTGATGCAGAGTGCTACAAAAGAAAACAGTTGCTCCCAATTAGGTCCAACTTCAGAATATCAAAGTGATAACAAAATCTTTATCATATTTGACACTAAACCAAATAGGGTTACCATACCGGCTACACTAAAGGTAAAAGTTCCATTTTCACATCCATTCTCACAACAATCAATAGTATGTATAAAATTGGAAAAATGTAAATGCTTTCTTACAAAATAAATAATATACCCTATTGTGAATACACTCTTAACTATTGGAAAAAGGATTTTAAAAAAAAATAATGGACATGTAACTATGCAACTTTTGCCTATTTTTGCCACCTGTACTTGGCACAATATTGCTGCTTCACTTACAAAGCATAAAATCAAATTTTACTCCCAGAATAGGACTACAGCCCATACCTGTTTGCAGATGTCATCCACTGGTCTGCCAACATTAAAACCATTGTCTACTGAACTACTTGTATTTTCTGGTTTTTGAATTCAGTGACTATGTTCATGCTATTTGGAGGATTTTTTGCTAGACAATTGATAACTGGAACTGTAATTTTTGTGGGCCTAATGTAATTTGCAAACATCTTTATGATCTACACTGAACACAATAATCATTCTGCAGATGCTGGGAGAAGTTTCAAAAGACCACCTGGGCTAATACATTGTATTTACAAGAGAAAGCAATGAAGGCACTTGACCGCTTCACTAGAGCTCATGAGGCAATACACATATTTTTCAGAACCTTGGCAGCTTAACTTGGTTTCTTCCCAAATACACCTTTAGAATCCATCTGCCAGTAGTACTCTGAATGGGTCACATATCTGCATGTGTCTTTATCTGTTCTTAGCTAATTGATTCTAGGGCTTCCATTCTCATGACAAATTTTTTTCTGTTATTTCTTCCATCATTAACAAATCTGTTCATAAAACTATGACCTTGGTGATAAGTCTACTACTGATTCATCAAGAAGGGTCTACTTGTATGTTGTTCTCTCTGTCCCCGGATTCTTTCTTCCTGGAAATGTCTTTAAGTTCCTTGTCTATCTATTGTTAGTCTATTAAGTACAAATCACTGAACTTTCGATAGCTTCACTCCTTACTGTATGTTTTAGAATTCTCGAAGGAGGAAAACAATAGGTTTGGGTGATAAGTGGGACCAAATTTTTTGTCTACATGCTGCTTCCAACACAATCTTCACCGCACCTACATCCAGGTGAATCTAATGGAAAATTGCATCAGTCAATCCCCTGCATTCTGACATCCACATTCTATGAATGTGGATCCTGCCAACTAATATAACAGTGGTTTAGATTGGAGAAAAAGTTAGTCAATGCTTCCTCTAAAGCATCGATAACCTAGATTTCAGCAACAATCTAGAAGACTGCATTCAGATATCAGTTTATGGGTAAAACTTAAATGAAAAAATGTAACGTTTCTTCAAACATGAATACAGAAAATAGAGAACAAACTCAAAGAAAAGTCTACCCAAGATATAACAAAAATCAAATTTTTTTTTTTTTTTGAGGAAATTGCTTTGGTTTTTATTAAGTAAATGATGATCAAATTACAAGGGGTTAGGTCACCCTCAACACTCATGATGAGAGGTGAACCCCTTCTTTAGCTAAAGAGTCTGCCAATGTGTTGGCAGCTCTAGGAATACATGACCACTCACAAACACATAATGAATTAGAGGTTTCATGCACACTTAGTTGGGGAATTAGAGGTGAAGGAGATTCAAAGAATGTTATAGGGTGGTGTAGGCAGACTCTTTAGAGAGATTTTTCCATTAACCACTTCATGTGTACATGAGTGGAGTTGTATTCCTAGGGCTGCTAATTCCATAGCAGACTCTTTAGCTAAAGAGGGGGTTAATCTCACTGAACTCTCAGTGAGATTATGTCCCCCATTTGTAATTTGATTGTAATTTGGTTTTACCTACCAATAAAACAGCACTATACTCAAAGAAAAAACTTTATTTTAGGAATAACTCTCTAATTCTTGGGTTACAAAAATCAAAACTTTATTTTAGGAGAAACTCTAATTGTTGGGTTACATAATGGACCCTTTTTAGGGGAACAAATCAACAAAATGAGAATCTCCTATTCTATCTCTTCCAGGAAATGAACTGTAGTAAGAACTTACCTAAACTAACTTTACTTGCTAGAAAGAAATTTCAAATAGGAAACTCCTATATTGACCTAGTTTAGACACAGTCTCGTTTACTTACAATAAGAAAGGAGCACTAAAACAAGAGACTACCTCTTAAAGGAAGCTCTAAAATAAGTAAACTTTAAATTTAGCAAGTCTGAAACATGGAAGTGCTATTCTAGAAAACTCCTTAATTGGGAACCTTCTACATGATGAATTAATCCTAAAATAGAAAATTCATGCTCTACGTCACTATAAACAATAGGAAAATAAAATGTTAACACTTTCATAAGTCTAATACACAATCAGAAATATCTCAAACCAACTCACCATGGCACACACCATTGTCATGGCTCTGCTTCACTGCATAGAGAAGCTGCAGAAGAGGACAGAAGAATCAGCAACAGTATCCAAAGATGCATTTGGACAAACAGAAAAAAACAAGATATGAAGAGAGAGAGAGAGAGGGAGAGGGAGAGAGGGAAAGAAAAATCTATCTTTTGAACCCGTAACCTGGAAAGCTAACCACTTCTTCTCAATAGGACTGAGAAAAGGCCGAGTACTCAATCGGTCAAGTAGATTGCTGAAGAAATATTGACGTAAAAGGTATGCTGCTTTGTCAGTCTCCAACCAATACTTCAACAAGAAAAAACATGGGAAAAGACCATCAGAACAACAGAGTAAATAGTATTTACCACTAGTAATGCAAGTGACCACCATGATTCACCACTATTTGAGAAATCCCTCAACATCCATTTGAGCAAACCAAAAGGAAAATGCAAAAGCCGAACAAAAAAACTGTGGCTTCCATTCTGTATTCTTCAGTGTCTATTGCATGACCTTTTTATATAACTCGATCTTCTTCAATTCAAAAGATGATCAACTCTCACCACATACTAAGGGCACTAAAAGGCATGCAAAAAATGTATGGACTACAACATAAACAGGTAGAACTAATTTCGGCTGAAAGGTGTAAAGAAAGGTTGAAAAATGCATTTTATCCAAATTTGCTAAGTTCATAGATTGATTAGACCACAGTATAGACGTAGCACGCCATGGGGAATCAAAGTGTATTTTATTGTGAGTGTGGTAACACTCATCATTCTTCAGAATTTTTTGCCAAATTTCTGGGCTTCTGCCAGTAAACTTGATGGGTGAGGCAAAATTTAAAGCCAAATTCATGGCACACAAATCCCACTCAGTACTCCAAAAGAAGGAAGGTTAAATCACAGCAGGCAATCCATTGTCCTAGAAAACTATATTTTTTCTGTTAGTGCATATATATCAAATGTATAAAAGAAAAGGAAAAGACATAGA
This sequence comes from Aristolochia fimbriata, assembly GCA_019845555.1. NCBI lineage: Eukaryota > Viridiplantae > Streptophyta > Magnoliopsida > Piperales > Aristolochiaceae > Aristolochia > Aristolochia fimbriata. The sequence goes on from CM034083.1 coordinate 5,122,588, forward strand.
TTTTTTAACTAAATCCACAACTGACAATGGATGACATGCGTCAGGTTTCCATCCACCACTAATCCAATATTGAGATTGGCTTAACTATCATATAGTTGAGATTTTGAGCCTATTCTCAAAAAATTATATAGTTACGATCTACCTTGATCCTCCATAACAACCAAGAACAAATTTAACATCCTACTATTAAAAATTTTAACCTCTAATTTCAGTTAAATTCAAATTTCCATTAACAAGCAAAAGAAGATTTCTTAAAAAAAAAAAAAGATAAAAGATAAATTATTGAAGTCAGAACAGAAGTAAAATCTATTCCTTTCTAAAGGGAGAAAAAAAAAAAAAAAAAAAAAAGGATAAAAGTTACTGTCTTTAACAATTGGACTGTGTGAAAAGCCTTCCGTCTTACTTGGAAAGGCCAAACATGAGGGTGATTAACGTTTCTGAGAATCTCCCTGATTTCAAATAGCCTCTTCTCGTATTCCTGAAGAACATGCACCATAGGTTTAAGTTAGTTCGTCAAAAATTCTGTACACTCAAAGCGGCAAATAAAAGACAACCCAATTAGCTGCTTAATACGAAATTCAGTAAAACCATCTGAAAACCATTTAATTGCAGAATTTTTCGTAGAAATATCCAAAATAGTCCTAAAACAAATACCCAACGGCAATTACCCGAAGAATACCTTGAGATCAATGTTGTCCCCCCGCTTGAAGTAAACCTTGACAAGGACGAGGCCCTCATCGTGCTTGCACTGTATCGACTTAAAGAACCTCCCGCGGCCGAGGACCTCTTTGAGGACGAGATTGTACGAAGATGGGAGGTCGTGCAGGTAGTATTCCGAAGCCGAAGCTTGAGTGGTACGCGCAATTTTATTGCCCATTTCCTTCACGTCGTTACATTTATCATGGGTTAGCAAGGATTTCCAATTATATTGCGCTCGCCAGCAGAGGGCTTTTTGTATGGACGAAACAACAGGCAAGCGAGAGCCGGCATGCCGATTGCCCCAGTCACGCAAGCCGCTGAGGCCGGCGGGGAATCTTAACGCGGCCAGCCAATAGACAAAGCATCGCTATATTATGGCTGTGGATACCGGTTTATGGCGGATCTGGGGCCCATTAAATACTATACCACTGTCAGGCCCAGGATCCAGGGCGAACAAGGCTGTGTTATAATATTAAATAAAAATATTACAATTAACAATAATTTTAAAAATTCATGTATAAACAAAACTTCCTATGGTGCCATATTTTCAATACATTCTGGAAATAGATTTGGTAAAAAAACCCTAGGTTTCAAGTGGACAAAAATTGGAGAAGCAACCTTACAAGAGAGCTTGAAGATCAAGATTGGGTTATTCAAGTTCTTTGTTTATTTTCTTTCCATGTTCTGTTTTTTAAATTTTAAGAGTGTTTTTTATACCTTCATTATTGAGTAATTTCCCTGTGTTGGGAAACCATGATTCCCTAGACATGTATGATAATTAACTCTTTAGTTCTTTTAATTCATATTGAGCTTTATTCATAATTCTACATCTTTTTGCATTTGCTTCTTCTTCTTCAAGTATCTAATTTTCTAATCAGCTACAAGTAGAAGAAATTAGGAAGGTGATGTTTGAATATAATTGCATGAGTTTTAGTCATGAATGTGTTTTTAATTTAGGGTTTTTCCGGTAAAAGAGACTAGGGATTAATCAAAGAGGGATTCTAATCAAGGTATGGAAATCAGTTTCAAATTAAAGAGTTCTGCTTTTACACTGATTTGAAAAACTATTTTTGGAATAAGGATAAATATATTTTCATGGAAATTATAAATTCCTTGTTACTTTCAACTTTAACACAGTAAATTTAGATGTTTCATATGTGAAAATATATGGGTCTTGGGCATTAGCTCAGTGGTCCCATGTGAGTTATTGCTATAGGGAGATCTTGGGTTCGAGTCTCCAAAGTAGCATTGGGAGTAAAACTTGTAATTGGGAGTAAAATGTGTTCACCTTCCTAAAAAAAAAAATATGTGAGAATATCTATGAGTTTGCATGGCATCTAGACTTAGAGTGGAACAAAAATTTGGGACATGTAAATAATCTTATATAAGATAAAAGATATGGGGAATTTAATATTAGAATTTGTAAATGGAGTTGAAATCGCCGTTTAAAAAATAATAATAATAATAATAAAAAATATAATATATGGAAGTGCAAATATGGTTAGAATCGAGTCAAGCTATAAAACATTCAATAGGTAATAAAAACCCTATGGTAAGCAAGTATAAAAAAACAACTCACTCTCACAGCTTCCTCGCTGTGGATGCCACTAATCTCTAGGGGAGTTTTCATCATTACCTCCCAAGCCAAATATATGGGGTTCTAATCTGTTGTAGCCAATTACAGCTAAAAACTGTTATAACTGTGATATTTTAACCCTTAATTGCAATATTTTTTATCCCAACTGCAGTATTTAGACCCAGTTCTAACTCTTTCTAAATACCACGATTACAACAGTTTTCCATAATAGCCAGCTACAACAAATCTAAACCCATATAAGACATCCTGAGCAAAGTACACATATCTGATTACTGCAGGTGATATGGGCTATTTTCCATGTCAGTTAATAGAGAGAAAAAGATATCCTCAAACATAAATGTATGTGTTATACAATCAACAACTTCGGCCAATATACATATCTCATTTAGTATAAACCTGTTTATAAATAATCCAGTCTTTTATTTGTGGCAATGCAGATTATCATCATTACTTCACAATCATAGTACTTGCATCCACTCTTCAATTATCTTTTCAACCCCAAAACCAAAAGGATTAGCCTCATGTAATCAAAATTATAGACGGCGCGGATGAACTGAAGCTTCAGATCATTCCAGGGCGGATACCTGAAGTTAATTTCAGTGAAGTTTCTCCTTAGTATTGCCTTTTCATGGCTGAACGTATCAAAGGAAAACTTTCCATGATACCTCCCAAAACCACTTTCACCAACACCACCAAAAGGCAATGTATCAAGTGCAAACTGCATAAATCAAAGCATAGATTAATCAACATATCACTAACATCAGAGACAAAATAGAATAGATTGAACGGAACATTACTTGGACTAACGCATCATTAAATGTGACACTTCCTGAAGTGGTTTCTTTGATTACTCGATCCTTGAAATGTTCATCTTTGGTGAATACATAGATCGCAAGCGGCTTTGGCCTAGAGTTAATGAACACAATGCTGTCTTGGATATTCTTAACCTGTGTTAGAGGCAAGCAAATATAATTAAGCAGGCATTAGACATGTCAGCCAAATTTGTGTACAAAGCTGCGTAAAGCCACTTACAGTGATAATTGGAAGCAGAGGACCAAAAATTTCCTCGGTCATTATATTTGCATCAAGTGGTGGATTCAACAGGATGGTGGGTTCGATGAAGCTACATGAGGAGTTATGAAATCAGAAGCTGTGAATCAAGAGTTCTGGCATGTTATATAAACATGTATAAGTAGCTTACAGCTTCTCATCATCCACTGAACCACCATGAACAATTGAAGCTTCAACATCTGGGTCATGCAGGAGATCCTTCAATCTCATGTAACATTTCTTGTTGACAATTTTTGCGATGTGTTTCAATTCCTTTGGGTTGTCCCCATAAAATTTCTTGATTGTTTGCCTCAAAAAGTCCACCTGAAGAGAAGTAGAATCAAAACAAGTTTGTAAGCTCCATACCTTGCCTTTTGTATATTTGCTGCATGTAACTTCAAAGGCTCTTAGCTCAAGATAATCAGTACCAGAGTAGAAACAAATTTTTCTTCCACTATGACATAGTCGATAGCTATGCATGCTTGCCCAGAGCATGGCCCCCATTTCCCACCGACTATTCGTTTTGCAGCAACCTAAAAAATGGTTGATTGTGAGTGCATAGTGCCTAAAATAAAAAATAAATGATAAAAGATAAAAATAAAAAAATAGGAATGACCAGGAGATTAATTGGGGAAGAAATTGATATGCAGGCAACTGGTTCTCATTACTATTCAAAACTGGAGTACCTTAGCATCATCTAAACTATCTAGTGTATCGAGTAATGCCGGGCATTTTCCTCCCAACTCTAGGGTGACTGGAGTGAGATGTTTAACAGCTGCAGCCATGACGATTCTTCCAATTCTTGCACTCCCTGGAGATGTCAATTCAATATTCAGGAGTCGGTTAACACTGTTGTTAATAATTCACAAGTTCAAGAAAAGGATGAAATCAAGCACCAGTGAAGAAAATCTTGTCCCATTTACTCTCTAGTAGCTCCTGTCCAATTTCTGGCCCTCCTTCGATGACCAACATGGCTTTATTATCTAAGTAGATGGGGATAAGATGAGAGAGCAGAGAGGATGAAGCTGGTGCTAGCTCTGAAGGTTTTAGAACCACAGCATTTCCTGCAGCTATGGCACCTATCAAAGGTTCCAATGCTACCCCTGCAAAATGTAACTGCTTGATCAATCTATTTCAAGACACATACCTTGTAGTTGTAGTTTCAACTTATAAAGAACTCGGGTCCATATATCTTACAGGATTCCAGAATTTCTAAACATATATGTGAAGATGAGCATTTGGGAAGAAACCACAAACATACATGTAGATATGAAAATATAAATATATAAATTATAAATATAAATATAAATTATTATTTTAAAAAAAATCTTTTAAGGTCTTCAAACTTGTCGAAGTTTTTAGGCAGCAAAATTGAAAAACCTATGTCAATCATTCTCATAAAAGAAAAAAAACCTATGCTGACATTACCAATTCAAATGGAGATGTTGGCAAGAAGTCTATAAAATTTGAAGCTTGTCTAATAATCGGCAAACATTCCACAAACACATTTAGCCAGCAATGAGAGGCAAAATGTATTTGGCAATGATTCTCAAGATGGGTCAATTTCAGTGAAATTGGTGTATCCCACACACACACACACACACACACACACACACACACACACACACACACACACAAAAAATAAATAAATAAATAAATAATCTCTCATTGGGTACCATAAATCTCATTGATTATAAATATCAAAGATTACAAGGATGTAAACATAAAAATAATTACTAACCAAATGGGAAATTCCATGAAGAAAATATGAGAACAACGCCCAATGGTTCTGGAACTATCTGACCTGTTGTGGGGAATGCAACCAAGGGTACATCAACCTGCAAATATGTAAGTGACGAATTTAGTGGTCAATTCATATAATACAAGTATGTACAACTCAGTCACAATACAACAGTAGGTCTCAAATCTGAGACATTCAAATACACCCTCTACTGTAATTGTGTAAGGAGTCTTTCTTCTAGTTCCTTTGTCAAACCCATTCCAGAAAATTGAGCCAACCTTCTTATCGGGTTTGTGGTCAGATCAACCTAATCAGCCGGCTCTCACTGTTGTCTGGCAAAACCAGTTCTTGTGTTGGCGAGAACACGGATGGCCTCCAATTCCAATTCAACCAGATTTGACTAGCGGCCCAGTCTATCATCTTTTAACTATAATAAGGAGCTAGCCAGATCATAGCTTTCTCTTCTCATCTCCCCTTTTTATACTCAAACTTTAGTTTAACAAACTTTGGTATCTGAGCCCTGAGCTGGTCTCATGTGGGTAGATATCCAGGAGGTCTCAAGTTCGAGTCTCCTGGGGACATTAAGTGTGGTAATGGAGTTCACTAATTCAAAAAAAAAAACTTTGGTTTCAGATAGATATGTAAACGGTATACGAACGAAACAGAACTGTTTGTTCCGTTTGATGTATCCAATTACCAATGTATTCCTTTTCCATTTAGACCGATTAATTTTTTATTTGTTTAACTTCCAATTATCACCCGATTTTCCAATCGGTAAAGGGGTAATAAATGGTAAATAAGCCAAAAATAATTAAATGGTCAAGAAATTAAATAAAAAAATAGGAAAAAATATAATGACAACATAATATTATTACAACACAATAAAAATATAATACAAAACCTAAAAGTATTGTCTTACAACAAAATAAAAAGATCAAATAAAACAGTTAACAATGTTAATATATTATCTTAACGTTCAATACAAAAAATATATACATATCACATACAATTATACAATATCTTTGTTTATCAACCAAAAACCAATCATTAAAATACTAGTTCACCAAATTTGATTGATATATAGGCAATATAAATATTCCACACATTAATAAAATACATCACTTGACTTTTCAAAAAAAATTATGTGCAGGCCATGATCTGGTTTACGAACACATATAGTGAACAACAGTTATAAGAAATAATAAAAAATCATTGTCGCAGCTTGTAGTCTGGATAAAAGTTACTACATAGATCATTTTTGGCAAATTTAGTAAAAAATAAAAATATAATGAGCCAAAAACTTGTACCAAAAATAAATGAAGAAGAAGCAGTGTTACCTTCTTTCCAGCCATCCATTTATCCAAGTTCTGCAAACAATGCTTCACAGATTTCGCAAGGATGCCCACCTACAACCCACCAAACAAATCGATTCAGCTAAAAGAGAAAAACGAATTTTGAGCAGAAAAAAAATAAAAATAAATAAATAAATAAATCTCAATTTGAGGACCTCGTCCCGGTAAGACTCCACAGGGTGTTTCCCCAAATCTTCTTCCAGCGCCTTGCAAATCTCACCATCTTCTTCTTCCAGAAGCTTCAGAATGGCTTGCAACTGAGATTTTCTCCAAGCAGCATGTTTCGTCTTCCCACTCCGAAAAGTCTCTCTCAGCTCCGCCACCCTTTCTTGCAGCTCTCCCATCGTCTCTCCTCTTGACCCAGCTGAAGCATCCTCCCCGATTTATGAATACTCATCGTCGTACTAGGCTGAGCTGAAGTGAAGTTAGGTAAGCTTCATTAATACTTCCCCATAAATGCACACAGATGGTGTTCGCCTCCAATTTGACTCCGTGGCAACAGAGAGAGACAACCGCAATTATTATCAAGCTGCCACCGGTCATTTGATCAGGACGGAGATATGACGATTCTCAATTGCTACATTTCAAAATTACTTCCCCAAATTTCGGTGTTTAGGCGCAACGTAAAAAGCAAATTAATTAGCTTCTCGTCACTCGATCCTTTTGCTTAATTCTTGATGGAGTCACTTCCCAGAACATGATTTCGCTCCGGAAATTCACTACCCAGAACTCCTTTTTGCCTCTTCCTCGTTTCTAACAAATCAGTGCTCCCGTTAAACTGTTCTTCTTCATCTGATTTGAAGATTTTACCCGACAAAGCAAAACCTTTTCCCTTCTTATAAAACTTACTCCGACCTTCGTCGCGGATGGTGCAGCTTCCGTTGATCTCGGTAATTGATCCCGATTGCCGCATCCGCATCCTCCGATGGGGGATCCTCATGTCAAAATAATTAATTCGATCTCCAGTTAGCTTCTTAATTTCTCCAACTACTACAATGTCAGTTTCTTTCTTATCTTTCGTTCTATCTTCTATGTAGTACACAGTTGGTTTCGCTATTATTATTAATGAGGTCAATATAGCCCATCCATGGAATTGTTAATGTTAAGACATTGACAAGATTCATAAATAGTTTGAAAATTCGCACATGCCATGCTTCATAAATAGTTTATCCCAAAAAAAAAAAAAAGTCATATATCCTAATAATGTCTTTGTCAATTTATTGGATTTTAATTTTCTAATCGATCGTACAAATAGCTGTTTTTGAGTTCGGATTAGGGGTGGGCATCGGGTCGGGTTTTCCTGGTAACCCGACCCGACCCGACCCGAAAAACCTGGATTTGGATTTCCAAATCCAACCCCCAGGTCGGGTTTGGGTTTGGGAATCCAAACCCGACCTCGGGTCAGGTCGGGTTCGGGTTTACCCAAACCCGACCCTCGAGTTTTTATTTTTTATTTTTTATATATTTTTCTTGATTTATTTAAAAATATATATATATAAAAATTAGGTTTTTCGGGTCGGGTTTTGCCAAAACCCGTCAGGTTTTGGTCAGGTTGGGTACGAGTACGGGTTAGTAGAATGGTAGTTCGAGTCAGGTTCGGGTTCAGGTTTTAAAACCCGTGCAAGTTTTTTACAAGCTCGAGTTTCGGGTATATAAGTCTGGTCGGGTTCGGGTTTTCAAAAACCCAACCCGTGCCCACCCTTAGTTCAGATCAACCAGTTATAATTTGGGGTAAAATGCAGTTTTTTTTTTTTTTTTGCAGTTCAATAGTATTTTAACCACCACAATATTCTCTTGGAGAATTTTGAATTAAAATACTATTTGACCCAAATAGAATTAAGTTTAGGTAGTTACTCCACTGTTAAAAGGTGAAAAGAGCATAATTTTTTAAAAGCAAGGCGCGCACTATCTGATCTAAACTCCGGATTTTATCCACTCACATATAATACCTACTTGTGAAAACTCAAATCCAAATCCAACTCAATCCCTTATTCTATAACCCAAACCTGACTCGACCCAATCAAAACCTAATGGGTTTTTCTAAAATGTGAAAAAAAAAAATGTAAAATATATTTAAATAAAAAATAGATAACCAGGACATCAAGCATGGGTTGCAATTTTATCCCTGTGCTCTTTAAAATCTCACTGGCTTTCAAAAATTAAATTATGCCAAATTATTGGCCAAAGGATCTAACTACTCGTCATTCCCAAGTTCGTGGTAACAATGCTTCCTTAATCAGACCTTGTCTCTCGATTCATTAAAATTTTAACAACCAATGGGTTGACACTATGAAGAAGTAACCTCCCAAATCATAAAGAACTCCTGACTCAATTTAATTTCGGGCTAAACAAATTAGAAACACTAAACTACGCAAAGGATAGAATCAACAACTTTACAATTTAATGACTAAAATAAGAGTGTGTTTTATTAGAAGTCAACATAAAATGTACCACTACAACCTGAAAAGGGAAATTAAAAACACAGACATTAAACTAAGATAAAACTTGAGGCTCATTCAGAGCAACATAGGATGTCTCTCCTCCTTTCAATCTAAATCCTAATTACAATGTTTTAATTACATATTTCAGGCATAAAGTAGTTACATATTTTATGTTTTACAATGTTTTAATTACATACTCTACTATATTTTGGTTTTCATACTTACAAAAAAAAATCAAAACGATTATTTGGACTAAGATAACAGGCTACTTCAGGCAGGCGCCCCCAAAGAAGTATCAGTTATAAGTTCTTTTCATAAGCAAAAATGCAGGACGCAGTTTTTTTCTACTTTGTTAGATCAAGCAACTCTTGTGGAAAGTTATCAATTCTGCGGAGGCAGTGTCTGAAACGATTTCTGGTAAATATAGCGTGTGAGAAAATGGTTTTGACATTAATTCGAAGTCCAATTTTGAAGTATCATGCAGCGGACTCCCCACAACTGAAATCCTCATCTCCCTTGGCTACCTAATCTACCTTGGCTATCTCATACTCAGGTACACGACCTCGGTAGTTAGTATGGTTAGTAATATCACAAAAGAAATAATAAACTTATATACATTTTGCATACTGGATATGCACAAAATTTGGGGTTATGGCCGTTACAGAGCAAAGAGGGTTACATGGAACCTGCACAAAATAAAACAAGGTAAAATGCAAGTACAACAGATACTGAACTGCAGATGAGGGTTCGTCCCACTTACCTCATTTTGAGACCAGACTGCATTCAGCCTCCAACTGATGGATTATCATCAGGAAGCCACTGCGATCTAGCACTGCCGTCATGATTGCTCTTTTTTGCAGCAATATTTGTTGCAAACGGCTTAAGGAAATTACGATTTGTCTCAAACATGAACCTCATGCCTCTGATCTGCAATCCCACAAGACAAAATCAAGCGCTAATTTTTTATTTTCTTTCAGAAGATTAAATACACACCGACACACTGCAGTGTCAAAAGACTAAGGTGCACCCGGCAAAGGAAATTAGAAAGAGTTCATCAAACCGCTCACTACAAGCAGAACTTATATTATGTAAAAAGTTGATAAATTCTGCTAGTAAGACCTTCTACAAGCTAGAAAACTTTTTAGCTAAGCTAATATGACTTACCTTTAGCTAGCTAATATGTCTTTCCTTTAGCTAGCTAATATGTCTTTCCAGCCTCTTAGCTAGCAAACCTTTGGCCTCATTACAAGTAAAACTCATATTAATAAAAACCTACACATCCTTACACATCCCATAATCTTTTGCTCGTCCAAATGTCATTTAATTTACCTGTTCATCCGTTTCATACTAGCTAGAAAACCTTGCATTCCTTCCAGGGCAAATATTAGGCGAGATTCTATAGGAGTAGATGGTGAATCTGGGTAGTCTTCGATGGAATTTATATAAATAAGATAGACAATGAAATGCGGATACCAATCCAAGATGGAACTTCAACCATCCTAAACATAGTTAAGAGTCACTTATAATGAAAGAGAAAAATGGGGCCAGTCCAGGGGTGTCAATTGGTTTGGATCCGTCCAGAACCAGATATCCAACAAGGATCCAATAAGGTTAATGGGTCAGTATTAGGTATCCAATACCATCCACAGATCCACTACCTTATAAAAAAAAAACCAAAAAATTGAAAAGATATCAATAAATTTGTAAAAAACTTAGAGATATTCATAAAATTTCATAATTTTAGAATTTTATAAAAACCTAGAAAAATTAATAAAAATATAGGAATATTAATAAAAAAATCATATAAGAAGAGAGAAAGAAGAGAGAGAGGAGAGAGAAAATTTCACTTTGGGAACTTCAGTATTGCATTCAGCTATAAAACTTGAATCCTAGCTCTTTCTTGTGGATATTAACTTCCAAAGAATCACAAAGCAGAAAATAATAACCACCATACCTCAATTAAACAACTTGAGCTGAGACTGGAGCGCTGGCCGTTTGCTACTTCCTTGCTATTTATGAAAATACAAGACTTGCCCAGGTTCGTCAAGTAGAATGCACCATCTTCTTCCATCTTTATGGTCGCCTATACAGAATATATTGTCTAAAGTTAGCAATGCATATAGGCCACTAGCCATGAATTAAAGATATACCACATGGTGCTAGAACACAGATCCCAAAGGGATCCCTGAACTTTCTGAAGAACCACCAATTCAGACCAAGATGTGAACCACAGGCAGGAAGGGCCAAATTCAAGCCCTGAACCAAACCTCCCTAGTCGTAAATCAAAGTCAACCCAGCGAAGTTGGTCAATTTGGTTTCTACTACAAACATATTTTGTCTTGCTTATTAGAGAGATATCGCATATTGATTTATTAGGGAGATATCATAGATTGATTTATTAGAGAGATATCATGGATTGGTTGCACATTATGTTCATTTTGTATTTTATTGATTGGTTGCACATTATGGACACTCAACCTAAGAGAAATGCCACCTTTCCCCAGAAATGCTATCATAAGATGCTGGAAAGAAATTATTAAGCTTAGATTGAACAAGTTCCATAAAGTGGTAGAATGGAAGCTGCCCCCTTTGGGCTGGGTGAAACTTAACTTTGATGGGTCAGCTTAGGGAAACCCAGGACCAAGGGGGTTGGGGTGTTTTTAGAAATAATGCTGGTTAAATAGTCTATGCTTATTCTGGACCTTTAGCGCATCCCCCTCCCACCTCCTCCGGAAACTCAAAGCCTACATGATCAAACAATATTACAGAAAGGAGAATAGCTTGATCGAAAGTTTCTAGATCCACCAATTCTTTGGCAGATGATCTAGCAAAAAAGGGAGCACAAAGGCAGCAACTTTCTAGTGGGGTCTCAGTTACCTGTGGACTGAAGTAAAAACTTGTAATCTGCTACTATTGATTTTTTATGAATAAAAAGTCAGCAACATTTTCAACAAAAAAACTCATGTCTCTATTAGAATTCCATTTGTCTTGGGTATTCTTCAATTAGGGCTGTGGAAATAAACTAGATTTCTCTGTAGGTGTTTGTGGCTTCATAGCTTCTTTTTGATCTGGAGTTGTTGCTAACATAGCAAGCAAACCATTCTGGTTCTATAAGATCTGCTATTGTTGGACCTGGTGCCCTCACCTGTGTTTCACTTGGCTAAGCAGCTGGCATCATTATTCTAATAACCATCTGCTGGTTTTGTCCTTCACATATCAGCTGTTTCAGAAAATTAACAGCAGCTGATGGTTTTTCTTTTGTACCGGGTTCTTTTGTGAGAGTTATATTGATCTGGTATAAAGATTTCCTGTTCCACATATGCTGTTTTTAATTATCACAAGTCCAATAAAGAAGAAGGTAGAGGAATGGGCCCACCCTCCACAAGGCTGGCTAAAGCTGAACACAGATGGGACCTCCCAAGGCAGCCCAGGCCTTGCAGGGGTGGAGAGATCATAAGGAATGAAGAGGGAACATCCTGCTTGCCTTCTTAGGGCCAGGAGGTCGGTCTACTTCTAATGAAGCCGAGTAAAGAGCATTACTAGCAGGAATCCAGCTCTATAGGCAATGAAGGAAAGTCTTATTATCATCAAAGGTGATTCTAAACCACGAAGCAACTAAGGCTGTTGCTGTTCTCCAAGGTGGGCTGATAAACAACATAAACTGGAGCCAAATGTTCAGGACAGAACTCCAGAATAACGAGGTCCAAGACCTATGCACATTAGATGGGGAAGTGCAGAATTTCTATCCAGATTATACCAACAAGATACACTAATCTGGACACCTGAAGGCAAAGGAAGATTCACTGTGGCATCGGCCTATAAATGCCCTACCCAGCCACAAAGGAGACATATTGCTAGCCTTGCGTTGTCACCCACAGCCCCTCCCAAAGCTCAAATGTTCATGTGGAGCACACTAGCCAATAAGATGCTAAACACAACCTGCGGAAGAGAGGGATGACAGTGGCTGACCTCCGGTGTCCAATATGTCATGTACAATGCTCCTTTGCTTGGACAGTGTGGGTACAGTTCTATAACCTATTTGGCATTTCCCCTCCTACAAAAGCTAGAATACTGCCCCTGCATGAACTAGTGTCACAGATGAGGAATATAAAGCCACATAAGATAGGAAAGATGATGATGGTAGCATGCACCATCTTCATCCCATGGTGCCTATGAGAAGAAATAAATCAGCATCTCTTCCAAGCAAAGGAAACAGAGGTACAGCAGCTGGCAAACAACAAAGAGAAGGTAATATAATGGCTATCCTCACTTAAGCAGTTTCAAGATATTGGAGAGACAGGACTAAGACAGGGCTGGAAGGAGTATGCCAAGCAGGGAATCCCCCCTAAATGTGCAGTCATGGCCGAATGCACCCCACCACAAGATGCCTCCTTCAAACTAAACTTTGATGGGGCCTCTTTCAGTAATCCAGGCCCCTCGGGTTTTGGGGGAGTAATTAGGAACTCTACTGGAATGATCCTATTATCATACTGTGGACCAATGGGTACATCAAACTCCACAATTGCTGAAGTAACAGGATTACTACACGGACTGCGCCTATTCAAGCAGAGATACACAGGAAGATGTGGAAATAGAAGGAGACTTCAGCTCAGTTGTCTCATGGGGAAGAAGCAACTCTGTTGTGCCTTGGAGACATTGCTCTACTGTTAGGGAAATTAGAAGCATCCTCAGTCAATTAGAGTATACTCTGCAATGTAAGCCGAGATCGGCAAATAGCCTAGCGGATGAATTAGCTGAGGGGGTTCACTCATGAACACTTGTTGTGAGAGCCTAAACAATTGAGCATGGAATTGTAAACATTCTGGCAATTGCCAAGCATTAATGACACTCGCTTTCCTCAAAAAAGAAGACTAGCCATAAATTTGGCAGCAGGAGTGGTAAAACCCCACTGGCATCTAAGGCAAATATTTGATGAAATCTCTAACATTATTAAGGAATGGCACATAGTCTGACCCCATGTACCAAGGTCAGCTAATTCTCTGACTAACACTCTATAAAAAGAAGCGATAAAGGGTTGCATTGTCTCAGGACCTTCAATAGTATTCTCTTAGTTTTTTTTAAAAGTAGCATCAGCAAATGAAAAGCTTTGAACCCTATAGGGGATGTAAACTACGTACTTTATGATTGTAGCATCTACATGCATCAATAAAAGTTAACCGAGTTCAAAAAAAAAAAAAAAAAAAAAATTACCTGTCGGCGTGATACTTTATTAGCACGGCCTTCTTTTCCCAAATCAATGTCCACACTAATATCCTCAGTAGCTCTCCCTATTGAGACCTACAGACCAAAGAAAGTAGTGCTAATGGAAACAGGACCAAGAAGCATTCAAAAAAAGATTGATTAAAGTACGAAATTGTAATAATATAACATCTGAGTAAATATTGCAGTAAAGTGAGTATGATAGTCAGCATCCTTAAAGCAAATCAATACTAAAACTCCAGTAACTTTTTGTTTATTTTCTGAATAAACATTCCCTCAGCTACTTTCTAGATTAAATCCACAAATATAGGAAATCATACAAGTCAATCAGTCAGCTCTCATACAAAGTGTTAGAACATTGTATCAGGGGTATTTGGTAACTTTGATCAATCGCATTGGTAGTTCAAAAGTTGTTTTATGAAGGAGTAAAGTAATTAGCTTAAGTTTCAACTGTGGTCTAATTGTGAATTGTAGTAAAAATTCATAAGGCCAGTTTGATGTAAGGGCAATTTGTTCATCACTGTAATATAGCACTTGTCCATATAAACAAAGGTAAGATCCCCCAGACCATCTACCCAGAACTTTGCCTCGCTTTCATACTCTCTTTACTCCTTTTTCTTCCTTTTATCATTGGCACTCTTCCTCCTAATTCAATGCCAACTAGCTATGCCCAATTGATCTAATCAGGTTCATCATGGCCACTACCAAAGATTGGAAAAAACCTATGGAAAGCCTCTCTAGCTGCCATCCCTTGGGTACTTTGGAATGAAAGAAACATTAGGACCTTCACCAACAAAATCAGCACCATCCAAAAATTAATCAGTTTCTCCATTCAACCCACCTTCCTATGGGCAAAAACCTTTAGTGAGATGCCATCTTTTCCAAGAACCGTCCTTCCAGATATTGGAAGACTATCATCCACTATAAGTCACATAAACCCCCAACCATGGTAGAATGGTCCACACCACCCATTGGCTGGATTAAACTTAATTTTGATGGCTCATCAAAAGGTAATCCAGGACAAGGCGAATTTGGAGTTATAAGAGACCAAGAAGGCCACATTATGGGGTCTTGGGCATTAGCTCAGTGGTCCCATGGGAGTTATTGCTGCAGGAGGTCTTGGGTTCGGGTCTCCACAGCAGCATTGGGAGTAAAACTTGTAATTGGGAGTAAAATGTATTCACTTTCCTCAAAAAAAAAAAAAAGGCCACATTATAACAGCATACTCGGGCCCCACGGGGCATGCAACATCTAATGAAGCAGAAGTCTGAGCTCTCCTTGAAGGTATTAAGTTGCTGCAGACATATTCATTGCAGTCGATGATCGATGAAGGAGACTCATCACTCACCATCAAATGGGCAACACAAAAAGCAGGCATACCATGGAAATTTAAACAAACATTTGATGAAATAGCAGACATCGTCTTCGAATGGAGAATTGCATGGAATTCAGCACCAAGGTCTACTAATACAATAGCTGATCAACTTGCAAGGGTAGGCGCAGACCGAACAATGACAGTAATAGGACAACACCTGCTACTACCTTAGCATATAGAACTCATAGATCTCATATATACAGTTCATTTCACAGCACACTCTTCCACGAAAGGAAGAAGCCTTGTAACATTATGACTTTGTAACATTTTTACACAATGAATACAAAAACAGATCATTATTCAAAAAAAAAAAACTCTTCCTCCTAATTTTCACATGGTGTGACAATCTCTGCAAGGTCTTCTAATTATTTCTGAAGTTCTGAAATTTCAGGGTTGAAGCTAAGGAGCAACCTTTCTCCTGCCTACAGCCATTACCTTAGAGTATTTTTTTTTTTTTTTGAAATAGCGAGGTGTTATATTTCATGAATGAAAGAATGAGAGTACAAAGGTGTTACAAAGATGATAGCCTAGATCTGGCCCATTACCTTCGAGTATATGGCTTTCACCATTGCCTAACCATGGGCACAGACATGGAAATACTTATCACCTTTTCAGTCATCTATCATTTTTTCCAGGGAAATGCTTTGTTTTTATTGATGGTATGAAAGTCAAAGTCAAAGTACAAAAGGTGGGGTCACCCTCAACACATGTGAAGAAAGTTGAGTCCCCTCTCAAGCTAAAGAGTCTGTCATTAAATTGGCAGCCCTAGAAATATATGACCATTCACAAACACATGATATGAATTAGAAACTTTTTTTTTTTTTATTATTAAGATTAAAAAGATTAAGAAGAGCGAGCAAACAATTTGATTTCTATGGCATATGATATATATGGATTTGAATAAGAATATCATGTCACCTATTAGTACAAATTATCTTTTAACATTATTGTAAAAGACGTGAAAAATAACTTGAAGCTAAAAAGAAAATCTCTCTGAAGAGGTATGGTAGTCTCCATGGGGGTTAGGTCTGCATACACCACCTGATAACATTTTTGGAACCACCTTCAACTATCAATTCACCGCTGAAGTGTTCATGAAAACACCTAAGGGCTTGTAGAACCACATGCACTTCGGCTGATATGGAATCATCTTGGCCAAGTGACTAGTAAAGGAGAGGAGGATTTCCCCTCTATCATATCTAAAAACTCTACCATATCCTACCAATCCTGGGTTACCAAAGGATCAGCCATCAACATTTACCTTAATGCCCATTTAAAAAAAAAAAAGACCCATTTAAAAAGATTCACCTTAATGTTCCGACTTGGAGGTTGTATCTAATGAACTGCCGGGGAAAGGGGGATGGGGAAGATGCACTATAGGCCAGGCAGATCGTATGGTGGGGCCATCCTATCCACCTAGCTCTACTCTAGCAGCTAACCACTATAGGATCCTATTTTGCACTATTGTAGTTACATCCCTCCACTGAGTGGACTTGCTCTGAAGATTCTCCTGTTCCTTTCATTCATGAACTCCATAATCTTCTCCCAACAGCTGACAGATGCACTGGCTGATAGCTATGCCCTCCTCTATTATTCTGAAATATTGGCAGGAAGTAATACATTTCTGGGCAATAGATAAATCTGGTAAAATGGAGCTAAAAGATGATAAACTGTAGCAGAACAGCTAGCAAGAGAAGAAGCTGAAAGACCTACACAAGCAATTGGACAACAACTGCCACTCCATTAGCTGACTATGGATGATAAACTGTACCTTTCAGAATGTAGCAAAGCGCACTTCTGAACACTTCCAAAGACACGGCAATATGCTAGCTGATGTAAAAATGAGATTGTAACATTCTTTATTAAATGGCAATGAAAAACAGAGCATTATTCTCAAAAAAAAAAAAAAAAAAACTGCTAAAATGGCGAAATGGGCCCCTCCACCCTATGCATGGTCGAAGCACGATTTCAATGGAGCATCTCTAGGCAACCCAAGGAGGTCAGGTATACAAGGAACAAATACGACTGGGAAGGTAAAGTACTAACTACTTTTGCAGGTACAGCAAGTCGGAACACCTCCAATGGAGCACAGACTCTCGCACTACTTGAAGGACTCAGAATATAAAAAGACCACCTCTCAGCCCCCTTGGTAATTGATGAAGACTCCACCCTAGTCATATCTTAGGGTAGCAAGAAGAACCACCCAGCATGGAAGTTTAAAAGACATTTTGATGAGATTGAAGACATAATCAGAGTGTGGCAAATTGCATGGAGTACAGTACCAAGATAAGCGAACTCAACAGCGAACAAACTAGTCAATGATGGAGTTACTAGAGACTCCCTTTTTGTAGAATAGCATCATGATATTAATCACGCAATGTAGAAGCTAGATGGTCAATGTAATAACATAGCACATTATACTGTTTTTTGAAAATGTTGATGTCTTTTTATTGATAAAAAATAGTAATATTACAAAGCAGATTACATGGCTTTCAAGGTCCTTTTGAAATTAATCAAAGAGTGACCAGGGTCCTATTACAAGTTGTTGTCTCTGTGTTCCTTCTTTTGCTAACTTATCTACTAATGAATTAGCAGATCTAGGGACTTTGGACCACGTTATCCTCCACTCCACAGTAATGTCTGAGATCTCATCATATAGGCATTTGAGTCGCCAAGGAGGCTTAGATGATCGACTAGCACATTATACTGTAAATACATTCAATCAATGAAAGATACACTAATTCAAAAGAAAACTATTGCCTGACCATAACCGTCATCTGCTATCCCTCAAAAGGAATTTTTACTGTTATTGGACCTTATACTATGTCCAATCCATGCTGCAGATACAGTAGTTTAACAATGTGACCTACAAGGACTTTTGGCCCTAAAATAGACTTCGAAAAGTGTATAGAAGACTTCTTAAGACTTTTTGAGGCATCAACTTCAACACATTTCAAGTTTTTCCCTGATGCTATCACAAGGATGTCAATGTCGTCATTGGTGATGCCAACATCATCATTGGATTGCAGATACCGACATCAAACTTTCAAATCAGCTAGCTATGAAAAACCTTGTGATCTTCCCTGGAGTATTTTAAACCTCAAATATCTAATTTTTATGGTTTATTGCTGACATCATCACATCAGAGTTGGTTTTCTGGTGCAAGTGAATCTTGGATTGCTTTCTAGAGGTATATAAAGATGTACTGAGGGTGACTACTTGTCCTACGCATATTACCGTTTTCCATTGGTGAGGCCTCTTGCTTGCGCAAACCCTACTTAGGGTGTTTTTCTGGCTCTAATTGGTCTTGTTTTAACTCTTGAATCCTTCGGAAAGAAAGAGTGGGATTTTTGGAATAATCTGGGATATTTCAATATAAAAGTTCCAATTTGAGAGATAGTATTGGAAATTGCATTCATAGGTATTTTAGTCATACTTATCCATCGTATGGGTAGCTTAACAGCCGCTTAACGTTAAGAGTAAAGTAATTAACTTTTGTTTCAATTTTTTGTTTAATTTTGAATGTAGTTAGTGAGTTATGAGGTTTACTTGATGCAAGGGCAGTTCTGTCTTTCGTGTAATTTTACCGCTCACAAAGTAAATACGGTAAGGGTCAACCAGGCCACAGTCTACTTATGGTCACTAAATTCCAAGAAGTAGATAACTCCTCATTTCTGAGTGCTTGGGCAGAAGTCTCCCAGCTCAAGGCCCTGCGAGGCCAAAGAGGTTAGGGCAATATGGATTCCACTTGCCAAAGGGAAGTTGAAGCTAAACTTTGATGGTTGCTCACTAGGGAACACCCAGGTCCGTGGGATATGGGAGTTTTATTCGAGAGCATAGTAGCAGCATATCACAATCATACTCTGAACCTCTAGGAATTTCAGATTCAACACATGCCGAAGTAATAGTTGTGCCGCAAGGAATTAAGAAATTCAAAAACACCTTGGTTTGTGACCTAGAAGAGGAAGTGGAGGGAGACTCTAGCTTTATGATTCTGTGGGGTATGGGCAAGGCTAAGCCTTCTTGGAGATTTAACTGAGCTTTTATAGATATTCAGGTTCTTCTTACAGGAGTGCTATGACAAAGGAAGGTGCCTTCCTTTTTGAAGGCCCCTTTTAGCTGTGTATTCATTCTCATTTTTATTTTTTTTAAATGCCATTCTCATAAAAATTAATAAAAGCTTCTTTCAAAAAAATATAATTTTGTTGATATTAATTCTTTAAAAGAGTACTAAATAGGAAAAAAATCCCTTACAACAAGATGTTGTAGGGAAGACCCGCCCTGTAACAAGATGATGAAGGGAAGATCCTCCCTGCAATAAGATGTCAAAGGAAAGACCCTCCTTCGCACAAGATGTGAAAGGGAAGACTCTCCTTTCCAACAAGATGTTGAAGGGAAGACCCTTCCTTGCAACATGATGTTGAAGGGAAGACCTTTCCTTGCAACAAGATGTTGAAGGGAAGACCCTTCATTTTTTAAGGTTGACACCTCCTAAGGTGATAAGCCTGCCACACAATTAGCATATTGGTTTACATGACTCCAACCACATAAATGGCTGATAAAAGCAGAGAAATTTCATCACAAAAGGGAAGAGTTATCCTCAATGCAGCTAAGTTAGTCCACCCCTCAAATTGTACTAAAAACGTGACATTGGAGACTTTCCATCATGTTTTGATCTTCTTTTCCTTTTTTTTTTAAAATGGTGTTTTGATTTTTTTTTTTTGAGGAAAGTGTTGTTTTTATTGATTAGATGAAATCAAGATACAAGAGGGGTGGATCTCACCGAGATGTCAGTGAGAAGCACACCCTCTTTGGCTAAAGAGTTTGCCACATAATTGGTAGATCTAGGAATACAAATCCCCTCGTGGACACACAATACAAAATAAAATAATCTCCCTAAAATAGTACATAAACCTCCATGGTGGAGCCGAAGTCTCCTGCACCACCCTATTACATTACTTGAGTCTCCCTCCACTACCAACTCCCCCACCAAATTAGTCTAAAATAACCTGAGCCCTTGGAGGACTCCGTGAACTTCGGCCAAGTAGAGTCATCAATACCAAGCAAGCTTGTGTATGCTAGGAGAATCTGACCTCTGCATTTCTAAAGACCGTGTTTTGATATATTTTGATTAGAAGATGAATGGACAATTTAGAAAAGCTACATTTCTTAAGCTCAATACTCTTATATATTATGAAAGCAGTTGTGGGTACTCTGGTATCACAAAGGGGCTCCGTAAAGGGGTTCCTTATTCACTGCTTCTGTTTAATACAACTGTTGAAGGTCTTATCAGCCTCTTTTAAATGGCTAGAAATTAACGTGGTACCATTCTTTATATATTCTGATGGACAACTTGAAATCCAGAAGTGCAGTTTGCTGATAACACAACAGTCCTTGGGAAGGTTCAATGGAATCTCTTCTTCACATTAAGCACTTTTAGCATCAAGAAAACTGGCACTGAGCTGAATTACCACAGTCTGAAGCCTAGGATTATCCTTTAATAGAACATGATAGCTAAAAAAAGACCAGAAAAAAGGCCACCTTCTTAATATTACTAAAACTCTCATAGTGGAAATTGAGAAGGCCTCAACACCTTTAAACAATAATATCATACTCGCTATACCAATTTGACATTGAGACCGGAATAATCTGATGTAGTAGCATAAACTAATATCAAGAGCAAAAACAACACAAGGAGAACTCATATATAGTTAATAGAAATGAAAACAGGGTTGAGAATTCATAAATTGAGAATAGAGAGAGAAAAAGAGAGAGAGAGAGAGAGAGAGAGAGAGAGAGAGATAACAGAAATAACAGATTGGCATACCAAACTTAAATGATAATTCTGGGAGTTTGTCGACTTAGGGACAGTCGAAGAACACCAATTCAGACACCATAGGAATGTGTAGGACAGGAGGTGAACATTTTTAGAGATCCATCTCTATCAATAATTTAAAAAATATTCAGATCCACCTCCTCGCAAACATGTAATCCTAGGAATCTACTTTCTATAAGAAAGTACTAGAAAGTACTTTCCATGATCTGAAGAAAACTAAGTAATCAAATAACTACAAGATGTCCGTGATGAAATTAAGGGGATAAAAGAATGTATGTTCAAAAATGTTCAAAAACATCAAATGCAAATTTTTTTATTTGAAAATACATCAAATGCAAATAAATTCAGAAACATAAATAACACCTAATCCCTCAAAAAAACTGCAAATTTTCACCTCCAATGGAAAATCTTCAACTTTTGCACAAATACACCACCACCAATATTTTAAAAAAGACAAAAATGATAGGTAACTACCACAATTACTAGATTGAGTTGAAATCAAATACAGAACTTGCTAGAGGAATCAAATGTAATTAGCAAAACAAATGCACCTCAGATTTCTTTTTTGAATTGTTATATGTGCACACACACCTGAGGTTTCTTAATATAATACTTCAAATGGCGTCCATAAAATACTGCCAAAGCACCATGTGATGCCATAGCTCTCTGCATACATGATCTGGCAGCTTGCTCCAATCTTATGATTGTCTTTTTGGTGTCCTCATATTGATATCTAGAGACTAAAAAATGAAATAAACCAAAATTAGGTAGATAAAAGAAAAAGAAAAAAAATATCTATAAACAAAGATATGAGTTGTATGAGTGCGAGCATAACCCCGGTTCATAATAAATCGTTTGAACAAATCAATAGGAGGAAAGCAGGCTGGATAAAATGAGAGAAGAAAAAAAATGGAAAAATGTGAAGCACAGGAGATATGCTGTGCGGCCACATAATTAATAATTAGAATGAAACTTTCTACTCAAATAAAATATACAAAAATACAAGGTAAAATGCTTCTCCAAGTTCCCATCTTCTAAGGATATCAATTCATGCATATTGGGATGCTATTCACAATGCAAATTAGATTCCTTTCACAGCAAGTAGTTTCCCTTGGAGATTCATGATTATAGTATGAAATTCAAGATCTTGCAGAATCCAAATTTTGTTCTTCAAATTGTGTTAAAAGAACTGCCAATAGTGTGGCAGACATGTTAGGAGACGAAGAGATTACCCCTAAAAATTTTATTGTATGGAGGCTCCATGTTTAAGCTATTTACAAATGAAACCACACTTTTTCACCAGAAAATAAGTAATTGTCCTAAGAACCTCCTAACGATGCCTTTCAAAAAATAAGCAAGTAATACACTGAACTTTTGTATAAAGTAATACACTAAGGAGATAACATGTAGGCCTGATCAAGATTTTCTTCTATTCAAACAATTTTTGGTCTCTCAAACCATGGTTCTGGAAATTTTATTTCATGTGAAGAATTTCAAGCAGTTTTACCTAATAAACCAAAGAATAATGAGCTGCCTCGATGTTTTAATGAGGGCTTTTTTGAGTGGCATGGCCTTTTAAAAGGACCAACATTCCATAAATGGCAGACAAATTCATGGGAGATGTATTACTTAAATAATCCTACTTCAGAAAAAGAATGTAGCAGAAAATAAGACTGATTTCTTATTAGTAAGCTTAATTTCAGGTCCTTACAAATTATTACAAGATTTTTGTACAGCCAAACTGGAGAATAGACTTTGTTTATCACAGGTTACAGCAGCACTCGGAGCTCATTAAATTACAGATTACTTCTCAACAATGTCTCAACTGAGGTTCATGAGATTGACTATGAGAAGGCCTTTAGAGAAAAAACCAAATTATATTAAAAGGAGAAGGCAAAGCATACAAATAGAGGACATGGTCTCTTAAAAAATAAGGGAGTAAGGAAACACCCGCTCCTTCGCTAAAGAATCGGAAGGGAATTGGCAGAATTAGGAACACGAGATCAACAAATTACGCAGTTTAGGGACAAATCTGAAATTTCATTAACATAACCATGAAGCCTCTAAGGAAGAGAGATACTTGTTACACCAGTCAATGACCATAACTGAGTCACGTTTCAAATGAAGATTGCCAGAGAATTGCTCTTGCAGATAAGGAGATCACTGAGGATGCCATGAATTTCAGTGAAATAAGGATTATGAAATGGCAAAAGGGTCAGGAAAGCAGGTGAAAACTTGATCTACAGAATTCTTAAAAACTCCACCAAACCCTGATTGTCCAGATTTTACCCAATGACAGGCCACCAAAGTTGTTTAATGATGGTGCACAAGCCACCTTACCATTTTTTTTTTTTGAGGAAACCTTAGGAAATATAGCCCATATACCTTCAAGATGACAAGGCATAAGAACTTGCAAGCACAAGCTAGTACGCCAACTAGAGATTCCTACTTTTGAAGGAGAGAACTCTCTGGGATGGTTGTTTTGCACAGAGAGATTCACATAAAGAGCGTGGTGGGATCATAAAGAGTGGCCGCAACGCCGTTTGTATGGATAACATCGCGCTGACTTGGGTCCCTGGGTTGAAGGCCAGGTCCCCACCTCTGAGCTAGGAAGACTTTACGGCAAAGCTGCTCTCGCGATTCTGCTCTTCCCAGGAGAGTTTGGCACATGAGAAGCTAATGGCCCTCAAGCAGACAGCTACGGTGGCCAAATACCATAAGTTTTGAGCTCCTTGTTGCACTACTGCAAGACATGTTAGAGATTCTGATGGGAGTAGGGGTGGGCATCGGGTCGGGTTTTCCAGGTAACCCGACCTGATCCGACCCGAAAAACCCGGGTTTGGATTCCCAAATCCAACCCGCGGGTTGGGTTCGGGTTTGGAAATCCAAACCCAACCTCGGATCAGGTCGAGTTCGGGTTTACCCAAACCCGACCCGCGGGTTTTTATTTTAAATTTTTTATATATTTTTTTGATTTATTTTAAAAATATATAAAAAAATCAAGTTTTTGGGGTCAGGTTCAGATTTTGCCAAAACTCGTCAGGTTTTGGTCGGGTCGGGTGCGGGTTAGTAAAATCATAGTTCAGGTCAGGTTCGGGTTCGGGTTTTAAAACCCGTGCGGGTTTTTCACAGGTTCAGGTTTTGGGTATATATGTCGGGTCGGGTTCGGGTTTTTCACAGGTTCGGGTTTTGGGTATATATGTCGGGTCGGGTTCGGGTTTTGGGTATATATGTCGGGTCGGGTTCGGGTTTTTCACAGGTTCGGGTTTTGGGTATATATGTCGGGTCGGGTTCGGGTTTTCATAAACCTGACCCAAACCCGACTGTGCCCACCCCTAGATGGGACTCTTCATAAATATACTGAAGGAGGAGATCGAGGAGATCAAAGTCGAAGTTTGATTTGTGGGACCTGAGAACATGGGCCAAGCCATGGCTGCAACTCAAAGAATAGATGACCAAGATGAAGTATTGCCCAAATCATGACCCAAAGTTTTGCATTAGCCAGAGAGGTTGGGACAGGATTGGATAGACCAGTTGACCACTTGTGGGCTCCTTCAACCATACTCAACTTTAGACATCTAGGAAGGCGTCAAAGACAAGTAATTCGTCTTCAAAAGATCAGCCAACAGCCTCTACCGCATCCATTAGGGGACCCATTTCACGCAAGCACTAGGACAATTCCAATGGCTATCAGATGTCAAATTTCAAGCAAATTTGAATGAGGAATATGTTTCCAATGTGATAATAAGTTTGGACCAATTCACAGATGCCCGAGTAGCCAACTTCACATCATGTTGGTCAACGATGAGGGTAAGGATCCAAAATAGAAAGATCAAGAGGAAGTGATGACAGAGGAGAACCAGAGTAAACTCTCTACCTAATTAGTTGCAAGGATAGATTCCTTAGGAATATGGCAAGCTTTGCAATTTCCCAATCTCAATCCTTCCCGAAGTTAAAGTGCCTTTGGGATGTCAATCATCCCTCTTGTCATGAAACTTTTATCTCAGATAGTTGAAAGGTAAGAGTTCCATTCCCCCTCGTAAATTTTAATTTCTCATTATTTATTGCCTATTATTGTATTCCAACTTGGCTATCTACTTCATATCACTCTCCTAACAACTAATCACATTTCACTCACTTAGGTCGTCAAGAACACCCACGTCAATCTACCTCAATTCGAGTTTCACCTCCAAGGTATCCCAACATGCAATTACATTAATCAAAGTCTTTCCTCCCATCAATTTGATACAATCCTGATTTATGTGTCTAACCTTCCTTCATCCATCAGCTCTTGAGCTTTTAGCATATCGGCTAGGTGCATAACATTTAGTATCAAAGTAAGCACCGGGTCACGTGCTTGAATCCCCAAGGGGGCGACCTATGAAAAGGGCTATCTAAGCTATAGTGAGAGTCATCACAAGGGTGGAAGGGGCTATCCAGTCCAGAGTGAAAGTCGTCATAGAGTGAACTGTCGTAGTGGTCTTGGGGGGGCTACTTATGAAGAAGGTTACCTATGAAGAGGACTACCTATGCTAGAGTGTGAGCCATCGCAAAAGTTAAAAGGGTTACCTGTGCTAGAGTGTGAACCATGACAAAAGTGAAAAGGGCCACCTAGTGCAGGGTAAAAGTTGTCATAGAGTGGACTGCCAAGGTCGTCGACACAGAAGCGCAGTGGATTGTTATTATCCTAATTTATGTGTCTAGCCTTCCTTCTTCCATCAGCCCTTGAGCTTTTGGCATATCGGCCAGGAGTGTAACACAATTACAGCAAAATATTGCCTTGTCTACTCCAGCTAGTGAAATCAAGTGTTGTATCATAGCCATATTTATGGGAATTGAAAAGGGAAATCCAAGCCACAGACAATGGTGATGTTTTCCATGATCTTTTGGGACAAATAGTAGGTCTATATCCTGCACCTTTTGGAGTTTGTGATTCCTTAAAGGCTAAAATTCAAGCTTGACTCTATCTTAAGGATATTTAGGAAGACATGACTCTCATCATGCTGTCTAGGGAGATTGTTGAGTGTCCATTAAGAGTTTTTCAAGAGAAAACTTTATTGAAAAACATGGTAATTTCATAAAGCACTTTCCCTATATAATGGAATTCCAAGTGAAATGGCCAACTGCTGTTAAAAGAGCTATTGGAATAGCTGATTCCAGATAATGGGTGCATCTAGGGGAAATGGATACCCAATTGAACTAGGACGATTTTGTTGATGATTTTGTTTTATACAATTGATATTCTGTATATGTTGCTTTTGTCCTTTTCAATTGCTCTGTTTGCCCGTCCATGAGATTTCAAGCTACATAATCTTTTGTGTTTTCTTTCCCCTCTTTAAAAGACTTCTCATTAATCTCAAAACAACAAGAATCAAAGGAATATATACCTAATTAATAAAAGATAGGAGGTGTCAATAAAAGCATGGTAAAAACCAATAATTTTACCCTCTCTAACAAAAAATGAGTCCTCATCACCTGGGCCTAGGTCCATATCTAGTATCTGCAAGAAAAAAGTAAAATGTTAATACTTAACCCAAGTTCCACTGAGAAGTACAGATAACAAGAGATTTCCAATGTAAATCCACAGTTGACATATACCATTGCTTCAACATCTGAAAAGTAGGGTATATCATCATCACTATCAGGATTTGATTCTTCATAGTCAGATGTAGGCATCTCTTTTGCAGATTTCATGTGTCCCATTTCTGTAGGTGCCAATTCAAGTTGTGAAAGAGGCATTTTCATAGTCTTTTCTAGTTTGCATTTACTATGTGAATAGCTATTAGCTGGGTCCAAAGCCTGAACAGGCGAATCAAGAAGAGAACCATTAGAGTTCTTCAGGCCAATAGATTTCTGCAGTTCCCTTGCCTTCATATCTTCTGTCATGGTCATGACAGCAGCTGATGTCTCCATGTCTTCATTTAGAGGGAATTCTGAACTCATCCTATGGCTGCTAATACAAGTTGAACTCATGTCTGAAGACCTCTCCATAACAGAATCCTTGAAGGACTTTGTGTGTGTTTCTTTGTCTTCACCAATCTGGATTATTCCATGTTCTCTGCCACTCTTTATATCAGACAGCTCCTCCACATTAGGTATACAATTAGCAGATTCAGGAGAATCAGGTTGGGTCCCAATAGGGGGGAAAATGTCATCATTGCAGGGAATCTCAGGATCCTCAGTATTCAAGGTGCAGATCATGAATTCTTGAACCGGTTTAGGGGAAAGATGATCATGTGAAGCAGCAGTCACCTCATCAAAAACTGAGTTAGAACTATTTATGGCAACACCAGATTCTGATTGCAAGGGATTCACAATACCACCCAACTGTCCTGGAAATTCACCTTCTGAAATTACCGGGCACGTCTCTAGGCCTACAGATCCTTTTGGATAACTGGATCTAGGGGAACTCAAAAAATTATTCACACCATCAAGACAAGACCGATCAATTAGATCTTTCTCATCAACATCCACGACAAAGAATTCTTCACTAGCAAAATTCAAAAGGGGACTTGGCAAATCCATGAAATCCCTGTCTGAGAGAGCATTAGAACTATCCTTCAATTTTGACCCTGAATTGGCTGCATCAAATTGTGATGGAACAGTTTCTTTACCATCAACCCCAGGAAGGCTGTTGTTTTCTTTGTCTTCCATATTTGTTTCTATTGGCAAAACTGGCGCAGAGAATTCCTCTATAGCCTTCCAGATGGGATGAAAAGATGCTCCACAATCGGACATTGGTGACCCAAAGTTACCATTTCTTGGATCAAATTCACAACATGGTTTCACTGGCAAATCATTAGAGTCAAAAAATGTTTCGTTTACTGCCATTGCTTCAGATGGACCCATTTCTGGACCATCAGGGCAACCTGAAAAAACCCCAAGGTTTTCTTCAATGACCTGAGGCATATCTTTCTGCATTGCATCTACCTGGAAATTATGTCCAAATCCACTATTTCCAGTATTGTCAACTACATTTGGAGAGACATCCTCTGCAAACTCGTACCAGCAGTCCCTACCCATAATTCCATCTGGGAAGCCATCTTCAATGGCCTCTGACTGATAGCCAGGTGCTGTAATATCAAAACCACTATCTGGAAGTTCAAACTGATTAGAAACAGGAGCTCCCACCATGCAATTACCACCTTCATTACCATTACAAAGATGAGAACTAGGCCCCATAAGGAAACTAACTTCCACAGAGTTACAAGGCTCATTGCAAACTCTCTTTCTTTTGGTGTAATAATGACTACGTACAGAGTCAACGTTTCTTTTTGGATTCCTTTCCTTTCCTCTTGAATTTGATGACTTGTTGGATTTTGAGAAGCTGGGGACAGAAGGCTCAAGAACCACAAGTTGATCAGCAGCTTTAGAAGCAACTGCATCATTATACAAGAGGGAATACCACCTGTCCTGCAACTCCCTGATAGTAAATCGATGAGAAAATCGAACAGCCCCTTTAGCAAGTGATTCTAAAGAAGCGCCAGCCTGTAAAGAAAATCAACAAAATCAAAGAGTATTCTCCTCAAAGAAATTAAAAGCAAAAAAAAAGGAATGCATACAGAGGAAAAGAAACACATGACAGCATTCTCGTGAATTTCACCCTTAAAGATTCCAAATGGCCAAAAGGCGCACTATACAAAGAAATCAATACCTGTAGAACCACTCATGGAGGATAAACTACTATTTGTTTCTAAATTAACCTAACAAGATATTGAACGCCAAAATTTTGCTAATTTCACAATTTAATTTCGCCCAGTAGAGAAGAACCTAGAAACTGGTATTAAAGGAAATAACAAACAATGAAAAGAAGATGGGTTTTCCATTACTGCAAATCCCACCGCCCAGCCTTACTAAAATGAAGAAAGACGTTTAAAGCAATAAATAGGAAAATGGAAACTAATTACAGCCTACAGAAAGAATTAGCACTCCACCTCGACTGCATTCTTCAACAGGAGATCATCTTCTGGGACCCAGTGAGGGAGAGGAGCAAGAGCACCCATGTGGAAGAGTGAGAACCTCGCTCTTCCACAGGGGAAAGAAAGCAGCAGCACCAAGGTCGAGTGTGTGAGGAATCAATTCATTACCTGCAGTGAGAAAACAGATTAGCAGCTAAGCAAACAGGACCGACCCTAACCAAAAGGCGAGAAGAATGCTCACCAGATGCAGCTTTCGGAAACCATGGAGGAAGGAGGCGGTGCATCCATCCAGAGCTGCTCAACAGTCTTTTTTCACAACTAGCAGAGAGGCCCATCCAAGGACGGGCATATGGATTAGTTTAAAATCCTATGTTCACTTGGAGCTCTATTATAGAATCTATACATTCTTCTTTCAATGTCTTCCCACAAAATGTATAGAGGAATCAAATATTTTTTACTACTTACCAAAGTATAGAGCTCTATACAACTAGCACATTCAACAGAAATAGAAACAAAAGTTAAACCCCAGAAACAACTTCAGTGAATGACTGCAACAGCTATAACCGGCTTTCAGGATGTTCGCAAATTTCAGAAATCGATCATCCACTAGGCTTAACGTAAAGAAATCGACGGTTAATTAAGGTAAATTTAAGACGTGCGACGGGTAAAGTCGACGATGAATTAAGTTAATTTTTAAAATAGAATAGAAAAGGGGTTTATACCTTGATTAGATTGAACAATAAGTGTCCCTCGAAAGATGATACAAGAGAGAGAGAGAGAAAAAGAGAGAGAGAGAAAGAGAGAGAGAGAGAGAGAGAGAGAGAGAGAGAGAGAGAGAGAGAGAGAGAGAGAGAGAGAGAGAGAGAGAGAGAGAGAGAGAGAGAGAGAGAGAGAGAGAGAGAGAGAGAGAGATGAACCGTAAGAATGGATAAGAGACACCCGTAGAGAGCAACGCGTAGAAAAAATATTGAGAAAGCAGGGCGCGAGAGGCTGAAAGACCAGTGAAGAGTAGAGGTTGGGGAAGCTAGTGTCTAGACCATCTGAGGGAAGAAGTGAGAAGCTTCGGTATAGACTGTATAAACTATAATGCCTACTTTTAGTACGAGACTCGGCTCAGATTCTCCTACGGTATTTGATTATAAGTTTATTTTCTTCTAAAAAATATTATAATATCATATATATTAAATTTAAATTCATAAAATTGTATAACTTTTTTTTTAATATTTTATTTAAAATTTATTTTATGTTTAATTTAATAATATATGACTCAATAAATTATGTTAATAACAAAATATTCACTATATTTATTATTTTTTCTTTTGACTCAATAAAATACTAGCAAAATGATGACAATTTTTTTAAAAAAATGAATAAAGTGATAAAACCCCTATTTATTATTTGAAAATCATGTGTTTAGTAATAAGTGGATCGAAAGCCGGCAAAATACCAGTCTTTAAACTATTGATTTCGGGGTTCATCGAACTCATCTTCCCTAATGGTTCGAAGAGGTGCCCCTTTCACTATGTCTTCGGGTTTAATCATTAAAAATTTGATGATAAGGGTGCCTAAAGTAAATAGGCTGCAGTTTTTCGAAGGAATTTGTGGTTAATCCTTCCATTTCAAGTTGTGAAAATGTTTCACTAATTGGGATGCATCCTGGAGATTTCTTCCTGAAGTTATAAGCGATATTTTTCGATTTAAGTTTTGTACGAATGTAATTTCAACATTACCGTCTGCATCTTGAGAGATTTGCTCTACATCCCTATTATCTAGGAGTTGCGGAGCAATTGCCTCTGACATCTGCCATATAGTATGGAATTCTATTTCATTCCATTTTAGAGTTCTTGGGATGGCCGTTTTAGTAGACATAATGTTTGATTCTATAAGGGTGGTTTTACTATTTTCGGATACTACTTTAATGTTAGATGTTGGGGTGTTTAGTACCCTGTAGTAGATCCCATAGACTATGGTTATAGTCTCTGACCTAGGTAAAAAATGGTAGTTATGGGTCTTTATGTTAAGAATTAGCGACTTAAGCAAGTGAGGATCTGTCATAGACAGGGCTAGGTCTGAATAGATGTTAAAGTAAAATGGGTTATTAGTAAGGCTGATTTCCATAACACCCATCAAATAGTTTGCCCAATTTAGACATCTAACATCTCTAAGGGATAGCATGAGTGAAGTATTTAAACCTTTGAGGGTTAAAGGTTTAAGCGCAATTTGTACGCATCCTAAGTGGATGAATTTATATTTTTTTCTAAATGGTCGGATATTAGTTTCTAAGAGCAGCTCTAAAACTTGCTCAATATCTTCGACCGTAACTGTCTGTTCAAGGGTCTTAACCAGGTGAGACCAAGTTAGAGTAAAGGGCCATAGGTCGTAAATTTGTTTTGATGGTACTTAGGGATGGCAACGGGTACGGGTTAGCGGGGAACCCAACCCAACCCAACCCGCTTAAAGCGGGTTCGGGTTTATGTTTTTACCCCGCGGGTCGGGTTCGGTTTTTGGGAGCAGAACCCGTCACGGGTTCGGGACGGGGACGGGTTTCGCCCCAAAAACCCGACCCGACCTGTTTAATTTTTATATAAAAAAAAGTTTTAGAGGGTATTTAAATAATACAAAGTAAAATCCTACTTTATTACGTTCTCCCCTTATGTTTGACAATATGTTTAAGTATTTATATGTTTATATTATTTATTTTAGAATTTTTTTATATTTTTAAAATTTTTAATATTAAACATAGCTGGTCGAGTCGGTATACCATGGGCGGGTTTTTTGGCGGGTTCGGGCGGGTTTTTTGCCCTGGCAGGGACAGGTTTAGAAATCAAACCAGGCGGGTTTTCCAGCGGGACGGGTTTCCCGGTTTTTTTTTGGGCGGGGATGGGTTTCAAAAACCCGCCCGCCCATTCATCCCTATTTAAGTATATACTCGATTGGGCGGAGCCAAGAAAAATTTCTTTTGGGGCCAAAAATAAAATGTAAAAAACATATAATAAAATATATCATATATTATATATTATATATATTCTCTCTCCCTCTTTTTCTTTTCCTCTCTCCATCTCTTCCACTCTCTCCCTTTGGATCTCTCACTCTCTCTCTCACTCTCTTTCTCTCACTCTTTCTCTCTCTCTCTCTCAACTCTCCTCTCTCTCTCTCAACTCTCCTCTCTCTCTCTCAACTCTCCTCTCTCTCTCACTGTCTCTCCTCCTCTCCTTCTCCCTCTCTCTCATTCTCTCTTTCTCTCTCTTTCCCTCTCTTCCTTTCTCTCTTTCTTTCTCTCTTTCCCTCTCTTTCTTTCTCTCTTTCCCTCTCTTTCTTTCTCTCTTTCCTTCTCTCTTTCCTTCTCTCTATATATAATATTATATTTTAAAGTGGGTGGGGGGCCTTATTGCCTAACCCTATATAAGGGTTTAGGAAATTTTTGGGGGGGCCATGGCCCCCCCTTGCCCCCCATGTCTCTGCCATTGTATATACTATTTGTTTAGGTCACGTACGTCAACGGTGTATTCGTCGAGTTACCTTTTTTTGCTGTTGGTAGCAGTAGAGAAGAAAAAGGACTTGGGTATGACCTCAGTCAAGAGCCGGCGAGAGTAGTCCGTATTTGCTTATATATTTTATACTTTTGCTATGTTGTATTCATAAAATTCTAAAAGTAAATAAGAAAAGCAGTATCTTTTAACATGGTTAGTTTTATCAATCAAAAGAACCTTACCTGAGAACCGACTCATTATCAAAAACGATAGGTTAACAACAATTCACACCTCACCTTGCTCATCATGGGCCTTACGGGAATTTACGTGTAACAGGACTCTTGGTACTTAATAAGTACACGATTCTCTTAATGTACAAAATTAATCATGTCTTAAGGTTACATCTTTACATATTTATGAATAGAATAATATGTATACAACTTAACATTAATATAACTTACATAAGTATTGCGGACCCTCTCCTCAAGCGTTTAGCCTGGCATGACTCTGATACCAGGAAGAGGGGGTGGATTAAAAGCTGGTAAAATACCAGTCTTTAAACCATTGATTTCAGGGTTCATCGAACTCATCTGCTATAATGGTTCGTAGAGGTGCCCTTTTCACTATGTCTTCGGGTTTAATCATTAAAAATTTGATGAGAAGGGTGCCTAGAATAAATAGGTTGTAGGTTTCGAAGGAATTTGTGGTTAATCCTTCCATTTTAGGTTGTGAATATGTTTCACTAATTGGGATGGATCCCGTAGATCTTTTTCCTGGTATTCATTTATTTTTATTACTCCTTTCGAAAGTCAAACTTCTTTTAAATTTTGTAATAAAACATAAAAAAACCTTCAATTCATGGAGAACTGTAGTTTATTTCTTTATAATTAGAACCAATATTTTAAAAATTGAACTGGCCAACTGGCACTATATTAGGTTTTAGTTGAACCCTCCGGTTTTAGTTGAGCCCGGGTAAACTTGGTTGAATTGTTGAATATTATATACCTTATTTTATATATATTTAATATTTATATAATAAAAAAAGCAAAAATAATGTTAATTACAGTAAATCGGGCCGAGACCATAAGAACCAGACTGGACTTTGATTTTGGTTTAACTGGGTCAAATCACCCGGTTCGATTCGGTTTTTAAAACACTAATTAGAATGATAAACCGAATAATCGGGTGGACTTCACAGGTAATCGGGTGGGCTTCACGGGTATTCGGATGGGCTTTATGGGTAATCGGGTACACTTCACTGGTAATTGGGTGGGCTTCAGTGGTAATCGGCTGGGTTTCACTAGTAATCGGGTAGGCTTCACGGGTAATCGGGTGGGATTCACGGGTATTCGGATGGGCTTCATGGGTAATTGGGTAGACTTCACGGATAATCGGGTAGACTTGCCGGATAATTCGGTGGCTTCACGGATAATCGGGTGGGGATTAATGGGTAATCGGGTACTCTTGACGGGTAATCGGGTGGGATTAACGGGCAATCGGGTAGTCTTGACGGGCAATCGGTGGGATTAACGGGTATCGGTAGTCTTGACGGGTAATCGGGTGGGATTAAATGGTATTCGGGTAGTCTTGACGGGTAATCGGGTGGCTTCACGGGTAATCGGGTGGCTTCACGGGTAATCGGGTGGGATTATCGGGTAATCGGGAGAGCTTGACGGATAGGGATCGGAATTGTTGGTCGAATGAATGGTCGGGATTACTTGCTCGGGATGAATATTATCGTTAGTTCGTCAAGAAAGGCTTCAGTTGGAAATCTTAGCCCAATGATAAGGGGGGCCCCAGTGCACAGTTCGGCACCAGTAGCGGTGGCTTCAAATCGCCGGAGAAGGTTATAACGTTATACAATCGCGAAGAGTCCCTCCCGCCATCCACATTTAGAATCAAAAGAGTAGCAGATATTCAGCGGGCTCGAATGGCCACTATCCTCGCAGCTTCCACTTTTGCAACTTTCCGGTGTCCTCTTAGTACCGTAAATACTTTCCCTTCGTGCATTATGATGAAGATTTTTGTAATTTCGTAGTTGTTTGTGGAAACTCTCTGTAATTACTTCATTTCCCATTGTTGGGTTTATTCCATGTGAGTGAGAGTATTTTTGGTACAAATCACGACAGCCCATCTTTCTTTGTTAAGTTTAACTCAAGAGCACCCTTTTTTATCTAGGAAGGATTTAAGGTAGTTAACAAATGCAACTATGTAAGTGCTCTGGTTGTGTATGTCTTTGGTTTAGTCGGCGTAGTCTTCTTTACAATGGGGGCTGTCAATTTGCGCGTCTTTTCAGCTAGGCATTGTACTGGATTTGTTTGCTGCGGATAATATATCTTCAGGGATACTGGCGTTAACATGTGGTTTGGTGACTAGTATGTTTGATACGATTGTAGCAGAAGCTCGCTATCGAGTACAGGGACTCAAAACTACCAGCATTTGGGTTAACATAGCTATCTGATTTACGGAATTGATTTTTTCCCAGCTACAGTCTTTTCCTCATTCTCACACTGTACTTATATCCCTGAAAGAAATTCTGTTATCCGGCTCTTAGTATTATGAAGCTTAATCAAACTCAGCCGTATCTGTTGATGACCTAGGATCCAACATTGCTTAATTTGATGACTTTTTTTCATTTGAATGTCTGTGAGAGAGGCAACTCTTTTGTTCTCTTGTATCTTTTAGAGATTCTAAATTTGAATATTAGTGGATCATTTTGTACTCTCTGCCTCGTTCTTTTTTATCTGTTAGATGACCATTGGCACTATGATTATTTGTAATTGTCTGAAAAAAATTACCTGCTGACAGAATCTTATATGATATTGTACTTCAGTGTTTTACTCATTGATGGTTGACCTGTCATACAGGGTTCGTGGCCTCAAAAATTGAATTTTGGAGTCCTGGGTATGCAGAAGTTCCAATCTTTTTTCTTTATGACTTCAAAATGGGATCACAGGCAAGTTTTTATTTTCCAGGAATCTTTTATCTTTATATGTATTCATGTGGTTGTGCATATGATGTGCCCAATATCATATGCACAGGGATGGCATCCTCATTATTTATCTGTAGCTTCATCTCAGAATCTCCTCGTAGTGACAACTGTAAATCTACTGACAATGTTTTACATTTCACTTAACCAGAAGTCGCTACTAGTACTGTTGTCCTTGATGGGCATCAAAATAACAAGATTGATCCTTAACCATTTTGTTAATATCTTAAGTCATTATTTCACTTAAGTGAGAAATATGAAGTAGAAGGATAGAAATGATCAATATGTCTAGAACACTTCAAAATATAATAAAAAGCTTAACCTTTCACTGACTAATGACACAGTCATTTTTTTATCTCTATTAAAACCAGTACCTCAAATATAGCAATGTAAATGACCGGAGTACCTTTGGTTTCTCATTTTGTTGTATTGGTTACTTGTAAAAACTTATGTGCCGTTTCTTTGTGTTTATTTCTTTAGATTTTATTCTATTTCCCTGTATTTATTGAGTTTCTTGTCAATGTTTGGGGCACAATACGTAGTATCAGTGGAGCAACATGTATGGACATTTGAACCTAAGTGTAAAATCTTTAGGTATATTCTTAGGTATATTACTCAATTTCTTTCAGTTTTTCTCCCTGAGAATGCTTTTTGTGTTTTCTAATGTCTACTTGTCACTTCTTTTTGATGCTATGGATCCTTTTCTCCTTCTAATTAAAATGCATTCATTAGTGCTAATGTGTTGGTTGGTGCCTACGAAAATAAAATAATCAGGTTTGGATTTAATAAGCAGGAAAAGTTTAATCTGTGCAGTCAAGAAAGAAGCGGAGGAATCATTTAAAAAGACTGTGGAGGTTGATAGGCTGATAGATACACTGAGAGATGCAAATCCTAATGAAGTAAGTGTGGAAATGAGTAAAAGTTATTTTTGTCCCATTTTCTATAGAATGTATTCATTGTTAATTTCATCATGAAGAGTTCCAATTTCCTTTAGATTGAGGAGAGTTACTCATACTGTGTAGAAGGCTCTCTTCAATCAGTAAATTCTGAACACATAACTAGTGGCACAAGATTTAAGCATCAGCCTAAAATCTTGTGGACAATACACCTATATTCGCATTGCTATGATCTTTAGGTTGCCACAGCATTCCCCTTTTCAATATGGTTAATGTACCTAAATAATGTCAGTATATATCATTTTTTACCATTATGAGTGGTTATTCAGATACTCATGGAACAGAGCTTTGGATTCTCTTGTTTTTCTTTTTCAGCATTTTGTATCTGTTATGCAAAAGATCCAATTCTAATTGTCTTTGCTCTTTGCCACAGCTTCAGAAGCTTGTTGTCGAAAATTTCCTGGCATTCAATGAGGATTTCTGGATTCGTTTAGCAACTAGAACTGACACTTGCAAGTCTGAGGATGATAAAGCATGGTTTTTTACTTGTTGATGTTTTTTTAATGTTTTTAACTTCACCTCTTCTCTTATTTCTACTATAAGTAATTAACTTGTTACCTTTGTTATGTACAACACAGAAGGATTATGAGGAACTGGCATCGTCAGTTATGAGCATTGTAGATCACCTTGTACATAAGACCCATGTGAGTTTCTTTATTCTGTGTTCTGATCTATGTAAAGATGACTCTTGTTTACTTTTATTTTTGCTACTAAATTTTTAGTTTTTTAAATCTATTCCTTTCACAGGAAAAAATAGAATCTTCAACTGAAGTTCTTAAGGAAATCTTGAAGCCAGTAATAGATGAAGTGGAAGAGATCTCTTGGCCACCAAAAGATCCTCAATCTCTTGTTATGTTGGAAAAAGTGAGTGGACATTTTGGTTTTACTGAAACTGACTATACCCATCTTTTTCAGCGGGTTCTTACTCTTTCAATTAGAAACAACAAAAAATACATAACAATATTATCACAATATTTCAACTCAATAAAAAGATCGGAAACAACATCATTACACTTAAATGTCAAATTTATTTAACAGACTAGTTGAATTTATCTTCCAAATGTACGGTGAAAGGCTGGGAATGGACTAAGAAATGTTAATTGAATGCAGAAATCAAGTATGGAATGTTGCCACCAAAAGTGACATTGATACATGAATACACTCTCTTGGAACGTGAGAGGTATGGGCTCAAGAAGAGCAACAATGCAGGCAATGTTGAAGCAAAATAAAGTAACAGTGGCTTGCTTGCAGGAACAAAACTTAGAGCTTTATCAGGAAGCTTGGCTAGAGAGACATATGGTATCTATGCCAACTAGGTTGGATTGAAGCAGAGTCATCAGGCAGATCAGGGGGAATTGTCATTTTCTAGGATACCAAACTTTTGGAGCTTGTGGAATCCGAAACTGGAACTTACACACCGGCAGAAAAATTCAGGTCCTCTGATGGGAGCAAAGTATGGGGGGTAATGTCAGTCTAAGGACCGGCTTATAATGCCTTGAAAGAGGAATTCTGGGCAGAGATGGCTGCAATGACCCACCTCTGGGATGTTCCCTGGATCATAGCAGGTGACTTTAACGTTGTAAGATTTTGCAATGAAAAACAAGGGGTTAGAGGGACAATAACACTTGTGATGGTTGATTTCAACAAATTCATACAAGAAATGACTTTAGTTGAACCACCACTCTTAGGGGCAACATTTACATGGACAAATGGGAGGGACCTGCTGATATTAGCAAAGCTGAGCAGATTTCTGGTCAACCAAGGTTGGCTCGACATGTTTCAAAATGCGATGGGGAAGATTCTACCTAGATTGGCCTCAGGTCACTCTCCCATAATCATGGAAACAATCCCAAAGGCATGGGGGCCACCCCCATTCAGATTTGAAGACTCTTGGCTATTGGAAAAAGGTTTTAAGGAAAAAATGAAAGCATGGTGGAATGCAATTGAAATTCAGGGCACACCTTGCTACAAACTCAGTAAAAAATTAAAGCATCTGAAATTGAAGATAAAAGAATGAGCTAGAGAAAGCAAAATCCACTATGAAAGGAAGAAGGAATTACTGGGGAAAATACAACACATTGATATGAAAGAGGAGCAAGGCTGCCTATCTACACTAGATAGAGTGGAAAAAGATATGTTAAAGCAAGAGTTTGAAAAAAATACACCAAGAAAGAATATATTGGAAGCAACGAGCCAGTTTTAAATTACTCAAGGAAGGTGATGGGAACACAAAATTTTTCATCTAATGGCCACAACACGTAGAAGGCACAATAAGATTACATCCTTAGCAGTGGGTGAGAACACTCTTGACAAGAAAGATGATATAACCCAAGAGTTCATTAGATTCTACTATGATCTATACACTGAAGACAACCAAACCAGACCATTTCCACAAGACCTGAACTTCAAAACCCTCTCGGGTAGTGCAACTTTACTTCAAGCTTCTACAAAGTTGTTGGCATGTCATTAAAGAAGACACTCTAGTAATGTTCAATGAGTTCTATGAAAAAGGTTTTGACTGCACAAAGCATGGGCTCCACCATTGCTCTTATTCCCAAGGCAGTGGGACCATCAAAAGCCTCAGATTAAAGACCAATCAGTCTTGTATCTAGCCAATACAAACTGATTGCAAGGATCCTCACAACCAGGCTAAGGTAGGTTATATCAGAAATCATCAGCCCAAATCAATCGGCATTCTTGAAAAGAGGACAAATATTAGACTCGACTCTCTCCCTTCATGAGCTGATACGTTTGCCTAAGAAGAAGAAAACCTTGGGAATGGTGATAAAATTGGACTTTGAAAAGGCATTTGACAAAATCAATTGGAGCTTCTTTGATGCACTTTTATGTAAGATGGGTTTTGGTAGCAGATGGAGGGGGTGGATCCAAAGTTGCATAGCCTCACCCTACTTCTCTATATTACTAAATGGCACTCCAATGGGTTTCTTTAGAAGCAACAGAGGTATAAGACAAGGTGACCCCATTTCCCTGCTGTTGTTCAACTTAATTGGTGAAGCACTATGCTCGCTATTGTACAAGTGTCAAGAAGAAGGCTGGTTAGAAGGTTTCAAGGTCAAGAACTCGCTGCGGATACCCATGCTACAATTTGCTGATGACACCTTGATTCTATGTGAGGGGCTGGATAAAAAAGTGCTAAGTATTAAAGTCATTCTTCTCCAATTTGAAAGCATATCAGGTCAGAACATAAATTGGGCAGTCTAGGATATTGGGAGTCAATTGCCACTCATAAACCAAAGTTTATCTAGCCAAAGTGCTCGGGTGCAGCACAATCAAGCTCCCTTCTACCTATTTGGGTCTACCATTCTTTCAAGGAAAAATCACCCACACTTTGTGGTAACCTATAATAGAAAAATATTAAAAAAGATTGGACACCTAGAAAGGGCAACTCCTATCACAATCCAGGCGGACTGTATTGATTAAATCCACCTTGGCAGGTATACCCACTTACTTGCTATCTCTTATCCTTTGCCCTCAAGGTATAATCAAGAAGCTAGAGACTATACAAAGGAAGTTTCTGTGGAGTGGTACACAAAACAAGTTTAAATATCCATTGGTGAAGTGGTCTAATGTCTACAAATCTAAAGAAGAAGGAGGGCTGGGAATTAAGAGGCTAAAGCTGATGAACGATGAGCTCCTAGGCAAATGTTTGTGGAGGCATGCAACAAAAAAAAGGCCCTTTGGAGGAAAGTTGTGGAAGCAAAATATGGGAGGCCAACACATTTTTTTTTGAGGAAAGCGCTTTTGTATTATTGAAAATGAAATGAGAAGTACAAGAATGGCATTACAGGAACGGAGGGGTGTCTCTTATGGTCATCGTGACAAGTGACACCCCATTCCGGGCTAAGGAATCTGCAATTATGTTTGCAGCCCTTGGGATACATCTCCAGCCCTCTACCCCCCGGGAGGCCAACACATGGCTAACTACCAAAAGATTCACCACAAGTTGAGTCCACAATCTGGAAGGTAA
This sequence comes from Aristolochia fimbriata, assembly GCA_019845555.1. Classification (NCBI taxonomy): domain Eukaryota; kingdom Viridiplantae; phylum Streptophyta; class Magnoliopsida; order Piperales; family Aristolochiaceae; genus Aristolochia; species Aristolochia fimbriata. The sequence goes on from CM034083.1 coordinate 5,163,221, forward strand.
CCCTAAAGGAAAGACACATGGTGGAGTTGAACATCAGATATCATGTCAGAGAAAGTAATACCATAAGTTTTTGGAAAAACACCAGGGCAGATGATAGACTTTTGTAGTATATTTTCCCAAGATTATACTCACTGGCAAGGAACAAAAATGCAACAACAGTAGACTCTAGAACAATGAATGGACAATGAGAATTGTACCTCAGAAAAAATCTAAGAGATAAGGAGATAACAGATTTCTCCAATCTACTTACAATGCTAGAATCAAAATACATTGCTACACAAGGCTTAGATGAAATCATTTGGACAACGTCCTCCATTGGTGATTTTACAATTGTATCACTTTACAAACTACTATTGAGACATCAAACTTAAGCCCAGACATCAACTCACTATGCTAGTCTACCATGGAAGTTACCAGTGCCCAAAAAAATATAACTTTCTATGGACAACAACATATTTAAAAATACTGACATGTGACCAACTGTCCAAAAGAGGTCAACCCATTACTTATGCAAATTATGTGGGGTGCAAGAGGAGACATGCAATCATATCCTCCACTACAGCTACACTAGAGAAATATGAAATATTATATTCTCAAGATTCGGCATTGTGTTTTGCTTGCCAAAATCATTCAAGTGCTTCCTCCAGTAATGGTCTTTGATTCCATTGCCATAAGGTGGCAACATACTCTGGTAAGTTGCTATTGCAACAGTTCCATGGAACATTTGGCTTGAGAGGAATGAGAGAATATTTAGAAATGATAAAATCACAGCAAAATGAATACTTGAAAAAAACATTTTATTCTGGGCAGGAAGCACAAGAAAACTCCTCCCTTGCCAAATGCACTTATCCGTAACCATTGGAAACAAATTGTCAGATACCACTGTCATAAACCCTCTAATATGACAGTATGGTAGGCCCCCCCAAATGAATACCATCGCTTTCAACTTTGATGGTTCATCATAGGGGATCTTGGGCCAGCTGGCCTTGGTGGTGCATGTAGAGACTCTACAAGAAAACTGCTTTGAAGCTACTTGGGGACTACTGGAACATGTACAACTAATGAAGCTGAAGCAAGAGCCCTCTTAGTAGGGCTAAGAATATTCTATGACACCTCAATAGCAACATGCAAGTGCAAGGAGACTCAACTTTGGTAATAAGTTAGGCAAACAAACTTTCCAAACCATAATGGAAGCTCAAGGAGGTCTTTGATGAGATATGAAGCATAATTGATGGAAAGCAAATCTAATGGATTAAAATACGCAGAAGTGCCAATTCTGTGGCTGACACTATGACGAAAGGTGTAACAAAAGACAATTTGATGGTTGAACTAAACCTCAACTAAACTAATGCCAAGCTATGCAAATTGCTTCAAAGAATGTATACTATGTACTCTATGCTTTTACTGAATCATTAAGTTGTACTGAATCATTATTGAAAGATCAATAAAATTTTGCCATTTCAAAAAAAAGTGTAAAAGTGTAAAACTTAAATGGTAAAGGGGTAGTTTTACAGAAGAAATAAGGGGTAACAAGGGAAAACCCAAGTGTGCCTAGGTGCAATGTGGGATTCTAGCAACCCCTAGTGCTTCCACTCACAACGCTACATGCCCTCATGTGTAGCACACACTCTTTCACATAGGAACGATGGTAGCTGATGCATGAGCCTAACCAACCGCATGCACTGCACTTATTACCCTTGGCATGCACTGCACTTTTTACCCTTGGCATGCACTTCACTTATTACCCTTGGCATGCACTGCACTTATTACCCGCATGCATTGCACTTATTAGCCTTGGCATGCACTGCACTTATTACCCTTGGCATGCACTGCACTTATTACCCTTGGCATGCACTGCACTTATTACCCTTGGCATGCACTGCACTTATTACCCTTGGCATGCACTGCACTTATTACCCTTGGCATGCACTACACTTATTACCCTTGGCATGCACTGCACTTATTACCCTTAGCCAAGGGAGATGCATGACACATTGCACCAGAGGATTACGGAGAGTGAACCATGAATCTAGGGGTTCATGTACATGAGTATAAGGGATGCATTACATTTAATTCACTAGGTTGATAGTTGTTTTTTTGAAACGACAAAAGTTTATTGATCTTTCCATTAATGATTCAATACAAGCATAGTGTACAACATAGTTTACATTCGTTAGAGGGTGCTGCTAGGACCACTTTGTCCTAGTTTACATCAAATGTAGTTCCATTAGCAAGTCTGCTTTCATTACACCTTTAACTAGGTAGTCTGCAATAAAGTTAGCACTTCTGGGTATTTTGACCCACTGGATCTGCTTCCCTTCAGTGCTCCATATTTCATCAAAGATTTTCTTGAATTTCCAATGTGGCTTAGATAGCTTATTGCCCCAGCTTACCACTAGTGCTGAGTCACTTTGTACTTGAATGCTGTCATTGAAGTGTTCATTGAGTGTCCTTAGCTCTACTAAGAGGGCTCTAGCTTCTGCTTCATTTGATGTACACATACCAGTAGTACCCGAATAGGTTAAGAGTGTTTGGCCAGTTGAGTTTCTGAATACTCCACCAAGACCAACAGGTCCTGGGTTCCCTCTTGAAGATCTGTCAAAATTAAGGGCAATGACATCATTTAGGGGTTTGCTATTCAGCCATCTTGGGGAGCTTGTGGTGTTGGTACATGATTATCTTATTCTAGTACTTACGGATGAGTGCATTGGGTATGGGAGGAAGCTTTGCAGTGCTACCTGCCCATAATAAGATGTTTTTTAGACACTTTTCTGTTGTTCCTCTTGTTGAGGTTCTTGTATTTTGAAATGTTTTGTTGTTTCTCTCTAGCCATATGCTCCAGGGCACTACTCCAATGGCCATTTGCTAGAGGGTATTGCCACAAGATAGTAGTGGAATCGATGACCATTGCTGGACGAAGCATTTAAAGGTTCTGGGTAAGCACAACTTGATGCCAAATCTTGAGAATATGGCATTCCAGACATCCCTACTATAGTTGCAGTGTATGAGGAAGCATTTCCTCTTACTCTCCACATAGTTTGCATAAATTGTCAATTATTGGTTGGCCTCTTTTGGATAGTTGATCGCATGTTAGTATTTTTTAGTAGGCTGCTGTCCATAGAAAGTGTTGTATCTTCTTGGGAACACGTAATTTCCATGGTATACTAGCATAATGCAATTGTGGTTGAGCTTGTTGTCTCTATAGTAACCTGTACAGTGAAGCAACAGTGAATTCATCTGTGGTGGAGGCAGTCCAAATGATCTCATCTGTTCCTTCTGTAGTGATGTACTTAGATCCCAGTATAGCCAGCATATTTGAGACATCATTTATCTCTTCATCCTTTAGGTTCCTCCTGAGATGCAGTTCCCACTGCCCATTCAATGCTCTTGACTCGGCTGTTGTTATATTTTTTTTCCCTGGCTAATGAGTACAGTCTTGTAAAAGAGAATTGTAAGGGTCTATCATCTGCCCAATTGTCTTTCCAGAAACTCACAGTTCTACCTTCTCTGATATGGTATTTGGAATTAGGCTCTACCATGTGTCTTTTTTTTATGATTGTCTTCCAGATTATTGATGCAGCCTACGTTGCATCCCTTTAGCCAACCATGTGCTGGTCTTCCATACTTTTCTTCCACTACTTTTCCCCAGAGTGCTTCTTTTTCCACTGCATATCTCCATAGCCACTTTCCGAGTAGTGCATCATTCATCAGTTTCAACTTTTTAATTCCCAATCCTCCATCTTCTTTGGTTTTGCATACAAAGCTCCATTTCAAAAGGGGGTATTTGAATTTACCACCAAAAAAATTTCTTCTATATAGCCTCTAACTTCTTAATTTTATTAAGTGGGCAGGGGATGAGAGATAGCAAATATGTAGGTATGCTTGCCAAGGTAGATTTTATTAGAACAATCCGTCCAACCTATGATAATAGTTGCCCTTTCCAAGTCTCCAATCCCTTTTGGCACTTTTCTATTACAGATTGCCACAAGGCCTTTGTGATTCTTCCTTGGAAAAGAGGGAGCCCCAAGTAGGTAGAGGGGAGCTTAATTGTGCTACATGGAAGTGCCTTGGCCAAATAGGTTTCGGTTTGAATACTGCAGTTGACTCCCATTACTCCTGACTTTGCCTAATTGATGTTTTGTCCAGACATGCTTTCAAACAACAACAAAATGGCCTTAATGTTCAACACTTTTTCATCCAGTCCTTCACATAGGATCAGGGTGTCATTAGTAAACTGTAGTATGGGGATTTTTTAGTGCATTCTTGACCTTTATTAACATTCCTTAGGTTTTCTTCTTCTTGTGCAGATGTATCAATTCATGGAGGGTGAGTGCAGAGTCTAATATCTATCTTCCTCTAAAAAATGCTGACTGATTTGGTCTGATGACTTTAGATATAACCTGCTTTAGCCTGGTTGCAAGTACCCTTGCAATCAATTTATAGTGGCTAGACACAATACTGATTGGCTTAAAATCCAAGGCTTTTGACGGACCTGCTACTTTGGGAATGAGGGCTATGAAGATGAGCCCATACTTTGTGTTGTCAATCTATTTTCATAGAACTCATTAAACATGGCTAGGATGTCTTCTTTGATAAAGTTCCAGCTGGCTTTATAGAAGCTTGTAGTAAGGCCATCCGAACCCGGGGCTTTATTTATTGGCATGGTATTGATTGCTTGCTCAATTTCTTCAATTGTGAAGGGAGCTTCTATGAAGCTTGCTTCATTACCCGAAAGGATTTTAAAGTCGAGGTTCATTGGGAATGGTCTTGCTTGATTGTTGTTTGTGTATAAATCTGAATAGAATATAATGAACTCCTTTGTAATATCTTCCTTTTTGTCCATGGTGTTGTCACCCACTGCCAAGGATGAAATCCTGTTGTGCCTTTTGTGTTGTGGCCATTAGATGAAAAATTTTCGTGTTACCATCACCCTCTTTGAGCAACTTATATCTGGCCCTCTGCTTCCTATACACTCTTTCTTGTAAAATCTTGCTTTCAAGTTCGTGCTTCAACATATCTCTTTATACTCCGTCTAATGTGGATAGGAATCCTTGGCTTTCTTCTTTTAGATCTAACTGCTGAATCTTCTCTAGTAATTCTTCTTTTTGTCTTGTATAATTGATCTTGTTTTTATTTACCCATTCTTTTATCTTCAATTTCATCTGTTTTAACTTCTAACTGAATCTATAGCAAGTTGTTCCCTAAATTTGTATTTCTGCCCACCATGATTTTGATTTCTCCTTGAACCCTTTTTCTATCAGCCAAGAGTATTCAAACCTGAAGAGAGGCAGTCCCCACGTCTCTGGCATAGTTTCCATGTGGATGGGGAGTAGTCAGAAGTTGGCCTCGGTAGGATCTTTCCCATTGCGTTCTCAAACATGTTCACCCAGCTCTGATTGACTAAGAATCTGTGTAGTTTTGCTAAGATCGGTGGATTTCTTGAATTTGTCCATGTGAAGGCTGCTCCTGAAAGTGGTGGCTCAATAAGAGCCATGTCTTGTATAAGTCTGTTAAATTCGTTCATCATTGGGATTATTGCTCCTCTTCCCTCCTTGCTTTTCTGTGCAGAACCTTACTACATTAAAGTTACCTGCTTTTATACTGGGATGTCCCACAGCTGAATTATTGCAGCTAGCTCTACCCAAAATTTCTCTATGAAATTATTGTTAGTCGGTCCATGGACTGAAAGCATCCCCCACATTTTACTGCCATTAGAGGAACGGAACTTCGATGCCAGTGTGTAGGTTCCCATTTCAGATTCCACTAGCTCGAGTGACCTTGCTTCCCAAAAAATGGCCATTCCCCCTGATGCACCTGAGGTTTCTGCAGCAATCCAACTATGTTGGCAACGGTGCCAAATGTCTCTTTCTAGGCTCCCCGAGAAGGATCTGATTTTCGTTTTCAGTAAGCAGGCCACTGTACTTTGTTAATTTTCAACACTTCTCTTACTGCTGCTCACCTGGTTGCAGAGCCCATACCTCGTACATTCCAGGAGATTATGTTCATGTCTCATCCTCACTTTCGGCAACTATACTCTATGCTTGTTTCCTGCATTCAACTAACAGTTCCTTGTCCATTCCCAGCCTTTCACCCAACTTTTGAAAAATGAATTAAACTAATTTGTCGAGTTTTCTGTCCAGCTTCCGCAGGTCACCAATTTCTCTTTCGGCGATGCCTCTGTGGACATCACTTACACTTTTCGATCTCGTATGCCTTGCCCGTGATCCCATTTCTGCTTAGTTTGGTGTTTCTCTCGTCGCCTTGTGTATGTCAATTGACATGAAGCTCATGCCATCACGTTTTTTGGATCCTGTTCAAGCAGTTCACATACCTGGAATCGTCTGTTCGAGGAGACGATCTATTGTGCGTCGAGCTAGCAGTCCTAGCTCTCTCCTCGTCCTCAAGATTTGGGTCTCAGGCTGGTACGTGTTCCTTATCAACTTGGATCGAGTCATCATTTCCCCTTTTTCCACTTATAGTGAGGATTAGTTTGCTCTTGTATTGGGTACGATGAACCACGTTGAGAGGGCTTGAGTTCTCAGCCTATAAATAAAGGCTCATAATCAGTTTTAATGCAGCCTAGAGCAATTCATGTGTAGAAGAGAGCTGAGAGATCTCCTATATGTTTTCTATGTTTTGCTGTTGTTCTTTTGTCACTACCTTGTAGCGGAATAAAAGCTCATAATCAGTTTTAATGCAGCCTTGAGCAATTCATGTGTAGAAGAGAGCTGAGAGATCTCCTATATGTTTCTATGTTTTGCTGTTGTTCTTTTGTCACTACCTTGTAGCGGACTCATGCTAGGGTCTTACTTGGATCCTAAAGCTTGTTAAGTGGGCCACTCTTAGTAGAGGAGAGGAAGTTTCTATGCCTAATTCCCTAAGGTACACGTCGAATAGGTTAAACTGACCCTTTAGTATGCAAAAGAGTAGGGTAGCACGGTTGGGCAACGAGCTACAACCTTGATGCCTCCAACCACATGACACTAGAGCATCTTGTGATTTATAGATGTTTTCTTCCTCTTCGTCCTTCTCATTTTCTCTTCTCATGAGCTTTCTCGTTCTCTTTCTTTCTCTCTCTCCCTCTCTCTTTCTACCTTGATTTCTCACACCACCAATGCCCGAAAGTCTGTGATTGCCTCTAGAAGACCCATCCACATTTGATCTGCATCCCACATGAGGGGCAATCCACTGGTCATGTTGAATGTAGCTAGGGAGTGGAAGGGAAGCAACTTCACTCCATGAGGTGCAAAAAGGAAAACCCTTAATTTATTGTCCTTGTTATAATGTGTAAAGCCAGCTCATACTCGCAGGCTGAATGCATGTCAGTATGGAAAGATAGAAGAAATTTGACCTCAAATCAGCACAAATGGCGTTTCTTCCAGATCTCCCATGTAATAAAAGTTAAACAAGCTCTCATCATGACTTGACCTAGTGAAGATGTAAGGTAATTCCAGGAGGAAACAACCAATTTGATATTGAAGTTAGATTATGTTCTTACAGTTTAATGCTTCAATTTTATGTGTCACCACGGTTTTGAAACTTCTTGCATGTTGCCCTAATGTAGGGCCATTCTGTAATTGATGTAATCTTTACTCAAGTGTTAATCATGGATGTTGGTAATCGTGTTCGACACCTACTTCTCTCTCTCTCTCAGAAGGAGATTTTTTTAAAGCGAAAGGCCAGAAAAACCTAGATCAAGGGACAACCTCTCTTACAACAAGATGTTGTAAGGAGACCCCCTCCTTGCTAATGAGTCAACAAGACCATTGAGCAGATTTGAATAGATGACTCCAAAAATCGTCTCCTTCGTGAAGTGGCAAAAAGTTCCATTCTTGATATAAATGCAGTGAGTTATCTCATCTCACTTCACTTTTTTGCACCATCTTCTCTCCCATCTCGTTCAATATCTCATCTGCTGAGCTATACTCTTTTTGTTTTTGTTTAAATGATTGTGTATCTAATATTCTCCCTTTTTGTTCTCTAGGAACTAGAACAAAGAGAAAATGATGGACAACTAGATGAAGGATTTCTTTCCGAAGTTAGTGCACAGTTGCGACAAGTAAGTATTTTGCCACAATGACTTCAAATAGGGCACCTGATGGATGAACTAACCCAAAGCATGTCGGCTTATACCTGTATATCATAAAGTCTAGTAGACAGCTTTATTTGACTTAGCATATGTAAATACTGATAATTCACTGCTTGTATTAAGATTCTATACAGCAATAAAACTTTCACAATTTTAAAAAAAATGTATTTTGCCACAATCTTCACATCTAGCATATAACTTGATTTTGGATTTTGAAGAGACTTATATTATGTTTATTCTATTATTCATGTAATCACTTATTTCTTATTGACATTTTTGGCAAATACAAGCTTATGACCGTCTCGGATCTAACCTGTCCACCGTTGCAAAGATGATGTTGAATTGTCCTTTTACATGGGCAACATGGTGTGGATTTGTGAAATTATTTGACTCACCAACTCATACCCCTTCAAGTATAATGAATACAATTGTAACTTGTCAAGCATTTGTGCTGCTGGCAAATGGAAAGAAAATGGTTGAGGTATGCTTAATGATGATACCATGGAGATATGGGAAGCGAGGAATCAAAGAATTTTAAAAAAGAAAAAGACATGGGAGCTAGTGGTGGAATTGATAAAAAAAAAATAGGATAATTTGCTGGTATGTACCATAGACTTAAAGGAATGGAGGGACATAATTCAGAGATCTTGGAATCTTGTGGGGAAAATGCGTGGCACACCACCTTTGTCGAAGAATGTTGTCTGGATTCCCCCTCTATCAGATTCAATTAAATTGAATTTTGATGGAGCATCATATGGTAATCCGGGACCCATCGGCTTTGGAGGACTTTTTTTATTTTTTTTTGAGGAAAGCGCGGTTTTATTTATTGAATGAATCAAAGTACATATAAATGTTACGTGAAGGGGGGTGAGTTTCTAATGACTAAAGCATTTAGACCTACTCCCTCCTTTGCTAGGGAGTCCGTAAAATCATTTGCGGCTCGAGGAATACAGTGCTAGTCATGCACAAACCCTGCTGCAAGGTCTAAAATTTCCCTATACTGGTATCTAAGGCACCAAGGTGGTTCATCCCCCTTCCGACACCAATTGATTACATTGCTAGAGTCTCCCTCCACTACTAATCTTCCTGGCAAACGGTCTCTGTATATCCGCAGTCCATGTAGTAATCCTTGTGTCTTTGCTACAGTAGTCTTCCTGGCCTAGTGGTCCAGAGAAGGAAAGGAGAATGGATCCGTCATGAGGAAAGGAGAATGGATCCGTCATGAATACAGAATATCCCTCTATATCCTGCAGGCCCCGGATTTCCCAAGGAGGAGCTGTCGAGGTTCAACTTAATGCATCCTTGAGGGGGGGGTACCCAAGTAATCGGCTTCTCTATATGCTGGAATCTACCTGTGGCTGCAATGTCTGCCCACATGGTACGCAATTGGTCACAACTAATGCCTTCAAACGGGCCTAGGGTCTTGACCCATGCTATCACCCTTTCTTGAGTGTCTACTGCTACCCTTGTCCACTCCAATCCTTTTCTGTGGAAGAGACGTCGGTTCCGTTCAGACCATATGGCACATGGTATGAAACTGCAGCATCCTCTCCATAGTAGCTTGCCTCTAAGAGAGCCCCCGCTTCATTGAGTATGCCCACAAGACTACCTGGAAGGCACCAAGAATGTCCAAATAAATCAATAAACCAACACCAGATGTGCCATGCTACTGTGCAGTGCATCATCAAGTGCTGAACAGTCTCCGTGTCAGCTCCACATAGAGGACAAAGAAGTGAGGGTAGAATGGCTCCACTTCTTGCCAAGTTATCTCTAGTCAAGATTTTCCCATGAAGGGCACTCCATAGGAAAAACTTCACTCTAGGAGGGGCAGTGAACTTCCATGCCAGTCTTGCATTATCCGGATCATTTATCTCCCCTAGCAATCACTTGTAGGCCGAAGCTACAGTGTAGTCTCCAAGTGGGGAGGGGGCCATACTAGCTCATCCGTCCTGGTAGTACATGGGTAAAATCTCCACAAAGCCTGCTTTAGCATACTGAAATCAGCAGCCTCCTCATCCGTAAGCTCCCTTTAAAATATTCTGGTCCAATCTATCATATGGGGTTGCCTCCCTTCAAGTACTTCTGCTACAGTGTCATTCTGTCTGCAGACCACTCGGTACAGCCTAGGGAAGGCAGCTTTCAATGGTGCTTCCATCAACCATTTGTCCTCCCAAAAGGCTGTTCTACGTCCATCTCTGACAAGATATCTTATTCCTTTGCGAAATTCCTAGAACATTCTGAAAATGTATCTCCAATTGACAGACAATCTTCTCAGAGAGTCCTAGCCAAGAATCCATGCTTCCGAATCAACTCCGAACTTTCTCATGACCAGAGAGCACCAAGGAGAGCCATGACAGAAATTTACTCTCCAACACCATTTCCCCAAGAGTGCCTTGTTCATGTGGGTGAGTCTCCTAACCCCCAACCCTCCCAATGCCTTAGGTTTGCATACCTTCTCCCATCGTACTAGGTGGTGCTTGAAGCTCTCCTCCAACCCCTTCCATAAAAAATCTCTGAAATATCTTTCTATTCTGTTCACTACTCCCATAGGGCAGTGCATAAAAGAGGAAGTATGTAGGTATTCCTGCAAGACTAGCATTAATGAGAATTAGTCGACCAGCTTTAGAGACCATTCTCCTCTTCCAAGCTGAAAGTCTTTTCTGAATCTTCTCAAGAAGGGGGTCCCAAAGTGATTTGGACACTCTACCATGATAGAGGAGGAGCCTGAGATATGTTCTCAACTCTGCATTTTAAGTGGTCAGCCATATCTTCAAGTTCACCACGAGCAATGTTGAATCCATAAATGGCAGACTTGTGCCAGTTGACTTTTTACCCCGAAGCTATCTCATAAAGGCCAATTATAGCCTTCCATCTTAGCACCTGCTCTGAAGAACCCACTCCAAACACAATAGTGTCATCAGCAAACTGCGTTATCGGGAGAAAATCTGCAGAAATCACTTCCTGGATCCAATTCAATCTTCTTGCAATCTTGACTGGAGCTGTCAATCCTTCTCCCACTGTATTGAATAGTAGAGAAGAAGGGGGTCTCCTTGTCTGAGGCCCCTAATGCCCCTAAAATATCCAAAAGAACCACCATTTATCAGCACTGGGTAGGAGGCCGACGATAAGCATGTCTTAATCCATGTTCTCTATCGGTTCTAGAACCCCATTGGATATAAGATCTCTTCTAGGAACACCCAATCCACTATGTCGAAAGCTTTTTCCATATCTAGCTTAATTATCACCTGAGGCTCCTTTATGACTTCTCAAATGAATCCACCACTTCGTGTACTGCCATGGCTGCGTCCAGAATCTGTCTAGACTTTACAAAATTGCACTGTTCAATACTGATGAGTGAGGGGAGTACCTTCTTGAGCCTTAGTGATAGGACTCTGGAGATAATTTTATATGTATTGGATATAAGACTTATCAGCCAAAAGTCTTGGATCCGTTCAGCTCCTTCCTTCTTGGGCACTAATGCAATAATAGAGGCACCAAGGTTCCTGAATATTATTCCGCTATGGTAGACTTTTTAGAAATCATTCGGGTTACATGTTTAAGGATTTTGATGGACCAATTGGAATTTCAGACTCTGTCTTGGCCGAGGATTATTACAAAGACAACGTATATTTGAGGTATCATTTTGGAGATTAAAGGAGACTCAAGTATTGTCACTGGATGGGAAAAAAGAAGTCTGAACCCCCATGGAGGTTTTGGTTACATTTTAGAGAGACTTCAACATTTTAGAACATGTAGAATATACTTGAGTTCTATTCCAAGAGAAGCAAACTCTTGTGCTGATGTACTGGCTAAAAGTGGGATAAATCTCCAGTGTCTTGTTGTTAGCTAACTCACAATTTGTATTTTCTTTGAATTTTGGTATAATAAAATTATCTACCTCTAATAAAAATAAAGAGCATCATTTAGAAAAATAATTTCGGAAGTTAGTTCTTGTAGAGAGTAGTTTCTGACAATTTGTGACAGATTAGGAACATTTATAATTTTTAGAATTATTATCTTGTAACGAGGGAGAGGGTCTGGCAACCCTTGCAAATTTTACTATTATGAAAAGATGTCAAACAAAGTGATGTTGTTTCTTCTTTTGTTGTCTTCTAATAGTGTGGTTCAATAGCTGTGTTATTTGTTTGTCTTTTTTAGGCAAAGGAAGATAGGGACAAGCCAGGCCTCGAGGCTATGTTGCAAAAAGTTTTGCAACTCTATGCTGCCAAAACCTTATCAAAGCGCAGTTATGCATATAAAGGTAGTAGAAATTAACTGCATGAAATGTATGCAGTAAGATTCATTTCTTTGATGGTTGCAGTTATCTTATTTCAACTCTTTCTTTTCCTCCCAAATTTTGTGCCTATGTATGTATGCATGTGTGTTCACCAACACAGATTGAAAACATGATTTCTTGTTCTCTACAGTAATAGATTCTACGTGGATTTAGGACAATTAGCATATCCAATGGCATTTGTTGAGCTGAACAAGGTGTTGTAAAATCATGAACCTTGTTAAGGGAGTGAGAGAGTTGAATGCAAAGAGAGGAGAGCATAACTGCGCTAGAAGGGTAGAACAAGTCAGAGGTCTAATTCGACCCTCAATCCCCTTTTACTAACTTTAATGTCAGAAATTTACAAAATGCCTTTATGGCAAATGTAGTAGTAGAAATCTTTTGTTGTCACAACAACGAACGTTCTTCATTGTCAAGTGCAAGCGCTTTCACGAGGGAAAATAATGAAAAATAGTGGACGATTGCAGATTGGAATCTATGAATACAAAGATGGATATGTTTGTCGCCTCTCTGAGATGATGCGAGACAATGTGTTTGCCTCAGTGGAGATTCCTAAAAATCTCAGCCTCATGAATGGATGGGGAGTGGTTAGCAAACCAGCTAAAAGCCATGGAAGGGGGTGGGCAGTCTACTCAAACCAGAAAGTCTACCGCAACACGAGATTAGTGGACTGGTTGCAAAACCTTCAAGGAAGCACTAATACCGGAACATCCAGAAGCCTGGATGAAAAACCATCAATATCAATCGATCAAAGTGAAAGGGGCACTTTTCTCAAAATCAACCCAGATTTCAATAGCCCATGGAAGCAAGAATTGAAGAAGTGCGTGATAGTGAAAATGAAAAGGAAGAGATGGAAGTGACTCGAAGGATGTTATTGGTCAGCACCTCCATGGAGATTCCTCTATTTATTCCAAGAAATTCATTTTCTAGCTTCACTAGTTCATGATCGGTCATGTATTCCTAGAGCTGTCAATCCTATGGCGCACTCCCCAGCTAAGTAGGGGGTGCACTAATCCTCAACTACTGTGAGGATGTCTCCCCCTTATGTAACTTGATGTAACTGAGCTTTCTTCTAATCAATAAAAACAAAACATTTTCCTAGAAAAAACGATGAGATGGAAAAAAGAGGACCTGAATCTGTGGCTAGGGATGTTGTGGAAACTGGTTGATCCACCGAAGCTCCGTTTTATGACTCCGGGGGAGTGGGTGATTGGTCTAAGCAGCATAGAAGAGCAGGGGAAGGATTTTGCTCTTAAAGAAAGCTCCTTGGAGATTTTCTGCTGGGAATAACCGAATGGAAGCTGGAAGATAAAAAACTGTAGACTTTATCATGTAGTCTTTGGACTGTATATTAACTGCCTATCTCCTTGCACACTTAGTAGGTCTGTTACACATTTGTATATAAGATAACTCCAGTCCCTTTTTAATGTGAGATGCCTCTATTACGAGAAAGTATCTTAGTAGTTCAAGATCCCTAGTTTGGACGTGTTGACTCAAGTGGTTCTTCACTTCATCAATGCTCTCTTTATGATCTCTTGTGTGGACAAAGCCATCAATGTATGCGACAAGCACAACAATTGCAGGCCTTTTCAGAACGAACAGCGGAGTGTTTATAGAGGCTACTAGCTAACTTGACCTACCACCTTGCTAAATTCTCAAACCATCCTTGTAGACTTTGTTTTAGTCTATGATGGCATTTAGTGTTTGTACAACCTGTTTGTCTCCCCTCGAGTAAGATATCTTAGAGGTTGCTCCACATATACCTCCCCTGGCAAGTCATCATACATTTTTTACATCTAGTTAAAATAAGTGGCCAACCTCTATGGACCATTTCACAAAATAATATTCATACCCTGTTTAGGCGGGTCACCTGTAACAAAGTTTCATGCACATCAACTTTATAGGTTTTGTGTGTATCATCTGGTCACCAATCACGCGGTGAGGTGCTTTAAGCTCCCATCTAAATTATACTCTAAGGGTATACATCTACTAGAAGCTAAACTCTCAAAACTGGGAGAAAGAGCAACCAGCCAAATTTACTGAGATAAAGTTTAGGGGACATGGTGATAGAAGATTGAGTTGATGAAGAATGATCCAAAATTCTCTTTGATAGTTACAAACATCAAGCAGTTGAAAACAAAGAGCAGTGCATTACATCAAACAGTACTAAAACTCCGAAACACCTAGTAGAGCTTTGTGAACTAGGATACCAGTTAAAGTCATATCTATGGAACATACTTTGCCTGTCTCAGCTCTAAAGTGCTTGTACAAAAGCCTTAGAGTCAGTTGTCATTTCCTTACAGCAAGCAAGCATTCTGCTATTGGATGTTGTGCACCTGTGATTTACTTACACCAGTTTGAGTGTGTAGACACGTATTTTATCATACTCCCACGTAAGGCAGAAAAAGGAGGTCCACATCAGCCCTGATTCTCGGGTCAAAGTGTCAAACTTTGATTCTGGTCAGAAGACCAAGATCGAGCGTCCATCAAACCTACTCAAATCAATGGACTAGATCTAAGCCAACTTATGAAAGTGCCACGTCATTCAAAAGTAGCACGTCATCTAAAAGTGTCACATCACTCAATTCTGATTCGCTCGCTCAAAACCAGCAGAAGAATCAGTCAATTATACCACGTCAAACTTCTCCGGTCCAACTCTGTTATGACAATTTCGCTTAAAATTAGCCGCGGAATCGGTCCACCAAGAAACTGTCAAGACCGAGAAAGCAGTGGAGTAAAAGAAGACAACACGCTTCGGGAACATATATATATGGGAGAAAACGAAGCAGGAAGCAGACTGAAGATTTCGAACTTTAGAAAGAAGAAAACTCTTCAAGAGCTTAAGAAATCAAGTTCTTAGAGTACTCAACATACTCGAGCCTAAATTCCATCCAAAGCCAAACCTTAGAAATAGCAACGCGCAAGCCAAATCTGTCGTTATTTCTGTTTCTTGCCGTTACAACTACACAAAAGATTCAATTTTGTCACGCTTAGGCAAAAATCCCCAAATTCTTTCCTTCTAAGCTCAAGAGAAAACTGTAGTTCTCTCTGCATTTGATTACATTTGATTACGAAGGTCGAATCAGAGGAAGAATAGAATCGGAATCCACAAATTCTTCAAATTCTTCAAATTACTTTGTGATTGTTGTCTTCTTGGTTGCGTCTCCTTCGCGATCTACAGTTTTCACGTTCACAGAGTGAAACCCGAAGTTTTCAACAAAATACATTAGCTTAAGACTAAGGCGCTCTTATGACAATATGTTGCAAAAATGCCCCTTCTTTACCCAAAGAATCAGCCTTACTATTGGCTGATCTAACTACGTGTGAGGGAGATAAAATACGTGATTTTCCCAAAATCATAATTTCTCAGGTGCTTCATGAATCTCCACAGAGGAGAAGTTGGCACCCAAACACCAATGGATAATAATTGATGAATCACTTTCCAAATGTACTTTCCTAAGGATATCATCATGTAAACACGGAGACCCTAAAGGACAGCTAAAATTTCACCCTTTATAGAATCAGTAATCCCCTTTGGCTTCAAAAAAGATAATATTTCTGTCCCCTTTATATCTCTAAAATTTCCACCAAATCCTGCCACGCCTGGATTACTCTTTGAAGACCCATCAATACTGAGTTTTATTCTCGAGTTTGGCAGTGTTCATTGAATAATTACTGACTTCTTTGGAAGATGAAGATAATAACTTTAGACCAAGATTGACATACTAAGTAATCATGCACCGAAGTAGACTGTGGCTGTGACCATAGTGTTTATAGAAGTCCTAATTTGTTTAGAGTTTTATCCATCCAAAGAAAATGTACTTATGCTCTTATAAACAAAGTGTCAGGGGTCAAACATATCATGCCTAACTTTTCTTTTTCTCCTTTTTTTCACAATTTCCTATCTCTACGCTTCTTTTGCATTATTCCAACTTGTTTTGGACTTCATTTCCATGTTCATCTTTATGCAGGGTCTGAAGTTTTGAAATCGGAGCATTTTCTTGAATCATTAATTAAAGGTACTATCTTGTTTTGAATAGATACTGCCATTTTTTTGGGTAATATGAGAATATGAGAGAGAAAGAGAGGAAGGACAAGAAGGATAAAATTGTGCAGAAGTCACAGTCTTTGTTAGCGTATTAGGTCTACTCATAGCCGGCTTTAATTACTCTTTAGGTCATAAATACAAAATTTAGCTGGCTTTTACATTTGGTAGTCTTGGTAGGCCCAGTGTGGGTATTAGTTGGGTTTTATATTTGGTTATGTCCTATTGGGCTCCTAGCTGGGCTTAATCGTGGTTTATGAGTATTTTTGAATTCTTAGGGGTTATTTTGCAAGTCCACATAAGAGGCACGTAGTTGCAACATGTTTAGTTATTAAATTTAAGGGACTATCCCTCTAATACAAGGTAGTAAAAGAATTGAATCCCTGATCTCTTTGTTGATTTTTCCTATTCTTTTCCTTCTTTCACCTCTCTTTCTCACTTCTTACTCCCCTTTCTTCCTTCCCTATTTCCTCATCCAAAAACTAACCTAACAAGTGGTATGAGAGCAGGTCGTTCCTCGGATTACTGTGCAAAATTCCTTCCTGACGTGCTGAAAGAATCTTAGAGCAGTTTAAGTCCACATAAGACATTTTCCAGCAGATTTTCTGGGGTTAATATGACTTGGAGAGCACTCTGGCCTAAGTTTTGGGCCACCTCCAGCCATATCTAATCTGATCGACACCTTATATTTGACGTTTGGAGCGCCTCCTTTGATTTTCTTAGTCAAACTCACCAGGGAATGTCTGCTGAAAGCCTTAAAAATTTTTGTTTGGCTATCTATTGCTGAAGCACACCAATCTGACACCACCAAAGGCTTTTTTTAACATCAATTTTCCGGCCTTTTCAAGACAAATATTGTCCCCAATCACCATCTTCCTAAAGCATAAACCAACATTTTCCCATGTGTTTAATCGTTTTCCTGTTTGAAGCCTTTGTTCAATGTCAGGAACCCATTTCTGGCCTCACAGTACCTGTGATTTCAAGAAGGGAACTTGATCCTTCATTTTCGATAATTTATGTTGAAGGACACACCACCAACACCGTTTGCAAGCCTCAAAATTTGGCTACTTTACCACGTTTTGGGTTTTTGGCTGTTGCATTTTGACCTACCCAACTTTGGATCCTTTTTCCCTTCCATTACTCGGACATTCCTGACTGTGCTGGTGTCTGGATTAGTCTTGTTAATTGAGGTACAATACTACGAGTAACACTGATTTAAAACACGTAAACAATAATCTGCAAGCTTCCCTCTCAGAAGCAGATATGCCTTCTCCTGAAGAGTAGCTCCAAAGTGCATCTTAGACAATTGTTCCTTCGTGAACTGATAGATGCTTCAACTTAGCACATTGCATTGTAGCTCCTCAATCTTCTTTTGTCACATCATCTCTTAGATACAGCTCTTCACATTAACCTACTATGCCCAATTTGAATCATGCGGACAAGGTTCATCAAGGACGGGCCGAATGCTATGCATCTGCATCTAATATGCCCAGTTTGGGTATCAGTAAGTCTTTATATTTGGTTGTTTTCTTGGGTTTCTAGTGGGCCTTTTATTACGGTCTACTAGTATTTTGTAATTCTTACGGGTTATTTTGTAAGTCCACCATAAGGTACTGCCCTCCTTATACAGGAAGCAAAATTGAAGTCTTTGTTTCTTTCTCAAGTTTTGCTCTTCCTCTCGTTCTTCCTCTCTACCCCTTTCTCTTCTTCCTCCCCTTTCTTCTTTACTCCCTCATCCCCAGAATAAAATTACTCATTGTCTTCAACTATATATAGTAATGAGAATCAAACTATAAACCCTTTCTTTTAGAAGCACTTTTGAGATAAATGCAGCCTCAAAATGCACTTGTTTTGATTCTACATGGATTGATTGGCCATGTTAACTACAAATGGATTATCTGGTTGAGCCATTCTGACATAAATCAGTTGACCAACTAACCTCTTATATGTGGTCTTGTTTGCATTGCAGGGCTAGTGGCATCGTTTAGGTTCAGACTCAACCATTATTAACGTATCAGTAGGTTGTTCACCAAGTAGGCTATGGTCATGTAATTATGTGATATATTTGCATCTTGAAAATTCCATGTCCTACGTATTTCAAGGCATCATAGGCAGGGGTGGAATCGAGCTGACCCAGCCTGAACTCATCTGTGTTCAAGCTCGGCTCGACCTAAGAAAGTCTGCTCGAGCTTGACCTCAAGCCCCAAGCAAAGAGGGGCTTGAACAATTTTTTTGAGCTCAAGCTCGAGGTTGCTCGTTTATGGAGAAGAATGAAAAGAGAGACCTGAGGCTGGAGGGAGGAGAGGCCAGGGCGGAGGCATGCAGCTATAGAGAGGAGGAAGAACGACCAAGAAAGAGGATTGAGGGAGGGAAAAGAGGACCAAGGTAGAGAAAAGGGAGAAAAAAAGGGAGAGAAATTAGATGGGAGGGAGAAATGACCGAGAGAGGAGAAAGGAGTGACGGAGGGAGAGAAAGAAAGGAAGGAGAAAGGGGAAGTCAATGGCGAATCCAGCTTCAATGCCAAACAACGGAATAGCACCGAGTTCGAAATTTTGATGTGCGGACCAAATCGGGTTTTTTTTTCCATATGAAATCAGCGATCATGATGGAAGAAGGGAAGGAGGGAGAGAGTAGGGATACAACTATATTAACGAGCTGGCTTGACGAGCTTGCTAGCCAAACCCTAGAAATTTTTGGTTTGGCTCGTTTAAATGAACGAGCTTTAATAAGAGCTCGGGTTCGGCTCGAATTCATGAAGATTCAACTCGAGCCGAGCTTTTCCCAAGCCAAGCCCAAACCCTAGTTAGCACAATGTCCTCAGCACAAACCAGCACCATAGCAGTACCAGTTGCTCGATGTAACACAACGAATTTTCATTGTGGCTGTGTGGAAACCCAAAAGCAATAACTGTATTGCTAAATCCTTCATTTAAGCCCATGAATGATTTTACTTTTAGAGCAGTCTATCTAAAGCAATATTACTTTATACTTCCTCTTGTAAAACACCTCATCAGAGCAACACTTAAGTGTTGAATGCATGCGTTGGGCTTTTTGTTAGTAATTAAATATATGCATTTCTTAGGTTTATGTTTGGCACAGTTCACGAATGACTAATTCTGATGCAGCTCCTGAGGACCAATGGAACAAGTTGCTAATGGATGGGCTATCAGTGGGTGGAGGAGAAGTTTCTCCTGAGGAATTTTATGCTGTAGTTAAGAAGCGAATTGAACGGACTCTAATCCGAACAGTATGTGACTGAGCTTAAGATCCTATTAATGCCTCTACTTTTCTGAAGTGAATAATTTATTGACCAAATTGCAGGAGGGTGGCTCTTACCAACAGCGAATCCTTATTGAATATTTAAGAGGCATACAGACCAGAGCAGAAGAAATTGTGCAAGCTCTTGGAGGGCCACAAGATTGAGCTCGTATTGTCCTACCATGTATTTTCACCCCAAGGATCAAAATAGTTCTGTAATTGTTAGCCATGTTGTTCTTATTCTTGCGAATGACTAAGAATCAATAAGTGATCAAGCTGATCTTTCGTGTTGTATATAACAAGTTTTCAGCCTTATTTCTAGCAGTGCACCGTATTTACTCTTTCAATGGTAGGTAACTCATACATGGTGTGAGCATCAAGGACGAGATTGCATATTGGGGGCGAGTGGTTGGTTCAAAAGTTATGGCGGTTGGGTAGATTGCATATTGGGTGGAGTTGCTTGTTCCTAGGTAGGGATCAGGTGGGGGGTTTTGTAAGGCGCGAGGACAAAGGCAAGGTCAGGTGAGCTTGCAAGGAAAGACGAGGTCAAGAAGGGTTTGCAGGGTAAGGATAGACTGGTGGCATTCAAATGGTGAATATGGTTGAGCTTTAAATCTGCAAGGTTTATGTTGCCTGCCAATTTACCTTAGTGCGCGATAGGGTTAGGTTCTAAAATAGGTGATATCTTAACTCAAGAGGTTTCAGAGACCCGACTTATCCCCATGCCTTAATACTTTCGTAACTACTTAAGTTATATATGATAAATGTGTATGTAACTAATAAATTCACCAATTTAATGTTTGTTGAAATGACCCAAGGGAAATCAATTTTAAAACATTAAGGGTTCAAATGAGAGCCAGCTATGGGTTAGAAAGTTAGAAAAGGATCTGGTGTCTAGAACTCCAACCTTTGCTGCCCAACTGGCTTATGTTTCCTGTTGATTTTTCAAAATTCTTATACATTATATATTAACAAAACATACATATAGATTATAATTGTAAAGGTACCATTAAAATAATTTTTATACATATTCCTTCTTAATGATACATTCAATAAGATATATGTAGGTACTTGCTTATATGTGAACTGCAGTTTTATTCACTTTTACAAAAATATGCCTCATATTTATACAAATTCCCCTCTTTTTTAAAATTTGCATGTATGGAAGACTTTCTTTATAGATACCATGTAAATGTTTCTCTCTCTCTCTCTCATTAGCTCTCTCCTCATAGATACCATGTAGATGATTTTCTCTCTCTCTCTCATTAGCTCTCTCTTTCTCCCTCATTAGCTCTCTCTTTCTCCCTCATTAGCTCTCTCTTTCTCCCTCATTAGCTCTCTTTCTCCCTCATTAGCTCTCTCTTTCTCCCTCATTAGCTCTCTCTTTCTCCCTCATTAGCTCTCTCTTTCTCCCTCATTAGCTCTCTCTTTCTCCCTCATAAGCTCTCTCTTTCTCCCTCATTAGCTCTCTCTTTCTCCCTCATTAGCTCTCTCTTTCTCCCTCATCAGCTCTCTCTTTCTCCCATTAGCTCCATCTGATATTTTAGAGGAAAATCCCCCCCCCAATGTGTACACATTTTGGATACTGGTCCATGTCCTGGTTCATGCACCAGGCCCAAACGCCTCTTTCTAATTTTATAATTTAGTCTTCATTATATATTCTCATTTCGTCTTTACTCAATATTTTTTCCTGGGCTTTCATGCCACCGAAGATCAAAAACATGGCGGCCGCAAGACGAGAACCAGTATGCGCCCCGCCCAAGTTTCTTGACTTTTTCTGCGCTTTTCACTGACAATTCGATGTCGCGACCGACCAAAGAGCCGCGTTTTCGATTGGTCTTTTACGGGTCGATTTCCCCGTTCCAATGCACTCGTCTGCTGCGACCACTAAACCATTCGGCCGCCGAGATCGTGGGTTCATGAGAAGCCACTTGGTCCTCGACGCCAGCATCCTTCACCAATCGCGTCTCTCGCTCTCCCGCCGCCTTCGGCGGTACCAGATTGGCGTAAGAATGGCTCAGACGGCGACGAACAGGGGTCCAGAAATCAAAACCGAAGAGAAGAAGCCGGAGGCGGAACCCGTGGAGTTGCCCCCGGAGAAACCCTTGCCGGGGGACTGCTGTGGCAGCGGATGCGTCCGATGCGTCTGGGATGTGTATTACGAGGAGCTCGAGGAGTACAACAATCGGAGGAAGAAGAAAGACGAGTCCGACTCAAAATAGGAGTCTTTTCTCCTTTTCGTGATGTGGGTCTTCGATAGAACGAACATGTTTCGCGTTGTTTTCCTCATCGATTGATCTGGTGGTCGCGCTGACCTTGATTCAGGTATTCGGATGCAGTTTCTCCGGTAATATCATTCAGATTTTTATTGTTTTATTTGTTCCATGCCTAGCAAAGATTTTTGCTTCATTTGAATCCAGGGGGTGACCGTGAAAATTCCCGAGAAAACTATGTTGTAACTAAAATTGAATTGTTATAATTCGATGTTCTGATAATTTTTATAAGCTTAGCATAAATTTCAAATGCGATGTGCTACTCCTAATTGATCCTTATGTAATAAGAATGTACGGCTGGTTTTTCAAGAAAAAATGAATTCATCTAGATGGGATCCAATCTGATGTGCATATAGTTTAATAAAAATGTAAGTATAGAAGCAAGTTAAAAAATCACTGGTTCGGGTGGGAAGATCATTCATTTTCTTTTTTCAATTGATTGCCTGTGGATTTCGTGTGAGCTCTTAGTAATTTGCCAGTTGCATTGCTATTTGTTGTTGGCTTCAACTTGTAATTTGATTGGAAGATTTCTTTTAGTTCAATCTTTAAATTCTTTTTCTCTTAGAGATTTGCTAGTTGAATTCTTTTAGTTCTACACTCTGTAAAGTCTGATTCAAGAGCTTTCTTCTCCTTATTGAGATCATGCACTCGTATTCATAGAATTCTACTCAATTTTCTTCAAAGCATCTCATGTTGTAATCAACTCCAATTACTTTACTTCTTCTTTAGCTACTGGTTCTTGTATATATATAAATTCTTTTTCCAATCTCGAGTTTATTTTGGACAACTCTTGTAGAATTCAACTCTCTCTAATTGTGTCGCCTCGACTTCTTTTGGACTCAACTGCTCTCCACACTCTGTTAAGTCTAATTCAAGAGCTTTCTTCTCCTTATTGAGATCATGCCCTTGTGTTCGTAAAATTTTATTGATTTCACACTCACCATTCTACTTCTCCACCTTGTTCTCATACATATTATGTCGTCCCTTCATCAGCTCCTTATTTTGACTCACTGACTCGCTCTGCCTCATTCTTTGCTTCTGGTGTTATGAAATCAGAATGAACACCTCAAGAATTGAATTGAGTCTAAAGCTGCATAATTGTGTTGTATCTGCGATCCTTTAACCACCCATTACTTTCATAATCATGGTCACTCACTAACAACTTCTTTTTCTTCAATTTTTTTGGACATTTTAGATTGAATGTGCATGTATCCTATGCTCATTACACACTCCTAACTTTGAATTTTGCCCCTTTATAGAATTTATTTATTCATTCACCACTTTTATAATTTGCTTGGAGTAGACTTAGTTCTTGGCTTCTTTCTATTTTTGTACTTTTTATACTTTTATTTTGTTTACCTTATTTCTCACATTGCCTTTAAGAAAAGAGGTTAAGCTTCAATGCAATAAGAGTTTGAGCATGCAACATTAAGAGATAGGGAATAGCAAAAAAGATTAACACGGATAAAGGATAGCCTAGATATGATTTAGCATTGAGAGACGAAAATGGTTCAAGATTGCCAAACATGTTTGACTAAGATAAATATTTAAAGGGAGAAGCTCAATCTGTCTAAAAATAGCCTAAATACTTTCATACATGGCAACTCTTTATCTATTTCATTTCAAGCTTCACTTCAGACTAGTTTTAGAGCTCTACGACACTGCCACAAGTACTTCTACTATCGAACCATAAACCAAAGTGTTAATAAGTTTAAACACAAGAAAATAATCAATGAGTGGTTTATTTCAATTTGAATGAACAAATCTCCTCAATCCCGTTTTACAAGCAATAAACCAGTCCCCCATAAAAATGAAAAACAAAGTGACCTATTGATGCAAATCATAAGCATGATAAGAAATATATGCAATGCTATGTTGGAACGTAAAAATTGCAGATGGACTTTGGGTAATCATCCTAGGATAAACCTTGGACCCAACTTTACATGGAATCAGTGCAAGCTAGTGAGACGAGAGTGGAATTCAATTTGCAAACTAAAGACTTGTCTTCAAATAGGCTGGATTGAATCAAGGTGAATATTGTTGGCTGCAATTGAGTGTGCCTCTTCGACTTATTGCTGATAAAGGAATTTCAGCCAGGAAAAGAGGGACCTTTTTGCATTTTCGGAAAGGTTCTGACAGTTTCTTCTTATCATCCAATAGAGAGGATGGGAGTTATTTTGCGCACAACCCATGCCGTTGGTAGGGGTGGGCATTGGGTCGGTTTTCAGGGTAATCTGATCCAACTTGACCCAAAAAACTCGAGTTTGGATTCCCAAATCCAACCTGCGGGTTGGGTTCAGGTTTGGAAATCCAAACCCAATCTCGAGTTGGGTTCGGGTTTGGAAATCCAAAGCCGATCTCGGTCAGGTCAAGTTTTCCCAAATTGTTTCGGCGAAAAACCTCTGGTCCGCGGAAAGGCGCGACCGATTGATTAATTCGACTAAAATACGGAGAAATTTACAATTGAATTTGGGAATTGGGAACTTTTACGGGTGCGATCTCCTAGCTTTCCTTTAATTCGACCTCTGATGTGGTTGGCGACGAAGTCACTGCCTTCTGCGATTCGACGACGAACTTTGAGTCTCCGAGTGAGTGTGCATGAACAAGGACGGGTATAGTCGGCCGGACAAAATTGTTTGTGTTCCGTGTATTCGGCATGTTGATGTCACTGGTGAACGTGTAAAGCTTCTTTGGTAGATTGCGTATACTCCGACAAACTTGAGAATTCACGAACTTCGGGCTCGAGAGAATTTATGAGTCTCTGGATGTCAGACTGCTCGGTTTCCCAAACTTTATTTTTTCCAACCTCTTCGGCGTTCTGCCTCTGGCTTTTTATAACCAGTGCGTGAGCTTGTTGGTTGAAGCTCAATCCTCAGAAAGAGGATCTCAGTTGAGCCTTTCTGCTTCAGTTGGAGTGAGAGGAGGATGGGGAGACTCCCTGGTTTTCCTCCCTCAATCCGTGAGAGGAGGGGAACTTTCCTTTTTTCCCCTCCTTAAGGGATCGATCAGACTTAGTCGATCTGGGAATTCCTCTTGGCTTGGCTTGACTTTTCGAGCCGGCTACCGAGCGGCTTGAGGAGTTTGGCGTGGCTCTGATTTTTGCTGTTTGTCGGTCGATTTGAGAAATTCTTTAACCTGGTCTCACCTAGTTAAAACCCTTGAACAGACCGTTACAGTCGAAGACACCGAGCAAGCTTTAGAGCTGCTATCGAAAACTGATATCTAACCCTTTAGAGAGAAGTACAAATTCCTACACAGGATGCATACAAATTGTGCTTAAGCCTTTAACCCTCAAAGGGTTAAACACTTCTCTAATGTTGTCTCTTAGAGACGCTAGATGCCTAAACTGGGCAAACTCCTTGATGGGTGTTATGGAAACCAGCCTTACTAATGGCCCGGTTTACTTTAACATCTATCCAGACTTAGCACTATCTATGACAGACCCCCACTTGCTTAAGTCGCTAAGTCTAAATCTTATGACCCATAACTACCATTTCTTACCCGGGTCAGAGACTATTGTCTTAGTCTATCGGATCTACTATAGGGAATTAAACACCCTCACCTCAAACATTAGAGTAGTATCCGAAAAGGGTAAAACTACCCTGGTAGAGTCAAACATAATCTCTAGAAAGACGGTCATCCCTCGAACACTCATATGGGATGAGATCGAGTTTTCGACTACTTGGCAGATGTTGGAAGCCACTGTTCTACAATCCCTAGACAACAGGGATGTAGAACATATTGTCCAAGATGCAGACGGTAATGTAGAAATTACCTTTGCATCCAACCTAAAGCGAAAAATACCGCTTATAACCTCCGGGAGAAGATCTACAGGATCTATCTCCAACAGTGAGACATCGTCTCAACCCGAAATGGAAGGCATTACCACTGACTCTTTCGGGAACTTGCAGCCTATCTACTCTAAGCACCCTTCTCACCAATCTTTTAATGACATTAAACCAAAAGATTTGGTGAAACACAGTCCGCTTAGAACCATGTTGCCAAATGAGTTCGAAGAACCTAAAAACAAATAGTTTCGAGACTGGTACTATGATACGTTCGACGGTCCCAACCTTTTATACATTAAAGATTGGTACTTCACAGAACTGGTAGGAAAATATAAGGTTTCTTACTTTATTCCTTGGTTTTTTAAGAAGTTTAGTGACAATTGCTCTCAGTATGTTTCTACCTTAGAACAGCAATGGCAGCTTAATACATGAGTCGTCATTAAGTCAGTGTTCCCTCTGAAGGATGCTCTCACAATACAAGGTGTTAAAGGAGCATCAGTGGCTGTAGTTCACCCCGTAGAAACTACGACCAGTACTCCCCACACAACGGATGTACTCCAAGCCATCAATCAGCTGATTCGGCAAAACAACTATGCCAACCTTACCTTAGAAGCTGTCGGAAAATAACTTCAGCAGATAGAAGGTAAGATTACTCAGCTGCGTAGGCCAAAATCGGTCATGACATCATGCCCTGAGGTTACCACCTCTAAGCAGATAATTAAAACTCCTCTCCTGCATCAACCTCCGAAGTTGGAGTTACTCCCTGAAAACAATATTGCTTATCTTCTCGAAAGACTCCTCGAGAAAATAGGGTCAAGACAGTTAAACACGCTGTTTGAAAAGGAGACCTTCCAGCAGACACTTCCATTACTCAATCAAGTTGTTCATACTAAACAAAAACATCACAGGGCTTCTTCAAGTCGACCACAACCCTTCGACTTAAATACGGAAGAGAACCCTCTTGTTTACTCCAAAAGCTACGATGTTAAGGTTATCTATGAATGGAACATAGATAATCCTACACCCAAGAAGGTTCAAAACACTATACATCGAATGCTAATTTATTTAAATGTTTGCAGGTCCAGAGGTATCACCGACCCAACATAGTCAATCAGATTGTTGCAGTTCTGTTTGGTGACTTATACGGATGGTGGTACAATTACCTCAACGAACCTTATTGCCACAGTATACTCTAGGCTGTGAAGACTGATGAATCGGGAGCACCACTTCTTGATTCAGACAGTAAACCCATCTCCAATGCTGTCATGACACTACTGGTCAGCATCGTCTCCAATTTCTCGTTGGACCCATCTCGACAGATAGTGACTACACAATACCTATTACACAACATCAGGTGTAGAACTCTTATCGACCTGAATTGGTACATAACCACTTTCAGGAGTCGAGTCATGACACTTCCAGATGCTGCAAACCCATACTGGAAGCAAAGGTTCATCAAAGGGTTACCAACCCAGTTTGCTACCAAGGTCAAAGAAGGCCTACGACAAAACCCGAATGAAGAAATTAATTGGAATTCTCTTCATTACGGCCACTTACAGGCAGCATGCACTCAGCAAGGCTTAACTTTGTGCAACGATCTCAGACTGAAGAAACAACTCAAGCGAGATCGTATCTCTTTTAAAACCTTAGGCGAATTCTGCAAACAATTTGCCTTTGACCCCGTTTCTGCAACTCCTTGCGAAGAATGCTCTGCTAAAAGGCCTGCCAAGCCCTTTAAGCAGGGGGGGAGGAGAGGACGTCTTCCTTTCTCCAAAAGCCGAAGACCAAAAGAAAAATCGGTTGAAACCAACAAAAGGGCTTTTACATCAAAGCCCAGGGCTTCCACCCTGAAGCCCAGTTGCTACAAATATGGTAGGCCAGGCCACTTTGCTAGGAATTGTTTTGCCAAACAAAAGCAAAAAATAAAGGAACTTGCCATAGACGACTAGTCTAAAGAGCTAGTCTTACAGATACTAGCGAAAGAAGAAGAGAACCTTATTTTTTCTGAGTCAGAACAGGAGCTTGAACTCATAGAATCCTCTAACTCCACAACTCTGATATGTTCAGACAACGAAGACTGTGATCAACTAGATTAACTCGAGGCTATGTTTAGAATGACTATTTCTTTAAACATGCTTACTACTAATAATCTGTCTGAGTTACTGTCCAGGTTAACATATCAGAAGGACAAGCAATTACTGTTTGAAACCATGCATAGAGAAAATAAGACAAAAACCTTTAAGTACTGTGACAATTACTACACAATGCCTACTCTGTTTAAGCGACTACAGAAATAGACGACAACCACTTCTCCTCCTGACTTACAAAAGGAAATCAAGGTTTGTAAATAGGAAATACAAAAATTAAAGACGGCATACTACCAGCTGTCGACCAGAGTTGAAGCCTTAGAAGAACCAGCCACTACTGGACTTTGAGCCCCTTACAAAAGAAAAAGTCTTCAACCCGAACCACAATCGGAGATTGTTCCTGTTCAACAAAGTACAGAACAATACCTCCAGCATATGCTACAGAGCATCATTCAGCAAAAATGGTATGTACTTATTTCTGTTTTCATACAAGGGAAACCAGTTCTTAGGAACATAGTTGCCCTAGTAGACAGTGGTGCAGACTTAAACTGCATACGCGAAGGTGTGATACCAGCACACTTTCTGTAATCTTCCACATAATCATTACGATCAGCTTATGGAAATGCCTTAACCATAAAAGGCAAAATGGATGAACTATACGTTTGCAACAAAATGAACGAACTATACGTTTGCAACAAAATGAACGGACAAATGTTTGTTCATACTCCTGTGGTGGTTAAGAACCTATCAAACAAGGTAGTTCTTGGCACTCCCTTTATAGAACATACTACCCTTTTTTGTAACAAATGAAGCAATTATCACCACTAACTTAGGAGAACCTTACCAGTTTACCTTCCTTTTTACCCCTACACCTAGGGATCTGGGCAGTCTTACTTCTGAACTGCTCACCGAAAAGGAACAATGCCTCTGTTCCTTGAAAATAGAGCTTAACTCTAAACAAATAGAATTAGCTCTAATAACCCTTATCTTCTTAGAAAGAAAGCAAACCTTTCTAAGAGAATTACTTAGGATGTGTACAGTGATATCCCGAATGCATTATGGGATCGCAAACAACACAGTCTCTTTACCATACGAACTTGAGTTCTCATAACAAGCCATTCAGACAAAGCCAAGACTATGCCAGATGAACTCAGAATACTTGGCTTTGTGCCAAAAGAAAATTAATGAGCTCCTAGACAAAGGAGTCATTAGACCTTCTCAATCACCATGGAGCTGCACGATATTTTACGTCAACAATGCAGCTGAGAAGGAACGAGAAAAATTGAGGTTAGTTATCAAACCTCTCAACAAAGTTTTACAGTGGATATGTTATCCCATTCCGAACAAAAAAGATCTGTTTAACAGACTCGTTCAAGCAGAGATTTTCTCTAAGTTTGACCTAAAATCTGGATACTGGCAAATACAGATCAAAGAGGAAGATAGGTACAAAACTGCCTTTGTAGTACCTTGTAGACATTACGAATGGAATGTCATGCTATTTGGACTAAAAAATGCCCCTTCAGAATTTTTACATATCATGAACGATATTTTTACACCTTATCACAATTTTATTGTTTCTTACATCGATGATGTTTTGGTTTTTTCACAAACAATTGACCAACACTTTAAACATCTTAGAACTTTCAAAACTTTGATTTTGAAAAATGGTTTAGTACTCTGAGCCAAAAATGAAACTATTTCAAACTGAAATCAAGTTTCCCAGGCACATTATAGCCCAACAGACACCTTTTCAACGCTCTATCGAGTTTGCTTCAAAATTTTTTGATGATATAACTGATACAAAACAGTTACAGAGATTTTAGGGAGCACTCAATTATGTAGTAGATTATTACAAAGACACCCTGAACTCTTCTGTATGCTCGGTTGAAAAAAAAATCGACACCCTGAACTCAAGCTCATACAAAAATTGTCCAGAACATAAAGGCCAAGGTGAAAAACCTGTCTTGCCTTGCTCTTGCTGACCTTCAGTTATCTAAGATAGTAGAAATCGATGCTTCGGATCTCGGGTACGGTGAAATCCTGAAATAGAAAACACCAAAAAATAAATAGGTGTTAGTACGGTATTACTCAGGATTCTAGAACCTCACACAAAAGCACTCTACGGTCAAGAAAGAAATGTTGACAATACTTAGAAGCATTTTTAAATTTCAAGATGACCTACTCAATCAACCTTTTTTATTACGGATTGATTGTCAACCCTATAAACACATAATCCAAAAAGATTAAAATCTCGTTTCAAAACAGATTTTTGCAAGATGGCAATCAAAACTTTTCGTTTACGATTTCACTGTTGAATACATTACAGGTACCGCTAACTCTTTGCCTGATTTTCTTACCAGGGAGTTCCTTATCAGTGCTGGTGCATGATTCCCTCACTGGGAAAAGGGCCCCCATTCCCTAACAAGGAAAAAAGGCCGATACCAGCCTCACGGCCGTCTACTTCTGGAATACACTCCAAAAAATAAAAAATTACTCAAAGAGCCTCGAGCTCTGCTACTACTATTGGATTGTTTGGCTCTACTAAGCCACCGACCATACACAAACCCCTGACCTTATGCACTACAAAAGAACTTCAGGCAATACTTGATCAAAAGAGCCAAGCGGCTACTACCGCCACTCTTACTACATATTTACAAGTGGAACAAGAGCCACTACCATGGCACCGCAAATCTATTAAAGATTTTGTCCAGTTTTTACCAGACGGACTTAATCCACACTAATCCCCTTAACTTCTGGCACATCAGACATTGGGTGGTTCACACTTATTCCCACAACGAGTGGGTAAAACCCTTGACTACTATCAGAACAGACTACTACTTACTGGTAGTATCAAAGTCAAGCAACAAAAATATAATAACGGGGTTACCCAAACACAAGTGACAATTGAACGCATACTTAATACTTTTGAATGACCTACTAGCCCTAATACTCCTTTTACTACTACAGCTACTTCAGCTGCAACTTATTGGGACTACATTGATGCATTTTACTATGCATTTATGTATAATAATACTAAAGATCCCATACATTCTACTTTCAGCCACGTGATGTCCTACTATCTCAGCCCATCCCGCCTTGGTTTTACCATTGGTGGTCTTCGATGGGGGGGAGATTCGGATCTTTGGCGATAACTACACAGACGGCAAAGCTCTACAGCCCTCACTACCAACGTTGTTCAACGAATGGTGCCTACTCCATCCACAACTCCGAACAGTTCAAGGCTCCGACCTGTATACTACACATATGTAAGCCACCTTTTTCATCAAGTATGAAGTCTCATGGATCTGACAAGTTCAATGGGAAATCAATAACGCCAACAACAACATTCCAGCACTTTGGAGAGTATACGAAATCCAGAGATGGATTAATTACTACACAGCCCAGATCTGCAACACTGCACTCAGCACCATCAAAGCAGACTTAACAGACTGGATAAAAAACCCTCCTATGGGTGACCTAGAAGAGGTTACTAGCACTGATCCAAGGGAACTAAAAGCGCAATACATGCGAAAATTTTCTACGGTCACAGAGGCAGAAGCAGCCACCTACTGCGCAACAATCATACAAAGGTTTTTTGCCAGTACGTTTCCTACTCATTTTCATGTTCTTACATCCTCAGCAGGAAATAGTGACTCTGAAGGAAGCATTAGACTCGAAGACAGTAGCTGTGACTCCACGCCATGGCGAATAGGCGTTCCACTCCTATCGAGAGATTCGAGAAAAAATACCAAGACAAAAGGTATTTACACAAAATTAGACATGTTAAAAGGAAAATTTTATAAGAATTTTCTCAACAAGCCTAACGGATTCAAGACATCCCTGAAGATCTGGATCCATTTCCATTGGAGACAATCAATAACTGGGATTTTCTTTCGGACCACATGAAAACCCGATATCATATCATCAAAGTTAGGCTAACATCAGCCAGGCGATGGAGAGATTACTTCCTTGCCGTCAATCCAGGACATCAAGACAACAACTGGTAAAAGCGTCACCAAAGTCAACATCAATTACAATTGATGACCCACTCTCACATCACACCAGTACCACCTTGCAAAACCACCACGGTTTTTCAACCTACTGATTTTGACAAAAACAACAGATCATCATCATCAACAATGAATTACTATTCACGAGAAGACCAACAAAATCGACGAGGACACCACTAGTGGATCACTTTTCACCTCGCCCACCGATTTGAAACCCATTTGGATTATTGCCCATGGTTTTTAGACTTCTGGTTTACTCCAATAAACTAAATTGTATATTTCTCTTCGGATCCGGTATATCTTTCTACTATAAAAGGAGACCACCCTTTTTGTTATGACAGATATCACTTTTGAGCTAACCCCTTCTCTTTTGTAATCAGTTATCAAGCTTGAAGCTTTCTTGTAAGTTTCTTTTCTTTTTTGGAATTTTCTATAAAACTTGAAGTACTTGAAGTGTCTTTCGGTTTGGTTTTGAATTTTCTGCCGGCTTTGTCGATCCTCTTAATTGGTATCAGAGCCATGTCAGGCTAACCGCATGGAGAAAAGATCCGTAAAGCTGAACATGTTGTTCTGATGCTATTCTATATACATGTTATTCTACTCGTAAATATGTGATGATGTACCCTTAAGTTATGAATAGTTTATACATCAAGAGTATTGTGTACTTATTTAGTAAGTACCAGCAGTCTTGTTTACTCATAAACCCTGTAAGGCCCGTGATCTAAACTAGGTTGAGGTTTGGACTGCAATCGAAGCAATCGTGAGACTGTAGTTCGCCGGTTCACCAGGGGGTCTGTCATAGGCAGTGCTAAGTCTGGATAAATGTTAAAGTAAATTGGGTCATTAGTAAGGCTGATTTCCATAATACCCATCAAAGAGTTTACCCAATTTAAGCATCTAGCGTCTCTAAAAGACAACATCAGTGAAGTGTTTAAGCCTTTGAGGGTTAAAGGCTTAAGCGCAATTTGTACGCATCCTATGTGTAAGAATTTTGTACTTCTAAAGGGTCGGATATCAGTTTTCGATAGCAGCTCTAAAGCTTGCTCGGTGTCTTTGACCGTAACGATCTGTTCAAGGGTCTTAACCAGGTGAGACCAGGTTAAAGGACACTAAGTCATAGATGTGTCTCGATGGTACCTTGGGTATGGACCATCGGTTTAGGTCGCGTACATCGACGGTGTATTTGTCAAACAACGCATTCTTGCTACTGGTGGCAACAGAGGAAAAGAGGGACTTAGACATAGCCTTCTTCAAGAGTCATTAGCTGATCTGGGGACGGATGAATCTGGTGAAATCCCATATGCTTCCATTAAGGATACTCTTCGTGTATGGTTTTTTTTTGTTTTCTTTTTTTTGCTATTCCTATTGTTTTTTATAAACCTTTTCTTTGGAGGAAGCATTATCCTTTAAACCTTATTTACGTTACCAACAGATTACAGATGATGAGGTTGAGTTATGAATTGTTAAATCAATAACTGCAAAGTTGCTAGACTGTAAAATGGATCAGATGAATCAGACTGTAATTGTGAGGTAATTCTTCCTGTAGTCTTTCTTTCGATTCCTTCAACTAGCTCTCATAAACCAAAAAACTCTAGAAGAGGATGCACAGTTACACATTCTGCAAACACTAACATATGTCGCTTCAAAGCCCATTAATATACTGCAAGTGGAAACATCGAATCCATTGGCTTCTCAAACTAGGATCATACTGCCCTTTCTCTTTTATGTTGTCTATTCTTTATTATTTCAAGATAGCATCGCTCTCCAATTATTTTCACATTGTTCCGGAAAAAAGCAACAGAGTTTCACACTAATCTTTTTTCTTCTATTTTTCTAGAAAACAGAATAGCAACTCTAGCAAGATTTCTCCAGGAAGTATTTCAACAACAGCTAAAACTGTTAAATTTTTATCACCAGACCACGACCTTATGTGCCCAGATTGAATTTGACGTTCTCAACTTGCATCACTTGTTAAAATTGATAATAAAATGTACTGGACATTGATAGCCACAGTATATGCACACCACCTAGAATTAACGACGAACAAGTAATAAATAATATATAAAGCTATATTAGTAGTTTTTCCTTTCCTAAGATTGGTTTTATGTGTCGCATATTTGGGAGACCAATGATATATATATATATATATTTATAGAACTAGACTTTTTAGGGCTTCATTCTAACAATCCCAATGCAATAAATAAGGGCCCTTATTTTAACAAGAAGAAAGAGTCTTGTACTAGATTGCTGGAGTCCTGATTATCCACGAGTTCAACCTTCTCCATTTAACAGTCATTCGGAGCTTAAATGGAAACAAGAGACACGACCACTATTCTACCCTTTGACACTGCCAATAGATGTTCTTTCTAAGATGAGAGAGAGAGGGAGAGAGAAAAATACCTGCGGTGGAGGTGTCGTGACAGTAAAGCGACGGAATCTAGCTCGAGAGAAGGAACGTCTCTCTGGCTCTTTCGCAGCGAAGGAAGGGCAATGGCTGAGAAGCAGCTCTCTCAATTTTTCTTTCGCGTCTTTGTTTCCAAGCTGCAGACCAAAACTTTGAGTCCTTTCTTTTTCTTTCTTTTAATTTTAGTTCTGTGAAACAAGTCCGTAAATTTAAGTGGAGTGAAAGCTTACTTTGGTAAAGATAAAAATATAAATAAAATAATGAAAAGTTGGTAGGACAGTAAAAATCTAGAGTAATCACTATTTTTTCTACTAAAAAATTATAGCTTGCTCACTATATTTTTGCTTTTTTGACCTGTTAGTTTTATTTGCATAGTAAAGTCAACTAATTACTAAATATTTGAAGTTTTGAACAGTGTGGATTAGTTGACTTTACTAAGCAAATAAAACTAGCAGGTCCAAAAAGCAAAAATATAATGAGCAAGCTCTAATTTTATTGATTGCTCTAGATTTTTACTTTGTCCTATCAATTTCTTTTATTTTATTTTTTATTTTTTATATTTACCAAAGTAAGCAGTAAGCTTTCGCTCCACTTAAATTTACGGACTTGTTTCACAGAGCAAAAATTGAAAGAAAGAAAAAGAAAGGACTCAAAGTTTCGATCTGCTGCTTCGAATCAAAGACGTGAGAGAAAAATTGAGAGCTGCCTCTCGGCCATTGCCCTACCTCCGCAGCAAAAGAGCCAGAGAGACGTTTCTTATCTCGAGCTAGATTCCGTCGCTTTTTAATTTTGATGCCATCAACATGTTCATTTTGATGCCATCAACATGTTCATTTTGATGCCATCAACATGTTCATTTTGATGCCATCAATATGTATGTTTTATAATTTCCTCAAAAAAAAAAATGTATGTTTTTAATGCGATGTGCATTTTGATGCCATCAACAGGTACATTTTAATGTGTTCAACATGTATGCTTTTCTAACCACTACTAGAAGTTCAGAAGTACCTGAAACATGTCAGGAGCCTTCACAAATTCTATAATGGCCCGCACAGCTTCTTCCTTAGCCTCACTCATTGTATATGCATCCTCCCCAGAGAAAGTTGCCAAGTATTTTGTCGAAAATTAAATCAATCCTTTCCTCGTGCTGCAAGTTACCAAAGAGATTATACATAAGAGCCAAAACTGATTATCCTTGAAAATTAATTTAAATGTTTTCAAACTAATGCAAATTATTCCAAAATAAATTTGATCATCGGCTCCTATGCGCCAAGATCATCCCGGTGCGCTTCGGTGAAGAAAGGGATCTCTCACCATTCATCTTTTAAACAATAGGTAGCATGTTTATGGGTAGGAGAGAAAAATTAAGAAGAGTTCAGTAGGTATTAACAGCACGTGAAAAACAAAAGGTTTAACTTCTCATGACATGTGGGCCATCAACAATTAGCAGAGTTCTTAGATGATGTTGCATCAAAGAATCTCAAGCACCAGTGGGAGGGGATTTTTTTTCATTGCACAGGCAGCAGTGTTTAATTATATCTTTCCTCCTTTCTTATCATCAATGTTGTCAAAAATAATTTTCCTTTTAAATTAGATGAAAAGGAATTTCATATACAGAATAAAGAAAATTCAGAGAAATGTCAGATAAATTTTTTCTATAAATAGGTCTTATCTCCTTTCAATATATATATTGTTTCCTATACATATTCAAAGGATCAAAACCCAAGCCTCAACTCATAAGATTCTACCCTTGGCCTTCACATTTAATTTCTCTTCCATTCTCTCATAAAAGAGTCTACTCCTTTTACCATTAATTTGTTTCCTCTTTATTTCTGCTAATAAATCTTTTTTTTTATTCAAGTTAAGCTAAAGCATTTTTTTAAGAAAGATGACAAATTATAAAAAAATAATTTTTCCAAAGTTGCAACTTGTGTTATAATGGTCAATAGCCTGAATGGAAAGAAGAATAACAGGATACATGGATGTTTTACTGTAAGCCAGTTATAGTCATTACACATGCACAGGGTTCACTGATAACCCTGTGTTGAACTATGCTTACTCTAGTTTAACTGGCAAAACTCTCGTTTGCAACTCAGAATTCCTACGGTTTGACTTCAGTGACAATTAGACTCCGTCAATTTTATCTACATATACCATTTCTTCTATGAGAGAGAAGGGCCTAAATTAAACATATTGCATCAGCAAAAAAATTACCTCTTATTTTCTCTCAAGATATTAGAAATTGTGAGGAAGAGTTCTCTCTGCTCCTAAGTTCCAACATTCCACTCCTTCAAGAAATCATCCATATTCTTGAAAGAGGGTATTATGTGCTCGGGGACTTTAGCATTGACTGCGAAATGAAGGGCTTTAGTGTAAACCAAATATCGGCTGTATGGGTTTTCCAATAGGTTGTACAGATTAAACAAGCTGCATCAAGGAAAGAATATGTCAGATGGAGGAACAAGGGCAGTGTAACTTACCGGATAAAGATTATAGTATAACATCTTTAAACGCAATGCAGGTTTGTCATTTGGCTGC
Organism: Aristolochia fimbriata; assembly: GCA_019845555.1. Lineage (NCBI taxonomy): Eukaryota > Viridiplantae > Streptophyta > Magnoliopsida > Piperales > Aristolochiaceae > Aristolochia > Aristolochia fimbriata. Next base: position 5,200,006 of record CM034083.1, read on the forward strand.
TGAGTGATCCTTGCAGAAATAAACTTTGCCATCTCTAGGGCCTCATCCAAAGTCTGAGCTTTTGTGACAAGATTGCAGATAACAGTAAAGATGCACTACAGGTCTGAAGACCACAATCACAAATTACAAGCTCTAGTTAGCTCTAGTTAATCCATGTACTTAACACCAACACAATGCATACTTGTAGATAGATAGGGTCATCATTCAAAAAGGTATGCTCTACCCTTTCATCTTGTGAGATAACATTTAGTTCCAATGGCTTCAAAACAATGAAATAAGATTTATTAGAATCCGTGAAGCACCAAGCACATCCTTGGCCTTTTTACTTCCATCCAAGTATTACCAAGCTTCAATTTTCGCAAAGGAGCAAAGAATAAAACCTCAAAAGTGCCAATGTTTTTACACAATCCATGAGCTTCCCAAGACTAATAGCTACCGACTGCTAAGGAATTAGCTAGATATGCAACAGCTGTCAAAAAAAAATGTTGCCAAAGAAATGTACCAAAGAAAACCAACCATTTCGCAGATGTAAATATTTCACCATACAAAATAACTGAATAAAAAATGCAGGGTAAGAGAAATGCTACCTTTCTCTGGAACCCTTGAAAATACAAGTTCTGCTGATGTGACCATCAGAGAAGCCAGATCCAGCCATCTACCCATCACCATGCAATCTTGAGCTTCAACATATAATGCAGTGACCTGAGGCTCCGCAACCTGTCAAGGTAAACCGCTATGCTATTTTAACCCGCTTTAGCCTTTAAGCATAAGTCCACCAAGTGAAAGGGATACAGCCAAACGGTACAAGATTTAGACCTCTTATGGATAAAGTAAATTGAATCATTCGGCTTCTATTTTAAAGAAGCAAAAATGGTGAACCCGAGGATCCCAGTTCATACACAATTAGTACACGACCGACCTGTTTTTTTTTTTTTCAGCGTAATGCAGTTTGATACACAGAAGCACCGAAACCAGCAAGCAAAGCAAAAAAATCTAAAGCGGAAGTTTAAACATATGCCCAATTGAACCATCCCTATTTTATCGTCTTTTGGAATAAAAACTAAGGGTTTAGAAAACGGAAACAACTCCGCATAGCATATAAAACACAAAAAAAAAAAAAAAAAAAACACACACACACACACAGAGTTTACAGGATACAGAACTCGAGTACCTCCGGTCCGGCCTCGGACCACGCGAGCTCACCCGTGAAACGAACGACGGCGAGTGCCGGGTCCTCCTCCTAAATAGGCACAATCGTCGTCATGTTGACAAGCAGAAACTAGGGCGAGAATGGAAGACCTGGGCAGAGGAATGAAAATGCTAAGCCCTGTCCTCCGAGCTCTGCCTTCGAGAAGTAGATAGAACCACTTTCACCGCCCACGAGTTAGGTTTTTGGAGGCGCACTGCATTAGGAGGGCACCGAGTCGAGTTAAAGCGGAGGAACCGATCCGATCCGACCCGACATCGACCCGGCCATAACCGAATTGCGAACCCAGTCAGAACTTAATTTATATTTTCAAGATAAAAAATACATATTTTACGAACAATTGAAACTACACATTGCAAATTTAGTAGTAACCATATACCTCTTCTCCTTATCAACATACTGTGGGTTTTCCTCTGTCAAATGAAACAAAAATATATTATCATATAAAGAGTTATGATATTGACATTTATTTCAGTACTATGTATTGTTTTTGTCCAAGGACATATTATTATTAGAAACAATGTTTTAAAAACCGAACCGGACCGGCCGGTCTAACCTTGTTGAACCAAGATCGGAGGCTAATTCTGCTCTTGTTGACTCAGCCCGGTTCACTAAAATCAGCATTTATTTTATTTCTGTACCTATAGAAATATAACATATTTGTAAAGTATAGAGTATATGGTTGAACTATTGGTCCAACCCGGTCTAACCAGGTTCGACCAAAACCGAACATACTGCCGATTTGATGGCCGGTTCGGTTTTTAAAACATGGATTAGAAATAAATTTCGCCTTGAAATTTTAATTACATGAATAATTATATTTCCTCTGAAAATCATAAATAATTAATTTTATTAAAGAAATAGAAAAGAGAAACCCTAGATTTTCAACTCTTCCTTTCACACCAAGGCAGTCCGACCTAAAACTTCGGGTTACCATGCTCATGCTTGAGACAATGGATGAACACAGGCGCATCAAAGGGCACCATCACGTCCATTAGAGAAAGGGTTACATGTCTCGACTTTAACAGTTTCTTTACCATTTCGTCTCTGAAAAATAAAAATAAAAAAATTGCAGACGAGGGTTCAAACAAAGATGGTCCAGTCAATAAGGAAATAAAAGAGTGCTACATTTAGGATTCCACACTAAGAATTTGCAGCAGTATGTAAGTGGATATCCAAAAACCAAACTTTAAATAAAATGTGGCTGGCTACACTATGCGCTCCAACTCCCGGGCATAACTCAGGGTCTGGTTGATGAGTTGCAGTGATGGTATTTCCTTGCAAGGTGCCGTCTCTTTTGCCTTTTGGAAAATTACACTGCCAACCTTTATCTCCCATTCGGGGTGCTCCTGCAAGCAATCGACATGACAAAAAATGAGCTAAACATTACTCATACAGAATTACAGATGTTACAAGTCTCGAATGTGAAAAGCAACTGTTCAAAATCACTGCAGCAGCCACAATTGTCAAGGTTTTTCATATGTTTTGCTTCTGATCGACAGAAAAACATTCGCAAAAAAGTTTTTTTTTGAAAAGTTGATGTCGAAATAGTATTATAAGAAGTTTAAGAAAGTAAGAAAAATCCAGATTCAGATCCACTTCTGGAAATTATTAAAGAAAAAGAAAAAAGAAGATTGTGGGAATGCCTTCAGCCTAAAACAAATGGACAGAAACAGGGGTGGAAAGGTGAAATAATGGAACTAAAGGACACATAATCCACAGAAAAAGATGCAAATGAACAGGTAAGATATGTCATAAGGGGACTGAATGAAAAGCACGAACGAATGATGAAGTTGCAACTACTCAATTACTGCATTTACCACTTCAATGTATTCAGCCAATTCTTGGTCAGAGGAGAACATCATGATCTGCTTGGCATCAGCAACAGAAAGGTAATCATACGCCTTTTCACTGCAACCAGCAATTTCATCTCTACAAAGAGAGCAGAAAATTATAACCCACAACTCATATCCTCAGGAGTACGGCATAACATCAAGCATCCAAATTTGCATAGAATTATACCATCCAGCACAAATGTGAACTATCACCTTACTGTCTTCGCAAGGAGGTCCATGAAGTACACGTAAGTATCATGGGGAACGGTCTGCCTTGCACTCAACACACGGTTGTAAGCCCCTTCCATGAAGGACTGCTCCAACTCAACAGCATGCTTGATGTAAGGATTTTCTAGCGCACTTGCTGGAAGCAGCTCTAATTCAGTATGGAACTCTGCAATCCTATTTTGAACCAGAAGTCTCAAAAGATTCAGGCCCAGAATTGGATACTCTTGAGGTGAGGGTGGTATCAATCCACTGCTCCAGTAACAGGCAAAAGGAGAATTTGTAGTGAATATAAACAGTTTACAACAGTTCGAGTCAGGTAGCAAATAAAAGGATGAGAATTGCAGTAAATGCAAATAGTAAATCACCAGGTGTCAGTATAATAGGGTTTAAGCTGAAAGAAGTCCCTTTCAAAAGCATCTTGGTCTTCAGTTTTGACACTAAGAACAACGGCATGTTCATAGATTTCCCCTGCAGGTTCAACCACGAAAAACACTTACCACAAAATGAAAAATACATTACAAACGATGAAAGAATAGATTAGCCACACATGCCTGACCTCTATAACTCGAGATCCTGCCATTTCCAATTTCAATAGAAAACTTTACAAAGCTTAAAACCAACAAAGAATGTTAAATGGAAACAGTCACCAAAGGCAGTCACATGATAGGGATTAGACCCTAGTGTACCACACGACATGGCCAAGCAAGCTTTGTAAGCATGCGTCATGACAAAATAGTTGCTTCAAGGTGATCAGTAGGCCCACAACAAGTTCAGGCTACATCCTAATACAACAAGTTTTGACAGCAATATCTATATATATATATTTATATATATATATTTATATATATATATATATATATAAATATATATATATATTTTAGTGAAAGTTAAAGTGGTAATGGTGGTAATGACAATGACAGTGAAATGACATTTATGGTTACACTCCTAGTGAAACTTTATGAAAAAAAGATCTTCTACTCATGCATTATAAAAGAATTTTCTCTACACTCACTTTTTAAAGAAGAAAAGGTAAGACATTATCATAAATGTGAAGGGCATTTAGTAAAAGTGAATATAGTGAATATAACTCCAAATCACTTTTACAAAATTGCCCTTCCTTTTTTCTTTAAAAATTGAGTGTAGAGAAGAGTAATCAGCCTCTCTCTCTCTCATATAGAATAAGTGATCATCCCATAAGCACTAAAACTTCTACATCAGATTATATATTAAAAAAAAAAAAAAAAAAAAGTCATTACTTCAACACACCCACACCACAACTGCCCCCCAACACCAACACACACACTAAACAACATCAACAAAAACTATCATGTCTGTTACTTTTTCTTTTTTCCATATTTTGAAGATATATAGGATATATCTGTTCCAATATAATCAATAGAACCAGGAAAATATCATGATGCCAGAACATTACGTGCTAGAGTCAGCTCATGAACTGCATTAGCCGTTTTCTGGAATAGTGGTGGAAGACTAGGAAATTCCGTCAACAGCACCTGCAGGGTAATAAAATGTTCAAGCATGAAAAACTGAGACCACTCTGAAACATCGTTGATAAAAAGGCAGAGATGTCTCAATTTGAAGAAAAAACAGGAACGATGAAAACTATAAACTCAAAACTAAAAATTGACAGGATTAATCTAGTATAGAGGAAAAGGAATCTGGACCTCAATCCTTATAAACTTAGCTTACACAATTTAAATTGAAACAGATGACTTGAACATTGGTCTATTATCATTCTGGAGATATTTATTATCCCATATACTCAGGTTGATGTTATTTATTTTCTTATCTCAATTTTTTGAAAGTTAAAATGGACCAAATCGCATTGTTGCAAATACAGTGAATGAATGGTATTCTTGTAAATAGAGTTCTTTTCTCAAGACAAAATGTTGGGTTCATGAAACCTCCACATAAGCTTGTATTGGAAAATATTCTGCCTCCATGAATTGCCAGGACAAATAGGTCCCATCAGCATAATGGGTGCTTAAAGGAAGAGGAAACTTATCAGTTCCAAATGCAAACATAATGAAATAAACATGATGTTCCACATGTTTTCCGGTATTCTACATATTCATATCCCAACACACATATAGCTTAAAGGCACACATGCGTATGGAGTCAAGAGAAGGTGAGAGAGCGATTGGATCATACCTTGAGCTGTGAAAGGAGTCTTCTGCAGGTATCAAAATCACTGCGGACAAATGCTGCTTTAAATCGTTCAAAGATCTGAGAAACTTCAGTGAGCTTTGGATCCATTGCTAGTGACCTAGAATACCGGTAGTGTAGCAACAAACAACGAAGCCCAAAACGGATTTAGAATAACAATTTGAATATAAAAACTTGGACAAAGCAGCAATACAAATGCCCAAAACTCATTATCCTCACACTGCAGAATTAATATAAAGATCTTTGAGATCACTCTTCAGATCCTGATTGGTATTCTCCAAATCAAAAAAAGACTGCAAAAAATAACATATGAGGAGTAGTACAGCAAAAAACCCACAAAAAAACAAGTAACATGAACTAGTTCTGGTACTAAACCTGAGCAACTGAATCTTCAAACTCAGTTGGTTCAACGCCTTAGTCTTTAGAGATTTTCCCCCTTGCAGTATACATGTTTGCTGTTGTTAAAACCTGAAAATTTTATAAATCATTAGTTTTTTATGGCAACAGTGCCACTAGCATCTAAATGTTTCCCTACTACAAGGATGGACAAAAGTACGATTTACGACAGCCATAACCTAGTGCTCCATTTTACTTTCCCGTATCTCAGTCGTCACCATGCACTTAATGCAGATACGAAAGCAAAAACACTAATTAAATGCATTTCGCAAACACCATTAAAAAAAACAAAAAAAACCTATTCAGCTTCTAAAAGGTGATTCCCAAAAGCAGTAAGAAAAATAATTCACTAAATATAAAAGGGACTTGGGGCCAGTGCAGTTCATTTTAATATCACGTCTAAACTTTTACTTCAAACACTGGAAAAACACATTGTTGGAAATACTTTTAAATATACTACACACTCGCCTATTCAGTTCTTGAAAATGATATTGTTTGACCAGAGAGAATAATAGCAGAAGTAAAAATACAAAAAAGAGGGAACTTGGGCAGTAGCTCAGCAGTCCCATAAGGATTTATACTGTGAGAGGTCTTGGATTAGGATCCTCACAGCTCCTATTCCCCATTTCAAAAAAACAACCAAAAAAACACAAAAAAGGGTCAAAATCACAGTACTTCATGAACATAGAATCTGCATAAGAACGACACAACACAGAAATCACAGGAGATTTCCGAAGTTCTCAGATACCGAATGTAACGCTATGTGGTAAAAAAACAGGAACTTCCCACGAGGAGAGAAAGAGAATGAATTGGTTAACACGTAAGTAGGCGTAAACACTTCAAACGGCCGGACAAGGGATTCATAGACAAAAAAAACCTTTTCATAAATGTTACAGCCAGAGAAACCACCATGCAGTAGAAGATTCCCACGAGGTTAATCCACACAAAAGAGAGAACGATAGAGCTCTATCATACCTGATCCGGGAGGGCGAGCGAGGAAAATCAGAGAGGAGCTACGGCGACTGGGGTTTTCGCTTCACTCTTTACCTCCCTTTTATGAACTTTTTTTAAAAATAATTAAAAATAAATAAAAATTTACAGTTTTGGCACTGTTCCGAAATTTTTTGCAAAAATGTCACTGTTTGGGTTTGACCGAGACGGTCAACTTTGACCACCTCGGTCAAAGCCCGCGTAGGCGACACGCTAGACGCCAGTGTGTCGCCAAATTTTTTTTAAAAGATAAAATGATAGGCGGCATTTGAATGCCGCCTACCATGAAAGAGCGAGGCGGCATGAGAATGCCGCCACAAATGAAGTGTTCAAGGCGGCATTTCGATACCGCCTCTCCCAAACTTAGACAAAAGTAACGATGTCGAAGAGGCGGCATCGCGATGCCGCCTATCTTCAAATCGCGAAACACTTAAAATGAATCTTGAGGCGGCTTCAAAATGCCGCTAATTGAGGCGGCATTTATAAGCCGCCTATAATGTTCGATTGTAGGCGACATCGGGATGTCGCCTCTGCTTTTTTTGAAGGCGGCATTTAGATGCCGCCTTTACTTCTAAATTTGTTATGTTTTTTTTTTTTTTTTCGATTTAATCCGCTTTTTAACTTTGTAAGCACACACGTACATTCATTAAAAAAAAAAACTAATCACATCCATAATAAAAACTATGAATCACACTCATAAGAAAAAACTACCGATCACATTACCAAAAAAAAAAACTACTAATCACATCAGTTTGCTTGAATACATCGGTAAATATACAAATTTGAAGCCATAAAAAGCAATGAAAAATAAAAAATATATATCTGAGAAACAATCACAAGGCGTAGAAACTAGGCTCGGTGCACCAATTGCCTTTTTCGCCTTCGTGATAAATCCTCCTAATGGGAGGGTGGTGGGCGGGCTCAGGCTCCCGTGGTCGCTCGAGAGGCTGCTCTCAGGGGGCGGGCCGGGCTCGTGTGTCAGTGTGTCTGCTCACGTGGAAGATCGAGCACCGTAGGCTCTAGTGCGGCTGGAACCTCGTCATATTCCTCAACACGAAGTCGTCGTCGAAGCGTGGGCCGACGCCTTGCACGACGCTGCCGGTGGAGCTCTCTCTGGCTGGCTCGACCCGCGAGAGAAGGCTCACCGGGTGACTCATCTTCGCCGACGATCGCTCCCTCCAAGAGTGGAAGCTGTGCAGGACCGACCGACGGTATTGTCCAATCTCTAGCCAATGTGGGTGCGTGTGGATGATGGGTATAAGGCTGCCCTATGGTTGACGCGCTCAACCCGTTTCCGACACAACCCAACTGCGAAAAGAAAAAAGTAAGTTAAAATGTATGACTAAGAAAATTATCATTCCACAAAGTTAAGCACGTACCAATGCCTCCCCGGTATAACCTCTAGGATGATATACCATGGCTGGCTCGGTCGGTGGGTGGGTGCTATGTATCGTCGAGTAACCCCCAAATACCACCTCATATAGGCACCGGGAGCATGTCGGGGGTGTGTGCCCGAAAGTGCCCGTAATGACATACTCTGCTCAGCGCCTCCCACCGGCGATGTAATCGCGGTGGTATAGCCTAATCCTCCCATTTCGGCCTTTCCAGAGATGCGAGTAACATGCTCGACAACCTCCGATTGGAGTCACCGCTCAAAGTTATTAAATTAAACACCGAAAGATAAATAGAAATTGAACCAATGCTTTGCATTAATTACCTGCTCCAACCCGAATCGTAACATCACTTTCGATCGGGAACATGCAGCTCGGCGATCTCGAAGCAAATAAGAGGTGTCCTAGACAACCCGGATCGTCTACCTTCAACGCAGATAGCGGTAGACGTGCCGAAAATCCTGAATACGGCTGCCGGTTTACCTAAGAGAAAATACAATAATTACTAAGGGAACATCTTTGGGGTATGAATTGTCATTACTTGTTTGTTCGAAAAGTAACTTACGATAGCTCGGCCGGTGGTCCAACTCGTCTGTATAGCACCGGGTTTCCACGGGATTGGTAGCATTCGTCCGGTCGGACGTTCCACCTAAACCACCAATAAAAGTTAGTTACCCAAGATTTTTTTTTTTTTATGGAAGTGTAAATAACGATTAAAGCGTATAGGTACATACACGGAACCTAAAGGGCCACCAGCAGCTCCGGTTCTGTAGGGAGTGTCGGACGTCCAAGTATGTAGGCGTTCCCGCCCCCTCTTGCATAAAACAAAACTATATTGATAAGTCCTATTCCTTCAAGATGAACAATTTTTATGAAATAAGAGGTTACCTGCAGATAAGGGTGAGGCATCCAGCAATGCCAACGACTCCCGTCGCGACACGCCTTCATGAAGTTCGGTAGAGGAAGGCTAGTGTGGCTGCTCCCCAACTGTACCTCCCGGCCTCCTCGAAATCCTCGAGCGGGGTCGGGTATGCCATATGAACTCCTCGGGCACTACCATCCAAGAAATCATTAAGCCCCCACAAGATGGAGGAGATACATGCGTCGCGTCTTTGTATCACCAACTTCGGTGGCGGCGTCGACGGGACAAAATGAGAATCGACCTCTAAGCCATGAAAGTGACAATCGACCCCTTGAAAACTTCCAAGAGGGAGATCGACCCCGAAGTACTCGGCCAACTCCATCCAATCCCCCGAAGTCGACCCGGTCACAGCGTCTCCGTCGACGCGTAATCCCAATAAGACAGCCACGTCCTCTAATGTGATAGTCATCTCACCATTCGCAAGGTGGAAGGTGTTCATCTCGCTCCTCCATCTCTCTACTAGTGCGGTAATCAGCGGCTTGTCCGGTCTCAACCACTTGGACTCTATGTAGTGCACCAAAACCCTGCGGCCTCTACATACGGCAACATCCGGCCGTCCATGGGCCAATGTCGTAGAGTCGGAAATGCTCGGTGCATTCCGGGCATCCGTGGTCCCTGAAAATGAGTGAATATTGTTAGTGTATGTTTAAAAGCTAATATAATCACAAGTGCAAGAGTGCGCACAAACCTCCCCATTCGGATGGACTCGCTCTGTGTGGGAGTCCCGATCGTACAATAATGGAGTGTAATGCCGCCATCACGACTGTAGGAAAAATAAAGTAACATTAACAAAGTAAGATACATTAACCATCTAGAAAGCGTGTCATTGTAAATTTTACATAAACTAACAAAATACATTACCGACGCCTAGACCCCCGACGGGAGCCCCCTCTGCTTTGTCGGAAGGCGGGGCTTTACAAGCCCGTTTGTTGTGACCGGGCTGCTTACAATTGCTACACAAATATCGTCCTCTGTCGTCATCTCTCCAATCCATAGAATTCTGGATGGCGTGGACATTGGTCTACCTATAGTCCTCTTCGGACCCGGTGGGAGTACATTTGGACCTTCTGAACCCAAGTACTTCTCAGGTGTAGGCACATCAAATGGTCGTTTCATACACCCGTGCGTTTGTAGCTGCATAATAATACGCGGATGTCATCGATGAATGTCGTAGTGTATTGCCCCCGACACTTTGCAATGGCATGGACGCTTACGGAACCTGATATATCCGGAATGACCGGCAGGTACACTCTTTAAGCATGATGTTAACCCCGTGTTCGCCCGCCTGAAATATCCTATCACCATAAGGAACAACGCGTGCACATGTCGGCATCATCCACGACGGACCGTAAATGTCGTCCTCACCGAAGGACAAAGATGGGTTGTAACCTCGGCAGACTTTTTTTCGCCTATGTACAAACCATGCATTCATCCGATAGAATATCGCCGATGCTGGGGCTTGAACAGGTAAGCTCAGCGCCCGCTTCAATAGAGAATTCACGCTCTCGGAGGAATTTGTCGTGAGCTTCCCAAATGACATATTCCCATCGTATGCAAGGGCCCACCGCCGGGGCTCAAATCCTCGATCCAACTCCGCTTTGGCTCCGGGACATGCTTCTTCCGGTATTTGCATTTCATGATCGTCTTGAGCCCTTGTTTACGCTCTCGCACATCTCCATACCATCTTATTCAAGTCCTTGACACTTTGTGCGCTTCTTCAAATTGGCAATGATGTGTCGTATATACAAACCTCGTGCCTATGGGGGCGTGGAAATACATCCTTTTCGCCTCGATGATACCCCTTTGTGGCGGTCGGAGATGATGCACATCGGAGACCTCCCTCTAACCACGGACGCGCCAAACATGATATAAACCAAGTCCACGTATCGATGTTCTCTTTCTCCACAAGTGCGAAGGCCAGGGGAAATAATCGGTTATCTCCATCAAATGACGTAGCAATCAGCAGACAACCTGTGTACTTCCCGTATAAATGGGTCTCATCTACGCTGATGAAGGGCCTACAAAACTGAAATCCATAGATAGCTGGTCCAAACGCCCAAAATGCCCTATCAAATCGTACAAAATTTTTGCGTGTCACACCTTCTTCCGTGGTTATCACCTTGTACATAGTACCTCGGTTTGTGTCTTTGATTGCCTTAAAAAGCGAGGTAATAGGTTGTACGACTCATCCCGACCACCAAATACAGCAACTAGTGCTTTGTTCCTTGCCCTCCATGCCCTACTATAATTCACCTGAATATGATATTTGTCCTTAACTAACTGAATGATCTCATACGGAGACAGAGTGAAACTTGTCCTCACGTTGGGCATAATCAGGTTACATATCACCGTGGAGGTGCATAACCCGGTTGTCCATGCGCGGCTTTCGACATTCAAACACGTGTGTTCATCATTGCATCGTCTAATTTTCCACATGTTTAACTTCATACTTGAATGGCGGCGTATCGTGCCATGGACACCGATCACCTGTGCAACAAACAGAATAAAACCGTCGGTCCCCGATTTATGTACCCGAATGGACATGTCTACTTATGCATTAGTCCTTCAAGTGCATCACTAACGCGTCCTTAGTCCTAAACCTCGACCGACTCCAATACCGACGGGTGGGGGTACATTGTCATCATCTACGCCCGGGACCATTGTGTTCCTATATGTGACATCCATGTCCATAACTCCTATCCATGGATCGGGATACGGTGCATCATTTTCCTCTAGAGGTGGGACTCCCATAGTAGGAAGGGGTAATTCAACATCTTCCTCTTCTTCCTCAACTTCCTCTCTAACTGGATTCGGCCACGACTCCTCGCTACTAGAGTCATCATTTGCGTCCTCACATGGTTCCCTGAATTCAAGTGTAACTTCATCAATAACTAATGCGAAACTGAAATTACGTAAAACTTTAAACTAGGTTAAAGTGATGATTCTCACCTTTCTTCAGGGATGAACTTCGCATTAGGACTTTCAACTCTATCATCCCCTTCGGCCGGAGCTTGCCCCCCGTATACCACAACAGCTCCTTCGCCGGATCCACCCACATTTTCCAAACTTCTTCTACTATCCATCTCATATGAGTAGGTATCCCGCTTCACAAACAACTCCAACATTGATTGGAACTCATACTTCACCTGACCTAATCCGCTCTCCAGTGACACGTCATCGAGTACGGGAGTGTACATCAACCGACCATTGCACGTAAAACTCAACCATATCGAAATGTGGTCCGTGCGTGGGTTCCCTCCAAGAACATTATACATCATAGTGCACAACGTATTAAACGAACACGTCGACTCTAGATATATAAGTCTGGTTGTCCCCCCGCTATAGCCAACCACATTACCGTACTCAAAGACAAATTCACCACCAAAATAACAACACGCAGGTATGACTGCCATCCTCAACTGAAATTAAGCAACAAACATTACCATACAAATTCCCAAATTACCCCTAAATAACGCCTCTAGAAACTACAACGCCTCATATACTAAATTAGCGTATAAAATTCTAGATTAACCTAAACACTCGATTAGCATAAAATATGACTGAATTACGATTAAAAATGCTTCATTAGCGTATAAAATCATAATTTAACAAAAAGTCAACATTATCAAACAAATTACCAAATTACCCACGGAAAACCCTAAATATGCATAAACTCCATTAATTACCATAAAAACCCTAAAATAGCATCAAATCAAAATTAACATAAAAATCCCTCTACAAGCCTCAAAACGTTCTAATTAACATAAAAACCTAAATTAGAAATAAAACCCTAAAATTAGCCTAAAACCCTAATCCCTAAACCCAAAAACCCTAAATCCATAATACATGCAATTTAACCCTAAATTAACCAACAAACATGAAATTAGTAGCAAATTTACGGTAAATACACTACAATAGGATCGATTTCAACTTAAAATATGCATCAAATCATCAAAACGACGTCCAAATATGATAACTCACGAAAAATGAAGAAAATTACCTTACTTTTACAACTAAACGAGGAAGATCCGCGGGGAGAAACGTAAGATTTTTGATCGCACAGCCTCAATCGCTGATTTCTTTGCTTCGATTCGGGCGGAAATTGGGACGAAAGGAAGAGAGGAAATGAGTTCTTCCGCGGTTCGGCTTGGGAAAATGAAGGAAGAAGAAAGAAAGAAGAACGATCGCGACGTTAAAAAAAAGTAGAGGCGGCATCCCGATGCCGCCACGCTTAAGTTAAGCGGCATCGCGATGCCGCCCCACACCTAACAGCGAATCGCGAAATTTTGCTAAGTGGCGTTAGAGGCGCATCGAAATGCCGCTTTGTCAATATCTGGACGATGGCAGCATCTAAATGCCGCACTGCAATTCAAGTGTAGGCGGCATCTAAATGCCGCCTGCTTTTCCAGTGTAGGCGGCATTCTCATGCCACCTCGCTCTTTCATGGTAGGCGGCATTCAAATGCCGCCTATCATTTTATCTTTTAAAAAAAATTTGGCGACACGCTGGCGTCCAGCGTGTCGCCTACGCGGGCTTTGACCGAGGTGGTCAAAGTTGACCGTCTCGGTCAACTTCCAAACAGTGACATTTTTGCAAAAAATTTCGGAACAGTGCCAAAACTGTAAATTTTTATTTTTTTTTAATTATTTTTAAAAAAAGTTCCCCTTTTATTGTCTCACAGCGCTTCGTTTTGTTCATTTACGCCTTTGCCCTTCGGGTTATAACACCAGCTAATCCATCCCGTCATCCTGCTAGAGAAATCCACGTGGCGATCATCTAATTCTTCGTTGCAGGCCCATTCTTGCATTCTTCTGGATGGGTGCAATCTCTCACTGGATATGGGCTGAAAATATGTGGACTCGAAAGCCATGGGCTCAACTGGTTGATCTAATTCACAGTCCAACTGAAACCTAAACTCAATGATCCGAACCTTTATAAATGGGTATGTCTTACTTTAATATTTAAGTTTTTATGATTTAAACCTTATACAGTTCACGAAATTTGCTGACCACTGCGTACAAAATACGAATTAAAATTTTACAAGATGGGGATTTTAGAGCCCGATCCGCTGGCCATATTGTAGGTAGCCACAACGAATCACGGGGCGCCAAACACATGGGACCCCTGTGCAGCGCTCAGTTGGCCCGTGATTCGTTGTGGCTACCTACAATATGGCCAGCGGATCCGGGCTCGGGATTTTATAGGTACAATGTCTAGTTGCTCCTTTAATTCGATCTCAGTGTGCATACAAACTCGAGCCTTCTAACGATTTGAATGTGAAATGCAATCTCCCGGATAGAGAACGCGAATTTGAATTTGCCTTTCACTTGGCTAGATGAAAAATTTAGTATTCTATTTGAGCAGCTTCACAATCTTTTGCAAGGATATAGAATAATGATGGAGTTACCCATGTGTTGTTATCCTACTGCAAATTTTGGGTTAATTTTCTGGCATTGATCTGGTAAAGCTTCAGGAAGTGATTTGCCAGAGCTTCATAAGACAGTTTGGCAAAGCTCTAGGAGGCAATTTTGGCAAAACTCAAGAAGGCAATTTGGTAAAGTTTGGACTTGGATTTTTTTCTCCTCATTTCTTCTCTTTGCCCCAATATTAGAAAAACTCTGGTAGTGTAGATTGTTCTTGAAGGTAGGCAGGCTTGTTCTGTTGCAATCATGTCTCGCCGGAATCCTTGCTTATCTTCTCTCTTTCATTCTATGCCCAACGGGTGTGGCAAAGGAGATAGAAAGATTGCAAAAACAGCTTCTATGGCAAGGAACTTTAGAGAATTTCAAGTTTCACTTTGTGGGATGGCCTGATGTCTATAAACCGAACTTTTGTAATGGATTGGGATTTAGAAGGGTTGCACTCCCCACGTCCACTGCCACGTATCTGGAAGATTAATTCTAATCAGCCCCTCCCCCCTTGGTTTATTCTAGTCTGAGAAAAATATGGAGCCTCTAATGATTGCTGGCTATTAGGATGGCACTCCCCACGTCCACTGTCACGTATCTGGAAGAAGCTACATAGAATTTCCAAAGTCTTTAGAACACTAATCAACTTTCTCTCAGGTAATGAAAAAAATTGAATTTTGGTGGGATTCCTGGCTCGGGGAGAGAGCCCTTTAACTTCTAGGAAATAGACTCTTTGAGGTAGTTCGGCACCCGAATATGACTATATTTGACATGTTCTTAATAGCAATGGGGTCTTGATTGGTCCTCAAAATTCAGAAGAGAGTTGCAAGATGGAGAGCCTACTAATCTCCATCAGTTTGACGATCTATAATCGAAGTTTTTCTTTACTAACAAAGAGGTGGACCAGCTAATTTGGAAGCCAAACAGTAAGGGAGAATTTTCTATCAAGTCAGCATATCAGGCTATCTCCTCCCGTCCGTAGTCTACTTCTCATGAAGCTCATTGGACATGGAAGATGTCAACCTCACCGAAGGCACAATTATTTCTGTGGTGTGCTCTGCATGATGATGCTGCCTTCTCTCCCTTGCCCCTTTTGCCTAAGTGCACCAAAACAATTAAGCATACTCTTATTCATTGCCCGGAAGTTAAGAATCTTTGGAGGTTCTTCATGCAAAAATTCCCGCATCAAGATCAGGTACAGGATGCCTGACCAGCAAATCTAACTAGTCTGATTATGAATTTTTGTGAATGAATGAAGGTTACAATAAACCAGGATTAGATTACAATCAATCAGACTCTTATACAAGTAGACTTTCTAGACACGTATAATAGACCAAAGATATGTATCAATCAAAGTCCTAAGTTTTTGGACTAAATAACTATCTAACACTCCCCCTCAAACTTGGCGGCTTGCAAAAGATGGCAAGTTTGCTGATGAAACGCTCAAACAGAGTTTCGGGCAAACCTTTTGTGAAAATGTCTACTACTTGATCCCGAGTGGGGATATAGGATATTCGAAGACTACCATTGGCAACTCTTTCTCTGATAAAGTGGTAGTCTAATTTAACATGTTTCATTCTACCATGAAAGACTGTATTGGATGTTTCATTCTACCATGGAAGACTGAATTAGCTGCAATTTGAGTGGCAGACATGTTGCCTCACCAAATTGTCGGCTTTGTAGGAAAGTGAATACGTAGTTCTCAGAGTAGATGCAATATATCCAAGATACTCCGACAGAGGCTAAAGCCAAAGCTCGCTATTTGGCTTTAGCGCTGGATCTTGAAACCGTGAGTTGTTTCTTGGAAGCCCAAGAGATGGGAGAGGAACCGAGGAAGACGCGATAAAACCCGACAGAAAGTTGCCGCAAGTTCACCACACACATAGATTTGGTTGGCAGAAGCTGCGAACTGCCTACCTTTTAAGCTAGTTTTTGAAAAAATTGGAATCAAAGCTCACCAACCAAAGTTATGGGGTTTTACCAGGCACTTTCTAGTTTAATTTGGTTGTAGTTTGGGGTATTTCCATAGATGGAATTGGAGATACAAAGACCCAAAGTTGGGCATTTATTTCTAGAATTTTGGGAAATTCCAACATAAAACAACATTCTTTCTTGCTATCTTTTCGTGAATTTTAATTTTTTTGGGCATAGGTCAGGAAGAGCGAATTTATATTTTGAAAAAACATACTTAGATCATTCCAATGATATCTTTTGCAGCCCAAAGATATTATTAAGTAAGGAGATACAACCTCCTCAAAAAGGCTCCGACCCCTATTGTTTACAAAATTTTGGAATAGTAACCCAAAAGACATATCACTTGTCCAAGCCCATAAAAGGTTCAATGACATTTTTTTTAGTGCAATTTATACATGGAAGAGGGGTCATAATGGATGAGCTAGTGAAATAAAAGTATAGAACTATGATAGAAGAAAGGGAGTGGACCCAATCGGTGGGAGCTCCAATGGAAGCAAGCATCCCACTTGTCCAAGAATTCTATGCCAACATAGCTAATTCCAACAATTGACAATTTTTTGTAAGAGGCAAGTGGATCATTATCAATATGAACACTCTGACTACGTCTTTCACTTCCCCCCCACTCCCTACCAGCCTCTTAAAGGCCTCTACTAACGAAGGGACCTTCACCCGACACCTCCCAAACAACCTCTCATACTCCTGTGTCGGGCCCGAGATATGATATATATCCACGGGAGTACCGTGGTTATTTACCCCTAGCACTAATGCTACATCTACGGACCTGAACGGGAGAATGCGGCCATTGAGTTTGACCCCGCATTCCTTACAGTCTCAGTTGCTGACAATGAAGTGCAGCAAAGGCCTCTCCATGGTAATGTCCTTGACGTGCCGGAGGTGACCAAATGGGGTATAGTCAATCGCCTCCATGTAGTGTGGTGCGACGTTTACACTATCGAACATTTCCTTGATCTTGTGTGGCACGCACCTTGATTGAACAACAGTTCCAGCCTGCAGAAAGTAGAGGGAAGACACATTAGATCAAGATTATCTACCACCAAACAACGTTAAAATGCTCAATCAAACTCATACCTTCTCTGCTGATGTAGCCATAACTCGCAACAATAGATTTATCATCGGAGCTTGTAGTAAAAAAATCAACGAGTTATGAGCACGTTTGTGATTACATTCAATCTCCAATAGTTGAACCACTACTTCTAAAATTATAAATTCACGATTTCATCACTTTCAACACTACACCAAAATCCCAACGGTCAAATAGACTCGAAGACCTACTAGATAAAGAATTGATTAACCTAGAAAACGTGAAAGCCCAGAGTGATGAAGTAATGAAGGAACTACTAAAAACCAGAGATCTCCAAGCCACACTTGAAATCAGATACCACAAGTACTAATTATAACAGTTAAAGTTAAAAAACTAAAATCGGATACAACACTTCATCATAAATATGTACCATCCTTCCTAATATTGTACCACATGTAGTAATAACATTATACCACTGTCTTCAATAACTCTATACCATATTTCGCAACACTATACCATATTTTTAACTCCAACACAATCGAACTCAAAATAATGCAAAAAAGGCAAACAGGCTCATGAAGAACATTTCTGCAGTTAATATAATTATACAACTGTCACATATACTCCGCGAATAAAAAATAAAAATTAACAACGAAATATGCAAAATTGGGTGTTGCAGGCTTGCAGGTATTCGTATATTTCCAAATTCAATGCAACGACATTAATAAAGCTAAATACAACGAAACAATAGGGTAAAGAGCTTACCATCCAATACAGTAATACCACAAGTTCTATTCAACCAACACAGGAAACATAATACCACAAGTACTAATTACAACAGTGAAAGTTAAAAACAAAAATTGGATACCAAACTTCATCATAACTATGAACTATTCTTCCTAATATTGTACCACATATATTAATAACATTATACCACTGTCTTTTATAACTCTATACCATATTTCGCAACACTGTACCATATTTTTTACTCCAAAACACAATGAAACTCAAAATAATGCAAAAACAGACAAATACACTCAAAAAGGACATCTTTGCAGTTAATATAATTTTACAACTGCCACATATAAAATAGAAATGCAATAATGAAATAAGAACAACACAACTTGAAAATTAAAGACCCAATCCACTAGAAGCTAGTAAGCGCAATGCTTAAACTTATAGGAGTCAATTTCAGGTGGCGAGTCAATATGTCTAACACTATACCACAATATGTATAACACTATACCACAATATGTCTAACACTATACTATAATTTACAATGTTAACATTGTACCCAAGTTTGTTTTAACACTGTATCAGTTTGTCATAACTTTGTACCATACATCCAAACACTATATCATTGTCATTATTTTAACTTTGTACCACAGAAAATACCAATGAAAAAAGAAGGACGACGTAGACAAGATATGAGGAGTATAAAATTCTTAAATAGATATAAAACTCCATTATGCTCTACATCCTTCACTTCTCATTTATTCAAACTTGACTGAAAATTAATTCTAAATGCAAATTCAATGATAAATTAGAATCAAATAAGAATATCGAGGGATAGAAAATGAAAATACTAAAGGGAAAAAGAAAAAACATATCACTTATAGTCAGTCAACAAGTGATTTTTTATCCAAGAAAATGTAGTTCGAAGGACAAGTTCTTAACACCTACATAATTAGGTAAAACTAAATAGCTAAAAATATTCAAATATATAAATCATTTAATGCAACATTAGCTCACAGTAACCATAGCCAAAATTGCAAAAGTACTTGAGCTTCTTCGCATTCAAAACATACGTGAGTTACCGAAAGAGATTTAGCAGAGGGGGGATTGGGGGCCTTAGAGACAGTGTGGCCTAGAGGTACTCTTCTTATAAGAAATAAAGATTTAAAAGAGGAGGTTTTAGTCAAAATAGAGGGAGAAGCCGACAGGGAAATGGGACAACGAGGAACGAGAGAGAGGGCAAGCGGGGTTGGGGGACAAGGCACGAGAGAGAGAGGGCACTAGAAGGATGAGGCACAAGAGAGAAAGAGAGGCACAAGAGAGAGAGAGAGAGGGCGAGGAGGAAGAGAGGGTTAGAATGAGAGAGTACCTTTCCGAAAAAATCTGAAGCAGCAGCGGAAGCTGTCTTTTCGGCTGCTGGAGAGAAGAAGACACCTCTTCGATTTAGGGTTTAGGGTTGTTGGAGAAGAAGACTCTGAAAGTCCGTGTCTTTTCGGCTGCTGGAGAGAAGACGACTCCCTCTCGATTTAGGAAAATCGAGATGAGAGAAAATAAGAGAAGAAGAGGAAAGATATGGGCGGAAACTGAAACTGAAAGCGTCGACCCGGACGCTCGCAGAACCGGAATTTTGGCCGGTTTCAATTTTTTTTTTTTTATGGTCTACGCGCAGAACCGGAATATGGTCCGATCCGCGCATGGCCGAGCACCACGGGCACCTCGTGTCAGCGCGCTCCGCCATTCGCGCTGCGAACGCTGGCCAAAAGTAGCTTTGGCCAGCGGATCCGGGTCCATTTGTTTGAACCCTCGTCTGCAATTTTTTTATTTTTATTTTTCAGAGACGAAATGGTAAAGAAACTGTTAAAGTCGAGACATGTAACCCTTTCTCTAATGGACGTGATGGTGCCCTTTGATGCGCCTGTGTTCATCCATTGTCTCAAGCATGAGCATGGTAACCCGAAGTTTTAGGTCGGACTGCCTTGGTGTGAAAGGAAGAGTTGAAAATCTAGGGTTTCACTTTTCTATTTCTTTAATAAAATTAATTATTTATGATTTTCAGAGGAAATATAATTATTCATGTAATTAAAATTTCAAGGCGAAATTTATTTCTAATCCATGTTTTAAAAACCGAACCGGCCATCAAATCGGCAGTATGTTCGGTTTTGGTCGAACCTGGTTAGACCGGGTTGGACCAATAGTTCAACCATATACTCTATACTTTACAAATATGTTATATTTCTATAGGTACAGAAATAAAATAAATGCTGATTTTAGTGAACCGGGCTGAGTCAACAAGAGCAGAATTAGCCTCCGATCTTGGTTCAACAAGGTTAGACCGGCCGGTCCGGTTCGGTTTTTAAAACATTGTTTCTAATAATAATATGTCCTTGGACAAAAACAATACATAGTACTGAAATAAATGTCAATATCATAACTCTTTATATGATAATATATTTTTGTTTCATTTGACAGAGGAAAACCCACAGTATGTTGATAAGGAGAAGAGGTATATGGTTACTACTAAATTTGCAATGTGTAGTTTCAATTGTTCGTAAAATATGTATTTTTTATCTTGAAAATATAAATTAAGTTCTGACTGGGTTCGCAATTCGGTTATGGCCGGGTCGATGTCGGGTCGGATCGGATCGGTTCCTCCGCTTTAACTCGACTCGGTGCCCTCCTAATGCAGTGCGCCTCCAAAAACCTAACTCGTGGGCGGTGAAAGTGGTTCTATCTACTTCTCGAAGGCAGAGCTCGGAGGACAGGGCTTAGCATTTTCATTCCTCTGCCCAGGTCTTCCATTCTCGCCCTAGTTTCTGCTTGTCAACATGACGACGATTGTGCCTATTTAGGAGGAGGACCCGGCACTCGCCGTCGTTCGTTTCACGGGTGAGCTCGCGTGGTCCGAGGCCGGACCGGAGGTACTCGAGTTCTGTATCCTGTAAACTCTGTGTGTGTGTGTGTGTTTTTTTTTTTTTTTTTTTTGTGTTTTATATGCTATGCGGAGTTGTTTCCGTTTTCTAAACCCTTAGTTTTTATTCCAAAAGACGATAAAATAGGGATGGTTCAATTGGGCATATGTTTAAACTTCCGCTTTAGATTTTTTGCTTTGCTTGCTGGTTTCGGTGCTTCTGTGTATCAAACTGCATTACGCTGAAAAAAACAGGTCGGTCGTGTACTAATTGTGTATGAACTGGGATCCTCGGGTTCACCATTTTTGCTTCTTTAAAATAGAAGCCGAATGATTCAATTTACTTTATCCATAAGAGGTCTAAATCTTGTACCGTTTGGCTGTATCCCTTTCACTTGGTGGACTTATGCTTAAAGGCTAAAGCGGGTTAAAATAGCATAGCGGTTTACCTTGACAGGTTGCGGAGCCTCAGGTCACTGCATTATATGTTGAAGCTCAAGATTGCATGGTGATGGGTAGATGGCTGGATCTGGCTTCTCTGATGGTCACATCAGCAGAACTTGTATTTTCAAGGGTTCCAGAGAAAGGTAGCATTTCTCTTACCCTGCATTTTTTATTCAGTTATTTTGTATGGTGAAATATTTACATCTGCGAAATGGTTGGTTTTCTTTGGTACATTTCTTTGGCAACATTTTTTTGACAGCTGTTGCATATCTAGCTAATTCCTTAGCAGTCGGTAGCTATTAGTCTTGGGAAGCTCATGGATTGTGTAAAAACATTGGCACTTTTGAGGTTTTATTCTTTGCTCCTTTGCGAAAATTGAAGCTTGGTAATACTTGGATGGAAGTAAAAAGGCCAAGGATGTGCTTGGTGCTTCACGGATTCTAATAAATCTTATTTCATTGTTTTGAAGCCATTGGAACTAAATGTTATCTCACAAGATGAAAGGGTAGAGCATACCTTTTTGAATGATGACCCTATCTATCTACAAGTATGCATTGTGTTGGTGTTAAGTACATGGATTAACTAGAGCTAACTAGAGCTTGTAATTTGTGATTGTGGTCTTCAGACCTGTAGTGCATCTTTACTGTTATCTGCAATCTTGTCACAAAAGCTCAGACTTTGGATGAGGCCCTAGAGATGGCAAAGTTTATTTCTGCAAGGATCACTCAGCAGCCAAATGACAAACCTGCATTGCGTTTAAAGATGTTATACTATAATCTTTATCCGGTAAGTTACACTGCCCTTGTTCCTCCATCTGACATATTCTTTCCTTGATGCAGCTTGTTTAATCTGTACAACCTATTGGAAAACCCATACAGCCGATATTTGGTTTACACTAAAGCCCTTCATTTCGCAGTCAATGCTAAAGTCCCCGAGCACATAATACCCTCTTTCAAGAATATGGATGATTTCTTGAAGGAGTGGAATGTTGGAACTTAGGAGCAGAGAGAACTCTTCCTCACAATTTCTAATATCTTGAGAGAAAATAAGAGGTAATTTTTTTGCTGATGCAATATGTTTAATTTAGGCCCTTCTCTCTCATAGAAGAAATGGTATATGTAGATAAAATTGACGGAGTCTAATTGTCACTGAAGTCAAACCGTAGGAATTCTGGGTTGCAAACGAGAGTTTTGCAGTTAAACTAGAGTAAGCATAGTTCAACACAGGGTTATCAGTGAACCCTGTGCATGTGTAATGACTATAACTGGCTTACAGTAAAACATCCATGTATCCTGTTATTCTTCTTTCCATTCAGGCTATTGACCATTATAACACAAGTTGCAACTTTGGAAAAATTATTTTTTTATAATTTGTCATCTTTCTTAAAAAAATGCTTTAGCTTAACTTGAATAAAAAAGATTTATTAGCAGAAATAAAGAGGAAACAAATTAATGGTAAAAGGAGTAGACTCTTTTATGAGAGAATGGAAGAGAAATTAAATGTGAAGGCCAAGGGTAGAATCTTATGAGTTGAGGCTTGGGTTTTGATCCTTTGAATATGTATAGGAAACAATATATATATTGAAAGGAGATAAGACCTATTTATAGAAAAAATTTATCTGACATTTCTCTGAATTTTCTTTATTCTGTATATGAAATTCCTTTTCATCTAATTTAAAAGGAAAATTATTTTTGACAACATTGATGATAAGAAAGGAGGAAAGATATAATTAAACACTGCTGCCTGTGCAATGAAAAATCCCCTCCCACCTGGTGCTTGAGATTCTTTGATGCAACATCGTCTAAGAACTCTGCTAATTGTTGATGGCCCACATGTCATGAGAAGTTAAACCCTTTGTTTTCCTGTGCCTGTTAATACCTACTGAACTCTTCTTAATTTTTCTCTCCTACCCATAAACATGCTACCTATTGTTTAAAAGATGAATGGTGAGAGATCCCTTTCTTCACTGAAGCAGACCAGGATGATTTTGCGCATAGGAGCCAGTGATCAAATTTATGTTGGAATAATTTGCATTAGTTTGAAAACATTTAGATTAATTTTCAAGGATAATCAGTTTTGGCTCTTATGTATAATCTCTTTGGTAACTTGCAGCACAGGAAAGGATTCATTCAATTTTCTGACAAAATACTTGGCAACTCTCTCTGGGGAGGATGCATATACAATGAGTGAGGCTAAGGAAGAAGCTGTGCGGGCCATTATAGAATTTGTGAAGGCTCCTGACATGTTTCAGGTACTTCTGAACTTCTAGTAGTGGTTAGAAAAGCATACATGTTGAACACATCAAAATGTACCTGTTGATGGCATCAAAATGCACATCGCATTAAAAACATACATATTTTTTTTTGGGGAAATTAAAAAACATACATATTGATGGCATCAAAATGAACATGTTGATGGCATCAAAATGAACATGTTGATGGCATCAAAATGTACATGTTGATGGCATTTCTTGTAATTATAATTCCCATGTCTCCTGGACAATCTTCTTTTATGTACTTGGCCTTGTGCTTCTTTTTGTGTTCTTTAAAAAATATATTTATTTTATTTATTTTTGAGAGAGGGATTCTTTAAAGAGATTTTTTAGAGAGAGGATTTCTTTGGAGAGAGGAATTCTTTAGAGAGAGGAATTCTTTAGAATGAGA
Source organism: Aristolochia fimbriata (assembly GCA_019845555.1). NCBI lineage: Eukaryota > Viridiplantae > Streptophyta > Magnoliopsida > Piperales > Aristolochiaceae > Aristolochia > Aristolochia fimbriata. The sequence continues at coordinate 5,224,333 of CM034083.1, forward strand.
GAGGAATTCTTTGGAGAGAGGAATTCTTTAGAGAGAGGAATTCTTTAGAATGAGAGAGGAATTCTTTGGAGAGAGGAATTCTTTAGAGAGAGGAATTCTTTAGAATGAGAGAGGAATTTTTCAGAGAGAGGGAGGGAGGACCATTTGTTCCTTCAGAAATATAGTTCTTTTGTTCTTCTTTACACATGATATCATTTCCTTTCTTGATTCCATGGAGATCTCATTTCATGGATTTAGTTTAATAAAAATGTCTAAGAAATGTGATCTAGCATAGAAAGTGATAGTGATTGCTATCTTTGGTTATTTGGCTGTCTGAGGTGTTCTTTTTCTTCTGCAAATTGCATCTGTTATAGGAGGTCTATAGTTTGTGAGAGGTACTCAAACCTTAACACAGTCACACTCACAGTCATGTTTATTGTCACTCTCACACTCCTGAATAACTCTAATCACTTTAAGGAAAAGGCCTAAAGTTGATTTTATGATAAATTGGAAAGATCGTGACATTTCTCATATTGTTAGGAGCTCTTAGAGGTCTATATATGCATGTACTATTTCTTGAAAGAGTAGTGCTTGTATATTTTCTTCTTCGTGCAGTGTGATTTGCTGGAAATGCCCGCTGTTGCACAATTAGAAAAAGATGCCAAGTATGCTTTAGTATATCAGCTTCTGAAGATTTTCCTAACACAGAGGCTGGATGCTTACTTAGATTTCCAAGCTGCAAACTCTACTTTACTGAAACGTTATGGTATGAGTTATTAATCATCATCCGTATTATTCTTTTTAATTATATTCTTTTCACTTTTCAAAATAGTTTATGACTATATGTAAAAAAATCTGTAGGTTTGGTCCATGAGGACTGTATAACAAAGATGAGATTAATGTCATTAGCTGATCTGGGGACGGATGAATCTGGTGAAATCCCATATGCTTCCATTAAGGATACTGTCTGTGTATGGTTTGTTTTTGTTTTTGTTTTCTTTTTTTTGCTATTCCTATTGTTTTTATACCTTTTTTTTGGAGGAAGCATTATCCTTTAAACCTTATTTACTCTTTGGTTACCAACAGATTACAGATGATGAGGTTGAGTTATGGATTGTTAAAGCAATAACTGCAAAGCTGCTTGACTGTAAGATGGATCAGATGAATCAGACTGTAATTGTGAGGTAATTCTCCTGTAGTCTTTCTTTTCATCATGTCTGAAGATACTATTTTAACCAAAGATATTATCATTCAACAATAAAAACTAAAGCATCTTGTTGAGCAGGAACGTGATATGATTGATCTGTTTTATACATTTTTCGTAGAAGTTCATGGCAGAATGTATTAACTATTGGTTTTGTAGCATCTAAGAGATTATGTATTTTGAGATTAATCTCAACAATTTCTTGGCTTTAACTGGGCTTTTGGCTCAATGGTCCACATTGGAGTTTTTCTACTGTGAGGTATTGAGTTCAAGTTTTACTAGGGTAAGAGGTTTCACCATTGAAGAATAAAAAAAATTCATGGATTAATTACACAGACACTTGCCTTCTTGCAGTGTAAGTTGTATGAGCACTGGTGGTATTTTATGGTTTTAAAGAACCATCAAAATGCCGTGTATCTGACATAGTTTATGTAAATGCAAATGGTTTAGTTTCTAATTCTACAGACCAAATGCAAATGAGGTGATGCTGTTCGTAAGTGACTTAAGGGTCTTCTTAATTTGGCATACAATTATCACTTAAAACTTTTATCTCCACTCAGAGCTTTCACTTTTAAAGAAACAAAATAGGTTTCTTGTGAAACTTCTTTATGGGGATATCTTTTCTTAAAATCCCATCTACTTCTTTCAGTTATGGAAGAGCTCACTAATTAAAAAGCATCTGTCAGTGAGATTAACTTTACTCTGAAGTTGTCATTTTGAGCAATACCAATATTGGTATTGATGCAGTTAGTGTAAGGCTCAAAGATTTTTTTTCTTGATCTTGTTTGCATTTGATATCCAGCTGATGCACTGAGCGCGTTTTCGGAATGGAGGGTAACATTTCAACTTCCCCATGTGTAATTTGGGTTTTTGCATTTTGTTTCCATTTGCATTATGTTGGGGAAAGCCACTTGGATGAGCGAGTGACCCAGAGCTTTACACATGCATGTATGGAATTTGGCCATTTCAATTCAAGCCTTTACCAAAATTAATTATCGGTATTTACCTTTCCTGTTTCTTTCTGTAATTCTGCCTCTGAATATTGCTCTGTTATATCTTTTTGTGTAGAGTAACATTGCAAATGTCACAAGCACCATCCAAACAAACAAGTGGTCTGAGGAAGGAGTGCAGGCCATGCAAAGCGCATTGACCCGTTGAGAAAGTTTTTCAGCCTTTTACTGCTTGGGGGCCTTCTCCGGGTTTTCTTTTTGACTATCACAGAGATGGAGATTTTGAGCCCACATTTCTCCTAAATGGGGAGATGATTTTGGAGTTTGGTGTAGACATGGTTGTGTTGGTGGTTTCTCAGTTGTGGTAGGAGATTCCAGTTTTGTTAATGTAATAGACCAGCCAATAGTAGTGACATAGGACGTTTCTGCAGCTTTTTCTTTTCTTATATATTATATCATATGCGTTTTTTTTCTCTTGCAAAATTGTCCTCATATCTTTCTACTCGCCAGTTGCAGCTGAGAAGACAACAATTGCTGTTTGATATGAAAAAAGTTTGATGTCCTGTATTGTTGAACAGTCTTCTTGCTCTTATGATTTGAGAACAAAGTAGATCATAAAGATTTGAGATCAAGAAATCTTCTCAGTTGGGTCGTGGACCTCACCCTCTTGCGTTGAGAAAAGCCCTGAAAAACTCCGGTATCGCCACATTAATTTCAGTTTCTTTCTCTAGTTTCTTCCTCTTTTCTTAAATGTAAGAGGACATAATAATCATTCAATAGAATAATGAACAAATGAACGAAAGAGTTGATCATCCATAGACTTGATAAAAATCGTAACTTGCTGCGGAAATTTATAGTGAAGCAGTGTTAAGGTCCAGGGTAACCCTGTGTCATCAAGGGCTTCAGATTCCCAAAGTTTTTCTACCGTTGCCGTGGTGCAGCAAATCATGTGGATTCTCATGCTCATCCGAGGAGGGATGATGAGCAGTAGTGATGGCCGAGGAGACGCCACCATATCGCCTCATATCAGGTCTGACTAAGCTCACTGCTTGATCAAATCAACTAGTTCAATGCATATATGTGATCAGATCAGATTTTTTTTATGTATTCATCATCCATTTGCCCTTATTAAATTAAAAGTCTATATGAATACTTAAATTCTATTTTCATCTTTTGCTCGTTTAGTGAATGGAATCAAGTAATATTTATTTTATTTATGTATATTATTATATAACTATAAAATTTTGAAAATGTTAGAACATGTTATTAAAATCTTATAAACATTTTAACCCATGTACAATTTACTATGTTTCCTCGACGTGTCACAAGTGATCAACGGTTTGGGGAGGCAAATTTCCTCTAAACCCAAATTCAGCTCGGACAAGCCTGAGACTCTGAGAGTGAGAGAGGTGACCCGACTCGGATGTAAACCAGGGGCTCCCTTCCCCAGCACAAAAAGGAGGAGGCATTTCTTCTCCCCATGTTTCAACTTTCAAAGTCCAATTATAATAAATACATCCATCACAGGTGTGAACGTACTGCACCATTTCATATTTGAAGTCTTCAATGGCCATTTAAGCCTATAGCTTCACGTCCACGTTCCCGTTTTGCTTCAATTATAAAGTCGGATGGAAATTGCAGTCTTGTAGTCCCAGTCCCTCCCCTAAAACAACAAACCCCACTAAGAAAATATCACAGACCCTCCTTCCCAAACTTAGACTATTCCACAGTTGCAAGACTTACTCTGTCAAGAAAGGAATGCGCCAACCCAGCTTACTAGCTTAGGCTATTCTTTATTTGGATTTTGAGAGCTTGCAGGATTCTTGAGGTCTCTTTAAGTTCCAATCACATTCATGGTCAGGACACAAGAAGACACAGCTTCCGAATCTGAATCAGACTGAATGCACCAGGTAATTAAGGTTCTAATGCAGTTCGACATCAATGAAAAGCGGGCATACATGCTTCTCAATTTCGGACCCAAACTGGGATTGGAAACACCAGTATTGGATTAGAATAGCATGATTGCTATGAATAAATTGTAGAAACAGTTCTTCCAACAGCAAAAATGCCGAGAGTTTTACTAACATTCTGACTGAAAGTATATATGCCTACATTCTGACTGAGATATATATCTGATTCTGAAGATCTAAAGGTGATATATGTAGTAGTTTTTTATATGCTTTTGTCCCCGAACCGTGAATTCAAAGCTAAAAAAAACAAAAAAACAGACACAGCTGCTTCAATTCTTCAAACCTTCATCCACACACACTGGATGGTTCATGGATGGAAGGAAAAATGGACGAGCAAGGACATTTTTTTTTTTTTTTTAAGCTTAGTACACGGACTTTTCCTGCAAATCACACTCAGACCTAGATGGCGGCAGTTAAAAGCACCAATCAGTATTCAAGGAGCACTAATAAATTATCCTCTGAAACTATCCACCAACTTGTTTCTTTCCATTGTGCAAGATTAGGTATGGAACTTTGAAGGAAACAATAGAAAACTTGAGCTCAAGAATCACGCTAAGTGAGCTTTTATGACCACTATGGCTTTCCAAATCACCCCAACCGCACACATTAAGGCTGTAAAGGGTGTGAAAGAATAGAAGAATGTTGGGGGGATTCCCTTCTTTAAAAGTGGCTAACAATGCTTTGGTCTTGATCCTACTACATTTTAAGGTTTCGTTTTCATCCTCCTCTTTATTCCAACACTGTTTCTCCATTTCCAGAAAAAAAAAAAAAAAAAAAAAATTCCAACACTGTTTGTTTCTTGGGGTAGAGAGGATAGGAGCAGGACAACTCTCTTTTTCTTAAGCTTTATCATGACCTACTCCATTCACAGGAGACTCTGAACGAAGTTGCAGAGGTATAACTTCCTACCTTTCAAACAGAATGTTTCTCTCAAAATCAACCTGTAAACATTAATAAAACAAAGCCCTACACCCTAAAACCTAAAAATAATTTTTGTGGAGCCCTGAGAATTTGATTTTAAGTAGACGCATATAGCTAAAAACAAAAAGTGAAACAAAAATAAATTACAAAAAGTACAAACCCTTTCAAAGAAATAAGTGAAGCATATCATGTCACTGATATGCACAGCACACCCCCTTAGTAGTAGTACTTGTTAGGAGAGGTAGACTAAGAGCAGATTCTGGATGCTAAAGATGACAGACACACGGCACATACAAAGAGGCCCGGCATCATGGGCAAATGGTTCTCAGAGTACCATATGATGATGATCAAAACACACACATGCTTGATATCAAGCCAATGGGACCCATTTCACTGAAGGTGAAAACATAAAAATTAAGGAGAGGGTTTCACCAAAGTGAATGAAACCCAGTTGCAGGTCAAAAGAATATCATTTCAAATCCACTATCTCAATGTATATCATATGATGTCCAGAGGCAGCAGATATCTGATAAATTTTCCCCCCTTCCCCTGCCTTTTCCCATGCAAGCATATAATGGTTCAGAAAACAATCGGAGATGCTTCCAGATATTTTCTTGCTTTTAGTTTACCACACACCCATGATCTCCACATACATGAGATGCAACGAATATATCTGGGCAGTGCTGAGAATCAGCAAAAAGAAGAAAGAGAACCATAAAGAAAAGCAAGTTGCAGAAAATAAGAAAGATTGGATATTCAACGATCATCTTCATGTTCACCCCTTCCTTTGAGGGGAGGATAAAAGGAGAGAAGCTTTCTAGAGGTCCAAATATTCTATGAGAGATTTGGATCCCAAAAGAAAGCAATTTCGAAATGCATAGTTGGTGTGGGTTCTTATTCTCCAATCATGTGTACCGTAAAGTGCAGATGAGAAGAGGAGGTCTTTTGATCACCAAATAAACAAAGACGCGGGACGAATCCTAAAGAAAAAGTAAAAAATGAGCATGCTTCTTAAAGCTTTAGCATTAGGATAAAAGGGCTTGTAGGCATGTGAAGAATAAAAAAACAAGTCTAACCAATGACTGTAGATTAGACTGGTAAGAAGAAGAGATTCCAAATTAAGGGAGAATGGACCAGTAAGCTATACAAATTAAACCTTGAAAGAAATATAGTCCTAGAATGGTGCACTCAAGAGATAAGTTGAACAAAATCTTGAAATCGAAAACTTTTGATGGAAGCAACTTTAGGAGATGGCAGAAAAAGATGGAATATTGGTTAACTTCCATCGGGTTATACTACCTTGTCCTAGAAGACCCACCTATAGCCGATCCTGAAGATCATGAACCTGGTAGATCTGGAACACAGGCTAGATACATGAATGATGATCATATATATCGTGGGGGCAATACTTAGTGCTCTAAGTGATAATCTATTTGATCTCTATTAAGAAGCTGAATCAGCTAAAATCCTTTGGAAAGAACTAGAGACTAAGTATGGAATAGAATCGGAGTCAGAGCAAAGTTTTAACATAGGAAATTACTTTTCCTATAAAATGGTCGATGAAAAATCATTTGTCGATCAGGCTCATGAAATTCAAAACATAGTAGCCAAGCTCCGCTCAAAAGGGATCACTTTATTGAAAAGGTCCAAGCTTCAGCACTGATAGATAAACTTCCCCCATCATGGTCAGAATTCAGAAATCGTATGAGACACAAGTCAATAATCCCTTCAGTGGAAGAAGTGCTAATTGCCTTTCAAATTGAAGAAACGAATCGAAAAGTTTCAGAAAAAAAAAAAGTACAGATCAAAAGGATTCAGAAGTTACTGCAGAAGTTAGTGAAAAGGCCAACTTAGTAGAGTCTAAACGGCCTACCTTCAACAAGAAGAAAAACAAACGACAATTTACAAAACCCAAACAAAAGATTCAGAAGGACGGAAACAAGAGAACATGTTTTGTCTGTGGAAAACCTGGACACTTTGCCAAACAGTGTAGGCATAGGAAATACAATCCAGGAGAACAGAAGGATAAGGTTACCCCTCAGGCAAACATGATAACAGGAACCAGTTCTACTGGAACCGATGACAGGTTAGTACCATCTAACTGTGAATTAAATCTGGCATATATACCCACCAATCGTGTATTGATACTGGTGCTACTATTCATATTTGCTCTGATATTTCCCCTTTCTCTTCCTATCAGGAAGTAAAAGGGAGAACTGTGACGATGGGCAATTCAAGTATAGCACAAGTTATAGGAGAAGGAGCAGTGAAGTTGAAGTTTACCTCCGGGAACAATCACACCCTCCATCGTGTGCAACATGTGCCAGATGTTCGGAAGAATCTTGTTAGCGGTTTTCTTCTGAGTCAATTAGGGTTTAAGTTGGTGTTTGAATCAAATAAGGTTGTAATAACCGAAGGAGGTTCCTTTGTAGGCAAAGGTTATGTAATAGATGGTTTATTTAAACTCAATGTAATTTCAGTTCACTCTGATGATAAAGCTGCTAGTTCATCTTTGTTTTTGTGCATGAATTCCCATGACATATGGCATGGAAGACTAGGACATGTGAACTTGAACACACTTAAAAGAATGATGAACTTAGACTTAATTCCCAAGTATAACATAAATATGAATAACAAATGTGTGATATGTGTTCAGTCCAAGCAACCTAGGAAACCTTTCAAGATAGTCAGTAGGAGTTCTGACTTACTTGAATTGATACATAGTGACATATGTGAGATGAGCGGTATCTTGACTAGAGGAGGTAAAAGGTATTTTATTACCTTTATCGATGATATGTCAAAATACTGTTATGTGTATCTAATAAAAACAAAAGATGAAGCTTTTAAAAAATTCAAAACCTATAAAGCAGAAGTTGAAAACCAAACCCAAAAGACAATCAAAAGACTTAGGTCAGACAGAGGAGGTGAATACTGCTCCACAGAGTTTGGGAAATTCTGTGAGGAGTATGGAATCATTCATGAAACCACTGCTCTGTATTCACCTCAGTCAAACGAGGTTGCTGAGAGAAAGAACAGAACATTCTTGGACATGATTAATTCTATGTTGTCTAGTTCTGGTCTTCCCAACAATTTATGGGGAGAAGCCTTACTTTCAGCTTGTAAAATACTTAATCGTATCCCGTACAAGGACTACCAGAAAACTCCATATAAATTATGGTGGAGTAGGAAACCTAGTCTTAAATACTTTAGAGTTTGGGGTTGTCTTGCTAAGGTTAAAGTTAATCTTACCAAAACAACGAAATTGACTCCTAACACCTATGATGCTGCTTTCATAGGATATGCAGAAAACAGAAATGCATACCGGTTCTTGGTTATACGCTCTGATATACAAGAGGTCAGCGTAAATACAATCAAAGAATACGATGATGTTGTGTTCTTAGAGAATATCTTTCCCATGAAAGAAAAGAGGAAACTAGATGTAGGTGAGTCATCTAAATCACATACAGAGAAAACTGGTGAGTTGCCTGAAACTGAACCTAAGAGGAGCAAGAGACCTAGGATAGAGAAAAATTTCGGAGATGATTTCTATACCTTCCTTATAGAGGATGATCCTTTAACTTACACTGAGGCGATGAGATCTAGTTGAAATCGTATTAAGCTTCACATGTACGTAGGAGTGTACTTACACCCGAAGACTGGTGTAATTACACTAGTCGTTAATTGCTTAAGAACACAAAGAACACCAGGGAATGTTATCGCAGTTCGGAACCATAGTTCCAACTCTGCGGGGCACTCGGCCCAGGGTATCAAAAATCCACTAGAGAGTATTACAACAGTAATGGTGTATAAACCACTTACAGCAACGAGTTCTCCTCCCTCAGGATTTGAACATAACTCTTCTAGTCTTGTAGCTTCCTGTTCCATCGATCAACCGAAGCTTCTTGATACCCCTCACACTAAGGCTCTCCCCCTTAGTGTGATCTCTCTCTAGAGAGATTTCTTTCACGCAGGCTTCTCAGGATGAGAGACTGCTCGATTTCCCAATAGCTTCAATAAAGCCAAAGCACTATTCTGTTTAGCACGAGTGAAGGTCTTCACTTGATTTATTTCACAATCATCAGCATGAAGAACTCCCCCTTAATCCATCCTCCATTATCTCGTTTTGCTCACTGCGTAACCCTAATCCCAGAACAAGTTATCATTATATAGTCTTAGGGTTATCTGCACCTTTTACCATCGTGTCCTTTTTTTAATGGTCTCATCCTTTAATTAAGGGATCTAGCTCAACCTGGTTTCCTATTACAACCCAACTTCCTTTTAAACATTATCCACATATAGCAACCACCTAAAATCAAGAGATCCTGCACATCTTTGTATCCTGTTACCATTCGACTTCCTTAATGGTACGTCAATCAGGACTCCTCTCACGGAAAGTGTTTTGTCACAAATAGCCAATCGTACATACTTGTTTTAACATTCTCCCCCTTTGGCTCTTTTTGACAAAACCAACTTTCATGTCTTCATGATGTAGCATCTGTTAATTCTTCTTACAAGTAAACCTGAAACACTCAAGCTTTCAACACTTTTCTTCACAGACAATCATACCCATAATATTCCTCACAATCATTCCACCACCAGTAGTAGAAAACCATATTCATTTCAACATCAACATCATCACATGTACCTTACTGCAGAGCAAAATGAACTCATAACAACTGCCATTTCCCAAGCACACCATTTCACAAATATCCATCCACTGTCATGTCACAAGTAACACAGATTTACAGAAATAGTCAAAAATAGCACAACATAGATTCTCATCTCATCACAACACAGATTCACATATTCTGATTCTCATCACATCTCATCACACAGATTCACATATTCTGATTCTCATCTCATCTCATCACATCACATATTCACATATTTTCTCCCCCTTTTTGTCAAAAAGACAAACAACCATCAAAAGATGTAGTTGGCAAGAATTTAAGCTAACTGGAACTTACTATGAAGGCGGATTCTCCTGCACATTAGTGAGATGTTTGATAAGTGTCCAAAAGACACTTATTTATGCATGATTTATTAATCATAAATACCTAATTTGAATTGATTATGAGCATGAAAGAGACAAATATAACTCAAATACATGATTTGTGTATCAGGTACCCGGTAAAAGAAGAAAATCTGGATTCTGAGGGAAAATGAAGGAAAAAGGAGCAAAAAGAGCCAAAAAATGGAACGGCGCGACCGCGCCGATAAAATGTGCAAAAATTCAAATAAATCCAAGAAATTCCCAACGGCTAGAAAAGCCTCAAAGAAGACGACTCCGGAATGTGAAATCGCGCGACCGCGCCCCACGAGGGCGCTACCACGCTAGGAGGATGGCGCTACCAGTGGCGCTGGCGCGCTAGATAGTTGTCTTTCAATGTTCAAAGTGCTATTTCGGGAAGTCGGCAAAGAGTCTAAGGAATGGCACGACCGCGCCAGATCTACAGCTTAAAGTGGCGCGACCGCACCGTGAAGAATCTTTCCTCATTTGGGACCCGAAGGCCGTGTTCCAGGCTTAAACAAAATTTCTGCTCCAGTGGCGCGACCGCGCCAAAACAAAGAACAATTCGGCGCGACCACGCCAATGACTCAACAAACGCAAATTACGGAAATCTCGGGATTCTGACTACCAATCAAGTCCAAACTTGGGAGAAGAAGTCCTAATTGTCTAAGGAAGGTATCCACGAAGATTTTACAGAATATTGCTCGAGTCTAGGTGCATTGAATGATCAAGAAAGGAGAAGTTCCATACAAAGAAGGAAACTGCTGGCAGAAGGAGAAGAGAAAATCCGAGTTTTAAGAGAGCTATATCTGGAGTTCCCGTATCCCAATTGAAGCCAAACTTGGAACGAAGATTCCTGGTGCTACTGAGGATCATATCACGAAAATTCAGGCCAATCCAAGCCGGGCTTCTCATGATTCATATCTTCAAAGTGGTGGACCCAGTGCTGGAATTGGCAGCAGAAACAAGGCAACTTCTTCTCTTTATATCTCGAGTTTCCCAACTCAGATTGAACTCAAATTTCGTGAGCAAGGCAAGGACCTCAGAAGGAAGGTTCTTATGTAATTTCATCCAATTCTGAGGTCGGGAAAGCATAATTCATACCCCTGGACAGAGACCAATTCACAAGTTCTGGACAGAAGCCCAGCTATAAATAGAGGTCCGAGGCAGAGAGCAAATCATCGAGTTTTAGATCCAGTTTTTGTAGTGTAAATCCAGTTCTTAGTTTATTTTTCTTATTTTGTAGTTAGGTTAGAGAGAAGAGAAAAGGCCAGAGGGAGTCTTACACGACCTCTTGGCACTTTAAAGAGAGAAGGTGGAGATTTCAGTCAAGGTGCAAGAGAAGCAAAAGGCAGTCCTTCAAGGGGGTTTCTGTACTTAGTTTATTTCATGTAGATGGCTGTAATTGAATCCTTTTTACTGTGTGTTTATTCTATTATTATGGAGTAGTCTCTCTTTGTTGGGGAAGTCATGAACTCCTAGTTTTTTATGTTTAAGTTCTAAATTTGATAGCAATATAATATCCTGCTTTTGTTTTAGAAACTGAGTTCATTGCTTATTTCTGATCTGAATTGATATTTGAAGTTTAATGAGGTTCGAATAGAGAAGTTAAATTTCAGTAGAAAGTTGGGTTGGTTATATGATTCTTTATTTTCTAAAACAACTTGTTTTTTAAACTAGATTGTTCCGATTATGAAAGAGACTAGTTGAAAAGTGATGTGACTTCTATAACTCTTGTTCTGAATAAGAAAAAGTAAATCTTCAAGCTTTTATATTTATGCACTTAGGATTTGAATGTTCCGATTGAGAAGGAGTTCAAGGAATAAGTGAAAGTTATGTCCTGTATATGGGTAAGTAGGTTTTTAAAAGCTAAGTCAAGGTAAGGGTATTTGAGGTATAAAATCAGAACTTTGCATGTTAGCAACTAGGAGGGATTGCATTCTTCCCCAACATCTCATCTCTATTAGTTTTTTCAGTAGTTTAAATCTGTTTTGTTTTTCCAGTTCTCAAAACCAAAAATCTTTTCCTCAATCAGTAGAAAAATCTTTGCTTAAACTGAGTTCTCATCAAGGTCTCTGTGGGATCGATATCTGGACTCTCGAGTCTATATTACTTGCTGACCTAGTACACTTACTAGACACCCAACAAGTTTTTGGCACCGTTGCCGGGGACCATTAAATTGAGAGTAAGTGTAAGTGAATTTTGATTTGTTGATTGAGATTAAAATTTTCTATTCTATCTTTTCAGGTTATTTCGGATCAGTGTATGAAACCAGAATCAGTGGAGAGCCACTTGCTGAAATCGATCCGGAACTGGAAAGAGTACTCAGGTAACTATGATCTGTGGCTTGTGAGCTTTAATGGAATAGTCTAACTTCAAGCACACATATGAGAGGTGGGAAGACGTGCAGAATGAGGTAACTCCCTATCCTAACTCATATTCGGAATTTCCCCAACCATATGCATCTTCTAACTATGATCCATGGAGGTATGATTCTGATATATCATGTTCTTTTGATTATGAACCTAATGATTCTTATAGAAGAGAGCATGATGATTATTTCTCTAGGGAATATGAAAATCAGTATTTTGAGAATGATTGGCAGGACAATTGGCCACATGGGCAATCATCCAGGTTAAAGTATGAGAATCCTCCTGTGTGTCATGATTATTTTTATCATCATTCATCTCCCTTTCAACCTCAAGAAGACTTGTCTAGGTTGGAGGGAAGTGCAAGAGGGAGAGTCGCTGGCACATATAATGTTGATCATGTATTAGCATTGCAGGCTCAAGTCGAGTCACTACCCAAACAATTGTCAAAATTGGTTGCTCAGATTTGTGTCATATGTGGAGGAGTACATCCCAATCATGAGTGCCAAGCAGGTATGTATCATGATCATTGTTATCATAATTCATCCCCCCCTCAACATCAAGAAGACTTGTCTTGGTTGGCCACTTTAGTAGATGATTATGGTGCCCAAATGGATATAAGATTAGATCCACCTGAAGAACAACCTAGGTTAGAAGATATTAATGTTTCTAAGCCATGGATTCATATTTTTCATCCATCCATGAGAACTGAGTCAGATAATCTAGAAAATCAGCAAAAGCATGAATTGGTCAAAAGTATGAATGTTGAAACATGTTTGCATGAGCTATCTGATGATGATGAACCTGAATGGATGTACACAATTAGCACTTCTTGTCTTAATTTATGTGTTACTGCAGAACACATAGAGGAAGATACAACAGAGAGAGCTGAGAGTTGTTGTGAGTTTCAGAAACTTAAAAGGGAGAAGATGAAAAGATCATGGAGGAAAAAGAAGAAGATGAAAAAGAGAAAGAAGGGGATGGGCTAGAACAAGAAGAGAAACCCCATGAACAGCATGAAGAAGTTAGGATAGAGGACACCAAGGATAATGAACATTCTTTCCTCTCATTAGATATTGATTTCTTCATTATCCAGCCCTATAAACCACCCACAAAAGTTGAAATTAAAATTTTATTAGGTCTGGGTAGTGTAAAGAAAAGTTGGCTAAAAATAAATGAGCAAAACAAGTTAGAAGCCAACCAGAAAAGAGAAAGAGCGACCAACTCTTTACTCAAAAGTTTGAATCACCATGCAACACATTCAAAAGTCAAAAACACCCTCAAGCATGGATGGTTCCAGTTTCCATTCGATCCTGGTGGATCAGATCACATGGATCAGTAGTGTAGGAATAAGAGTAGGAGTTTTTGAATTTGCTGAAATTTTTTTTTAGGTTAGGATAGTTTTTTTATTTTTTTTAAGACTTGTTTAAATTTGAATGAGATTTTGATTTCGTTGCATAGACCTAGGATAGGAATAGGGTTCAATTAAAAATTTACAGCTTTCAAAAAATAGAAAAACACAAAAAAATTAAAAACTCAAAACTGGAAAAGAGGAGAAGAAATTTCTTGCTATATCTTTTAAACTTTTTCTTTCTGAAAATTGTGTGTGTGAGCTTGCTTTGTGTGTGCTTTTATCTGAGAGTGTGATTTAATGCAATGTTATTAATATGTACTCAATCTCCATTCATATTAATGAAATTATGATTTTCACTCTCAATGATTTGTCTCAAAGCATGTTTTTTATAATTCTTCCGGTGAAAATGTGTGAAAAATGACTCTACACCTGCCTGTAACTGATACTAACTTGTCCAAGAGGGAAGAATTGAAAATATCATCCAGGATTTAAAGAATTGATGAAATTACTCGGCGCGCCCGCGCCACTGCCTTGAGAGAAAACAACCACTACAGAGGTGAGGCAACACAACCTCCACTGCAGGTATTCTTCCTAACATACATTTTATGCCTGAGAGACACTTCTAGTCAATTTTCATTTTCAATTGTTGAAAATCATGCAAATTTTTATCACTAACCCATGAGAGCAGAAGGCAAGAGCCACCAAGGGAGATCCATCCAACCTCCTTCCACCAATTCAGAGAAAAACAGAAGGAAAAATGAGCAAAAAAGAGCCAAAAAGGGAATGGTGCGACCGCGCCAGGAAAATGGTCAAAAATTCAAATAAATGGTGGAAATTCCCAACGGCTAGGAAGGCTTCAAAGAGGACAATTCAAGAAAGTGAAACAGCGCAACCGCACCCTCAGAAGGCGCTACCGCGCCATGAAGATGGCGCTACCAATGGCGCTGGCGCTGAACAGTTGCCTTACAAAGAGCTCAAAGTGCTACTATGGAAAGTTGATAAAGTTTCTAAGGACTGGCGCTACCGCGCCACTTTCACAGCAAAATACGGCGCTACCGTGCCAAGAAGTCTCCTTACTCAGCACGAATCCGATGGCTGTTTCCTGACTTAGAAAGAATTCTGCTCCAGTGGCGCAACCGCGCCATAGTGAAGAACAATATCGGCGCGACCACGCCGATGACTCAGCAACGCAATTGCGGAATTCTTGGGATCCTGACAAACAATCAAGCCCAAACTTGGGAGAAGAAATCCTAAATGCCTAAGGAAGGTATCCACGAAGATTCTAAGGAAATTTGCTCGGGTCCTAGGTGTTTTGAATGACCAAGAAGAGAAGTTTCACACAAAGAAGGAAACTGCTACCAGAAGAGAAGAAAAAATCCGAGTTTTAAGAGGAGCATAGCTGGAGTTCCTTATCCCCAATTGAACCCAAATTTGGACTGAAGATTCCTGAGGAGATTGAGAATCATATCACGGAAATTCAGGTCAATCCAAGTCGGGTTTTCAGATTAAAGTGGTGGACCCAGTGCTAGAATTGGTAGCATAAGCAGTTCAACTTCTCAAAGTGATATCTCGAGTTTCCCAGCTCAGAATGACTTCAAATTTTGTACAAAAGTCAAGGAATATGTAAGGAAGGTTCATGAGTAATTTTACGAAAATACTGAGGTCAGGAAAGCAATATTTCAATGCCTGGACAGAGACAAAAATTACAAGTTCTAGACAGAAGCCCAGCTATAAATAGGGGTCCGAGGCATCCAGTTTATCATCCAGTTTTTGAGTTGTAAATATAGTTCCAAATTCCAGTTCTTAGTTTGTAGTTTAATTTTATTCTTTTAGTTAGTTTGGAGAGGAGAGAAAAGTTCAGAGGAAGTCTTGCACGACCTCTTGGTACTTTGGAGAGAGAAGGAAGAGATTTCAGTCAAGGCATGAGTTGAAGCTAAGGGCAGTCCTTCAAGGGGGTTTTCTGTACTTATTTTCTTCTTATTTTCATGGCTGTAATTGAATCCTTATTGTGTGCTTATTATATTATGGAGTAGTCTCTCTTTGTTGGGGAAGTCATGAACTCCTAGTTGTTACATGTTTAAATTATGAAGTTATAGCAATAAAGTACCTAACCTTTGTTTTAGAATCTGTTTACTGCTTATTTCTAATTTAAATTGATATCTGAAGTTTAACGAGGTTCGAATAGAGAAGTTAAAGTTCAGTAGAGATTTGGGTTAGTTATATGATTCTTTGTATTCTAAAACAACTAATTTTTCTAACTAGATCGTTCCGGATTGTAATGGAGACTAGTGAAAAAGTGATGTGACTATTTATGACTCTTGTTCTGAATAAGAGAGAGTTAATCTGTAAGCTTTTATATTTATACACCTAGGAATTGAATTTTTCCGAATTGTGATGGAGTTCAAAGAATAGGTGAAAGTTATTTCCTATGTATGGGTAACAAGGTTTTCAAAAGCTAAGTCAAGGTAAGGGTAGTGATAGGGTATAATATTACTTATGAGCTTAGGACTTTTATGTGTTATAATTAGTCGTGTTAGGTTAGTTTTACATCTATTTTTATTAAATTCATGTTTGTTAGTTCAAAGCTAATCTTTATTAACTTTTTATGCAGGTTTTCAACATAAAAGGACATTTGGCATATTGGCTCAATCAAAATCCGAATTTTCCTTATTTAAATTTTAAGGGAAGTCAAAAAGACACTTTCAACTATGACCAAGACAACTTAGGAGGAGATTTGATTGGGTTTTGAGAGATTTTTGGGAAGAAACCTAATAGATCCAATTTTGGAGGAAGAAGAGAAACTTATGGATCTGAATAGAAGCAAAGCTGGACTCAAAACCTATATAAAGGAGCTTAATTCCATGCATAAGACATCAAGGAGAAGAGAAGCAAAGCATTTCAGAAATTGAAGGAAGGAAGAAGTTGTTTCCTAGAGGATCGACCATTGGAGTTCAAGAAAACCAGAATTGTTCTTGTTTTCTATTTTAATTTCGATTTTCTCTGTTCAAGATCATATTCTTTTCATTCTTTCATTATTGTTCTCTGTTCAAGATCATATTCTTTTCATTCTTTCATTATTGTTCTCTGTTTTGAAGCATGAAGCAAACTTTGTCATTTGAAATCTATTTCTCTTAACTCACTTTGATGTACAATTCAAGTTTCGTAAATAAATTTGGATTCTATTTAGATTGAAAGATAAGTTCATGCAATTGGCTTACTCTTCTTAGTGATATTCGAATAGAGAAATTAAGAAGAGTGATGATATTAACTCTTGCTAAATTTACCTTTCTTCTGAATGGTTAATCGAATGGGAGCTTTTCCGAATAGGAAGCAAAAATACGATTTATGGCTGAAGTCTTTTTCTGAGAAAGAAGTACTTTTGTTTGGCTTGAACTTATTCAAATTGATTTGATAACTTTCTGAAAAAGTGTTCTGGAATTGGTTTGAAGGGTCATTTCCTGAAATAAGGTTGACACAATTATAAGCTTGCCAAATCCATGTTGGTTTTCTAAATTCTTGATTTGTACTACAAATTGCTAAGAGACTAGATTTTCTTATGTCTTTTCTCTTGATCTCATTCAAGTTATGCCTTTTGTAAATTTTCAGATTCTTTTACAAATCCTCATCATTTGTTTCTCAAACCTTAACAAAGATTTCTAAATTTTATTCATCCAAATTGGTCTTTTGGGACGATATCTGGACTCACATGTCCTATATTATTTGAAGGATCTAGTACACTTGCTAGTGTCAATTTCGACCCATCAAGTTTTTGGCGCCGTTGCCGGGGACCAAATTTTTACAAGAAGATTTATTTGGAAATCTTTCTATTGATTTGAGACTTTAATAAGTAAACTAACTTTGTCTTTTTTGTGTCTTTTGTTTATTTTCAGAAGTTTTGTTTAGTGTATGACCAGAGCTCGAAAGGGAGTTCTTTCCCCAACATCTCATCTCCAAAAGGTTTTCCAGTAGTTTAATTCTGTTTTATTTTTCAGTTCTTAAAACCCAAAAATTTCTTCACCTCAATCAATAGAAAAATCTTTGCATAGATTAGGTTCTCATCAAGGTCTCTCTGGGATCGATATCTGGACTCTCGAGTCTATATTACTTGCTGACCTAGTGCACTTGCTAGACAACACCAAGTTTTTGGTGCCGTTGCTAGGGACCATTGATTTGAGAGTAAGTTTAAGTGAATTTTAATTTGTTGATTGAGATTAAATTTTTTATTTTATCTTTTCAGGTTGAGCCAGATTTGTGTATGAAAACCAAAATTAGTGGTGAGCCACAAGATGAACCAGATTCGGGACTAGAAATAGCACTTAGATGAGAGGTGGAATTACATGCAGAATGAGATAAGTCCATATCCTAACTCATATTGGGAATTTCCCCAACCATATACATCCATGGAGTTGTGATTCTGATATATCATGTTCTTTTGTTGATAATGAACCTAATGGTTTCTATAAAGCAGAGCATGATGATTATTTCTCTAAGCAAAATATAAATCCGTATTTTGAGAATGATTGGCAGGACAATTTGCCACATGGGCAATTGTCCATGTTCAGGCATGAGCACCCTCCTATGTTTAGTGATTCTTTTTATCATCATGCATATCCCCCTCAGCCTCAAGAAGACTGGTCTAGGTTGGCCACTCTAGTGGATAACTATTCTGCCCAAATAGATACTATGCTAGATCCACCTGAGGAACAACCTAGTTTAGAAGGCATTGATGATTCACATGTCAATCAACAAAAAGCCAGCCTTGAGGACATATTTTCAAAGTTTCTAGAAAATCAAGAAAAAAAAGATGCTTGAACTGAATCCAGGTTTCAAACTCAAGAGGCATCAATCAAAAATCTGGAAATACAAGTGAGACAGCTGGCCAATGTCATATCAGAACACATAGAGGAAGATACAATGGAGAGAGCTGAGAGTTATGAATTTCAGAAACTTCCAGGGAGAAGATGAAAAGATCATGGAGAAAAAAGAAGAAGATGTAAAAGAGAAAGAAGGGGATGGGGTAGAAAAAGAAGAAAAACCCCATGAACAGCATAAAGAAGTTAGGATAGAGGACAAAAAGGTTGAAGAACATTCCTTCCTCTCCATAGATATTGATTTCTTCATTATCCAGCCCTATAAACCACCCATAAAAGAAGAACTTAAAATTTTATTGGGTCTGGGTAATACAAAGAAAAGTTGTCTAAGAGTGAATGAGCAAAACAAGTTTAAAGCCAACCAGAGAAGGGAAAGAGCGACCAGCTCTTTGGTCGAAAGTTCCAATCACCATGCAACACACTCAAAAGCCAAAAATATCCTCAAGCATGGATGGTCCCAGTTTCCATTCGATCCTAGTGGATCAGATCACATGGACCAGTAGGTAGCGTAGGAATAGGAGTAGGAATTTTTTTTAAATTGGCTTGAATTTTTTTTGGGACTTTGAATTGGTTTGAATAATGTTTTTAGGACTTGTTTGAATTTGCATGAGAGTTTGATTTCTTTTCACTGGTAAAGTAGACCTAGGATAGGAAGAGTGTTGGATTAAAAATTTATAGCTTTCCAAAAATAGAAAACCACAAAAAAATTCAAAAATTCAAAAACTGGAAAGTTGCGTGACCGTGCCAAAATCGGCACGATAGCGCCAGTTTAAAAACCCAAAACTACATTTCTGAACTGGAACCTTGTTTTCTTGAAATTTGTGTGTGAACTTGCTTTGTGTGTTCTGATGTCTGAGAGTTTTTTTAATGAAATTTCATTAATATGTTCTCAATCTCCATTCATGTTAATGAAATTATGATTCTACTCTCTCATTGATTTATCTCAAAGCATGCTTGTAATAATCCTTCCAATGAAAATGTGTGAAAAAGGACTCTGAATCTACCTCTCTCGGATATTTACTTGTACAAAGCGGAAAAATTGAGAAATTCATTCAGGTTCAACAGAATTCATGAAATTACTCAGCGCGTTCGTGCCAAATTTCGGCGCGGCCGCGCCACTGTCTTGATGAGGTACGACCATTACAGAGGTGAGGAAACACTGAATTCACTACAGGTATTCTTCTTAAAAACTCTTTTATGCCTGAGAGACAGATCACATCTGTTTTCATTTTCAATTGCTTACAATCATGCAAGTGTTTGGCACTAACCCATTAAAACAGAATTCAAAGAGCAAAAAAACAGGGAGTGCCATCCAACCTCAACATCACCCAAACTCTCAGGGAAGTATCTCTCTTCACTCCTATGTTTACTGCTGCTTTGAGGATAAAGCATGTTTTTATGTTTGGGGTGGGATACTCTTCATGCATGCTTAGTGGACTTAAAAGCTCTGTTTTTTCAAAAATTCACCAGAAAAATCCAATTGAGATTTTGAAAAATACCAGTGAAAACCCCTGATTAGATGAATAGCATGATTCACTCTTTGGAAAAATATTTTAGTTCAGATGCTTAGTCTTGATGTGATAAGAATTTTTCTTTAAAAACAGTTTTTGAAAAACAAAGTCCAAGTGTGCAAGTTGATTTCAAACACTAGAACTAACCTGATGAAAACTTGAGGCGAAACAGAGAAAGGTTTTCAAAATTCTGAGGTGATTTAGGCACCTGTTTAAAATCGTTTGAGCCTTTTTAAAGCCACCCACTTTAATGCACAAGTTGCATCACCTTTTGTCAAACCTTTTGGGCCAAAAAAATCCCTGTTTTATTTCAATGTCCCATGCTACATGAACCGGCCTAGATGGAGATGGCATATGAGGACGCCGTGTTTTCGGCTCCTTCGATTTCTATGTGACCTTGAGCCACGAGCTCCATGATTCTATCCTTCAGAACAAAGCACTTTTCGGTCGGATGTCTGACCAAACGGAGGTACTTGTAGAAGTTCGGATCCTTGCTCTTGGATAGGTCGCCAGCCCTTTTGATTTCTGGCAACTTGAGTAGCTGGTTGTCAAGGAGGTGGTTGAGCATGATAGAAACATCTGCGTCAGCGAACCGGTATGTCTTGGCATGTCATTCTTCAGCGAAGGCCTCCGGTACGTGCCCCCAGCTGGTTGTCGTGGAACATAAGTAGCTTTGACCTTGCTTCCGACCTTGATTGGTTGGAAGGCGTTCATCGCGAAGGAAGCTTTTGTTTTCTCCTTTGTGTCTTTGGGCGCGGTCGCGGCTGGTGCCTTCCCTTTCTTGCGAGGATCAGCAGATGAGGAAGTTTCTTCTCCTCGCTCCTCCATAAGGTTCTCCATGTTATGAGCCTCCGTTGCGAGTTCTTGAAAGTCAGTCGGCCTCCGACTTCGGATGTAGCGTAGGAACTCCCACTGCATCCCTCGAGAGCACATTTCGATTTCGGCTTCAAGGGATAGGTTCAAACTTTCTTTACAATTTAAGCTCAAGTTCCTCCACTGGTTGATGATAGTCGACCACCTTTTCGCCCTTCTTCTGTTTGAATTGGCGATTTTGACTAAAGTGACAGTGCGCCGAGTGCTGTAAAATTGGCTGAGGAATTCGAGCTCCAGTTGTTCCCAGCTGTCGATGGACTCCTAAGGCAGCTCGATGTACCAGTCGAAGGCATTTCCCTTCAGTGATCGGCCGAACTGCTTGACCATTAAATCGTCGTCGGTGGCGGCGTTGTTACAGGTTTCAATAAAGTGAGCGACATGCAGTTTGGGGTGCCCGTCACCATTGAACTGCTGGAACTTCGGAGGATGGTAGCCAATTGGCATTGGGATGTTTTGAATCCTCTGCGTGTATGGGCTCCTATATACGACAGATTTGTTGACGCCCGAACTGTTTCTTACGGCGCGGTTGATGAGTTCAGTAACTGCGTCGATTGTGAGAGCAGCCGGAGCTGCTTCGACTCGACCCCTATGAACGGCTACTGGTGCGACGGGCGGCAGTTCGTCGTTGGAGGTAGGATCTTTTGGCAATGGTTCGGCCGAACCACTGGTAGTCGCCCGATTTCGGTCGACTTCTTGAGACACACTGCCGGTGTTGTTTGTAGTTGCACCCATTTCGAGCCTTTCTAAGATCCTCGCGGGCTTCGAGTTGCGCGTCCTTGATGCGCAGCTGTTCAATTTGTTCTTTAAGTGCAGCTTGCATTTCGGCAAGCTGCTCTTCAATGGTCTTGGCCGAAGTAGTCATCGCGGCCATTCTGACAGTCTACGCCGACGGAGTTGTTCCCAGCGCGGCCCGGATTGGTGACATCTTGGCCGACGACCACATTGGAGAGGTGGTCGTCTGTGTTTTTGGACCGGTCAGTAGAGCCGGCCGCTGGTTGAGCGCGGGTAGTGGTTCTAGATGCTGACTGGCTTGCGGTGGCAGCCACTGGAGAGAGTCGGCAAGATGGAATGGGTGATAGAGCAGCAGGGGAGGTCGTCGGCGTCTGTCAGCGAGGTGATCAGATGGGTGGTGGACCCGTAGCTGCATTGATCACGGCTAAGAGGTCATGAGAGACAGTCACGATTGGAGATCTGTCTTCAGGCGAAGCTCTCTGTACAGGAGCAGTTGGCGACGGATACTTCCTTGCCGCGGAAGAGTAAACAACGCCCCCATGTTGCTCATATCGCTGTAACAGGGTAGGGACGATAGAGCTCCTTTGAGATGGCAGCGACTGAGCTGGGCTAGCAATCAGGCTACGAGGAGGAGGGGACTCAGCGACGGCCAAATATGTTGGCTTGGCCATCGCTGACATCAGTTTAGTGGAGGTCGCGGTACCCTATGGCACGAACACGGCACTTGGACGACGTGCGTTGCGCATGAAAGGAGCCTGTCCGGTGGATAAGCTTCTGGCCAAAGCCCTTGTAATTGGGCGAGTGGCCGGTGGTGGAGAGGTAGGAACGTAAAAATTGCAGATGGACTTTGGGTAATCATCCTAGGTTAAACCTTGGACCCAACTTTACATGGAATCAGTGCAAGCTAGTGAGACGAGAGTGGAATTCAATTTGCAAACTAAGGACTTGTCTTCAAATAGGCTGGATTGAATCGAGGTGAATATTGTTGGCTGTAATTGAGTGTGTCACTTCGACTTATTGTTGATAAAGGAATTTCAGCAAGGAAAAGAGGGACCTTTTTGCATTTTTGAAAAGGTTCTGATAATGACCAGTTTCTTCTTATCATCCAGTACAGAGGATGGGAGTTATTTTGCGCACAACCCATGCTGTTGGTAGGGGTGGGCATCGGGTAATCTGATCCGATCTGACCCAAAAAACTCGGGTTTGGATTCCCAAATCCAACCCGTGGGTCAGGTTCAGGTTTGGAAATCCAAACCCGATCTCGGTCGGGTTGGGTTTTCCCAAACCCGACTCACAGGTTTTTCATTTTTTATTTTCTAATATATTTTCTTTAGTAATTTAGAATTTTTGTATAAAAATTCTATTTTTTTTGGGTCAAGTTCAGGTTTGTAAAATGATAGATCAGGTTGAGTTTGGGTTTGATTTTAAAACCCATTTGGGTTTCATGTTTCGGGTTTTTAAGTTGAGTTGGGCTCGGGTTTTCAGAACCTAACCCAAACCCAAACCCAACCCGTCCCCACCCTTAGCTAGGGGTGGGCATCGGGTCGGGTTTTTTAGGTAACCCGACCCAAAAAACCTAGGTTTGGATTCCCAAATCCAACCCGCGGGTCGGGTTTGGGTAAAGGGTATTTATTTTTTATTCGGGTTTGCCAAAACCCATTGGGTTTTGGTCGGGTGGGGTCGGGTGTGGGTTTGTAAAATTGTAATTCGGGTCGGGTTCAGGTTTGGGTTTTAAAAACCCGTGCAGGTTTTTCATGGGTTCGGGTTTCGGGTATATAAAGTCAGCTCGGGTTCGGGTTTTCAGAAACCCGAACCAAACCCAACCGTGCCCACCCCTACCCCTAGCCGTTGGTAGTAAACTTGGATATGGTTTGACATAGCTCTCATGTGAATAGACCCAAAATGAAAGTCAAGATGGCATATATGATGGCAAATCTACCATAAATTAATTCCCCATTGATAATTATGGAGATAACTCTGTTAAATCACCTAAATGTAGACCTAAATGTAGATGCTACAGATGGGGGATGATGGATGTGTTCTACAATCCATCAATGTGGGATTAAAATAAAATCCTTGATTTAATTTTATCATGTTAGGTGTGGTAAGAGAATTCAAACTTCCACCATTTTACAAATGACAATATATTCCAACTTAATGCACCAAATTACATAAAAAGTGGGAGTTGAGAGTTTCTCCTAATTTTAAGGAGAATTTAATGTCTTAACACAAAAATTAAATTTCTTTACACTAATCTCAGCATTCAGTACCCTTAGGTACTGTAAATTGTTTTCTTTAGTCATTTTTACATAAGAGATTATTCTAAAAAAAAAGAATAATTACATAAGAGATATGGTATTCTCTATCTTATTCATTGTATTTAGCAAAATGAGCAGAGTGAAAATAAATGAATTAACATGGAAGTTTTGTTCTCTCCTTAAAACCAGGAGTCATCTAAGTTGAAGCCTCATGCTGTTTCCTTCCAGGGAAGGATGTGAAGGTCTAAATAATATTCTACTCCCATCTTTTGCAGAATGAGCAATGGTACAGACTGGACATTTAGGACAATGCTATATGTGTTTATTCGTAAAACTTAATGTAAATAAGTATCACCCAGAATGAATAGTATTTTATAATGTTTAATGGACTTATTAGCCCGAAAAGTTTACTTGAAATATTAGTAAAGGAACTTTAAAATGAACAATGAGTCCAGTGACAGAGTGGTGAGAAAAGCAAGAGAGAAAACATGGAAGCAGCATTTGAGGGGAAGTGACACAGATGTAGAAAGTAATCGATGGAAAGACATTAGAAAGAACATAAGCTTAAGCAATGAAGCTTTAGGTAAAGAGTGGGTCATGGATCCCCATGACAACTTCCCACCATAAATTTAAGGTCTTATATTTAAAGTTCTCTCTAAGAGAATTTTGATTAAAGTCAAAGATCTATTAAGTGAAGTTCGGAAACGGATTATAATTATTGGCTTGTTATTACATGAACAGATGAATAGATTGTTCTGAATTGCTGATGAGTTTATGAACATTTTCCAATAAAACAAGGTTTCAAACCCAAAAATATTCTAGTAAAAACATTTTCATTCGTATATTTGGTGGTAGCATATAGAATGGAGAAAAAATATGAGTATAATAGTGACATATCCCGAAGACTAAGTAGCATCATAAACAATCCAGCTTTACAGGAGGGGCTAGCTATTCTCCAAAAAATACAAAATCAAGTTACAAGTAACAGAGCAAGCCTCGGGGAACAAGAGAATTTTGTTACAGCTTTTGTTGACAAACCGAGGGAGGAAGCCAACTTTAATTGAAATGGGTAGGCAGGATGGAATTCAGGAAAACCTCAGCAACTTTAAACTACTGCTTAAGCTTCTTGTAATTTTCATGTCCTTAGCTTCCTAACCTGTTCTTCATTAGTAATTAGCAGAGCTTGGACTTGGTATGTGGGTTCAAGTCCTAAAATCCCACATGCCACCCGCAGAAACAAGTCAAATTTTGCATTCCAAACAAGCTTCTAATTAAGCTAAGTCCTTTTCACACTGTCACCATGGAGAGAAACAAATCCTTCGGCAGCAAGTGTAATAACTGCATTCCGTAGCTGGCAAAAAACAAAACAAGAACCACAGCATTTAAAACACATAATTAATACCAGAGTAATCTCTTTAAATTCACTTAAAGAAACAGTTTCTACTCACATCGTTGAGGTGGACCTCCAAAGTGTTTTGCCTCTTCATAGCTTCCAACAACTGAAACAGTACAAAAAAATGTTAAGGAGACAATTTGCATTGCAAGACATCTTGCTAGAGAATTAGTGAAGCCTTACCTCCAGTAGCCTAGTAGAAGATCCCCCTATTTGCATTTTTTCCATTATTAGGCTGCGGGTTGCTGCCAAGATATTCTCCCTTCTCATTCTTTCGCTGGCAGATACCCCAGTTGTGATCAAATCCATGTCAATAGTCCCTATGACAAATCATAAACATCAGTACATAAGTCCAATATCGAAAATAGGCGGGCATGAATATTTCGTTTCAAAATAATTTACCAGTAGAATGATCAGTGGCGGACTGTTGCAGTGCCACTTCCAATAGCCTAAATGCCTCATGAACATCAGCTAGCTCAACCTGCATGCGTACTCGGTATGAATTTCTTGTCATTTCTAAATTTTCTGGTGAGTTTTTATGCTATCACTACAGTTGTACACACAAATAGATACTTCCTACCCATTCTGAAAAACGGATTCGGGCAAGTGCTTCGCTAAGACGTATCAAGCTCTCAATTTGCCTTGGTGTAGCTGTTATGACCTAGGGATGAACGAATTAACAAGCAATGAGACAATTACTCCAACTTAGTAGCATCAGTATTTCTTGGTCGTCAACACTTACCTTTTTGCTGCTACCAGGAAAGTTCCCTCTTTTCCGCATCTCGACATACCCACGTGTTAATTCTTCAGCAGCCTCATCAGAAAGTTGAGGACGGATGTGTTTTCTAGCATAGCTAATATATGAAATTAAAGTCTGAAGGTCTAAAACATCCTCAAATGAAGTCTGCAAATAAAGAGGGGTCTTTAAGATAACAGCAAAATAAATAATTAATTAATTAATTAATTAAATATGCAAAAAGGAAGCCCAAATACCTCAGGATTTTGGAAATGCAAAGCCACTATATGCTTAGCCAACCGCCTATCTGTCTGTTCATCAGCCTTGTCAAGGACCAAGTAAATCAAATCAAACCTGAGATGCAAGAGACAGGAACACATATAAATACAGGGATAAACAGTAGAGAGATGGTGTATATACATATACACATGCATACATATATAGATACAGAGAGAGAGAAGAGAGATCTTTCACTTGCCTCGATAACAGAGTGGGGGGAAGATGGATGTTGTCTATCACTGACATGCGCGGATTGTAGCGAGATCCACTTGGATTTGCACATGCCAAAACAGAGGTCCTTGCATTAAGAGAAGCAATTATCCCAGCCTTTGCAATTGAAACAGTCTGCTGTTCCATAACCTATAGAGAAGCAAAAACTCTCAAGACAATTGAAATAAATCAGTCAATAGACAAGTTATCTCATCACTACTAGCATTGAATGATTTTAATGTTAATTCCATGCTTCGCTTGAGTTCTTAATGGAAAAAACTGATCCAAGGCCTTCTGTGCAATAGCACACTAAAAGGATAGAAGAAAGAGGATAAAATAGAAGAAGAAACGAAGAAGTCAGTCATTACAAACATAATCTTCAACAGAATCGACTATTACAATTAAATTTAAGTACATACCAAAGGAAATACTAAAGCAACTAATCCAATTATATGTTATCACATGACAATTTTTACCTCATGTAGCATACTTCTTGCACTATCTGACATTTTGTCAAATTCATCAATGCAACAGATGCCCCTGTCACTGAGTACAAGGGCTCCACTCTCAAGAACCTGAAATTTTTACCAAAATGTAAGAAGAACAGAGTAGAGCATGTGGAAATTGCAAACTATAACAGATTAAATGTAAACAGTCCAAGTGGATCATACAGCTTCACCCGTTTCAGGGTCCTTAGTGACATATGCAGTCAGTCCTACAGCAGAGTTCCCTCTTCCATTTGTGTAGATCCCACGAGGTGACAGCTTATGAATGTACTGGAGTAGCTGAGATTTGCTGGTTCCAGGATCGCCCACTAGCAGAATATTAATGTCACCACGAAAGCTTGTGCCTGATTGGAGCTTCAGAGCACTTCCTCCAAATAACTAAGATTTGAATTTACATGAGTATGCATGTTAAAACACTGCTCTTACCAAATGAACAATGAGTGAAAGTATAAGAGCATTCAGAACATCGCTACCTGGCAAAGAAGACCCTTCTTTACATCATCTAGCTCCCAAATATTAGGAGCCAAAGATCTTGCAAGTCTGTCGTATATATCCGGCTGTTTGGAAAGCTCTTTCAATTTCTCTACCTACAGACCAGTCTGGCAAAGTCAATTACTTATATCTGATGATATCTACATAAAGAAAACAAAATGCAATCGACTAATTAGACCTTTTCTTCATAATCTGGTGAAACATCAGCTGTTTGAGAACCTATTGAACCAATCACACCTTCCATGGGATCCTCTGCCTGCAACCTAGACTTGTCTGTTTTCTTCAGATGAAGACAATCTACATATGTCTGCAAATTCATGTTCAATCGAGCCATTATACTTTCTTACCACTTGTCTTCCAACAAAATTGAATCAACAGAAATTTTAATGCAAAATACCTTGAATATGGATTTTACAGTTCTTTGTGTAGGCCCAACTCTCACACTCATGGCCCGGTATATCCCAGTGACTTCAACTCTATCACCTGGCTTTCCGGCATCAACAAGTTTGTCATGCATTAATAGACTAACAGTGTGCGGAGTTCCTCCCTCTGGTATCTCATCAGGCGTCTCCTGCAGTCTAACAATTTGTTTATCTGCAAATCTATAGTGAAAAAAGCATGGACTTAGTATTAGCAAAGAATGAGTGCTGAAGATCGATGGTTAAACCCAAGAAATATCAGTACCTGCATCTGTTGTGAACCATTGTCATTGACTTTACAGCCACGCATTCTTGCCTTGTACATCTAGAGGGTTCCACAATCCGGCCTGCACGAACCCCCACTTAGCCTTACGATCAATTATATCAAGTATAAATTGGAACTACCACAAAAATAAATAAAAGCTTACCTCTGTCCACAACTATAGGATCGGAGTAGTAACCACACATGAGACAGCGAAAAACAGCCTCCCTTATTTCAGGTATGATCGAGCTACAACGGATAATCATCCCTTTGATGGATACCATTTTCTCAATATCTGAAAAGGAATTTCCAATTTTAATTTTTCTTAAGAAAAAGCTGGTTAGAAAATTAGAGTGAAACTAAATCAGCAGTGATTAAAATAAAGGAAGGTGCAAACCTGACGGGTCTAGATTCCTCATCGACACAGAGGATTTGAGATTGAAAATTCTAGCCTGGATATGCTTCTCGAAGAGGGGATTTATATTGCTAACCATGTCCATGAGAACTATATCAAAGATTGCGAGAACCTCTAACGGGTATCTGACCATTTTACCGTAGAGGTCAGGATCATAATCATAGATATCTTGCGCATCCACATCGATGGACTCGCCTTCGAGCTGGAGTGTGTAATCAATGGCCTGCATGTACTTGCTCTCCAGATCCGAGGGGTTAGTTCTGAAGTGTTGGAGAAATCGCTTGATCGCGGCATTGACATCGTGGACGCTGATATTGGTGCCCCAAACGAAGGTCGGGGGCGGCACATCTGGGTCGGCATTTTCTGGGTCAGAAGACGGTGGCTCAGAGAAAGAAGTGGGGGTAGCAGTGGGAGTGGCCGAGGGAAAGCGAGCCGCCCGGCGGTCGGAGGATGGGGTGGAGAAAAGAGGGTCGAGTGACGGAGAAGGGGAAGGGTGGGGAGGCGGAGAGCGGTAGCCCGAGTTGGTGGAAGATCGTCTACCGCGGCGGCGGCGGCGGGTGGAGGACGGAGCTGGGGATGAGTTGGTGGCACCGATGGGACTGGAGAAGGAGTCGTCTGGGGAAGACGGACCTGCAAATGAAGCAACTTGGTTAATCAATCAGTATATGGACATGAACGAAGCACCAAATCCGAGTTCAGAGAGAAAAAAAATACCATTCGTGTTATTGATGGGAGAAGAATCCATGATCGAGAAAATAGGGCAGAGATCAGAGAACGCTGAGACCTTCTAGTTCGTTTGGATAGAAGCAACTAACTAGAACAGGCATTTTGGCGGGAGATGACATTTCTCCCGCCAAAAAACAACACGATCTCAGATTCTCACTCTATCGAACCCAATTTTGCGGTTCAAACGATCCGACCCGCCGGTTCTCACGGTTCTTAGGTAAATCCAGTTCTGATGCAAGACCCAATTAGATTTCCGAATTTGTTGCACCGGGTCGTACTGGCCGGCCCGGCCGGTTTTAAAAACTTTTAGCCCCCTCTATCATGCTTTTTCTTCTTCATGCGAAAGATAATAACATCTTGACCAATGTTTTAAAATTTTGAACCGGCCTTCAAACCGGAAGTTTGGTCCAACCTGGTCTAACGAGGTTGGACCAATGGTGCAACCATTGAATATTATATTCTAGAGTTTATATATGATTAATATTTCTATAGAAAAGACAAAAATGATGATGGTTTACGGTTATAAGTGTTTTAAAAATCAAACCGAACCGACTGGTCCAACCCGATTGAACCTTAATCGGAGGCCAATCTGGTTCTTATTGACTTGGCCCGGTTCACTGTAACCAACATTATTTTTGCCTTTATTTTCTTATAAAAATATTAAAAATGCGTCAATTATGATATATAATATTGGTCTAACCCAATCTAATTGGGTTCAACAAAAAATGGACATAGTGATGGTTAGAGGTATGGTCAAATTTTAAAACTTTAATGGTTATAATTAGGGGTGGTTTTGAGTCGAGCTAACTCGCGAGTAGCTCAGGCTCGGCTCAAATTTTATTCGGCTCCAGCCCATTAATTACGAGCTTGAGCCGAACTTGAACAGATAAAAAAGTTCGTTAAGTTTTTCGAGCGGAATTCGATTTCTCAAGAATTCGGCTCGTTAGCTCTCATTTGACGTAAATAGTTTTTGAAAAGTCTCTATTTTATTTAATATTTTATTATTTTAAAATATACAGCTTTTGTTTA
Organism: Aristolochia fimbriata; assembly: GCA_019845555.1. NCBI lineage: Eukaryota > Viridiplantae > Streptophyta > Magnoliopsida > Piperales > Aristolochiaceae > Aristolochia > Aristolochia fimbriata. Next base: position 5,254,803 of record CM034083.1, read on the forward strand.
TGTTCTTCTTCATCTTCCGTCTTTACTCTCTGTCTTCTTCTTATTTTTTTCTTTCTTGGTTTTTTTTTTTTACGAACCATTAAAGCTCGAGTTCGACAAAATCAAACGAGCTCGAGCTAGAGCTCTGCTACAAGCTCATGGCCGTACTCGAGTTTACCTTTTTTTCATACTGAGCCGAGCTCGAACATGCATACGTTTGGGTTCAGCTCGGCTCAAATCCACCCCTAGTTATAATCAATAAGAGCCGAACTAGCCTCTGATTTCGATTTTTCAAACTTCCATCTTGACCCGCAAATATAATTTGGTCAAAAATGGATTAATGGGAATGGGTCACCAACAATACCATGTTAATGTCCATTGGAGTTTAAAAAAAACAAAAAAAAAAATGTCAAAGGGAAAAAATTGTAAGTGTATAAATTTCTTCATCTTCCGTCTTTACTCTCCGTCTTCTTCTTATTTTTTTCTTTCTTGGTTTTTTTTTTTTACGAACCATTCAAGCTCGAGTTTGACAAAATCAAACGAGCTCGAGGTAGAGCTCTGCTACAAGCTCATGGCCGTACTCGAGCCCGAGCTCGAGTTTACCTTTTTTCATACTGAGCCGAGCTCGAACATGCATACGTTTGGGCTCAGCTCGGCTCAAATCCACCCCTAGTTATAATCAATAAGAGCCGAACTAGCCTCTGATTATGGCGGTCAATTCGATTTTTCAAACTTTCATCTTGACTCGCAAATATAATTTGGTCAAAAATGGATTAATGGGAATGGGTCACCAACAATACCATGTTAATGTCCATTGGAGTTTAAGAAAAACAAAAAAAAAATGTCAAAGGGAAAAAATTGTAAGTGTATAAATTTCTTAGGGGTTTTGCATTCAACAAATGTGTTTATATATTCCACTAAAGAAGAAGATCAGTTAAGAATTCAAATAAGGTACAATGTGATAAAAAGGGGTAAAATATTAGTGAGATAATAGCTAAATGAATCAATTTTATTACATAGTGTAAGGACCTGACTGTCCCCCTAATAACCCTCGGTGCTTAGCTGGTCCCGGCGGGGCTCGAACCCGCGACCTTCGGCTCATAAGACCAACGCTCTAACCAACTGAGCCACGGGACCAGTTGAAATATTGCTAGGTAAATCCACATAACTTAAACGTAGGAGATGCTTATTCCAAATGAAATGATAGTCATGGGATGTCGTCCAATAAAATTGCACGAAACCAATGTTTTAAAAACCGAACCGGCCATCAAACCGGTAGTATGTTCGGTTTTGGTCGAACTTGGCTAGACCGGGTTGGACCAATGGTTCAACCATTGAATATTATACTCTATACTTTATAAATACATTATATTTCTTTAGGTAAAAAGATAAAATCAATGCAGATTATAGTGAACTGGCCGAGTCAATAAGAACCTGATTGGCCTCTCGTTTCAACCACGTTGGATCAGTCGGTCTGGTTCAATTTTTAAAACAGTGCACAAAACAACTAAATAATCATAAAGTCTGCGAATATAAAATTTTTATTTTTGCCATAAATTCCATGTAACTCTCAATTCTCCTAAAAAATAGAAGAAAATTCAGATTTTTCAAGGACAATGTAAATTTAGAAAGACTCTGATAATTCAATTTTTTACAAATACGTGAAATTTTCAACTCCCTCCAATTTTCTTTTTCTCCGTAATCTTCTAAATTCAGGGAAGAAGAACAAAAATAAGAAATATACTCCTACAAATCTTGACTTAATATCTTGACTATTTTCTCTTTAAAAAAAATTACATATTAGCCTACTTCTTCTCAAACTTATCAATATTTTATTTATTTATTTTTAAATAAAAAAAAATAATTGTTTAAATTTTAATATATTACCACTTTTTATGTTTTAAATTTATTATCAATAAAATCTCAATTAAAATTTATATTATTTTAAAATATATAAAATATATGTAAAGAGTTATATAATCTTTGATTGATTAAAATATATAAAAGACAGCTCCTTTTTTAGGACCTAATTTTTTTGTAGCACCATTTATAAATATAAAATATTAAAATATTAAATTAATAAATATTATTATAATAAATTTAATTTAATTTTTTATTTAAAATATGCTTATCATTTTTCATAAATTGTAAACTTTAACTTATTTATTTTTATTAGATATTTCTCATGAACTGCCTTAAAAATTTGTACTAATTATTAAATTATTACTAGTTAAAATTTTAATATTTTAATTAAAATGATATATACTAATTAAACCGTTAAATGAAAAAAACTTTACATGTAATAAATGGCTAAATACTTAATAAACTTGGTTACTGAATACAATTAACCAAATAGTAATATCATTGTATAAAAGCTTAAAACATGAAAATTTGTTTTACTAAATAAATATTAATAGTCTAATTTATAGTATAAAAATTATTTATATAAGGAAAAGATAAAGTAGTATTTTTTAATTTTTTTCTCTCAATAAAAGAGAAAAACACGTCGTATATTTGACTGGTACACATCCTAATTTTCACAAGATCTTTATTTTTATAATTTTATACTAAGAATTTTTATAAGTTTTGGAATTTTATTTTGATTTTTATGTTTCCGGGAAACTTTTTCTCTACTTTTCGGCGACCGTACTTCCTAAAATATAAATTAGTTACGGTTTCTCTCCCATTGAAAGTTCTCTCCGCCTCATCATTCGTAAGTTTCCAATAAAGTCCGTTCTGTGACCCCCTAAGGATACAAAACTAAACTTTAATCATTTATTTCCACTATTTTTGATCTTTCTTCTCTGCCTGAAAATTGTTTTAGCTGGTTAGACCAAATTTATTTTATCTAGTCTCCGCGTTCATCTCGAGAGTCCCGAGCTCTTCTTTCTGTTAGATCTGGAGCTGATTGTTGGTATGTTAAATCGCTCCTGGAATGGTCACTAAATTTTAGGCTTTGGTAATAATCTCTGTCAATTTGAGCGGCGAAGCTCCTCTTCTGTCGATTCATATTTACTTATTTAGTGTACGAAACGAAGACATGAATTTTGGAATTTGTCATTCATGAGTTCAAGAGAATTTTCCCCCTCGGCCTCTAACTTTTGGTCCTGTGCCGCCTGTTTCAGGTTTCTTCTCAGAAAAATGCATTTTGCGTGACTGGAGTAGAGATTACGATGACGCGAAAGGGGATGTTTGATGGCTTGCCTGTTTCCGAGGAGAAAGCGGTAAATTGATCGATCCTGGAAACATTTTACTCCTTTACACTTTCGCCTAGATCAGAACGAGACAGGAAACTATGATTTGCTGAGCTCGTCTTGTATGTTTTGCGTCCTTTCAATTTATCATGCTCTTTTCCTGCCAATTTGTATCAACCCCGTTCAGTTTTACTGGGTTTCCCTAATCACTGAAGTACCTGAAAAAGGAATTGTGGATGGGTCAAGGTATTCCTACGAATGTTTAATGCATAGGAAGTATTTGGCTACTCCCTTTCATAGGGGACTTTCAAAATGGACCTTTTAGAAGAGTTCTCTTCGAAATAGTTCCATTTTGGAGCTCTTCCAAAGCACCATATTCTCCTATTTGAAAGTGATATTTTATCTAAATGAGATAAGAGGCAAACATTTTTTTTATTATTTAATAAATCCATGGAGCTGTTCTGTCTTCCAAAAAGGAGTTTTATGCTACAAAGAGCACAGCCAAATGTTCCCTTAGCTTTTTGTCTGTGGACCTGAAAATAATGAGCTGCTCTTATAGGTAGTCTGAGAATGATATCAATTTGTTTATTTATATATTCAGTGTTGGAGATGATGAGAATTTCATTAATTCAGACAAATGAGATACAAATGTATATTAGGAGCCATCAATGACAGACAAGAAAAGCAGAAGCATGAAGCCAGCCACTAGAAGGGATGGAAACAAAACAACAAGAAGGATTGTCTATTGGCAACTTGTACAAAATTTCTTTTGAAAAGAAAAGTACTAAAAAGAGCTGAAATAAAAGGGGTTTGTTAAGCAAGAATTGCATCTAACGAATGACATGTTCTATATTCTGCATTGTAATTCTATATTCTTTATGAATAAAAAGTCATCACCACTTTTTTTAAAAAAAGAATGACATGTTCTAGGCCCTTACAATTAAAATACTTTAAGAAATTTGAGTATTTTTGTTTTCTCCTTATTTCTGTGAGGATATGCTTAGTGGTTTGTATTATTCCATTCTCATATGAACACATTACTGATGTTTTAGCATGGTCATCATTTTTACCCTCTTTTATTCTTTCAAATTCTTATCATGGTTCTTTGTTTTGTTCATTAACATAGTTCCTGAAAGAGGAGCTTTTGAGAATTGATGAAAGTTGGACTGCGGCTCGTTTTGATTCTTTACCTCATGTTGTCCATATATTGACATCACGAGATCGGGAAGGTGAAGTCCAGTTTTTGAAAGAGCAGAGTGAAATTGTTGAAGAAGTTGTTGATGAAGTTGTCCATGCATATCATAGTGGTTTCAATAAAGCCATCCAAAATTATTCCCAAGTAAGTGATATCTTCTGAACGGGTATTGCTGGATGATTTTGCGATTCTTGTTTGGCTTTCTGTTTGAATGGTATATGAAACTTTACCTGGTCTATTAGTGTATTTGGTCTATTCTGTATCACATCTTTTGGCAAATTCCGTTGTTTAGGGCATTGTGAAGATGATATGTATCTCAAAGGCTTTAACTAGAGTTTACAGTTGCCAGTAGGCAGATGTGTATACTGTTGGTAAGTATTCTAGGGCAAGTAGAGTCTGGCCTAATCTCTTCGAGCTTGCATATGGATGATCTTACACACCATCATTTTATGTCAAAATGTGGTGAAGTCAAATTTTATTTGTGAAACATCAGGCCACACTTTACTATGAATATCTCGACATCAAGGCTTAAAGTAGTCAAGAGTTGAGTGCACCATTCCTGTGTTACAACTGAAGCAAGCCTAATGAACAATCTCTTGTATCCCTTGTTGACGAAGATCATGAAGCCACACCATTTCTTTCCGTGCTTGCACTCCCCAGTCTCTGTGTCTGTTGCTTCCCTCCTCTTCCCAAGAGAGACTGTCTCTACCACTATTGCAGGCTGATCCCCTGGAGAAGGTAGAGCCTCACGCTCTGGCCACCTATCTTTGTCCTCTCCTGCTTCAGTCTGATCCTCTAAGATGGATTCGCTTCATGCCTCTCTCACTTTTACTTGCATTCACCATCCTCCTTTCCAAGTGTGATATGTGAAAAATTTAATCCCACTATTATTGGCCTTCTTGGTAGTGATGTGATAGTTGGTTGCCTTATTCAATATCTACACACCAAAGATTTGGGGAAGTTAAAGTATTTACGGGAATTGGATGGCACATAAAAAGAATGGCATAGTTCACTCTCAACATAAGGATATCTTGGATATGCTAAATCAGATATGCTTGTTAGGTGCCAAGCTGCAGGCGTGCCTATAGATATGACCACTAGGCGGAACAATGTTGAAAGACCCAAGTTATTGGATAAGACCAATTATAGATGATTGGTGGGAAGCTGCCACATGCTATTGTCCGTCATCCTGGTATCTCTTTTGCTGTGAGAGTTGTGCGTCAATTTTTAGGGGATCCTCAATTGGTGCATTACGAGGCAGTGATGGCTGGGATGGATGCTTCTATTATCCGAGCTTCATGGTTTGAGGTTGCCACAGCCAGTAGCCTTCAGTCCACCCCTGTCAGAGACATTTGGCTCCCTCCATCGATTAGTTACACATCATACCTTCTATAGGAATACAAGTCAACAGAATATGTGACTCCGGTGCTGACCAATCTAGGGAATTGACTCTAATTAGAACTTATAATAATTAACTTTACTTTCTGCAAAAGAAATCAAAATAGGAAGTATTTTCTAATCTAGATTACTTACTCCATGCCTGGTGTATAAAAATTTCTCAAAACAGGAAATGACCTCGAATAGGATTTTCTAAAACAAGCTTTTATCCAAACCAGCAAGTTGCTGTTTGAATGATGTTTCCAGTATTTCCTTAAAAAACATGATGTTTCCTGTTGTTCCTAAACAAAACATGATGTTGCTCATGAAATAAGTTTCAGTCCAACAGTGCGAGCTTGAAATAGAGAAGTGCTATTTTGGGGAACTAATTTAAGACTTTACATCTTGGAACTTGTCTTAAAATAGGAAATTTAGGGTTTTGAATTAAATATTTTTCTCCTTCTTCCATAAACATGAAATACTTTACAAATTCCAGCTTTAGCTAAGGAATCAGCATTAGATTTGGCTGATCGAACAACCTGAAAAATGTGAATGCCTTATAAAGAGCGCACATTTCATACGAGGAAAAATAATATATATGCTTAGTTCTTCCATCTCTATGAGCTAGAAGGATCAAGTTAGTATCATTCATTTTTTGTTCTTTTGAACTAGTGAAACCCATTACCCCACCTAATAGGAGACTTGAACACGAAACCTCCTGTGATAGCTACCTACATGAGACCACCTGAACTATTGCTCAGGGCTCAAGTTAATATTATTCATAAAGAGCGCATATTTTCAGACTGTAATGGGATCACAATACATGCCTTCTCGAGATCAGTGGGACTTTGCACATCTAATGAAGCGGAAACTAGAGCATTATTGACTGGACAAGGATACTAAAACAGCGTTTTGATGGACCAATGTGCATCAAAGGAGACTCACCCCTCGTTGTCAATTGGGTGAGAAATTCATTTCAACCACCATGGAAACTAAAATCTATCTTTGAAGAGAGTCAAAGCTGTCTTTCTGGACGGACCATCACCTAGTCCAAAATACCAAGATCTGCAAATTCTAAGGCAGATAGGCTAGCAAAGAATGGAGTATTCAAAGAACATCTTGTACATGGGCCGTTTGAGGCTTTGTAAAACCATTCTTGTAATTGTTTTCTGAATGCAATAAAGTTATCACTTTTTCAAAAACAAAATTGGCCTTCTCTTGTATCTCATCCTGTTGCCAGAAACTTGACATTCACTTTTAAAAAAATTCTGATGCTCCTGTTATGCTTGACTTTCGTTGTCATTTTTGTCTTTTTACAGATATTGCGATTGTTTAGTGAATCTACTGAAAGTATTGCAGTTCTGAAGGTTGATTTGGCTGATGCAAAAAAACTGCTTGGTGCACGTAATAAGCAGTTGCACCAATTATGGTACCGCTCTGTTACATTGCGCCACATAATCTCATTGCTGGATCAGATAGAAAGTGTGGCAAAGGTTTGTATGTTCCTTATTTTCTTTTCTAGGTATCAATTTGCTCATCCTTTGAACACAGTTTACAGTTCTCCCTTGCTAACTACAACAAGCTCGTGGTATTATTTAAGACCTAGAAATAGTATGAAAAGCCTTATCTTATTCTAATTTTGGTATTGAAGATTATGATCTTTTTGGGAAAGATTTATGATGTGACCAGAAAAAAAAACATTTGCAAGCTTGAGAGATTTTGTGCTCGATTTTCTTTTTCTGTGGCATTTGTTTTTGTGTCGTGTAGGACTGGGAGTTTTTTATTAGCCAGGCTTGTTTTGGTCTCATGAACTTCTCATTATTTTAGTGGAGGTGTTTGGCCTGTGAACATTCTTAGATTTGGTTCTGGAGGAAAGTTTTGATGTTGTTCAGATTTTCTTTTTTGAGGAAAGCACAAGATTGTTAATGCTAAGTAAAAAGCAATACAAATTAGGAGAGACTCCTTACAATTGGGGATCAGAGGGAAACCCGTTTCTTAGCCAACACATCTCCCTTGGAGTTGCGGATCTAAAAATACCAAACGGTGGAGCTTAAGTGGGAACAAAATACCCAGATCTGCCAACGATATGGGGGACTGACTTGCAAAGAATGGTGTTCATATGACTCATTTAGTAGTTAAGAATGAGCCTGATATGATGTAATGATGTGTAAAATACCAGCTTGAGGTATTCATCTTTGCATGTAATTCATTTTCTAGCAAATCAATAAAAATTAACTATTCTCAAAAAGAAAAAAAAGGAATTGGTTTGATACATGAAACTATTTGTCGAATAGTCGTCAAAGGGGAGTCCATCAACATAAAATACTCCTATCTATTTTCTTCTTTCATACTTGAACATTTCATTTTCACTTAAAAACTAGTTTGGTACTTGCCCTTGTTTTTCTAAAGTAGAGTTATTTAAAATGAAAAAAACTTACTTTAGTTCCTTGCTTTATGTTGTTTTTGATGTGGCACAGGTACCAGCTCGTATAGAACAACTCATTTCTGAGAAGCAGTTATATGCTGCAGTGCAATTGCATGTTCAGTCAACATTGGTGCTGGAAAGAGAGGGCCTTCAAGCGGTTTGTGTTTCCTCATTGAGATTGCCCATCTTGTTTTGTTGTACCATGTAGAGATTATCTTCCTGTAAGCATATGACTTATCATTTAAGGCGTCCATAAGGAAAAAACAATAATCTTTAGAGTCTCTCAGTAGAGAAGATGTGAGGAAAACCCTGGAGGAAGTTGCAGGCTTTTTAAAATAAGTACAAATGATTCTAGATAGTTGTCCAAATTTTAACTCATAATACAACAAATAGTATAATCCAGACTAGCTTCTTTTTTTTTTTTTTTTTGAGGAAAATGCTTTGTTTCATAGATTGTTTATAATATCTAGTACATCAGGTTACAAATGGGGGTGACATCCTCACAGTGTGTGAAGATTGGTTCACTCCCGCTTTAGCTAAAGAGTTTGCCACCGAATTGGCATCTCTTGGAATACATATCCAGCTGTTAACACATGGTGAAGCTAGAGAATGGATCTCTCGGAAGATGTATAATAACCTTCAGGGCAGGGCTGAAGTTTGTCTACACCAGCAAATGACAAAAGGATCCCTTGGAAGATGTATAATAGCCTCCAGGGCTGGGTTGAAGTTTGTCTGCACCAGCCAATGACATTCTTGGAATCACCCTCCACTATCGATTCTCCACTTAGATGCTTGTTACGATCTTGATTTATGTACCTACCCGTCCTTGTTCCATCAGCTCTTGAGCTTTTGAAATATCGGCTAGGCGCGTAACATTTGGTATCAGAGCAGGTTCTATGTCACGTGTTCGAATCCCAGAGGGGGCGACCTATGGAAAGGGCTACTTGGGCTAGAGTGAGAGCCGTCACAAGGGTGGAAAGGGCTACCTGGGCTAGAGTGAGAGCCGTCAGAAGGGTGGAAAGGGCTACCTGGTCTAGAGTGAAAGCCGTCATAGAGTGGGCTGTCGGGGAGGTCTCAGAAGGGGCGACCTATGAAGCCACCTGTGTTAGAGTGTGAGGCATCACAAAAGTGAAAAGGGCTACCTGGTGCAGAGTGACAACTGTCATAGAGTGGGCCGCCGAGGTCATTGGCAGGAAAGCGTTGTGGAATGTTACGATCCTGAGTTATGTACCTAGCCATCCTTGTTCCATCAGCTCTAGAGCTTTTGAAATATCGGCTAGGTGCGTAACAATGCTCATGAAAGCACCTAAGACCATGTAACACTGCGTGCACTTCTGCCGAAGTAGAATTATCTTCGCCAAGCGGTCCTGCATTGGATGAAATAATGTTCCCCCTTTCATCTCTGATAACCCCTTCATACCCTGCTGGACTAGGGTTGCCAAATGATGAACCATCAAAATCTTACACCTAAGACTAGCTTCTCATTTTTCTTAATGGGAAATCTTACACGTTTAATAAAGCAGGGCTAAAGATGGAGAAGCAATTTTCGAAACTAGAAGCTCAAATGGGCACACTATTTGTGTCAACCCAAGAATTAAATAATAATCCTATGTATCAGGAATAAGTTGTCCGCGGTGCATTTGCTTTCTAACCCAAAGTGCCTTAGAAACTTAGAAAGAAGAGCTGGTACTAACCAATGGATACCGCTTCCTCCTTCAGCTTTTAAAGGAGATATACTTTAGTTCAATAAACTCGGTGACTTTAAATCCTTTTGGGGAAATATTCATAAGAACCGATGCCATGAAACTTTTCTAGTGTAGAGAGATTGGACAAGGAATGATGAAAAGGTTCTCTAGTAATGTCCTCTAGAGTAAAGTTCGTCAAGGTAGCCCTGTCTCTGAATGTAAAAAATCTTTATTCTTGCTAATTTGATTGATGTGAACTAAGACAGATCTTTGTGTCTTTATTTTGGTGCTTGGATCTATCAGCCGTGTTCTTCTATCCCTTATATCATTCAAAGAGATTAGTCATTGGTGCTTTCTTTGTTTTTCTCTGGGAACAGGCCCAAATCTTGTTTTCTCAGTGGTTTTGTAGTGATTGGATTATTTCTTCAACTATTCAAATCCAGTTGACTCAATATAGTGTGCTCTGCAATCTCGTTTGCTGATTCCTTACCGAGACAGAGATTTCCTTTGGCATTCTGATGGATTTTTTCCATTTGATGTATGCTGATTTTCATTTGCTTCTTTTTGGCTTATGAGCTTTATATTTGTGTGTGAGGTTCTCAACTCCTTTTCTTCTAATGTCTAAATTCCCTCTTTTCGTTGTAAATGATATTATCACGTTTGGAGCTATACGTAGAAAACTCTCATCTCATTGCTCATTGTCTGGTCATTCTTTTTGGTGTTTGTTACCATCACCGTTATTCTCTTTGGTTGCATTGCCCTTAAAACAGTTTTACTTGTTTTATGTCTTTTCTTTCCTTGTACACAAATTTTTGTCATTCAAGGAGAATATCTTTAACTTTTCACAAATCTATAACTCATTCTTGCTCTGCTATTATTCTCAAAAAAAAAATCTTGTTCTGCTATGTTTGTACAGGTTGGCACCTTGCAAGATATGCGATCAGAATTAAGCAAGTTGCGAGGCATTCTGTTTTTCAAAGTCTTGGATGAATTACATAGTCATCTATATAACAAGGGTGAACACAGGTACCCTTTTTTATGTAGTTAATGCACATTTCCTATCTAATGAGAAATAGGATTTATTACCAAATATATGTATTGCATATACATTTGTACATGATTTTTTGAATAAAATTCTGTGAAACACAGATTTTCGTGTACTGTTTTTTCTCTATCCTTTGTTTTGAAACTCTAAGCTAACATGCCAGGAAATTTGGGTCAATTCAACTTATATTTTGATCATATCTTCAGGTCTGGTTAGATAGGTCTTGAGTAAAGGAGTACAGTGATGTAATATTTGTTGATTTTATTACATATTTTATAGCATTAGAGACAAAGCCTGTTGAAGAGCATCTTTGTCATTATTGTATTATAATTTCACTTAAGTGAATAGTTTTGTCTGCTAGGTGAGGCCCCAATGTGACCTTTCACTCATGAGAATTCCACCACACTTCTCTCTCCTCTCTTTCTCAATTTTTTTCTCTTTTACTTGATATACATGGTATTAGACCTGTGGTTCTGTTACTGATCTCTAGCTTCATGGTCATATTTCTTTTGGACCAGCAGCACTTTTTGGAAGGAATTTTTCGATTCAGGCTGACCCTTCCTATTTCCATTGTGGCATAACCTTAAGTCAAAAGGGCTTATCCTAAAGTAGCTCAGTTATCATACGAGCAATTACTTGATACTCAGCTTTAGGACTATAACACACTACCACATTCTGTTTCTTGCTCTTCTAACACCAAATTTCAGATGCCTTAGGATGTGCATTGCTGTCTCGAGATGATTCTTCCTAGGATACTCCATAAATTGGCTATTTACACTGTAATTGATGAGACATTTATCCTTGAAGTTGCAGCATATATTAATATTCCAACAAAAATTGCAAAACGCAGGTTTATTATTAAGTTCCAACCAACACTGTTCCTCATTTACATTTGAATTTACCTACATGGATGTATCAACTGGTTTAGCACAAAACAAATCATAATTAGACATGTATGTGATGCACTTATTCTTTGTTAGATAAGATACTCTTTGATGAGAGCAACTTCAAGGATTTGGTAGAATTTGTGGGAGCTCATCTTTTGTTTGACAATAGACTGGCCTGTTTTTTTTTTTTTTTTTTTTTTTTTTTTTTTTTGAACTAGTGAACCTCATACCCTACCTAATCTCCTCGAGGAGACTCGAACCCGAGACCTCTTGTGATATCTACCCACATGAGACCATCTGAGCTATTGCTCAGGGCTCATAGACTATGGTCTTTTGACCTCTTCTGAAAATCACCTTGCTGAAATTTGCCAACCAAGCTTGAGGACTTTGTTTGAGATCATAGATTGCTTTTTCCTGACAATAAGTCTTGTGGTTCTGCCCTTGAGCAATAGATCCTAGAGGTCGTTCTTTTTTTTTTTTTTTTTTTTTTTGGCCTCCATAGAGGAAGGTACTCCTTATGTCCAACTAAAATAGGAGTCATTTTTTATTAACTGCCACAAAGATCAACACATAACTGAATTGATATGAAATGTTTAAAAGTATAACCCATTTGTTTTCACTATGGCATTTGACAATGGGGCAATCTTTATCCCGTTCTATGGACCATCAACATTGTATTTCACATTTCACTCAACAACAACAATAATGCATTTGAAGGTGGGAATCATTAGTGTCTAGGAACAAGCTTAGTTGAAACATCCATATCAATATTCATAGCCTTGTTCCACTTGAGAGATTTGAGTAGGGGTGGGCATTGGGTCGGGTTTTCCAGGTAACCCGACTTGACCCGAAAAACCCAGATTTGGATTACCAAATCCAACCTGCGGGTTGGGTTCGAGTTAAGGAATACAAACCTGATCTCGGGTCTATTTATAGAAGGTTGGCTGGTCGATTGAGCTATTGTTATTAAATCAAAGGCCATATAGATGGGAGTAATAGTTAGTTTAAGAAGAATTATTACAATACATCTTTGGGCTGCCCAAACAATAGTATTAGAACATAGCACCTTGCAAAGGTTGTGGAATGAAGCATATGATCACTTAAACATTGTGTTTTTTTTTTTTTTTTTTTTTTTTTTTTTTGTTGGGGTCTTGGGCATTAGCTCAGTGGTCCCATGGGAGTTATTGCTGCGGAGGTCTTGGGTTCGGGTCTCCACAGCAGCATTGGGAGTAAAACTTGTAATTGGGAGTTAAAAATGTATTCACTTTCCTCAAAAAAAAAAACATTGTTTTTTTGTTTTTGTTTTTTTGAGAATAGTGATGAGTTTTTATTGATTGCTAGAAAGGATGATATAATGGAGAATCACTTAAACATTGTGAACATGGATATAATGGAGAATTTTTCAGACATGGGATTTCATGGAGGACATTCTGGCCACGATGATAGATTTCTATAATAGAAGCATCATGTACAAAAACTTAGGTGCATCATTCATAGCTCTAATACCACAAAAAGGGGCAGTGGAGAATGTAAACGACTTCCACCCAATCAGTTTGATTTAAGGAGCCTATAAGATCATGCAAGAATTTGATCAGCAAGGTTAAAAGTTGTACCCCCTGAATTGATTAGTAAAACCAGAAGCAGTTTACAGGTTTGTTAAGTCTGGAAAACCAACCATCATGCTAAAACCTGACATGGGAAAGGCTTTTGACAGAGTTGACTGGGATTTTTTGCTACCTATGATGGCTGAGATGGGATTCGTACCACGATTGATGGCTTGGATCAGGTCATGCATATCTAGTGCTTCGTTTTCCTTATTGGTGAATGGAGGGGTTTTTGGTCACTTCAGGAGTACTAGGGGATTGAGACAGGAGGACCCCTATCTCTCTTATTCATTATTGTTAGTGAAGTTTTGATGGGCATAGTAAAATTGGCCTTATCCTTAGGCTGGCTTAATAATGTTCTTCCAAATGATCTTATCACCATGGCACAATTTGTAGATGAGACAACCATATTTGGTGAATGGACAATGGATCAGATGAGGAAGTGGGGCCTCGATAAACTAATTTAAGATGGCGTCAGTCCAAAAAGTTGATTGAGCGAAAGCAGAATTCTTTGGTTTAAATATTCCACATAACACTATGGAAGACATTGGGACTAAGCTTGGTTGTGCCAAGGACAATGCTTCAAGGTACAGTCATTTGGTCGTTATGGAATCCAGTGGTGGAGAGAGTTTAGAAAAGGTTTTCTCATTGGAAGGGTAGACTGCTCTTGAAAGCTGGGGGGCTGATACCCATAAAGTCTTGCTTGAGCGACATCCTAACTCATTACCTATTCTTCCTTTACTGCCCAATTGAGAGTAGCAAGGGATGTAGAGAAACTTTTCATGGATTTCTTGTTGGGGGGGGAAGGGGGTGTGTTTAAAATTTCAAATATCATTTGGTGAATTAGGAAATGTATGTCTAAGGTTTGGTTATTCGGAGGATGTCCTTGGTTAATAGAGCCTTCATATGAAGTGGTGCTGGAAACTTAACATGGAAGACCTCTTCTTGGCGCTCATTGGTGATACAAAATTTTTGGAGTTGAGGATGATTGGATCTTGGAGTGGGGACTCGCCCAGACGGTTATTAGTGATTTGGAGGTATTTCTTCAAACAACTTAGGAAGTTCAGGCTGCATATTAAATAGGCTGTTTGGGATGGAAAACGTATTGCTTTTTGGGAAAACTCTTGGATTGATTTTGTACCACTGTTGTTCAGCTTTCCGAGGTTATATGGAGTGGCCAAGGATCAGTCAACCTCGATTCGGACTGTCCTAAAGGGTGTTACATCTGCAAATGTAGATTGGGGCAAATATTTAGGGACTCTAGCAAGTTAGACAGGCATATCTCGGCCCCTTCTATTGTGGGGACTTCTTAGTAACTTCTGTCTACAAATCATTGATGCCTCAGTAGCATGGAGTACATTTAGTAGACATGCATGGAGCTTCTTGGTCCCACCAAAGGTGAAGTTCTTCATCTGGTCTCTACATGGAAAGATCCTCACTTGTGATGCCTTAGCCAAGAGGGGCACTCATACTAGATTTACTATGTGCACTATGAGGGGTATATACAAAGACAATCAACCGTCTTCTTATCCGGTGTGAATTCTCTTGGAAAGTATGGTCATGGTTTGCTGCCCTTTTTGGTTTCTCATGGGGGATCCCAAACACAATGGAATCAGTCATTAGATACGTACAACAAGGCATTTGTTAGTTTTTGGGAGAAGATTATGGAGATCTTGCATTGCTTTTTTACCAGTAGTTATTATGGGAAGAGAGGAATTGGAGAGTTTTCTAGAAAAAATCCGGCCAATGGATGGATGTAGCTACTTGTCTCTAGCATACACCAACAAGTGCATTGGTCCAAGTAGTATGGACCTCAAGGTGCCCCGATGTCAATCCCATATGCAACTAGTTTACCACCAATTGTTGTATGGTTTTAGCCTCGATTTGGGTGATGGAGATTAATAAGATTTCGTAAAACGTGATTAAAAATATCAAGTAAACAATCAAAAAAGTTAAAGGGAGAATTCAGATTCAAAAGGCAGTTGGGACACCAGAGGTTGATGGATCCTTCTCAATAGCATCGAGCTACAAAGCCTTACTACCCACAACTGAAATCCATGATAGTCGGGTAGCTTTGTCCCTTGCTGCCCCTCCAAAAGTCAAAATTTTCCTCTGGAGCACACTGCATTGGAGAATTCTCACCGGGGATGCTCTAGTCAGAAGAGGGGTTCCCATCCCTTCCTCTCTTTGTACTTTGTGCAACACACATGAGGAGACAATAAATCACTTCTTCATTGAAAGTACTCTTGGACCTTATGGACTTACTTTGCTTCAATATTTGGCTTTGAATGGTGTATACCGAGAACTCTTGTAGAAGTGGCAGCAATCAAACTTGGACATTTGTCCAAACTAGGTCGGGAACTTTGGAAGGCGCTTGTGGCTTTTCTATCCTGGTCATTATGGGAGAAAAGAAACAAGAGGATCTTTCAAGGGAAGGAAGCACAATGGACGGATTCAACAACCATCATTCAAAATCAGAATCATACAGTGGCAAACTGCTCAAGGGAAGTAATACTGATAGGGAATGTTTGAGGTCATCTTGGTGCACTTTCGTTTCCACCCCCTCCATTTCACCTACCACTATGCTCACACCTTGGGTACCACCCCTAGTGGGTAAAGTCAAGATGAACTTTGACGGCTCCTCACCGGGTAACCCGGGGCCGGCTGGATATGGAGGGGTCTTTAGCAATGCAGAGGGTCAGATACTACTAGCATACACAGGCCCACTTGGTATTAATGACTCTACCTCAGCCAAAGTTCATGGAGTCCTCCATGGACTCAGGTTATTCCGGACTCATTTGGTGGGGGAGTTGGTTCACAAGTGGATTTATACTTCAGCACCACCATGGACGTTTATGTATTAATTTAGAGATTATTTCATTGTTCACATCGTGTGTTCACAAGTGGATTTATATTCCTGGATCTGCCAATTCTGTGAGAGACTCTTTAGCTAAAGAGGGAGTGCTTCTCACTAACATCTCGGGAGATTCACCGCTCCTTTTGTATCTTGATTTAATCTAATCAATAAAAGCAACACTTTCCTCAAAAAAAAGGTTAGGTCGAATATCTATCACAAATGCTGACAAAGATAGGAAGTCTATTTCCCAACTAACGAATCTAATCAATAAAAGCAACACTTTTCTAAAAAAAAAGTTAGGTCGAATATCTATCACGTAATGCTGACAAAGATTGGAAGTCTATTTCCCAACTAATGAATCCAAGATCTTAATTCTAGATCTTCAATGCAGGACTATTCTCTAACACTCACCCTCACATGTGGGCCTTCTACTCTTTGGCTCCCACATGTGACAGTCTGTGTGGAGACCTTTGCCACCACCACTTGCACAGATACCAAGTAAAGTGAGGCCCGTCCAAAATGATTAGCTAAGATAGAAAGCTCATTTCCCATATAATACACCTAGATCTTACAACTCATTTTTCAATATGGGTCAATTCTCTAACACCTTTTTTACTCGATTTACAAGTTTTACATTATAGTTAAGGGGATCCACTTCTGCAGCTCAGCAGGTATTGGGATCCATGAGAGAGATGATGAAGTGCCAGCTACTACAGCCATTTCGGTTTCAATGAATAGCTCGCAGCCTTTGTCTCGGAGAACAAGGATGCCAAAGGTAGATAATCAGTTTGGTGGTCATACAACTACTGATGGGTTTTACAGGCCAGTCACCACTGGAGGGTAAGACTGCAACTTTAAACTGTCTCAGATTTTTATGGACATTTCTCTGCATATTTTGTAAAATGCAATTAGCAGCTGCATAGGCGTAATAGATTGTATGTTGTTTGACATACTTGACAATATTTTTAACTTTTATTATGCAAACTTGTCTCATAAACTTTTTTTCTTTTTATTCTGAGACTGGTTTGTTTTATGTTGTGGAAGATCCTTTCCCTTTACTCTTCATTAATTGTATTTTTTACTTTTACTCTGTTTTTGATAGTTGATAATCTTCCTTGCGATCTTTTGTCTTCTCTCTTGGTGAAATTTTTTTCATAGCAAAAAATTGTGAAAGTCATTAATCTAAAAAAAAGCAGGTTAGTTTAGTGGTTACTTCTGGATTGATGTGCTTGTTATGGTCCTTGACAGTTTACTTCACCTGATTCAAAAATGTTTCGGTGATAAGTGTTGAACATTTCCTTGAAAAATTCTAGATATCAAATATCTTCCTTAAAGGAAACTCTGTTTTTCATTTCTTAGGTTAGCTACTCTAGATTAGATTATACTGAAATATAAACTGTGTATTATTTTCTATTCTAACATCTTTTGTAGTTTGTCTCATGGTTAGTTTAAGGGTGCAGTAAAGAAAATATGGCCCAATCTTAGCCCTGAGCTATTGTGGTCTCATGGGAGTCAACGCTGCGGGAGGTCTCAGGTTTGAGTCTCCATGGCAGTGTTGAGAGCAACACGAATGGGAGTCACATTGTAAGGGAGTAAAAAAGTGTATTTGCCATTTCAAAAAAGATATGACCCAATCTTGGTTAAATTTTTATGTGTAGGGAGGGGCATTTCTGACCTTCACTTGCATTTTTTTTTTTTTTTTTTGAGATAATGCACTGTTTCATTAATAAAGAATCATTTGTACTACAAACTGTACTTTGGTCTTGATTTAACATTAAGAGATTGCTTCTTACATACTGTTTCAGATCTTTGTAAATGTGTCTACAGTTAATTTAGTGCAGGTGTTATCCTATTGCTATTGTAGTTCTGTCTGCTCCTTTTGCCAGGTGATCTGCAATGGAATTGGTTGATCTTGGTGCTGCATTCCATGTTATTCTCCCTTGTGCTGTAATTTCTGTGATTTCATCAAAGATATGCTTGAGACTGGTTATAAGACAATTAGGGGTTGTATTCTCCCATAATGCAAGTCCTGTATTGGGTTTTGTTGTAGTAACTCTCACTTCCTTGTTCCTCTCAGTTGTCCATCTCTCTCTCACTCACAATCTCTCTCTTTTCTTCTCTCCAACTTTTGAACATGGTGATAAATAGTTAAAATTTCGTTTTTTCTTTGATTTTCTTGTGCCTTAAGATTATGGGCCTGTGGGGTCCAATCAGGGTTATGGGTGCTGGGTTTAGGTCAGCCTAGTATGAGATAGGTTTAAGGACCTAAAATTTCCGTATTTCATCAACTTTGGAGCTTTTAGCATATTAACTAGGTACCTATCATTTAATATCAGAGTAGACAATATGTAACATGTTTGAATCCTGAAGGGGGTGACCTATGAAGGACTACCTTGAGCTAGAGTGAGAGTTGTAAAACTGGTGAAATTGATCCAGGATGAAAGTTGTTATAGAGTGGGTCACTGTACAGGTGACAAAATGACTAGGCCAAGTGTCTCTTTACAGACACTCTTTTTTTTTTCTTTTTTGAGGAAAGCGAAATTTACATTTTACAGACACTTTAATGAGTCAATTTATACACAATGCTCACATGATACAGTATGAAACAGCGAAGAAATTTTGTTGTATTCGAGCTCTTGGTATAGGGTTCTTCTATAATGTGCAGGAACATGTGAAGGTTGAGGGATACTTGGATGTAAATTATGCAGGTTAAGAGATGGACATAAAAGATCTGCTACAAAGAACTCTTGCTTGAGGTTCAAAGCTTGGCCTCTCTAGTTTGCTTATGGACATAAGTGATAAACTACAAAAGATGACCTAATGAAATGATTAAGGATTGATTCTCCTTCATTAATGACTGCTGCATATCACTACTTCCTCTCACATTGCATGCTTCTTCTTCTTCATCTTTTTTTCCTGTGTCTGGAGTTTTACAGTGTCATACCTTTTTCTTTTTTCTTAAATGCTGAGGTCTATCATTCCCATTTTTAACAAAGAGTGATAGAATTCCTTATTGTTAACTCAAATTATTTACATTTTATCTTCTTTTCTTTTTCTATTTACAGTTTTTCACTTGATTGTCATGATGAAGATAATGCTTCAGAAATGGTTGATGGAATTACCTCTGATGGTTTCACTTCCTCTGCAAGACTTAATGGTAGTGATGGTAACTCGAAAGACATCAAAGCTACTGGTCGTATTCCTCCCTGGCTTTCCTATTCAACGCCAGACGAGTTCATTGTATGGCTCCATTACAAATTTCAAGATGTTATTGATCAGTGTGATTCTCCCTTACACGTAAAGGAAGAAATCAATTACTCTTATGGTGATGAATAATCTGTGGATTTTTCTGTTGTTGCAGGAATCTGTTAAAAAGAGTGATGAACCACTCCATGTTAAATATCTGCAGACGCTTGTGGAGTGTTTGAGAATGCTCGGAAAAGTAGCTGCTGGAGGCGTTATATTATGGTATGGTTGTTCATGGGATATATGCTATTTGCACTTGACTTCTTCACCTTCTTTTTTGAGAATTAGACTTTTTTCACTTTGTCATTACAAGAGTATACAAATCTACTACAAATAGCATAATATGGGTATTCCATTTTGAAAATGATAAATGGCAATGTAAAAAGTAAATTTTAATGAAATTAATCTTCTCATATATTCTCTATCCTGTGGTCAAAGTATGCAATTCAGAGATTGCAAAAAATTAATTTTAAATTGGAATATTTTTTTCCTATTCTGAAAGAAGAAACTTCAGTATCAAGCTGAGGTATTTGTCTTGTAAAATGTTAGCTTGTAGTAGTTGGTGTAAAAGAATTTTGGGGCTTCAGTGAAAATGTCTGAAAGGTGGTGGAAAGAAATAAGGCCAGGAGAATACCTTGTTTGTTTTATTTTTAAAGAAATGGTTGTAGCTAATGACTAGCAATTGATATCCTGCTTTCTGTTTCTTTATTGTTGTCGATCAGTTTTTTGAGTGGCATAAGGCCCCATCCCTCTGGTTTTTCGAGTTCGGCCTACTCTTTCTTGTCCATTGGACCTGCTTGCTGACAAGTTTTTATCAGCTGTACCTTGGGAGAAGCCTTTACTTTCATGTATCTTTAAGGCATTTTTCTTTTGAGAAATGGATGGATTTTTATTAAAGGCCAAAGATGTTGAAAATTTACCATTCATTTTTGGAAATGATAATTTCAATTTTTTTTTAGAAATGATAAGTATGTTCACGATTCCCTTTTTTTAAAAAAAGTACGTTCACCATTCCATTTTTATAAAGAAGAGTACGACTATTCAAATAAACGAAGAAAGAGATAACAAATACAGTTCATGCATCAGAGATCTAGAGACATCCTCAAGACTCGATGGTGCATATGTACTATTATTTATCAGTTGTGATCCAGATATTTTTCAGCAAAATGTTTAGTAAGTGATGTAATCTGTTGTTCTTCAATTATCTCCATACAGTCAAAAGTTGCGTCCTACAATCCGTGAAGTTATCACATCCAAAATAAAGGCCCATGCAGCAGTTTTAAATTCGTCAAGGCCATCCATAGGTCAGACTGCTCGAACATCTCCAGCAGCTAGTTTACAATACTCGAAAGGGCTTCTTGAAAGCTATCAGGTTCTTAAAAAGAAGCATCAGAGTGGACCATCTTTAGCTGGGCAACTGCTACCTGTCAGTCCAGTGTCACCGATGATGGCACCTACAGGCTCAGCTCAAGTTTCTGTTAGTGAACTTCTTATTGCAACCTTAGACACAATCCTGAGGGTACTTGGTAAGATTACTTCATCATATTAGTACCTTAGAAAAGAAGTTCAAGTAAAAATATCAAAGCTTTCAATATTTTTTTGTTAAACTCAGAGAACCATGTTATTGTTGGGGAGCTTCTTGAATCAAGGTCAGGACAGCAGAGTGAGATACAGACACCAAAAATAATGAATGGGGATATGAACTTGAACCCTGATTCAGAAGCTTCTCAGGCCACTGGAGGCTATAGTGTAGGATTTGCGTTGACAGTCATACAGGTAAATGCATATTTTTTATTTTCCTTTAATTTTCTGATGCTTATGATTGTTTTATTAATGGTTATCCACCATGTATCTAATTATAAGGTTCCTGTCTTATCTCATTTTTCTTTCCAAATTGTGTTGGGTAAAGAGTGAATGTCAGCAGCTCATCTGTGAGATTCTTCGTGCAACTCCTGAAACTGCTTCAGCAGATGCTGTTGTACAAACGGCTAGGCTAGCAAGTAAAACCCCTGCCAAGGACAAGAGGTAACACTCATCTAATGCACTTGTTACTGGTTAGCAGCATTTTCCAGTTTTAAGTTTTCGCTTTTTGTAATTTGATCTTCTTTTCTGGGACATGTTGCTAGAAACATCTGGTCTATTTAAAGGCATGTCAAAAATTCTTTTGTTGGGCTTTATTGTGCTTTATGGTCACAATGATTTAAAGTTGAATACATAGAGAGAAAAGTGGAGGAGAGAACACCAGTGTTTGCCGCAGGCTCTCTTGTCCTTGGGATCAGAATTTGATGCCTAACTTCTATTATCTGCTAAAGTTAGTCTAAAGTTAATACTACATGTAGTGACAAAAATGTCCCTGGATCAGAATTTGATTCCTAACTGCTATTATCCTCCTAAAGTTAATATTACATGTAATGACAAAAATGTCCCTCTTATCCTAGTTAAAAAAGTTTACATGTAATGACAAAAATGCCCTCTTCATTATTTGTCTTTCAGGCTGCATAAATTTTAGAATGAAAAAAATTTACACTAGTAAACTCCTGAGTTTGAGAGACTTGTAACTAACCATCCAACCAACAGTATGACATGTAAAATTCCATAAAATTACCAAAAATACCCTAAACTTTGACACTTGCTCAGAAGTTGGAGTATAGATGTCAAGAAGGCAAACTTGCATTGGATGCTCTTGACCTCATGTTTTCCGAGGGCTTCGATAAAAAAATTGTCATTGTAGTAAGTGGTCCTACCATTACGTGTTGTCAGCTTCCCACTCACACTACATTTCTAATAAAGTAACTTTAGGACTTACAAGAATAGCAATGGTGGATATACCAATGTGTAAAAAAAGTAGCAACAATGGAGGGACGAGAGTAGTCACGTGCCACCCTCCTAGGAAGGAGCAGCTATCGTGAGTGAGATCATACAAAGACACTCTCCATTTCAAAGATACAAAGACACTCTCCCTTTCAAAAGATACAAAGACACTCTCCATTTCAAAACATACAAAGACACTCCATTTCAAAAAATACAAAGACACTCTTCATTTCAAAAAATACAACGACACTCTCCTGAACATTTCAAATAAAGCTAATGAGGGAGAGAAAGAAAAGGAAATAAAAATAGAAAAGTGAGGAGTAAAGAGATGAATGTTGGTGGAAGATACTCTTTACAGAGAAGAAATCAACTGAAAAAAATCTGTTGTGGTATGTACGTGTAAGAGCAAAAAGGCTAAAGATGCAGAAATATTTGAGGGCATAGTGGAGGTGAGTTACCGTTCCAAAAGTTGTCCAATGAGCTCAAAAAAGTGGCTAGAAGAAAGGCAGAATTCTGTTACTCGTCGAAGAAGGGGGGATAAAATCACTGAGATTGTTTTTTTTTTGAAAGTGTTGCGTTATAGGCTTTGTATTAATGTATGATGTATAGTGCATGTTGTTACAAGTAAGTTACAAGCTTTGATCACATGGTCTCTTTGTAGAGATACAAAGTTACAAAGTCGATGTGTTTGGTACTACTGTTGATCCCCAAATCAGCTCGCTCGTGAAGGTGCCTTCCTTGGCTAGCTTGTTTATGGAATGGCACGATCAATGTATAAAAGAGGGGAAAGAGAAGAAGATAATAATTAGGTGGATTATGACTCATCTCTGGTGTCATAGGATTCTTCACTCAATCGCTGAGAAGATGGGTGGTAGTCGTTTATGATGAGGATGCTTTTGGTAGGAATCACACGGACAGACCTTAGGTGCGGATATAGACATCGAGGCTGCTACATGGCAAGGTCGTTTTCTAAGAAGGGATCAACTCCTTTTTATCAACGACATC
Source organism: Aristolochia fimbriata (assembly GCA_019845555.1). NCBI lineage: Eukaryota > Viridiplantae > Streptophyta > Magnoliopsida > Piperales > Aristolochiaceae > Aristolochia > Aristolochia fimbriata. The sequence continues at coordinate 5,278,113 of CM034083.1, forward strand.
TGTGGAAGGATTTAAAAAGAAAACGAAGATTGCAGGAAGAGAGGACTGGTGGAGGTCATCAGAAAATCACCAAAATAGGAAAATTTGGCAAAAGAAAGGAGTTGTCGGTGTCAGAGACAGAATTCGATTGAAGAAACTCTTCTTGAGAAGAAGGCATAAGGCACAAGTCAGGACCAGTAGGCATCGTAGGCTTGCAATCCCAAAAATGGGAAGATGAAGAAAGGGGCACGGTTGTATGCCCCGGAGAGGAAACATCCTTAAATGCTAAAGAAGTAGAAGGGGAGACAGCCAGCAAGCCCATATGATAGTCGCTAGTAGGAAAGAAAACAAGATCAAATCCAATGACTTGAACCCGACATATGAAGTAGACCTGAGACTTAAAACACACGAAATGGTGGGAGAAGACCAAACAGATGCTATATCTACAGATTTGAACTGGGTCCAAGAAACACCATTTATTGAGTTGAACCAGAAAATACTGTCATGGAACATAAGAGGTTTGGGAACCTCAACCAGAACAGCTATTGTACACAATATAGTGCGATAAAATGGAAGTAACTTGGCTATCTGGAAGAAACCAGAATGAAGCAGATCACAGAAAGTATAGTAAGAGAAGTATGGTACCAAAGAAGACCAACATGGAAACAATTAGAAACGGTGGGAGCCTCAGGTGGAATTGTTGCCCTCTTGGATTGCATAGTAAGGGAATTATTTGATTCTAAGGTTGAGCGATACACTTTGGTTCTCCGTTTAAATTAGTGATAAATGTCATTGAGTTTGGGATGCTAGCAGTACATGAACTAGTCTTAGGTCCTAGAGGGAGGACCTATGGACAGAGATATATGCTCTGGTCAATTTGTTCGGCCTTCCTTGAGTCATTGGTGGGGATTTCAACCTGCTTCTACTCCAAGAAGCAAGGTGGAAGAGCATGGGTCACAAACTCTATGCAAGATTTCCATGAACTAATTTAGGAGCTTTAATTGAACCTCCTTTAGTAGGAGCAACCTAAACTTGGAGTAACTGTCACAACCCACCAATATTAGCCTAATTTGATAGGTTCTTGGTAAACCAAAAGTGGCTGGACATGTAAAAATGCACTAGGCAGAGTACTTTCAAGCCAGTTTTTGACTGCTCTTCTAAATTGCTAGAAACCTTTTCAAAAACATGGGGTTCTCCACCTTTAGATTTGAGGAAAGTTGGCTATTGGAGCAAGATTTTATTTCAAAAGTGGAAGAATGGTGGAAGGAGATTCAGATCCAAGGCTTTGCTTGCTTTCAATTTAGTAAAAAACTGAAAGTATAAATGGTTATGGAGTCGAGAGGGAGTGGCGGGCGACTACCCATCTTCCTCCTCGAGTGTTCCAACGGTGTCAACGACGGCGGCAAAAGCATCGGCGAGCGGCAAGGGTGAAGAAGGAAGTCAAGAGGGCAATGGAAGTGTGTGCTGGGAAGTGGCGGAGCAGTGGTAGGAAGTTCAAGGTCGGAAGGCTCGCATATCGAGGCTGAAATCACGCATTGTAAGCTTAGGGGTGCAACCTAGGAAGTGGAGGAAACCAGAGAAAAAGTTGGTAAGCTCTAGAGGAAGGGACTTAAGCTCACGACCTCGATGGGAAACAAGCGATCCTTCATAAGGGTTCCGACAACCATTTATGAAGAGTTCTTAGCTCAAATCTGCTTTGTGCTGAGAGCCAACTCAAAAACGAGTGAACATGAAGTTTGGGACACAAATATTCAGCTTATGATGTCAATAATGGCGGGCAGGAGACCAATATGCAAGCTGGTGAAGATGCATGCAGGAAGAATACTCCCACAAGTCCACATCCCACTTTCGGCGCATCAGGAAGTCTTAGAAGCCAGGCCTTTAGTAAAAAAAAGCAGCAATTTTTTCGGAGTTACAGTGGTCTCCGGCGACGAAAAAGATGACCAGAGCTCTAGCGACCTCGCCAGAAAATCAGAAATCTGTGTTTTTATTGAAGAATTAATAGGTTTTCGAAAGCTTGGTGGGAGGTAGGAGCTAGTATGGTCTCTACAACAATTTTTTTGGAGGATAGTAGCTTGCCGGAGAGTTTTTTAGAATTTAAGTACTAATCTGAAGGACAATTGAGGCCTCATATGTGGGACCAAACATCTGGATGGTATTGTTGTGGGAAGAGCAGGAGGTAGAACAAGCTTTAAGTGATGAAAAATGTTGAACTTGGAGGTTCGCACAGGAGTCAGATGTTGATTTCAGCATAGAGAAGTTGCATTGGATTCGGGTATATGGATTACCTATTCAATTATGGAGGAAAGAGAGTTGTCTCTATTGGATAGGCTATAGGGGAGTTAATGGAAATAGATGGGAATGTGGTCGAATTTTAATCAAAACAAGGAGATGGTTAAAGAAAGCAAGCATTGATGGTGTAAGTTGGAGAATGCAGCTTTGAAGTCCTACTTCGAATGGAAGAGCAGCAAGAAGTGATGTCAAGTGAAGAAGAGAGGAGAGATGAGGAACCTTCTTTCAACAAGTGGGAAGGAGCGGACAACACATTTGGATGATTCATAAATGGCACCCATGTGCCATGCAGAGATAGTAATGGAGGTTCTCAAGCAGACATGCCCACTTTAGCTATAGTCAACGATCCCACCTCTTCCCCCAAATGCAGCACCAAACCTCACCAATGACCCCCCCAACCATTCACTGCAGCCACTAACAAATGCCATTACTTCTCCGACCAGTTTCACCGAACCTACCTTAGATTTTCTTTATAAGTTCTCTCCATGTGGTGGGAGATAACCACACCCCGAGGAAAGCCCAACCCCCCACAGCTCCTTGATCTCTTTGTTCCATCCACCCCGACTGGCCCGACCATTTCACCACGAAATTCAATCACCTACCCCTGCCGTAAAACAGCCAACACACCCCGATCACCACCCGATCACCACCCCCGCCAGTAAAACAGCCAATACACCCCGATCACCACCCCTCCACCACCCCGGCCAGTAAAACAGCCAATACACCCGATCACCACCCCGATCACCACCCGATCACCACCCCGATCACCACACCCGATCACCACCCCGATCACCACCCGATCACCACCCCGATCACCACCCCGATCACCACCCCAATCATCAAACAAGCATTCATCGCCCCAATCATCAAACAAGCATTCATCGCCCCAATCATCAAACAAGCATTCATCGCCCCAATCATCAAACAAGCATTCATCACCCCAATCATCAAACAAGCATTCATCACCCCAATCATCAAACAAGCATTCATCACCCCAATCATCAAACAAGCATTCATCCCAAAATCCTCAACCCCACCTCCCCATGAGCCAGCAACCATCAACCATCACCCCAATCCTCATACAAGTATACCCTACTATCTTCACCCCCAAATCCTCATCCCATCTCTCCATCACAATGCACTAATTCTTCCTCTCTCCAGCCACTAATCTCACTGCCAAACTCTGCACCTCCCTTGACAAACGAATGACACAATATGAGCAGTAAAGAATCCTCTTCTTCTAGTTGGGAGGAAAGAGCCCATAGGAGAAGTATCATGAAGGAGAAGGGTTCGCCAGTGTAGGTGCGGGACTTTTTTGGGCATGGAAGGAAAAATAAAGGAAGGTGTAGCATGATGGCATGTCTATGCCTACCATGTTCTCCCCACCAAGGGGAAACACTACGGATTCATGGGTTGAGTTACTCAGCCAGTACAAAGGAGATTGTAGTGAGGAAGAGAAGGCAAAAATCATGGAAATGGGAAGATAGCTGGATGAAAATGAAAAGAAAAAGAAGAAGGGAATTGAAAGCAGTAAAGACCACACTCCATGATCATTGCTTCATGGAATGTGAGGGGAATAAGGAGCTCTATAAAGAGAGCTAATATTAGGAGTATGTTAGAAGATAGGAAAGCAAAGCTCATGGTCTTCCAAGAGACCAAAATAAGTGATATGGAAGAAAGTCTGGTGGCTGACCTTGTACCCTTTCGGTGCCCCCAATGGGTAGCACTAGCTGCCACTGGGACATCAGGAGGCATCTTAGTAGTCTAGGACCCATAACTGGTGGAAGTAGAGAGCTCGGAAGTAGGGCAATTCTATCTCAGAATCAAGCTGAAAGACTTATCCAGAGGCCAATATTGGGGCTTTAGTGGAGTATATGGACCGAGCACCTATGGAGAAAGGGAGGCTTTTTGGGAGGAACTTGGAGATCTCGTGTAGATGGGATGTGCCTTGGCTCTTAGTTGGGACTTCAATGCTATCAGATTTCGAGAAGTCTCCAGTCGCAAGAAGAATCACCATCACTATGAAGAAGTTCAATGACCTTATTGATGCATATGAGTTAGAGGAGATTCCCACCTCGGGGAAGAGTTTTACATGGAGTAATAGACAAAGTTCCCCAACTTTGTCAAAGCTGGACAGATTTTTGGCTACAGGAGGATGGCTGAGGACATATCCAGAGGCTACTGGCATGGTGGGAGGCAAAGTGGTATCAGACCATTGGCCGATTTTTAGACACACTGGTTCTTGGGGCCACAAGCCGTTTAGATTTGAAAACTGGTGGCTGCAGGATGATGAACTCATAGAGAATCTTAGGAAGTGGTGGGGTGAAATTGTGGTGCAAGGCCCGATTGGAGGAGTGATTATGAAATTAAAAATGCTTAAACGAAAATTAATCAAGTGGGTGAAGTTGAAGAAAGCTGCCCTAGCTACCCAAAGATTGCTCCTCCGCCTTCAGGTAGATGTCTTGGACACACTTGAGGAAGGTAGAAACTTGTCTCCCGAGGAATTTTCTGATAGATCTAATGCCTCTAGAGACCTTAGATCTTTAATTGCACATGACCAAATAATTTGGAAACAAAGGGCCAGATATAGGTGGCTGAGAGAAGGGATGCTAATTCCCACTTCTTTCATGCCATTACTTTACCCATAGTGCATTAACAAGGTGAATTCCCTAATAATCAATGGGGAACTCACCTCTGATAAAGCGACTATTATTGATAGTCTTGTGAGTTTTTATGCAGGTCTTTATTCAACAGAACAAGAGAAGAGACATTACATGCGGGGAGTACCTTTGAAGTGTATATCTCAGGAATCAGCTTCCTTTCTTGAAGCCCCTTTTTCTCTGGAGGAAGTAGAAAGAGCAATGAAGACTTTCTCTTTGATAAAGCACCAGGACCAGATGGATTTAATGGAGAGTTCTTTTGGTACCCATGGGATTTCATGAAGGATATTATGAACATGATTGGGGACTTTTACCTCAGAGGCATTGTGTATGGGAGCTTGGGAGCATCACTCGTAGCCTTAATACCAAAGAAGGGAGTGGAACATGTCAAGGATTTTTGTCCTATCAGTTTGATCTCAGGAACATATAAGATAGTGGCAAGGATTCTCTCAGCTAGATTGAAAGTTGTACTTCTAGAATTGATTAGCAAAGTGCAATGTGGGTTTATACCAGACAGTTGTTGGATGCAGCCATGATAGTGCATGAGATAGCTGAGCGTTTTGCAAAATCTGGTAAACCAAGTATCATATTAAAACTGGATATGGAGAAAGCCTTTGATTGGGTTGATAGGATTTTCTGGTGTCTATAATGGAAAGAATGAGCTTCAGATATAGATGGATACATTGGATTAAAACCTGTATTTCTTCTGCTTTCTTCTCCCTATTAGTGAATGGAGGAGTATTTGGTCATTTCAGAAGTAGTTTGAGACAAGGAGACCCATTATCCTCCTTTTTATTCAATATAGTAAGTGAAGGATTAACGAGTATGGTGAAATTGGCATTGTCCATTGGATGGATGCAAAACATACTCCCAAATGACATCACTCCGATGGTACAGTTTGCTGATGACACGATCATCTTTTGTGAAGGGAATATGGAGCAAGTGAAAAGGTGGAAAGCCAGGGTCTTGGGCATTAGCTCAGTGGTCCCATGGGAGTTATTGCTGCGGGAGGTCTTGGGTTCGGGTCTCCACAGTAGCATTGGGAGTAAAACTTGTAATTGGGAGTAAAATGTATATTCACCTTCCTCAAAAAAAAAAAAAAAAGGTGGAAAGCCATGATCAGCTTATATGAGCTGGCATTCGGCCAGAAGGTGAACTGGTCCAAAACAGAGGTCTTTGGTTTCAATATCTCTCATGCAACCATGGATGAGATTGCAAGCTGGCTCGGGTGCAGAGTGGGTCTCTACCCATCACCTATCTGGAGCTCCCACTGTTTCAAGGAAGGATCTCTAAACCATTGTGGAGTTCAGTGGTTGAAAGGGTAAGACAACAACTTTATCATTGGAATGGCAAATTATTGTCCAAAGCTGGCTGACTGATCCTCATCAAGGCTTGTTTGAGTGGCATCCCATCACATTACCTCTCCTTTCTTTCTACCAACTTGGCATGACAAGGGAATTAGAGAAGTTGTTCAGAGATTTTCTATGGAGAGGTTTGGGTGAAAACTTCAAATATCACTTGGTAAATTGAGAGCAAGTTTGTCTACCTTTAGACAAAGGAGGGTGGGGCACTAGAAGAATTCCCTTGGTCAATAGGGCTTTTATGATGAAATGGTGCTGGAATCTTAACATGGGCAGAGAAGCTACATGGCAATTGCTAGCGAGAGAGAATTTTGGTGTTGAGGAAGAGGACTGGATGTTGGGCTGGGATTCCCCAAGAAAACTCTTGGTAATTTGGAGGTATATTTTTAAGCAATTCAGGAGATTTCGTTCACATATCAAATGGGCAATAGGAGATGGTAAACGAACAAGTTTCTAGGATCATTGGCTTGACACTTTAAAGACAAGTTTCCCAAGGCTATATGGAGTGGCTAGAGAGCAATCGGCCTCAGTTTGGGAAATATTGGAGGAAAGCCCAAGGAGTGGATTGGAGCATGATTTTCAGAATAGAACTCAGGGATGAGGAAGCAATTGAATTCAGCACCTTTGACTTCAAATTAAGAAAGATCTTCCGAGATTGTAGAGAGATGGATAGGCTCATCTGGACACCATCCATAGACAGATAGTAGCCTTGGGCTTCAAGGTATTATTATCTCAGACACTAGGGGTTAAGGCATGGAGCCTCTTGGGCCCACTGGAAGTAAAGTTTTTCATTTGGAATGCATTACATGAAAGAATGTTCACTAGAGTTTCTCTAGCAAGAAGAGGAGTATCTATTCCATCTTTGTTACCCCCGTTGTGTGGAGTGCATACGGAGACGATTAGTCACTTGCTTATACAATGTGAATTCTCTTGAAAAATATGGTTGTGGTTTATTGATTTATTTGGTTTCTCATGGGGATTATGGAGTCACTAAGTCTACTCTCCAATTGCCAGCCAGTTCATCTATCAGCTATGGGAAGAAAACTTTGGAGCGCATCTATTGCATTTATACCATGGTCTCTATGGGAGGAAAGAAATAGAAGGGTCTTCCAAAATAAATCTGCTCAATGGAGGGATGTGGCAATGATGGTGCAAACTAGAATTTGACAATGGTTAATTGCTAGAGGTGAGTTAGTGGGTTATTGACACCATACACACAACTTGGTCCATAGTGGCATCCTATCAGGCTGCAACATCTGCAGCACCACCTTTGGCAGTACACTGGATCCCACCACCAATGGGAAAGATCAAAGTGATTGTTGATGGATCATCTTATCACAATCAGGGTCTGAGAAGCTATGGAGTGGACATTATCCTTTCCTTCACTGGTCCATTAGGTCAAGATGATTCCACCTCAGTCGAAGCTCACGCGGTGCTCCAAACTCTTAGATGTTTTCATGAGCGTATAAGTGGTGAATTGATAGAAGAAGGGATTCTAGAAATGTTATAGGCTGGTGCAAGCAAACCTCCGCCCCTCCATAGAGGCTATTGTACCTATTCCAAGAAATTTTCTCTCTAGCATCTTCATGTGTTTGTGAATGGTCATGTATTCCTAGATCCACCAACTCGGTGGCAGACTCTTTAGCTAAAGAGGGGACTCATCTCACTACACGTGTTGAGAGATACCCCTCATTTTGTACTATGATTGACTTTCATATATTTTAATAAAAACAAAGCAATTTCCTCAAAAAAAAAAAAAAAAAAAAAACTGAAAGTACTAAAGGGCAAGATAAAAGCCTTGGTATCTTAATGTAGTCAGAGTTTTGAGCAGCAAAAGAATCTCATCTTAGAGAAAATTCAAGCATATGATCTGAAGAAAGAGCAACTAGGGGATTTAACTATGGCTGAGGAACTTGAAAGAGACAATTTGAAGCAAGAATTTGAAGTTAAGTCAAATCAAAAGTATTGGAAACAGAGGCTTAGAATGACTTAAGGAAACGGAAAGACAAATCTTTTTATACAATTGCATCTGCCCAAAGGAGGCATAATAGAATCTCTTCCATGACAATTGAAGACAGAGTTATAATAAGAAAAGAGCTGTAAGATCAGTATCTGAAGAGCTTTCCTTCAAAAATCTATTATTAGCATGTCCTTGAAGAACTGTTTACATTAGGGGAGATTGAAAGAGCACACAAACAATGCCAACTGACAAAGCACAGATGGCTTCACAACAAGTTTTTCCTTTTATATATTTTCATTTTTCTAGATGATCTTCTTGCTGTTCAGTGCATACTGACAAGAGGGTTAATTTCTGTCCTTAATTATACTGAAATTCCATTTTGCATCATTCTCCACTTCCTCCTATTCATCCTTTCTTCTTTCTCTCTTGTTTCTCTCTCTCTCTCTCTCATCATTTTGCTCTCTTTCTTCTTATTATCTTGGTATTTAACTTCAGTGGTCACACGTGGTTGTATATGCTAATGGCATGCCAGTGTTGTGGGTGAAGATATGACAAAATATTGGGTGATGGTGGTGCATATCCTTTGAACCCTTCATTATGTTATACTTGCTTTATATTTTGTAGTTTTTTTATAATTTAATATTTCCCTTCTTGCTGTCTTTGTCATTTCTTATACAGAGATAAATGCTGTTACAACCTCTTTTTTTTTTTTCCTCTTCAATGAAAATTTCTGCAAGAAAAGATTTGTTCATTATTTTCATCTTTTTTATTTAATTATGAAAGTTTATTGTTTTCTGATATTCATTATTTTCATCTCAATTTTGTTTATGTTTTCAGGGATGGTTCAGAAGAAGGCCTTTCATTTGTTTTTCGTTTTACAGATGCAACAGCTTCCTTCCCCAGTCAAGGTATGCTTCATAATTACATTGGCCTGTTTGACTATGTGGGTTGTTGAAATACAAGTAATAAGAGAAAAAAGAAAGTAAAGTGTAGAGGGGAGAGAAGATGTACAACAAAGTGTAAGAGGAAAGTAAAGGTCGTATGCTTCATAATTACATTGGCCTGTTTGACTATGTGGGTTGTTGAAATACAAATAATAAGAGAAAAAAGAAAGTAAAGTGTAGAGGAGAGAGAAGATGTACAACAAAGTGTAAGAGGCAAGTAGAGGTCATATGCTTCTTAATTACATTGGCCTGTTTGACTATGTGGGTTGTTGAAATACAAGTAATAAGAGAAAAAAAAAAGTAAAGTGTAGAGGAGAGAGAAGATGTACAACAAAGTGTAAGAGGCAAGGAGAGGTCGTATGCTTCATAATTACATTGACCTGTTTGACTATGTGGGTTGTTGAAATACAAGTAATAAGAGAAAAAAAAAAGTGTAGAGGAGAGAGAAGATGTAAAACAAAGTGTAAGAGGCAAGTAGAGGTCGGATAGCTGCCATTGTCGTGGTGCAGTCTATCTAGAAGCTTCAGATGTAAATTAACATTACAGGCTAAACTTGTGTATCCTGAATTTATTAAAGCTAATTAAATTACTTCGAGAATTCAAAAAAAAAAAAAAAAAAAGGATAAAGGACAGTCGCTTGACCATTTAATGCTAGGTTCTCAATAGTGTTGTGAGCTCTCTAGATAGGCTTAGATTGGGATCTGGATTTTATCCGGATCGGATCTGATTCTGGATCAAATTTTTGTATACTATCCAAAAATTTTGGATAATATGGATATATTGATAAATTTTTGGTATGCCTATTCGAAATAACCACCTTCGGATTCGGAATAAGAATATATCTGTTTGGATCTGTCACCTATTTTGATCCAAAATGTATAAGTATATAGAAGTTTTTCCCTTTCGAGTCTCTAACTATTTTTCGTTGCCGATCCCTCTCCTCTATTCTCTCTTCACTAACGAAACCCTAACTTCAACCTGCTGTCATGCTGCTCCATTCTTTCTTGACGAGCCAAGCAAAACCTAGCCTCAATTTCAGTGAAACTAACAATCCGAACTAACTTTTTTTGGCTATATCGCCTTACTAGAATTACTACGTACCTCCTTCACTTCATGGTTTCCAAGCTTGACTAGCAATTAACCTCTCCTTGGCTGGATGATGGATGAAGCCTGTCACTCTCCCTCCTACAACATTGTCTTCCATAACATCCTGTTCTCTGTGCTGGACAATGGCAGCTGACAATTGCCTCCTATTTCTCTAAGTTTGGATTCCTTGAGGGGTGTTGTCTTGGCTATGGCAGAAGGAACAAGACAAAGCCTTTGGTGCTCTAGTTAATTACAACAAATTGATTGATTTGGCATGGGAGCTGCAAGACAATAGTTTCCATCTTCTCTAGGTTTCAGTTTTAGTGGTTTTGTTCTGCCATTTTTTGTTTTCAATCAGATCTCATCCAAGCCTTTTCTTGATTCTCATCGATTTCATAGAGCCACCTCTTCTCATCAATGGCTCTTTTGGTGATTTTTCCACTTGTTTTCATTAATGGCATTGTTAGAATTTTGTATCCGTATAGTATCCTTATCCGAAATGTATCCAAAGAAGTCTGATTTCAGATATCAGGAATCCGACATTAATTAGGATTTCAGATTTTGTACTCGAAATCCAGTCTTGGATCCGGAATCAAAGTGCCCTATCCAATGAGTTTCACATCTGTTTACACCCCTTTCTCTAGATAGACTGCACCACGACAATGGCAGCTCCTTCTCATTATGGCTCTTTCTTTCATATGTTGATTTTGTTCTAAGCCTTAGTTGTGAGTTTTACCTTGCTCTTTTGGGGGCCCTAATTGTCTGCAACTCATTTATCTTGAAAAAGAAAAAGAAAAAGCTGAAGGCTTTCTTTCTTTTGTTTTTTTCTTTTATTTTCCCTCTTTGGGTGGAGTTTGTGTGCTAAGTTTTTGGTTTGTGCTTAGGAGGTGATATGATTCGAGGATGGAATAAAAGAAGTTCAAATGTGGCCCAGGAGGGATATGGGACTTCTGCTGTGCTTCCAGAACTAGGCATTTATCTGGCAGCTTCGGTTTATCGACCAGTCATTCAGGTTCTGACATTTTGATTTTTTTTTTTTTTTTTTTTTTTGTTAAAATTTTCTTTTAATCTCGATATTCTTTCCCTAAAGTCTCTTGAAATAGTGCATCAAGTGACTCAAACTCTACTATTGTAATGAAACATGCAGTTCACGGATAAAGTTGCTTCAATGTTGCCTTCTAACTATTCTCAGCCTGGGTGAGTTTTTTCTTTTCTTCCTTTTGTTTTGTTTAACATTTTCTTTTGTCCTAGGTATGTTATGTCATGGACTATTAGTTTAGGCTTTGTTATGATTATTATATTGCTTCTTTATAATCTTTTTTCTTTAATGTGACCTTCACGAAAAAGAAGTGGACTGAATATACTCATGAATTGTTTCGTATTGTCTTACTCAACTCATTCCACTTTAGATATATCACATCTTCAGGGAAGAAACAACACTTTAGTTCTGTTTTGTGATGGTTGAATGTCTGCGCCAAAACTTCTCCTTCGGCATGACAAATCATTTGCAGCAGAAGAGTGTCGTTGGAAAGAAACTTAACAGCTATCCTAACTTTTACTTCTTCTTGTGAATTTGGAAGCTTTGAAGTGCTGCTCGCTAGAAAAGGTTATCAGTGTTTACTGCGTCCTGTATGACTCCCTAACCCGCTTACTTGGGTATCTTTTCCAAGATTCTCATCATTGTCAGCAACTCTTCTAACTCGGTCTATGTCTCGTTTATTGTTGTCTGTCTTTGATCTCATCATGGCTAAAGTAGTATTCTTGCCCTCCTTGAGCCTTTGAATCTGTTGTTGAGTGTCGTAGCCTCACTTTGCAACTTGAGTATTGGTGCTTCACCTTCTCAATCTTTGCTTCCAAGGAAGAAAAATGCGAATCATTTCCCGATTTTCTTCTTATCCCTTTGTTGTGATTACACACCTCCTCTATACATTCTGAACTTGCCATCTCCTTCTGCTTTACTACCAGTTATAAGAGCACTAAATCGAGCAAAAAGACTCAATCCAGACCTCCACATACAGTGTACCTTACTTGGGGTGACAAAGTTTTGTTGAGATTCAGGTAGAAAGGGTATTCACTATCATAAAATTAGGTTAGCGTTGATTAGTGTTTGGAACCTTTTTTGTAGACCCCAAGGAGGGTTGACATACCCCTATGCTCAAGTACATATGCCTAATCCCTGTTCACCACCTAAGTGAGTGGATCAGCTTATTTTAAAAATCAAACTAAGGATAACACATTCCCGAAATCCTCTCTGAACAACCATATTTCAGACTAATACTCAAATTTTAGATTTAATTTTAAACCCATAGGGCTAATCAATCAACTAGGTCAACGGCCATCCTGTACAACCTAGCTATGTTGCTCTGTCGACCTGCCATCTCTTGAGTTATGTGCCCATACATCACCAAATTCTTTGACATGAATGTGTGCAGTGCCAACTCCTGCGTTGTTTAAGTTTAGTAGGTATGCTGCCTGACTGCAGCTGCATATCCCTTGAGCTCTAGACCTCTATCATGTGTTAGTCCTCTAGCTGACCAAAAATTCTTTATCTTCACTCATCTCTATAGATATATACTGTTTTCATGCTTATGGAATATAACATAATACATGCTAATGAATGTAATACAATAGTATCACTTCTTAAAGTTCCTGTTAAATTGGGATTCTATAAGAAAATATCTGCCGTCATCATTATAACAGTGACATATATCTGTTTGAATATTGATCACACACAACACACACTGCCAATCCCCACCCACCCACAGTACTTGTCATGGAATTGATTTTGATAGCAAAACATGTTTTCTGCAGGAATGACGGATTACAAGCCTTTGTGGAGAACTTTTTAAAGGATCACTTTTTGCCAACTATGTTTGTTGATTACAGAAAATGTGTCCAGCAAGCAATATCAAGCAAGTCACTTTTTCCCCTTAATTTCACAACTTCGGGAGGAAGTATAAAGCCAGAGAATGTTGTGGCGTTCAGTTATTTTGCAATGTTTAATGAGTTGATTCTTTTGGCTAGATGTTCTCTTGTTAAATTCTTGTTTGTTTTGTACCAAAATCAATCCAATTCTCATGATTCCATGCATTGAATGTGGATCCTGTATTCGATGCTTTAATTGATACAGTGGTATCCATTTGTTTCCCAGTTAATGACATTTGTTACTGTTGCATACTGGATACCACTTTAGGCCTACCCGATCTTGAACATGTCAAGTTTGACTTGCATAACATTTGTTGTGTTGTGACAAAGGTTCCAAATACATAAAAGTCATGAGCTTTTACAGCAGCTTTTGACAAGTACATTACATAATGTAGGTCATGGTACTAGTTCTGATCCAACAACTAGGGTTGCTTTTGATACACCTTAGCCAATTTGTCAGCCCATGAGTTCACTGATCTGGGGATTTTAGACCAGACTACATTTGGAGGCATCGGATCATGAATTTCACCAAAAATAGTTTTGAGCTTCCCATGGTGGGGGGTGTAGCTCGACCACCTCCCCCCAACCACTAGAGCTAAATCACCTTCAATAATTAGTGGCTGGTGAGACAGCCGATGTATGATCCTAACACCTTTAAGTAAAGCCTTTGTCTCAGCTTAATTAGAGGAATTGCTACCAGCAGACCCAGAGTAACCTTGCATGGTTTGACCAGTGAAATCCCTTAGGACCCTTCCAATACCTGCAGCCCATGGATTACCCAGAGATGAGCCATCAAAGTTAAGTGTGACCCATCCTGCTGGGGGAGCTTTCCATTCTTCCAGTGTCTGTGGGGTATGAGAGGTGAGACAAGTTACTTCCAGAATTTCTTACTGTCACACTTGGCAAAGGAGGCATTTAGCCTAGAGTAGTAGACTAGAACAGAATGCTGCAGGTGACTTTCTCAATAACTCCCCCAAGTGAGTGGTAGTGCCTTCAAAGGTGCAAGTGTTTCTATTTTAAGGTGAGAAGTTACTTGTTTCAAAGGTGCGAGTGTTCCTTTCTTTCCAAATATGCCAGGGAATTGCTGCAATGGAAGCTGACCAAAGAATTTTCCCACAATGGGATAGGGGGCAGGTAGTCCATTTTTCGTACTTGGCTGTACCTAGGAAGATCGAACAGGTTCATACTCGGTTGTACCTAGGAAGATAGTACAGGTTTGTATTCGGCTTTGTGTAAGCTGGGCATCGGTGATATTAATCCTCTAGCTTAAGTAAGAGTGTTAATGGATAACAGTAGTTTTTGTTATTTTACTTTGTTGGTTAGTTATTTCTTGTCTATTATGTCATACTTAGATTCTTGTTGTTCCCAAGGGTCTAATAGTGTACTTTTCTCTTGTTTTCTGATTTTTTTTTAATTTATTTTGGAACAAGATTGGAGGGCATGTTTGTTATTTGTAAACATGATAATAAAAAGAGGTTAGGGCTTGACAAGATCTTTTAGCCTGATACTGCCACAAATATGCAATACTCTCTCTCTCTCTCTGTGTCTCTCTCTGTGTCTCTCTCTCTCTCTCTCTCTCTCTCTCTCTCTCTCTCTCTCTCTCTCTCTCTCGTGTCAGAAGGCTTTGGTGTTCAGTTGGCTACTTAGAGGCTTACTATAAGGATGATTCTGCAGGTCCTGCAGCTTTTCGCCCTCGAGCACAAGCCACTTTAGCCTACACTCCGTCTGTTGAAAAGGGCCGACCTGTGTTACAAGGCCTTTTGGCTATTGATTTCTTGGCAAAGGAGGTAAACTTTCTGAGGTTGTTCTCAGTGATATAATGTTGCTTTTGCAAGTTTTGGGCCGATCTGAGGTTTAGTCCTCTTTTTATTTATCTTATTTATTGGTGTACTATTATTTTATTATTATTTTATTATTATTTTATTATTATTATTTTTTTACCATTTACATAGGTACTTGGCTGGGCTCAAGCTATGCCAAAATATGCCGGTGAACTCGTTGAATACGTGCGGACTTTCCTTGAGCGTGCTTATGAAAGATGTCGAACATCATACATGGAGGCATGTTCTTTCATTATTTGTTCTGTTTTATATAAGCCATCCTTTTTACGTTTATACTACTTTGCATATTACTTTGTTTTAGCTTGTACTATTCTATAAGAAAAGGAACTGGGGAAAAAGCTTTCTATGAAGAACCATCCAGTGTATGGTGGAACCTTAGTTAAAACTAGTGAAAAGCTGTCATTTTATTTCGCTTGCTTGCTATCTCTCTTTCTCTTATACTCTCTCCCCCTCTCTCATATGCTCTCTCATTGGCTCTCTCTCTCTCATGTGCTCTCTCTCTCTCATGTGCTCTCTCTCTCATGTGCTCTCTATCTCTCTCATATGCCCTCTGTCTCTCTCCTATGCTCCCTCTCTCATATGCTCTCTCTCTCTCTCATATGTGCTTACTCTCGCATATGCACTCTCTCTCATATGTGCTCTCTTTCTCTCTCATTTGCACTCTCCTTCTCTCTCATATGCACTCTTTCTCTCTCATATGCGCTCTCTCTCTTATATGCACACACTCTCTCTCTCTCTCTCCCCCTGTTCTCTCGGTCTCTCTCTCTCTCTCTACCTGCTCTCTCTTCCTCCCTGCTCTCTCTCTCTCTGTCTCTCTCTCTTCCCCTGGTCTCTCTCTCTCTCTCTCTCTCTCTTTCTCTCTCTCTTTCTCTCTCCCTTCCCTCTCTCCCTCTCACTTTCTCTTTCCCTCTCTCCCTCTCCATCTCACTTTCTCTGTCCGTCTCACTCCCTCTCTGGTCTCACATTTTGTTTAGCTGGCTCACTTAGTAAATGGACACCTCATGCCAGTATTTAAGTGTGTTTGTTCATAATTTATTAATAAGAGTGCTAATATTCAATCCCTATGATTTATGTTGTAATTCTGTTTTTACCAAACTTCCAGGCAGTACTAGAAAAGCAAAGTTATATGCTTATCGGTAGACATGACATCGAGAGTTTGATGCGTCTTGATCCAGCTAGTGCTCTCTTGCCAAACCAAGGTTGGCACCCAATGCCAGATGGTGGTGTTGCAGATACTGAAACTATTGGGACTGAGATGGAACTGAGTGATTTGTTATTTAATTTGCGACCGATCAAGCAGGTAATCTATTTTTTTACAATTATGTTTAGTGTTTTGTTTCATGTCTTTTATATAATGTTTTGTAGTGGATAGACAAATCGTCGAAAGAAAGAAAGTTTAATGTTCCCTTATTGCACATTCATTTGCTTTGCTTCTGTAGGATTACCTAATTCGTGATGATCACAAGCTCATTCTGCTAGCATCTCTCAGTGATTCATTGGAATATGTAGCTGATTCCATAGAAAGGCAAGACCTCTTTTCTATTTTAATGTTTTTTAGTTATATATATCCGCAAAAGTGCACCTCTTGGAATAGAGATGACTCTTATTTACCCACTAAATGTATTTTATTAGTTTGCTGTTTTCGTGTTTGTCTTATATGTATTCCTCAGCTTTCTTGAATGCTTTTTTTAAAATTGAGCTGTACATAATCTTAAAATGATGTAAGGGGGTTTGGTAATATTTCATTATAACCTGATGCATGTGGTTGGGTGGTATAGTAAAATTTCATTGTTAAGAGTTGATTGACATATTCATGTTGATTTTATTCACACCTAATTGATATCAGTTAGAGGGCATTTTGTCATTATTTGTAATTTTCAAGTGATTGATGAATTCTTTGCACCCATTAAAGAATTCAATTAATCCCCTACATGAACCTAGTGTTTTTGTGGAAAAACATGCCCAAGACCCATGTACATGAAGCCCCAAGATACTTGGTTCATTTATGCTAAGCATCTCCCTTTTGTCAAGTGTGTTTACATGCACCTGCTGGGTGTATGCAATAACCCAGCATCTCTTTATGAAGGAGTCTGATTGTTGGTTGCGCTGTGCATGGACTGTTGGCCTTTACCATGGAGTGTCACACACTTTTGTGTGTGTGAGCTTGCAATGGCGCACACTGGCAGCTGGGGCTGTGGGAACCTCTACGTGTGCCAGGCAGTGATGCACACTGCCATGCGCATGGTGCTAGCACTGCCCCCACCATGTGCATTAGGGTTATCAGGGTTCCCCCCAATCATCGTGTATACAAGTGCATGGAGTTGCAGCTGTTGTGCTTGCCCTTGCATATGGTGCTAACTGCTACCCAACTGCATGCTTTTGAGCTTGAAATGTAGTCTCCTGTGTGTGGTGTGGTGTCATGCTTGCAATGTAGTGTTTACATGTTAGTATCTGAGTCATGGTTGGCCCTTTGCACATATGAGCTCTTCATTCTACTGAATCATCCTTATAGGGAAGCCATCTTCAGAGAAATATTTGTTTAAATGAGGTTCCACTCTCAGATATCTCGACCAAGACCTGGCATTTATCTCAACCTTCTACTAAGGACATGATTTCTCACTACTGTAGCCTGCCATCCGCAGGATGATGGAAAATTTAGAGTTAATCACACAATGGAGACATATATGAAATTTTTTGTTGGCCTTTGGAGATTGCAGGGGTATTTTGGTAATTTGTGTTGGGGGGGGGGTATTTCTGTAATTAATTTATGATATATAGTTACTAGAGATTAGTATGCGTGTAATTTGACCTCCTCTGATGAACACTAGGATGTTCCTGCGAATTATGACCTTCGCCCGGAATGTGAGCAAATATATCATGTCGATTGCTCAACCGTTCTTTGGCTATCTTACGTGGAGCTGAATTAGGTTTTGTCGGTGTTCTCGTCGAAACACGCGGGCGTACTCCTTGCTTTTGGGGACATTGATCCGAAGCTCTAGTACGGTTTAAGATCTTAAGTTTGTTATTTCTCCTGTCAAGCATTCAACTTTTCTTCCACGAATAGTCTGTGTACTGGTTGCAATCTAAAGACACCGATTCTATCCTCTCTCAGTCATTGCTGGAAGGCCAATGGTGGGACTGTTGTTCAAGTGCTAGATACACAATGTACTGCCCCTGAAAGAGGGTATTCTGCTGCTATTGAGTTATTAAACTCTTCTTACTTATGTCATCTCAATTTTTGCTGTCTCAAAAGCATGCCTGAGATTTTTAGTTCTCTACTGCCAGCAAGAAGTGTTTTTTCTTTTTTTAATACCTAGCATGCTCCTACATGACATCCAATATTTTTAAGAATTTCACAAATTAGCATTGCTGCTTTCTGGATGTTTGTGATTCGTAAGGCGAATTTCCTTTTTATTTCTTGTTTGGAGAGTGCTGACATCATCATGCCTATTTTTTTGAGGAAAATGCTTTGATTTTATTAATTGGATGAGAAGTTACTTTATATATGGTGGATCAACTCTTATCATAAGTGATAAGAAGTGCACCCCTTCTCTAGCTAAACTGTCCGCAAAGAATTACTGGAGCTAGGAATCCAGTGCCACTCATGAACATATGTAAAAGCTAGGTGAAAAATCTCTCTAAACAAGTACAACAATCTCTGAGGGTTTGAAGTCTGTCTACACCAGCCAATCACATTATGCAATCGCTTTCCACCACAAGAGTCCCATCGAGGAGGGTGCGGAACCATCTAAGACCATGAGGACACCATGTACTTTACCAAGGTGGATTCATCAGTCCCCAGTGGACTAGCAAAAGACGGAAGATCTCCCCCTCAGCATACTTGAAAACACCTCCATAGCCTGCTGGACTTGGATTACGAAGAGTTGACCTATTGAAGTTGACCTATTGAAGTTGACCTATTGAAGTTGACCTTGACCATCTCAGATGGTGGAGGGATCTTGGCCACTGATAAGATAATTAGTAGGATTCCTGATCTGGCAATTTCAAAGATGTCCCTAAACTTTCACCTAAAGCTGTCTATTTTTGTAATATATATAGCTGTCTGGTTCCTCTACAAAAAGGGTCACTTCGTTCTAGGAATCGATTATGTGGCTGTATTTGGAAATATGAAATATTTTTGGTTGAATTTATTATAAAGCCCAAAGCAGAACTGGTATTTGAAAGTTACCATTACAATTTCTAGACCAAGCATATTATAGCTTGGATGGTTTTAATGATTCTTTGCCATGATCTTTGTTCAGTTTTGTTTTTGGGGGGCCATTAATTTTTTTTCTTGCGCACAAGACAGATTGTTCTCTGATGGAGATATAACTATGCACTTCTATCAAATTTGGTAGGGTTCTTGTGGTGATTGTGTCCATTATTTTGTTTAAGCGCATTTGTCCAGGATTTGATTTAATTGTTGAAATGAAAAGTCATTCATTTTATATGTTTTGGCTTCACAGAAAAAATTATATTTCTCACTTCTAATTTGTTGCTCAAACATTCTGCAATTTAGGTTGGGGCAGAGCTCCCTGAGAGGATCAAATGGCATGGAGGAGAATTACTCCCCTCAAATCCGTCATCACAGACGAACTAGCAGTGCTCTATCTAATAAGCTTGCTTCACTAGCAAATGAATATAGGACTCTAGCCATTGACTGCCTCAAGGTCTTACGTGTGGAGATGCAGTTGGACACAATCTTTCATATGCAGGTTTTAGACAATTCTGAGATGCTAGTGTTTTCCACTTTTGTTAATTCAATGATATGTACAAGACAATGGGAATGAACGGTAGTCCTATACGTACAGGAAATGACTGCAAGGGAGTATATGGATGATCAAGATGCTGAAGAACCTGATGATTTCATAATTTCTCTAACTGCACAGGTCAGGCTGTTCTCTACCATTCAGAAATGCTCGTTGACCTTGAGTTCTCCTGTCATGTTTCTATGATCATAATTGAACTGCTGCATTACCAAGTTTTGTCTTATCTTCCTGAAGTTCTTCGTAAAATTGGCATGCTATTTGCATTACTAAGAGCAGATTGTGCAAATTTTCTAGCACAACTACCAGAAAATTTTTCTTAGAAACAATAAAAATGAAAAAAAGACTTAACATTAATTTTAATCTTTGACTTGCAATGAATACTGTAGTAGTGGGCAATCCAAAACAATTCCTAATTGAAAAAGGAAAATGAAAATTCATTCCTCATTAAATCTTGGAGATCGTTTGGATTTATTTAGTGTGGTTGTGAGGTTTTGTCTGCTGGTCTCCCTTAGCTTTTCTGTAGATTATGTGATATGAGCCCTTCACTGTAATAAAATGCATCATGAAGTCGAGTTGAAGTTATACTTTATTGTTCAACTACTCAAGTTATGTTGCCTGGCTATGTCTACTTGTTTATTTCTCTTGCTATGGCATGCCTATGGGTCTTTATCGGTGCATGTCTTAGGGATAACATGAGTTATCGAGATATAAACAGTTTCTTTCATGAAATAAAGATGAGATTAATTTAACTGAAATCTGAGCTTTTATTGTCCATCCAAATACTGGATTTAACAGATGTGAATATTGTTCACTAACCACTGACATTTATTATGTTTAGTTGTTATGTGATATCTCTTTACTTCTCCACTTGTTTAGTGAATAGCATAGATCAATCAACTTCTCTGCTTGAACTTGCTTCAGGAAGACAATGGTTTACAAACAGGAAAGAAGAGGAGAGATTATGGTTTACAAACATTCTCCCTTGTGAAGTAAACAATATAAAAATTACAGGATATCCTTGTGCCCTAGAAACCTCGGGAAGCTACATTTTGCAGAAAATGACTTCCCTGAAAAAGGCATAATGATTGTCCTATAAAAGACCATAGTCAAAACAGGCGAATGGCAGCATCAAGTGGAAGGAGGATAGGCATTCCTTATTAGCAAGAGACTAGACCCTCTTGACAACAGCATCTCTTACTGTGAGCCTCACATAGTGTTTCAGCCTCCCAGCTTTGGGTACAAAATGTGGCTTGAGAAAGCAAGGTATGGAAGTGTTAAAAGTTGTGTTGACGGAAAAGACGGAACTAGCGACTCGCTGAATACTCGACAAAGGAAGCCATGGCAGCAAACTCCGATCGCACCTGTACCTAAGCATCTACAAATCTCGCATTTGGCAATCGAAGGGGAAAATCGGATATACATCGACTGTTTCTCCGAGCACGGGGATCGCAGCAAAAATTTCTAGGAAGAAACCAGAAAGAAAATCTTTTGTCCGAATTTTAACAGGGAATTGAAAGAAGTCTCTGAAGGAATACAAACGGCCATTTCTTCATCCTCTAGACGTCTCCAAGTGCTCTGCAACGGGAAATTTCATATCGGAACATACCTGGAAGAAGGAAATCTTCTGCTTCGTCTTGCAGAAAAACGGGCTGGTCTTGGCTACTGGAAAAGCTTAAGGAGATAAGCACAAAAATTGAAAACGCCAGCAATCGGCAAAGAAATGCGACAACCACTTTAAGAATACCAACATACAAAGAAATTCTGACTGCGCCACTTCGAGAGCCCATTCCACCTTCCATATCAATAGAATCCTGGAACGGAACTCCTCATTTGCTGGCCGATCTGAAATACACCGCACCTTACTGAAAACGACTGGAGAAATGTCTGGTTGCAACAACAAAGAAGCTTTGGAATCAGATTGAATTACAAGAATGCATCAAATCCTCTTGGATGTTAGCAGAGTGGCCAATCATGCGTAAAATGAATCGATATCAATGGCTAGTGCAACTAGAGTAAAAAAAGGAAGTAAGGCAAATCATTCTCCTGCGGGAAATCTTAGAAGGAGACATCTTCCAATCCATAGCAGAATGGAGTCCAACTATAAGAGCCCATGAATAGGAAAAGTGGATCTCAATTCGAGGAGTCCCGCCACAATTATGGATAGAGGAGATTTTTCAAACATTAGTTGGTCAAACAGGAACTGTCCTACAGGTAGATGAACACTCGCTGGAAGGAAACAGGCTAGATCTCGCCAAAGTCCAAGTGAAAGCATTCAAATCTTTCCTTGGAGAGCTAGAAATCCCAAAATTAGTCGGCGAGCATCTATACCTGGCCACAATCAACGAAATCATCAAAAAACAGTCTATAAGGAAATACAAAGAAGAAAAAGAAGCAGAAACAAGTATGGAGGACGACAGGCCAAAAATTCCTTTGGTTAGATCCGAAGCCTTGTTGTCGCCGGAGAAGGAGATGGCTTTCCCGAGGAACGGTCGAGAAATGGTCGAAAAACCAGAGACCGCTGCACATTTGAGTCAGCCTTCCGTGCTAGGCTAAATAAGGAAAGTCCGTACTTAATGACGGGCTCTCCCGTAAGGGCAACCCTAAACAATTGTTTTCAGCTGGCACACAACGAGAAACAATTAAGTGAAGCAAACCCTGAACCAGCCCAAAAAGAAACTGACCCGAACCCCTCCAAAGAACCAGAAATTGAACCATCAATAGGAAGTGACATAGAAGCCTTCGAAGCATCAAACCTGCTGTCCAAGTTGACTGAGATATATTTATCCCCCAGAGGGAAAGACGAGATAATCTGGACCCATTGCACTACAGGGCAATTCTTCGTAGCTTCAGCATATGCTATACTGGTGGGGTCTCTAAACTCAAATAAAAGCCCTGCCAGACATATTTGGACTTTACCATGTCCACGGAAGATACATCAGTTCGTTTGGAATGCCTTCCATGGGAAAGTATTGACATGTGATCAGCTTGTGAAAAGAGGCCAAATAATCGTAAATTCCTTATGCAAATTCCGTGGAGAAGTTGAAGAAATAGCAAACCACATATTTCTACATTGTCCCTTTGCTATAGCAGTTTGGGGGGCTATTCTACAGAAGTTCAGCATAGGCACCTGCATGCTAGCCTCCTTCAAACAGATGATTACTCAATGGCACTTATGTCCACTACCAGCATATGGAAAGGCCTTGTGGCAAGCTGCTATAGTTGCCATACCGTGGAATTTATGAAAAGAAACAGCAGGACATTCAGGGGCAACAAAGCTAGTGAAGCCATAGTCATTAAAGCTACCATCAGGGACATGTTCCTATGGGCTTCTACCTATAGAAAGAAGTCGCCTCTCCCAATAGCATTGAGGCAGTACTGGCAAAAGATAATACATTTCACTAATCACAGACCACCAGTAATGCAGGCATGGGAACCACCACAGAGGGGTCAGCTGAAACTCAATTTTGATGGTTCCTTGTTAGGTAATCCGAGCTTAGCCGGCCTTGGAGGGATCATTCGAGATCACAAGGGCTCATCACTAATATCTTATTTTGGACCAGCAGGCAATTGCACCTCTAATGAGGCCGAAGCAAGGGCACTTCTTACTGGATTAAAGCTTTGTAACGGCATATCTGGGCTGCCAATAGTTGCGGAGGGGGGGACTGATCTCACTATTAGATGGGCTACGAAAGCAACCCCTCCACCTTGGCACTTAAAGAGGATATTTGATGAGATATTTGATATTATTGAAGGATGGGAAATGCTTTGGAGCAAGATACCTAGAACTGCCAATGAAGTAGTTGACAAACTAGCAAAGAATGGGGCGAACAAGCCTCACTTAGTAATTGATAGCACAAGTACCAGGGGAGAATATGTAAGATAATTGTGAACATTTACAAAGCAGCTTGTATGCTACAAAAGGATATACATTGTAAAATACCAGCTTCATGGTATACATCGTAATTCATCATTAGTAAATCAATAAAGCTATCACTATTCTCAAAAAAATAAATTTGACTACGAGAAGAAGAAAACTTTGTTGCTTCAAAATA
This sequence comes from Aristolochia fimbriata, assembly GCA_019845555.1. Taxonomy (NCBI): domain Eukaryota; kingdom Viridiplantae; phylum Streptophyta; class Magnoliopsida; order Piperales; family Aristolochiaceae; genus Aristolochia; species Aristolochia fimbriata. Next base: position 5,301,982 of record CM034083.1, read on the forward strand.
TCCAAAACTATGACCAGATTGAAGAACTAAATGGCAACTTGACTCCTACTGAGCAACTAGAGAGAGATACTCTTAAAAATAAATATGAAAAAATAGTGACCCAAGAAAGGCTATTTTGAAAGCAAGGAGCAAGGTAAGTGGCTCAAAGAAGGAGACGGTAACACGAAATTGTTTCATTCCAGAGCTTCAGCCCACAAACGAGGAAACAAGATCTCCACCCTAAAGATTAATAAGAAGGAAATACAAGAAGAATATGTTAGATTCAGCCAACAGGCCATTCCCTAACAGCCTTCAACTCAAAAGCATTAACCCTATAACAGCCACAAATATTGAAAGATCCTTTTCACTAGAAGAAATAGCAGCAACAGTAAACATCCTCCCAACAGATAAAGCACCAGGTCCTGATGGGTTCACATCAAGCTTCTACAAGGAATGTTCGGACTTCATCAAAACTGATGTGCACCAAATGTTCAATGATTTCTATAACAGAGGGATTATGGCACAGAGCATGTGTTCAACCATCATTGCCTTTATCCCCAGAAAAGAGGGTGCAAACGAACCATCTCAATTCAGACCCATTAGCCTAATTTCAAGTCATTATAAGTTGATAGCCAAAGTTTTATCCAATAGACTCAGATCAGCTCTACCTGAGGTCATCAGTGGTAACCAATCAACATTTCTTAAAGGAAGACAAATTCTAGACTAGGCCATGGTAGTGCACGAGCTGGTTCATTTATATAAGAAAAAAGGCTCAAAAGGAGTACTGCTGAAATTAGACTTTGAAAAGGCATTTGATAAAGTAAACTGGAAATTTCTAGAAAGGCTAATGACCCAAATGGGTTTCCCAAGTAGATGGAAGAATTGGATCCTTAGCTGCATATCATCAGCTAAATTCTCCTTATTAATCAATGGCACAACAAATGGCTTCTTTCAAAGTCAGAGAGGATTAAGGCAAGGAGATCCCCTCTCTCCTCTATTGTTCCTAATAGTGGGAGAAGCTTTAAACTCTCTAATTCATAAGAGTCAAGAGCAAGGATGGATCATGGGTTTTACAGTAAATCACATTCAAATACCCGTACTGCAATTTTCAGATGATACCATCATCTTAGGCGAAGGAGAACAAAGCCAGACCATTGTTTTTAAAGCACTACTTCAGCTATTTGAAGCCATCTTGGGACAAAACATTAATTAAGAAAAATCAGGTTTGCTTAGCTTAAATTATGAAGAGATAGACCAGCAAGTAATGCTCCATATCCTAGGCTGTAGCCCTATATCAACCCCATTCTCCTACCTAGGATTCCCAATTTACACGGGGAGAACAACCAAACACCTATGGCACCCAATTGTAGAAAAATGTCAAAATAGATTAGATTCACGGAAGGGCCAACAACTTTCCCAGGCAGTTAGAGTAGTATTAATCTAGTCCACTCTAGCTGGAATCCCTAACTACTTTCTATCCTTATTTCCATGCCCAAAAGCCATATCGAATAGATTAAGGCTCCAAAGAAAATTTCTACAGTGTGGCGCAACCGATAAATTCAAATATCCTCTAGTCAAATGGAAGCAAGTTTGTGAACCCAAAGAGAATGGTGGCCTTGGCATACGAAAGCTCCATGAAGTGAACTCAGCAATGCACATAAAGTGGATATGGAGATATGCAAATGAGAAAGAAGCTCTATGGAGAAGATTAATTGAAGCTAAATACGGAATTTCATCCCACAGTTGGCTTCCAAAAACAGCCATTAGCATCCACTACTCGAGTATATGGAAAACCATCATGAAGAGGAAACCTATAATAGAACAATACTTAAGGTTCCATGTGGGGAACGGAAGCCTAGTTAAATTTTGGGATGATTCCTGGATAGGGAATCACTCACTTAGAAACCAATATCCCAACCTCTACCTTATGGCACGAGCAAACAAGCTACTGTCCACCAAATATACCAACTTGAGGAAATAAGTTGTAACATAATTTTTAAAAAGAAGATTATCTCCCAGTCAAAACCAAGAGGCAGCCTCCCTAAAAGGACTCTTAGACTCTAAATATATCCCTAGAACGGGAGAGGATGAAATCATATGGGGACCTCCTCGGGTTCCTTTACAGTCTCCTCATGCTATAGTCTTCTAACCAAAACCGAGGCCATGCAACAACACCCAGCTAGATTAATATGGGCCCTGCCTACCACAAACAGAGAAACAATTTTGGTGGACAGCAACTCACGGAAAAATACTAACTTGTGATGAATTAGCCACAAGGGGTCAAATGATAATTGACTCACTTTGCAAATTTTGTGGGCAGCAAGAGGAAACCAGTGATCATATCTTACTACACTGTCCCTTCATCAGAGAGCTTTGGGCAGCCACTTTACAGAAATTTAACATATCCTTCACAATGCCTAACACTTACTCTCAGCTAATTCAATCAGGCTCATGCTGGCCAATACCAAAAATAATAAAAACCCTATGGAAAGTTTCAATGGCTGCCATTCCTTGGATACTCTGAAAGGAAAGGAACAATAGAACCTTCAACAACAAGAACAACACTATCACAAGACTATTAAACTACTCAATTTAGACCACCTTCTTATGGGCTGAAACATATAGTGAAATGCCTCCTCTGCCTAGGTCCATTCTCACAAGACATTGACAAACCATCATCCATTTCAAACTCCATAAACCCCCCTACCATGGTAGAGTGGTCAGCCCCTCCTAACGGCTAGATCAAACTAAATTTTGATGGATCATCAAAAGGAAATCCGAGGCAAGCTGGAATTGGAGTGGTAAGGGATCACAATGGGAGTATACTACTAGCTTTCTCGGGGCCCCTAGGTATTGCTACATCAAATGAAGCTGAGGTTGAATCCCTCTTCAAAGGAGTTAACATGCTAAAACCTTTGTCAATAAAACCTATAGTCATTGAAGGAGATTCAGCCCTTACCATCAAATGGGTAACACAAAAGGCAAACATTCCATGGAAGTTCAAACAAATATTTGATGAAATCAAGGATATCACCATGGAATGGCTCATCGCATGGAAATCAAGTCCAAGATCATCTAATACAATTGCAGATCAGTTAGCAAAAGATGGAGCTGAAAGAACAACTACAACAACCGGGCGGGCAACACTTACCTCTACAGTAGCAATCCTGATTGGAAATAATGTGTAAACTGATTTCAAGTTGTAACCAAGAATTATTTTCAAGACAGAGAATATTGTAACATGGTACCGTTGTAACATTCTTTGCAATGAATACAAAAAAGAGATCATTATTCTCAAAAAAAAAAAAAATGTTGCTTGAGATGCTCTTTGGTGTCTTCATGCCTTTTACATCTCCTGAGAGAACAAGGTCATCCACATAAACAATCAAAAAATATCACCGTATTCTTCCACTTTCAGATGAATATTTAGTGGTCTAATAGACTTCAGTCACATCTAAAAGCCTTAACTGAGTGGCTATATCTTTCCTCCCGAGCAACCAGACTGGTAGTTATTACATACAAATAGGTATTTTTTATGTCTAGCTGGTCTCGAATATGTGTGCTGCATCTCCTCTTTGGTATGAAAATTCAATTGAGAATTTTTTTCTATGTCCGGTTATGCTCTTCCTCTCCTTTGTAGTGAGACTATTGTCTGTAATTTTTATCATATACTTTAAATGATTTGGCTTTCATCATGTTGGCTGTAGATAACACGTCGTGATGAGGAAATGGCACCATTTGTTGCACCATTAAAACGAAATTATATATTTGGTGGAATATGTAGTGCTGCAGCCAATGCATCTATCAAGGTCTGCTTGTGTAAATGCTTATTAATTGGTGAAGTTAATGTTTGAGGGAGCTTTGGCTCCTGATCAAGTGATTTGATCATACCCTTGACCATTCACGAGTCATGCTTCATTTAAAATGTCTTATCAGGCTTTGGGTGATATGAAATCTATCAATCTTTTTGGAGTTCAGCAGTTATGTCGAAATTCCATAGCATTAGAGCAGGTAAATTTTTATTAATTTTCTTTGCCATTTACATGTCATTTAATTGGAACTGCCTCTTTTAGAAAATTTCCGCATAATTGGAGTTGCCAAAACTTTTTTCTGATATCTGAGTGGAAACCAATGTTATGAGACCTGAGCCAATCATTGTGGGTGGCCTGGTTGGATCAAAATATTCAACTTGGTGGGTCCTGTAGAGTGTGCTGACATCATATTGATGTCAGCAACATCTTTGGGGTGGAACTACTTCATCCTCCCAATCTGGCATTAGTGGGTGAGCAACCCAACCCGATGGGCAGGACGAGATTTATAATGGAGGTAGAAACTGAGATTTTTACAACTTTTGTAATCCCATAAGTAGCTTGAACTACCTACCTAGTACCTCTGAAATGGGAACTTCAGGATTGCTGAGTAATATGACTTGACCTGCAGGCCTTGGCAGCCATTCCGTCAATCAACAGTGAGGCTGTGCAGGAAAGGCTGGATCGCGTTCGGACCTACTATGAACTCTTAAACTTGCCATTTGAGGTAACTATCTTAACTTAGAAATTTCCTTGTAATCTGTTTTGTTGATTTGAGATTGTACACCTGTGTACTCTTGCAGGCTTTGCTTGCCTTCATTACCGAACATGAGTACTTATTTACGACTGCTGAGTAAGTTTACATGATTGAAATCAATCTTTTTATAGTATTACAATATCAATTCAACAAAAAAAAAAAAGGTATTTGCAAGATCCTCAACGTTTTCTCTTTGCAGGTATTCAAATCTTCTGAAGGTAAATGTCCCTGGTAGAGAGATTCCGATAGATGCAGAACAAAGGGTGTCTGAGATACTCGGTCATTGATCTTTTAGATGTATAAATATCAGAAAAAATTATATTTGCATGGACGAGTGATTCATGCGAATTGGGCAACTTGTTCCATGACACAAGTGGCTTTACAACAACCCGCCATATTATATGATTGACTTCTGATGTAGATAGGTAGATAAAACATTTTTTTTGTAATCATTTTTTTTAGGAATTTTTGTAATCAGTTTTAGTCAATTATCTTTATTCTAACTCACTGAAGTATTTATTCTTTTTCATTGTTTAATAGCAGTTCTCTGCTGTATCATTTCTGTAACATATACATGCAGTGAATCGGAGACATCCGGAATATTTATTGTAGAATAGAAGTTTGAATTACCACTCTTAATTTTCTGAAACCAGCTAGTCCAAAAGGGTTAAGGAGCCTAGGAGAAGTTTGCATTTCTCTTTCATTTATCCGTCTCTCATGGCTGCTGCTTACCCTATAAAATGTGAAACACGTGGTAGAAAAGTGAAGTGCACACTTCCGTCTTCAGAGAATTGCCCCTGTGAGTAGGTGCAGTTTACCAAACAAAGCTTTCTTGAAGCTCAAGTGTTTAAATTCTGGTGCTCTCTATAAAGATATGGGGCTAGCACATGAAAAATGGGTTCAATCACTAGGCGCTCACTGCCTAACCAGATTCTGTCCCATTCCAGGGTTAAAATATCACATTTGGAGTTAAAATGTTTAGTTGGAGATAAGAATACCAAATTTAGGGTTAAAATATTGTATTTCACGTCAAAATATTAGTCATGGCCAAAATACTATATTCTTGTTTAAAATATTGCATTTGAGTTTTTAAATTTGGTTGGCAGGACCGGATAAAAACTTTTGGTGCCATCGGGTGATTCAAATCAAGAAAAATGTAGATTTGTTATTAGCTTTCTATAGCAGCATCAGATTTGGCTATTAACTTTCTCGACCAGCATCTAATTGGCTCTTACCTTTCTAGACCATGGCCCTCTAGGGAAAGGATGTTTGGTAGGCTCCGTCTCGGTCAGGTTTTAGGCCGATGTACTGGGTGTTAACCAGGTTTTAGGGAGACGTTCTGTGTGTCAGGGGCGTTGTAGGCAGATATTTTGGCTGTCAACCAGGTTTTAAGTAGATGTTCAGTGTCAGTCAGGTTCCAGGCGAGCGTTTTGGGTTTCAGTTACTAGGTTAACTGGCTCCAAAATTTCCAACTATTCTTCATTGAATGCTCACGTGTCACGAGTTTCCACTGTCTAGTATAGGATAACTAAGTCATATTTTTCATTTTTTTATTTTAATCCTACTCAAACTCATCTTCTGTGACAATCACATACAGTAAAATGCAGCCTGTGAGTAGGACCTTTTACTTTTTGAATAATTTACATCAGAAATAAAAAAATAAGTAAACAGACAAAGAGAGAAGCAAACCATGCAGCTTTAAGGTCAAACCAACCCAAGTAGGTAGTTTCACATGTACATTCCTCTGGTACTTAAAAAAATGGAGGAACAAATTTCTCTTTTGGTCAATATTAGACAAGGGTAAATGAAGTAATCTTATAATTCAATTCCTAAGAGCTTTATCTTTACTAGTAAATAATGCAGATGATTCCCTGTCTTCGTCCTGGAGGAATACACAGGCAATGAATTAGCATATTTCACAAACTCACCCGTCCACTACCCCCACAAATGCTACAAGATCGACTGGACGAACATCTCGAGCAGTAAGTCCACTTCTTTGGCAGCCTGAATAGACCCATCAAGGTTATAACAACTAAAAACTGATAATAGAAAAAAGGTAGTCGTCTGTGTTAGTCTCACCCAGCAGTGTATCGAGTAGCAGCATTTTTTGCCGCCAACCTTGCTTTTTGAGCGCTTTCTTCTGATAGTTTCTTAAGAACAAACCCTTCTCCGTTACACACAGAGCAGACACCAGACCCGCCACAATCTTCACAAACTTTTGTAGAGGTCTGTAATTGAAAGTATCAGATGTGAAAGGAAAGCATCAGATGTCTGCAAGCAAAAAATAACAAATCAGCGGCTCTACCGAGTATAAACTACGGTACATTTAGTAAACCAGTCCTTTAAGGAATGGGGTCTGAGCAAAGACAGATAACCTTGGAGTAAAAAATGTCCATTGCATTGAAAAGATTGGATGGTTGAGGTTATTGTGCAAACAGCCTATCATGAAGGCATTGATTGGCAGATATAATTTGACAGTTAATTTTTAAACTTACTTCTAATGTTCCAGAAGTTTTATTTGTCTTCACAAAAATAGTAGCTGCTGCACCTACAACCATGGCAGAGATGCCTATTGTCACAGCTGTTTCCTGTAATGAAGAAGATATGAGCACCGAATTTTTCCTTCCAACTTTTTGTGACCTTAAGTGAAAAGGGAAGTGGCTAGATTTGTCAGCTACTAGGTTGCAACTTTTCAAGTCTGAACAATACGAAGACTATATCAGTTCAACTCATCAAACTCAAGAGCAAATTCATTAGCCAGAGAATATAATGAAAAATATAAAGATGTAAACCGTAATAAGGAGAATAACCAATCTGAGATGTGCTTTTGAGTGACATGACAGCAGAGATTAAGAAAGAGATGATTTGGGTACCAAGGGAGACTCACAACTCACAAAATTCATTCCAATTCTTTGAAGAACAATGTCAATTTTGTGTGAACTTTGAGGCATTCACAAGGCAAAAACCCACCAAACATATTTTACGTGAAAAGGAAGGGTACAATTAAAAGGTCTTGACCATAAAAACATAAAGTTGAAGAACAGATTTTAATTTGGTCATCTTATCCTTGTTTTTGTTAGTCTTATATGATGAATATGTATATATTTGTATATCTTGTTGCTAGATTCCATTGGTGTAACTTTTATTCTTTCTGGTACATGGGTATTTATGTCTCTTTTGTAGCTTTATTTTAATAAAATGGTTTAGAGGTCAAAATCTAAGTAGTTCTGCACTTCCTACAGCAGTTTCTCTGTTCTCTCACACTCCCTTCACTAGACCATATGTTTTACATGGTACAAAGTAGGAAGACAGAATTTGAAGGTGAAAACAGTGCTTCCTGGTTTTTTTTTTTTTTTTTTTTTTAAATCTGCAATCTCCTTTGAACTCTATGGTTTAGGACAGGGTGCTGATTAAATCTAAAGCAAGCTCTTTCTGCCTTTTCTCACTTTCTTTTTCTCTCTCTGCTCCTATCCGAACGCTGACTTCAGCACTGGAGACTACAAAGTGATACAATGCAGAAGCTGAAACAGGTGAGTGGGAAACAGGCCAAAGTAAGGGACAAGGTCTGCTATGGTACACTTTAATTGTTTTACTCGGAATGAATAACAAATAAATTGAGGTTGATGGTGGTATTTGTTGGCTTGTGAACAAACAGGGATTTGTTGAAGCACCCTTGAGTTGTTCACGCATCGAATGGCAAATTTAATCTTGCAGATTCTTTCCGAATTCGTTGCCATGACCCTCCCAGATCTTTCTCTAAGAGGGGAGTTCTGTCTCAATGGATTCATACGTAAACTGCTGTGGCGTGAACTATGCTCCTGCCCCTTAAAAATGTGTCAAGTTGTGAATACTTGTATTATACTTTACGGTGTGGTGTCATATTGTACAGTCCTATGAGTACCAATAAAAGTTAATTAACCAAAAAGGAGAGACAAAACCATGAGAGCATAGCAACCATTCAATTGAGATTGTAAAGATGGAGTTCCCGAAAGAGAGAAGTAAACCACCCAGATAGGTAATGGGTAGCAAATTAAACCCAAGGAGCAAACTAATTCCATCTGTCTCAACTCTCGACATCTCTACATTTTTGTTATCTTCGTTGAAAGAAAAAAAGAAACGGCAAGTAATCACTTAGACCAGAACTTCACGAAGAGTAAGTACAAGAACATGAGCTCGTGGGAGATTAAGCGACATACCCGCAGAGAGGCAGGACGCTGGAGTGGCGGAAATGAGGTCCATTTCGTATCAGAGGCAGGAGAGAATTTGGTTGGGCATTTTCTTCTTTTATCCTATGGACACGAAATCGCAGTTGGGGAAGTAGTGACAGCCGATTCCTTCAGGTATAGTTGATTAGATTTCCTTTTGGAGACCCTGATTCATCAGCAGCACCAGTGGTCTAGTGGTAGAATAGTACCCTGCCACGGTACAGACCCGGGTTCGATTCCCGGCTGGTGCAATTTGCATTTTTATTTAAAAAATGTTTTTCGATTAACGTTACCAGATGGAGATCGTAGATAGGTTTACTAGTATAGTCTAGTTTGCGTTATTTTTGGCACTTAATAGATCAATTGAATCACTACTTAGTTCATCTAAATAGATTATAACTCAACCAAATTTTATAAACCGAGACTGTACTCAGTACATTTATTTTATGATATCCTAGCAGACCTGATCACAGGATGCCTACATATATTGGCATACATCTATCTATATATATATATGAGAGCTTAATTTGATCCTCCAAACTGTGACTTGTAGTCACTCCACAGCTGATTAACGCTCTTCCCCATCAACTCCACAAAGAAATTCTCAGTGTATCCATCTTTCATCTTCCGATTCAGATCCGCCACAAACCCAGCTTTGATTCCGTCCAAATAGTCCAGAAACCTGGCCGTGACATCGTACCCTTGGTCCCAGCGGTCTCCCCCGCCCGCCCCCACCCAGTGCGAGGGAGCGTATCCCGCCTTCAGCCTCACGAAGTCGGCGATCCCCTCGATCAAGCCTCCCGGTGCGTTCCCCCTCCCGTTCCACTGCCACACGTGGGTCGCCTCGTGGTACAGCACTCCGCCGATCTCCCTCCTCACGTCGCCGGCGTAGTTCCCGACGTATTTGGCGCTTACGTGGATGTCGGCGTTGATGGTGTAGGCGACTCCGTCCATGTCGTCGACGTAGAGGCGGACGCGTTGGACGTCGTCTTTCCGATCACCGGCGGCCTGGCCGAAGATTTGCCATATGAAGGTGGAAGCGGTGTCGAGGGTGTCGAGGCTGTAGCTGACCCCGATCCCGTTCTCGAACCGGGTGGAGCCTGCTGTTCCGATTGCGTTGTTGAAGAATTCGTAGGTGACGGCTTGGGCTCGCGTGATGGCCGTGGAAGCCATGAGAGAGGAAATGACGAGCAGTACTACTACTGCGAGGGAATGCTTCTTCATCATCCCGCTCGATTTTTTTTTTTTTTTCTGTTTTTTTGTTTGCTTTGATTGAGCTGGCCGATCATCAGGCGCTGTGAGTTTATATGGACGCGTTTCTTCCATTAATCCAGTACTGCTCCTACACCGACTTTATGGATCGTTTGAAAAGTATTTGTGTTTGAAAAGTAGTGGTGATCACCTTGGGCTAGCTGCCTTCCTTCCTGGGACGTTCACCTTTAATTTTTAAGTCTTTTTATAATTAATTAAAAATAAATAAAAATTGACATAAATGTCACTATTCCAAATTTAATAGTTAAAATATTATTTTTAACCTTTGACCAAGGTTGACCACTTTGGTCAAAGGCCACGTAGGAGACACGCAGGCTAGCAGGCGCCAGCAAGTTGTCAAATTTTTTTTTTTTTTAAAAGCGAAGGCGGCATTGAATTGCCGCCAACAAAAAAAAAAAGGGAGGCGAATTTTACAAGCCGCCTCCTATTTTTAGGGAAAGCCACTTCTAAAAGTCGCCTCCCAAAAATATTATGGATAAGGGGACTTATCCATTATAGGTCTTTTTTTTGGGAGACTATTTCCCAAAAAAATAGGGAGGTAGAAGCCGCCTCCTGTTTTTAAGGGAAGGCGGCTTCCAAAAGCCGCCTCCCTTTTTTTTTCGGGTTGGCGGCATTTCGATGCCGCCTTCAATTTTTTTTTTAAAAAAAATTGGCAACACACTAGCGCCATCAAGCCAGCGTGTCGCCTACGTAGCCTTTGACCAAGATTTGGATGATCAGGACCCCACCTCGAAAGTCACCCACTCCAATCAACTTGTTTGATGGTCGGTCCGGAATAAAACAACAATTTGAAAGGTAAGTTACTGGACATGAAAGATAAGAAGTTAACTTGACAATAGAAACAAGGTAACAAGAAAAATCAGGAACATATAAGACTTCACTGAAAACAAGAGATCTATTGAGAAACATACACACACTGTGACTAGCAGAGACACTAGAACCATCGGGTAAGTGTATAGATACAAGGTAAGAAAGGGGAAGATGAACCTTTGTGTGGAGAGAGTAATTGGGAATATTAATTGTTCATGTGTGAGACCAGAAAGCGATACCATGAAGAAAAACGTGGAATGATGAAGACAAGAAAGGGAAAAAATAAAGAAACAAGAGAAAGAGGAGATAAAGGAGATGATCCAACTTATTTATAATACAAGGAACGGTAATTATATATAAGGATGATTGGTTTTATAAATGGTAGATTGGACTGATTGATTGATTGTACTTATGGTAAATTGGGATAATTGATTGGTTGTATACATGATAAATGGAAAGAAAAATGGGATGATTGATTGGCGATATATATTGTAGATAGTAGAGAAAAATTAGGAAAATTTTGCCAAATTTTATCCCCTAATTTATCTCTTTAGGATTCGAATCCGATTCGGATCCGAATGCAGATAACAAAACAAAAAAAATAAAAGAAGGGGAGATTTGTAATAGATTTTTGGATCTTTTACGGATCATATATCCACTTTAATTTAAAAGTTGAACCATATATGATTTTGATCGAATGATATATTCCAGACATTTTTACCCCTCTTCAACCCAGTAGAACCGGTCCAGTAATATTAAATGGCTCAATTGAGAACCAGTAATATTTCATCTTTCTGGACTATAAAAAAGGAGTCAAGGGTTACCGGTTGTGGGACCCTAAGTTGAAGAAATTAGCAGAGACGTAGTGTTTTATGAAGTTTCTCTACTAAAAGGTGTGCAAAATGAAGTCCAAGAAGAAAAGAAGGATAAAGTTATTATCCAAGTGGGGTTGAAAAACACAAAAGGAAAGAAAATTTGTGTGCAACCTAATAGTGACAGAGATGGTAGTTCTTCTAGCCAGGTGGACTTACATGGTGATGATGGGAGAGATACTACTGAGTTAAACCTTGATGTTCCTTCAGGTGGAGTTCAAGATACACAAGTACAAGAAACTGAACCTTATGCAATTGCTAAAGGGAAGGGAAAAAGAAATATAGCACCACTAGTTCGTTATATGTTTGAGGATATGGTTTCATTTTCTTTGATCGTGGGCACGAGTGATCGATCCACATTTAGTGAAGCAATGACAGTGATGTGTGGTTATATGCTATGAAGGAAGAAGTGAAATTTTTGTTGAATAATCAAATATAGGAGTTGGTAGAACTTCCTAAGGAGAAAAGAGAAATTGGTTGCAAATGGGTGTACAGAAAGAAAGAGCCTTCACTGAAAGATGAACCAATGAAATACAAGGCAAGACTTGTAGCAAAAGGTTATGCATAGAAACAATGGCAGAGATACGGGGGGCAAGGGGGGGCCATGGCCCCCCCAAATATTTTCCAAACCCTTATATAGGGTTAGGCATAGAAGTCCTTTCACCCACCCATTTTAAATTAAATATGAGGAGAGAGAAAGAGAGGAAATAACAGTGCGAATGAGAGAGAGAGAAAGAGATGAAATGAGAGAGAGAAAGAGAGGAAATGAGAGAGAGAGAGAGAGAGGAAATGAGAGAGAAATAGAGGAAATGAGAGAGAGAGAGAGAGAAAGAGAGGAAATGAGAGAGAGAGAGAGAAAGAGAGGAAATGAGAGAGAGAAAAAGGAAAGAGGAAAGAGAGATGAGAGAGAGAGAGAAAGAGAGGAAATGAGAAAAGAGGAAATGAGAAAGAGAGGAAAGGAAAGTGATAAGTCATTTTTTCCCAAGAGGAAAGAGAGGAAATATATATGAGGAATGAGATTAGAAATGAGAGAGATAAAGAGAGGGATTGAGAGAGAGTGAGGAAATGAGAGAGAAAGAGAAGAAATGAGAGAGAAAAAGAGGAAATGAGAGAGAGAAAGAGAGGAAATGAGAGAGAGAGAGAGAGACGAAATGTGTGTGAGAGAGAGAGCAAAATGAGAGAGAGAGAGAGAGAGAGAGAGAGAGAGATAGCAAATGAGAGAAAGAGAGAGCAAATAAGAGAGAGGAGCAAGGGAGAGCAAATGATAGAGAGAGAGCAAAATAGAGAAATAGAGGAAATGAGAGACTGAGAGAGAGCAAACGGGAGAGAGAGATCTAGAGTACATATATATTATGCATATGCCATTTACTTTTTGCTATGGCCCCTCAAGAAGTTTTTCTTGGCTCCGCCAGTGCATAGAAAGGTGTAGATTTCAATGAAATCTTTTATCTGGTTGTAAAACACACTTCTAGACGGGTTTTACTTGCTATGGTGGCTATGCATTACATGAAATTATAACAGTGAGATGTTAAAACCGTTTTTCTACATGGTGAATTAGATGAAGAGATTTATATGACACGGCCAGAGAGATTTGTGGTTAAGAGTGAAGGTCTAGTATGCAAGTTAAAAAGGTCTCTTTATGCCCTAAAGCAATCTCTGAGGCAATAGTATTTGCGGTTTAATACTTTCATGTTGAGTCATGGTCTTCACAGGAGCAGGTACGATGTTTTTGTATACTTTCGTTTCCTTAATGATGGTTCTCTTATATTATTGATGTTATATATTGATTACATGCTTATTGCTTCTAATGACTTGAATGAGATTGACAAGTTGAAGAAGAAATTGAGCATTGAGTTTGACATGAAAGATCTAGGTGAGGCAAGGAATATCATATGCATGGAGATACTGAAAGACAAGAAACTGAATTATCCAGTTCATAGTGCTCAAAAACTGAATTTAAAAGGAATGATATGCTAAAGGTACTACACTCTAGTGTTGTGGGTTGTTTGATGTATGTTATGGTGTGTATTAGACCTAATTTATCATAGGTTGTCAGTGTGGTGAGCAGATATACGACTAATCTAAGTAAAGAGCATTGAAATACTATAAAATGAATTTTATGTTATTTGAAAGGTTCTATTAATATAGTTATCTTATATGATAGGAGCATGGGATGTGTTGTGCATGATTACGTAGATTTTGATTATGTAAAGGATCAAAACAAACAGAGGTCTACAACTAATTTATTTATTTTGGCAGGTGGTCCTATTAGTTGGAAATCTATGTCATAGGGTATAATAGCATTGTCTACTACAGCGGCTGAATATATGGGTGCTATTGAAGTAGGTAAAGAGGCAGTGTGGCTTAAAGGTTTACTGGGTGAGCTTGGGATGATCAGAAATGTGTTTTATTTATTAATGACAGTCAGAGTGCAATTTGTTTGGCTAAAAATTTGGTGCATTATGCAAGAATAAAACATATTGATGTCAGATATCATAAGCTCAAAGAAATAGTGTTTGAAGGTGAAATCATATTAGAGAAGATCTCTACAAATGATAATGCAATAGTCATGATAACTAAACCAATGCTAGCTAGTAAGTTCAAGTATTGCTTGGACTCGGTGAATATTCAATTTTGTTAGAAGTTGAAGGCCCTAGGGAGAGGGGGTGGAATATGGAGAGTAGTTTTATTACTAATGGGATACAAGCCAAGGTGGAGATTGTTGGGACCGAATGGCTTATACCTTGTCCCGTCACTTATTAGGTGAGCCCACCCACTTAAGTGAACCAAAGGGGGGGAAATTTAGGGCTTAAATTTCCCCCCCATCGCGACCTTTACTCATCTCACAGCCGACCTGAAAGAGAGATAGTTGCGGCGCCGCACGAGGGAATAAGAGAGGACAAGGAAGGAGAGAGAAGAAGGAAAAAGTGAGAAGAAGGAAGAGGAGAGAAGAAGGAAGAAGAGAGAAGGGAGAAAAGAAGGGGAGAGAAAGGTTTTGTTTCTCTTGATACCTTGTTTGTCATTTTTTATCTCTTTGTTATAGAGCTCCACCTATTGCACTATTAATTATTCATGTCCTATGTCTTTGATTATGATGTCTCATGTCATTAATACAATGTGGATAAGAGTTGATGTGTATTGAATGTCTATTTGATTATGGAAGAAGTTTGAGGAAGTAAAGTGAATGTTTTGAATAATAGAGATAGTGGATTCTATGTGGCGGAGCTTGTATGTTGATTGGTGATTGTACTTTATTTTTTTAAATAGTAAAATTGGTTATCTACTCTCCCCGTGGACGTAGGCATGATTCACCAAACCATATAAAAATTATTGTCTTATTTATTTAATTAATTTTGTGTTTAATTCTGTTTCACCAAAAATCCGCCGGTCCGCGAAGAGGCGCGACCGAGAGAATATTTCAATTACTTTAGAATAATTTGTGTGTTTACAACGTGTGTGAGTCAGGAAAAAGCGAGTTCACTCTCCTATGCTTCCTCTGATTCGATCTCCGTTACAATTTTGTTGAAGTTAAGGCTTCGGCGAGGGACGCCGCCGAAACTTCGAAGTTACGAAAACGGGTGTACACGACCGGTGTGGCTTTGTCGATTCGGACGGAGGTATTTGTGTGCTCGCGTGTGTCGACTTGTGACGCTGTCGAGAGACGGTGTAGAAGTGTTTCGGGTCGAACTTTAGAGCGATGAACCGCAAGTTGCTGAACTTCTCTCGGTTTTGTGCTTCGCGAAGTGTATTTTCTTCTCAAGCAAGAAGGTCGCCGATCTTCAAATTTTCCAACCCCAGGACAGGGAACTTCCGCTATTTGTAGCCAATGTCAGTATGTTTGTTGAGGAATTACGCCGGGAAAGGGGATCACGATCCCCTTTTCGCGCATCAGAAGTTGAGATGGGAGGAGGACCGGGAGCTCCTCTGTTGAGATCCCTTGAATGAGGATCGCGGGCCTCTTTTTTGGGTTTTCTCTTTACGCTTGAAGTGGATGATCAGATGTTGACTCATGCTGATGTGGCGATGACTCATTGAGTTGTAGTTGTTTGGATGATGACTCGGCCGAGTCGTTCTTCGATCGGATGATGACTCGGCCGAGTCATTACCGACCGGACGATGAATGTGTGTTGACGACGCGCGGCAGAGGCGGATGGCTCGCAATGGGGCCGTGGTCGGATGACCTTGTGAATCGTCGAGGCCTGTCCACGAACCTTATTTGCTGGATTAGTGGACTCCTGGACTTGTTGAATTTGGCCCATGCACATTTTGGTGCATACAAATTCTAAGTTTCAATTGTTAAATTTATATACCGTTTAAGTGAATTAGCAAGATTAAAATGTATTCGTCGGCGGGTGTTAGATGGATGGAAAGATCTAAACCTAAGTCTCACTTTATCTTACTTAAACTAAACAATCGACCTGATTCGAATTTCAATAAATTTGAGGTTAGAATGGAGACCCGACCCAAGACTTCCTCCCGAGCAACAGCACCAATTCCCAAAAAAATCAGGATCTTGGCTATATAAGAACAGGATTTGCTTCCGGTTCTGGTTCAATCTGATTGAACCAGCCGATCCGGTCCGGTTTTGTTTTCACAATTATAACAAAGAAAAATAAAGTAATAAACTATTGATATTTATATAAAAAAAATACATGTGATCTTTGTGAAAACTTACCGACACTAAGAAGTGCATAATGACATTCACCTTCTCATAAGCGGTCGATTTTCTGGTCTGGAAGCAACCGCGGATAAATCGGGACGCCGAAGTCAACGCCAGCCGTACCAAAGTGCCGAGAAACGAGAGGTGAGAAATTCACGCTCCACGTGGCACGGTCCGCTGTTGTGCATCACCGGTAACTCCCAATCTCTGTGACTGTAACGGATGAGACGACGCCTGAGCGTTACGATCGCGAATTGGGATTTGGCCTTCCATTCTCATGTCGGCCTCTGTCAGTTTATCTGCGAATGTTATTGTCATTAGCTAGCTACACATTAATGAGATTGAAACCACTGTGATGTAAAATGATACGTTATAATTATTATGAAATTAATTCATGAAAATTTCTCAATTTGCCTTTCCTCCCTAAATGCTTCTCGCAGTGCGCCGGAGCAGGAATTCGACAGCGGAAAAAGTCGGACGCCGTGTTAGGGTGTGAGGGGGATTTGGTTTCGGTGGGACGACGAAATGGGGTTGATCACGGGGTTGATATTGGGCGTGTTGGTGGGGATCGGTCTCATGGCTGGATGGCACCAAATGATTAAGGCTCGAGCGCGGAAGCGTGTGGCTAAGGTACTCTTCATCTCCATTGTGTGATTTTCGGAGTTTAGCTTGTTATGTTTTGGATTTGGTGGAGCCTAATAGTGGCTTTTATGAGAATTGGAGGTAGTGCTAGGAGATCCTCTGTTTTTAAGCTTCAAGTTCCTGTTGGGTTGTTTACTCTTCTTCTTCTTCTTCTTCTTCTTCTTCTTCTTCTCTCTTGTTTCTCTTCTTTCTATTCCCTTGGTTTCTCTCTCTCTCTCTCTGGCTGTCTTCTTTCTCTCGCATTAAATGTTTAATCAAATCGAGTTTATTATAAATTCTCGAGAATTGCAAAATCTGGCTTCGCAATTGGTTTTGCAGAGTCGGGTTTTTGTTTTCTTGAATCTCCATTTTCTCTTTATTCGTAAATTTCTTGCGTCTCTATGATTTTAATTTGCCGTTTTAGCAAATTTCAGCTAACGTCGTTACACTGAAGTACTTCTTCGTGGGTGTATTGAATTTGAAGTCGGTTACTTGCTCTCTTGCCTTACAATATGTTACTTGTATCTAGTTTTATGCATTTTTAAGTAGTTTGATAGGTCCGGTGTGATGCTGCACTATTTTGCTGGAATTGGTTTCAATACTTAACACTAGGTTGCAGTAGCATGAAATCTATAATTGTTGAGTCAAGTTGTGGCAAAATATCATTGCTTGAGATGTGTAGAAATTTCATTCTTGGAATTGAGAAAAGTTTGTGATTTCCTGTACTGTTTGCATTTCCTTTTTACTTCAAAGTTGAAGTGGAGTACTGTTCTGGTTTCTGTGTTAAAAATTGCTCCTTGTTTTAGTAATGGGACAAATAAGTGCTAGCATGTTTTGTGATTGTTTTAAATGATCAAAAGAAATTCTGTCAAGTATTTCTTGAAACACTACCTTGAAGGAAGATGATATAACAAGCAATCTGAGTTGAATGTGCTTCTGAAATTATAATGAAATTGTACTATTCTTTTTTATGGAGTAGACCTTCACTCCACCATCAGCTGATTTAATGGTCAGAAATAAGATTTATCTGGTCAATTTCAAATATCTATGCAAAAACATCTATGACCATCAATTTGAGCAAGATTCCTGATTCTGCTACGGCTTTCAGTTATGACAGATACAGTTTTTTTTTTTTTTTTTTTTTCCCTTTTACTTACTCCTTCTCTTCTGCAGGCTGCTGACATAAAACTTCTTGGAACTCTTAACAGAGAGGATTTGAAGAAACTCTGTGGTGACAACTACCCCGAATGGGTGTCATTCCCTGTGTTTGAACAGGTTGGAGCCTCTTCCTTTCGTGTCTTATTCATTGTGCTTAGGCTTTTCTCTTGTCCTTTACAATTTTCTTTAAATTTTAAACTCTCTAGCATCAATGGCACAATCCCTGCTCTGCTGCCTGATAGCATGACTCCAAAAACATTTATCTACTTAGCAGATCTTTCTTGATAGAGTTAGTAAGACCTTTAGCGGTAAATAATCTTTTTGTAATTTGTTCTCTTGATCCAAACCACAAGTGGACACTTACATGTGGTATGCACATGAGGGGAGAGGGCTTCCACTTTTGGTGGCAGCCTTAACAGCCTAGGATTTGTAATTGAAAAGGTCATTCAGAGTTTCCTGATGTGGTCCTCCATTATCAGACGAATACCCCCCCTTCCTAGCTCTGTTATCGGCAAGGGATGGAAAACAGGTAATGCTCTTTCACTCCACAATCCTCCAGTCCTTGAAGTGGAAGCCCTCTCCCCTGGGTTGGGTGAAACTAAACTTTGATGGGTCCTGCCTAGGCAACGCAGGACCTGCTTGCGTAGGCGTGATCAGAGATAGCGCTGGTGAAGTAATATCTGCATTCTCTGGACCTGCTTGCTAGTGCACTTCTAGGGAACCAGAGCTTAGAGCCTTGCTAGCAGGTTTAAAATTTCTCCAACAACTCTCAAGTGTGAGGGCAACTCAAAATTAGTGATCACCTGGGCCAGTAACCTTTCCAAGTCCTCTTGCACCTTTGGCATCTGTTTGATGAGCTCATGGACCTCATCTATGAGTGGCATACAGCTTGGTAATGGGTGTCTCGATCTACCAACTCCATAGCTGATGAATTATCTGAAAGTGGAGTCTCAATAGCCTCATTTGTAACTGGGACCATGCTGACATTACCTTAATGACTTGTATTTTTCATTCTAAAGTGATAATGACTTGTACTCTATGTACTTGATGTACTACTTGAATATATTTAATGGAAATCATTATCATTTCCCTAAATAGAGTTTCTGCATGAAACAGGGTAAAGGTTAGTGACTTCATCTGCAAGCCTTTCTACATGCAATTCATATTATGAGCTGTTAGGGTGAAAAAGCAATTAACAATTGGACTCATTGCCCTTTCTCATTTCTGAAATTGGGCGGGGTTCTTTTCCACTAAACACGACTCAATTTTCTTGTCTGAGAGGTTGAACGTGTTTGTCCTTGCATTGGACTAGCGGATATCTTGATTGGCTTGGTACTTCACGTAGTTGGTTGCTAGAATCATAGAAAAGTGGTTAATTTTAAAGCAGTAAGGTATCTCTGATTATGTGTAGTGAAATGAGGCATATGAGCAATAAGGTTATCCAAAAAATTTGCAAAAATTCCAGGGTTCATTTGTCTGTAAAAAACTAAAAGGATGACTTTGCATTTAAATTGCAATTTGTAAGTATAATTTTATTCATAAATTTAAAGGAAACACGTCAGCAAGTCCTATTTGCTATCATTTGAGTTTCTCGTACTTTTGTGGGGTTTATGAAACTGAGTTTGTTCCTCACTCTTTCCTCTGCCGCTTTGCAGGTGAAGTGGCTGAACAAGCAACTTGCAAAATTGTGGCCTTTCATTGCTGATGTAAGCAGATGTTATTCCTTAATTGCCATTGTATAAGTCAGCAATTTGTTGCCTTGATCTGTAAATACACAAATATTCAAGCAGTAATTGTTCTGTTTGCTGTTCATCATCTCAGGCAGCGACAATGGTGATAAAAGAATCTGTTGAGCCGCTACTTGAAGAGTACAGACCTCCTGGAATTACTGCCCTTAAGTTCAGCAAGCTTTCTCTAGGAAATGTTGCTCCTAAAATTGAAGGTTCAGTTTTTTTTTTTTTTTTTTTTTTTTTTTTTAAATTGGATTTTCTCTTTTAGATTTTTTTCATTTTTTTATTTTGAGTATTTTAAGTTGCTATTGAGCATCTACCAGAAAAGAAAAAGAAACAGTGATTGGTGATAAGAGGAAGAAAAAAATATGATTTATAATTGATTTAGAACTGTGAATGTTGCTTTCTGGTGTAAAGGAGAACTTAACTTTTCCATTTTCGTGTGGAAAGTGATCTCAAAGTTGTATTTGATGAAACTCTGCTTCCTCCATGGTTTATCACATTTTTTCACATGCATCGAATCTTCCATTGGCAGTTTGACCATTTGACAAAAATTTCTGTGCTCCAGCTTTTGGGGGTTTCTGATGACTCTCTTCTACTTAAAATGATGAGCCAGAAGGCAACATTTCTGTTCATTGCCTCCCTCCCTCCCTCCCTCTCTATTATCTATCTATCTCTCCTCTTCTTTCTCTATCTCTTCTCTCTCTGTGTTTCCTTTCACTTATACCTATCGATTTCCTTTTTCTACCGAATTGTAACATAATCTTATTTTGCTCGAAGAATCTAGTGTTTTTGCATATAATTTTTTCTTATTTTAAAAAGAGCTTCTGTCTTCCCCCTTGAATAAGTTGTGCCATTAAAAATCTTGAGGTTACTCAAAAGTTACTAGTTGATAAGTGTAATGTTTAAGAATCACCTTTTTCTGTTGAGCATTTTTGCCACCACCTCAGAAATTTCAATTTGTCTGGAGTGTGGGTTTAAAAGTGGAAGTTTTGAAATCCATACATGATCCTACATGATTGCTGGACACAATCAGCCTCTTCATTGGATAGTTAGTCCTGAATCTATGTATTCATAATCACTTATTGCGTGCATTTCAAAAATATATATATATATATACATATTGCATTATCATCTGAAATATTTTCCATTCCTCATTATGAAAAGGAGGTATCAATAAGAAATTCCAGCTATTTAGCTTATGTTCTTTTTTCTTATCCTCTTTTTTAGAATACATTGTATTATTAGCTAGATCCAAGGGACACCAGAATTTTAGTCTCCATGGTTGAAGCTTGAAACTTTTTTTTTTTTTTTAACTGAAACTTGAAACAGTTTTTAGGAACGTGTTTTTCTTCATTTTGGCTACTTGGTCTAAAGAGTTGGTTTTCATCCAGTAGTTGTGCCTGAATTTGTTGGTTCATGGCTAACGACTCTACTTAGTTAATTTTGCGCTAAATCTAGATTTCAGTGATTTGTAAACTGACACATACCGGGTGTATAGTCTGCGCAGACTCTGAAGCTTGGGTGTTTTTATGTGTAAAGTTAAATTGGATAGATTATCTGCTTCTGAACTCCTAAGGACTTCTTGTTAGATTGTTTCCCGATACTTGAAAGTGTGATTGTTGGTATTTGATTTCTTTTAGTCCCAGTTGCTGCAATTTTTGTGGGACGGGAGGTGTGCTCAGTGTAATTGTTGTTATACACTTGCTGTGAATTTGGTTTGATTGTGCATGATGACTGATCAAGGTGAGAGAGTTTCTCCAACTATGGATTTAGAGAAGTCAAAAAATAAAATTTCTACTTCTATCTAGATTACGTTGATAAAGCAAATGACTCAAGGTGTGCCCAGTGTAATTGTTGTTATACACTTAGTGTGAATTTGGTTTGGTTGTGCATGATGACTGATCAAGGTGAGATAGTTTCTCCAACTACAGATTTAGAAGACTATAAGTTTCTACTTCTATCTAGATTACATTGGTAAAGCGAATGACTCCAATTACTTCTGCTTGGTATCTTCTGTCTGAAGGTTTCTTGGGTTTATGAGCTGGGAAAAATCTCAAATATTTGGAGCAAGGGACACTTAGATGCTAACTATATGTCCCATGGTTGTGTGGAAAGTATGGGGACTCCTGGAAAGAATTTTAGGCATCAGTATGGGGACTCCATATGTCCCATGGTTGTGTGGAAAGTCAAGGGACACTTAGATGCTAATTATGCCGGATAAAATGTCCACCTCAGGCTACTATAATTCAGGTGGAAATCAAGTGAGATGGAGCTTTAAGAAGCAGATTGTAGTTATTTGGTGCAATGCAGAGGTGGAATTTGAAGCCATAGTTCATAAATGTTGTGAGCTGTTGGTTAAGGCAATACAAATATGGAACGTGACATCAAACTTTAAAAATTGCAGTGGATAGTCTTTTACTTCATGAAAGTACAGTACACATTGGAGGATATTACCATTTTTCTGATGTAATGACAAGTTAAAAATAATGTCCTCATGTGGATTCAGCAAATCAACAAGGAGCCATCTTCAATAAAGTCCTTGGAAACGAGATTTTGAAAATTTTGTAACAAGCTTGGCCTCATGTTATTTATGAACCAGGTTAAAGGGTGTAAGTAGTATGACCATTTCACTTTGTAAAGCCCCTCTCTTTTAAAAGTTCTCTTTTATTTTTGGATAAATTATTGCTTTATATTACACGTTCCTCAAAAAAAAAAAATTACTGCTTTATATGATTATGTAATAGAGGCTGAGAGACATTATTATCTCATTGTTTGATCTTTTACTTAAGTTAGTATAAGAGAGGTAGAGGTTGCCATGGTATTATCCACTCTGTCCACCTGTGCACGTTGTTTCTCTCTCACTTTCCCTCTCTTCATTCTCCCAAGACTTCTTTCTACACTATATTACAGTTAGTTATTTTCCTGGCCGGCTTTTGATGGTAGTCTTTGCATCTTCTTTCTGTGTAACTTCATTTCTGTGCTACTTGCTACAGGAATTCGAGTTCAGAGTCTTAACAAAGGTCAAATTACCATGGATATTGACTTTCGATGGGGTGGTGACCCGAACATCATCCTTGGTGTTGAAGCACTTGTTGCATCACTTCCAATTCAGGTCCTTTGGCCGCCTTTTTTATTTTTAATACAATTGCCAATTTATTGACACAGCAGACACTATAATTCCTTGTCTTTCCTTATTCTTCTGTTTCTTCTCTGCAGTTGAAAGATCTTCAAGTTTTTACAGTTGTTCGTGTTATATTCCAACTTGCTGAAGAGATACCCTGCATTTCAGCTGTTGTTGTGGCACTCCTTTCAGATGTAAGATATTGTTTAGATATTCAGTTTTCATTCAAGTTGTCTATATATACATATTTTGTTTATGATATTGACCGGGCTTTTTAATTTGCTAATCCTTCTTGCCTTACTCGTTGCTAGTATTTCTATTGTCTCCATAGCAGTTGGTTGGGAAAGATTTGCTTACTGGAGGAGTGATCATGTAGATTTTCTTTATTAATGCCACTGCTTTATATCTTGTATATCGTTCGTATGACACGTTATTCAAGTATTGTGAATTAGTTGTGAAATTGCAGTTTTTGTATACTCTCACAGACTCTGTTCTTCCTGACTGACACTGCCTGGTTTATAATGGTAATCCATGACTCATGTTAATTGACCATTGTATACCTAATCCAGCCGAAGCCTCGCATAGATTATACACTGAAAGCTGTTGGAGGGAGCTTAACTGCGATACCTGGACTTTCTGATATGATAGATGTATGTTTTGTATGATATTCAACTTTGGCATTATAATGTTGTTTTATTTTTGTGTTAGAAAGGATATCTATTTTCTAGTCAAATCAGTTTCAAATGTTACTTAAAGGGAAATGTTGGTTTGTTAGGACACTGTGAATACGATCATCAATGATATGCTTCAATGGCCCCAACGAATTGTTGTCCCAATAGGTGGTATTCCTGTTGATACAAGGTAATGGATTCCTGCTATGATTTTATTCCCAAGATATCTCCTAAAGTCTGCAAGTTTTTTTGATAGTTGCTAATTTCTCGTCTCACCATTACTGATAGAACTGGTTTCAAAATTCATGTTTGAGGTCTGACTATTTCAGGATCCCGAATTGGCTGCTCGCAATTTAATATGAAAGCCCTGATTTTGTCTATAGATGATGTGTATGAAATCTAAATAACTAAGCAATATTAAAGGCAACATTGATTGAATTATAAAATATCCAGATTCAAATTTTTTGCGCAGAAACTATGTTTGTCGTAGTCTTTTATAAGATCCAGCAGTAGTTTTTGATGTTGCATTAAATGCTACAACTGATATTCGTAATAGAGTTCTGGTAATCTGAATTCTGTCATTGGCTTTCCTCTTTCTTCATAAATATCAGATTGAGATTTATCATTTGCTTTCTTAATCTATAATTACATGATAAAGGTATCAATGTGATTCATTCTGAGCTATTTCTTTATTTCTCGGTCATGATTTCCTAGCATTTAACTTTTATTTATTTTTTAAAAATTTTTAATTTAAGAAGACTTCTAACATCCAATATGTGTTCAATTAAGTGGGTTATTCTAGGTCGTTGACCACTTGACTACCATTGTGGCAAGTTTTCTCGTGACAGCCCTGTTCACGCTTATAGGCCCTCATTATGGATTAAAGGGATGTGAGGTCTAGTGTACTTTTGATATTATATGGAATGATATCCCACAGAATAGCTTAAACTGAGAGCTTGTAACCCAAGTTCTGTTCCATTCAAAAATAGTGAAAAAATTTTAGCTTAAAAAAAAAGAAAAATACTTTAACTATTCATATCTTTTAGAGCTATCAAGTGGCCTGCTTAAATTTAGATGTCCTTAATATTTACTAAATTTGATCAACATGTCAAACTCAGGCTATGAATTGCGCTTGCTTATCATCATCACAACATGATGTCCATCTTCTGAGATAGCAGTGGTTCTGAATTAATAGTTATTGGTAATTGGGTATTGTATTATATCTGGAATTGCCAGTTGGGCTTCATGTGCTAATGACTCTTGGACTCCTTCCTAAGTTTTACATTGAGCTTACAGTTGATTTTGGGCTTGTTTGAAGTAAATTGACACTGAAAATATTTTCATTCATTAATCAAATGTCTTTAATCTTCTTTTTTAACATTTTATTTTTATTTTTTATGTTTTTTTTTATTGCAGCGAATTAGAGCTTAAACCACAGGGAATGCTCTCAGTGACTGTGATGAAGGCAACCGCTTTAAAAAACAAGGAAATGATTGGCAAATCCGATCCTTATGCTGTCGTTTATATTCGACCTAAGTTCAAAGTGAAAACAAAAGTTGTTGACAATAATTTGAATCCTGAATGGAATGAAACATTTGAGGTGATTGCCGAAGACAAGGAGACACAATTTCTTACCGTTGAGGTCTCAACCTGTCCTTCTGCTTTGTAGATTAATGTTCTTCCTTACTTCTGTTTAATTGGATCTGTATTTTGACTGATTATTGAAGGTTATGATGACTTTAAACTGGAAAAAAAAAAGTACTTGAGGACTGAGTTTTGCACAAATTTTGCACAAACTTTGCACTAGTGTTGCACTAACTTTGCACAGCTTTGTTGCAACAAATCCTAACTCTCTGTGTTTCCTTGCTGGTAGGTTTTTGACAAAGACATTGGACAAGATAAGAGACTCGGTATTGCAAAATTACCTTTAAATGACTTGCAGCCTGAAACCTCAAAAGAGGTTGAGTTGAGGTTGCTGCCTTCACATGATATGCTAAAAGTCAAGGATAAAAAAGACAGAGGTACAGTTACAATCAAGGTATGTAGTTCGTCTGTCTTTTTATCGGTACAAGTGGACTTTTTATTTGTTTCTATCTTTTCCCCTTATGACAAGAGTCTTAATATGATTATCTTTATGCAATCAGAAAGCAAAAAAATACCAGTTTTTTTCTTTAAAGAAAAACACAATCAGATAAAAAGGCAAAAGCAGATGAAACAAACTAAGAGAGGTCTCGTACAACCCCAGAAAAATCTGTTAGCTAGATAGTGCTGACAAGATACAAGAAAAGGAACAAACGGCAAGTTTAACCCAGTATCTTAGTGATGTCTGGCAGCTGAAAATGCTGAAGCGTGAAGATTAATGCCCCAGGTCTAGAAGAGTCCAAATCCATTCAATGGTTGTGCCATCGATCCTTTTCCACATCATCTTCAAAATCCTGGATTTACAGAGGAAAAGTTAAGGTTGATCTATTCCCAAAAACTGCCAGGAAAGAAAGGCTAAACATGAATCCATCATGTGTGGCCCCTGCAACACTAAAAAACTAAAACTGGGACACCACAACAACTAAAAATTCTGAGAAGCCACTAGAAAGTTCGTGGAGAAAAAAAAATCTAAATTCAAATCTTCCAAGAAAATTAGATGGAGCACAAGATGATCCACAAATTTCGGAGAGGCCACATTGGGGGCAATTAACACTAGGGTGGCACCATTCTTCTTTATGTATATTGTTCTAGGTCGTGATCTTGTGGTGAAGATCACTCGACTTCTCAAGAATCTCTTCAGGGAGCTAATTATTATTATTATTATTTTATATTATTATTCTATTTTATTATTATTATTATTGTTATTATTATTATTGTTGTTGTTGTTGTTGTTGTTGTTATTCTTATTACTTTTTTTTTTTTCTTTTTGAGAGCAATGAGAAAGGTGTATTCATTAGGAAAGTAATGTGAAAAGCTACATGTGGGGGGGTAACCCCATTGCAAGGAGTCTCAATGATCTTTGAAAAGAAAAAAATAAGACAAACGGGAGCTAATTATGACCAAAGGTTGCTCACTTGGTGGAAGTGGCGAGGGAAGGGGGCAAGTACATTCTGATGACTCCAAATAGAGCCCTTGCAGATTCAGTGCCCAAACCTACATATTCAAAGTGGATGGACTAAGTTGAAATTATGGAGTTAAGCCTCAAATTAACTGAATTGCGAAGCTTCGCATTTAAAATTTTGGCGCTCTCAAATTGATCCTTAGCTTCTTCCTGATTCTGTTTTAACGAAATTGTGAGGCGTGGCACCCAATTCAAGAGGAGTGCTGCTCTCCGAGCTTAGTGGAGAAAATAGTTGTTCTACCAGGTTTTTGCCAAAATCTGACCCGATCTGAACTGACCTGCCCAAACCCAATCTATTTTACATTTTCTTAACCAATTCAAAAAATTTGAAATAGGTATGAAACCCGCTGGTGGAGTTTAGGCAGCCTTTGAGTTTACATTTCCTAACCCATCCATTACCTGCTGGTTGGATTTGGGACCCCAAACCCGACTTTTGGTTCGGGCTCAGCTTAGTTTTTTCTGTTGTCCACCCTTATGATTTCCAAGTATTTGTCCTTTCATAATCTCATTCTTCATTTCCGTGCTTATCTTATGTTTTGTTGAGTATTATTCTTTCATTTTCTGGACAAAATGCTCTGAATTCCTCTCATTGGGACGAGGAACTTAGTGTATTTGCCTTTTGTTGCAAGGTGTTGCTTATCGATGTGTTTAAATTATGAAGTATAAAGTGGATTGTATGCTAGACAAGTATAAAGCTAAGCTGGTTACGAAAGGCTTTACTCAGCCGTATGGGGTGGATTTCTTTGATACCTTTTACTAGATGCTCCATTGAACACTTTGTGGATTCTTGTATAGATGTGATTAGCTGTAACTAGCTTCAGTTTTAGTTAGACGTAAAATATGCTTTCTTTATGGCGATTTGTGGAAAAAAGTATATGTGAAACAACCATCTGGATTTGTCAATTAAGAGGAGAAATTGAAGCATGTCTTCTTCATAAAGCCTTTTCCGATCTTAAAAGAGTCAAGAGCTTAATTAGAGTAATTGACAAAATTGGCGATTGCCTGATTCACCACTGCCAGTGATCATTCATTTTTTGTTACAACAGCAGACTGACACTCGTTCTAGTGGTTTATGTTGGTATTATTGTACTGATGGGTGATATATTATGAGAATGGAGATGTTATAGGCTATCTTCATCCCACTTTCAAACTGAGGGCCTGGTTGCCTTGGTCAAATATTTTAGCCTACCTTGGTGGGACTAGGCATTTCATTTACATTTAAGGTGGCATAGTGGGATTTATTAAGGGCGCTCATAGCAAGGGCTTATGATCTCGGTAACCATTTATCAGTATGGTGTATGTGGATGTGGACTAAGTGAGATCTAAGATGGACAACAAAATCCCCTACATTATATAGCATCTGCTTTTTTGGAAATCTTGTTGCGTGGAAAACTTAGAATCAAAACATGGTGTTTTGATCTAGTGCTAAAGTTGAGTACAGAGTGATGACTCTTACAATTAAAGAACGGTTCATGGAAGGTTTGAGGCTTGCAAATAACAAGCTGATAGACAAGTGGAGATAATTAGCAAAAGACCTTCATTGCCGATGATCCAGTTTTCCATGAGCGAACAAAGGTCATAGATTGTAATTTCATTCGAGGTGCCATTATGATATAGACAAGCTGGCTGATATATTCACTAAGTCTCTTGATAGAGGTGATTTCACTTGGATTTACTGCTTGAGAGGGTGTTAGTGGAGCGGTAGTTTGATCATTTAACTCTATCCTTAATTCTTTATGCTCCTATTAGTTATTTCTCCTTTGCTTCTGACCCTCATTGGAGAATCATATTTGCCAATTATAAACCACAACTTGATAAAAAGAGGTCTGGGATTGAAAGATCTTCCAACCCATACTAGGCTCTTGCACAATTCTCTCTGCCTCTTGCACAATTCTGTCTCTCTGCCTCTTGCGCTCCCTCTCTCATTCTCTTCTCATATTAGAATCACCATTTTGAGGATAAATATAAATATACAAGAACAATAATGTGCTACAAAAATATTAGAAGCTTATCATGGAAGCCTATTCCTGATTAATTATTTGCATGCTAACAAGGCTACTGACAATCCATTTTGTAGAGAGAAGTTGATCCTTAATTCTTTCATGTGCTATTTGGCAATGCAAGCAAGTGCCAACATAGTTCATTTTGAAATTTTTCCTCGTAGTAAGATTGAAAATATGATCTTTACTACAAGGAAACATCTCGAAATGACATAACAGGCCTGCAGCTTTGCTGCCACCGGAATGGATCTATATTTCTTTATTGTGTGAATTGATAGAACATCTCTCATAAATATAATACAACATACATTGGGATATTTTCTGCTACCGTAGAGTCTGGAAACCTCGTACATAGTATCAGTCATGTTGTGATTTCTTTCAGTAGTCCCTCTCTCCTTGACTCGTAAGCTTATATGCATTGGTACTACACTTTTCTGTGGTTGCTTTATATTTGCTTTGGGGTCTGTAGGTGTTCTACCATCAATTTAGCAAAGAGGAGCAATTGTCAGCCTTGGAAGAAGAGAAGAGAATCCTAGAGGAGAGGAGAAAGCTAAAAGAAGCAGGAGTAATAGGCAGCACTCTCGATGCAGTTGATGGGGCAGCCTCATTAGTGACATCTGGAGTTGGCCTAGTTGGGACTGGAATAGGAGCAGGTATTGGTGCTGGAGCAGGGTTGGTTGGATCTGGTCTCGGTACAGTTAGCACCGGACTTAGCAAAGCTGGTAAATTTATGGGCAAAACTATTACGGGTAATTTCTCATCAAAACGAAGTGGGACCAGCACTCCCGTAACACAAGAGAATGGAAGCTGAAAATATGGTTACACGACCAGTTAGCCCTGTCTGTGTTCTGTTGGTGCTATTGTTGTCTATAGGTAGTTGGCAAAGATATCGTGATTATTTTAGTTCACCACTACAGCTTTTGCTATTTCTGTAACAAATTTCTTGTTATACCTTTAAAAGATGTTAAATTTCTTTCTGATGCTTGTAGGGACCTTTTGCGTGTTTTAATTTGCATAGTTGTTTGATCATACTGTACATTCTGTGTTGTTGAAGGCTGGTGTATTGGCAACAACTGATATCATCGCCTTGAATATGATTTTACTGTTTGCTTCACAATGGGAACATCTTTACCTGAAGATTCCACTGAACTTAGTATGAGCAATCATGTGGTCCTCTCTGTGGACACTGCATATATTTCGCAGACCATGGAGGCTAGGCTAAACTTTGGCTGCCGCAAGTATGAAATTGATTTTAGATGGTACCATTATAAACTGGACTAGTAACGTTTGCTATGGTTTATCCTCTGATGTTTTTCATTTTTTTCTCAATCAATTATAAAGGGTTATTCAGTTGTGTTTTAGTATGATTATAATACAATACAACTAAACCAGATTTAATGAGAGGAATGCTAGGAAGTCATGCGAGGAATGACATTTTGATAATTAATCCGTCAATATAAAGCAAATAGCAAGTATGCTTTTGCTTTTAAAATTCACTACCAATGCGAGTCATATTCTGCCTCAATAGTGGGACAAGCAAATAGCACGTATGCTACTGCTACTGGTTTTAAAAAAGATACCAACATAAGCTGGAGTAGTAGCATTTGCCACAGTTCACAGCCAATAAAAATGCTAATAAGCGTCGCTAAATGCATTGAGATAGGTGAATACCTGTCTTAACTGCATGTTCCTCACTGATTAGCAAATGCGTCAAGGCCAATTGGTCCTTGTTTTGATTATGGCGATCAAGTGAACTTGGTCTATGAAATGGCAGCTCAATTATCTCAAGTAATCATCATACCATCCATATGGACTATCAGAATAGCATGCCCAAATCTCCTCTTAAAAAATGAACAGGTTTGCTTGAACTTCCTCCTTGGAGACGAAACACCTCATAAAAACTTTTGATGTTCTTGAACTAAGTTGCTGTCATGAGTTTCAAGCCATAGATTACATTTGTAGCTGTTGCATTTTATCCATATCTTTCCTCTATAGAACTATCTCCATACAAATAAGCATTCTTCACATTTAATTCTTAAAATCTCAAACCCTCATTTAACAATACTAGATCACAAAATTTGTCTTTCACCACCAAACTATGCTACCAAACTCAGTGTACGTAACTATATGCTCATCTACTACCAACAATACATGCACCTTTTAAAAAACACAAATGTTTTTTAGAGAATTAGAGCCAAAATCTCTCTTGCACAATGGTTTTTTTCTATGAACTTGGGTCCTGAGGGATTTCCCTAAATGACTAGCAAAAAGTAGGAAGTTTGGTATTTTGCATCCCGTCTTGGGAGAGTTGGTTAACTGCCAATGAGCCCAGATCCGCTGGCCAAATTGCAGCGTGGCCAAAGCGAATCACGGGGCGCCCCCTAAGCCCCGCACGGGCGGATCCCCGTGATTCGCTTTGGCACGCTGCAATTTGGCCAGCGGATCCGGGCTCACTGCCAACCTGGTAATGCACTCTCTTTTAACTAGGTTGCACTCTTCTTACAATAATGAACACAAGTAACTATTTAACTTATAATTCTGTCACTTCTAAAGTATTAAGCACAATCTTACACAGTGTTACAACACGACCAGCATAAACATGTAACAAAACAACTCTAACAGTCCATAAACATGTAACAAAACAACTCTAACAGTCCTCCTAAAGCTGGATAATTGGTGTCTTGGTCTTGCCAACGCTTCGTAAAAATATCCGATCGCTACTCCTTGGTCTGTATGTATGGCCTCGATATAGAACCAGCCATGACCTGCTCTCGTCTAAAATGAGAATCTACTTCGTGTTTTAGATTGAGGGAGTTGTGACACCACATTTACCTCAATATCACTTTGGAAGCTATAGATTATCCCACCTTGGAAGCAGTAGAAAATTGGGAAGAGCATGTTGTATAAAATCATTGTTTCAACGCTGAAAAAAAATACTCAAGCTGGTAGAGAACTCTACAGTTTCGTCCTAAATCTGGTATTTCGAACAACCTAGTAGTATTTTCGCTCATGGCTCCCGGGTAAAAAAACACAAAGTTGATTCCCCTTCTATCACCCTGGCCAGTATCGAACCCAGATCCGCTGGCCAAAATGCAGCGTGGCCAAAGCGAATCATGGGGCGCCCAGACACGGAACTGCCCGTGCAGGGCTTAGGTGGCGCCCCGTGATTCGCTTTGGCCACCTGCATTTTGGCCAGTGGATCCGGGCTCGCCAGTATCTTTCCTCGTAGATTTAGTGCAGAGAGAAAAGGAAGATGTTATGTCACATAAAAAACATCTTTGGAAAATGATGAGTCACAGAGCCATTGTTGATCACACAACAATTATGTATTCATGTTGTTAAAATGACAAATCTCCTATTTTACGACAAAATACTTACAACTTTTTACTTATTCAACCAAAGTGGACAAAAAAAAACTCAGTAACATAACATTTGGAAGTCAATAACTTAATAGTCAGTAGTCAATATCATATTATATTTTTATAGATAACGAAGCACAAATATGATTGCTACCATGTGTTAATCCCATTATGGTTTGTCTTTTCCCATATTGTTGTTGTTAATTTGGTTACAATCACAAGCTGGAAAGACTTTTTTATAGTATTTTGACTGGCATTCTAAAAAATTTCACTATTTTGAGTGGGATACCACTAAGCAGCAACCTGTGCAGAAAACTTCAGAGACAAAGATACAAGTCATTTCTGAGGAGAGAATATGATAAAACAGATAAATTCATGTTAGAACAGGTACATTTCAATCTAAAACTGCTCTCTCAAACGCCATTTCATTGTCATTCCTCACCAGTAGTAGACAGTTGGAAGGTAGACTTATTGGAAAAGCAAATTTGAGTTACTGTAAGAACTACACTATAAATTCATTAGAACTGATAAACCAGTCTCAAGACCAAGCGAAGCCACAAAAATAGCAGTTCCATCAAGGTATCCTCAGTGGTGCTTAATGCTTGGATCCTTGACAATTGTCACAGGACATGTTGCCGTGGCAAGAACATAGTTTGAAACACTCCCTATTACAATCCTGCCAATTAGAAATTGCAAGACATCAGTTCTCCGATCAGGAAAATGAGAAAAGTGGATAAAAGAGAACAGCCATCCAAATGTATTTTCCAGAAAGCATTTGTGGCTAACCTATGCTCAATACAACAAAGGAGAATGGATATAACAAGGTAAAAGCAGGATCAGGAGGATCATAAGTAGATTCAAGAACACCATTGAACACATCGGATGTTTTAAGTAGTTTATTCAGTTCAGTTTGAAACATTTACCTCTGGATCTGGCCCAGACCTCTGCTTCCCATGACCAATGAACCGAGCTTCAGGTCATCGATAGCCTGCAGAAGCTTGTCCCTTGGATCTCCCCAATAAAGCTTAGCCACTACGGTCAACTTTTTTTTTTTTTTTTTTTTTTTTTTTTGGTACAGAAACAAAAAGGAAATGAACAATAAGACGACGATATGCGTAACATTTACAGAGGAGCAGCAAAGACATGAAAGTACCTCTTTCTGTCTGGCAACAGTGTCCAACATGTCCAGGACTTCCATATCAAGAGTCAGACCGTATTGCTGCATCACAGCCTTTTCTCGAAACTCCACCAAGGGTATAAGAGCTACGCAAGCGAAGAGAGAGATGAATACCCACATTCCATCAACAAATACCGAAGAAATAAAATTGGCGGTTAGGGAAATTAAACGTACGAGTTCCAGTTGCTGCCCAAAGCTGAAACTTGGTCTCGTTGACGGCATCAGACCTGACATGGATGACGACGAAGGTGTCGCCTTTCTGGAGCAAGTTATCGGCCGCCCATTTGAGGGCACACTTGCTGCTCTTGGAGAAGTCGAGAGCTATGCCGATGTTACGATCTCCTCCCATTTCTCCCTTACCTGACATTCCCTACGCCCAATTCGCAAACCGAAAAGATGAAGCAGTAATTAAGAAGATGAAACTGATTTCCGTTCGACGAGGTCGATAATCCCTTTATAGAGGAGGAAGACGAGGAACCGTAGCGACGACCACAGCTTCTCTGCCCTCTCTCTGCCTCTCCCGATCTCGACTCTCGAGAGCTATCAAAAACACAAAAGTCCGTTAAAGAAATCGCGACGCGGAAAAACGAGAGCGTAAACAAATATTATATGTCATATTTAATAGTTTTAAAAAGTATCATATCTCAAATAGCTATGTTTTTTAAATTTGTTTTTCCCACGTGTCTAATTGTGTTTCATTTTTGTGCGTAATTAGTTTAAATTTTGGCACCATTGTTAATAATTTTATTTTATTTTGCATGTGTAGACATGGAAATTTGATTGAACCAAAATTCGACGGTCTAAAATTGATCTCATGATCTCATGGTCTATAATATATTATTATATTATATATAACATATTTTTTCGTAACATATTAATAAATATTATAAGTTTTCATGGTTGAGAGATGTTTAATTTTATAAAGCTAACATAAAGTTAATGGTATATAACATATTATTATATTATGTATAATATATTTTCTCATTTTGAATAACATACTATTAGTTCATTATTCTTTATATAAACCGGTTCAAGGTTAGTATTTTCGTCAATAAATCTATGACTTGATATTTTGCCAATAATTGATCCATGAATAGGGGTATAAACAAAGTCATTCCATTACCCGAATTTCTTAACCGATTACCAATGGATAGGGTAAATAAATAGATAATAATATTTAAATAAATTTAATTATTTAACCCTTATAAATTTTAAAAAAAATACAAAAAAAAATTAAAATCATATGAAAATTACATCCAAATTCTTAACTTTATCTAAAAATAACTCAAACATAAATGACATTAAATATATAAAGTTTTAAAAAATTACCAAATTATCATCCGGGTAATTGGGTAAGAATACCCATTATCCATATCCGTTTCAATTAAAGAGGCGGGTAATTGAATAATCGGGTAATCGGGTAATTTGATAATCGGGTAATCGGGTAATTAAATAATCGTGTAATCGGGTAATCGAAACACATAATTTTGTTCCTTATCTATCTGATTACCATTCGGGTAATCCGGTAATCAGGTAAAATTGCCACCAAAATTTCTCTATGCCTAACACTTATTACAATACAATACGCTTTAGTTGTGCAGGTTATAGTGAACCAGATTGAGTAAACAAGAACCAGAGTGGCCTCTGATTCTGGTTCAACAAGGTCGACTCAACCGGCTCAGTTTGGATTTTAAAACATTATACTGATCAATGTTTTAAAAACTAAACCGGCCATCTAATCGGCACTATGTCGGTTTTGGTTGAACCCAGTTAGACCAGGTTAGATGGTTAAATATTATACACGAATCGAGCTGGCCTCCGATTATGGTTCACCTGGGTCGAACCGCCGGTTCAGTTTGATTATGGTTCACCTGGGTCTTGTGAGACATTTTTCTAGACACATTGTATGCACCAAAATGTGCATGGCCCACGTTCGACAGATCCACGAGTCCATCGACCCAACAAACAAAGTTCGTTGACAGGCCGCGACAATTCTCGAAGTAATTCGACGCAGCCCACCGCCAGGATCCCGTTCCGTCGCATTGTTAACACGGTGAGTCATCTCGCCGCATCATAGACTCAGTGAGTCATCGTCTAGTCAGCAACAACTCGGTGAGTCATCACCATGTCAGCATGAGTCAGCATACAGTCAGCCAATTCAAAAGTGAGGATAAAAACCTGGAAAGAGGTCACGATCCTCATTCAGGGGGATCTCAACGGGAGCTCCTGGTCTCCCTCTTCCCCTCTTCCCTCAACTTCACGAGCAGAAAGGGGATCGTGATCCCCTTTCCCAGCAAAAATCCCTCAACAACAACAAAGACTGGCTACAAAAGGCCAGACGTTCCCTGTCCCAGGGGTTGGTGGGAAAAATTGAAAGGTTGGTTAGAAAAACTTTCATCCCTACGGTTGGAAAAAAATCGAGTTCGACAGCCTTCTTGCCGAGAAGAAAATACACTCGCGGAAGCTCTCGAACCAGAGAAGTTCAGCCACTGCAGTTCGTCGCTCTACAGTTCGACCAGAAGCAATTCTACACCGTCGCCGGCATCGTCGCAAGTCGAAACACACGGAACACAAATACTTCCGTCCGACCGACAAAAGCCACACTAGATCGTGTACGTTCGTTTCTGTAACTCGAAGTCTCGACGACGACCTCGCAGGAGCCAAAACTTCACCAAACCACACGGAGATCGAATCAAAAGGTTATTAGGAGAGTGAACTCGCTTCTTTCCTGACTCACACACCTTGTAAACTCAAAATTATTCTAAAGTAATTGAAAACTTCTCTCGGTCGCGCCTCTTCGCGGACCGGCAGATTTTCGGTGAAACAAATTTGGCACGCCCGGTGGGACATTTCCTACCTCTCATCTCCTTCTCCGTCCAACAAAAAAAAATCCCCAACCTCAGCCATGGCCAACAACGCCAAAAACGGCAACAACAACAACAACAACAACGGGGGCAAGCAAACTGCCTCCTCGAGCTCTGCTCAGCCGCGCCCCGCCACGACCACAAGCTCAACCGCAGGAGCTCGCGGACCATCTGCCGACCTCCGCGCTCCTACCTCTCCACCACCGGCCATTCGCCCAATTACAAGGGCCTTGGCCAGGAGTTTGTCCACTGGAGAGGCTCCTTTAATTCTAGATGCGCGTCGTCCGAGTGCAGTCTACCAACCACAGGCTACCGCGGCCTCTACCAAAACGGTCGTCGCACCAGTCAGAATGATCCCGGCAGCAAATAGGCCGACCTACCTGCCCGTCGACACCACACCACGGGGCGCGACGGTCCGGTGGTCAGTCCAACCCAATCACCACCATCGCCAAAGGAGCTCCGTCGTCTGCGCTTTGGTGCGGTGGTAACGAACAACGGGGGCACAAACTCCTCCTCCGCGGCCAGAATGAATTCGCCATCGGCCTCCTCCGTCTGAAGAGCGGCGGCCGAAGACAAATCTCCAATCGTGACCATCTCTCACGATCTCTTAGCCGCGCTCACTTTAGCAGCCGGCTCACCACCCATTCGTTCGCTTTGTCGACAGCGGACACCGACGACCTCCCGGTTCGCTTATCACCCATTCTGCCTTGCCGCATCTCATCGGGGGCTGCCTCCGTAAGCCAATCGCCCACAGCAACTTCTCCACACCCGAGAACACCGACGACCGTCTCCCCAATGCGGTCACCGGTAAAATATTCTCCACTTCGATCTGCGTCAGGAACAGCTCCGTCGACGCCGATTGTCAAAATGGCCGCAATGACGACGTCGGTCAAAACAATCGAAGAGCAGCTTGCCGAAATGCAAGCTGCATTTAAAGAACAGAGCGAACAACTGCGCATCAAAGACGCGCAACTCGCAGCTCGCGATCTCCAGATCACAAAGATGATGGAGCGGCTCGAAATGGGCGCGGCCGCGAACAGCACCGGCGTTTCGCAAGAGGTCGACCAAAACGGGCGACTACTAGTGACTCCGCCAAACCATCGCGAGAGGATCCTGCCTCTGACGACGAGATGCAGCCCATCGTACCAACGGCCATCCACAGAGGTCGAATTGAAGCAGTGCCGGCTGCCCTCACCTTAGACGCGGTGACTGAACTCATCAACCGCGCCATGCGAAATAGCTCCGGCGAAAGCAAGTCGGTGGCCTATCGAAAGCCGTACACGCAGAGGATACAAAATATCCCAATGCCGCTCGGCTACCATCCTCCGAAATTCCAACAGTTCAATGGCGACGGGCATCCCAAACAACATGTCGCCCATTTCATTGAAACATGTAACAACGCCGGCACAGAGGGCGACTTGCTGGTCAAGCAGTTCGGCCGGTCGTTGAAGGGAAATGCCTTCGACTGGTACATCGAGCTGCCCCAGGAGTCAATTGACAGCTGGGAACAACTGGAGCTAGAATTCCTCAGCCAATTCTATAGCACTCGGCGCACCGTCACTCTAGTCGAGATCGCCAATCTGAAGCAAAAGAAAGGCGAAAAGGTCGTCGACTACATCAACCGGTGGAGGAACCTGAGCCTCAACTGCAAAGAAAGCTCAAACTTGTCTCTCGAAGCTGAAATCGAAATGTGCTCGCGAGGGATGCAATGGGAGCTCCTGCGCTACATTCGAAGTCGGAGGCCAACTGACTTTCAAGAGCTCGCGACAAAGGCTCACAACATGGAGAACCTCATGGAGGAGCGAGGGGAAGAAGTTACGTCGTTTGCGGATCCTCGCGAGAAAGGAGAGGCAGTCGTGACCGCGCCAAAAGAAACGAAGGAGAAAACAAAATCCTCCTTCACAACAAATACTTTCAAGCCTATTAAGGTCGGAAGTAAGGTCAAGGCAACCTACCTCCCACGACAACTGACCGGAACCCACCGAAAGTTATCTCTGGAGGAACGACAAGCAAAGACATATCCCTTTGCCGACGCAGACGTTCCTATCATGCTCGACCAACTCCTCGACAACCATCTACTCAAATTGCCAGAAGTCAAAAGACCCGGCGACTTGTCTAGGAGCAAAGATCCAAACTTCTGCAAGTACCATCTCTTGGTCGGGCATCCGACCGAGAAGTGCTTTGATTTGAAGGATCGGATCATGGAGCTCGCGGCTCAAGGCCGCATTGAAATTGAAGGAGCCAAAAACACGGCCTCCTCATATATCATCTCCATTCAAGCCGAGCCAAACCAGCGAGCTCGGCCAAACAAACAACATGTCGCAAAGAAGGAGTACCGTCCAAAATCCAGTCCCTCCAACCGACCACACAACAACAGACGACCACCGGCTAAGGTCGCACCAAAACCGGCACCCGAAAAAAAACTGCAACCGACGCAGAGGGGTGGACCTTGGTCACCCGGAGAAGGAAGCCTATTCGAGAAATCAAACAGGCACCGGCAAATACCAGAACCAAGGCGAAGCGGCCAAACAAAAAAGTCGCGAAGCGCCAAAAGAAAACTCCCAGGACTAACGTCCAGGGGGCAAACAAGAAGAAGAGGAGACCCGTCACTTTGGCGGAGTTCCTCCCCAAGGAGTTTTTCGCGCCTCCAACAATGGTGGCAACCTGTTCGATAGCTCCTCCCGAACCAGCGGCAGCCAAAGACAAAGGCAAACGACCGGTCGTCGAATGCGACGACCTCGTGACATCATTGAAGCAAATCTCGTCACTCAACGAGATAGAAGACGACCTCGACTTGGCCATTCGGTCAAGACAAGCCTTAATTCGAGTCCTCGACAAACTAGGGGAACTCCATGCGAAGTCGAGATTGCTCATGAGAAAGCATGACTTGCCGAAGGTCGGGTTAACTCCACCCTACCGAAAGGGGGGGAAGAAGACGACAAATCCCCCCGCAGCGGTAAAGTCGGAAGAGGCGCCGTCGTCTCCTGCCCATCGCGCATTGTGTTCGGAGAGAAGGATGCACAACCGGGGCAAGAAACCATAATCGGTCGTTGTTCGCTCTCGAAGAGGCCTCGGCTACACGCGAGAAAGATGACTTGATGCTAGCGGTCGGGACGACCAATGCTCTTTATGAGCAAAACCGAGGGCAAGGTCGGCGTCGAAATGGGAAGGGTTATGCGTAGTGCAGGGAAGCCTATACCAATGGCTGCATAACCTCGTAACATCAAACGGCTCGAAGTCCGAGGGGCAGCGAAAAAAAAAAAAAAAAAAAAGAAGAGTCGAATACAAGAAGCCAATGTTTCTCATTACAAAATGGGAATAATGCAAGACTTGCAAAAAAAAAAAAAGGGAGAGGTACAAGTCGAAAAAAAAAAAAAAAAAAAAAGCTACATCGAGTTGTGGGAGTTCAAGGTGGCCATCCATAGCTGCAGCCGAATCAGCACGAAGTCTCGAGCAGTTTCCTCGCCCCCCGCTTCATCGAGGATGGGCGAAGAAAACTGAAACCAACCGAGCTTGGTTTGCGGCTTCCTCTTAAAATGCCTCAGACCTCGTAGCTCTAGTCCTTGTCTCGCTGGTTCAAGCGGAAGCAGGGCTTAAGAAGTCGTCCATCTGCTCCAATCGATCCGTTGAGTGGAGTCGAAATTCGTGAGCCGTACCCATTTTTGGCAGCGGCCGAAGAGGCGAAATGCGAACAACGCAGCCGACGCTTGCTGGAAGTTGCGCAGAGGCTTAAGGGTTCTCCGTCAGCGTCGCCATCACCCCAACACTACCCGACGACCGAAGTCGGGTGTGCTGTACTAAACTCTGCTGGCGGCGGGCGACCGAGCCGGACGCCGCCAACGTAACAAGGATGCGCGATTCTATCTTCTCAAAAAAAAAAAAAAAAAAAAAAAAAAAAGGTTCGCGACTAAGAAAGCCGTCGCCGAACAAAAAAAAAGCTGCGACAAAAAGAAGTCGTCGCGAAAAGAACAAAAAATGCAGCGACAAAAAGAAGCGGTCGCGAAAAGAAAAGAAGTGGTTGACGATCAAACCGAGCTGACCACCCAAAGAGCTCGCGACCGGGCGACCGAGCCGGCACGCTTAACACAAGAATTCAGCTTCCTGGCGACCCTAGCCGAAGCTCAGTCGAACCAAAGCCTCGGCACTCGGTGACCAAAACAGAATTCAGCTTCTGGCGACCCAGCCGAGCTCAGCCGAACCAAAGCCTCGGCACTCAGTGACCAAAACAGGAATTCAGCTTGCACTCGGCGACCGAGCCGGGTGCGCCAACGCAGGAATTCAGCCTCCTAGCGACCCTACCGAGCTCAGCCGAACCAAAGCCTCGGCACTCGGTGGCCAAAACAGAAGTCAGCCTCCTGGCGACGACTGAGCCGAGCTCAGCCGAACCAAAGCCTCGGCACTCGGTGGCTAAAACAGAAGTCAGCCTCCTGGCAACTGAGCCGAGCTCAGCCGAACCAAAGCCTCGGCACTCGGTGACCAAAACAGACGTCTAACCTCCCGGCGACCGAGCCGGCCAAGTTTAAAACAAAAACTGCAGCACCCGGCGACCGAGCCGGACACAGCCAAAACATACCAGGTAACGTGAACTCGTTTACGGACAAGAGAAAAAAGGCGACAAAAAAAGCGGTCGCTAAGCAAGAAAAAAGGCCGCGAACAAAAGAAGTCGTCGCAAAAAAGGCTACGACAAAAAAGCGGTCGAAGAAAAAAAAAAGGTCAACATTGGCTTCGCGACCCGGCTGACCCTTGCTGGCTTCGCGACCTCAACCTGGTCGCGACCCGGCGACCCTTGCTGGCTGCGACCTCAACACAATTTGCACTGGCGACCGTTGCCGGCTGCGACCTCAACACAATTCGCACCCGACGACCCTTGCCGGCTGCGACCTCAACAACAACTCGCACCCGGCGACCCTTGCCGGCTGCAACCTTGCATTAGCAATCAACTCTGGCCTACTGCGACCAGACTGCTAATTGCACTCGGCATCCAAAACAGGTGTGCGCTTAGCGCAGACAAACTGTCTCCTGGCGACCAAGCCGGATCAGCCTACAGAAATTTCAGCACTGGCGGCAGAGCCGGTAGCGACCGAATGAACTTCAGCACCGGACGACAGAGAGAGCCAGACGACCGAATGAACTTCAGCACTGGCGACAGAGCCAGCGCCACACAAAATCACAACGCTGGTAATAAAACCGCCGATTTGTCACAAATGCACAAATTGACAAATACTTAGATCGTGAAGACGTAAAAAAAAAAAAAAAAAAAAAAAAAGAGAACAACTCAAAAAAAAAAAAAAAAGAGAGAGAAAATGAGAGACCGAGGGAGGAGTCGAAAATGAGAGGAGAGAAAAGAGGAAGGAAAAGGAAGAAGAGAAGAAAAAGAGAGTGGGATCGACCCCGCTAACTCGGAATTCAATCCAAGGCTGCCGGAGAAGAAAAATCTTACCTGCACCTTGAAATGTTGGTTCACTGGAGAAGTTCTCGACACAAGCCGGAAGATTGCAGAGCCAAATCAAAGTAGCAAGTCGTAGTTCCAAATTTTACAGTTCACGACCGCCTCCCGTAACACGTTGTCTCAAATCGTGGACCGACAGAGAAGGCTAGGTCGCAGACCAAGAAGAAAAAAAAGAGAATTTTAGAACAGATTCACGGGAGAGAAGCTAAGGGAAGTCAATGAGTTCCTCGATAGGGGGCTTATTGACTAAAGTTATAGGGGGCGGGGCCCACATATTGATTGAGAAAGTTACAAAAATCCTAGGGAATCCAGGGCGGGACCCACAATCATCATATTAAAAGGCACGACACTGGAAAATCCCAGGTCAGGAGACCCAAGGGTGGGCGGGATCTCCCCCCCCTCCTCCTTCCCTCCTCTCTCCCTCCCCTTCCCTCTCTTTCTCCCCTTTTTCTCCTTCCTCCCTGTTTTTTCCGTCCTGGACCTTCACTTTCTCTCCCTCTCCTCCCCTGTTCTCCCTTTCTCCTCCCCGCCCTCCGCCTCACCCTTCCTCTCATCCCTCTCCCCTCCGCTTCGCATCTCCCTCCCTCCCGTCCACTTTTTCTTCCGCCTCAGCCTTCCTCTCATCCCTCTCCCTTTTCTCCTCCCCCCCCTATTCTCCCCCTCCCCCATGCGGCCTCGGCTCCCCCTCTCCCGCCCGCGGCCTCGTCTCCCTTCCGCTCCCGTTACTCTTCTCTCCCTTCTACCTCGCCATCCTCTCCCCCGTTCGTCTCCCGTGTCTCCCGTTTTCCTCCTCCCTCTTTGATCTCTTCTTTCTTTCC
Organism: Aristolochia fimbriata; assembly: GCA_019845555.1. NCBI lineage: Eukaryota > Viridiplantae > Streptophyta > Magnoliopsida > Piperales > Aristolochiaceae > Aristolochia > Aristolochia fimbriata. The sequence goes on from CM034083.1 coordinate 5,344,420, forward strand.
CCGCCGGTGGCAGCAACTACACCGCATTGCTGAGCACACAAACATCAATCTTCGTTCTTTCTTGTTGCTTCGCTACTCTCTCATTCTCTCCTCGGTGATCCGGCCCCCTGCCTCTTTTTGGGTCTAGTTTTAAGGGGTAAGAAAAAAAAAAAAGAGAGAGAGATGGGAGGCTGTGCAAGCAAACCCAAGGGTCTGAAGTCCGAGACTACCGAGATCCCCCTCCCAGGAGAACTGCAAGGCCGCCTGCAATTCCAAGGCTAAGGAGGAGTCCGCCCGACCACGCCAAGCTCACCGAGGAGGCCCAAGTCAAAAAAACAGCCGGAGATCGTCGTCAAAAGCCACCTGAGGCTAAGCGGTCGGGGATCCAACAAACGCCAATCTCTAGGCAATTTGTTCAAGGAGAGCTAAGAGAGAGCATTAGCTACAATGAATAAGGAAACACAACTAGTATCGAAGGATGTGAAAAAAAAAAAAAAAAAAAAAAAAAAAAAAAAATTGGCTCAACTCGCCAATTGCGAACATAACCAGAAGGTGTCACCGAGAGCTATCTCGATCTTCATTGCGACCAGTTTTACAGAATTTGACAAATCTTTGGGTCGTCTAGTCGCTGAAATTCGAGCCGACGACACAAAGCCGGGTCCCACGGCGTTGCCTCCCCGCCGAAGGCGGGGGCGACTCGTCGCCCTTGAGGGGAGCAGTTCTGCCAAATCGAGTAACTTCGCCGCCGAGAGCTTCGTCGGCCGAAGTCGGGGCGCCACACGTGCCGGGGCCCACGCAGATCGCCTCCCCTTCTCTGCAAACCGGAGCAATTTCGCCGGCCGGAGCAGCTTCGCGAATCGGATCAACTCATTGCCAGAAGCAATTTCTGCCGAAATCGGGAGTAACCTCCCCATAGAGGCTGACCAGTCGGACATCACTGTGCGGGGGGCCCGGTCAAGATCGCCTCCCCTTCGAAACCGACAATTCAGCATTGCCGAGAGGGCGGGCCGAATCGTGACTGTCCCGCCGCCCAGAACTCGTCGAAGTCCGCGGCACACAAGTGAGGCTCACGGCCCTTTCTCCCCTTCTCGCCGGTTACGCGGGCGAGGAGTTCTGCCAAAATCGGAGCGACTCCACGCAGCGGAGCTTCGTCGTTGAGTCGCCGCCACGGGCCGGACCCGCGGCGCCTCCCCTCCCGGCTGAAGCGGTTCTGCTCGGCGCAAGTCAATTCGGCCGGGTCCCCCTTCCTCCCCTGCTGGGGAAGCGGTTTGCGCGGTCGGGAACCGCCGCCGCAGAGCTTCAGCTGAGTGGGTCCAGCCACACGACTTCCCTTCCTCAACATAGAACCAGTCCAGCTTGAAACCGAGATTTCACCGGATGGGTCAAGCACCACAGGTGTGAAGCTCACAGCGCAATCTCCCTCTTCTCGGGAGTTGTTTGTTGTTCAAACCTGTGACATCTACGCTTTCGGTGTTCATCATTTCTCTATACCGTACATACTCTACATGTATGCGCGTGTATACAAAAAAAAAATCGAAAAAGCAAACAAAGCTCTAAAACAAAGAAGAGAGCCAAAAAAAAAAAAAAGAATGAAAAAAAATACATACAAGGTGTCTGAGAGAATATACACCGGCCCTAAAAAAGCAAGAGGACGGATAGGAATCACGCATTAATAAAAAGATAAACGATCCTAAAAGAGTAAGAGGATCAACAAAAAAAAAAAAAAAAAAAAAAAAGTGTGTGTGCGTTGCGTTCATTCATCTTCACGTTCGAAACTTGAAGACAAAGTTCGTGGACAGGCCGCGACAATTCTCGAAGTAATTCGACGCAGCCCACCGCCAGGATCCCGTTCCATCGCGTTGTTAACACGGTGAGTCATCTCGCCGCATCATAGACTCAGTGAGTCATCGTCTAGTCAGCAACAACTCGGTGAGTCATCGCCACGTCAGCATGAGTCAACATACAGTCAGCCAATTCAAAAGTGAGGATAAAAACCTGGAAAGAGGTCACGATCCTCATTCAAGAGCTCCTGGTCTCCCTCTTCCCTCTTCCCTCAACTTCACGAGCAGAAAGGGGATCGTGATCCCCTTTCCCAGCAAAAATCCCTCAACAACAACAAAGACTGGCTACAAAAGGCCAGACGTTCCCTGTCCCAGGGGTTGGTGGGAAAAATTGAAAGGTTGGTTAGAAAAACTTTCATCCCTACGGTTGGAAAAAAATCGAGTTCGACAGCCTTCTTGCCGAGAAGAAAATACACTCGCGGAAGCTCTCGAACGAGAGAAGTTCAGCCATCGCAGTTAAATCGCTCGATTCGACCGAAGCAATTCTACACCGTCGCCAGCATCGTCGCAAGTCGAAACACACGGAACACAAATACTTCCGTCCGACCGACAAAAGCCACACCAGATCGTGTACGTTCGTTTCTGTAACTCGAAGTCTCGACGACGACCTCGCAGGAGCCAAAACTTCACCAAACCACACGGAGATCGAATCAGAGGGTTATTAGGAGCGTGAACTCGCTTCTTTCCTGACTCACACACCTTGTAAACTCAAAATTATTCTAAAGTAATTGAAAACTTCTCTCGGTCGCGCCTCTTCGCGGACCGGCGGATTTTCGGTGAAACACACATGTAATTCATAAAATAGAATATAATTTTCTTCTAGAAATTAATTATCGTTCTCAACTCTTCACAAACTTAATTGAGAAATTTGTTTACATGTCCCTTGGATGGGCTACGTTAGGCAAGAACACTTGAATGTTGGAATCATCCTAGTCCCCCAGCATTAAATCAGACCCCCGAAACCAGCTGTGAAGTACCCCTTCGTCCGCTATAAATACGGGGGGTGCCTTCTCCCCCAGCTTAGAACCACGCACGAAGGAGATAGAAGGCAGACATGGCGGGGTACTGGAAGCATGAAGATCACGAGGTGGCCCTGTCGGCGGTCGTCGATCTCGGAGGCTTCGCGGCGGGCGATCCCGCGGCCGCCTCGGAGGCGGTGAGGCTCGTCCGGGCCGCCTGCTCCAAGCACGGGTTCTTCCAGGTCGCTAACCACGGAGTCGACCCGGAACTGATCGCCGAGACCCACCGTCGCGCCGAAGCTTTCTTCGGCTTGCCGCAGGAGCAGAAGGAGAAGATCGGGAGGAAGCCCGGGAACCCGTACGGCTACCGCGACGGGTTCCTCGAAAAAGTGACCTCCGACGACGTCCCATGCAAGGAGACCATGTCCATGCGCCACTGGGTCTCTCCCCACTCCCCTCATGACATGATCGTCTCTTACTTCACCTACCATCTTGGAGAAGACTTTCTCTCAACCGGGTAAGAAAAAAATATTTATACAGAGAGTTATATATATATATATATATATATATATATATATATATATATATAACTTGTGTATATGCATATATATATATATATACATGTATATATACGAAAAAAAAAAAACATTTATACACTTTTTTTTAAAAAGTAAAGATGAGGGATTAATGAAGGGTATTTTTGTAAAAATAAATAAAACTCTAAATCACTTTTTTTCTCTATATGTAAGTGTACAGTAGTCGCCTTATATATATATATATATATATATATATATATATATATATATTTAAGGCAGATACCCTACACGTACATGTAAGTGTAGTAAATTTAACGTACCTGTAATAAATTTTTTCCTACATACAAATGAATGAAGGATATTTTTATAAAAGTGATTTATAATTTTATTCACTTTTACATAAATATTCTTCATGATAATAACTCTCCTTTTCTTGTACTTTCTTTATATATATATATATATATATATAACATATATATACCCCAAGTTACATGTATATATATATATATATATATATATATATATATATATATATTCATGTATTCATGATTGACATGCAGGGAGGTGATTCAGAAATATGCGGAAGCCATGAACGCGCTTGCGATGACGATAGTGGAGCTGCTGGGGGTGAGCCTCGGGCTCCCCGGGGACTACTTCAGAGAGTTTTTCAAACAGAGTGATTCGATCATGAGATTGAATCATTATCCATCAAAGAAGACGACGGAAAAGGCCGTGGGGATTGCAGCTCACTGTGACCCGATCTCTCTTACGATACTCCACCAGAACTCCGTCGACGGACTGGAGATTTTTGTCGATGGCAAGTGGCGGCTCATCAGGCCCAAGTCCCAGTCTTTCATTGTCAATCTTGGCGACACGTTCATGGTACGTATATAGTACACTATTCCTCTGTATATATAGTACTTGTTAATCAGTACTAAGCCCTCAGTCAAGCGGCCTGTCCTATTTATCATTTTCTAGTTTTTATTATTCAGCATCTGATATTAATTTCTGTTAAATGAGGGTGAAGGGTCGGTTGGATTTTTGGTAAAATACAATTAAAAATCTTAATTAATGGTGGGATTTCGTTAATTAATGACGGGTATTTGTTATTTGGATTAATCATGTGTAGGCGCTTTCTAATGGGAGGTACAAGAGCGTCCTGCACAGGGCACTTGTGAGCAGCAACGTCCCTCGCTTGACGCTGGCCTACTTTTTATCGCCGGAAATGGAGAAGAAGGTGACTCCGCCGCCGGAACTGGTGGACGACGAGAACCCCAGATTGTATCCAGACTATAAATGGTCCCAACTGCTGGAATTCACTCAAAAGGTTTATAAGGTGGATACGGATACCATTCACGTCTTCTCCCGGTGGCTCACAGGCTCTGCAACTCCAAAGATTGACGCAGCTGTGTAGAGCTTGAGCACATAGCTTCAATAAGAAATTAAGAGTAAAACAAGATCTTGGTGAGAAAAAGCTATTTGGCTTGAGCTTTAATACTAAGTAATAATGGTAGTACAATACTATTGATGTTCTTTAAGATGAATACATTGTTCTATGTGGTTCTAGTTTTCAGTCTATGGGAATTAGAAAGGTGCATGCAGCATTTTGTATTGGTTTCTTATTGATGTTCTGAAATTAGTGGTCCTTATTTTATCAAAGTTCAAAATTACTTTTTGTTGTATCACATGTCATATATATTCGGATATATTACATTTTAGTAGGGGTGGAAGAAGAGTACTGGGTTAAGAGTCAAAATACTTCATGGATCTTTTTGGCACATCAGCATGTGATACTCATTATGTGTTGGCTCCTCGTATACCTTGTGCACCCATGACTCTGAGACTAGGGCTGGAAATGAGCTGAGCTGAACTGAACCTATAATAGCTCGAGCTCGGCTCAGCCCATTATACATGAGCTCGAGCTCGAGCTCAATTTGAGTGGGCTCGATCCCCTAATCTAGCCCAAGATCGAGCCCACCTTGAGCTCATGACCATGCCTAGGTCGGCCCAGGTTAAGCTCCAAGCCATAAAAGCCCAATGCAAGCTCCAACTCATGCCCAATAGGTCTGCTAATTCGGGTTTTTTAATTATTCTAGTTAAATTTATGTACAATAATAGATCTAGATTAGTGAGTATAAACTGATTACGTACCTAATTATGCTAAAAAAAAAATTCATTGAACTATTTTTAGTTAATAGAATCATTGATAGAAATTTAAACAGACAATTATAAATACAATTGCTAAAATAACTTGGACTCCCACTTTTTCAAAAATCTAAAATATTACTCCCAATTTTAAAATTATATAACTCAAAATACAAATGAGCTTCTCGTCGATGAGCTTCTCAGCTTCGAGTCGAACTACTTAGCTCATTTAACTAAACGAGCCTTACCGCTCAAGTTTGATTGGAGCTCAAAATAAAAGCTCAAGTTTGATTGGAGCTCAAAATAAAAGCTCAAGTTTGATTGGAGCTCAAAATAAAAGCTCAAGTTTGATCGGAGCTCAAAATAAAAGCTCAAGTTTGATTGGAGCTCAAAATAAAAGCTCAAGTTTGATTGGAGCTCAAAATAATTTAAGCCGAATAGAGCTTTTACCGATCCGAGCTCGAATTGTTCACAAGCCAGAGACCACCTGAACTATTACCCAGGCTCGGGTTAAGAGTCAAAATATTGAAATTGTATACATTATAGATATATCTACATATATAATATGCATAAATGTTAACATATATAATATACATAAATGTTAACATATATAATATGCATAACAATATTGTAGTTCTATTTTCCCACATGTACTAGTGGCCTTAAATTTTTATATCCTTTTCTCTTTTAGGTATATTGAAGGATAACATATTTATCTACATTGTTCATTCATACATTTCGATAAAACTGTTATGAAAAATATTAAATAATTTATTAAATAAAAATATTCATCTGACCGCACCCTATTGGTCGTAAACATAGTTGGGTAGCCCGTCCAAACTAGTTTCTATAATATGCTTTTGACAACATATGGGTTCACATTAGCACCTTATGAGTCTGGAATTTCCACCATAAGCTCACTTTATACTATGATAGCATATTGGACCAGCTGTGAAGCCTGTAATTAAGCCAACATTCTCTAAGAAAAAATTTAAAAGAAAAAATTCCTTTTTAGTATATTCTCTGTTTATGTGCAATACTCAAGAGTATTCGTAAACTTGGATGAATGGAAACTAATCATTTCAATCAAGAGAAAGGAGAGAATTGGCAGCATAAAAGACTTGAACACAATGTTCTTATTAACCATGAGCCCAGTTGGGTGTGAAGAGATGGATGAAGAGTTGAATCACAAAAACGTCTCTGCGACTCAAATCTTCTTAATAAGAAGCTATCAGAATTTGAAATTTTCCTTCAAGTAGCAGACAATCTCTTGCTGCCATGGCAAAAAATAAAAAACAACATTAGGGACATGAAGATAAAATGCCATAACATTGCCTTGGAGTGCAATATGAGAAGAAGAAGAAGAAGCAGAAGAAAAAGAAAAAGACTTACAATGAGGCAAAGAATGAGGCAACCAGCAGCACCAGGGAAGAAAGCATACCAAAAACTCAAGCCCTGTAGCTTGGGTCCATCAATGAATAGCAGAGGAAGGCTAGCAGCTATTACACGGGGCCAAAAACAAATAGAGAAATTAGCAGTCATTAAAGCAACAGGGTAAGGTCAAGTATTATGGGACATACCCGGGGGGTGGATTGATCGAGTGTAAATCATGAAAGCTAAGGAGGCTGCAAGAGCAGTGCTTCGAGCAAGCCAGCCAGGACCAAGTATGGTGAAGGCCAATACACCGATGGCAGAGCAACCTATCTGAGACACAAACATGTTGTATTTCTACACAATCACCACCACCCACATGTTAAATTAGAAGGTGAAGAATACCTCTGAAGCCATGGCACTAACTCCAATATGTCACATGGTTTTTCAGTCTGGAATTGGAACCAACAAAGACAACAGATTTAAGTCGAATATGTGTACTCAGCCAAACTCAGTCCGAACCAAGGGGGCCTCAACTAGAGTTGAGGGAGATTTTTCAGAAACATAAGTAATGAAGTGGAGGTGTGGTTTCACTCCTTGAAACCAAAGAGTTCCTTTTAGTGAATAGGAGGAAAAAAACTCTAGATGAAAATACATGTTTGGTTGAACCTGCTTTTAAACAAATCTCGCTTTTCTAAAAGAGAAATTCATGCTTTGAAAGGGCTCCAAATCGATTATCTTTCAAAGAGCACAATTCTAAAGAGCCAACATCAAAGCACCATTTAACGAGTTCGGATCAGGTAGTGCGCGCTCCACCACAATTAGCAGAACAACACACACTCAATTAGATCAAACTAGACTGAACCGCGCACAGCCTCAATTGAGTGTTTGTCACTTTACTATTAGTCGCTCCACCGTTCAGAGGTAAAGCGTGCACCACCTGATCCGAACCCGCATTTAACTATGATCTTCGGCAGATGACTTTTGAAATGGTCTCTTTGAAAGATTTCCATATAGAACTCTTCCAGAACCATAATTTATCTAAATGGAGGTTAAAACCAACATGTGTTTTATCCTAAGAGTTGTTCTTTCATCCAACCACTTATAGGCTCCAAAGAACACCAAAGTTGGATTATATTATCTCCAACCTTAAGGTATCTAATCTATAAGTTTAAAGGGTTCGGATGGGCTCGCTCCAGCCAGAGGCTGGTGCAACTTAACTTCTACCTTAAGGAATCCAGTCTACAAGTTTTAAGTCAAGTTTAAAGGATTTGGACAGGAGCGCTCCAGTCGAAGGCTAGTACAACCAATAGGCGTGCACCACGTTAGTTAGCGCGTGACCCTCACGTGCTCACTAACGTGAAGTATGGATAAGCATCATGTTAGCAAGCACGTGAGGGTCACGCACTCACTACCGTGAATTGCACCCATTGGTTGCACCAGCCGAACTCTACTAGTGTGCACTCCTCCCAATCCAAACCCAATTTGAAATGTAATACAGCCCTATGATACAAAAATACATTAAAGACATACAACTACCTAACTATGAGCTATTGGTGGACAGAGAATCGGGAGAATAAACAAGGATGAAACCAACGTGTTAATGCCATCCTATTGGACCAAATTTGTCAATTAACAAAGTGAGCGGTTGTTTTCTTATTAAAAAACAACAGGTTAAACTCTTTGATAGAGGACATCAGAATTGGACTACTTGGAAGAGTCCAAGCACTTTAATCTAAAAAGGCAAGATCGATAACGTAAAAAGTCGAACCCGTCCTGTGACTTGTGCCATGTTTCCATCTCTAGAAGAACTCTTGATGGGCTTAAAAGTTCAACACCGACCCACTTCGTCGAGTTTCTACCCCACTCCATCCAAGTGGGTATAATAGCCTCACCCATCCAATTTAGTGACTTTACCTTATAAATAAAAATATTAAAAATATAAAATGCAAAATATACCTTTATCTTTTTCACTTGTACTTACATATGGGCATTTATATACCACAAAAATTCAAAACTTATATATCCTCCAGATCATTTCAAGTTTTGGGTTTTAAAATTGTCCAGGCCAATCTCTCACTAAGTTGTAGGGGTGCCAATGATTTGGATCTATCCACATCGAAATCAAATCCAAATCATTAAAATATTTATTAGATATTCAATACGAGTCCAATCGCTATATTAGCTCCTTATCAAATACCCATTAAGGATTCACTAAGTTATTTAATCCATATTGGGTATCAAATAAGGATATATTAAGAAGTATTCTATAGTAAAAAATATTTATTGAATTTAATAATTCTAAAATAAAATTAAAAAAAAAAAAAAAAAAAAAAAAAATAAAAATAAAATTATAAAATTATAGAACTTTTAAAAATAATATAAAAATTATAAATCAAATAAGATTAATTTAAATTTTAAATTTTAGTTAAATAATATTTTTATAAAATGACATTTGACCTCCGTTGACTACTTTGGTCAACAACCACGTTAACGACGTGCTAACACATCACTTTTTTATAAAAAAATATAAAAGGTACTATTGAAAAGTTGGCTTCACATTCTTAGTGCAGGCTTGCCTTTATTATGAGAGTGAAGGAGGCAATTAAATGGCTTCACCCTCATCCCCAAATTGAGGCATTTATCTGTTGACTAGTGTTTTTTACTTATTTACTCAATACAACAATTAAATGCCACTTTTATTATTCTTCCGAAAAAAATAAGTTATACAATAGTACGGGTACACCAACATGTCGCTTATGTGGCCTTTAACCATGACAATCAAAGGTAGTCAATTGTTGAAAATGTCATTTTAGTAAAAAAAAATTACTTTTATCTTCATGAATATTTATCCAAAATATTATTTAAATAAAAAATTTAAAATTTATTTAAGTTTATCAAAATTATATAAAAATAAAAATGTGAGAGGCGCAAGAAAAAGAGGAGAACAAGAGGGAGAGAGGGAGAGGGAGAGAGGGAGAGGGGAGAGGGAGAGGGAGAGGGAGAGAGGGAGAGGGAGATGAGAGAAATAAAAGAATAGAGAAAAGAGTAGAGCAAAAAAAGAGGAGACGGAAATAAAGAGATCGAAAGATCCGTCGAAAAGAGTAGAAGAGAATAGAGAGATAAGATTACAAAGAGAGGAGAGAAAGAGAAAGAAAAGAGAGATAAGAGCAAAAAAAAGAGGATAAATATTGAAAAAGACAAATATAAAGACAGGACAATTATAAAGATCAGCAAAAAAAGATAGAAAGCAGAAAGAAAGAAAAAGAATGAGAACAAAGAGACAAAAAAAAACGCAGAGAAAAAAAACATGAAACAAGATCAAGAGAAGAGTATCAAAAATATCAAAGAGCAAAACATAAAGAGAAAAGGAGAGAAGAAAAAATGGAAAGAGAAAACATACATCACCGTGCTGGCAGAGAAAAAAAAACGGCAGATCTTGCCAAAAAAAAAGAGATAAATTTAAAAGCAAATATATTAGAAAATTGCATCAGAGAGAAAACGTAGAAAAAAAAAAAATACAAAAATGTAGACGTAAAAAAATAAAAAAAACATATAAGAAAAAAAAAAAAAGAGAAAGAATAGATAAATAAATATTAAAAAAAAGAAAATAAGAGATGTCAAAAGAAAACGAAAAAAACAAGAGAGAAAGAAAAAATAGAGAGAGGCAAAAAAGAAAAAGAGAACAGACATCGAAAAACAAAATAGAAGAAAATTAGACGTACCAGAGATCCGAAAAAACAGAGAAATTGCATATAAAGTAATATATCAAAGATGATGAAAAACAAAGCAGATAATAAAGAAAAGATATTATCGTTTCAAAAACAAAGACAAAAGCAGAATAGAAGTCATGAAAACTCAAGATCAAAAGAACAGGGTCAGACAAACCAGGACATTGGAAAACATAAAAATAGATATGTCCAACGAACATATAATCAAAGTCAAATTTAGCAAGACATCGATATTGGAAACGAAGACGCTTCGACATAAAAATCATAGAAGAAAATATCAAAAAATTGTCCATACAGATATGTTCAAAAGATAAGTTATACAAAAAATCAGAAAGTCAAAAAGATCTCATACAATCGCAAGAGATAAAATCAAAAATCAGAAATTACATATCGAAATATTTTCTATGTCATTGTCCAATCGAAAGATGTCGTCCGTTATTGTCTTTTTCGAAAATCGTGAAAATCGAAAGTTTTCTTTAAGGAAGACATACAGACATTTTCAAACCAAAAAACATATATTATTAATACAACAGCATCGATCATATTCAACGTTTGTCAAAAATTAAGACGTTCAGAAAAAATCGAAACGCTCCACGAGAAAAATCAGAAATAGAGCAGGAAAAAGAGAAAAAGAGAGAAAGCAAATCGAAATCGAAAATCGAAAGAGAAAAAATCGAAAGAAAAAGAGAATAGAGAAAAAAAACAGAGAGAGAAAGAATAGAGAGAGTAGAGAAAGAGTAGAGATAATGTAGAGAGAAAGAGGAGACAATAGAAAGTAGAGATAAAGTAGATAGCAAGTGGAGATAAAGTAGATAGAAATTAGAGATAAAGTAGATAGAAAGAGTAGAGAGAAAAAGTAGAGAGTAGAGTATATAGAGATAAAGTAGAGATATAAAGTAGAGAGAGTAGAGAGAAAGAGTAGACAGATAAAATAGAGAGAGAGAGAAGAGAGAAATAAAGAGTGAAAAAGAGAGCAGAAAAAGGAAAGAGTTGAGATACACTAGAGGGAGAAAGTAGAGAAAGATGAGAGAAAAAACATAAGATGTCATAAAATCCCTGGGCTTATTGAGTTTATTGGACAGTTAGTTGAAATCCGTAAAAGCCTATTTTAGAATTTTAATTTTTATAGCTAACAAAGCATATCCATTGAAGAGCTTGATGGCTCAAGGCCTCAATGAAGGTTATTGGACATGCTGTTGAGTTTTATTTAAATCCATTCCAATTAAAAACATATACCAATAAGAGGCTAATTAATTTGGACTTAGTCCATTGACAGCCTATCTGCGATTTCATGGTGAACCTATCCCACCCCACAAGATATCCATTTCTCATTGGATTGGATATAGATAAAACCCAATAACAGTAATACCCAATAAAATTCGTTAAAGTTGTTAATCTTTAAATCCTTCAATTGATATCCTTTTCTAACTACAAAAATTAAAATTCTACAATGGGTGCAAATTGCCTAATGTCAACACCAAATCCTTCATCTAGTGCAGCCAACCAGATTGCGATACAACAGTGTAAAATATCACATTTGAGTGAACACTTACACTGTCTTGTCGCAATCTGGTTGGCCACACCAGATGAAAGATGTGGTGCTAGCACTAAGCAATTTAAAGCCCTCTACAATAGTCTTTAACTAAACCTTCTTACCCTAAATTCAAATAAATAAGTCCAAGGTTTTTATAACACCTCTTATCTCTTCTCTCTCTTTTCTACTATTTCTCTCTACTCTTCTTCTCTATCCATACTTTTTCTTACTTTTTTTCTCCATTCTCTCTCTACTCTCTTTTCTCTCTCTACTCCTCTTTCTTTCTTGACTCCCTCTCTACTCCTACTCTCTACTTTTTCTCTCTATTCTTTCTTTATTTTTTCTCTACTTTCTCTCTATTCTCTTTATTTTTTCTCTACTTTCTTTCTATTCAAAAATTTTATATTTTTTATTTTCTCTTTTTTTTTCTTTTTTTTTATTTTTTTCTCTTTTTTTCTTTTATTCTTTTTTCTCTCTGGACTCTCTTTCTCTTTTTTCTCTTTTTCTCTCTTTTGGTCTCTTCTCTTTCTCTGTTCTTTCTGAAAGATCTCTCTCTTGTCTTTTCTTTTTCGATTTTCATTCTCTTTCTCTCTCTTTCTTTTTTGGATTCTCATTTTTCTATCTTTTGGGATCTCTTTTTTCTCTTCTTTCTCTCTATTCTCTCTTTTCTTTTCTCTACTCTTTTTCTCTATCATTTTCTCTTTACTTTTTTTTCTCTTTACTTTTTTCTCACTCCAATATTCTCTTTTTCTCTCTCCATTATTTTCTCTCTACTCTTTTATCTCTCTATTTTTTCTACTCCACTCTTTACTCTTGTCTCTATTCTATGTTCTCTTTTCTCTCTATTATTTTCATCTTACTCTTTTTCTCTCCATTATTTTCATTGTACTCTTTTCTCTCTATTATTCTCTCAGTGCTCTTTTCCCTCTATTATTATCTCTCCACTCTTCTCTATTATTCTCTATATTCTTCTCGTCTCTACTCTTCTCTTTACATTCTTCTCCCTACTCTTTTCTTTTTATTTTTTGAGTTTCTTAAATAATATTTTTAAATAAATAATTACAAAAATAACATAAAAAATATTTACAAAAATAACACTTTCATCATATAACGGTTGTTAACCACCATGGTCAAGGGCAATGTCAATGACATGCTAGCACATTTAAGCCATGTCACTTAATCTTTACATAGGTGGCATTTAAATGCAAGTACCGATCACCTGAAGCACGCTCTTTAAAGCAGGCACTTTAAATTACAATATTTTGGTGTCAATTGCAGTTATTTTGGGGTCAACTTGGGTCAATATTTTAACCCCAATAGCAATATTTGATTTACTCTAAAAAATAAAATATTACAGTTGGGTCAAAATACTACAACTAGGACAAAATACTGCAGTTGAGGTTAAAATACTACAATTGAGAAGGTCATAATACTAAAGTTTGGGTTAAAATAATAATAATTAAAGTCAAAATACTATAATTGACCCAAACATACTGCAATTTTGATTCCCTGCTTCGAATGCTCTCTAGGTAATCCAAATTGTTTAAATGTTGCCTTCTTTAAGAAAGTGGCAAATGTCGCCTTCATAATTAATAAAAGTATTGAAAAAAAATATTACCTTCTTGACTCTCTCTCTCTCTCCTCTCCCTCTCCTTTTAATCTCATCTCTCTCTTGCATCTCTCCTATGTTTTCATTTTCATATAATTTTAATAACTTTTAAATCATTTTAATAATCTTCTTATATGTTATAGTTGATTATGTTTATAACACTTTCAAATGTTACAAATTTTATTATTGTATTTTAAAAAAATTAATTATTTTTTAAAAATAGTAAGAATTACTAAAAAACTTGAAGAATAGGAAAATTACTAAATTTTTTTAAGGAAAAAAAAAATACTAAATTCAAAAAGCATTTTTTTACTATGAAATACTTCTTATTGGATCTTTATTAACCATCCAATATGGATTCAATAACTTAGTACTATCCTTAGATCAAATAACTGTGTTTATTCTTAGACATTTAATAAATATTTTAATTATTTAAAATTATTTAAAATAGGTTCGGATCAGTTAGTGCGCGAAAGCCCATTCGTATAATGGGCCCATCAGTCATTCTAATTCTCCATTGACGTACTCCGCGCGCGACATCCAAATTACTAACACCCAAAGTAATTGGAGAAATAAAAAAAAAAAAAAACTAAAAAGTCTAACTCAACAAGAACGTCGCACATTCAATAGATTTCTATATCATATCGCCTAAAAAAACATAAAATAGCCTAAATAGGAAGCGCAGCGAAAAGAAAACGGCCACACTATTTCAAACTGGATTAAACAAGGATTACTTGTCGAGCAAACATTCTACCGAAGACCAATTCTCACGCCGGAAAAAAAGGAATCGATTTAGCTGAGAAAATGGAATAAACGGAGCAGAAGACGCGTAAAAGAAGCAAACTGAAGCAGTACCTGAGCGGCCGGGGAACCAGGTGTGGCGAACAAGACGGCGGAGACCGCCCCCAGAGGAGCTATGGTCACGAAAACGCCTTTGGTTGCCAGAATTTGATCCAGCTTCCCCAACACCGCCATGGCGGCAAATGCCCCTGTGAAAGAAACCACAGATCACCCCCTCTTCCGCACATAACACACTAGAAAGAGCTACACGGCCAAAAACTGAAAGAAGACCGACCTGCCGAAGGCCAGATGATGTCGCTGAGGAGCGGGGACGGGGCTCCTCGTACGGGTTTAAAGAAGTCCCACCCAGGGGAAGGAGACGCAGCATCGCTACTGCCGCTGAAAGCTCGTATAGATCCGTTTCTTAAGAAGGGGGGAATTCTTCTCCTGCTGCTTCTGCTGCTGCTGCTTGATGAGTGTTTGCTGAACTCGTAATGGACCGCTCCTGGCCGCGGTAAGGGGGAGAAGGGAAGAAAAGAAGACGAAGAAGAAGAAGAAGGTGATGCGGTAATGTAATGATGGCAACGGCAAACAGGAGTCGCCATGGGGACTGGGGAGGCTCTCTATCCAATACGCCTCTTTTTCTCCTGATTTGCGCCCGGCACCGCCCTCGGCATCGATTCCAATTTCCGAGATAAATAAAAAGAGAGGCACCGCCGCAGTGGCTTTTCAGGCACCTCGAGGGATCATATTTCGGTGTCCGATGGGGAGAAGCAAACGCCCACCAGCCGCATAAACAAGCAGAAAAAAAAAAACAAAAAACAAAACAAAACAAAATTATATCGCATTTCATAATGCGAAGCCCATCCTGCTTGTCAGATCTTTTATATCTTGCATTACAGAAGGAAGAAAGATAAAATAAAAAATAATTATAAGAAATGTTTTAGAAAGAAACTAATATTTTCAATTTTAATATCTTTAAACAAATTGAACCGTAATGGGTACAAGACAAAATTTCTATCTTTATCCTTTTCTAATTTATACAAATGAAACGGACCCAATTGTACAAGGGAATATAAAGCATCTCAAAAACATTTCACTCGCTCCCAATTGTGACCATCGAGTGTCAGTCATCACGACTCAATGTCAATGACATCTTCTGATACCCGAGCAATATAATAAAACTTCCAACACCAAGGTATGCACGGGAAGAGAGATTGGAGACAGACATGAAGAAGGAAACACAAACCTCAGAGATACATAACAATCTCTTGAAGTCATAATTTTGGTAAGAGAGAGGACTTAAACCTCTACAAACAAAAAGCTTAACGAGATTGAAATTGATCACGTTAACTCTAAATCCATGTATCCCCTCTGACTACAGCACATACAACTGTAAACTAAAATCATAACATGCAATAGGCCAAGAATTAAGAATAACCATATAACCAAATTACCTCTGAAGACAAGTGATAAAAGTTAACCCCAAGAAAATCATCTCCCTAAACACTAATGAACCAATGCAGTGCTTCACCATCGAGATTAAAAAATCTGCAATTTTTCTTTTTGAACAAAAATAATAATAACAATAGTAATAAATAAAAAAACTGCAATGTTAACCCCTATATCCTTCACTAGGTTGTGACTGTGATACCCAAAATTGCTCAATCTTTCTGGTCCAAGCAGTCAATTCCTCATGATTCATATACCTAGGAAAGTCAACTGCAAGACTGGTGCGGAGTGTCATCTGACTGGGACTTTCCTGATAAGAGCACATGTATCAAGGCAGAGCCACAAATTCAGCTCAAATGTAGGCCTGAACATTCCCCATAATATGCTCTTGGACTTCCACCTATTGGTTACTTAAGCCGTCTATCTCTCTCAAAGGCATTTTGATGAATATGCAATGCTTTCAAAGAGAATGGAGTCGTGTTATCTGTACCATTGTTGCTGTCTCATTATTCTTCAAGGATGCCATATAAGGTTGTGACAATTTCATAAAAAAATATTGAAACATTGCTAATTGAAATTGCTAAGAAGGAAACAAACTCGATGAAACTGGAAAAATTCTTTTGATAGATAACCTGTATAACGAAAGAAACTGAAAATTTTGATAGCAAAGGTGCAAGGGCTTCTACTTGACATGCAGTGACATGGGGACTTGGGCCAATTGTGGCGGCACAGACAGACTCCACCATGACAAGCAGCAAGAGGAAACCACAACAAGTGCTACAGGCTACCACAAAGGAGAACCAGGTCAGAAGGTAACCTAGGTTCACCGTCGCAGGCCACCCCAAAGAGGGAAATCCTAAACCTTACAGGTGACTGGAAGAAATGTCTCTTTGACAGTGTCTTTTGTTCATACCTCATTGGACGTTGTTGTTCATTAGGTGCAGCGACATTCGCCTGAGTGTCATTGGACAGGGACGCGACCAATAGCCTTGGTGTGAATGGTCCTCTTCCACCAAGATAATGAAGACAAAGTGTTGTTTCCTCAACAGGCCAGTGACGTGAATGAGGAACTGTCGGTCTCTGCCTCATCCCATGGCATATGACGGTTGTCTTGTTATTGAAGAAGTCCCAACAGCCCACAATATGGCTAGAGGCATGATGGGCTACCAAGGAATCAATGTTGGGGAAGAGAATACCAATAGCCAACATCTACAATCTAGAAGTCGAGCAATCTCAAAGATCTACAATTCAGATTTTTCAATTCCTTGTAAAATAAAAAAAATACAGGATGGATTGCAACAGGAATCACCAACAGATGCTCACTTCGGCAATAGGGAGTGATCACTTCAGCTTTACTTGTTCAGAAAACAACCTTTCAAACAGCAAGAAGAGATCCCAAAGCCAGCACCACTTGATAATGTCAGTACTGGCTGTCAATGTTGACTACAGCTTGAACTGAAAAGTTCGCCTTTTCTATGTAGGGGACTTCCAGAAGGCATCAGAGCAGTCTTTAGAGCTTTCAGCAGTCCACCGAGATAAAAAAGAATGAGTAACTCAACCTTCTCTTTCTCCAATTCTCTCTGAATCACATGACACGCCAAACTTTTCATAAGCTCAATTTTTCATAGTTGATATGTCAGTTAAAAGCTACAGCCTACAGGAATTTCCAACTGGCGAGATGTTTACATGGTAAGACTGTACATCAGACAGTTCAAGACCCACTAATCTGCATATATGCAAACATAAGATAGAAGCATGTGATGGGGAACAAAGATCCAAAGTCAGGATAATATACATCCTCCTAAGATTTAATCATCCTAATAATCACATATGATTTTTACATAACACAAACAAAGAAACTTAAAAATTTGACAACAATATTTTTTTAAAAAAAATGAATTTGACAACAATATTCTCGACAAAAGAACAAAATTTGGCAACTCTAATCATTTTGATTAGTTTGAAAAGAAAGATTTCTTAATAATTCGAAGCAAACTCCACATCACAGTAGAAATGAAGAAGAGACCCACACCAGTAACCACAGCGTACTTAAGACCAAGGTTTACAAGCAAATTCACCAGAAGACCAGCTAATACAACGCCAACAAAATTAGCAGACATAGCAGACCAAAATGGCATATCAAGAATGGATGCAATAATTGCCCCAGTCCAAGCTCCAGTTCCAGGAAAAGGCACTGCCACAAAAAGCATTAATCCCAGCCATTGAAATTCTTCCACCGGACCAGCTTTTTCTTTGACCTTACTAAGCAGCCAATCAATAAGCCCCGACGCTGAGGCATTTTTCCCAGCTAAAGTTTCTGCTAATTTCTTCAAATAGAGAATAATGAAGGGTACTGGAACCATGTTGCTGCAATTTAATGTAGAGAGGAAAAATGGTTGAGTATATATAATATCAAATGACTGAAACCCGAGAAAATTTAGGGAAGAAGAGAAACAGACCCCATAACCGACAAGATGGTAAGCTTAAGCGGTTTAAGGTTCATCCAGTATCCAACTGGGACAGCTCCACGGAGTTCTAACACAGGAAGCGTAGCGAGAGCGAACACGACAGCCTCATCGGGCCAACCGAACCCGCGGAGGGCGGTTGCCACCTTAAGACCGAAGCTAGATGCCCGGATAGACACTTCGGCCGCATGAGCATCCCTACATGCTGCAAACACCGAAATAAAGGGCAAAACCCAAATCGCGAACCGCACCAGAACTTTGAGAAAATGGGGTTCAACCTTGGCATTATCATCGTCACCTGGAAGCGTAACGCTCCAGGAGCAAAATCGTCGCGTAGAAGACACACAAGAAATTGATTTTACAGGAGACCCCTGATTCCAAACGATAAGAGATAACCTCAACATCGTCCTCACGGTTGCAGTCCAGAAATTACAAGCATTTCAAAATGGAGTCATTACCTCGGAAAAACGGAGAAATTGACGCTTCTGGGTGATAACAGGAGACGGAAAGGGCGCGAAGGCAAGCGGTCCTCGTTGCGGCGAGAAGCGACTGCTTCTGGTCACGGTTGACTTCGGCAACCGGGTCGGCGATGCTGCAACGGTAGAGAACCTCGCGTTTAGGCAAACATGGTGGTACTGTGACAAGGTCAGGGATGCTGCATTTGCGGCCATCATGGACTCGATACCGGTGGTCGATTCGGAAAAAATGGATGAATGAGGCGACGCCAAGGAGGCTACAGATAATCGTTTTCGTAGATCATTAGCAAGAAATGAGGGAAACAGTCCAGTAGTCCCGCCGTCCCAGAGTCCCGACAGTACACCAGGCACGGAGAAACCGAAGAAGCAGAGGGTTGGTAAGTATGGATTTATCAAAGGTTGTTGCTTTATCACTTTCTGCATGGATTTATCAAAGGCTGGAGCATTAAGGTTAAGGGGCATATCGGTGTTGTGTATTGTATGGGTCCGCATTTAGAGTATCATGTCTTATATATTAAATATGTTAATATTATTTCTATAAAAATGAAGAAACTTATTTCAACTTATTTAGCATACATTATAACTAAAAATCAATGTTTTAAAAACTGAACCGCCGGTCCGACCCAGTTGAACCAGAATCAGAGATTAGTGCAATTTTTTATTGACTCGGTCCGGTTCACTATAAGTCTATAACCTACTGTATGCACCAAAATGTGGACGGCCAATTTCGACAAGTCCAGCAATCCACCGAACAACGATCGTGGGTAGACTATGTCGATCTTCGAAGTCCGTCGCTGCAACCCATCACGAAGTCCATTCGCGTTGTCGCGTCACCAACACAATCGGCGCCCCAGTCAGCAAAATTCGTCGCGTCATCACTATTCAACAGCCAATGCACACTATGACATGACTCATCAAACCAAGACCAAAGCCTGGTATTCCTCCTCTATCAACTCCCTCAGCAGAAAAGGGATCGTGATCCCCTTTCCCAGGAGAACTCCACAACCGTTGCACGGGGCCGGCTACAAAAAGCTAGAGAGTTCCATGTTGCAGGGGTTCGAAAAATTTCCTTTTGGTGCAAGTACAAAAGCTCTCTCTCGCTCTCAAATTGAAGGTCCAAAATTCCTTCACCGAGAAGAATTTCTCAGGCATAGAGGTTCTTTCGAGCCGCAGAAGCCAAGCAATTCGCAGTCCGTCGCAACTCAACAGTTCTACCGGAGCAGCCCTACACGTTCGCTGGCAATGTCATAAGTCGACACACGCGGATAACAAATACCTCCGTCGACCGACTAAAGCCACACCAGATCGTGCACGTTCGTTCCTGCAACTCGAGTCTCAACGACGACTCGCTAGAAGCCTCGACTTCAACAAAATTGTAACGGAGATCGAATCGGAGGGATAGTAGGAGATTGTCCTCTCAATTTTCTGACACTCACGACACAACTGTAACACAAATTATTCTGAATTAATCAAATTACTCTCTCAGTCACGCCTTTTCGCGGATCAGCGGATTTTCGGTGAAACAGCTACTTTATTTTTGTCTTTTTACTATTTCACTTATAGAAATATTAAATATATATAGAGCATAATATATAATTGTGGCATTAAAATTCAACGCAACACATTTTACAATAAGCCCACTCCATAATTTCCCAACAAATCATTCGGGAGTTAATTACACATCTAACGCAGGCCCACCAAAATGGTTCGCCCATCAAGTTTATCATCAACCCATCGTCGGGTTTAGCACCCAATCACATCACTGACCACGTTCAAGTCACTTGGCTGCCAACCAAGCTTTAAGCCACGTTAAACTTCAATCCACCAAGTCTGATCGATCCCTCAACAACAGGAGACGAAAATAGAAAGTTTTCTCATTCTGAGGATCGAGAAAGGAAAACGAAGCATCATAGTCTTCCACCCCAAAAATTTCAAACTCTTAAGGAGTTTAGATCAAGGAGTTCAAAAAATCTCAATCAAATAAGCTTTCATGCCAGAAACTCTGCCAATTGGAGGTTCATCGATTGTACTCAGTTCGTCAGGAAACTCCGCACGACCACTGAAAATGGTAACAAGTTGATTACACGAAACACAAATACTTCCATCCAGCCAACTAAATCCGCCAAAAGATCTCACCCACAAAGGTCAAAAATTTGCTCTCTCGCACAGCAGAAACATTTTCGATCAAAGAAATTCATTTGCCCAAGTTCAAGGTTGAAAAAAATCATCACCATAAAAGAAGATCGCAAGTTTGCTCTTTCGTTAAAGTAGAAGCACTCTCGATCGAAAAGTTTCAATTGCTCAACCTTCAAGTTCGTCGCAGCTCACACAATTCATCCAAGATCTTTGTACGCTCGCCGGTGACATCAAAACACGCTGATACACACACGAAAAACCAACAATTCCGTACGACATACTATAACCGCATCGTTCGTGCACGCTCGCTCAGAGACTCAGGGCTCGACAATAGCTTGAAGAAGATAGCAACTGCGACCATAACTTGCAGAGATCGAATCAGATGAAGAATAAGATATTATACTCGCACATTTCCTGATTTTCAACACTTGTAAAATTCTCTGTTTTAAATCGAATTAATTCACTCGGTCGAACTATTTTGTGTATCAGAGGTTTTTCACCGATACAATAATATTCAACGGCTGAATCATTGGAAAGTTTACCAAAACCGAACATAATGCCCTGTTAATCGATGTATATGTTATGTTTATTAAATCATAAAATTTTAAATAAAATTAAAGTGATACAAAAATCAAAGTTTACTCTAATGTGGATGGTGTAAGGATTAACCAAAAATGAAATATAGTAAATTTCATTTTGTGTATTTCTAATCCAGTTATGGAAACTGATTTAAAATATGTTTACAAGTTTTGGGATCAATTTGAGAGAAATCGGATGAACGTTGAATACATCAAATTTATCATGTTTCCAGGGCGTTGTAGTGGAGCTTTGGGCAGGGTCAAAGCAGAATGTAACTGCCTTTGTGTGTGTGGGAGGGGGGAGGGGGGAGGGAGGGGGAGGTTAATGGACCACAAATAATAAAATGCCGCAACTAAACTTATTTACAACATTGAATAAGATATTCTGCAACCTCACTACAAAGAGTTTCTGATACACGTTATCTCCTTATCAAAGAATGAAAAGAACATGAATTTATATTGATTCAGCACTCTGTACCAACGTTTTATGAATCAGACATCAAAATTTGAAATTGACGGAATAATTACATTAAATGCCTGCATTGGCATGTTGTTCTCCACCTCTCACAGATTAAGAATGCAGACAAAAGTTGAATGGATGGTAAGTAAATCAAACAAATGAAGTAATACGAATAGGATAAGAATTGCGTGGAACCAACCATATTTTGGCTTGTGTGTCGTACTTCTGTTTTCAGTTTCACCGTATAAGCGTGGGAATTTCAGACAAATGATGAATCATGAAAGGCCACTGATCAACTTTTCTGCTGCAGAGAGTAAGCAGAGTCACTCAGTTGCATCACTAAAAAGTTCTTTATAACAGTAAAGAGATATACAATTGTATTTCTCAAAAAAAATGAGATGCACAATATCCAGGAGAAAAGATAAGTTAGAGATGGTCAAATCAAGCACAAGAACTAAAAAATGACTAATAAAGCTTTATTTGCAACCCTTATCCGTAACAAATAGCTATTGACATCATAAGGCTTGCACAATAATGTTTCAAAATAAATAGATTATGTTAAGGGGTAAACAACCTCAGTAGGAATTTTTTTTCTTCAGTTTCGTGAATGTTGTTAGATATCCTTTTTCAACAAGAAAACTCCTAGCCGCCGAGGAACTAAATCTTAATGAAAAGGAATGAGGTGAAATTACCAGCGAAGGAAACAGGCATTTATCCCATTTACTGTGAAAGGTAAGTGCCCCAAGCTAATCATTTCTTCAGGAATGGCTTTTGGCAAACAAGAAGCCGTTGGTCACTGTCATTCTGAAGCTCAATTACCCGTGCATCCCAGCGGTTGAGAATAGCAAGCACACGGGCTTTCTCTATAACTTGCACTTTATCACATAAAACAACCCAACCCTAGCACAACACATCAATCAAAAGTAAACTTTGGGAACCAAATAACACTGACTTAAGGACATTACTTCATTTCACTCAGTAATTTTGAAGACATTTGAGTAGCATCATAGAGCAGAGCAGTAGTTTAAATAAAGAAGTTCGCCCTTGAAATACAAAACACATAACAAATAAGAGAATCAGAATAACATATAAAAATTATCGCAAAAACATTCACCAAACAATAATCTGATTCATATTAAGCTACAGCATGTGGCACAGAATAATGTATTCATAAGAAAAGGCTTTTTTTTTTTTTTTTGAAAAGCCTTAAAAATCTTTCTGAAATATCTAGCCCACTACATGCACCAGCCCCACTAGCCAAATTGAAAGATTGTCATGTGCATAGCCCAGACTAAACTAACCAGAACTTTCCACAACCCACTAGCTAGAAGTTCTTCCAGAAGTATCTCCAGATACATGACCACAAAAAGCCAGCTTCAGTTCCATCAAGAGGAAGACCTCATTTGATCAAATATTACCCAAGCAGTTTGGTTAAGATTATCCAGACTCACATGTTTGTTGTATGATAGCTTTGGTTTCATCAAGAGGAAGACCTCGATCAAATACTACCCAAGCAATTTGGTTAAAATTATCCAGACTCACATGTTTGTTGTAGAATTAAAAGCAAGTTCATACAAACCAATTGCTTTGCCCTTTAACGAAGACATGCCTCCAACAACATCTCCAACACCAGGACTAGTTTTCGCAGTTCAGGACATGCACAATTGAAGGATGAGATTTCTAACGCCATTGACAATCTATAAGATGTATGAGCATTGTACTGCAAATTGAAAAGAGGTTATCTACCTCAGGGCGTAAAATACGATCCATCTCCAAGAATAAGTCACTTAAATCACAACCTTCTGTACCCAAAACGTGTGAGAGAAGACCAGATGCATGAAGCATGTCATATGTCCGAGGGTAAGTGGGGAAGGACTCACACCTGTATACCAGTTACAGAGGACCCTTGATTCAGAGGTGATGACTAAATAAATTGTTTGACTTCAACAACTTGTAACATTAAAATCTCAATCATTGCATGCATTCAATGTGTGTCCACAGGTATGCTGTGCATGTGTGTGTATGTGTGTGTGTTACTGGTCACATCATATTTAACATAATTAATAGTTGAAACATTCTTGGAAAGATATGTTATTTAAAAAAAAAAAAAAAAGATAATATTTCTTTAAGGACCTCATAAGATCAAGCATTCCACTACATACTGTGATAAGAGATAATAACATTCACAGTTACTCCAGAAATGAACACTTTGAAGAGCCAATGTTCTCCTGCATTTACAGAAATAGAGCAGGCACCTCAAAGGAACTGAGAGCAAGAATGTACCAGTTGTGTAAAACACCAGCAAAACCTCGATCAAGTATCAGAGGAAGTGTATTAGGTACACCAACAGGAACAACGTTCATCACCCATACTGACTTTTTAGCCTCCAGAAAAGCAGCATTTAACCCTCCATAGTGAGCATTCATGTCCATTACATTGCGTAACATGTTGTAAGGCGGCAATGGGTCATCGTCACCGGGTCTCTTTGGATGGTCAGAGAAAATCAACGGCGTAAGTAGAGACCAATAGTTATTCAATGATGACACCCAAAAACTGAAATCTTCATAGAAATCATCAGGATGTACACCTGAAATGAAAGTTCTGAGATTCAATAAGATATTTTGATGAGCAGCTTTTGTTACTCAATACTAAGCAAAAGAAAGCAAATATACAACTAAATTAAACCTGCTAAAAGATAAACACCAGATAGAAAGAAAAAATGTATAGATAACAAAAAGCAAAGGAATAACTAAAAACTCTATGAGACCAATACTTTCCATGGACTGCAAGTTCGTCTGAGCTTAACTGGAAGCTGAAGTACCCATTATGCACATGGGACCTATTCTGTATCGGAGCCCAACGTTTGCCAGAAAATCCACTTAAACAAGAACGAAGAGGCTGATAATATGCATCTAGGTCATCTACAGTTTTACATAAGGGAGGCATGCCGCCCTGCCTTCTACAAGGAACAAAAAATACATTAATTTCTTGCTTGGAAACGGAAAGATATGATCATCATAGAGCTACAAACTATGTGGGCGAAATGTCCCAAAATCAACAAAAAACAAGCAGAGGAATGTTCTAAGAATCTGAGTGACCTCACCGAAATACATAGCAATCCGCATCTGCAGTTTTCTGCCAAACAGAACTCTCATCTCGTTGAGCTTTTAAAGTCCAACAAATTCCCTTGGCAAATTCATCAAGTGGCTCAAAAATGGTGCTGTGCTTTGGACCAACAGATAGCTGTTGTGTTGAAGGTAATGTTAAAACAAAGTACCCACCAGGCTTCAGCAATCTGTCCACCTCAACGAGGAATGCACCTTCTGAAATAGGCAAATTGTATGAAGAAGGAATAGCACCACAAGATCAAAGCACATTAGTTTTAGCATAATAAAGCAAGTGGCAAATTCTTCATATCAGAGCACAAGTTAAAAGGCTAAATGTGGTGGGCATTGTAGTTCCGCAATAAATAAGCAGCATTTCATTTCATACAGATCTGATAAAAAATTCATGCAAACCAAAAAAAAAAAAAAAAAATCATCAGATATTTCCTTTCCTAGCTAAGTATAAGAATTGTAAATTGCTTCAACCAAGAAACACACAATCAGGGTTCACAAACAACTTTCTACGTATATCAATTGACCAATTGATAATAAGCAGCACAAAACCATATGTATCACTTTCATTGGTCCAAGCAAAGATGCAAACGTATCTTTAGGGTTTCTTTTTCATATTTCTAACATTCAGACACTTAAAAATATGTCTTAGAAACATTTTTATTTTTAGAATATGTCTTAAAAACTTTAACCCAAATAAATGGTTGTCTTGGAGATTTTCTGGCCATTTCAGCTGGAGTGTTCTTAAGCATCCGTTTACAGTCGAAACAGTAAATGTTGTAGCCATCATATGCGCTTTTTGGCTTAAGATGACCTCCAGGATTTTAGTCAGGAAATTATTGACTACACTAGCCTTTTACTGCACTACTAATAAAAAAACTTAGTAAATGCCAACTGCAACTTTATAGAAATAGAGTAAATCCTTAAGCTGGAAGGCGGAAGCACAGCAGACATAATCTATAATTCAAGGAAGCAACACATTAACTCATTAAAACTAGAGAAGGTGACTCGTCATCAATGACTAGATCACCTCTTTTAAGAGAGGCCAATTTCAAATGACAGAAAAGCACTCTTTTCAATAAAAGCACCAAAGTATTAAAATAAAAAAAGTACCTTTAGCATCCCACATGATTCCACATTGAGCACAGTGTACCATATCAAAAGACAGTGATGGATAAGGAAGCTGTCTGGAAATGAAGTTGCCAATCAGTGCTGGAAGACCTCTCTCAAGGGCTAACTGGACCTGACTTCCATACATTTCATAAGCTGCTATACAGATTGTTGTCACATTTACTGATAGTAAATGAGCTCCAAAGCTACCAAACCCACATCCAATGTCCAATACAGTTCTCACCTGGCATAACCATGAGAAGAAAGCAAAACCTGTTAAGGTCACTCTTTTCTCTTTTTCCTTACAACAATGAGAATGAGAAATTTTTAAGGGGTTTTATCAAAATTCTGATATATTTCACAACACACATTGTATGAGTTATATTCACCTGATCACATGTAACTTATTGAAATGTCAATACTTACAAGTCTAAGGGAGTCAATACTGTATTTACCTCCCAAACATTAATCTTTTCTTTTATTCCTCTTAAGGGAGTGATATAAATCAGGATCAAGAGCAGATTGATAGGTCCTACACAAAGTTCCAATATACCCACAATATAATTTGAAAGAGCAAACAATTGATCATTGGGTCCGAGAGAATATCCTTGAAAAATATAATGTCAGAATGAATACCTTCAGAGAAAGACAGAATGATGCACATTAAAAAAAAAAAGAACAAAAAAAGATGAAATCATTAAAGAATTCAAAAAACAAAAGTCTGTCACTATTACATATGCAGTGTAGGACTTAAAGAGCAACTAACTAGTATCATAAGTTGTGACTTAATTATAAAATTTACAGCCAATCGAATACACTGACGTAGGATCTCGATGTTTTCTCCTTTTTATTCTAAAATTATGTCTAGCTCAAAATATTATAACTCCAAGATTCTAGTCAAGGTAAGTTACCAAGGAGCTGAATCACAGCATTGACACTGGAGTAAAGACAAACAGATCTTCTTAGAGAAGAAGTCGATGACTTACACCAGCTTGATTAAGTTCAGAATCACTAGCCAACCCCAACATTTCAGCAACCTGGCGGGAGTATCCTTTAACACCGTCAATAATGGTTCCATCTTCTGAGTGAAAAGCAATTTGATTCTCCTCCAGTAACATCAACCTTCAGTATTACCAGAAAGAAATAAAGATGTCCCTCAATTTTATGTATGATAAAGGTTTCTCACCCAAGTAATGTAGGTTCCTGTCTCTTAAGCATTGAAACATACAACATAGCCTAGTCCTTGGAAGTTTTTAAATAAAAAATGGAAGAAAATACCGTTTCGTCATGCTTCCTGAAGAAAGGAACTGGTCTTTGGTAATTTTCACATTTCCGTTCCATATGACGTCTCTGCCAGCTGGCCAACGCAGTGGAATCTTGTACTCCTTTGGAGGACGAATCAAGCAGCGGTTTCCTTGCCCAGATACTTCACAGTGTCGATCAAATTCCCCACCGCTGTGAAACCCAGCTAAAAGATTTTCCGATACATTGTAGCACGGAACATGGTTCTCTCTTTCCTTGCCGCAGATGTCAAGTTCTCTTGGCTGTGTTATCCCGAGTGAAAGAGATCTTATCTCCAGTACCTCGCTCGCTGCCTGCTCTCTTAGTTTTCTGTAATTTTTGTAGATGTTGGGCAGGGGAGACGAATCAACAGAGTCCAGGGTTTTTACAGGTGACAAGCTCAATGTTGCAATAAATGCAATAAAACATAGAAACAACAAGAACATCCAAGTGAACGGCGGGCTTCGCCCAACATTAATAAATGGCTGATGAGAAAACTGACTTCTCATGTCCAAAACTCCGAGAACGCAGCGTATAGTATCTAATTAGAGCACGCTCTCCAGGAAGAAACAGAGAATGCCAGAACCAGGCGAGAGTTTCACAGCAATTAAATGCGAATACTAAATCCACATTTGCACACAAATCACGAAAAGTTACAAAAACGGCGTTTCAGATCATATAGTAACGTAGATCCAGGATCCAGCTGTCATCGCACCAAACTAGATCATGAAGATTAAGTAATCAACTTTAAGCTAAAGTAATCCGCAAGTCCCTTCAAAAGCACGCATTCTTCACATTTCTCAGAGAAACTCTTTCTACAACCGGGAATTGCTTCCCATTACCCTTCAGTCCAAAACCAACGTAGAAGAACAGATCAATCCGACCCAATTCAGAAGCCCGAAAGCATTCCCAATTCTGAGAGTTAAAGCAGCAGTACGCCGACCGGATAAAATGATAGCTAAGCGTAACTGTTCTTCTTTGTCCGATAACACCCGGCCTAGATCAGATGCCAGAGGGAGAAAGCAATTGCAGCAAAGACAAAAAAACGGCAAACACCTCAGTCTACCGACGGTTAAGATCAGAGATCTGAGTTTCTCTTCCGTCTCTTCTTCTGCAGAGCTCGTTCCCTGCCGCGATCAATGTGAAGGTGTGCAATTGGCGAAGGATGGAGAGAAGAGCGCCAATGGTCTGCCGTCCGCTGGCCCGGATGACGAGAAGTTGTTGCTGGTTCGGTTGGATGTTGGATCTTCGTCCCGTTATTTTGGGCGCTGCTCTGTTTTTTTGCACTTTACAGAGGGAAAATTTATTGCGCATTATTTGAGACGGAATGCGCGAATAGCCAAATGGAAGTTCAGGCAACATAGGTCAGGGTGCGGCGCGCACGTCTAGACATGCCACAACGGGAATTAATTTTAATTATTATTATTTTTTAATTTGATTATTTTGACAATATGGCTTATACTACTATAGGGAAAACTGTGACACATGAATGGTTGTTGCCTGAACAATGATTTATGTATGGATAGACACATTTTATAATGAAAATACCTTTCCTACTCTTAAGTCTCACCATGTTATATTGTATTTAAAGTTATAAACTAAGATGTTATTATTATTTAATGGAATACTATGTAATGAGTAGTACTATTATGTTCTTGACCGCTAATTGGATAATTGTATGTTATGGACCATTAACTAATATAGTATTGAGTTTTTTGTATTTTTAACAACGTGAATACATAAATTGCCGTTTTCACAACAATTTATTCACGAGTCATCATTTTCATCGTACTAAGGCGAGATTTGTCAATTTATGTTACTTATTTTTTAATACCGTGAATTAGTACCTTCTTACCTGGCATCCAAAGTCCAAATCAGCATCCACCTAGGAAGAAAAATGAGTTTAAATAAGTTGTTATTAGGACAAAAGCTTTTATTTAGTGCGTTCAACTAGATTGCGATATAACAGTATAAGATACACTAGATAAACTTCAAAATCAGATTATCAGGCGCCAACACCAAAGCAGATTTTATTCCATGACACCAACTGTTTAATTCTAACTTGTCATGGATAAACACCCTCACTTCAGGTCGAGTTAAGGTCTTAGTTGCATTACAAATTGTGATAAAAAAATAAAAATAAAAAATTCAGGCATTGCAAATCATAAAAGTTTTAAATCTAAACTAGTCTTTGATAATTGATGACACATTTTGAGACGCTTACAATATCAAATAGTTATTCCAAGATCACTAGTTATATTTTAGATTTTATTTTGCATGGGATTAAGAGCGCAATAGCGCATCTGGTGTAGTGGTATCATAGTACCCTCCCACGGTACTGACCAGGGTTCGATTCCCTGGATGCGCACCCAATTTTGTTTTATATGCATGAGAGCTTATTTCGTTCCTCCTCCCGTAAGGGTTAGAGTATAATTAATCCCATTGAAGCTTTTATCGAACCCTCGTGTGTCCTTTTGTCTCTTTAAATCTCTGTAAAGATACATCTCAATAATAAACATTTTTTAGTTTTTGCATAATTATAGTCTTATTTATGGGTATCCATAGCATTTGGAAGATATTGATGTGAAATAACCATGATGATAAGATATCTAAATACTTTAAGGTTATCAATATTGAATAATTGAAGAATAAAAAATCAACGGTAAATACTTATGGATTTATGCTTATGATTTTGCATTGTTAGGTTTTGTTATTATAAATAATTTCTAAATAAAGAGCCCTGGGTAATAGTTCAGGTGGTCTCATTTCGGGTCATCGCTCCTGGAGGTCTCAAGGACAGTGCTGCACATAGCGAGAGTGAGTCAACGTAATGGGAGCCACACGATTAGCCACACGATTGGAATTTCACTCCGAGGCCTACGGGAGTAATACATTGTAAAATGTAAGCCCTTTAAAAAAAAAAAAAAAAAAAAAAAATCTAAATGAAGGTGAAGTGATATCTTATTTGGTAACAAATTATAGAAATCATGACCACCTATTTAGTTAACAATGTTGTAATTGGTTCTCAAAGGGTTAGGGTTTATTAGTGGCTGCTTCAATGGCTTGTTTTGCTCTATTTCAAAGATTTTCATTAATATATTTTTTATATTTTTTAAATTATTAATAAACAATGTGGTTACTTTTTATTTTTTAAAGAGAATTTGTTTCCGTATAAAATTAAAGTATATGACCATCCATTTGGGCTGGTTCAATATGAACTTGTAGGCAATGTTATCAGACTCGACCCGGGTAATAATGACCCATAAAAGTGCTCGGGTCGGGTCGGTTCAACTCATCATGACATCGGCCTAATAAAAACCTAGATTATCTCCGCCCCCAATAGTTAAAGAGTTATTCCTTCGCCGATATGTTTTGAAGTCGTCCACGATATCAGAACGACGGTGACAGGGAAGCGGCTAATCAGGTACGACGAGCGTGTCTTCAATTCTCTCCCTCATCTTCCCTCCTCTCCCGCTTCTTCTCTCCCTTCGTTCTTCTCTCCCTTCGTTCTTCTCTCCCTCGTTCTTCTCTCCCTCGTTCTTCTCTCCCTCGTTCTTCTCTCCCTCGTTCTTCTCTCCCTCGTTCTTCTCTCCCTCGTTCTTCTCTCCCTCGTTCTTCTCTCTCTCTTCTTCTCTCCCTCTTCTTCTCTCCCTCTTCTTCTCTCCCTCGTTCTTCTCTCCCTCTTCTTCTCTCCCTCTTCTTCTCTCCCTCTTTTCTCTCCCTCGTTCTCCCCCTCTTCTTCTCTCCCTCTTTTCTCTCCCTCTTTTCTCTCCCGGAGTCCCGGCCCTATTTCTTCTCTCTCTTCTTCTCTATTCTTTCTTCTTCTTTCTTTCTTGTTCTTCTCTCTTTCTTGTTCTTCTTCTCTTTCTTCTTCTCTCATTCTTCTTCTCTCATTCTTCTTCTCTCATTCTTCTTCTCTCTTTCTTCTTCTCTCTTTCTTCTTCTCTCTTTCTTCTTCTCTCTTTCTTCTTCTCTCTTTCTTCTTCTCTCTTTCTTCTTCTCTCTTTCTTCTTCTCTCTTTCTTCTTCTCTCTTTCTTCTTCTCTCTTTCTTCTTCTCCCTTTCTTCTTCTCTCTTTCTTCTTCTCTCATTCTTCTTCTCTGTTTCTTCTTCTCTCTTTCTTCTTCTCTCTTTCTTCTTTCTCTCTTTCTTCTTCTCTCTTTCTTCTTCTCTCTTTCTTCTTCTCTCTTTCTTCTTCTCTCTTTCTTCTTCTCTCTTTCTTCTTCTCTCTTTCTTCTTCTCTCTTTCTTCTTCTCTCTTTCTTCTTCTCTCTTTCTTCTTCTCTCTTTCTTCTCTCTTTCTTCTCTCTTTCTTCTCTCTTTCTTCTTCTCTCTTTCTTCTTCTCTCTTTCTTCGTCTCTTTCTTCTTCTCTCTTTCTTCGTCTCTTTCTTCTTCTCTCTTTCTTCGTCTCTTTCTTCTTCTCTCTTTCTTCGTCTCTTTCTTCTTCTCTCTTTCTTCGTCTCTTTCTTCTTCTCTCTTTCTTCGTCTCTTTCTTCCTCTCTCTTTCTTCGTCTCTTTCTTCTTCTCTCTTTCTTCTTCTCTCTTTCTTCGTCTCTTTCTTCTTCTCTTTCTTCTTCTCTTTCTTCTTCTCTTTCTTCTTCTCTTTCTTCTCTTTCTTCTCTTTCTTCTCTTTCTTCTCTTTCTCGTCTCTTTTTCTCTTCCTCCCGTTCCTCCCCTCGGCGCTCTGGACCTATGGACCCGCGATTTTGTCCCACCGGCCGTGTCGACGATTTACCGGTTAAACCGCGAAACACGGTTGAGTTATGCGGTTTTTTAATTTTACCGGGTTTCACTGACTTTTAACCCGGAAACGAGACCGGTTCCGGTCTAAACGGGTCGAACCTCGGGTCTGATAACTCTGCTGCTTTAGTTTTATTGGGCTTTCATTTAGATTGTTTAATACAATATCAAACTTCTCAGGAAGCTTGATTACGCTATTTCTCAAGCTTTCTCAAGCTCTCTTATGTGCTGATTTGTCTCAGACGCACTCCTC
This sequence comes from Aristolochia fimbriata, assembly GCA_019845555.1. NCBI lineage: Eukaryota > Viridiplantae > Streptophyta > Magnoliopsida > Piperales > Aristolochiaceae > Aristolochia > Aristolochia fimbriata. The sequence continues at coordinate 5,376,971 of CM034083.1, forward strand.
TATCAGGCTCTCTGCTGCGCACTGCTCAACCAGTCTCTCAACTTTCTTTCTTCACCGTTCAACTCTCTCTCCAGTTATGTCGAAGGTAAGATTTATTTGTATTCATGTGTGATAGTTTTATTTTCTCGTAGTTTCTATTTCAGTTCGTTGTATTTTTTGGTATCCAAATATACTTGTTTAGAGGGATTTATCATTTAGCTTCCTCATGTGTTGATGAGTGGTCTTGTGTCCCTAGAGCGGCGAACACTCTCGCTGACTCTTTGGCTAAAGAGGGAGTTCACCTTCCCTCTCATGAAGTGAGGGTGACCCCATCCTATGTAACTTAAATGTTGTATCTTTAACTCATTTTATCAATAAATTAAAGCATTTTCCTCAAAAAATTGGTTTCCAAAATTGAAGCCATCTTATCTTTGTATTTTTCAAATTGAAACCTTCTGAAAGCGTAAGTTTCTTATCTGACATGATAATAGGCGGGACAATATAGCCTGAGTTAAGGCTTAAACCCTCTTTATTTTTGTTCGGAGTACTCTTTATCAAGAACTAAAGTGTCCCCCTATTCCTATCCCAACTTTTATTCTTTCCATTTCTATAAGCTAGAGTATCCGGGAACGTTCTTTCCTGTTTGGTTATTGCTTTTGGTTTCTGTTTTATATTTTGAATAGCAGTCAAGCGTTGTTCTAGTTTTTCATACATTATTTTGTTATTTACTTCTATTTTACTGCTTTCTTTCCTATGCCATTTCATTTTTTTAACGTCTGCTTTTATAATCGCCTTTTCACCTATAGAGTTGACACTGTTAGAAGTGTTGCCTGCATTTTTGGTATTTGAAGTTTACGGATTTACTCAATGGTTGATAAGTTATCTGCTCATCATCACATGTAGGGGAATTGATGGACTTAAACCTTAACTAGGTTAGTCCTCACACACTTAGCCAGTGTGTGTTAAATAAAAGAGGACAAATAAAAGTAGAAAGAACAATGAAGAGAAGAGAGAAGAATATGACTTGAAAAGCTCAATGGATTTCTACTCCAATGGATTGAGAAATACATGGTTTAGCACCCTATTTGTAGGGTTTATAAGATCTAAACTCCCTCTTGAATTAACTATAATTCAATGGAAATTAAACTATCTCAATTAAATTAAATACTAATTTGAGCCCTGAGCAGTAGCTCAGGTGGTCTCAGGTGGGTAGATATAACGGGAGGTCTCGAGTTCGAGTCTCCTAGGGGACATTAGGTTGGGTAATGGGGTTCACTAGTTCAAAAAAAATTAAATACTAATTTCCACTTTAATTCAAAGAAAAACTTAACTCTGATTAAAGTTCTAACATGAATCCCCTTCAAATCTGTCTTACATTGCCTTCTAAGAGTTAACTCATTTAACTCTTATTTAATTCCAACTCAAACTCTTAGCTCATATTTCTAACAGCCTCCCTTGAGCTAGATCACTACACCATACTAACCATGCCAAGCATCTTCTTGAACTTCAAGAATTGTTATGCTTTGAGTGGTTTGGTGAAAATATCTGTTACCTGCTCATTTATCTTGCAAAACTCAAGCACAAGTTCCTCCTCCTTCACTAGATCTCTAATGTAGTGATACTTGATATCTATGTGCTTGCTCTTTCAATGGAATACTAGATTTTTGAACAATGCAATACCTGATATGTTGTCACACCTAACTAGTGTGGGCAAACTTCAAATAGGGACAAAGTTCATAGTGCCCCTCAAGTGGTGCAAAGTCCGTGTTGCCCCTCTAGCAATGTGTGTGAGCCTAAATGTCCATTTCTCCATAAAGGGGATGCAAGTACTTCAACCCCATGTGTTGTTGGAAACTACACTTGTGCGGGTTGGGCCACATGCTTCCAATGTCGTGTGCCTTGTATGCTGCGCATGCGCCTACGCCTGTCATGTTGCATGCGCCATCGGGTTGCTCTTGCGCGCCGCTGCAGCTACAACTCGGGCGGCTCGTATCATGCTCTCTCCATAAGGCAGATGGCCTTGTTTCAAGTCCCCTCGATATTCTGTGACTTCTTCCTCAAATTGCCACAATTCAGCCTCATCTTGCTCGGTAGCCTCACTTTCGGGTTCTCCCTTCCACTTCACCAAGTACTCAGTGGTGCGTGGCTTTCCTCTTTTGCAAACGTCCCTATGGGTTATTACATGTCCACTTCTTGAAAGTGTTGGATACATCAAGGGGTGCTCGTGGCACTACAATTCTTTAAGGGTCCCGATCAGAAAATAAAGGCTTAAAGTTGATTACATGGAAAACGTTGTGTATGCGTAGCCTCTTGAGCAGTTTTACCTTATAAGCAAGTTTCCCAATTTTCTTAATTATGGGAAATGGTCGTTCATACCTCTTAATTAAGCCTTTGTTCTTAGTCCTCGTTGACTTGAACTACTCCGTCCTCATCTTCACAAGGACAAGGTCTCCCACCTTGTACTCAACATCTCGCCGCTTCAAACCTGCAAACTTCTTCATGCGTTCTGTGAATGAGAGTGCAACAACTTGTTGTTTCTTGAACAACCAAGAAAAGAATCCAGAACTTAGGGTAAATGCATATCCTTAGGTACTCTTTTGATCTCCACCATCATTGGCCCAATCGCTATCAGTGTACCCTACAAGCTGAAACGAATATAAGAATTATATAGAATACCATCACATATTGTACCTTTAATATAACTCAGAATACGTTTGGCAGATTGTAAGTGTGATTGACGTGGTTGCTCTATGAATCGGCTGACCAATCCAACATTGAACAAAATATCTGGATGAGTTGCTGTCAAATAGCGTAAGCTGCCGACTATTTGCTTGAAATAGATGGGACTCACCTCTTCTCCACTTCCCTTCTTGGTCAGCTTGATTCTTTCTTCTATAGGGATTCATAGAGCAACCACGTCAATCACACTTACAATCTATATGACAAAAGTTAGTGACTAGTTGGGGATCCGAAAAAGCGGATACAATTTGTAGATTCATACATATATTTAGAGAAATTGCTGATATTTTACTACTCCAATGTTACTGAATGACATATGTTTCTAGATCTCCTAATTTGTTTTCAGACGACTAGCAAGAGAAGGGGTGTCAAACTTACATCTTGTTGTTAGAAATTAACCTCTACTGCTTAAACCATATTACAAATCCAACAAAATTATCTCCTTAAGAAAAAATTTGGTAACATTAAAGTCATCCCCAATTACAAATGTCAAATATGGCAAATGGATGATAGCAGAAAGCTCACTCCTAATTCCTGTCTCTGCTATCTGCTTGTGGGGGTCATAGATTGAAAAAACTTGTAATGAAGAACTAAGGAAAATTGCCCCTCCATTATTTTATACTCATTAATTAATGTTATGTAAAACTATATGACAAATAAATAGTTTAGGGTGTTGACATTCTAGGTTGACATCTTATCTGCTCTTGCTAGATATTTCCTTTGGCCTTGTAATGACTTATTGAGCATAAGTGAAGAGGGTCGGAAAGGTTCGTCGCACCAGACGGAGAGTCCTTTTGCTTTCTTCTCCAAAAATTCTGAGTACGAAACATAGGCTTCCTCGAGTACCTCTAGTCGACATTCCGCACCCATTCGCGTCAGGTGTGGATGTCAAAAATTGAGGGGAGAAGGGTTTCCCAACACCGTGGGCATGGTTACGGACTGTCAGGGTCCGTCTCCTCTTTCAGTTATGTATCCATACCTAGAGGATCCGAAAAAAGATCCGCCTCGGGCCCCGACCTTATTTCCCCCGATCTGCCCTATTCTTCCCCAAAAATACGTGGCCTCCCGTCGAAACAAATATGGGGTTCCTATCTCCAAAATTTCCCCTTCAAGATCACGAGCCAAGTCGATAGCCTTGCAGATTTCATCCGGATTGTGCACTCGAATCTTCCGTTTGATGTTATCCTTCAGCTCATTGATGAAATAATCAAGGATCTGAGTGTTGGGAGATCTGCTACCTGCGCCAACAAGTGCTCAAAGTCCTTTACATAAGCTTCCACGGACGTTTCCCGCCGGAGAGCAGCCAGCCGCTCAAATGGATTTACTGTCTTCCTTCTGCAGTAGCGTTTGAGAATTTCAATCTTCAGTGTTGCCCATGTGAGGTCTGGAATGCGTTTCCTCAGGCATCGGAACTAGTGGGTCGCTCCTCCCTACTGACAAACGCTAACAGCACCTTTAACTTCTTCACTAATGGACTGAACTTCATAGTACTGCTCGGCACGGGATATCCAACCCTTTCGGGTCAAAACCATTGAAGCACGGCAATTCAATTCGCTTCATGGCCATCCGAAACTCGTTCAGCGACGTCTCACGATTTTCCTGTTGCTGATTTCTTGGAGAAGAGTTCGTCACAGTCCTTGAACTACTTGCTCCAGGCGTTATTTATTTTTCAAGAGATATTGGCTGCTTCTGTCGGAGCAACTCACCCATCAAGGACTTCAATTCGTCAATTGTTTCCATCTGTTGTTGCATTTCCTTCATTGAAGAAGCCAGGGCTTGCACTCGGATCTGGGACTGTTCTCCTTCCAATCTCACTGTCTTAGTTAGAGTCGCTAGGTTCCTTTCTAACCCTTCCACTTTACTCTCAATAACATTCATCTTTGCCATTTCTCCCCTTCGTCGGATCTGGCAGGTCGGACCTACTGATAGACCCCCTGCTTTTACCTCTACTATGCAAAGAAAGAAACAGAGGAATAGAGTAGAGACAATGTACCTTGCTGCTGAAGACTAACCAGAGCTACAACTCCTCCTTAGAATCTCCTTAATTCCTCCCTACGTATCTCCTGTCTCCTTTCTGATTTATCCCTTCTACCTACTCCTACACTACCACGTGTCCATCTTTCATTAGCCTATTGACCAGGGAGTCCTTATCACACCTTCCCCCTCGTTTTCCCGCTCCCTTCTTGTTTCTTCTGTAATACACCTATAGTATAGGTGGTTTGCCAGTTAGTTGGTCTCCTGGTGGTCCCTTGCTGTCGTGTCCCTAACAGATAAAAACCCAAAAGGAGGAAAAACTGTAACTTTTATTCAGTAGGAGTGATGCCCAAACAAGGGCTGATACAATGAATTTAAAGGTGCCTCCAAACTTGCTTAAAATTACACTTGTCTAAAAATAAAGAGTCCAACAACTCCTAATACAAGAAGAAGTGTAAAGTGGCACATGTGTGGATTACCTAAACTTAAACAAAAATTTCAACTACTATATACTGAAATAAAACCACTACATAAAATTGCCAGCAGTAAAGGGCTTCGTGTCTTCAATCCCTCTTCTTTTTCCTCTCATAGGTCCTCTCAAATCGATCAACTACTTCTTCCACATCAGCCCTAGATGGAGATGATGTAGGAGATGCTATTGCATCATGTGGCCAGAAATATAGCTGGTTTTTTTTCTTTTAATTTTTTATTTTGAGCTAATCTGTCAATTTGTTTTACTTTTGTCTAGGAACTCTCATAGTTGGTGGTGCAAGAGTGTCTGTCAGTGCTTCTGAAAGCAGGTGAAAGTGGTATTTAGAATAGGATGGGAGGGAGTAATGGAGGTTTGTCTTGCTAATCCTCGATTAGTTCTACGACAGCACTTGCAAGAATACTGAGTATGTTATGGCTGCTGTGATGTGTCAAGGTCATGACATAGAATGTGAAGAGAAGGATATGCCTTCAGAATTAGCCTCTAAGGCCCAGCGTCTTTTTATGGATTTCATGAAAAGGTATTTCTTGGGGCCTAATTGAGTGCATGTTGATGATATTTAATACTCCCACGTAGGAATTAAAGAAGTGTCATTCCTGTTTTTCCACAACATTAATCATGTTTGTGGATTGTCTTGTTTTCTGATTCGTCTATGCATTTATGTCACAGAATTGTGAAGTTTGATGAACTTGCAACTATTGGAAGTAAATTGATTGCTGGGTTTCGAAGAGAACTAGGTGAGTTTTTTTCTTGTGTCACTTGTAACTTGGCGGACCTATGTACTTTGCCTTTCACTGTTTAAGGTTAGTTTGTTTCAGAAACAGACGTCAGTCAAACAACTGTGATATTACTAAGTAAAGGTTCAACTGAGTGCCTTGTAAGATCTTTATTGTTTGTTCTACATGAAGCACAAGAAGAGCAAGGTCATAAACTAGGGAGTTGCTCTGCCATGAACTTGTGTATGGATGGATGAACTGGAAATGGAATCTACATGCTTTTATTGTTCACATAGTTCTTGGTTGGGTTTCCTAATCTAGATATTAAATGTGCTTGAAACAGAGTCATTTCGGAGGCCTCCACTGCACAAGACATCTGAACTAGTTGACAGAATTATTGAAACTAATGTGACTGAAAGAATGAAGAGATATGTTGCTGCTGGATGTAGGCATGTATATGATGCTGCTCAAAACGTAAACAAGTGTAAGAATTTCTTCCATGATTCTTTAGCTTGTTCTAGTAGTCTTGGTACTACACTTCCAGGACATGTAGCCATTGTTTGCAGTGTCTCCAACATATTTCTGCTTATCTATGTGTCATATTTTAGATGTCTTAAGGGCAATTGGGCAGTAGCTCAGTGGTCCCGTGGGAGTTATTGCTGCGGGGGGTCTTGGGTTCTGGTCTCCACAGCAGCATTGGGAGCAACACATTGTAATTGGGAGTAAAAATGTATTAGCCGTTTAAAAAAAATATTTTAGATGTCTTATTGATTGCGTTTATTTAAAATGCTGCATAGGTAATGTAATTCTGAGATGGTCAAGGGTCTGTTGATGACTCATAATGGGGCCTTTGTCCTTGACTTTTTTACTAGATGTATGTGCAAGTATGTTTACTGCGATAAAGCTTTTCATATCCTCTGGGGATGATAGTTTTAATGTGGTTGCTTAAACAACATCTAGCAAGAGTAATGTTGTTAATGTGCAATCTAGGCCCTATTATGGAATGAACGTAGCTTGCTCACATCAAATATCTAAATGACGATCATTAAGATTGTATCATTGACAGGGCCTCAGTTTCCATCCGAGAAGGGTTTCTCATAATAATGCTTGCCATATAAGCCCCATCAGCTGTCTTTATTTGTAAAGTTGACTCACCATACTTGTAACATATGTACACATTTATGGTTTATTTGACCACTTCCAAAATTGACAAAAGTCCTAATGATTTCATTTTATCTCTTGCTGTTGCAATCCCAGTTTATGATTATTCATAAAATTTGAAAAAGAAAATGCTAGTATTTGAAACAATCATCATTTGAGAGATAGAGGGAAGAGAGGGAGAACACATAGGAGAGGAAAATCCAAAATAGACGCATTTCTTTGGGCCCAAACCCTAATAGCCTTTATTAGCTTAAGTGATAGAATTACAAATTAAATAAACACCCATGAAAGTGTGATGTTAAATAAGCCAAAGAATTCCCCCAGATCTGCTGCGAACAATCGCTGTGTGAACTGGTAAGCACAGGGAATGGGCGCATGCTTGCACACATGGTAGGCACACTTTGACTTAAAACTGAACAAAACCCAATGCAAAACCAATAATTATGCAACACTTACTAGTGTTGCAAAACCATTAGCGATGCTTTTTGGCATCGGTATGTAGTTTATGAACACTATTAAGTGCCATTATTTTGTTCCAGGAACCAGATTGCACACATTCTTGTTTGCATCAGATCTAGCACTGCCTCCCACACACAAAAAAGAGAAGATTACATCATTGAAGAAACCCAACCACCTCTGGCAGCATTAATACCAGCAAAAGTCCAGACTTGCCACATCACCATCCCAGACTAACTTAATCCTTGATACCCAAAATACTCCCGCAATCACTTCATTTCACAAAACCACGTTTGTTCATGAGCACTTGATTTCACTTGATTTCGCAAACACTGGCAGCAAGATTGAAGGTAAAGTGCATTTCTAAAGTCTAGACAAATTCTTGATTCAACAATGTTGGTTCATGAAGCACTTGTTCTCTTTGTAAAAGTCAAATCAGCTTATGATAATGCTAAAGTTAGACCGGTAGAAGGCTTTAGACAGTCAGCTGGAACTTAGTACCATTATGGAGGAGATGAACTTTGACCATAGGTGAAGACATTGGATTGAATCATGCCTATCATCCGCAAAATTCTCCATAGCTCTTAATGGAGCCTGTTTTGGGTACTTCTCTAGCTGAAGTCTGAAGGACTCGCTCATTGAAGATAAGATCTGACCTTTTAAGTTTATCTAAGTTTGTGAGTCTGGAGGCTTCTATAAGTGACACATACTTCAAGAAAGAAGAAAATACTTTCTGGTTGTTTTCCTTAGTGATCAATCAACTTAGTACCTTGTAGAGTTGCAAGTCTTAAGGTAGATGAGAAGGAAAAGAAGTGAGAGAAAGCTACTGTGGTCAAATTTCCCCCTTAGCTCTTTTATTAAACCATCAAGTTGAAAATCACAAAAATGACAAAAGTGCCTCTAACATATAACTCACTTAGAACTGAATTAATGCAGAACATAAAGATCATCTTTGAGCACCACAATACATAACAAATGATTCCTCACTATCTACACTTGAAGATCTTATGTGATCATAGGATTTCCAAAATATCCTAATTTTCTTACAAGCAAAAAAATCTGGATTATAAGGATCTAAACCTACAGCTGCAGCAGTTTATTGTCACCTTCGCTCATCTTCTTATCAAAGATAAATTGAATAGAATTTCATTAGATTTGCAACATGAGAAACTTGGAGTCAGAGCCTCCTCTGGTTTTATAGAATACAGACTCAAATATTGAGGTGCTGCACATGGAAATAAAAATAATATATATTTTTTGAAAGAGATATATAAATAATATGGGCTACAAGTGTCTAAACCTTCTAAGTTGTGGTGAAATTACATTCATTTTGTTTATACATATAGGGGTTTCATTCTCTTGGCACAAAGCTTCATTTTCTTTGTAAAAGCATGAGTATTTTATTGTCAGCTTCTTTAACTGTGAGTGATGATAAACCACTTACCTTTCTGTTTACATGCATACAAAAGTGAGTGCTTGCATTCAAGGACTTCAAGACCATCTGGTTAGAGGTAATCATCTCACTTTTACTCGGTGCTTTTATATACTATTGTGTAAATGTGTAAATGAACAATAAAATATACAATTCTGAAAAGGATAAAACATAGAAGCATTTTTGATGAAATATGTTTAAATATTCTAAAATTAGTGTATTTTTGGGAACTTGGGCAGTAGCTCAGTGGTCCCAAGGAATTTATTGGCACGGGAGGTCTTGGGTTTGGGTCTCCACGGCAACATTGGAAGTATTGGAATTTATATAAGGAATTTGTAATCGCCGTTTCAAAAAAAAATTGTGTTTTTACTCTTTTAATAAATTATTTACTTTTCCTAGAAAGGTTAGATAGTGACAGTGATTGTTTGAAATAAGGAACAAAAAAAATGCAGAAAAAAGAAACATATTTTATGCTTTGTCTTAGGCCTTTTATACAATGCACCCCTTCACATTAAAGAAAGAGATGTGGAAGCAAAGGGTTGAGAACATGGTACCAACCTACACTTTTAGGAGGCATGAAACCATCATGTTGATCAATCTTCCTTTCTTCAAATAGCATTAACTTGTAAACCAACTTGCAACTGCTCATAGATACTTCTGCTATATTTACAATTTACCCACTTGTAGGAGGCATGAAACCATCCATGAAAGTCCTACTAGCCTGAAAACAATTACCACCAAACCTGTCAGGGTGAGGTGCCTTATCAAGGGACATCTGGGTGACAACCCACCAATTTCCTCCCTCGTGAAGGGAGTTTTCAAGGCTTGATACTGAGAAGTTGATATAGGAGAGTGGAAGACCCATCAGCCTAGGCTACAACTTCAGCTTTCCTAAGTAGCAATCTGAATAAAGCACAAGAAAAGCATCACTTTTAGACTACCTATTAGAGGTGACATCCCCATTTATAATGAAGGAAGTCACTTTTAATTCACGATCCAGCATATGCAATCAATTGAAAGAAGCAGGAGTTGTCATCCCCTTCTATCAACCATTTGTACTAAGCTCTTTGTTTCCAAATAATCTATGATGTGTGTCAAGCCCCACAGAGCACTCGGAGTAGTGCGTTGATAAAAAAATTTCTCAAGGAATAGAGGTTTGTGTTCTTTCAGAGCATCAAGCACATTGACGTCAAACATAGGTGCTAGCTTCCCCTTCAACATCTTCAACAAATCGAGTGCTCTTTGCACATATGATAAGATATCTTGCTTATCACCTCATACAGGTGCCTTGTGATGTGATGTGATGTTTTAGGGGGCGAGAAACGGAGGTATGTGTCTTGTCCAAGACACTTACCACTGACCAGTATGACTATGGAGTAGTCAGTGTCATTTAGTAATCAGATTGGCTCTTCACATGGATGGATAAAAAAAAAGACAAGCTATTTTTTTTCCGAAAAGCTTTTTTTTTTCTATTTCTCTATTATGTTTATTATCTAAATCGATTAACAGAAGGACATGCTATTCTGTGGACATTCCTTTAAGCTAAGTTTTCTGTTCAAGATGGCTTTTTCATCTTCCTACTGAAGTATGCTGATACGAGTCTTTCTGTCAAAACATGTTGTATTTGTGATTATATTGTCAGTGTGCATCCCAAATGGATTTTTCCTGGAACTTGAAGATGGCATTGATTGGACTGTACCATTTACAAGACATTATTTAAACAATTTCTGCCTATTCCATTGTTCAGACTTCCTCTCAGAAAAATCTTGTCTACAGTACCTTAGTTTCCCACGTGCAACAATATAAATATGACCAGATCTCTTCTCACGGAGAGAAATCCTCCCACTAAACTTGGTTAACATGACTAAATGCTCATGTTCTCATAGTTTTTATATTCAGCTGCTTGACTGACCATTTTGATGCACACTGAGATTCTATGCGCAAGCACCAAGAGGAGCTAGGTCAAGCTTTCTGCAAAAGTATGGTAGTGGAAATGTCCTCTATTATATGTTCATGTTAGTTTGACAAATGTTTTAAGAAATAAATCTTTTGACTAGCATTTGGTCTATAAGCATTGGATCTTTCCAAACTATAGAATTGTTATTGTTTTATTGCCATTAGTACAAGCTGCAGTAAGCTTTCAGTGTATTTTTTTATACAATAATTTATTGGTTGAGTGTTTCATTGTTTTTGTTTTCTGAGGAAAGCCAATTTTATTACTGCAATATGACTGCAAATCTGATTACATATGGTTTAAGGAGGCTCTCTCACAACGGGTGACTGTAGGAAGGCTCCTTAACCAATGCATCGGCCATAGAGTTGGCTGAGCAAGGAGAACAATGCCAAATACAATTAATCCCCCTAGACAGTGCCTAAATCTCTCTGAATTTTGCGATTGAGCCTCCATGGAAGAGTACATTGCTGTTGGCTCCATACGATCACATTCTAGACTCCCCCTTTGATTTCTTGCCCACTTGAGAATATTTGAACATATAGTCTTGAGTCCACCCAAACCCCCATCACTTCTGCCATTTTGGAGTGCTTGAAATACTATTTGCAAGTTTGGTTGGACTAAATTTTAATTCTTTCAATTGACAGTACTAAAGCTTGAAGTTATCAGGCAATGAAGCTGATTATTTCTCCATGTCTTTTGTAAATTTTTTTTCCTTAAAAATCTTCTTTCTTCAGTGGAACTGCTGCTTCATGAACTTGAGTATGTGTCAGCTGATGTAGCCGGTTTACTGACCTCAAGTAAAGAAACGAGTCACAGTTCAGTGCATAATAATATTTGGTGCAATAAGGTAGTGCGAGTATCTTTGTTGAGTTATGCTTTATGTTTTTTTTGTTTTCAATGCGATGTCCTTTGTTTATTTTCCTTGATCTTCAAGTTATGAGTTTGCACTTAGGGATGGCAACAGGTCAGGTCAGGGCTAGGTTTTTGGAAGCCCATCCCCGCCCCGTGGATAAAGCCCAGAACCTGTCCCCGTGGAAACCACTCTGCGGGTTTAAAACAGAAACCAGTCCCTACCCTGCAGGGCGAAAGGGACACCCCATCCCTGTGAAAACCCTCCCCGTTCCCGCAGGTAACTGACCCGCTCCGCCCCACCAGTGCCACTTAAAGTATTAAAATATTTTAAAATAAAAGAATTCAAAATAATACTATAAACATATAAGATTAATCTCTTTTTTTATTATAAACTTTATGTAATTTTTAATTATATACTAAACAGGTTGGGTCGGGTTTCTAGGGTAAAACCCATCCTCGCACTGTAGGGCAAAAAGCTAAACCCGAACCCGCTTTTAGCTGGTTGGATCGGGGCAGGTTCCCCTATTTTAGGAACCTGTTGCCATCCTTATTTGCAGTGTCATGTAAATTTCTTATTGAGGACAGATGTGAGACTTAAATTGCTAAATGGAATATTTCACCATTAGACATTTCTTTTTACTTTTTCAGATGTATTAATTGAGAAAGTTTGTGCAGGTTCAATGGTCTTTTCTGTTAGTCTATTTAGACTATTACTAATGTTGGGTTCAGGTATAGTTTCCAAATGACTAGCCAGTTAGGGTGCCTTTCTCGAGTAACTAAAAAATTTTCAAGTTTGATTCTTGTGGATTACACTCACTAATACTTCCATCACTTCCAAGCCTAAGCCCGGACCCTTAGGCTTTTGGCAGTGTTTTCGGGGATTTGTTCTGGGAGGAATTTTTTTGTTTTGTGGGGCCCTTGGCCTGGCAGAACTTCAACATATCAACCATAGGTTGTACTTCCCGTGATTGATTTAGTGAGAGTCTCGATGTTGAAGGTAATTCTAGTTGTTTCCTCTCTTGGTATTCCTTGAAGAAGCCGCTATTTTGGAGGTGGCATTGGTTCGCCTATTTTGAAATTCAGGACCTCTTTCATGTTGTTGTTTATTGGTCTCATGATGTCTAACTGTGGATGGTTCAAGATGATTCTCTACCAAATGGTTTGCCCTCCAATCCCATTTTGTGAGGTTGTATTTTTGTTCTTTCTTTAAAGAAAGTGCTCCATTCTGAAAAAATCTAACCCTAACCAAATGGGTGATGACTTGGAATATAAACAATAAAATAACCAGGATGCAAAGTCAATCAGGTAGGAACTTTCTTTTTCTTTGTTCTCTTTAAGAAAGCTTGGAGTTATTTAATGGAAAGCAACATTACACAATTAGAAGGAGCCCCTTACAACAAGGGATCAGGGGCAAACCCCTTTTTTGGAAAGTGAGTCTGCTAATGAATTTTTTCACCAGGGAATACGAGGTCAATTACGATTAGATCTTCTAGCTTGTACAATGCTTTTTCAGAAATAGTGAAGAAAATTTAAAGAACGTTGCTCAAATCCCTTCACTCCCAACCCAATAAGTGTGTACATGAACCTTTATTAAAGACATACATGCATCCTCCCAGGTTAAAAGTTTTCATGGCACTTTTGAGCTAAGAATGAAGTTCTTTTGAGCTAATTCTTCCCCGGGAGGTTGGCTAGCAATGAAATGAATTTGGAAGTTAAGTCGCATGTTATTTGCAGTTGAACTCGTGCACTGTTTGATTGGGCGGCATAACACCAAGGTTAAGTTCAAATTCCTTAATCAATAGTCCCAATTGAAGGAGGGTGTTAGTGGACAAATCAGAATCAAAATCAAATATGTTGACTATCAAATGAAGAAGTGACTTGAGATAGGTCAAAAGGTAAAAGCAAAATTTTGATTAAGAATCAGTTTTGACACTCATGGATCATATTGAAGAATGAAATCAAGCTGGTCCCATAGCCCTGCCAAGCTGAGTGATTGAGATGTGGCATACATAAATCTGTCACTCAAAAAATAAAAAATAAAAAAATAAAAAAAATGGTTGAGACTTGGACCAGTATAAAACAGCCATTGAGCTTGGTTAATGGTTTGGCCAATTAGTGGCCCAAACAGAAAGCCCTTGCTGAGGAGGTGATACTTGGCAACACATGGTCCAGTGAGATGCCACTAAAGTGTGGAGGGAGTCAAAACTACCCCCTCCCTTGAAGCCCTCAACTAAGGTAAAGGAGAGATTTAGGGTGCGAGAAGTGTGGTGGTAACCAATTGAATGTTTGTACTTGGATGTTTATGAAGGCGTTTCATAGCCTGGTGGGCCTTTAACTTGTTCGTTTAGAGTGTTTCAAGTTGTAGGACAGTTTCCTTCTCATCTTTTCTGTTTTTACTGAAAATATATGTTTTACCCTTCTTACCAATTTAACTTACCTTGAAGAAATTGTTATCTGATGTTATGGGTGCAACAATGCAGGTTCTGTCTGCAACTGTTGTTTTTTTTTTTTGTGTCTGTGTCTGTGTACAGGGAAACTTGGTTTGTTTTTGCAACTACGATTTGTTTAGTTACTGGGTGACAGCTTTTGATCCTCACTTTATTCTCCAGGATGATGCAGAACCTTACCACCATAGGTGCCTACAAATGCCAGAATATGCTGTGATAATGAGAATAGTTCTAAACATGTATGAGCTCGACTATAAAATGCAGGTAAATATCATATCTATCTTATATCAGTATATTAGGTCTGATATCTTTTTGGCACTTGTGATGTACATTTTTTTGTCCTATATGGGTTGTGGTCTGTCCGCCTGGTTTGTTAGCAATGACAACACAATTCCTTTATAAATTTCTGTTCAACATGAATTGCTGGTGCAACCAATTGCAGAATGACACATGAAGAAATGCATAAAGTACCACAATGTGTTATAGAAACCATTATGCTTTTATGCTTTTGTAAACTATAATACAATATAAGAAACCACAATGCGCTATAAAATACCATAACCAATAATAAAATACCACAATGCATAGACGAAATATGACTTACGATGGAAATACCACGATTGCCTCTAGCCATACCAGCAAAATGCTGGTGAGGGTGCACTAGCAGATTTGAACCCAAAATTTTATCACTACCTAGTTGTCCAACAAGCCGTCTAGACTCGAATGAAAATTGTTATCCTTTTGCAGGAAATGGTTGTTGAGTCGTTGAACTACAACTCATCGCCAGAAGAACTGGACAGCTACTGTCTAATGTGGGATTTGAGACCACACATAAATGAAGAAATGCTACATCAAGCCTGGAAACTTATTCCGGAGAACTGCCAGCAATCGCTGAATACCTAATGAGTTGGTTATACTTTAAATGGGATGTTTGTTGTTTCCCATTTGCCTGTGATTGACATGTGTATGGTATTATTTATTGAGGCTGACTTCTAGGGCTATATTCCAATTTGAGAGGGCTTGATCTTGTCCTGCATCGAGCTCCTTAGAGGTGTTTGTGATATTGAACAAGGGGGCGATAGAGTTTTTCTGTAGTGAAGAAGAATTATAATCTAACTTTTCATGTGGTCTTGTTATGATCTTGATTATTCCTTCATTGCATATTCAACTATCAGTATTTTGTTGCCATGGTCCACAGAATGTCTTTTTTTTTTTTTTGAGTTATGAAGACTCCTGCAATCATACTTTAGATAAACTCTTTGCGCTTGTGGAGACTCAAACCAAAGACCTCTCTCTACTAAATCCCCTATGTGATCATTGAGGTAATGCTGAAGTTCACAACATGTCTTTTCGTAGGTGAGTAGTTCTTTGTTGGACTGTCATAGTGGGTCTTGGATTGTAGACAACATTTTAGTGTACATGTAGCTCCAATCCTTATGAAGCATTGCAGGTTCATGGATGGTGTAAAAAGAACCGTAAGAAAGGGATTCTTGGAATAAAAAGGAACAGATGTAGGGGTGAATGAAGGGGACAATCTTATGGATCTTTAGATTAGAAGAAAAAAGAAATCTAAGCTGGTGGTTTACCCTTTTGCGTGCAATCTTAATAGTGTTAAAAAAAATCCAAAATAATAAAAAAATATTTCAATAAATTATTCCCCATTTGATATACAATATGCCATACTTAATAGTGTTAAAAAAAATCATGTTAACCTGTATAACTCTACTATCTATAAAAAATGATAATGGTGCAACTGAAGTAATTAGTTTTTATTCCTAATAAACATTGTTAATTATGTTCTTAATTTGGTCTTTCAATTCACTACAATCATTTTAATCATTCTTTGGTAAATAGTCATAACTATGGTTTATGCATAATATATTTTGAGAAATGTTTGCCTGATGAACTATTTGACATGTACACATATATTAGTGTTTTTAAGCTAATTTTAGTTTAACATAGTTGAATCAAACACAACCAAAACTCCAAAAGTCTCAGTTGAAGTGTTGTAGCTAGCAAAGACCCAAAGCGCATTCAGTTCCTGAAAATTTGATCATCTGCTTCAAAAACAGAGTAAATATACATTTCCAACAGCAATGCAGGGCACAGAAAATAGAAAATTACTGCCTCAATGTAATGTCATTTATAAAATCTTGGCTAATTAAATTACACCTTGCTATAAAAACCCAAGAAGTTTCACTTCACCTCCACAGCAACAAGACTCTTAAATTAAATCCATAAAAGAACATCATAAACACACAGTACTATATAATTAGCCACGGATATTCCCACGCTAAACATCCACCTACAAGCAGTTGATCATACCGATCAGCAGGAGTAGAAGAAAAAAAAAAAAAAAAAAAAAAAAAACTCTGAGGACGACGGTTCTGTCTAAGCCATGAATATGCCAAAGCTTCGGGGTTGCCCTAATACTTGACCGCTCCATCAATCCACCCCCATCCGTCCGCCATTGATAGGCTGGGCTGGCAGGCCATCTGGGTCGTCGTGCTACATGAAGAGAGTGATCAATTCTGGAGCAATGGAAGAGAGGAGGAGAGGAAGAGAGAGAAGGGTCAGTTTTAAAGTGAGGAGCAGGAAGAGAGTGATGAGTGAGTGAGGGACCTCTCACCAGAGCGTATCTTCCATGGCATATGCGTTGAAGCACCTGCGTTTTGGTGACAGCAGCTTTGGCTTTTTGGGGTCTTGCCGTGACTTAGGCATCACTCGCGTAATATATATTCTGCCTTGGTTTGTATAGGATTGTGTCTTTCTTTAAGAGCAATGGTGGGTGGACGCGTGGGAATTGGTGGCTTTTTTTTTTTTTTTTTTCCCTTAGTTTTTGAACAAACGTGGGAGCATCTTAATTAATTTGGGTGATCATGTCACCTGTTATTGCTGGCTGTTACGACCCTTGAGGAGCAGTTTGGTTTTATTTTCCACCATGAGTACTACTCCATTGCGGTTCATGATATCTCATAATATTCATGGAGCCAACAAGATCCATTTCTCCCCTTCTATTTGTCCATATAAAAGAACATTAGCTATTTATGTATAGATTTTTTAACAAAACAATACTTCCATGTTTACAAATGTAAGTTTGAGTAAAAGGAGGTAGGAATGAAACTTTTTTATAAATAATATTTTTGTTATATATAGTATTTTTAAAAATATCAACAAATCAAAAATATTTGCAACAATGTCATCATTTTTAAAATAAAAAAAAAGGTGGCATAAACATGTTGTTGTCTTATCTCAATGAAGGCAGCATACAATATAGCTGGTCCTCTTCCCTCCCCTCTACTTCGTTCACTGGGGTTTAGAAGTTTTAGTGTTAGTAATGAGTTGGGATCTTGCAATGTGCGCTGCACTGCAGTGCAGCCAATGGTAAACTTGTAGGGGGGATGGCCTACATGATCCCAACTACGGGCCACCCACCCCACAGGGCTGCTATTGGCGCGTTTCACCATATAAGGTGAAGTGCGCACTGCATGATCCCAACCCGCTAGTTAAGTTCTCTAGATGTCACTAAAGGCGGCTTCTTAATGCTGCCTTTCAATTTTCCTTGTGTATGTTGAATGGCCACGATAGTTTTTTTTTTTTTTTTTTTTTTTTTCTGATTAGACGGTTTTCTTATATTGCTTTCTTCCTTTATTAATTTTAGTGTTTTCATTTCCATTTTTCGTGTTTTTCCTAACTTTTTAACTTGCTGACAAACAATATAATATGCAGTAGGAAAAATTTTAGGGGGCACAAAGAAAAAGTAAAGGGCATATACATAATATATATGTACTCTTTCTCTCATTTTCTCTCACATTTGCTCTTTTTGTCTCTCACATTTGCTCTTGGCTCTCACATTTGCTCTCTTTGTCTCTCTCTCTCTCTCTCACTCTCGCTCTCTTTCTTTCTCGCTCTCTTTCTTTCTCTCTCTCTCTCTCAGGGTCAGGCTTTGGAACGTGCTTAGGCTCATGGTCAAGCTTAGGCTCAGCTCAAGCTTTGGAACATATTCAGGCATAGGCTCATGCTCTTGCACATGTTCTGGCAACTAGGAAGCAGACCCCTCTCACATTCATAAAAAGGCATGCAAGAAAACTAATGAAAGAAAAGGAGAAAACTCAATTTTTTTTTTTTTTGAAATGGCGAATAAGAGCTGTGAGGATCTGAACCCTCAAGACCTCCCACAGTATAACTCCTTATGGGACCACTGAGCTACTGCCCAAGTTCCCAGGAGAAGACTCAATTAACTAGAGCAAAAACAGAGAATTGGAAATTGAAACAGTTAGTATTCTCTTAAACGACAATTTTATACTTATCTTGATAGACTTCTCTTTCTTCCTCATCATCTTACTAAATTAACAACAAAAGGAGCTCTTTTAAGTGTAGTTTAAAGCAATAATTCACAACAATGGGATACATATGCTCTTTTGAGGAGTGAACTTTGTTGGTGGTTGAAAAGCATCTTTTAATACCATAGCTGATGATCAGTGTGATGAAAAACCATGGAAGGTCGAGAACTACCAAGAGGGTATTATTATTTTTGGCCATTTAAGGTAGCAAAGAGAGGTCGAGAACCAAACCTACCTACTAACAAACATGAAGTCTCCAATCACCAAGAAAAAAAGTCAAGTGTCAACAAAATGGTCTAAGATGTAGAAGTGGCTTAATGAAAGAAAAAGACACGATGACTAGACTATTTGGAGAAATAACCCATGGAACACAAGGAATTGAGGAAATAGAAAAAGAAACCCAAATTGAGTAAGAAATAGCCATCAATCTGTGGGTGTTTCATTTATAATTGGGTGTAATAGGGAAATTATCATGACCCATTATATTATACCGAATAGATTCGTCCCATGAAAGACACATGAATATTTGTGTGCTGCATTAATAGTTCATCCTCCAATAAACAAATTCTAAGAAAGATAAAAAAAAAAAATTGACAGTTGTGGATTTGATTTAATCCCATGCCCTAAACCACTTAGTCAATTGTCTTGTTGTAGGCTTTGAAGTCACTAATTATTTCTAAACACAATGCTGTATTTATAAGTTATCAAATAAAAGCGGGGTCATTTTTTTTTCATGCAATGACAGTTTGGCCGAGTGGTCTAAGGCGCCAGATTTAGGCTCTGGTCCGAAAGGGCGTGGGTTCAAATCCCACAGCTGTCAAAATTTTGGAACTTTTGGTTGTTGATAAATAAATAAAATCTTTCATACCCTTTAATATTTTAATTCTGAACTTATACCTATAAATAAAAATGTCCAACTTGGATTTGGAAAGGTAATACATTTTATGAATTAAATACAAAAAATGTAGATTTCACTTATATTAATTTTCATCTTCTAATATAGATTAAGAATTTAATATGAAATAGAAAACTATTTTTAAAACTAAAAAAGAGCTCCATAACTTTTTTTAAAAATTGTTAGATTAATAAAATAATTTAAAATAAAAATTTCAATGTGACTAAAGTTTATATTTAAAACACTTGATGAATCAAAAACATTTTGTTACACCAAAAGTAAAATAATTATTACAAGTTCAAAATATATTTTAGCAAAAAATATTTTTATTTATTAAATATTAAAATATATCTATAATCATATAAATTCTTCTAGCATGTAATATGTATAAAACAATATGTATTCATTTAGGATTTTACATTAATATTGATATAGAAAATCATTAAGAAATAATAAATATTAATAAAATAATAATAATATTTGCCCAGTTGAGTTTTTGTTCGTGAGATGTGATGTAAAATCTCATGTTTGCCTGTATTCCTCTACTTCATTTCGGTGCTGTGAAACCCTTTGTTTCTCTTCTAATGGCAATTCAAAGAAGTTCCCGACCTCTCGCTTCATATTCTCAATCACTTACGAGCTTATTCGGTTGTTTATCAATAGCAAAATTAGGGGGAATTAGAGTTTCATTCTCTCAGAAAATATAAAACGTGGGACTGTCAAAATTCATGAATCTGGTACCTGAATGAAAGAAGCCCCAGTTGACGCAAGCAGAGTGCAGTGTCCAAAGCTCCAGAGAAATGGAGCCCTCCATTTTATGTGTTGGAGTTTTCATGCTGAAGGTCTTTTGCTCCATTGATCCACATAAAGGATAATCTTGGTGGATTAGATTGAAGTAAAAACTGACCTGAACTTTGATTCGACTGAAAAATTTGATGGGCAAACTGGAGCATCAGCAAGGAGTGAACCAGTGGAGAGAAAATATAATACCCATGTCAGTTAGGATAACTAAGGAAAAAATTGCACCTAGAGTGGAGAAAGAGATAATCGTCCTTAATCGAAGAGGAGCCCGGATCCGGTGGCCAAATTGTAGGTAGCCAAAGCGAATCACGAGGCGCCAACTGAGCGCTGCACAAGGGGTCCCATGTGTTTGGCGCCCCGTGATTCGCTTTGGCTACCTACAATTTGGCCACCGGATCCGGGCTCACCGAAGAGTGGTTATCTTAAGAGGGAAAGAGCTGAGATTTGGGTTGCTTACTGGCGATTCTAAAATTCTCCCCCTCCCTAAAATTCTATTTCCCTACCCTTACTATAAAGTAAGATTATTGGAAAGTTTGGATGAATATCATCTCTGCTCCAAACCAAATTTCGTGTTGGGAAATATTGATTTCAAGACTTCTAAACAATGCAACATATAAAAGACCCAACTTGATCAGTTTCCCACAAAAGATAGTACATGCAAGCTCAATCTAAGTTCACCAATATGTTGAATCTCTCCACTATCCGATGAATGATTAATTTTTAATTAAAAAGCATTCCCAAATTCTTTTTCCCTTGTGTAAAACTCAACTTTGGCATTCCCTTATCAGAAAAAGTACTGTTAGCAACTATTGTTCAAGAATTTCTTTAGCAATTATGTGGTGATCAAATTTACTTGGAATATATGTTTTGTTGCAGTCATCATAGGCCTACGATAATTTGAAACATAATTAGCTTGATCACTAATAGAATACACACAAAATAGATTGCTATGTGTGATATGTGTGGGTGCCCTCACACATATCACACATAGCAGCAAAATAAGATGATTTTTAAGTTTACGAAAGAGTTAATCTTCTTTCGTCAAAGCTCCACTTGCAATGTTAAGTTTGTGAGATCTACACTTTGAATTCCAATACATTCGTCACTAATTATCTTTTCGTTGGGTATCAGTTAAAAGTCATCTCTCATGTTATATCAAAGGCATTTTTCGGTGTCTTTCAACTCATAGTACGCCCAAGGCTGCATCCATTATATTTATGGTAAGAAGTGAAAAATTGTTCTGATGATATCGGTTAGTATAAATTAACGAGTGTTAAAACTCCGCTTGGAACTCTGCGTTAAACACCTCGTGAAATAAAGAACAATGCAAACACAAGCAAGTTGTTATCGCAGTTCGTAACAACTGTTCCTAATCTGCGGGCATTCTTGCCCGGGATAGTAACAATCCACTAGTGATAATTGATTACAAGTCTTTCACAAAGACAATACAGTTTTGCTTCACCTTCTCAACAGAATCGTGGATTACCTTCAACACCTGACCCATTCAGTGTAAGTGGTCACGTTACTATCCTACTGAGGCTCCCCCTCAGTTTGAGCTCCCAGCGTGGAAGGCTCAGTTTGTCTCCAACACAGACTTCAGCAAGGGTGTTCCAACTGCGGGTGGAACTCCGTCTTCATCCCTTTAACCGCTTCTCAGAAAGCTAATTGATGATGAACAAATATGCTCCAGAACACACGCACTTCTCTTGAATACTCGGAATAACTCTCTCAGAAGTTATGTTTTATGTACAGGCCTTCATGCCTATTTATACTCATACGTATCCCCTTTAATCATGGTTCAAATTGCGATCCATGATTTTATCAATCTTCTTTCCTCTCTTGATCATCTTCTTCATATATCTTCAATCACTCCTTATTTAAACATATTGCAATCCCTTCAAGCGTCAACACAATCGTTCTTTTTAAACCACCCTTGATTGTATACAGGTTATATATATCTCATTCTTTAATCTCCTCGATATTCCATAACTGATTTTGTCACAAGATAATCAACTCGTAATGTGTGGCACTAACTGGAAGGCATACTCCATTGTAAAAAGTCTGAATTTGTATCTACAACGGAAAATGAAACGTCCACTTTCTTTGCATCTCATTAAACCTTTCTCATGTTTCATCGAATGACTCACTTTCTATGAAAAAACAGAATTTTCATTGAGCATCTTAGTCTTTTGTAGGGGAATATACATTCCTAAACACTTTTGAATGTCTTTCCAAGTCCATATGGAGCCTTGGGGTAGAGTACTTAACAACCTCTTAGCTTTGCCCTTCAAGGAGAAAGAAGATTCAATCCCTTAGGATCACCTTGTGGACCTATGGAGAAGTGAAATGAGATTTTAGTGAATCAAAGTAAATTATAAATAGATAGAGAAGTACAAACATCAAAATTGAAGTGTGTGAAGTTGTTAAAAAATTATGGCAAACCTCTTTCAAGGATTTCTAATTGGGAGTATTTAGATCAAGGAATGAATATATTTTTTTAGGAGTTATATATGGCCTATGGGGCTTGATTCTGGATGACATGTATGTCCATTCCCAACTTTTTCCACTCTACAAAATAATGTTAATGCACTACATAACTTTCTTTCAAAGGATAGAAGCATCATACAAGTATAGGACAACAACTCAACAATAAGAAAACTCTTATTTTCTTTACAATTTGAGCATAAATTTATTAAATTTTATGAAAACGTGAAGTAAAAAAAATAGCCTCATAACTCTCATCAGTCATAAACATGATTTTTTTCTTAAGAAAAAGTAATCGTTTTGTGTTGTTCAACGTCTTTGTAAATTAAACAAATTACCTTAATTAATTGCATATCCAATTGTTTAGCATAGATTACATATTAACACGCGTTAATTTTTTTTTGTTTTTTACTATATTGCATATAATATATTATAATAAAATTTAATATATTTTTTAAAATTTTCCTATATGTTTCACCGAAAATCCGCCGGTCCGCGAAGAGGCGCGACCGAGAGAATATGTCGATTAATAACAGAGAATTTTGTGTGTTACAATTTGTGTGTTTCGTATCAAGGGATGCGAGTACAGTCTCCTATGCTTCCTCTGATTCGATCTCCGTATGTTGTTGATGAAGTTGAAGCTTCTGCGAACGAACGAACGTCGAACTCAAGTCACGAGAGCGAGTGTGCACGATCTGTTGTGGCTTTTGGTCGGTCGGACGGAGGTATTTGTGCTCCGCGTGTATCGACTTATGACGCTACCGGCGAACGTGTAGAGCTGCTCCAGTTGAACTTGTAGAGCGACGAACGACGAATTGCTTGGCTTCGATGGTTTTGACAGAACCTCTGTGAGCGAGAGCTTCTCCTCCGAGAAAGAATTTGAGTCCTTCGGTTTGAGAGAGGGAGAGAGTTCTTCACTCGTCGGGATGTCCTTCGGAATTAATTTTCTTCACCCCTCGGGCGGGGAACTTCTGGCTATTTGTAGCCGGTCTGTGGGAGATGTTGCCTGGGGAAGGGGATCGTGATCCTCTTTCTGCTGGTGACGTTGAGGAAGAAGAGGGGAGGAGGGAGACCAGGATCGTGGCCCCTCTTTCTCTCCTTCAGTTAAAGACCGAGACTGGCTGTTGATTGCTGAGGTGGGCGGTGAGCTGATAAAGCATGCTGACGAACGCTGACTCGACAGTTTCTGCTGACGAAGACGTCGACTGTGTCGATGACGTGACGATGTGACTGGACTTCGCGATGGGCTGCAACAATGAACCTTGAAGATGAATAGAGCCTACCCACGATCGTTGTTTGATGGATCGATGGGTTGCTGGACTCATCGAATTTGGGCTATGCACATTTGTGTGCATACACTATATTTTTATAATTTTTATAAATTTTTTTATGGTAAATAAATTACACATGTTTTTTTTTGTTTAACTCAGGTTGGCTTGACCCGAATCAGGTTGGGACCTCCGGCGGTTTGATATAGTTGACCCGATCCCCCCGAACCGTTTGCGACTCGACCGAGTCGGACAACTCAGGCCGAAGTATCCCTGCTTAAGGCATGTAAACGTAGAAATTCTGCAGAATCTTTGTTGCGATTTGCGAGTCCTCTTCTGCAAGCCATCCCCGGCTCTGAGAAAATTAGGGCTCAAGAAATCACAAGTGTATCGTAATCTCCCTTCTTTTAAAAGCCCGCTCTAAAGCCCTCTGAAGGCTTCGGTCGGGGCTTTCAGTTTGTTCTCCTCCGGTTAGTTGTGTTCGAGCAATTTGATTTTCATGGCGAACGCTGCCAGTGCTGCGAACTTCGGCGGCCGTACCAGTGTTCGCGTAGTGGTGGTTGGTGACCGAGGCACTGGAAAGTCGAGCCTGATTGTTACTGTGGCGGCTGAATCGTTTCCGGACAACGTTCCGGCGGTCTTGCCGCCGACACGTCTTCCCTCGGATTTTTATCCGGATCGGGTTCCTGTCACCATAATTGACACTTCGTCGAGGTATCCCTGTTTTTTTTTTGCGCAAAATTTGGGCTTTCTCGCTGTCAAATGAGTTAGTTAACTAAAGGGTATTTCTTTCGGCAGTCCGGAGGATAGACCGAAGCTTGCAGCGGAATGCAGACTAGCAGATGCTGTAGTGTTAACTTATGCATGTGACCAGCCGGCGACGCTTGAACGGTTGAGTTCTTATTGGCTTCCGGAAATGAGGAGATTAGAGGTTTGATCGAACTCCTTTATAATTTTGTCATTCCTCTGTTTTTTTTTTTTTCGTGAATAAGACTTTGATACCGTAGGAGGTATTTCTCCTCGCTGCTTTGCTGATTTCGTCCTAAATAAGTTTGTTGCTGTTTTCGTTTTCATTCTGGGCGAACAGGTAAAGGTGCCTGTCATTGTAGTCGGCTGCAAGTTGGATTTAAGAGAAAATCATGATGATGAGAGGACCCTGGAGCAAGTGATGTCACCCATCATGCAACAGTTTCGGGAGATTGAGACCTGTATTGAATGTTCAGCACTGAAGCAAATTCAGGTCTGACATTGACTTTTCAGTGAGGAATTTGCACTATTTTTTCTCCCAATTATTTTCCATGTATCTTCGGCATCATGTTGTTCTTGTCTGCTCGATTTTTTTTGTTGATTATTCTATATACTGAGTCGTGATGCCATTGCTATGTGTATTTTAGTTAATATTCCCTTGTTAGTAGTGTTGAATGGTGGAATCTCTCTTTCCAGTAAAAAATAACAATCCCAAGAAATACTGTTGAAGGAAAGTAAATTAGTTACAATTTCATGCACAAACGTTCAGAAATCACACCCTCATGTAGCTCCTCTTATGGCCCTATTATTTCAGGTCTTTAATTGCTTGATGTCAGACGACATGGAAATGTTTAACTTTGTCTAAGAGAACCAGGCATCCATATGTGTTGACATACATGTGCACAGTTTATTTTTATGATTTTTGGACAGTGACATCTGCTTTTGATATTTAAATGGATCTTTTCAGTATATAATTTCTTGCTCCTGGTATATGTTTAGCTTTATTTAACCTTTTACTGCTAAACGTATGTACGGAAAAAAATAGAATAAAATAAACTGGTAACTTTAGAAGATGAGGGTTACAAGACTCTAATCCCGGTAACATTTCACACTGTCGATATTCCGTTACCTTCCAGTGGGTACATTAGATAAGGTTCCGTCAATCATGATAGTCAGTTTGAAATAGAAGCCACGTCTATGTCCAAACAGGGCATTGATGAATCAAGGAAATTGTACTTAAGTTGATGCTTCCTTCTACATTGCCTGATCTCCCTATTTCATTAGAGGATTTCTGCTGTTGATGAATGCTAGAAAGGATTGGCTTTGGTCAGCTGGTAGGATGCTGCACATACCAGACTTTGACTGGTGTTTGGCCTGTGGAGCTTGGTACCATTTGCCTAGATCATGTGGATGGAATTGCAATATCATGAGCTCCCTACGTATATCAATGTAGCATTCTACAAGGTGACTGTTGAATGTCTTTTAGAATCTTAACATGCTGTTAGAAGTCCTTTGAGATATCTGATTATCCGTTGGTGTTAGAATTGATTGCAAAAATGAGTTCAGAGTTCATTTTTTTTATGCTATAGCAGTTATTTAGAGGAGAAGAGGAGTTTCTTATTGAAGTAACTCTTGATTAGATTCTTTTGTTTTTGCTAATTAAAAGGCGAATTCACATTACATTTTGATAGTAAAACAGGAATTCTTTTTTCGGCCTTGGGCCTTGATAAAAGCATCTTGAAAGAAGGGTGTCATTCTTCTGGTGCCAGAAGCTTTTATATTCCATGTGAACAGATCATGGAGTTTTGGAGTCCATGACAAGTCTTCTAGATTTGCTGTTTGAGCCTATTGCCTGACCATTAGAGAACTATGGGCCAGAGCATCAACTAGCTGATTTGATTGTGATTCTATTTGTTTTTCCTTCTGTGTTTTTTTAAAAAGACTTACAACTCTGGTGCAATATATGCTTCTATTTTTTTATCATGAATGCAACAGTTTCTCTCATATTAGTATTTTGGTCTCTGGGAGGCATAGTGCTACTAGAAATAAGGTGAAGGTCAGTGAGTACAAGAAATAATTAATACGTAGTGGTGACTTTACAGTGGGGGAAAATAATCTGAACCTATTGAAGGTTAGAGTAGGGGGATAACCTCTCATTCAGGAGCAGAGAGAGAAAATTTGATAAATGACCTTGGGTTATTTCTTGATGATTGTACCGATAACCTCTCATTCAGGAGCAGTGAAAGAAAACTTGATAAATGACCTTGGGTTATTTCTTGATGATTGTACACAAACACTCACATTACACACACACACACACACTTACACACACATACCACACATGCGACACACCACACACATACACACACACACATACCACACATGCCACACACCACACATGCCACATACCACACATGCCACACACCACACATGCCACATACCACACATGCCACATACCATTCATGCCAAGTATGTAATTCTTCTTCTTTATTATTTATTAATTTTATTAATATTATTATTGTTGTTACTATCATCACCATTATGATCATCAATCTTATTATCATTGTTATTATTGTTATAAAAATTTGGCTATGCTGCTTTGAGTGGCGAGCACATATGCAACTTGCAACTGTTTTATTCGTTCTTACTATTCTTATTGTGGTCACCTTTATAAAAAAATTATTACTATTGTTGTTGTTTTTGTTATTGTTATTTTTCATGTCTGCATGTGTCAGAGATTTTTTAGTTATTGATGCTTGGATAAGAAATGTATATATTGTTGTTGTTTTTGTTATTGTTATTTTTTATGTCTGCATGTGTCAGGGAATTTTTAGTTATTGATGCTTCGATAAGAAATGTATATATCTTGTGCTTGGATAAGGGTACCTGCTTCTTAAATATTATCTCAGTGGCTTTCCTTTTTTGCGTTTCCTTCAATGATATGTATATCTTTTTTTATTTAAAATAAATATGATGCACTAAGTGTGTGGGAGAAAATGGTTATTTCATCCTTACAAGTTTCATATTCCTTTTCAGGTTCCTGAGGTTTTTTATTATGCTCAAAAGGCAGTACTTCATCCTACTGCTCCACTGTTTGACCAAGAGACCCAGACTTTGAAGCCTAGGTGTGTGAAGGCTTTGAAAAGGATTTTTATCCTTTGTGACAATGACAGGGATGGAGCTCTTAGCGATGTGGAGTTAAATAAATTTCAGGTCTGAATTGTTATTTTATTAGTTTTTGAATGTATGTGCA
Organism: Aristolochia fimbriata; assembly: GCA_019845555.1. Classification (NCBI taxonomy): domain Eukaryota; kingdom Viridiplantae; phylum Streptophyta; class Magnoliopsida; order Piperales; family Aristolochiaceae; genus Aristolochia; species Aristolochia fimbriata. Next base: position 5,404,962 of record CM034083.1, read on the forward strand.
AGTGATGCAGAGTTGTTGACATACAATTTAGTCATTGTGGGTTTGTGTGTTCTGAAGCAAGTTAAGAGGTTATTATACCATAGAGTTTGTTAGAGTGTGTGTGACAGACATTCATGCATGAGTTAGTGTGATTAGTGCATGTGTTTGTGTGTTTAGTGTATGTATTTGTGTGAGTAGTACATAAAATTTGTGTGATTACATAAATTTGTGTGTTTAGTCCATGTGTTGGTGCGGTTAATATGTGTCATTAGGGAATGCATGACAATGCTCACATGAGTAATTGGGGCATGTAGCATGTAATTAGTGTCTATAAAGATTATATGCATGTGCACTTGCATGAGTAATCAGTGAAGGCATGTGTGAAGAATTAATGCATGTGTGTGCAAGAGTATTTGTCTGTGTGCGTGGAATCAATTAATGTGTTACTGTTCCGCTTTGTGTTGGTTGCGAGTCTGAAGTAGCTTGTAAATGTCTGTGCAACCAGGTTAGATGTTTCAATGCTCCACTGCAGCTTTCTGAAATTGTGGGTGTAAAGAAAGTTGTGCAAGAGAAACTACCTGATGGTGTTAATGAGCGTGGCCTTACATTGACTGGGTTTCTTTTCCTCCATGCCCTATTTATAGAGAAAGGGCGTCTTGAAACAACATGGACGGTCTTGAGGAAGTTTGGATATGATAATGATATTAAGCTGAGGGATGATCTCATTCCTGCCATTTTCAAACGAGCACCAGATCAGGTATTACTCTTTGTTACACATATTTACCTGCTTCCTTTATGTTGGTTAGGAGTCTAGTTACAAATACTTGTTTGTGCTACAAGAGGCTCAATCTCTTAAAAACAAATAAAGATTTCCTTGATACCGGTTGCAATCAAAGGTACATATGATGGAATTCATGTCTCAGTGGTTGTCCACAGCTTTGGCATTGTAGTAGGTTTTGTAGTGGTATATGTGTGGACCTCATTGAGAGAACTTAGTAAAAGTACTCTTCATCATACTGCAACAAAAAAAATCATACTGCAACAAAAAAAATCATACTGCAACAAAAAAAATCATACTGCAACAAAAAAAATCATACTGCAACAAAAAAAATCATACTGCAACAAAAAAAATCATACTGCAACAAAAAAAATCATACTGCAACAAAGGTTTTTATCTTTTGCTGCAGGTGGATGCCGGTTGCATTTGTCTGTTGAAAGAGCCGAATGTATCTTTCTTACCTGTTTTGTGGATTTCAGAGTGAATTCCTAAAATTAAGGAAATTACAATTTGTTCTTCCTAGCATCGTTAGTTGCTGAATTCCCCCAGTAGTGATTGTGCGAGAAGATTCTTTTTGTTGTGGTAGGTTTTATCTCCTGCTTACACCTGCAATGCTGTCAATTCTTTTAGCTCCCTAGATTCATAGAATGAAAAATAACTATGGTTACCATTTTCCCTCTCATCAAGCATTACTCTACACTGGAGGCTGGAATTCATTTCAAACCTGTAGGTTTCAAAACACGTGCCGTAGTTGGTCTCCTTTTTTTTTTTTTTTTTTTTGTTGAGGAAAGTGGTGATTTCAATACTATGCCATGGCCTGAGTACATTAGAATATTAGGTTCCTTTATGACAAGATTTTGTAACCAAACTCCCCCTTAGCCAGACTATCAGTGAGACCGTTTGCAGATCTTGGCTTACAGCTAAGATCACTGGTCATTACATTAATAAGTCCCTCAATCTCCCTAAAATCCAGAGGAATCTCCATGGTGGTTTGGAGGAACCCTTCCCCCAGCCAATGATAGACCTTGAGTCTCCTTCAACTTCCAGATTGCCTAGTCTATCTCTAAAAAGCCTTAACTTGTGTAGCAGTCCCATCACTTGAGTATCCCTAGAAGTAGACATGGCAATAGGGCTACAAAATGACACCTTAACAATACCAGTGTGATCCTGAACCACACCACCAAACTCAGAGGGTCCTGGCTTTAACTTTAGCAAACCTTGTTGTTGGGGGAAAGAAAGGGGAGGCAGACTTTTCATTCTCGAATTGGATTGCGTTGAAGACTCCTGCTAGAAGCCAAGGGGGTCCCATCTTCCAATTCAATCCTCAATTTCTTCCCAAAAAGAGTCCGTTCAGAATGAGCACAAGTCTGTATACTTTGCCAAAGCTCCAATTTGAGCCAATTGCTGGGTTGTAGAATTAAACACCTACACAGAATTTCCCAACTACAGTCTCTTCTGCTTGAAGAGTCATTGGATTTCATATGACCAGTACTACACCAGAGGACATGTTGGCATCAAATGTTATCCACTTTGGGGTTTGGAAAACGAGATAGGTTCAGCACATCTTGTTCAGAAATTGGCTTGCATTTAGTGTCTTGAATAACAATTAATTGGGCTTGACTGGCTTTCAGAACTTCTCTGATGTAGGATTTCTTAGTTTTATTGTTAACCCTCTGGTATTTCAAGATAAAATGATTATTGATCCTTGTTTTTTGGTTGCTCCAACTCCATCTAGCTTCAATTAATACTTCATCAAGTCTGGCGACCAATTTTGTGATTTGGTCCCATTCTTCCCCAGTGATTCTTCCGTTATTTTCACCTATACTCTCAATCCAAGGGATTCTCTTGTGATTCTGAGCCTCTCTTTTGCTTCTGGAGTAAAGCTGCTCTTGGAATTCTATTGGGTCTTGCATGATAGCTCTCTACTGTCCAAGATTTGTTGAGATGTTGTTATTTTAGTTATCATTGACAACTCCTTGTCTTCTACCCTCAATGTTAGGCCATAGAGGTAAATTTGATGGTGGGGTGTAAAGGGGTGTTCGATCGGGGTAAGGTGGTAACACCAAGTGTAACTTTTGCTAGTTTAGGCAAGGGATGTTTGGCTGTGAGGTGAACTATTTCAGTTGGTGAGGTTATCCCCGTTCTCTACAGAGAAGACTATATTGGTAAAACCAGTGGTTGGGGTAGTTGGTAATGTGTAATTACTGCTGGGTTGACTTCATTAATGGTGTAGTTTTAAAAGACGTTGGGATATGGTAAAAAATATAGTTTAGGTTGGTTGTTTGGGTAGATGGGATAGTTAATACTGGCTGGGAAAGTGGAAGCAATAAGGCGGGTTGGCTAGATGTGACTATTAATGGTGTTCCCATAAAAGGGGGAGCAAAAGGGGTAGCAGGTCTGGGCTAAGCATACGATTCTACTCCAGATGTGATCACTGGAGGTTGGTGTCAAAATTCAATTTCCCTCCTTTTGTTTGCTTGTGATTTGCCAGAGTTAACTAGGTCCTTGGCTGAGTGACTCCTGGCTTCTTTGCTATGTCACAGATCTCCATCTTCTCACTTTTGTTTGTGCTGCCATGACATTCTCCTCTGGTCCAGGCCTGTATTTTACCTCCATTCGCCGACTATTTTTGTATTCCCTTTTCCTCTTGCTGTGTCCAATCGCAACATCTTCAGTGTGCTTCTATCCAGCTCCAAGAGTTTGCTGAAAATGCTGAAAAGCTCTTGTAGGTTCTTTTGTTCCACAGCTCTGGTGGGAGCAAAAAATACATATCCAACAACATTTATTTGCTAGAAACAGGTCTTCATTCCCTAGAATAGCTGAGCAAGGGATGCCAAGTCCATGGACCATCAAGTTTGAGTTTCAAGTCCGTCTCCTCTATCCAAAATAACCATTATGTTCCTCCCATATAGGATACCAAAGGTTGGTACCTAAGTAACCAGTAGTCATTCGCCCAACTGCTCAAACTCTGGGTAGAGAAGACATTATTCTCTAGAGATGCCGGCACCCTGTGCTTTGTAGCATTTCTTTCATTGTCCCATGACTTCCATGACAACTCAGTTGCTCCTGTGGTTGCTCCCACTGGATTGCAACAACATCACTTCTTCGAGTCATCTTGGTAGCCACAGTATGAGTTGATGGAATTCGTAAAATTCTTCCAATTGAAGCCAGCACCATCCTATGGTATGGTATGTACAATCTACCCAGTATAGTGGTACCTCTTCGATGCACCACCCTTAGGATCCATTTCTGTTTTGGAATGTCAAGAAGAAAAAGGGTGAATCTGCTTAATTGAATTCGCTGCTGTTTGTGCTCCTCATAGTGTGCTCCATAATTTCGACCAATGTCATCATGCATTGCGGAGAGATCCCAATAGGAAGCTTGATGAAGATCACTTTTCACCTTTCTTCATCATCAACTCCCCACCCTTTGCTCTCATTCCTCCCGTAAAATCCTACCAATAATAATTTGCAAAATCGACGGATCAAAACAAAGTATTTTTTCTCTAAAAAAAAAGAATTATTTTTCATCGCAAAGGTGATCTCGAATTGCACCTTCTGCTGTTCTGGACAAGAATCTAGCCTTCATCAATCCATCTTGTTTTGAAATTTTCCCTCTCTAGCATGCCAATTCCACTGCCTATGATGTTCCCTGTGCTTGCATCATCTAGTCCTTTCCGCCTGTGAGGAGACCATTATTAGTTCGCCATTGCCGCTCTTTGCCAAGATGCACCTCTGCATTTGACACAAAAACCCACTTCAGGTAATATGTTCGAGATTGCTCGTGTGACCAGCTGTAACAAAGATGTAAGGGTGAAATTAATTATAATTAAGCAATAATTGTGTATTTAGTGTTTGGATGGGATGTGTTTTGGTGAAACTTGTGTGAGTTAAGTCCTTGCTATTTTCTGTATTTGTTATTGTCACTGCTACTTTTTGTTAATTATGCCTGCTATATGTTCCATGTCCTTGTTCCGATTTATATTTTCTTTAATGTTTCTGTTTATTCTGTTTATTGAAATAATTTTTTATTTAGAGTGTAGAGCTGACAAGTGAAGCTTTGGACTTTTTGAAAGGGACGTTTGACATGTTTGATGTTGATCGGGTATGTATTACCATTCTTCTTTTATGATTTGAATTGCTTTATTGTTGTTTTGTTATATGTTGTTATACTGTTATGCACTTTACGTTAATGTTTAATATCAAAATCTTGAAGTGAAAAATAATTCCTTTTTTTTTTTCTTTGAGGAACAATGTTTCTCTTTCTTGGACTCCTCAAATGTTTTTTTTTTTTTTTTTTTTGAAGAAAAGCGAATTTTTGTTAACTTCCAAAAGTTTTACATTTACAACTCCATAGAATGGGAATCATCTACTGATGGTTAATTTCGTAGGTTCATCTTTTCCTAGTTTAGCAGCTTTTGAATTCGCTAGTGAAGGGATACTGTGCCAGGTACAGCTGTACTCCCTTACGATGTCAAATATCTCCTTGAAGAATATTTGAAATCTCCATGCTATGCTGGATTTGCAGGTGCCCCCAACTTATTACTGCTTTAGAGTCTCCTTCAATTTGGAAGCAATTAGTTGTTTCATTCTTGCTAGGTCTTTTAGTTTTAGTTTTACAATGACTCCGAGCCATATCAATCTCATCTTTTGCAAATTTCTGAAATTCATTCCACACTGCTGAAATCAAAGCCTTTTTTATCCGTCCTTTCTTTTTCCTACAGCTGGTGTAAGTTCTAGAGTTTGAGTTGTGCTATCAATGGCCTGACTACCTTGTGCTTCAGCAGGAGTTTTTTCTTCCTCTAAGTTTACAATTTGCTGAACTTAAATATTATCACGGTCCAGTTCACCCATAGAACTATAATGCTTGCCAAAAATGTCAGGAATAAAGAAATAAACAGTATCTACTTGCAGAATTAGATGAAAATAAGATGCTAGAATGGATGCCTAAGAATAGAGAAAAAAGAAAGGTGCAAAAGTATCCTCATGATAGTCATTGTGTGCCAGTTTCAGTGAGGTAACATTGATCATGGATAAAATCATGAAAATCAATATGACCATTAACCTAAAAAATCAACAAGCTACGTTGATGAAAGTTTAACCATCAGATTGAAAACCATATGGAGTGGGACTTTGCCGTTCTCTCATGATTTGGTTCAAAATTACTTACATTCCTGAAACCACTTTTAGGAAGCAATAAGACAAGAACAAAAACAGATTCCACGAAAAACATATACTTGCATGCAGTTCAATATTCAATAATTACTCAGCATTCTTGATCAAGAGCAAGATAGAACGGTCTCTGAAAAGATTTAAGTTAATGCTAAATTTTGTTTCTTCTCACATTCGTTAACGATAAAGTAAAAAAGAAATGAAAAAACAGAAAAATAATTAAAAACAGATTTAGAGAAGGATTTGAAGAAGAAAAATGATTAATTTGGGTGAACACCTATCAAAGATTTGAAGTTTCATCCTTTCTCCTTCATTGCCCATTGAAAATAGGAGAAAACCGTAAGGTTTAGATTTTCAAACGAAATTTTTTGGCTTCCAAAATATCCTTCCCTTATAAACCATGCCTTTGCTGCAGGCTAATCATTTTGCTGCAGATGTCTTCTTTGCAGTGTTGTAAATATTTTCAAAAGGTTAAATAGGGTACAAATCATTGTGGCTCAAATACTTTGCTTGCCAAAAACCTTCAGCTATTTCCTCCAGTAGGGTCTTCTTGCCATTTCCCTTCTGTGGTGGAAATATTTTTTTGTTAAACAGCAATTGCTGCTCTTCCTTGCCACATTTAGGGCATGTTGGGAAAGCTCTTTGGAGGCTAAAACTCCTCTTTGGATAATAAACGTGTCAGATAAACCTACTTTATGATAAATGTATCTTTCAAAGAGGAGATTTTCCTCAAAAAAGAGGAGATTTTTGTGATTTGAAAGAGCACCAAAACGAAGTTTTTCCAAAGAGGACTCCTTGAAAGAGTTATCTCAAAAAGTCCTCCATTAAAGATTGTAGCAAAACACTGCCTTAGGCTGAAAGAAATGGTCGAAGTTCTGGAAACAAGAGGTCCTAACTTGGTGGCTTGATAGAAAGGTGTTTTCGTAGTGCCTTGTTCTAGGTTTCTACACATAAATATCCGCTTTTCATAGTTTGGTGATAAGGAGACATTGATACATGATCACGTTATTTACAAACTGCGACCCTTTGAGTATGAAGATGTGGTAACCTCCAACCACTGCATGGATTTCACTCAACTTTAAGAGTTCATTTTGAGGTAATCTTGGACCAATGAGGATTGGTGGAATCTTTTGAGACAGTTGGACAGGCATTGCTAGCCTCTAATGACGTTCAGCAAGAACCCTTCTTGCTGGGATTAGGGTCTTTCCCCAGCACAGTAGCCCTGCAAGTGCAAGGTGATTCAATTCCTATTATTGCATTGGGTCATCAATCCTCTCCTTCCCCATGGAAGCCCAAGATGAAATTTTGGACATCATAGCTGAATGGCATATTTGCTCTTTCAAGATCCCCCTGACAACAAATTCAATAGTGGACAGATTAGCGAAGGGACCTCCATAGACTCTACCCTCACCGTATTCCTACCTTTTGGAAACTACTTGGCGCCTTTTAGTTACATAATACTATGTTGTAATGGTATTATTTGTGAAAGTTAATAAAAGAATTTGCTAATTCCAAAAAAAAAATCCTTCCGAGCCCAGCCTTTGCGCACCTCTAGATTAGGTGACTCCTCTTTTAGCAAGATGAGGCCATCGTGCTATGGTGATCGTTTTCTGAGACTTTCAAGATGATCTTCTTGTCTTCTATGCCAGCCTTATTTGGCATCTTTGATTCAACTAATGCAGGGTTCATGGCATTTGCCATGGGGTTTGGATTTTCAAAAGCAAGTTATTGCATGTGGAGGGCAACCATCTGTGTCATCAGTAGAGGCAGCAAGCTACAAATCCCCCATGGCATCTTTTCCCTTTCTTATTTGATGTTTTGATTTGGCTGAATCTTATGTATCTTGTTGGTCTCATGTTCTGAGGTCTGCCAATTTTTCTGTTGAATCTCTTGCTGATGGAAAAAAGGTACAAACGTGTGAAGGATTCTTAAAGAAGATGTAAGAAATGGAAAAAAAAAGGCAGAAAATTTAGAACTTTCTATTTCCTGGATTGGGAAATTACTATATAAGAAAAATGTCTATTTCTTGAAATTATTATTTCAGGAAAGGTTGTGTTTTATTTATTTGAAGAACCTAAATCAGTGTCCTAATTATAAGTAGGAATGTGTTTTATTGGTTTATTAGGATTTTTAGTTTCTATTTTGGTTATCTATTGGAATCCTTTTACATGAAGGGTTTTATTTTTATGTAGTAAGTTACAATTTAGTTGTAATTTGACAATCTAATACGTTGACAAGGAATTTTTTTTTTTCATAAGCCTTGAATAACATTACAATTTATTTTTTTGTTGCTAGGGCACCATTATTTTTGTTCCTTTTTCACTGGGATTCTGTGGGTGTTTTCCTTTGTTTTAGTCAGTGCTAGTTGCTAAACTATACCTCTATCTTCAAGTTCCTGCCTAGGAACTTGAAACTGGGGTTTCCTATTGATGAAAAGATAGTGGTTGGCTATCTTATTCTCCAGCCTTAATGATCAGGTCTTTCTGGTTGTTCGTTGCATTACTTGCTAAGGAAGTAATCTTACTCCAATCCCTTTTTGTGAGGGATTCCTTGTCCCCTGTAATTCTGCATTGGATGTTGTTTACAAATTCAATACTCGTTCTCGAAGAAGTGAATCCAAAGCAGGATCTCCATAAGAAGGAGCCATTTTTGGTAGCTATAATTAGTGTGAAATATGAATATAAAGGAAATAGTTGTTTGACATACATTTCAATTTTTTTGTATTTGGATTTAATAACTAGTTTATTGAGAGTTTTTGAATTTGTAAACACTCATATCTGAAGTGGTTCTTTTGGGCTTGTAGGATGGTTTTCTACGGCCAGCAGAGTTGGAAGATCTTTTTTCTACTGCACCAGAAAGGTAAACATTTGTTCAAATGTCTGATAATTAATCATATGTATGCTTTATTTTTTGTTGAATGATGGTTAAATTAGATGTTTTCCATGAGAGAAACAATTGATTTTTCGGCAGGCAGGTTAATTTTATTTATTATGTGACAAGTTAATTTGATTGATCAGGCACAAGCAAATGTAACAAATTTGACTAATATGTTTGATTGTGATACTTGTTGAAGTATATCAGAGCAGATTTAAAGGTTCAAAGTTCGAGTAGCTTCCTTGGAGAACAATATTTCACTCTTGAGTGAGGAAAAGCTATAGCTAGCTGCTGCCTTGGCTTCATCCCTTTGAGAATTTAAAAAAAAAAATCAATCTTCTCCCATAAATGTAGCTCTTGGGAAGAAGTAGCTAACCTCATGCTACTAGTCTACATATAATCACATAGATTATAGCTTTGAAGGAATTCAGGTGTTGTTGCAGGCCATTTGGAATTTTTGGTGGCAGATGTCCAGATGATGTGGTTAGGGTGGGTATCGGGTTGGGTTTTTAGGGTAATCTGATTCCCAGGTTTGGATTCCCAAATCCAATCCATAGGTCGGGTTTGGGTTTGGGATCACAAACATGATCTCGGGACGGGTTCGGGTTTGCGCAAACCTGAACCGTGGGTTTTTACTTTTTATTTTTTTAATTTATTTTTTCTTGAGTTATTGTAAAAAATTGTATAAAAAATCCAGTTTTGTCGGGTCAGGTTCGGGTTTGTAAAATGATGGTTCATGTTCGGGTTTTTCACGAGTTCAAGTTTTGAGTTATATAACTCGGGTTGGGTTCGGATTTTCAGAAACCCAACCGTGCTCACCCCTAGATGTAGTTCTGAAGCCTGTGGTGGCCTGTAAACCTCCGAAGATTTCCATCGTTAAGCTGGCCATCTGGTTATGGTAGAATTTTAGAAACAACCTCGGCCACACACTTGTGACCTACTCTGCCCCCATAAGTGTCTGGCTCCAATTTGCTGAAATCCAAACTATATTGTGGTCTCCACATTTTCAAGATCCGCTTTTCTGGCAATTGCATGCTGAAAAATCCAAACTATATTGTAATCTTGTAGGTATTTTCCTTTCCATTATCACCTTTTCATAAAGAAAGTTCAAAAAGTATCCTCTCTCCTTGTACCCTGCAATATCTCTTAAGGATTCTTCGTCTTCCCTTCTGCTGGCCAAATCATTGAGTCCCATCAGTGGTTTACTATAATCTCCTTGAGGCCCTTTTACTACTAAACGTGGATTCCAAGCAGTGTCCATATTGCCTGTTTCTTACTAAATTTATCTTCTTTTGTGTTTAGTGATTGGGTTATTGAAATCAATTGATCACCTATTGGAATACTCTACCAGTTACTGTTATTCTCTATTTATCCTCTAAGAAAAAGGTATGTGTGAAGAGCTGCAATTGCTGGTTTGATAAATTAAGTTGTGGCAGATTCCTGCTTGACACACTCCCTCTTTGCTTTATATGATCCTACTGCCCTTGTGGCTCTTGTGGTGCATGTGGATGACATTATCTCTACACGTGATGATTTCACTTGTATTCTTAATTCCTTTCGTTACCTCTTGGGTATTAAGTTTGCAAGAAGTGAAAGGTAGATGGTCATGTTGCAGCAAAAATATTTCACCCACCTGTTGTTGGAACACTACCTACTTGGGGTGTGATTACCCTTGACTCCTATGTGTGAAGTGATGTTATCTGATAATACTTAGGAACAAGATTATGACATCTAGTTGGTCTCGTACGTATGCTGCAATAACTTATATGAATATTTCCATTGCAATAGGTGGGCACCCCAGTGTCTCCATTATTAGTGATGATTTGACTACAGGGCTATGGCACATACAATCAGTACTTTGGGCGAGATTGGTGATTATTAGTGCAAAGAATGGATCATTGCTTCATAAATTCTAATATGTTATCAATGGGACGAATGTGAGAACTTGCATCAAACGTTGCTTCAAGCCAGAAAGAATCACAAATAGATCTTCCAAGGATTTAAACATATAATACTACTAGAAAAGATCGAGCTTGACTGCTAAAATCAGTTTAGGATAACTCTGGCAGAAAAGACAACATCTGTGCATGATCCAGAATTAACAGGAAAACAGCAGGGATCCTTCTAGTGACAGAAAAACACCATAAAACAGCTTAATTTGAGGCACACAACAAGGGGGAGTAAATAAAAATTTTACACCGTTCCTCGAAAAATTGTTCCAATCTTCCTCCTTGGTGGGTCGACACGAATTTCAGAGTGATTGAAGCTTGTTCGATTCCTAGTAAGAAATTGAGGGAAAGAGGAAAGGAGAAAAGGAGTCTGGCAACAAGGCCTGCAGAATAGGCTCCTGTTACCTTAGGTTCAGCTCCTAGAAACCTATTGATTGTCTCAAGTGTTTACAGGTGAGAGGACAGAAATACCCTTCTACGCTGTAAATAGAAAAATTCATTCACTCTGTGTAACTTCTATTAGCTTGAAATTTAAAATACAACATGGTAACCACTTAACATTACCCAACCTAGGCATAATAGGAAATGACCATAATATTCTGAGGTACTAATTGAAGGCTACTATTGCAAATTTCAATTTATTTTAATTTCTATTTGTGTGAATACATTTCTGTTTTATGCCTTCCTAAATAAAATAAATTTCTGTATTTGTAATGATGTTTTATAATGTTTTGGTGTTATAGTCCTTGGAATGAGGTCCCATATAAGGATACTGCTGAAAAGAGTGCTTTAGGAGGATTGTCGCTTGATGGGTTTCTATCAGAGGTTTGTTCCTATGTGCTGTTGTACGTGTACTTTTTTATGAGTGATAGACACCTTGTCGCTTTAGTATGTTGTGATTTGTTGCTATGCCATCTTATTTTCCTTTGGAATGCTTGTGAGTGGGCTTTGTGTGGTTAACAACTATGTCCTGCTGCTTGGAATTTCATTTGTGCATCTACTGACTGGAGAAAGGGAGGGATGGAGGAATATTACATCAATCAACTAAGCTATGCAAATGCTACATTTCGTAGGCTACACCTGAAAATGACCAAATTACCCTTTGTATATTATTTGAACAATTAATTTAGGACTAATCATCATAACTTGGTGATGAGGACCTTTTCGTCTTTGTTTTTTCAGTATTGTTGGGTTAAACTTGTAACCCGGGGAAACATTTGTGGAACATGTGACTAAGCTTTGCAGCTTTGGTTGAATTTTCGGTGGTTTAGCTTGTTGTAGTGTTTCATTGAGAACCTACATTTTCATTGTGATTTGCTACATCAGGTAGCTAAAATAAGTTTAAATTGGATTAGAAGGGAGGGATGGACTTAAAGCATCTGCACATTGAAGGGTGTTGCTTGTGTATCTCCATACTAGTTTACTTGCAATGTCCGTGCTTTCCGTGCTTTGCTGTTGGGCTGGCTGCTCATTTTTGCTTTCTAAGAAAACTTTTATCTTCTTTTTGCAGTGGGCACTTATGACTTTGCTAGACCCTGCTAGTGCTCTGGCTAATTTGATATACATTGGTTATGCTGGTGATCCTGCTTCAGCATTCCATATTACAAAACGTAGACGACTTGATCGTAAGCGGCAACAATCACAAAGGAATGTCTTCCAGTGCTATGTTTTTGGACCCAAAAGCGCTGGGAAGTCTACATTGTTGAACTCGTTCATTGGAAGGTATCCCATGCATTAATTTACTCTTCGATCATAAATTTGGATTTGTTTGTGGTTAGTAGCTTCTTTAGAGAACTTGGAGCTGCTTCAGGCATCAAGATGAACTGGGTTTTTGTCCTATGTTTTACGTGTCCTTAGGTTTAATTTTTTGTTGTAACTGCTTGAAACGTCTGGATCAATTTCTCAATCAAGTCAGAAACAGTTTTGGTAGTCTCTTTTGTGTCTTACATAACTCCTAATATCTTTTGGGGTGCTATGAACTGGCTTTTATTTTTAATTGGCTTTGTTCTGGTAACTTTTTTTCATTTCCTGGAAGACCTGCAAACTCACTACTATGATTTGTGTGTAGGCCCTTCCTAGATAGATATACAGCTACTACTCATGAGCGCTTTACTGTGAACGTTGTAGACCAGCTGGGGGTAAGTGTTTTTCTTTTAAGAAGAGTAGTTTACTTCTCATATATTCACTGATGCGCTGTTGTTCTTCTATTTATCATTTACAGTTTTGATAGGCTATATTGTCTTCTAGATTCATTCAATGGGGGTGATTGTGAAACAGAAGGAATTTCTCTTGGGTGCTTGTTAATGCATTCAAACTTTTTCATTGTTTATTAACTTGTGAAAATGACAATGTAAATATGCAATTAACCCAATGACCCAATGTGCACACTTAAGTGGAGAGAAAGTAAAAAATATATATTTATAAACGAACTGATCTCTAGCAGTTAAAAAAAGGTCTAATAATTGTTGTTCCACTCATATTACCAATCAAATATCAGCTAAGCTAATTTCCATTTATATTTATCTTGTTGATGAAGGGAGCTAAGAAGACACTTGTAATGCGTGAGATACCAGAAAATGAAGTTCGGAAGTTGCTTTCCAATAAAGAGTCATTATCAGCTTGTGATATTGCAGTATTTATATATGATAGGTATTTGAACTCTCCTGTATTGTTATCTGTTTATCATATATATGTTTTAAGCTGCATATTGTTTTAGCTTCTATCATTTTGAATTTTTATAACCCTTGAAATATCTGCAATTAGTCACCTTGTAAATTTCAAATTACTGTCCACCCTCTTTATAGAATCACTTGCTCCATCTTTTATTTTTCACTGATAGTTGACTGATTTACCCTGATTTTACTCTTTATTTTTTTTATCACTTTTTTTTTTTTTTTTTTTTTTGGAGAATTTTTTTGTGTTTTCCTTAGACGAGTCAACCCTGTCTATCTGGTACTGGAGTGGGAGCCCACGGCCATTCTCTCTCCTTCTGTTTGCGTCTATGTTAAAATTTGGATTTCCAAACATTTTGTGTGTAAAAATTCAAATAGGACAGGGACTAACTAGTCTTGAAATCATGGCAGTGACTGTAGTTCAGTCTGTCTGGAGAGTGAGATTTAACCCTATATTACTCTGTTCATCAATTTGGAATTTAAATAAGATAATCAGCTGTCTTCTTTTGTTTCGGATTTATTGCAGGGAGTCTCCTTACTGTTTTCTTGTTTACTGAAAATACTGAATATGACCTTATCTTCTTAATTTTCTTTATAATTTTGTCAGTTCTGATGAAGATTCTTGGAAGAAAGCCAAGGAGCTGCTTTTGAGTGTTGCGACTCATGGAGAAAACACCGGCTATGAGGTGCCTTGTCTCATTGTGTCAGCAAAGGATGATCTTGAACCATCATCTCCAGCTATGCAGGATTCGACTAGGGTACATATCCCTTCTGTTGGTGGATCTGTATATCTTTGTTTAATTAACCATAATTATTAGGCCTAGATTACTCCATCCCTGATAGTTATGTTTGAAATTTTCTGTGACTGCCTATATAAATGTTTTCAAATTGTTTTCTTCTCACTCATTTTGTAGGTTAGCCAGGATGTAGGAGTAGAAGCACCAATCCCTGTGAGCATGAAGCTTGGGGATTCCAATAATGTATTCCGTAGAATTGTCAATGCAGCTTTACATCCCCATATGAGCATTCCCGAAACTGAGGCTGGTAGAAACCGTAAACAGTATCAACGCTTAGTTAGTCGCTCTCTCATGTTTGTTTCAGGTATGACAAGCATCTGATTTTCTTTTGCCTGAAGTTTTCTTTTCCAGTCTCTTTTGTTGTTAAAGTTTCATTACTTTTCTACTATGCAGTGGGTGCAGCTGTTGCTGTTGTTGGATTTGCTGCTTATAGGGTATATGCTGCAAGGAAGAACGTCTCCGGTTAAGATTCCATCTTCTGCTATTTAGTTGAATGATATCTATTTGCTTTTTACTGATTTTCATGCCAGTTTCAACTCATTGTTGGCTACCGGTAGAGAGCATGTACAGTTGGATCTCCTTTAGGTTCATTTTCATTCTCTTGTAATTCCTCTGTGCGGTGTTGTCTTATCTTCCGAACTGAGGTATTAGTAACAACTTATCCTGATCCAAAAATGTTTTGGATTAACCAGATGTTAATTGTTCCGGAGGTTTATCTGTTAGTTCTAAAAAATGGCATTGAAGAGTGTCGCGGTTTTGTACACAGTGATAGACCAAATAATGCTGTCAGTAGACCCTCGTAAAGCATAATTTAATTTTGGCCGTGGGATCCGACTGGTTTTCTTCTACACTAGTGTGTGATAATATGTTTCTTTCCTTAGTTCGCAGCATTTTATCCTTGTAAATTGTTGAAGTTGGTTCAAGTTACTGCCTGGGGGCTGAGGTTTCTTAAGTTGACCTTGATTTGTTGGCTACGTTCAAATAATTTATGCCAATTTTGAGCAAGATAAACAGGGTGTTAAAGTGGGTATTTTTCTATGTTTGCGTAATACGACCCTAAAGCATTATTTATGTTATTATCATCTAGATCGAGTTTGCACTTTGTGGTTTCCACTTAGTATTATCATCATCAAAAGCGTACTCATCATTACGAGGATATTTTGCAGGGTAATATCAGAATTAAGAACATAGACATTAATCGAAAAACAAAGGTCTGGGTGGCATAACGCAAGATTTTTGGCAGCCATCATGGTCATTCCCCCGTGGAAATTCCATTCATTGCAAGTTTGTAGTTTGTTTATGTAGGCTGCACAAGAATAAAAACCCAAACACAGCAATAAGAATCCAATGATGTTGCGTTGCACTTTCAATAAACATTCATCATCTTAGGTTTCCTCTGGACAACAACATCCGATTGTCATTGTGGAAGCCCTGAATGAAATCAAAACCTCGACTTCAAGATTCGTGAGGCCAAATTTCATTGCCCGGGGAAGTCCCGTTGCATTAACGTTTTCCCTTCTGTTTTGCCAAAATACGCAGGCGAGGGACACTGGCGAATAACTATTCCAGGAATTATTTGTTTTGGTTGGCGGGATGAGTCTAGTACCAAATTTGTCTTTTGATAATATTTGGAAGCTATAATTTCTAAGGCAAATTTTTATACCATTGATAGAACTATATAGGGAGATATTTTAGCGAAAATATCTTACAAAATCAATGTGCAAATATATTTTGATGTCTCAGACGTAAGTACAAAATGGGCAATTTTCTCGGCTGAATTATGCGACACGAGACTAGGTTTGGTAACAAAATCGATCTTCACAGTTAGCGTCCGATACAAAAGTTCCTAAAAGTGTAATATCTAAAGCAATTTTTTCTTTTTAGTGGTCGTTGTTAAGAATTTTAATTTAAAATAGTTTGAAAATCAGAGAAAATTTAATAGTTTATACATTTATTTTGAAATCATTCTATTATATAGAAATTTAACAAAGACTTAAGTCAACCAAATTTTACAAAAATTATATCTAAATAAAAAATCAGACCTAATTTTTCAACTTGATGTAGCTGGAACCAAACCCCTTGGACAATGCTTTGAACTCCAAAAAATGAAAAACGCAAACGACCGAATGAAACGGCTGATTCCGCTAAACCTAGGGGTGGCAGTTTTACCCGATTACCCGCTTACCCGCTTACCCGAAAGGTAATCGGATGGATAAGGTATAAACTTATTGTATTTCGATTACCCGATTACCCGATTAAAAAATTACCCGATTACCCGACTCTTAAATGAAACGGATATGGATAATGGATATTCCTTACCCGGTTACCCGATTACCCGGATGGTAATTTGGTAATTATTTAAAACTTTATGCCCTTCTTTATTTGATTCATTAACTAAGTTATTTTTCCTTGGTAATTTGGTAAATATTTAAAACTTTATGCCCTTATTGGTTTACTTACACTTGGTAATTTGGTAAATATTTAAAACTTTATGCCCTTATTGGTTTACTTACACTTGGTAATTTGGTAAATATTTTAAACTTTATGCCCTTATTTGTTTGAAACATTAACCGAAGTTATTTTCTTTGGTAATTTGGTAAATCTATAAAACTTTATGCCCTTATTTGTTAGATACATTAACCGAAGTAACTTTTTCTTGGTAATTTGGTAAATATTTAAAAATTTATACCTTAATACATTAACTTTATATCTTTATCCTTTTATTTACTCGATTACCCGGTTACCCGCGGGTAATCGGGTAAAAGACTCGGGTGACGGAATAACAAATTGTTATTCGGGTGAAACGGGTAACGGAATACCGGGTATGGTAAGCGAAACGGGTAACGGAATACCCCTTACCCGTTTCGTTTATTACCCGTTTACACCCCTAGCTAAACCAACGACCTGAGTTATTGTAATTTCCAACCAGTCTTAGTTACCAATAGTGTAACACATACACAATACAGAGTAGAGAGTCAGACTCGGGTTTAAAACTTTAAAAGAGTTGAAAGTCATGTTCCAAGCTCAAATAACAAAAACAAATAAATAAATAAATAAATAATAAAAACTAACAATCATACAATATGTAAACAACTTCCCCCAAATGGGTGAATGAACAGGAGAAAAGCTGTAGGGCACCAGGGATGTTTTCCATTTTTTCTGCGAGTTTCATCTCCTGAAATATGGATAAAAACAGGAAGCATACCCACTTTTCTTGTTTTCCAGATTCCCATTTGTTTTTCTGATAAAATCACCTTAAACATAAATTCTCACGTAAAAGTCACAATAAGTTTCAGAAATTTTCCTCAACACGCACACTCTACAACCACATCCTTGCTACATCCTTTCTAAAGGTAAACGAGTAGTACTGGAATTCACGTCTACAATAGTATAAATAAACTAAATGATTTTACAAATAAACTATCAACAGGTAGACATGAATTCCCGGAGAACCCTCCGTGGAATTTGTAAATTAAGGTTCAAAAACTGGAAAATTCGAATGATTTGCCTCTCCCTAAAAAGGGAGGCCTTCAGATGTTACATACAAGCACATATACATGCTCCCATATCTCGTTTGAGAGAAATAACTATCCTCCTCACATAAAAGAGAGCGCATCATAAGTGCTCACTTTATTCGCTCGGTAGACAACAACAGAATTTTGGCAAGGGCCAAAAGGTAACCACCCCACTCTCGCACTCGTAATTGCCCAAACATTCCTCCAAAACCCTCCAATTAAATAAAATAAAAGTTACATGATCTTCTGCATCTACGACTCGCTACAACTGCTACTTCCATTAATCTTCCTCTTCTCCTAAAGAAGCAAATGAGTACGGGTGAAATTTGTATCCATCACCTTCATAGAACTTGTTCTGGAACTCCACCCAATGTAATCGCAAAGCATGGAGGAATGCGCTCAATGTTTCCATTACAAGCAACACACCCACGGTTGCACAGACGAAGACAATGATGCCAACAATGAGGATAATGACATTGTTGAAGCTGTATGAATAACATGGTGTGTAGAATCAGTAATTGCAGAGGTCATCAATAGCATCTTTCCATTCAAATGCAAGCATAGATGAAGCAAAACTGGTTAAAACTTACCTCCATGCAAGCAACAATACTTTATCATAGAATACACTGGATAACTCTGAATGGGCGAGACTGAGACCAAAAAAATCTAGAGTCAGTCCAAAAAAGTAATAAACCAAATAAAAGCAGTTATTTTGATTTTTGCAGGCATGACAGGAATCTCTTTATCCTGTAAACAACTCTGAATGGGCAAGACTAAGACCAAATAAATCAAGAATCACATTCAAAAAGTAATGACAAAAGGGAGTGGATTTTTGCTGAAATGCTGGAATCCTCTTTTTGGAGAAGTGATTTTGGCAGAATATCAGAGTATACTTTTAAAGAGAAGCTCTAGTATACATGGTGCAAATTTTATCCATCTACTCAAAAGTCTCACCTCGGATGTTAACAGTGCAAGACTTCAGTCATGAGTTGAAACAAATATTATTGTACTTTACCTCCCAACTAAGGTACCGTCATTTTTTTCTTCAATATTGCACAATTTTATTATTTTTTGCATAAAAACAGTTTTAGATTACAGAGATATTCATTGAAGTCCTCAATGATGCTGTTTATGTGAGGTTCCTTCAAAGAAAACATTGTCAGTGATGACTAACAATCCAGAGCAATTCATATATATCATAGAAAATCAATATACCTCAGAGCCCAAAGACGGAGATAGGAAGCAGTATTGGAGACCGCTCCCAGGACAAATTCTATGGTATGTATAAGTTGGTGTACAAAAATTTCACTGAAGACAAACTCCTCATGACCATGCGACCCATGTTCTTGTTCCATATCATAAGATTCAGAATCAGCACCTTGGAGCATGGTGTAGGCTTGTCCCCGATGCCTCTGATATAACACTAGCTTCAGTAAATTTCGAAACAGGGTTCTATAGGAAGATTACCATAATGAAGATTACCATAATAGGAAGATTCACTAAAGAAAGAAAATTAATAGCCAATTACCTCTTCATATTGTTTTTTCATAAGGAGAGGTTTTGGCAGCAGCATCCATGGAACAGAAATAAGCGCCAGCAACAGCAACACAAGCTAGTGACATGCAAGACCAGATAAAATTAGAGGAATTGAAGCAATGTTCAAGAGAAATTGCATCAGACTCAAAAAAAGCAAAGCAGGTCACACCTGAAGTGTTTTCTGGCCGACAAAAAGCTGGTTTTCCCCAAGATCATCAGTTGGACTCAGGAACATATAAATCATAACATGGTACAAATCAGCTTGAGAACCACTGGCCCACTTCCAGACAATAAGAAGTGAAAGATAACCAAACAATGCGTTAAGGAAAATCAGTTGTGGAACAAACTGGAACCTGGAGGAAATATTTAGAAACAAGTTATTCTCTCTGACAAACAAAACATCAGTATAGGGAGGGGAAAGAAGAGAATATCTTACCATGTATTCAGGTGGTTTCCAAAGAATTGAGCATTGAAATAGCTCAAGATGATACCGAGATTCATTTGGGCAACTCCAAGAAGGATAGACATCTTCATCTTCAATGAGTTCAAGAATGGCAACTCACTACGACTTCCATGCCATACAGGATCCACCCCAAAAGGATAGGCGTCACGAACCTTAATTAACCCAACTGTAGCAGCATTGCTGAAGGGCACAGAACGAGCAGATAGAAGTTATAGCAAGCACTGAAGTCCCAAGTCCCAATTTTGTTGACCTTAAACAATATTTTTTTTAATAGATAGTTATGTTCAAATACCTGCAGGAAGGATCCCGACATTCATACGCAGATGGGCCAAATATATTGAAAGGGACAGAAAAGAACTCATTGTAGATAAACCCAGTGTATATTGAAAACAAAGCCATCATAAGAAGGACATAACGGCCACCAAATGTCATCTGCATAATGTCTCCAAGCTTCTGTTTCAGGGAAAAAACAGGACTCAGATACTTCAGCCTTTCAGAAGAAATGCAAGACAGCAGAAGATAAGAACGAAGGAACAAATCGCTTCATCATGAAATGGGAATATCAACTAGATATTCAAACTGGCCAGGGTGTTCTATAAGACAGCACCCATTCAGCACTTATACTTAAAATATGAAGAAATGTATGCATCATGTTTACAGTAAATTTTCTACTTCAAAAATAATTTCTTAAAGTTATATAATCCCCTGCCAAACTAATTGAAAACTTATCGATGCCTGCTTCTGACAGAATGATCCTGCAGTTACCTGGTCATTCAAGAATAGCTGGAAAAGCCCTTGAGTTAAAAGTCTTTCCATTAAAACCAGTAAGACAATAGGTTATATTCGGGTACAGCTTCCATAGGTGAGTGCCACAATTGACATGCTTGTCATTCATCAACACATCATTTTTTTCTTTAATGTCGATTAAACAACCCACCACACTGAGACACTTCTGAATTTATGATACAGAACCCCCTACGTCACAGCTGAACAAAGTCCCAATCAATGGAAACATGCTTCTCTTCCATTACACTTGAACCAAAGGCCCAATCAATAAAGATCATGCTTCTCATTCATCAATAGATTACAAGCTCAAGAGCCCGTATGTGGCAAATGAACCAAAGGCCCAAGCAACAAAAGACATTCTTCTCATTCATCATGAGGTAACTAACTAGAAACCTTCTATGTGACAAACTGATCCAAATGACCAATCAAAATCAGGGATCTTGCTCATCCATTATCAGGTTATTAACTTGAAACCCCTACATGCAGATTGAATTGAAGGCTTAATCAACAACAGACATGCTTCTCATTCATCATCAGGTTACAATCACCTACTTACAATGTTTACGTAAGTACTAGCAGTTAGGCAGATCCTAACTTTAATTGATTGACCAATGTAACTTCTCTCCATTCACTAAGTTCCTGCCCTAATTTCCTGCACTTATTTTTTGGAATGTATTCCCCATAGCTTATAGTCAGCAAGTTCCTTCGGATGTTAAAAGAAAGCGAGATGCATCCATGCCATATCCTTCTAAAAATCATGCTATTCTGATGGTAGAGAGAGAGAGAGAGAGAGAGAGTAACCATAAAGCCTCGTACTACCAGTTTCAAACCAACTCAAACATCGCTAACGTTGCCTAAACACATTACTGCTTAAAAGCAAGAGTATTAACACTATATCTATACTTTGTGTCCATGTATAAAAGACCATTCAACAATAAAGATTGAGGAAAACTTCAAACCCAATGAATTTTAGCAATTTTTTTCTGAATGGCAAATTACTTCTGCAGTAATACAAGGAACAAAAAACTTTTATGTAGGAAGTCAACAAGATCAATGGTACACCTTCCAAAATAAATATAATGCTTGAAAACTGCATAAAGACAATCCTAATTATGCCACTTTGGGGGGAAAAAAAATTGCAAAATTAACCTCAAATAGAACTGGTGAACCTCAAGGAGTGAAAAATAAGGAAAGCATGTTTTAAAATATAACCAAGAATGATAGAAGCAATAGCCAAGACCACTGTAATGAGAAATGCTTAAAGTTAGAATATGAAGAGCACTAAGGGCACTTGTGCTCTCACCTGACTTGAGAATTTCTTTTCACGGATAATAAAATATAATGTAGCAAGTAGCAAACATATCCCGTGGCCCCAGTCACCAAACATGACAGCAAACAAGAAAGGAAATGTAACAATTGTGTAAACACCGGGATTTGCTTCTTGATACTTTGCCACCCTGTGATCATCAAGACAAAACATATCATATCTTCAAGGACAAACATACAGGATATTAGTTTTATGATTTATTACTAAACTGGGTAGAAGAAACAAGAAAGCACAAAGGAGAAGACATGACGATCCACGAGTAACAAAAACTATCACAGGAACTACAATAAAAAAAGATCATCAAGACAAAACATATCATATCTTCAAGGGCAAACATACAGGATATTAGTTTTAAGATTTATTACTAAACTGGCTAGAAGAAACAAGAAAGCAAAAAGGAGAAGATATAACAATCCACGAGTAACAAAACTTATCACAGTAACTATAATAAAAAACAATCAACATCCACAATAGACTATAAGAACAGGACAGCTTGATAGACAAACACTGCTAATTCCATATATAGGCACAAAGCTTGGAGTCACCCACTTGTTTTGAAGTATATAAAAAAATCTACATAAGTTTTCAATTACTATCTTTTGCATCTTCCCAATGTCTGCAAGACACCCTCATTTTGCTGCCTTCCCTCCCCTACTACTTTAACTGTGTTTATTTCTTTGTTCTTCTTTCTCTTTCTGCTCACCCTTTGCCTCTCTTCTGGAAGCGTGGTGACAGAATCACTAGTCAGTGACCAATGGAAGGCCAATGACATAGTGCTAGGGCAGTGGAAAAACAAGAATAGAAGATCAGAGGAAAGAGGCAAGACAAAAGGATGGATAGAAGGGCATAAAATAGGAGGAAGAAAAATATGAATAACTGCTGCACAAAGTGTGAGAAGACTGGAGGAGAAAAAATTAGGAACATTTGGGGTTTGTGAAGAAGTGGCCTTTAGCCTACTTTATGTGCATCATCAGCACCAGCGCACCAGTAACACACACCTCGCATTATCTGCAATGTGAAGAGTCAAAAAAATTCATGTGTAGCTAACAGCACCCTTTGTTGGAAGATTTACTTTGGCCAAAACACAAATTTCTTTTAAAGTGGTGGAATGCAGTTACTCTTTAATCAGAAATTACCTTAGAGGTATAAGGAGTCCCCATTACTTCAAGAGAGAAACAGAGCTTTCTTATTATCTTAACCAAAGCCATAATAAATGAGATAAAGAAATTTAAAATTGAAATGATTAAATATTCAAGACAATTCAAAAAAAAATGTTCAAATGACTTGAGACTATTTTCTCATGACTGGAATTCTGGTAAGGTACATCCTAAAAGATACTAAGTCATGGCCATAAAGAATATGCATTCAATTTTTTATTTTTTTTTGAGGAAATTGCAATATATCCATAATTATAACCCTGACCAAACATATAAAAGCAAGACTCACCCATAGGCATCCACAATCTCTTGAAAAGAAGAAGTGAACTTGTTTGTCCTAAAATAAGTGGGTGGAGACTCTCGAGTAAGCAGAACCTGGAAAATGGCACCCACTTGTGAGTTACTGTCGACAGCTGCCCGATGCAGTGCATCCTGAATCTGCACAGGTGAAAGCAAACTTGGTTAATAGCAATGAATAAATGTATAGCTTAGATATGGGTCTCATTCCTGCTAAAGGTTATGTGTAATAATGTATAGTTATAATATGGATCTGATTACTCTTTAAGGTTATGCATTACAGTGTCTAGTTTCCTGCACATTGGATCATGGTAACAACCCCAGCATTATGTGACTCATGAATCTTGTAATTGCAATAAACATTATTGAATAATGTCAGACAGTTATATTTTCTATGTAGTTGCAGTAGTCAACTGTCACTTGCTACAGTCAATAGTGTCATTTTCTTCTTTTGTTCTGCAGCTAGAAAGCACAAATTCTCATACCAATATCCACCATATGGGTAGTGACATGTATGTTTCTAATTTAGTTATTCAGTAGGAATGTCTTGGATTGATATGCACACACTTAAGTGTAGGAAAAAGTTTCCCACACTCAAAATTTAAAGAAGGGGAACTATTGTAAATATCAGTTGGAGCTTTATTCACATTTACAAAAATACCCCTCATTTCTTCTTTAAATTTTGGGTGGATGAAACTTTTTCCTACACTTATATATAGGCGATCTTCACACACACACACACACACACACACACACACACACACACACACACACACACACACCAGATGTCTATGTGAGTAAAAGCCCAACCCCAAGTCAAGACAACTCTTGGGCCAACCATTAAGCCAAAGCAATCCAGATATCCAGTATCCATTCTATTATATTTTGTCTCGAAATGAATATTGGATAAATTTTGAATAAATAAAATCTTTATACTTTTCTGGTGTACCATCCGCATGTGACAATACTAACAGATTGAAAAATCATACAATATGTGAAAGACAAATAAAATGGAGCTTCATTCACCTGATTTGACGCAAAAACAGGGCTCCAACCCTCTGCAACCAGACATTTCTTTGTCACATCAATGCTTAGCATGTTCAAGGTATGGTATACCGATTTCTCCCTCCTCACCTGAATGGATTTGAATCCAGCAGGTAAATTACTTTTAATAACATTTCTTGTAATAAAAAATCTTATTGAGTGGGAAAACATCACAAACTGAAAAGTGCCAAGAAAAGCCAATCATTTATAATGTTGAACAATAAGCCTCCTAAGTCAACTCGCTCTTAATATGATATCAAAGCAGATGGCATGCATGAGCTAAGATCCAGACTGTGCTCTGTGTTATTGGCTATTTGTGGCTCTATGAGGTGGGAACTAGTTTATTTCTGCATTGTATGCTCCACTGGAAGTTTATATCCACATCTCAAGATCATTATATGCAAGCCTAGATGTGAAGTTGTGTGTTTTAGTTCTTTTTTTAAATAAAAAAAAGCCCATATTAGGTAGCAGAGTAGGTTTTGTGCGTGGGGAGAGGAGCCATTTGTGCTCCCCCAGCTATTCTATTTTGAGCTCATGACGTGACAGTCATGTTATTTGTTGTGCTCAAAGCTGAGAGTTTGTATCCATGTCTCAGGCCTAACGTGGCACAAACTCTCAATAGAGAACACAAATAAAATGGATCTAACGTCATGTAGTCTACAACACAAAAGTAACATGCCAGCACAAATTGGCATTGGCCCATGCATAAACTACTCGAGTCTGCCTCAGTCCCCAAAGCAAATCATATAACCAATTGGTTTTTCTTACCACTCTTCATCGTGGAACTTTTTCCCATTTAACAACCCCCTTAGGTCAAAATATAAAAATTACTAAGAGAACTGTACCAAAAGGTTCCACTGCTCAAATTGGTGTCCAATGGAATTCAGTAGATTGTCTTTGTGCACTAGTCCAGCATCAATTGTAGTCTTCAGCTCCTCAAGTTTTCCAGAAACCTGGTAAAATTTTTCAAACATTAAGTTAATCCTTGCAGCTAACAAAGATTACAAATAATTATCATGTCCTGCTTTTTTCAGTGCTGGAAAAACAGAAGGTGGCCCCTACACAATAGGAATATTGTATCATATGCCATATGCAACTTGGAAGACTGTCAATTTTGGAAGAAACAAATCAGGAAAGAGAATTAATTACCCAAGCCACAAATTTGAAAGAACGGAAGAGAGAAACTGCTATTCGTGCCAAAAAAAAAAAAAAAACAGTCCAAAATTACTTTCTTAAACAATAAAAATAAATAAGGTATGCCAAGATAATTATGCTCAGTGGTCACATGGAGGATTTAGTAAGGGAGATCTTGGGTTCAAGTCTCCACAGGGGCATAGGAGTTTATCTGGCGCTTGTATAATGGGAATTTGTAATACAGAAGTCTTCATCACTTCAATATATATATAGCTAAATATGTTGAAGTTTGCATACCTCTTCAATAGTCTGCCTTTGTTTGCTCAAGTCTTCTGAAAAAGGGTATCGATTTGCTCCAAAAGCTTCACAGATCTTCAATATTTTGCTCCGTGCCTTTTCCCCTGAATAGAAAACCACAAAAACATTCTTTTCCACCTGCAGATAATAATACAGGAGATTGCATGAGGCAAATATTCATTAACCAAAAAGAAATAAGTGAACACCAAGCACACAGAGCAGATAGATATAACATTTCCTTTTTTGCATTAACTACATCACTAATGATTCAAAATGTTAGTTGCCTGAATTTCAATCTGGACAAAAATAAGGTGGGAATGCTTTAAAAAGCCACAAGAGCATTTTAATGTTATATTATTATCACAATCACATCCGTAGATTTGGTATACTCATACTGCTCATTTGTTTTTAAAAACTAACTCCAAAAGAAAAAAGCTGAACAGTTGGACAATCATAAAGAAATAACACTTTTGGCTTCATTAAGGTGCAAGAGAAAACAAAGGTTGTAGCCTAGAAACAACACTTGACATTATAGACATAAAATGAATTCTAGCAAACAAAAAAGAAAAACAGGCTGTGCTCCTGTCATTTATGTAAGCGTCAAAGAGATTTGAGTCACCAGTTAAATACATATTATCCGGTAAGAGTAGTAGTACCTTCTCCCCTGATGCAGGATCTAAGACAGGCTCTTCAATAACAGATTGTTTGAGGTACAAGTTACCCCTGGTAGCACGGAACAGGATCCTCTCAAATGCCATTGACTTTTCTTTGGGTACAAGGCCACTGATAAACCCTAGTTTAACTTGTTTTGATTGATCCGTAAACATTTCCTAGAAATAAATGCATTTGAAGCATTAATCAACAGAAAAAAAATGAAAAAAATCCAAAGAATATGGTGAAAGCAGGTCAAATAAACTATACTTGCTCCAGTAGAGGACTATCAATGGATCCTTCACCAACTTGGCGTGCTTCCAAGTCTCTCTGCTGTGCTGTAGCACTGCTTTGTGCAGAATGAAAAAACTCACCAGCCTAGAAACAAAATAAAGAAAGTCAACTGTTAGAAGCTTCATAGACATCAAGGTTCCAAACTGATTAGCTTGGTACGAAAAATACCCTCTGATATGAAGAAAAAGCAAACTTGGAAATGCAAATATCATGAGACTTTTGCAAGGTCTTTTGAAACATTAGATTAATTGGAGTTATTTCTTCTAAGATTAATTGGCTTTTTTTCTCAACGTAAAACTAAATCACAAAGAGAGCAACTCCTGTCAATGCAATCGCAAAACCAAGCTTCACAAATCTAAAGAAAAATGAGCACTACTTTCTTCTTATTTTCACAGTGAAATCTTTAGGACACATAAATCGTTAATGACTGGTTTAAGGTTCAGCCTGGGAATCCATACCTTCTGCAACACTAATTTGTACTCCATCAGCTCATTATAAGTCCGCTGCAACTTTTCACTGTTTGCATTTATTTCTACCAGCTCCGCTTCGAGTTCTCCAAGTTTAATCTAATTTTACCAAAACATTATTATTTTAATAAAACAAATACATACAAATATTTCAGCAGAAAAAGAAGAAAACTATAAATTCACCAAACCACATCACACATAATCAACATACTTCTAGATCATCTAGATCAATATCAGGACGTGATGTCGGTTTTGCTGATGGGGATAATCCTGCCTTGTTCATTTGCTCCTTAAAAAAACGTAGTTTGCGTGCCATCTCGCCACATCTTTTAATCTGTGATCCGAAGATTATATCAAGTACGAAAAGGGAGAAGCCAAAACCATTCTGTAAGTAATGTCATACTATGGAAACAATGAACCAAAACACAGAAAGCTTTATCCTCAGATCGTTTGTAAATGAAAGAAAAAATTTACATCAGCAACGAAGTTCATGAAATAAAGAACATTTACAACAGATGAGCAAACAAAATGGCTGTCAACTCATACCAGCACAATTTGCTCTTTCTAAACATTGATAAATGAGATATAGAAACCTGACACCAGGTTTGTTATTTCTAGAACAGTGATCAAGCCTCTAAGACTAGAAAACAGTGACAAGCCCCTAAGGCTAGAAAACAGTGAAAAACCTCTGAGGCTAGAAAACTGCAGTCAAGCATCTAAGGCCAACTTAATCAGCTTTGAGCCCATAGAGTATTACTTTTTTGGGTTCGTCCAACTAACAATGCAAATGGATACTATTGTATTGAATCTGCAACCACAATTGCAACAGGTTCATAATGCCAGCAAAGAGATTCTGCACCAGTTCCGGTGGCATCCCTACTATATGCTGGACTATAACATGAGACAATAGGTTACCTGCATTTCTCAACCCGCTATTCTAAGCCCGTTTACAAGAGGACTCCGAAAGAAGGTCTTCGTAGCACTAAACACATAATCGACTTTAGCATGTAATCCTTGATTTCGTTCTAAGTCTTCACATCATCTCTTCTATTTACAAGTCCGCAGATTAAACTATTATTCAGAAAAGGAGAAAAAAGCTCATTAAGAGCCAGAAAAGAGAAGGTACTATAGGCAGTGCCCAAGCCAACAAAGAAAAGGGGGTAGTTAAGCCATACAAGAAATGGGAAACAACTCCAAAGACCAACAAAAACCAACTAAATATGGAGTACAAACTGAACGCACGATGCTTATGAGTCACACCGTCTTTAGCAAGTTTGTTTGCCATATGATTTGCCCCTGCGGGACATGAGTCCACCCAATCTGCCTGTGATAACTGAGATCCTCAGAGCCTCCCCGAAGGAAAAAACTAAAGTGTAGAGTCGGCGCCCGTCGAGGACAGCTCTGAGTTCAGTGGTCATGGAGTCACAATGACCAAAGGGCTAAGAGTACAGTAGAAGAATTGTCCCCTCGTAGTCTCCAATTTATCTCCCTTCAAGTGCCGGGTTTGGGTTCCCAATTGAACTGCCACCAAAATTGAGTTTAACTCATCCTCCCAAAGGGGGGCGACCATGAGATTGGCTGCAAAATAGTATCAAGGGCTGCATGGATGACGCATCATCAGCCCCCACAATCATTGTGTTGTGTCCGCCATCTTGCTAGTCCAAAAAAAATTTTGTGCATAGATATTTCAATGATTCCTCAAAGATGAGGACTTACCTTCGACAATTCTTCTGTGTTGCTCATTCCAAATGTTCCATGAAACTGTTTCACTTGTTAAACCCCAAAAGTTTTTTTTTTTTTTTTTTTTTCGAGGAAAGTGAGTAGTTGTTATTGCATGGCAATTGCCAGAAAATCAGAGATTACATATTGTCAGTTTAAGAGGTTTCTCTTAAAAGCAAAGATGTAGAGTGAACTCCCTATTTTGCTAAACCATCAGCCAGGCTATTTGCCGATGTCAAACTCCAAAAGTTCTTATCAAGTTTCCACCCCGGGAAGATTTGGATATCAAGGCTGATAAGGAAACTGGGAAGTAAAAATGCAGCTAAAACTTTTTTCAGAAAAGCCTTGCAAATTTGACAAGAGACAGGGCAATGCAAAAGGAAATGATCAACTTATTCGGGTTGCAGTGTGCATTGTTTGCAGAGTGAAATCTCTAAAGCTCGACCTTGCTTAATGAGCTTAACCGAGGTAAGGATTTGCTTTAGAGGCACACCAGAGATGAAAAAGATGGCCCTCTAAATGTGTGTATTTAAATACAGTTCAGAAATAGATAAAAATTACAACATAACTCCCAAAAACTCGTATATCTAACCAGAAAGAAGCCAACAAGTAACTGGAATAGGGAAAACTGACCAAAATATCCCTACTCAGCGACACAGTAAAAAGTATAATAGGCTGGTGAACCAACTCATCTATGCTACTGTGACATGACCTATATATCATTTGTTGCTGAGGTACTGAGCAGTTAATGGAGGAACTGAGGTCAAAGAAACTGGAAAGTACCCAGAAAATTCTGAAATACTTGAAGGGTTGCATAGAAGAGGGATAAGATTTCATTCTCAGTCATTCAGAGATTATGAATTATGATTTATGAGGACGCATACTGTGTTGGATCAAGACAAAATGCAACTCCACTAGAAGATACAGTATTTTTGGTGGTAATCTAATGGAAAAAGAAAGAAAATATGGTTTTTAGATCAGTGCTGAAGCAGAGTACATGACGTCCCACAATAAGGTAACTCTTACAAGTAAATCTCAAAGAGTATGATCCTGAAAACGAAGATCCCATGGAGTTACAGTGATAATCAAGCAGCCCTTTTTATTGTGAAAGACCCAGTTCTCTAAGAGAGGATGAAACACATTGAAGTTCATATACACTTTATTCAAGATGTGATTCTAAACAAGAATTTTTTTTTATTTTTTTTTTAAGTATTCTACACAAGAAATCACTACTACTGAAGTTAGAACTGTTGAGCAAGTAATTGACAACTTTACCAACGCTCTTGGTTCGCAAGTAGTTACTTATTTCAGATCCAAGCCAAGTCCTGCTGATACTACTAACCAAATTCAGAGAAGAGTTAAAGGCCGAGGATAGTATGATAGTTTCACCATGTAGGGTTGGTTGTAAGACATCTATTTATGTTTGATCTTGTAGTTATTTGTTGGAAGGATACAACAATGTTAATTTTTTCTCCGAAATTTCGTTGGGTTTTTGGGTGTTTATAGTTATAATGCATATAATGGGGTATTTACATCCTTCACATGTAATATAACAAAAGTGATTTACTAAAATGTGTCAGAAATTGTGTGTGACACACATACAAAGGAGAGTTGTTGCAATTTGCTGCAGCCCTCTCTGATCCTTCCTCTAGGTTCGTCTCTTTTTTCTCTCTTTTTTCTCCTCTTTCAAATACTTATTTATTTCAATAAATATAATGTCCTATAACTTGCTGACCACAGGTGAACCAGTTTGGACTGGAGTGGTCACCTAACCTGATTAGAGACCAGGTCTGTTGTAACATTGGATAGAAAGAATCTGAATAAATGCTGCTAGAAAAATGCAAAGAGCAAATAATGAGAGGCAATTTTACAGCAACAAGAAATTGATGTGAACCTTCCAGGCCAATGGAATCGGGAAGCAAGAAGGGATAGTTGAATAAGGTATAGTAACTTTGGGTATCCTCTAAGAAAAGAGGAGTTACTTATTAACATCACAGAAGGGCAATAAGTTGAAAATTCCTTATTTAATATAAATTTCAAGGCTTCTGTGGTAAAAGAATCCACACCTGATTAGCATATGTTCTTTGGAACGGGCTTTTATCTGCATTGAGCTGAAAGAAAAGAGCAGCATTAGGCATTATGAAGTCATATATAAAAGAATGAATAAACAACAACATAAGTTGCAGCTGCTCACTTGGAAAGTTCTAGGACATATTTGACTAGATCAATGACCAAATCATGATAAAGGATAAGATTGAGGGAAGAAATAACATACATAATACTACAGCTAGAGGAGATATTTCCAGCTAAAGAGAATCAAGAATTCCTTATTGAGCAAAAATTTCAGACGGAAGAAGGAACATAAAAAGGAGAAAGCATATTGGACAGTGCGATTTTTGCAGTTAAATAAGGTAAAAAAGAAAACAACCTTTACACCACTAGGCAGACAAAAATGTAAGTCCGGAAAGTATAACCAGTAGAAAGCCTCGTTCAATTCAAAACATTTATACTCGTAGATATATATTCACATGATTTCAGGGTAGTATCCTTCAATTTCCTCCGCTCTTTTCTTCTCATCTTAATAAAAACAAATTCCGTAAAATACAAACAGGCCTAAAATGTTTTTCTTCTAAAATTTGAATGACACGCCCAAATTCTTCGAAGTGCTACACTAATTCTAAACCTAAATATTGCGGAAATAACAATAGGAAAAACAATGGAAGACGCATACTGGCACAGCATTACACATTAAAAAAATAAATAATTTATCGCGTAGTATATGCAAGAGATAAAAAAAAACGGAGGTGAAAAGTTGTAGAGATTCTATCAACGTCTTTCAAAAAATAAAAAAAATAAAAAAATAAAATAAAGGGGGGTGCAAAAGACTGTAGAATTGCCTACTCACGTCTTTGAATTGTATAAGCCCGATATTGCCGAGGTAAGAGATGGTTCGATGAGCGGATTCCATAGGAATAATGAGCTGAACCAGATGCATCGGCTCGGAGCGGAACAGATCCATTGACGGACAGCAACCGCCCCCCGCCATTTTCTTTTCTCGCTCACAAAACGCTGATCGAATCAAGTTTCAGATTTTTCGAGAGGAAGACAATAATGAGTGAGATTGTGAAGAGAGTCGCGAGTTGGATGTCGCCTGCCTTCCGCTCCCTGCTTCCAACTTCCTGATCCCTTCTTCTTCCCCTACCACTCCCTCCCCTAATTATTTCATATTTTATCAGGCTCCCCAAATCATCCTGTCAGTATCGTCTACCGTATAAAAATACATATACGGATCTGACACTCGCATACAATAATACAATTATACAACGATATAATATATTTTAATTAAAAAACTTTTACGAGAAAAAAAAATAACATTATTATTTTCTAATATATATTAACTAATATTTTAAGACCCAAACCGTCCATCGAACCGACGATTGAACCAAAAGTTAAACTATTGAATATTATACTCTATATTTTTTAATAGTTAAAACTCTCTAACATTGGTGTATTATCCTATTAATAAATAATATATTTTTCGTCTTTTATAAAAAATAAAAAAATAATAATCTGGGCCGAGTCAATAAGACCGACCGGTCTGCCTGATTCAATCGGGTCGGACCGGCTGATTCCGTTCGGTTTTTAAAACACAGACATAGACATTATAACTAGTTTATATGTTTATTTTATAATGGGTCAGGTATAAATATACGTCGTATTTTGTTTGGAAATCACTTCAATGATTGAATCTTTCTCGACTTGATTTATGCTCTCGTGAAGGCTGCAGTCTTTCATGTGATAATCCTTCGGCGGAGCTTCGGGAGCTTACGTGTCAGAATTTGCTCCCTTGCACTCACTTACCTTCATTTTCTTGCATTCCTGTTCATGTACTCCAACAACAAATCTAGTGCAGAATCCCTGATTCCAAGTGATACCCCTCAATGAACCGGCACTCAATAAGAGAAGAACACAAGTACATAAAAAGAAATTATTTTTTCTTTTTATCCGATATAAAAGGAACTAGAATCTTGCGTAACTTTTATTCTCTTTTTCTATGTTTTTCAGATATAAAAGGAACTAGAATCCTTACCTTTTATTCTCCAATCAATTCGGGTAACTTTTATTCCAATTCAAATACTTCTTTTTGTTTTTCAGGTATTAAATGAAAAGAAGTCATCAACTCAGTCTCACAAGGGATTTTGTATTTAATTTTTTGTACAATTGTTATTTATTTATTTAAGAAATTATATGTCTCATCTCAACTATTTATTTATGACTGATCAGTTAATTATTTTTC
Source organism: Aristolochia fimbriata (assembly GCA_019845555.1). Lineage (NCBI taxonomy): Eukaryota > Viridiplantae > Streptophyta > Magnoliopsida > Piperales > Aristolochiaceae > Aristolochia > Aristolochia fimbriata. Next base: position 5,438,166 of record CM034083.1, read on the forward strand.
TATTTAGTACGTGTATTTTATTGTTATTATGTAACAAAGAAAAGTTTTTCTTTTAAAGGTGCATTTTTAAATTATTATTAGTTCAAATTTTGATATGTTTATTGTTTTTATTTATTTATTTATTTGATACGTGTTATGTAATTAATTAATTGTTTTATTATTTACTTGATATGTACATTTGTTATTTATTTATTGAAGAAATTATTATAACATGTCATTATTCTTTATTAACTCCGAAAATATAAATTAATAGATACATGTTAATAATAGATAAGCATACTAATAATAGGTTTTCTTTATATTTTGCATTTCTTAAACTATTGTTATTTCAACTTTTGAATTTTAATGGACATGTACGTGTATTTTATTGTTATTGTGTAAATAAGAAAAGGTTTTCTTTTAAATGTGTATTTTTTAAATTATTATTATTATTTCTAATTTTGAGCATATTCAACTTTTATTTATTTATTTAATAAATTATTATAACATGTGGTTATTCTTTATTAACTCTGAAAATATAATATTCATAGATACTAATAACAGATGTTAATAATAGATAAGCATAATAATATTAGGTTTTTCTTTTTACGGTGAATTTTAAATTTATTGTTCTTTCAACTTTTGATATTGTTTTTAAATTATTATTCAAATTTTGAATTTTAATTGATAGTGGGTCTTTATCTTAAACTAAGCTAGGTTTTCTTTTTATGTTTCATATTTTAAATTAGTGTTATTTCAACTTTTGAATTCTAATTGATATGTAATTGAGCATCATTCGGTTGGAGAGTATCAATTTACTCCAATTAGGGAGGGTAGTTAAAGACAGAAGGGATTAGAGATAATTGGGTAAAAATGATTCCAATTATTAAGTAGGCATAAGTGGATTCCAATTATTAAATAGTATTATAAATTATTTTTAAATTATGTAGTAAACTAATACTTTTAGTGTATTTTTTTTAGGGTATTGCTAAATTTTTTAATGATCCTATGATGAAAATTCGTGAAAATAGTAAACTATCAGGTTGTTGTATTTTTGGCAGTTTATTATTTAATTAATGTATTTTACATATTTTTTAAATCATTTTTAAAAATTGAATAAAATTTATGAAATTTTTTTAGGGGATATGGTTTGAATGGAAATCAAGAAATTTGCTGAGTTAGTGTTAATAGAAATGAGGACGGTTGAAGAAGCGACCAATGCAATGGCCTTATATGGGATTTGTTCATGGTATAGAAGTAGTAGCACTGAATGAAATGTCTTCTTACTCTTTCTTCCCTCCCCCTCCTCCCCTCTATTCTTTTTTATTTATTATTAAATAAAAAAATACCATGGGTAAGTATTTTGGCTACGTATTATATTTGATTGCTACTATTGAAAGATTTTTTATAGTTAAATCATGTACTTCTGTTTTTCAGCGTACATTTTCTTTGACGCTATTTCAGTCAATGTTACAAAGTGTATGTTTCTAACCTATTTGTTTATAATAAATATATTTTTTATTCATTGAAATAAAAAAAAAAAATATTTTTATAATTTTTTTGGTAGGCTACTTGACATGCATGTCGTGGTGTGTATGTTGCTGGTTTGCCTATTAATGCTAATATAGAGGTATGCTTTAAAATTTTTATTGTACTGTAAATGATTTTTAACTTATGTTGTAAACAAATACTTTTAGTGTATTTTTTTTTAGGGTATAGCTAAATTTTTTAATGATCCTATAATGAAAATTTGTGGAAATAGGAAACTATCAGGTTGTTATATTTTTGGCAGTTTGTTATTTAATTAATGTATTTTACTTATTTTTTAGATAGTTTTAAAATATTTAATTAAATTTATGAAATTTTTTTAGGTGATATGGTTGTCATGGATATCAAGAAATTTGTTGAGTCTGCGTTTATAGAAATGAGGACGGTTGAAGAAGCGACCAATGCAATGGCCTTATATGGGATTTTGTTCATGGTATTGAAGTAGTAGCATTGAATGAAATATGTCTTCTTACTCTTTCTTCCGTCCCCCTCCTCCCCTCTCTTCTTTTTATTTTATTATTAAATAAAAAACTGTCATGGGTAAGTATTTTGGCTACGTATTATATTTGATTGCTACTATTGGAAGATTTTTTATAGTTATATCTTGAACTTCTATTTTTCAGCGTACATTTTCTTTGATGCCATTTCAGTCAATGTTACAAAGTGTATGTTACTAACCTATTTGTTTATAATAAAATATTTTTTATTCATATAAATATAAAAATATTTTTTTTTTTTTTTTGCAGGCTGCTAGACATGCACCGTGTGTGTATGTTGCAGGTATGCCTATTAATGCTAATATAGAGGTATGTTTTAAAATTTTTATTGTATTGTAAATCATTTTTAAATTATGTTGTAAACTAATACTTTTAGCGTATATTTTTTAGGGTATTATTAATTTTTTTAATGATCCTATGATGAAAATTTGTGGAAATAGTAAACTATCATGTTGTTATTTTTTTGGCAGATTATTATTAATTTAATGTATTTTACATATCTTTTAGATAGTTTAAAAAAATTAAATTAAATTTATGATATTTTTTTAGGTGATATGGTTGTCATAGATATCAAGATATTTGCTGAGTCTGCGTTAATAGAAATGAGGACGGTAGAAGAAGCGACCAATGCAATGGCCTTAGATGGGATTTTGTTCATGGTATTGAAGTAGTAGCACTGAATGAAATATGTCTTCTTACTCTTTCTTCCCTCTCCCTCCTCCGCTCTCTTCTTTATATTTTATTATTAAATAAAAAAATGCCAGGGGAATGTATTTTGGCTACGTATTATATTTGATTGTTACTATTAGAAGATTTTTTATAGTTAAATCTTGAACTTCTGTTCTTCAGGGTACACTTTCTCCATTTCAGTCAATGTTACAAAGTGTATGTTTCTAACCTATTTGTTTATAATAAATATATTTTTTATTCTTTGAAATAAAAAAAAAAATTTATAATTTTTTTTGGCAAGCTACTAGACATGCACGTCGTGTGTATGTTGCTGGTTTGCCTATTAATGCTAATATAGAGGTATGTTTTTAAATTTTTATTGTATTGTAAATAATTTTTAAATTATGTTGTAAACTAATACTTTTAGTGTATTTTTTTTAGGGTATTATTAAATTTTTTAATGATCCTATGATCTTTCTATATATTATAGGAATGGGGGTGGAGAAAAAGGGAGAAAGGAAGATGGTTAACGTGTAGAGGGATAAGTGGGGAGTTAACTGGGGAGATAAGTGGGGAGATAAATTGGGAGATAAAAGCTAATTTAACAGAAGAGAGAGGTAGTAGAGGAAAAAAAAAATGATAGTTATCTTTATTTCCTATTTTTCCTCCCTCCACGTTTTAGTTTTCAACAGGTTAGTATATATATTATCTTCACCTCTTCTCATATTCGTTCAATTTCAGCCACCAACAGGTAATTATCTCTCAGTTGGTTTTCATATGTTTTTTTTTCTTTTTTTCATTATATTGATGTTTATATGATGCATTGTGTTTCTCTTATCATTTGTACTCTCAATTTTTATTATTTATATATTTTTATTATACTAATGTTGTCTTATGTTTATCTTACTTTCTTCCCCTCTTCTCCCCTTTTATGGTTTTTTCCTTTCCTTTGTTTCTTAATTTCCTATTATTTTGTACTTTAGTTTAATGAATTATACTTTTTTTTTCATTTTTTATCTTCTTTTAGTTATTTCTCATTTTGGCATTTTCCTCCTACTTCAGTAAGTAGTTGGTTTCCTATCATAGTTTCTTTTGAGCATGGTTTTCATTTGTTTTGATTTCCTTCATATTTTTTACTAATCTGAAACTACTCCATTCTCTTCTTCCTCCCATTTTTCTTTTTTATTTTTGTTTGGTTTCTATTTTTGTTAAGACTGCCGATTTATTTATTTTTCTTCGCACTACCTCTTTAATTTTTATCTATTGACTCATTATGGTTTATTTGTTATGTTGTATAAACTTTGATCACAAGTATCATATATTGGAAAAAATAAACTAAGACATGAGGGAGAAGAAAACTGGTGGTAGTAAAAATAGGCAGGCCGAGAAGGATATTAGGTAATCAATAACCGGAGAGGGTGAAAAGAGGCTAACTCTAAAATGTCACTAAACAACAACTTTTTTTAAAGGGAGATATTTTTTTGAAAACAAATTCTCTCCTTTTTAATAGAAAAGAATTTTTTAAACAATCATGTTGTCCTCATGTGAAAGGATTTGGATCCTCTAATTTTATTTCTGCATTTTATGGCTTATTTTAGTCATTCAATAGTTTTAATTATTTGATTAAATTTTAATAGCATAAGTAATTTTTTTTTATTCTAGGTTATATTTTTAGTTTTTTACCCTCCAAGTATTCATTTAAAATAGAAAATTTAATTTTAATTTCTATATAATCTGTATAACTTAGTTTTTAATTTCATAATTTTCAATGGTGTTGCCATTAATGTACATTAATGTATAATGTATTTTTTAATAAATCACTTTAAATAAACTAAGGTTAGAAGGGCGTGAGGGATATATACATAAGTAAAAGCAAATGACGAAATACAGAATTATTGATTCCAAAATTTAAATAATAAAAAAAAAATTAAAATACTAAGTTTATTTTCTTTAGAGTTTATACATATAAATATAATAAAATACTTATAAATTAAGTTTAATTTTGAAAGAAGTTAAAAATAAAATGTCTTAAATAATGTGAAATTATTTTGTGAAGTTATTAATACTTTATATTTTTAAATTCAGAAATCATTAAAAATGAAAATAATTATAAAAGTTTACAAATCTGAATTTATTATGTGAAATTAACCTAAATATGGACAGTTTAAATAAGTCTTGCAAATTAAAAATTCAAATAAATATTTTAAATTTTTTAAAAATAAAAAAATTATTTTAATACATGAAATTTAGAGTTAAATCAAAATATTTTTATTATTAGTTTAAAGGTTAGCTTATTAAAGTGGGTTTGAATGGTTGAGTTTTCAAAGTATAGACTAATTTGAAGGAAATGTTGGTTTAAAGGTTAGGATCATGCGGAGGTGTAGTTATGGTCATGAGCCGAGTCCATGTTGGGCAGGAAGTTGGATAGGAAGTCGGGCAAGAACATTAGGGTGAGACGTTGAGTTGGTTCATCGTGTAGGGTCAAGGGGTTGTGCAATAGGATTATGTGGTGAGACGTTGAGTTTGTTCATCGTGTAGGGTCATGGGGTTTTGGGATAGGGTCATGGGGTTGTGGGATGGGATCATGGGGTGGGATCGTAGGGTAGGAACACAATGTTAGGGCATGCGGAGGAGTGTTAAGCAGACTCGAGGGGTGGGGCATTTTGTTAGGGCATTGGGCAGGCTCAAGGGACGGGGTCGAGGGTTGGGGGCATGTGTTGGGGCCATAGGGGTGGAGTGTATAGGGGTCACAATGGTGTAAAGGTGGGTTGAGGTGTGGTTGGGGTAGGGGTAGAGTTGGGTTAAAGTTGGGTAAGGAGTCGATCAAGGTAGAGTCATGCACTGGGGTTGTAGTAGGATCCGAGTTGGAGTGATTGAATGGGGTCCGAGTTAGCTTTATGGGGTGGGATCCATATTGGGATAATTTGGGAATGATCCAAGTTGTGGTCATTCGGGAGAGGGGGGTGTTGTTGAAAACAACCCTATATATATATATATATATATATATATATATATGCATTATTTTAAAATTTTTTTTTTTCCTTTATGTATGACTTTAATTACTAATTTATTATACATTAACATTTATAAATACAATCCCCTATCAAATATTTTACACAATCCAGTAATGCTAAACATTTATCCTTTGAAAAGTATTTGTGAAATAATATTAAAAAAAAAAAATTAAATTTAAATTCATATATTAGTGAACATTTAATTGTATAATTATTTTGTAAAAAATAACTTTTAAGTGTTTGTAAATAATTTAATAAAAAAATTTATACATCATTTTTTAGTCCCGTGCTTAGCATGGGCTTTTTAGCTAGTGAAAATTTGTGGAAATAGTAAACTATCAGGTTGTTATTTTTTTGGCAGTTTATTATTAATTTAATGTATTTTACATATTTTTTAGATAGTTTTAAAATATTACATTAAATTTATGAAATTTTTTTAGGTAATATGGTTGTCATGGATATCAAGAAATTTATTGAGTCTGTGTTATTAGAAATGAGGACGATTGAAGAAGCGACCAATGCAATGGCCTTAGATGGGATTTTGTTCATGGTATTTAAGTAGTAGCACTGAATGAAATATGTCTTCTTAGTCTTTCTTCCCTCCCCCTCCTCCCCTCTCTTCTTTTTATTTTATTCTTAAAAAAAAAATGTCATGGGTAAGTATTTTGGCTACGTATTATATTTGATTACTACTATTGGAAGATTTTTTATAGTTAAATCTTGAACTTCTTTTTTTCAGCGTACATTTTCTTTGACGCCATTTCTGTCAATGTTACAAAGTGTATGTTTCTAAGCTATTTGTTTAAAAGAAATATATTTTTTATTCTTTGAAATTAAAAAAAATAAATATTTTTTTTGGTTGGCTACTTGACATTCACGTCGTGTGTATGTTGATGGTTTGCCTATTAATGCTTATATAGAGGTATGTTTTAAAATTTTTATTGTATTGTAAATTATTTTTAAATTATGTTGTAAACTAATACTTTTAGTGTTTTTTTTTTAGGGTATTGCTAAATTTTTTAATGATCCTCTGTCAATGTTACAAAGTGTATGTTTCTAAGCTATTTGTTTAAAAGAAATATATTTTTTATTCTTTGAAATTAAAAAATTTTTTTTTTTTTTTTTGGTTGGCTACTTGACATTCACGTCGTGTGTATGTTGATGGTTTGCCTATTAATGCTTATATAGAGGTATGTTTTAAAATTTTTATTGTATTGTAAATTATTTTTAAATTATGTTGTAAACTAATACTTTTAGTGTATTTTTTTTTAGGGTATTGCTAAATTTTTTAATGATCCTATGATGAAAATTCGTGGAAATAGTAAACTATCAGGTTGTTATATCTTTTGTAGTTTATTATTTAATTAATGTTTTTAAATATTTTTTAAATTTTTTTTAAAAAAAATTAAAATTATGAAAAAATTTTAGGTGATATGGTTGTAATGGAAATCAAGAAATTTTCTAAGTTTGCGTTAATAGAAATGAGGACGGTTGAAGAAGCGACCACTGCAATGGCCTCTGAATGAAATATGTCTTCTTACTCTTTCTTTCCTCCCCCTCCTCCCCTCTATTCTTTTTTATTTATTATTAAATAAAAAAATGTCATGGGTAAGTATTTTGGCTACGTATTATATTAGATTGCTACTATTGAAAGATTTTTGATAGTTAAATCTTGAACTTCTATTTTTCAGCGTACATTTTCTTTGACGCCATTTCAGTCAATGTTACAAAGTGTATGTTTCTAACCTATTTGTTTATAATAAATATATTTTTTATTCATGTAAACTAAAATAATATTTTTATATTTATTTTTTGGTAGGCTACTAGAGATGCACGTCGTGTGTATGTTGCTGGTTCGCCTATTAATGCTAATATAGAGGTATGTTTTAAAATTTTTATTGTATTGTAAATGATTTTTAACTTATGTTGTAAACTAATACTTTTAGAGTATTTTTTTTAGGGTATAGCTAAATATTTTAATGATCCTATGATGAAAATTTGTGGAAATAGTAAACTATCAGGTTGTTATATTTTTTGCAGTTTATTATTTAATTAATGTATTTTACTTATTTTTTAGATAGTTTTAAAATATTTAATTAAATTTATGAAAAATTTTTAGGTGATATGGTTGTCATGGATATCCAGAAATTTGCTGAGTCTGCGATAATATAAATGAGGAAGGTTGAAGAAGCAATCAATGCAATGGCCTTAGATGGGATTTTGTTCATGGTATTGAAGTAGTAGCACATAATGAAATGTCTTCTTACTCTTTCTTCCCTCCCCCTCCTCCCCTCTCTTCTTTTTATTTTATTATTAAATAAAAAAATGCCATGGGTAAGTATTTTGGCTACATATTATATTTGATTGCTACTATTGGAAGATTTTTTATAGTTACATCTTGAATTTTTGTTTTTCAGCGTACATTTTCTTTGACGCCATTTCAGTCAATGTTACAAAGTGTATGTTTCTAATCTATTTTTTTATAATAAATATATTTTTTATTCTTTGAAATAAAAAATATTTTTATAATTATTTTTTTGGCAGGCAACTAGACATGCACGTCATGTGTATCTTGCTGGTTTCCCTATTAATGCTAATATAGAGGTATGTTATTAAATTTTCATTGTACTGTAAATAATTTTTAAATTATGTTGTAAACTAATACTTTTAGTGTATTTTTTTTAGGGTATTATTAAATTTTTTAATGATACTATGATGAAAATTTGTGGAAATAGTAAACTATCAGGTTGTTATATTTTTGGTAGTTTATTATTTAATTAATGTATTTTACATATCTTTTAGATAGTTTTAAAAAATTAAATTAGATTTATAAAAAAATTTTAAGTGATATGGTTGTCATGGATATCAAGAAATTTGTTGAATTTGCGTTTATGGAAATGAGGACGGTTGAAGAAGTGACCAATGCAATGGCCTTAGATGGGATTTTGTTGATGGTATTGAACTAGTAGCACTGAAAGTAATATGTCTTCTTACTCTTTCTTCCCTCCCCCTCCTCCCCTCTATTCTTTTTATTTTATTATTAAATAAAAAATGCCATGGGTAAGTATTTTGGCTACGTATTATATTTGATTGCTACTATTAGAAGATTTTTTATAGTTAAATCTTGAACTTCTGTTTTTCAGCGTACATTTTCTTTAACGCCATTTCAGTCAATGTTACAAAGTGTATGTTTCTAACCTATTTTTTTATAATAAATATATTTTTTATTCATGTAAACTAAAATAATATTTTTATAATTTTTTTTGGCAGGCTACTTGACATGCTCGTCGTGTGTATGTTGCTGGGGTGCCTATTAATGCTAATATAGAGGTTTATTTTAAAATTTTTATTGTATTGTAAATTATTTTTAACTTATGTTGTAAACAAATACTTTTAGTGTATTTTTTTTTAGGGTATAGCTAAATTTTTTAATGATCCTATGATGAAAATTTGTGGAAATAGTAAACTATCAGGTTGTTATATTTTTGGCAGTTTATTATTTAATTAATGTATTTTACATATCTTTTAGATAGTTAAAATTAAATTAAATTTATGAAAATTTTTTAGGTGATATGGTTGTCATGGAAATCAAGAAATATGCTAAGTCTGCGTTAATAGAAATGAGGACGGTTGAAGAAGCGACCGATGCAATGGCCTTAGACCGGTTGAAGAAGGACGGTTGAAATTTTTTTAGGTGATATGGTTATCACTTTCTCTTATTTCTCTCTCTACTATCTTTCCTCTTTCTCTCTCTTCTCTTTCTCCTCTTTCTCTCTCTTCTCTTTCTCCTCTTTCTCTCTCTTCTCTTTCTCTTCTTTCTCTCTCTTCTCTTTCTCTCTCTTCTCTTTCTCTTCTTTCTCTCTCTTCTCTTTCTCTTCTTTCTCTCTCTTGTCTTTCTCTTCTTTCTCTCTCTTCTCTTTCTCTTCTTTCTCTCTCTTCTCTTTCTCTTCTTTCTCTCTCTTCTCTTTCTCTTCTTTCTCTCTCTTCTCTTTCTCTTCTTTCTCTCTCTTCTCTTTCTCTTCTTTCTCTCTCTTCTCTTTCTCTTCTTTCTCTCTCTTCTCTTTCTCTTCTTTCTCTCTCTTCTCTTTCTCTTCTTTCTCTCTCTTCTCTTTCTCTTCTTTCTATATGTTTCTTTATATATTTTTCTTTCTCTCTCTTCTCTTTCTCTTCTTTCTCTCTCTTCTCTTTCTCTTCTTTAATCTCTTCTCTTTCTCTTCTTTCTCTCTCTTCTTTTTCTCTTATGTTTTCTTCTATAATATTTTTCTTCTTTCTCTATATATATTTATTTTAATATCTTTTTCTTCTTTTTCTCTCTTCTCTTTCTCTTCTTTCTCTCTCTTCTCTTTATCTTCTTTCTATATCTTCTCTTTCTCTTCTTTCTCTCTCTTCTCTTTATCTTCTTTCTCAATCTTCTCTTTCTCTTCTTTTATATATTCTTTCTCTAATTCTCTTTATCTTTTTCAATATATCTTCTCTTTCTCTTCTTTCTCTCTCTTCTTTCTCTCTCTTCTCTTTCTCTTCTTTCTCTCTCTTCTCTTTCTCTTCTTTCTCTCTCTTCTCTTTCTCTTCTTTCTCTCTCTTCTTTCTCTCTCTTCTCTTTCTCTTCTTTCTCTCTCTTCTCTTTCTCTTCTTTCTCTCTCTTCTCTTTCTCTTCTTTCTCTCTCTTCTCTTTCTCTTCTTTCTCTCTCTTCTCTTTCTCTTCTTTCTCTTCTTTCTCTCTCTTCTCTTTCTCTTCTTTCTCTCTCTTCTCTTTCTCTTCTTTCTCTCTCTTCTCTTTCTCTTCTTTCTCTCCAATTTCTTTGTCCTCTCTTTCTATCCAATTTCTTGGTCCTCTTTTTCTCTCCAATTTATCTCTCTTTAATTCTCTCTCGTCTCTCTCTACTATCTTTCCTCTTTTTCCGCTTTCTCCTCTTTCTCCACTTTCTCTCCAATTTATGTCCTTTCTTTCTTTTCAATTTATTTCTCCTCTTTTTCTCTCCAATTTATCTCTTCTTTAATTTCTCTCTCTCACTCTCTCCAATTTCTCTGTCTATCCTCTCTCTCTCCAATTTCTCTGTCTACTCTCTCTCTCTCTCTCTCTCCAATTTCTCTGTCTATCCTCTCTCTCTCTCCAATTTCTCTGTCTATCCTCTCTCTCTCTCTCTCTCCAATTTCTCTCTCTGTCTCGCATATACTCTCTCTCATATCTCTCTCTCTCTCTCTCTCTCTCTCTCTCTCTCTCTCTCTTCTTTTTCTCTCCTCTCTTTCTATGTACTCTCCACTTCTCTCCTATTTCACATACTCTTTCTCTCTCTACTCTCTCCTCTCTCTCTCTCTCTATTTTTTCCTTATCCTCTTTCTCTCCTCATTTTTAAAATTTTTTATTATAATTCTTTGGAACCGTAATTTTAAATTTTTTTTGTAATATTTATAAGTTTTTATTTTTATATTTTCATAAATTTGTATAATTTTATTAGTTTTAATATTTTTTTTGTAAATTTGAATTTATTTTTATTAACTATGTCATTTTTTATAATTATTCATTGTCTGATATTTTCTAACTTTTATATGACCTAAGTTTTCTTTGCATTAATGTTAATAATTTCTCTGGTAGACAATTTGACATCGCAGACAAATGTAAGATAAAAAGTTAGGTCCCTAGAGCGAAGTGTCGAAAGCTCATTTGTATATTCAAGCATCGGTATTTCGTAATCCCAGCTTACATTTCTCCTTAAAAAAATGCGGTGAGCGTGGATCGAACACGCGACCTTCAGATCTTCAGTCTGACGCTCTCCCAACTGAGCTATCCCCGCTCTTGTTAATAGATTTATAAATGTTTTATAAATTGATTTAAAAAAAACAAAGTGGACGATAAACATTTGCATGAACCCCTCTTTTGTGGATTCATTGCATACTAACCCGACTTTGTTATGTGTTCAATCTATTATCTATTTTACTGGTGCATTTTTAACTCTTTGAATCCCTCATACTAGTGTTTGTTACTTCAAAAATAGGTCAATCATCGACAGTTTCTGAGACACAACAGTCAAACATGACTCTTGAGACACAGGAGCCAAGGTGTAGAGGTCCGAGAGAGAGACCAATCACATACCTCTCATGGTGAGAAACAGAAAATGCACTATAAAGAACAACAAGTTATCGTCCCCAAACAAAAAATTTGGTAGGCAAATTGGGATTTATGCGCGTCATGGACATTATTTTCTACTATACGAGCGGTAGGATCACAAGTCAACACTGTGTTATATGGATGTCATGAATTGCATCAATGTTAGTTTTTCAAACTTCATTAAATTTTTTATAATGAAGGATATTAATTAATTCTAGAAGAAGAATGTTTTTTACAATATTATTATTATGAGTTCACGTATAATGTGTTGGAGTATGTAATTAAAGAACTTCAAGACAACTTGAAGGGTCTATTTGAAGAAAAAGTACTATTAATTTTATACATTTAAACTCTTGCTAATAACATATTAGTAATTTACTATGTTTTCACTATCTCATCAAATTCTGAAGGTTTAATAAAATACATAAACGTTTTATTATTATATAATGGATATAATTCTGTTCCGGTGTTTTAAAAACTAAACCAGCCATTAAATCGGTAATATGTCCGGTTTTGGTTGAATTGGTTGGACCGGATAGGACTAATGGTTCAATTATTGAATATTATACTCTATGCTTCATATTTTTTTTATATTTTTATAAAAAATAAAAGACAAAAATAATGCTGATTAGAGTGAACCGGACCGAGTCCATAAGAATCAGATTAGCCTCGATTTTTGTTCAACCGGGTGGTCATGGGTCAGGTTTGGGTCGGGTTTTTAAAAACCCAAACCTGACCGAAGAAGTTTAGGGTTTAGTTAAAACTTGATTGGGTTTTGAAAACCCAAACCCAAAACCGATCCAATCCCTTATTTTGCAAACCCAAACCCAACCCGACCCGATAAAAACCTGTCGAGTTTTCAAAAAATACAAAAAAAGACCAAAAAAATAGAAAACATAGAAAACCCGAATCCGACCCGACCCAACCCAGGATCGGGTTTAATTTCCCAGACCCAAACCTGACCCACGGGTTAGATTTGGAAATCCAAACCTGATATTTTTTGGTCGGGTCGGGTCGGGTCGGACGATGCCCACCCTTATATATATCTCCTTAATTCTCAATGTTTCACACTAACAAAATAATTGACAAGATGAAATATCAAGACAGTCCTCAACAAAAATCCTCTCTTTTGGTTGTTCTTCCTTCCCAACCGGAGAAAGGTCCTCAAGTGGGCCCCCAAGATTATCCGGCTTGATGGGACCCACGCCATTGAATAGATGAGGAGTGGGAAGAAAAAGATCCCCGCGTCCGGCGGCTTCCTCAGTTCCTCCCCCCCAATCGCTTTACCCGCGTCCCCCCAAAAGATGTGGCGAACGAATTCGGTTCCGTTTTCCGTTCCTTCTTCCGTCATCACTCTGTTTTTCATTCCGTGCGAGCCACCGTTTTTCTTTTCCCTTTTCTTTTTCCTTGTCCCTGTCTTGACTCCCGTGCTGGCAAGTCGCGACGAGGGCTCTTACGGTGAGATACCCGTCAGACTTCTTCACTCGCGTTGTTAACGTTCCTACTTCACATTATGAGAGGCCCGCCAGACCCATCCTTGGAAAATCGTTATTGTTCACTATTCTTTTAACTCGTGTGTTATTGACAATCAATTAATTTTATTATTAATTACCAATTATTATTATGTTATTAATTAGCCATAAAATAAAAAATTTAAAAATTCGAATACTTAAAAAATTTAAACTATCACAATATTTATACAATAATGTAATATATTTTATTGGTCAGATTAAAATACGCTTATTATTCCCCTTCAAATATAAAAGGGAGAAGTCCACTCGGATTTATTCGTTAAAATCTGATTAGCGAGTCCTCTAATATCTAACTATTGATTTGTTTCCTTTTTTTTTCCATTAAAAATAGAAAATAATTTCCCTGACTGCGTCTCACAGTAAGGTCGTCACCGTAACTATTGGGGAACGTGGGTCCAGCTCGGGACTCAAGCTTGCACGCCAGTCTAAATAAAAATTATAAAAAGGAGAAATTACGTGGCATAAAACGATTCGCCAAAAGCAACCAACCCCCATTCTCCCATCACCCCCGCGGAGCCATTATATTGGGGATCTGCCCGACCAGTAGAAGAAAGACCCAAAAATATCCTCTCCTTTCTCCTCTCAGCCATGGCGAAGCCTCTCGTTTTTCTCCTCCTCACCCTTCTCGCCCTCGCGGCCACCGGCGCCTTCTCGTCCCCGGAGGGCGAGGAAGACGCCATCATCCGCCAGGTCGTCGACGGGGAGCAGGACGACCTCCTCCTCGACGCGGAGAACCACTTCGCGAGCTTCCTCAAGAGGTTCGGCAAGAGGTACGCCAACGCGGAGGAGCACTCCTACCGCCTCTCCGTCTTCAAGGCCAATCTCCGCAGGGCGAGGCGGCACCAGAAGCTGGACCCCACTGCCGTGCACGGGGTGACACAGTTCAGCGATCTCACCGCCGAGGAGTTTGAGAGGAAGTTTTTGGGGTTGAAGCGGCCGGCTTTCCTGAAGGAGGCGCACAAGGCGCCGATTCTGCCGACCAACGGTTTGCCGGCGGAGTTTGATTGGAGGGATCACGGGGCTGTTACCGCCGTTAAGAACCAGGTTTGGGGTTGTCTTTTTTGTTGAGATTAATTCTTTTTCGATCGGAGTTATGGATGATTGGATTTTGTTGTTTTTTTATTGTTTTAGTTTTTTAATATCCCCTATCTCGGAGGTTTTTATTTTTATTTTTAAATGACTTTTTATATTTTTCATGTTTTGCCTAGGGTTCTTGCGGCTCATGCTGGTCCTTCAGTGCTAGTGGCGCCCTCGAGGGTGCTAATTTCCTGGCCACCGGGAACCTGGTTAGCCTTAGCGAACAACAGCTTGTGGATTGTGACCATGAGGTTTGCTTCTTTTTTATCCAACAGTTTCCCTTTTATAAACTACCTTTCATATTTTTCATTTCATCTTTTTTCTTTTTCCTTATTTGCATACATCTGTTATCCAGAGCTTGTAGTCTGATAGACGGATGATCAATTATTTCCCATGCCGAGGTTTTGAGTCATAGAGATAAACAGGTTGTGATTTTTTTTATCTTTCGAATAACATGTGCTTCTTGTACGAGAAGGTTGTGCACGAATAGTTATTCCTTATTTTCTTATCCATGTTGAATGGACCAAATGTTTATGACTCCCGATTGGTGATTTAACTCCCGATCTGGGTTTGCCTTTATGTTTTATCTACTGTTCATATAGGCCATGAACTGCTTTAAGAATAATGTGGAATTCTATCATTTGTCTGTTTTTATGTATTCTGATGCAGAATGGGAATGTTTTGTACCAGTTAAATTTCTATATATGTTTTTCTTCATGTTTTCTGTCTTGCTATGGAATGTGGTGTCTTTATCCTTGATTTTTGCACTTGTTAATAATCCAGCTATGCATATAGCTCTTCTCTCCTTCTCATCCATTTGGACCAAGAGAGTCGGAGTCCCATACTCTGGTCTCCCTTTATGTTGTATGAAATTGCATTGTGGAACCTTCAAAATTTAGGACTGGCTTATCTTATATACCTTCTAATTTCTTTTTGGAACTGTGAGATAATATGCTATAGCTTTTACCCTTTTTATTTTTTATTTTTTCAAAATTCAATGGAAGTCCAATGTTTGATTATCACGTTCTTGGCATGCTGAAGGATAGTTAAGGTGCTGTTTCTTTCCAATGTAATGTTCCCAAAACAATTGTTTACTTTTCTGTATTATACGTCTTAAAAGATAGTTAAGGTGCTGTGTCTTTCATCACATTTGGCATTTGAGGTGCATTTGGCTCTGGTTTATACTCCTGTGAATTGCATTCAAATATCAAGAGTACTTGATTATTCAATTAATTTGCATAAGCACTTGGTTGTATTCGATTCATCTGTATGTTGTCTGCCATATTACATCTTATTACTCGGAAAAATGTCTCAAGTAGCGAATCTTTATGGACTTCTGCAGTGTGATCCGTCTGAGCCCAATGCATGTGACGCTGGATGTAACGGAGGGCTGATGACTACTGCTTTCGAGTATACACAGAAAGCTGGTGGGCTAATGCTAGAGAAAGACTATCCTTATACAGGAATGGACCGAGGCCAGTGCAAATTTGACAAGTCAAAGATTGCTGCCTCAGTTGCCAACTTCAGCGTTGTTTCCCTTGATGAAGATCAGATTGCTGCGAATCTTGTGCAAAATGGTCCCCTTGCAGGTTAAAAAAAAAAAAAAAAACTCCATCATGGTCTGAGTCAAGAATGATTGTTTATTTTTTTGGGATGTATTGAATCTATTCAAATGTATAGCTAATGAATTTCTGAAATTCTGAAAAAATTGAATCCCCTTGTTTGACGTTATGGTAGTTATATGTGTTTTTGGTGACATGTCTGTATTGTGTCATGCAGTGGGTATCAATGCAGTTTTCATGCAGACGTACATTGGTGGGGTGTCCTGCCCATACATTTGTAGCAGGAGATTGGATCATGGGGTGCTTTTGGTAGGCTATGGATCTGCAGGATATGCTCCCATCAGACTCAAGGAGAAGCCATACTGGATCATTAAGAACTCTTGGGGAGAAAACTGGGGAGAGCAAGGTTACTACAAGATCTGTAGAGGACGTAATGTATGTGGTGTGGACTCCATGGTGTCTACCGTGACAGCAATCCAAACATCTCAGTGATGTACCCTCTCTACTATATTCCATCATCGGGGTAGTTGTAATTTATGTACATAAGTGTGAACTGCCCAGTTATTACTACTATTTGTGCTTATTATTAGAAGAGAAGCAATGCTGTAAGTTATCACACAACAGATTGTGGAAAACCATAGCTATTTCCAGAATTTCTAGTTTCCTTAAGCTACTTAATCTGATTTCTCATGGAGTAGTCAACTGCTGTATCAGATGAATTATACGCCTTGTGTTGTCGATATTTTCAGCTCTTTTAATAAATAAAAGTTTAAATGATGGTGGCAGATCCTTTTCACTTTTTTTTTTTTTTTTTTTTGAAATTATGTTTCTTCATTATTTTTCTTTTCGACCTACATATGTAATTTTAGTACCGGTTGTTTTAATACAACTTTGTTTGTCTTGGATGTTTGAAATTGATTTCATGCTTGGATATCTGTCATCCAATAGTTTTAAATTCTTCATAGAGCTATCAGAAATGGACAAAGTTTATGGGTTTGATTGAGATCATCCAGACAGCGCGGCCGTGTGTGCTGTTTCTGCATGTTAGAAGCTTTGAAGAATGAGTGATGAGCAGCTGATTGTATTTGCCAGAGATAGGGGAAAATGACTATTATCCTGCAAGTTGGGGACAATGGGGAAATGCACCGTTTGGTTCATTTTTGGCATGTGTATGGAAAAATGCATGGATTCGTTGTGGATGCCGAGCGTGGGTTTGGGCTGCCACCTACAAGAGGTAATGAGGTATGGACTGCTGTCTCTTTTGGAAATATTTATTACGTGGGACTCTTTATGTTCATGGAAGTTCAAATATCTGAATCAAGGTCATGAAACTCGGGAGAACAATTTTGCAACTCAAATTCTCTTTTAGAAGAGAACGATTCTCTAGTAAAAGTGACAAAGGGAAAAGAGACATCAATTTTTGTCGACTTTTCAATGATTGTTTTTTATTTAAAGAAAATATAATGTTTATTACAACGGTATGCACAACGTTATATTGTTTAATCTAACTGTTTATGAGAAAGACTGATGTTTTCAATATTTGAAAGTTTCATTGTAGTTATTACATAGTATTAGAGCACGAGAAGTATTCTATAAAGCTTGGAGAATTCAAGACAAATTTCTTCAGATTAAGATTGGTTACTTTCGTCTTAATTCCTCTCTAAAAGGGTTTTCCATTTTTTAACTATGCCCATAGTTCCTCCATTTGAGGTTTATCTTCATTCCCCCTAATTTCAAGTCTTCTTCATTGTCTGAACTCCCAAGTCACTCCGTGAACATTCCCAGATGAAGCCCTTAATGCTCTTATAAAACCCACTTTCTAATTTGTATCCCATGGCCATGGCTGAATCAGATGGAGTGGATTGCATGATATCATGGCTAAGGGCACCAACACAAGTTCTTTTTCTTTTTTTTTTCCCCTACTAAATTTAAGAAGTCCATTCCTTTTCAACCTTTTACTTGGTGATGGTTCCTTAACAAACGGATTCCCATACATCAAGGTTTTTCAGATTTTGCTATATGTCCAAAAATCCAGTTCATTCTGCTGAAAATTGGAGCTGCAAAAATGTCATCTGCTTCCTGAACTTAGCAGCCATTTTTAGACCATTTTCATTGTTCTTTTTGCAAAAAAATCTTTATCATCATTAGATAGTTTGATTTCCACTGAACTTTTTCTTTTTGGTTGTTCAATGCTAGTTCAATATCAAATACAACAGGTTAGTAAATTACCTTCAATGTACAAGCAGGATCACCCTTTCCCGAGTTGCTTTTGTTGGAATATGAATAACTGAGACTTTACATACGTTCTAAAAGTTGTTTGTTTCAATATGGATAGAGTTAGAACCTACTTTCAAATATAATCAAATTATGAATACAACCACGAAACCTATAAAATAAGGGCAAGCGAAGGATATAAATGTCAGTACAAATGATATAAATTTAAATATACAACAACTCAATACAGAAAAAGGAGACACTTAACCAATTCTGTAGAAGCTACATACAAGAAATGGCTGCGACAGCAGAAAGGATTTCAACACGAGGAAATACGAGTGTCCATGAAAGCTAATAATTCTTCCCCTGGTGCTACTGGCAACGAAGTTAAAAGCGAACATGTTTTACATTTCCACCACTCCTACGTCAAATTATACAGTTAATTCTGCTAACTGTCAGAAGACAACAGTCACCAACTTTGAAGAATATCACTCTAACATCATTTCCCCTTCTTCATTGTCATCACTTTCATCCTCACCTTCAAGCAACCACTGTTCAAGTTCGTCAACTTCTTCATGTTCCCACCTGCAAAACCCATCTGAAGTATCCCAATACCCGCAACCCAGTTCTTCACCACGGCAAGCTATGTTTAAGAATGGCCGATTTCTGGCAAGAGACTCCACCATGTCCCTGTTCACACTACCGGTCACTCCCAACCATCTAAGCCTGGGGAAGTAAGGTCTTTTCAGCCACCGTATTGCAAGCTTTGTAATCATACCACTCTCATAAATATCCAACAGCCTCAGGCTACTGCTGCTCCATCCCTCAACCTGCATTGAGGCTAAAGCCATCACAGAAGTATCACCGATATGGGGACATTCACGAAGATGGAGTTCAAACAAAGCGACCCCGCTCCTTGCAAGACGAAGAATTCCATCATCAGTCAGGTTGGGCAGATTAGAGAGGTCCAGAATTTGTAGCTTACGACTAAAAGGGCTCTCAAATATAGCTGTAATGCACTGATCTGTAAGTTTCATGCAACCTCTAACAGATAGTGTGGTCAGAGAGGTCACAGAGGCCCTTAAGTATGACAAACCCATATCTGTAACATTCGAGCCATCCAGTAACAATACTTGCAAATTTGGAAGACAACCCACTGCCTTTAATGCCTCATCACCTAGATTTAGGCAGTTCCTCAGGTCCAAGACCTTGAGGTCCTTGTTGGTTGCCAAACTAGTGAAGGCTATATTGGTTAGGAGGCTACAACATCTTAAACCCACATGTGTTAGGGAGAGAGAAGTTGCAGAGATGTCATGAAACATGAGGTTTGTAAGCTTGCTCCCATGGCAAACCCTCAGCTTCCGCAGACTAGAGCATGAATGCAAGATAGCTCTCATGCCTGTATCAGTAACACGACAGAAGCCTCCAAGAGAGATACTTTCTAAGCTTGAACATTTATCTGCCATCAAGAGGAGACCCAGGTCATTGACTCGCTTGAAGTATGTAATGATGAATTCTTGACTCCGGACTAAGGAGAGGTGCCTTAATCTCCCACGTGGATTAATTTGTTGAAGACCAGTATTTGTAAGGTCAAATATGGCTGCCGGGTCTATTATAGGTGCATCTTGAAGATCTAAATGGATCAGTGAGACTAGATTTTTGGATATTGTAGTTACTAATGAGTCTGTAATATTGTCCACAGAGAGAGAGAGCTTCTGAAGGTATGGAAATAGGACCCTTTGTACTGAGTACTGTGACTCAAGGTTCACACACTTTGAGTTGAGTAATTCAGACATCATCCTTGAAGTGATGAAACCAATCTCAAGAGATCTGAGGCCCTCAGATACATGGTACCAAACTTGAGCAAAACTCTGATAGCTAAATGTAGAGACATCGAACATCAGGTTCAGTGACTAGCAAGAAAACACAAAATATCAGTTCAGTAGCAGCAAATCTAACTTCCACTGGACAACATTTTTAGTAATTTTACATGGATTTTTCACATATTTGGCTACACATAGTTGAAATAAATTTATTGAATGCTGTGAGTTAGGTCTGAATTAGTCTGTGACTTCCACTGCATATTCCTTAATCCCAGACTAATCTTTTAGAAACATTGGCATCTTTTAATCTCTTCCATATGTGAAGAGAGTCAGGAAAACTGAGCTCCCCTTGTCTTTCCTTACAGTGCAGGACGGAAGCACAAGATGATGACATCCACGTCAGACCCTTTAATTTTATTTTGAAAAATATTTTAAAGTTGGGGAACTCATAAAGATATGACAAACTTGAACACATTTTATGTTTGCACACAATCACAAACACACACACACACAGATGCACGATCACAGTCTCAAGGACATAGTCCGACAAACACAGATACATCCACTGAGACACAACCACAAATACAGACGCAGACACTTACATGTAGCAACAGATACATAGACACAGACAGGCTGATAGAAACATAGACACAAAATACACATAACCAAGACACACAGACAGAGAACCAAGACAAACAGACACGCGCGCGCGCGCACACACACAGAGCATGCACACATGCACACATGTATGCATACATGTCATGCATGTGTATGCACTCACATACACGCATACAGACACACACACACAACCATGCATACACATACACAGAAACATGCATACACATGCATGCACATGCATATACACATAAACACTACATACACACAACATTTCCTAAGAACATGTAGCATGCTAGTAATGGCAATGGAAGAGAGAGTATTTTCTTAGCACATGTAGGAGGTTAATTATTCTAAAGGGTTCAACATTCCACAGTGAAAGGATTAACTAAGTGATATTCCTAGATGATTTTTTCATGTGGGATATTCAATTAAGAAGCATTGGCAACTTAGACAGAAGTATTCGGAGCTGCTTTCAATAAAGAAATTCAACCGTTATTCCGAGTTCTATTGCTTTTCCATATGAAATAAATGTTTTTTATGCATGCTCAGTTGACCTAATTATTGAGGCATTCCCCTCAAGCAGTGGACCACAACCTTGTGACAAGAGCTCTCTTGGGAAGTCGTTGTGCAGGTCCTACCATCATTTGTAAGTAAAATACTAAATACAAGTGGTTCTTACTTCCAACTGGGTGCAACCAATAAGCAACTCCTGCAGGTCTGATATAAGGATTTCAAGCCCTTTCCGTTCGGCTATATTACCCAAATAGAGGAATCTGAAAACATTCAAAGAAAATCACAAAAACAACAAATGAAAAATAAAAAAATAAAATAAAATACTCTGCCAGTGGTTCCTCGTTCCTACCTCTACTTCCATACTTTATTTCAAATGAAACATGAAATATGAAATCAAGAACTGCTGATATGTTACCATTCTAATCCAATGTACTATGTAGGAACTCTTCATTCAATTCATACTGTGAGGCTTCTCTTGACAACTTAAAATGTCAGAAAGTTTATTATGTCAAAATTTTGTATTTTCTTCTTTCTTCTTTTTTTATTTTTTATTTTTTAAGAATATATCTTGTATGATTGTCCTATTTTGGCATCCATTTGTCTAGAAGCAACTGTTATTTGAAGTGACAGGAGTTATTGCCTCATTTTATAGTTGACAGACATTCCTGAAGTGGACTTAAAAATTTTAACAAAATAAACAGAAAGTAAGAAGGTTTCCCGAAACATTTAGATTCTATACTAGGTTGCAGCAACTTGTAATCATTTTGATATAACAGCGTTTCATATTTTTAGATGTAAAAATGCTTTATGGTCCTATGGATGTGCTAATAATGAAGTTGAAAGCAATACGAGCGGGCTTCTTTAAATCTTGAAATCTTGGTTAAAGAGTTTTAGATCATTGTTTAAATTTGTTATGTTCTCGTTTACTTTTGCCTAATTGTTGTAGTTTCTGGTTTCTCTTCAGATAGGCAGGTATCGCAGTTTGATTTGATGCATACTACCATTTGATAACATCGACAACCCCCTCCCCGGGACAAAGAACAAGAGAAAGACAAGCAGAACTGCATAAAATTAAGAATCCAGATTTCAGGGTCGCAGCTTCCCTCTCCTGCTTCTCCAGCACATCGAGAGGCAAATCTCACTTTTAAAGAGCATTACGCTACATTACGGATGTTATAATGAACTGACAAATTATAAAGCTTCTGGGTTCTGAACGGAATCAGATGCGGCAGGGAGCTGTAGAATCTATATGTGTGACCGAGATAGAAACGAGTTCCTTTTCTACATATTTTGCACGAAAAGAAGCTAAACCCACCACCCTCGTGAAAGGCATATAAAAATGAACGAAATGGAAAGCATTAGCAACAAACCTAAGATTATGGCAACGCCTCCCAATCTCTCTAACCAGATGTCCGCTAAAATTGTCGCAATTCTGTAAACAGATCTTGTGCAATGAAGGCTGAATCAAGTAAGAGATCGACGAATCATCGATCGCTCGACAGTCCATTTTGAGGGTCCGGAGGTAAGGATTCGGCGGCAGCAAGGGTCGGAGCAAAACGATTGTGGGGGCAATGTCCTGCAGTAATCCCCGGAAATTTTCACCAGCTGCCGCAAATTAATTCACAAAATAATAAGTCCCGAGTCGCGATTTCTCACCTGAAGTTCGAATTCCGGGAGGAAAGAGAAGATGTGGGGGACGGACGCCCGGAAGAAAGTGGAGGTGGAGGCGATGGAACAGAGAGAAGACACATCGAGCTTTGAAAGTATTGTTCCGACCAGAGCCGAGGGTAAGAGTTCCAGCGTCATGGGTTGGGAGGGTGCCGCTTCAGTGTCCTCCTCCATCCGGCTCAGTGTCCTCCGCCTTGGTTTTCTCTGTCCTCCACCATCCTTCTCGGTGTCCGCTGCCAAAGCTTCTCACTTGTCCTTACGACAATCTGGCTCCGAATCTTTGACCTTTATTCTCAAAACGTTCGCGGACATGATTTTATCCGAGAAGACAACTTCAAGTAACAAAATCTAATGAATATGATTACTAACCAAAATTTATTTAAAATAAGAAAACAATAATAAATATAAAAACATAATGTTCTAACTCAAATATTTAAAAATATAAAATTTTAACTATTCAAAAAAATTAAAACTATAATATTTAAAATATTAATATTTATTAATATACATTAATCTCAATACATTATGAAAAATTATGGTAGTCCTATTTATTTCAGGTCAAGAGTGTTCCCTGTTATAAAATCTTGAAATCAATTA
This sequence comes from Aristolochia fimbriata, assembly GCA_019845555.1. NCBI lineage: Eukaryota > Viridiplantae > Streptophyta > Magnoliopsida > Piperales > Aristolochiaceae > Aristolochia > Aristolochia fimbriata. The sequence continues at coordinate 5,461,583 of CM034083.1, forward strand.
CCCAATTTTTTTTTTTTAAAATTATCTAATTAGAAATACCAAATTATCTTTATTAATATAATGTTATAAACAGAATAAGATAATATCATAAAATTTTAAATTAAGTTATGTTTTGCTTGAATTTGTATTAAATATGTATAGATATATAGGTATGTTTCTAGTTCTACAAACATAAGGATAACTAGTGGCAAAGCCAGAAAATTTATATTGGGGGGACCAAATAAAAATTTATATAAAATAAAATAATTATTTTTGTCTAAAATATCATATAAATTATCGTAGGTATGATTATTTCATATCACTGAGCAATGTTTGATGTTATTTATAATCGGATTAGTGTGTAATTTTTCAGCAATTTCTTTTTCACCATATGTGACCAGATAATCTGCAAGAAATTCATCATCCAACCTATTATGTAATTTGGTTTTGTTAAAACTGATTGGAAAAATTCTTTTTGTTTGAAAATAACAACAATGGTGGTTTGTTTATCCATCCAGTAAGAGAATATATAATACTAACTAACAAATCCTTATTATCATAAGGGAACATATTTAATTTTAAAATCATATTAAAACAAGGTGTCTACACACAATATCACACATTGCTGAAATATAATTCTTAGTTAAAAAGAATAATTAATTGAAGTAATATATAATGTAACACTAATCATAGACCTAATCAATTAAAACATTATAAATATCACAAATACAATAAAGACTATTGGATAAAAATATAAAATAATCTCAAGGAAACTTTCTCTACTTTTTCTCTTGATCTCTCTTACCTAGTGTCAATCTCAATAACTCTAGGTCTAGATTTCAACATAAATAATATAGAAAAGACATGCAAAGAATATAGAAAAGAGGGTATGTTTCTTGTGAATGGAAACTCTCCTTATTTTTTGTTTCCAGTTTCATATTGATAATGAAAACCATGGCACCATGCGCCAAACAAAATTGCTTAACTTTATTGTTTCTCCTCCCTTTTACATTAGTTTTACTAGAGATTGACCAATCACATACAAAACTAAAGCATTAATCACAGTTTTAAACTTGGGTTCGAGGTCTACCCTAAAATAACTAGCCAAAAATTTGTTACCAACATGGGTGGAGACTCGAGTACCTTCTCTGATACATGTAAAGTTGTGTCCGAGGTCTATCCCAAAATGACTAGCAAAAGTTAGAAAGTTTGTTACCAACTGATAAGTTCTTTTTACTAGTTTATCAATGTGAGACTAATCTATAATAGTTTTACAATAGATTTTTCTACTAAATAGGTGTAAACACCTAAATTTACTAGTGGAAAATGCTAAAAAATTAGCCAGTCTGCGCATAGTTCTAAATATGGGATTTCAATAGTAGTGATGGTCCATTATATTTCCTAGTTAATGCTAGGTGGAGTATTGCCACATTGTTGGCACATATAAGTGGACCAAAGGGAGTTAATTTTGTAGATTCTCCATAGGATAGTTTGATGCTAAGTCTATTACTTAAAAGTTAATTTGCAGATCCTGAACTGCTAAACCTCCCCTTTGTGTGAATTGACTTATTGATCACCAACTTTCTAAGTGTAATTTATGCTTATCTTTGAAAGACCATAAGAGCAATATCTCTTTTGAATTTATGTATAGCTCCTTTTGGGATTTGAAAACAAAATAATAAGTGCATTGGTATACTACTTATAGGATAAATTTCAGCAGTGTAATTAAACCTTCTTTCTAAGGATAAGTTCTTACTCATCCAACCTTGTAGTTTATTTTTTATTTTGTGTATGACTAGTTGGTAGGTGCATGCATCAAGTGACTTTCCTAATAGGTATTCCTTATTAGACCAGCAACTTTAGATATATTTAGTTTTATTATACCAACAAAACATTTGATTTTGGCTTGTAATCATTCAAAGGTGGTTAGAATTTCATGTGCTAATCACACTAATACATGATCAGTTATTTATCATTTTTGCTTAATAACATACATTTATAGGAGAGAAATTGATCTTTGAGCTTTCAATAGTTCAGGTGGTCTCATCCGGGTCATCACTGTGGGAGGTCTCAAGTTCGAGTCACCAACTAGTATCATATAATCAGGATTTAGCGAGAGAAAACCAACATGCAACGTACATTTATAGGACCAACTTTTATAAAAATATGGTCCATGCATATGTACTTTGCATAATCCAATTGGTCGATGGTTGGTAATTCCATGTGGCTTTGTAGTTTTTCATATTAGGGTGAGGAGTGCTTTGTTGAGTACTTCAGGTCTCTATTTCTCCTGATTTAAATGTTTCTTTTTGGTAAACATCGTGAAGGTCATGGTTAAGTAAAGGCCAAAGATGTTGGTATGTATTTGGCATGGAAAGGTAAACATTTAATTATGCTGATTTATATGCGATGTCTGTCCCAATATGATGTTGTATTTGGCCACTACTTACCTCTAGTGATTGCATAGCAAGGAAATTAAGGTAGAAAGTTGCCATCTTTGCATTCTATATTGCATATGGTCATGTGTTAGTGTTCACAATGTGATACATGTTTTTAACACAAAAGTTCTCCTTTACACAAAAGTAAAATCCCTGATTTAATTTTATTTTATCAGCCAAGGTAAAAGAATTAAGGAGATTTATAATAAATTCATACTCAAAACACCAAAGAGAATGGGAAGTTTCGACTGTCTTAACCAATGTTTTTGTAGACGTCAAAATCTGGCGCGGCCCAAATTCAAGAAGTCCATACAATGGCCCACCCAATAAATCATCCAAAATCTATTTCGTGAACGTTGTGGACTCTCCAACAGCACATCCGCTGATTTCACCAAGACAGCCCACCGCGGGTCTGAAGTCTAGAAGAATCAATGTCTCAAATCAATCAGCAAGTATCCAAAATCAAAGCCACGCCGACTCTTGAAGTCATTCGACAGCTGGCTCGAGATATCAAGCCAAGCCGAGATCGACCAAGTCTGATCGATCCCCCAAGGAAGGAAAAAAGGAAACACCCTCCCCTCCTCTTAAGGATCGAGGAAGGAAATCACGAAAATTTCCCCACCTTCCTCTCACCCGAACCGAAGAAGAAAAGCTCAAACGAGATCCTCTTTAAGAGGATCGGGCTTCAACCAACAAGCTCACGCAATGGTTACAAAAGGCCCAAGGCAGAACAACCAAAGGGTTGGACATCAAGGGGGAAAAAATCAAGGGAGAAAAAGAGTTCATAAAATCTCAATTAGAGAAGCTTTCACGCCAGCAACTCCGCTAACTGGAGGTTCGTCGATTGCACTTAGTTCATCGGGAAACTCCACACGACCACCGGAAACGTCAACAAGCTGATCACACAGAACACAAATAATTTCGTCCAACCGACTAAATCCGCCAAAAGCTCGTGTCTCTTTTCCCGGAGTTCGTGAATCGTCGTCGAATCTCCAGGAGGCCTGAATCTCGCCCACACCGGTCGAGAATTTGCTCTCTCGCACAATAAAAACATTCTCGATTAAAGAAATTCATTCCTAGGGTTGGACATCAAGGTGGTAAAAAATCAAGTTTAAAAATTCTTTCGAGCCCGAAGTTCGTGAATTCTCATGTTCGTCGGAGTACACACAGTCTACTGAAGAAGCTCTACACGTTCACCGGTGACGTCAACACGCCGAATACACGGAACATAAACAATTTCATCCGGCCGACTATACCTGTCGTCGTTCATGCACACTCACTCGGAGACTCAAAGTTCGTCATCGAATCTCAAAAGATCATAACATCGTTGCCAACCACATCGAAAGTCGAATTAGAGGAAAGCTAGGAGATCACACCCACAAAATTTCCCAATTTCCAAACTCAATTGTAATTTATCTATTCTCTAAGTCGAATTAATCAATCGATCGCACCTTTCTGTGGACCAAAGGTTTTTCGACGAAACAATTTAAAAAATCAGAACGACGATTGAACCGATACTATGTCCATTTTTGGTATAACCCATACTCACATGGTTGGACCAATGCTTCTACCATTGAATATTATACTTAATAATTTGTATATATTTAATATTTGTATAAATAATAAGATAAAAGAAGTGCTTTAATTATGCCGATTTTAGCGAACCGGAATGACTTCAGGTTCTGGATCATCCGGGTTGAACCGCCGGTCTGGTCTGGTTTTTAAAAACACTGGTATTAAGTTCTTAACTCTTAACTCAGTGGGATTTTAATTATATTTAAAAAACAATTAGAGACATTGATACCAATTTGTTAATTCTGAGTTTTTAAGTTTAGTGGAGGAATAAGGAAATTCCACGTGGTAGTTGGTGATTATGTACCCGAGCAGAACATTCCCTTTTATTAAGGGTCATAGAATAGAAAAGGAGAAGGGATAAGGAAGAGTAGACTTTTGTGTTAGTGAGGAGTAAAGAGTGAGAGACTGATGGGTTTTGCAGTGGTACATTTCTCGCCGCGCATTGTCGGAGTCGGAGGGCGGCGGAGGGGCGGTCGCGGCGGTCCGGCTCCCCGGTGCGCCGCCTCGTCGTCGTCGCCGCCGAAGCCGCCGTCTCAAGTGGCGGTGGGGGAGAGGACGAAGCCGTTCGATCTGCGGTCGTACTGGACGTCGTTGATCGGCGAGATAAACGCGCAGCTCTCGGACGCCATCCCCGTCCGCTACCCGGCCGTCATCTTCGAGTCGATGCGGTACTCGGTGCTGTCCAAGGGCGCGAAGCGGGCGGCGCCGGTGATGTGCGTGGCCGCCTGCGAGCTCCTGGGGGGGGACCGCGCCGCGGCCTTCCCGACCGCCTGCGCCCTCGAGATGGTCCACGTCGCGTCCCTCATCCACGACGACATCCCCTGCATGGACGACGACCCTGCTCGCCGGGGCTCACCCTCCAACCACGCCGTTTACGGCGTCGACATGGCCGTACTCGCCGGAGACGCCCTCTTCCCCCTCGCCTTCCGCCACATCACCACCCGCACCCCGCCCCACCTCGTCCCAGCCGACCGGCTTCTCCGCGTCGTCGCCGAGATCGCGCGCACCGTCGGGTCATCCGGCATGGCCGCCGGCCAGTTCCTCGACCTCGCGGAGCCCAACGGCGGGGACCTCGACTTCGTCATGGAGAAGAAGTTCGGGGAGATGGGGCAGTGCTCCGCCGTATGCGGCGCCCTCCTCGCCGGCGCCGGGGAGGAGCACGTGGAGCGGTTGAGGAGGTACGGTCGGGCCGTGGGGGTCCTGTACGAGGTGGTGGACGACATCCGGGAGGCGGAGGCGGAAGGGATCAAGAGGCCCAAAGGGAGCAGCTATGTGGGAGTCTACGGTCTCGATCGGGCCAGGGAAGCGGCGGAAGATCTGAAGAGACGCGCGAGGTTGGAGCTGGAGGGCTTCGACATCTATGGAGATAAGGTAGTCCCTCTCTACAGTTTCCTAGATTATGCGATGGAGAGAGGGTTTGATGTGGGTGGGGAATATGAAAACAGTATCACATTGTAGTAATCTTCAACTTTACCAGGGTTGAATGGAATAAAATCCAACATTACACAGCTTTGTATGATTTCCCACCTTGTCATTTGTCAAATAATGGAAATGATCTATAAACATTTTATGATAATTGTCTCTGTGTTACTTGGCGCTGTTCTAAAGTTCTGAACCCAAATTCTTTACAAACCAAACCGAAACCTCTCTAAAGTCGAAATCCTATCCGATCCTCTCCCGTCATTGTTCTCTCGAGCGCTGCGGCTTCGTTCAACCCGTACCTGGTGAAACAACTGAGAGGAATGCTACCGAATTTTTTCTCTCTTGATGGTTTTTAATGTGGTGGTGTCGGTAGTTTTCGATGATTAATCGTATCTGGTTGCTATACTCTTGTAGTTTACAACTCTTTGTTGGATGGAATTTATTGTTGCATATCTGGAAAAGAAGTGCATCTTGTATTGAACTCAATTGGAAATGGGCTCAAAGGTGTGATTTAAGGGTTTAGTTTCACTAATTGCGTTTGTGTTGCTGCTATAACTTCCTAGTTAGAAAGAAATTGATTGCCAGTTAAGTAGGATTGGGTTGTTGGGCTAATAATGTGAACACTCTATTGAAGCTGAGTTGAATTTGTCATAGATGGGTAGTACTCAAACCTTATGGGTCTTCACATGGAGACAGTTCCTGGTGTTGTAGGTGTTTATGAAATTACTTTCTAATATCAAGTTTTTCTTTCCGGAAAAAATGTTATCTTCAGTGTCTATTATTAATACAAGATTATCGCTATTTACCATCTTGATTATCTTAAATGTTTGAAGGTGTTGATTGAATGAAAATTTTGTGTTTAAGTTAGATGCTTCCCCCTTTTTTCAGGGGAACTTCTTAAACAGAAACTACTGATTGGGATCCCCATTGAATGGTTGATTTACTGTGAACACTACATCAGAAATTGGTAGAAAAAATCAGTGCATTTCCGATCCCCATTATCAAGTTTTTTGTTTTGCCAAATTTTGTGTTTTCTTTGTTTCTATTTGGTATTCTGTTTGTTTTAAAAGGTTAAGCGTTTTTCAATTGATGGGAGATTTATTTTGCTGGGATCTCTCGGACTATCATGTATTTGTTGAAAGAGAACTGGTGATTTTTGCATAGAAACCTGGGATTGGGGCAATTTTGGTTTGTTTTCTCTGCTTGGCGTGTCAGATTCTAAAATCTTAAAATTTGGCTGTCCCCATTAATTTTATTGGAATCATGTTCAGATATTCGTGTCTTTCGTGAAATTTATTGCAAAAAGAAGCTGTTTGTTGTGAACATTCATTTAGAGTTATATATTTGAAGTTGGGTAAAAATTGGGTGTCATACGTTTTCTCCTCTGATTTTCAATTAAAAGATTTCATGTTGTCTTTTCTTTTTTATATGTTCACAATTTCACTGCATACAGAAATGTGGCTTGAGTGTCTTTTATTCTTTTCGTTTTCCTCCATATTTTGATTGTGCTTGTCTTTATGCATTATCTTTGATCTCTATTATGTCATAGATTTATGCTGGTTGTATGAACGCTGCACTATTGTGCTTTTTTTAACTCCATTACTGAAACTAATTTGACATCAATGAGACTATTCAACTCTTGCTATTTTTTTTATAGAGTGAAGTGCACTATTTTTCATAGTTTATACAACCTTTATGATTTGTCATAAGAAAGGTTAGACCTTTTTCAAGTGATGAGTGATTGATTTTGTGGTGCCTATTTTCGTACCAACATGTGTTTTTTGAAGGAGAACTGGTATTTTTGCTTAGGTATCTTGGATTGGTGAATTTTGGTTAATTTGTTTTCATTGACATGGTTGTGAGGCTGTAAAATCTTAGAGTTTGGCTGTCTTCATTAGCTTTTTTTTGAAAGTGGTTGGAATCATGTTCAGATATTTTTGTCTTCCCTGAAACTTATTACAAAAAGAAGTTTCTTTTTAACATACCTGGAGTTAGGGAATAAGTGCCATACCTTTTTTGCCTCTTTTGTAGTATTAATGGATTTCAGCTCCACTTCTTACAGAAATGGTGTCTTGAGTTTCATTTATTTCTTTTATTTCCCCTCTGTTTTGTATAATTGCTGCAAAGAGTGAAGAACACTTAATTTGCTTTACATTTTAGGCTTTTGTTCATCAGGTTATTGTTGCTTCTTGGTTCAGTTTATCCTGAATCAGACTAGCAACCATTTTTTTTTTTTATTTTATTTTATTTTATTTTATTATTTTAATTTATTGTTGAAGTATACATGAGATATGAGGGGCATAGAATTCTACCATGTCAATAGATCACTATGCTGTGCACCATGAAAGTACTATCTTTATATAAATGTGCTCGCCTCAGCTCGACTGCAGCCTTCATGGGGTAGATGAAATTGCGACAAAACAAAGTTACCCTTAAAATGATCAAGTTGTTATGAACGATCATGTGAAAAACAATACTATCCTCCCCCAGATGACAAAAGATTTTGTGGGAAGCGAAAGACTTAGTCATCTTCGGCCAGAAATCCTCCCCCAGGGCCAGACATCCGACCACGTTCTCGACTGTCAAAAGGAAAAAAGCCTTCGTGCTCGCTTCTTCTTTGGTTGGACCAACATTCCCTCTACATGCCCTGCACAATCCCCAGCTTTACGCTACCAGCTTATACGTACATTCATCGAACATGCCTTGGAGTGTAAGTATAACAAGGTGCAGCAGTGTCATTATATATGTAGTGGCATCCGGGTTTGAAGCGCAGAGGACGAAGACACCTGCGGAACGAGAATGGCGATATACAGGAAGTGGCTTGTATCCTTCCGAAGAAAGCTGGACAAATCCCCCAGAACTACAGTTATCCTTCTGCACAGAGTCCAAACTGACGAAAACCCACAACTTGATCATAACGAAGAAGAAGAAGAAGCGTTAGCAGCAGCAGCAACAGACGAGACTGATCAGAAGCAGCTGCTATCGGTAGAAGATCTGGCTGCCATTAAAATCCAAGCCTCTTTCAGGGGTCATCTGGTATGTTATCTTTCTTCACATTTATTGATTTTCAGGATTCTCCTGCAATATTCACCAGGTCCTGCAATCTGCCTTATAAATTCTGGGTTTTCCCATGGATTGATCCAAGTTATAAATTCTGGGTTTTCCATAGATTGATCCAAGTTACATATCCACCTTCTCCAAACTGATCAAAACCGTGGGGGTGATTAGGTTCAGAGACGATCATTACGTTGCTGAAAATTCTTACTGATGATTGCACAGGCAAGAAGAGCGTATCGTGCACTGAAAGGTCTGGTGAAGCTCCAAGCACTGGTTCGCGGCGTGTGCGTAAGAAGACAGGCACGGATTGCTCTGCATTGCATGCGAACTCTGGTGCGATTGCAGGTGAGAGTCCGAACGAGGCAGCTCCTGACAATGGCCGAGGAACGAACGACAGTGTTCTAATAGAAACGAAGAATTTATTAATGCTTTGTGGACCTTTGTTTCACAGCAAATAAAAGATATTTAGTGATAGGAATCATTGGAGGGAGAGATAGGAATCATTGAAGGGAGAGATAGGAATCATTGAAGGGAGAGTGTTTCTTTGAAAGGACTTGTGATACATGAACACAAACGGAATCTTGTCCTGTCTTCCAATCTCTTCCCTCACTTCTTTTATTGCAACTATTTTTTTAATTTTATATCAATATAATAAATATTATTAAATTTAACCACATTTTCGTGTGTATATATATATATACCTTGTTAATGCAAGTTCATACGAGAAGCTAAGAAATTGATAAAAAACCTAGTCAATATGCCTCAAAAATATAATTTTATTGCTATAAACATTCTGGAGAACCAACAATTGCCTTCAACTACTCTTAAAAACTACATTTTCATATATAATAGAAATAATGACCTAAAAGTTATTTTCTTCATCTAAAAACTATTATTTGAAGTTCACTTGTACAGGGAATGAAACAGACCCATCTCCATCTCCAATGTAGATAGTGTGTTCCCCAGAAGGCAGCACAACATTGCCCTCTCTTGTCACCAAGCTCAAGCTCTTGCAGGCATTAAGTGAAAACCTGGCAGTGTTGTATCCACCAGCTTTAGCAAAGATCCTCTGGAATCCAACCAAGCTCTTTGTAGGGGTGTCCTTCAAATGTGAAGGAGCTACAGAGTAGACCATCACAGCATGGGAGCCTCTCACCTTTCCAACATTAGAGACCTTCACCTCAAACTCAATGGTGGTTTTGCAGCTCAGGTCATCGACTCGGACGGCTGGGCAATGCTCAAAGTAATCGTCTGAGTAGTCCATGTTGGTGCAGTGTTGGAGGGAGCTCAACTTGGTGGTCAGGGACCTTGTTGCAGAGCTGATGGAGTAAGTAAAATTGGTGTAGCTGAGGCCATAACCAAATGGGTAGACAACAGGGCCATTGAAGAATTTGTAAGTCCTTCCAGGGTAACCCAATTCATCAATCGGCCTAAGTGGCAGTGAAGTCAGTGGGAGCATGTCTACATAGTCTGATTTGAACCATGTGAGGGGCAATCTTCCTCCTGCAAGAAAGATGAAGAAGAACATGAAAATGGTAACTCTTTTAGATTAAGGGTGTGAGTTTTAGTGTACAAACCTGGATTGTAGTGGCCGAAGATCACATCGGCGATGCCGCGGCCGCCCTCGGCTCCGGGATAACCAGCCCAAATGATGGATGCAATTTTAGGGTTTTGTTTTGCAAAGGAGATATCCACTCCTCCAGCTGTGAGGAGGACAAGAACCACAGGGCCAGAGGAAGACTCTGCAACTTGGTTAATCAGTTGTGTCTGGTAACCAGGTAAAAGGAGATCTACTCTGTCCAAGCCCTCAGCCTCTACTGAAAGATCAAGTCCTGCAACTATGATTGTTGCATCTGCATTCTTTGCAGCCTTTGCAGCATTAAAGATGAAAGTTTCATTCTTGCATGCCACCCCATCACAACCCATTTGGTAATCAATTGAAACGTATTTTGAGATCCCCTCCATGGGACTCACATACCTACAGGGTATACCTGAAACATAGGATTAACTCCATCAGAAGGGGAAACTACATGTAAAGTTACCGAATACATGAAGATATATAACAAGAAGAAACTGAAGTTACCAGCATAGTTTCCGATCATGACAGTGGTGGCGTTGGCGTGGGGGCCAACAACAGCGATCTTCTTCAATTTGTGACGATTCCATGGGAGTGAGTGGTTGTCATTCTTGAGCAGGACGATCCCTTCCCTGGCAGCCTGAGCAGCAAGGTCGATGTGTTCTTTGGCACATACATGATCTTTTCCAAGAGAGTCATAACTAGGGCTCCCATCAAAGTACCCAAGCCTCATCAAAACAACATAGTTGTTTTTCAAGGCCTTGTCCACTTCTTTCTCCATGACTCTGCCTTTCTCAATTGCAGACATAGTGTAATTTGTGTAGTAAATGCCACAGTCCAGATCCAAACCTTCATAGAAAAATAAAGACCTATATTAAACACCGTAAAATCTTTAAATTCAAACATCATATCAAAGCATAATTATTCTTTTTTCTTTTTTATAAAAAAAAAAAATCTCACCAGCTTCCAATGTTTGTGCTACTGCATCTTCTGGTTCATCATTCAGCCATTTGTGGCCATGGTGCATCACTTCAATTGAGTCACAGTCAGAAACAATGTACCTACAGGAAATAACAAAACTAATCTTAGATTTTTCTTCAAGTTGGCAAAAGATTATAAAATATAATGGCAGTAAAAATGATTGAGCAATACTCATCCTACCCATGAAGATGCCATTCTCCTCTAATGGTTTCTGATAAAAGCCTATTATCAGCACACGCAGGAATCCCATTGATGCGGTTATAAGAGCACATAACACTGCTAACATCTCCATCCTTCACACACATCTCAAATGGAACTTGAAACGTTTCTAACATATCTTGTGCTGTCACCTGCAAAAAGTAATAAACAGCATTAATAAGACTAAAATCTCAATTTGGGTTACTTTATTTTTCAATTGCAAGCAGTTAATCCAGATCTATTACCCTGGCGTCAAAATGGAAGCGATCGACTCCCAACCAGTTATCAACATCATAAGCCGTGTAGTGCTTGCAACAGGAGGAGACCTTGAGTGGCCTTGAATTCAAGTCATCACTAGTCTCATGGCCTTCAACATCCTGCAAACCTCTTACATAATTAACAGCATATCTCCCCACCATAAATGGGTCTTCTCCTGGAGTCTCTAGTGCTCTTCCCCACCTGGGATCTCTCACTACATTGATGTTTGGGCTCCAATATGTCAAACCAGCGTTACCTAGATTGTACATTGCCCGTGCCTCTGTAGAAACAACCTATAGAAACCAAGCCACCATTAGAGTTACAGTGGAAGCACAAGGCTGTAACAGGTAATAATATTGGATTAGAAGACATAAATTTACCTGGCCAATTGTTTTCCAGAGTGTCTCATTGAATGAAGCAGCAGTAAGAATGACAGTGGGAAAGCTTGTAGCGCCAGGGACGGTCTGATCAAAATGGGTTCCATGTCCAACATTAGAGACACCATGAAGAGCTTCAGACCACCAGTTATATGGAGGAAGTCCAAGCCTCTGAACCCCATAAGCCTGGTCCCCCAGGTTCTGGACTTTTTCAGCTAATGTCATCCGATCGATCAAATCTTTTGCTCTGGTTTCATAAGACAGAGACTTGTCACAAAACCCATAATCTTTCACGTCGAGACCAATTTTGGCAAATCGTGCTGCGTCACAAACGTATGTAAAGTTACGTTTCTCTGAAGAGGAAGACCGGGATGAGGACATGAAAGTTTTCCTTGACTCTACAGAGAGAATGACATTGGCTAGAGCAAGAGAGAGAAGGAAAAACCTCAGAGAAGCCATTTTGTGAACAGAAGGGAGTGAAGGAATGAGTAGAGACATTGCATTCCACAGTTGGATCCTCCATTTATATAGATATTTGAGAAACGTATCGACTAATTTTAGTAGACGAGGAGAAAAATCTTACTTAGAAAATTGGCAATGGTAAGGCAATGTTGTTACAAGAGTTGGTCAGACTTTCCTTAACAGTCTGCATGCAAGAGAGAGATTTCCAGCTGAATCAACTAAACCGACAGAACTAACCCATATATATTTCTGGAACTGCTGACATATATCCTATCGATTTCAACAAACTAGAAAGAAACAATCTATGACAGATTTTCAAAAAACCATTAAAATGATTATTTTTGGGTGCAAATAACCTTGTGGGTTTCATTCCGATCTGTTTTTGCATAATTCTTTCCTTTATTTTCTCTGTTAGTAATTTCGATAATAATTCTTCATTACCTGTATCTGAGACCAAAACGCTGTTCAACTTAATTTTTAGTATAAATTGCTCAAAATCTTCCGAAAATTAATAGGAAGATCGACCCTTGGGTAGGCATTTCTTCTGGATTTCTTGTTGCATTCTGCAGTCAAAGATTTAGTTTCTGGTTAGAGAATGCATGATAAAATAAATCTTATCCCGGAAAAATATCAATAAATTTGCCTCAAGTTTCTCCTTTTATGTTAGGATAAATCATCTTAACAACAAAAGATAACTAAAAATAAGTAGTTAACTACGTGGCATTTATATTATCTATAAGACTAATTACTTGACTATTTATGCCACGGTTTAGGTGATAGAATAAAAATTTTCAATTTTTTTTTCTTAAATTATGCATATACTAAAGAGAATGGAAGAGAAGTCACATGCTCAAAAACCTTGCGATATTGAAGATTTTCATGGCTTATAAGTACAATGCAAATGGATAATGAGATAAAATGGGATTAATATTAGTTTATAAAGTGGGTAAATTTCTCTCTCTCTCTCTCTCTCTCTCTCTCTCACTCTCTTTTCAAAAGACCAAGTGGAACTTGCATGGGTCATGCATGAGCCATGGGGACACATTTGCTATGTGATCATATGAGAATAAAGCAATATTCATGTTCACTCCACGAGTGGATCCCTAGTGTCAATCGAAACCGACTGGTGATGGAGAAAAGAAGGGAACAAGGTACACATGGGGGGAGGAATATTGTTGTGCAACTCGGTCGGGTTTGAGACTCGGCCCGGTCAACTCGGATTTTCTACAGTCCTGGTCTACACTAATCCTTCTTTTAAAGGGCTTATCTCTGCCATCTCGGACCTCAGCCGAGTTCTGTATCGAATGCAAACCGATCGGGAATGAGTTTGGGGTTCAATGCTGACCGATTCCGACCGAGTTTGAGGTTCAATGCTAATCGATCGAGTCGGTGATCGCAGTAGAAATTTCAAGTATTTGAGTTGGTTTCCTAGTTCAAGTCACACAACCATAACGAGGACTACTATGCATGCATGGTGGTTTTTTATATAACATGAGTTTAACAAGAAATATAATAATTAATGTAAGTGTTATGAAAACTGGATGTATTGATTGGTGGTAACTCGGCTGTTTTGACCCTGGTTTTTGGTTTTCTGGCTCGACAACAGTAAATCCGGCCTCTTCTTTAGTTGGGTCTATCTTCTCCCAACTCGAGCTGAATTAACTACCACTTGACTTGCTTGAGGCAACTCAGATTTGGGTTTGTTTAAGTTGAGTTCATTCTCTAAATGGTCCTATATCCATCCCAAGCCGAATTTGGCTGAGTCGGACATTGACCCAGACAAACTCGGCTTATTATGTTCCCGAGTCTCTAAATGACTCCTATGCGCTCCTCTGATTCGATCTCCTCGTTGAGTTGAGTTGTGGCATTGCCTTCGGTTGATCTTAAGACACAAGTGCAATCTCTTGGACAATTGAGCACAAAGTTATGACTCAGTTTAGAGTGTACCAGTGTAGAGTGATTGACACAATAATCAGACTCTATCATATCCAATATAAAAGTGTCACATAAAGGAGATAGACACCAATGTCTTGTGGTGGCATGATTAGAGAAACCCAATACACTATCCCCATGAATCTCTTTATGAATGGTGTCAGATCTAGCTGTTGCTTAGTAGCGATCTCCTACAAACTGTAATTCAAATGAGGAGAACTAGGAGCTAAAGTTAAAACAAGAGCTCAATCCGAGAGAGTAAATGAAGTTGCAACAAGCAGTCATTCCCCAGAACCTACGATAAATCATCACAGCTCAATCCAAGCTCCACTACTAAGGAGGCCGCACCACCATTTAATCATCTCAGCTAGAGAGCGACCCCATATAAAAAATTCTATACCCAATTCTCATGCTCTTCCCTCCCATATACGTTTGAATCATATGGATTTGCAACTTTCTTTATAAATATTTGGTCCTCGATTTACAATATGTTGAATTAATAGTGTATAATATGTATATAAATTCTTCAGAAGATCAGGCCTGACTATCTGCATCATTGAACTGTTGACTCTACTGCCTTTCCCCTACCCTTGGACGACTGCGCGTATGCGCGTATGTGCGTATGTAAATCTGCCTTAAATGCAGCATAATGATGTCTATGACGCCTACCAACATCTCCATTTCTTTTTTTTTATTTCTTCACAGACACACCTGCATATGGCACTCTTGGAAGCTTCGCTCCAAAGCCGCGTTTACTCAAAGAAGAACGCTTGGATTGGAAGCAAAGAAATCAAACAGACAATGGAAGACGACCCATCCAAGCAATGAATCAGACTTTTCATTACCACCAAAAGATTTTCAGAAAAACCTGCTGCTTAAGATGATTAGCAAGGATGACTACATACTTTGGTAATTTTTACCCCAGTTTACGGATCAAATGATTCTTCAAGAACCCAGTTCGAAAGCATAGCCACCACCGGAATGAATGAGAAATCGCTAAAAAGTTTAAGGTTTATAAAAGCACAGTGATTTCCGCTAAGAAACTCTAATGAAGTGAGCAAAAGTTGTGTGCATTTTCTGAGTGTAATGTCTAACATTTTGGGTATGAACAAAAAAGTGGGGAGAGAGCATCATCAAATGTCGGAGGTTGTGGACTCGCTCTTGGTGTCCATTTGCAGGGAGGAAGAAGCTGCTTTGCGGACCTCCCCTGGTCCTACGGCGGACTGTTGGATTCCGGCGGCCGGAGGAGGCGGCAGCGGCGGCACAGCCTGCACGAGTTTCAGTCTCTCCCTGTACTCCTGCATCTCCCTCTTGTATCTCTCCTTGTCTTTCACTCCACAGTCCAGGTACGTCTGCGAAGGGGAATTTTAACAAACACTTGTCAGGCAAAACGAATACTGAATACGGTAACGAAGACGACTCAGTTGGGTCGGAGATTCGGGAGCAGGCTCTCACCAGTCTCTCCTCCTCCGTGAGCTTGTTCCACGACTCCCCGATCATTTTGCTGAACTCGCGCTCGCGCTGCGGGTAGAGGACCTTGAGCATGGAGTGCTTCTCGGCGAAGAAGAAGTTGTAGGCGCTCCGGTTGGGCTTCGGGTGCGCGGGGTCCCACCGCCTCCGTCCCCTCTTCCGTCGCCGGTGTATACGAGTCGGGGAGCCGCCGGACGCCGGCAGCTGAGCCCGCTCCGACGCCGACGGGGAAGCCGAATCGGCGGGGTGGAAGAGCACGCCGCGGAGGAGGTTCTCACCTATCTTTACCGTGACCAAGTACCCGTGATCGAATTTCGTGTCGATGACTCCGACCACCGGGCAGTTCACTTCCCCTGCCAAAAAATTCGAACCAGATGAAACCCACTTCAGAAGGATAAAATCTGAGTTCCACATCACCATGGAAAGTGCATACTGGATGATAAAGACGTCACGAGAAAAGACCAGAGAGAAGAGAGAGAGAGAGAGAGAGAGAGAGAAAGTGGTGGCTCACCTCCGATTTGCAGCCTTTTGCGCTTCTTGGGCAACTGTGCCTGTTCGTCTCCTCCTCGCGTCTGCAGTCCGTCAGGCGTAGACATTGAAAGATCCGCGATCGCTGGTTTGCATGTAGGGCTTTTCGCAGGCACTGTCACTTCAAGGAATCGAGAAAGTTTTTTTTTTTTTTTCAGAAACTCGATAGAACAATGTAGTTGCCTGGTGAGAAAGGAGATTTTTTCTTATTTTGCTTTTACCGGCGGGAGGAATCAAGGGGCCTCTGAGTCTGAAATAGTAGACCTTCTCGTAATGGTGGAGCAAGCTGATGTAATACTTTCTGAGGACGAAGGAGGCGCTCGTCGTCGTCGGCGGGAAATTGAACGCTGTAATCACCTCCTTCCATTTCCTCTCTCCCACGACCTGCCCCATTTCAATAAAAAAAAAAAAGCAAAGATCATTTCCGTTTTTTCAAAACCAAATCCGTCAAAGGCGTTCCAGAACAAATACCTTTTCCAGTCCACCCCTTTTGGTCACTTCCAGGTATAGAAGATGCAGGTCCAGCTCTTTCCCTCCGATCACCGGAATCCTTCAACACGATAAAGGTACCCGATTAATACTTGAACAAACGGAACCCAGAAAGCAAAGTTCGTTTTTATCGAAGCTTTGCGGAATGGAAATGCATAAGATATAGAGTATCAAAATCAGTAACAGTTCCCCAAAACAAGAAGTGAAGGGACAGATTTAGGGGAGGTAAACGATAACAACCCAGAAGAGAATGTCACTGCAGATGTTCCAGTTCGATTATTAAAAAGAGCAAGTATCAAGTATCAAGTAGCAAGTAGCAACCCCTTCAGATATATAGAATACAGAAGATAAAGACACGAAACTGCACCCCACAACGGAAGTGGGGAGGGGGGGAGAAAATGCGGAAAGACATACATGAATCTGGTACCCATTAGGGAGTGAAAGCGGCGGAGCGTGTCCATGAAAAGCTCCGGATTCCCGAGCACCTCCTCGTGCGTGGCGACCGGCGCAGGATACTCCATCATACCCTGCGCACCCTCCGGCGGCATAACCCGTCAGAAACCCAGAGCCGGGGAGTGAACCCGAGTCGACGAATCCGATGTGTATTTATAAACAGGGAGAGAGTCGACGGAGGGAATCGAGAGAGAGAGAGAGAGAAAGAGAGACGAGAGGGAACTCAGGGAAGAAACGAAGGGTTAAATGCGGTGGGAATCGAGGCGGAGCGGGGACGCGTGGAGGGTAACGGCTATATAAAATGATCCCTTTTTGGGTTATTTTAATCCGTGAGCAATGAAGAAGGTTTGATGGTCTCATTAAATTATCCGGCGCTGTAATTACGACGCTCGGTTCTGGAGTTGCAGAGAGAAGAGATGAGAGAGAGAGTCGGGGGAGACGACGCAGAGGAGAGAGAGAAAGAGATAAATCCGTGTCAGTGACTCGGGCAGCGGCGATCTTTCTACCGAGTTTTTACGCTTCCGCGACGGCGACGGGTGAGAGCGACCCCGGAGAAGCGATCGGGACCGTCCGTAAGATCAGACGGCCGGGATCTCTGAGGACACGTGAGGTGTCACGAGCTGGGTTACTTTCATGAAATGTCGGGAATGCCCATGGTGGGTCGGTGGAACCGTGGGGGACTCGCCGCGTGGCGGGCCGGAGTGGGGTGGGTCGGGTTGGGGCCAGGCTTTACGATGGCGGTTTTTTTACTACGGGCCGTGGGCCGGAAACGAGCTCGAGCCCATTTTGATATTTGAATTTAATTTTTCTTCAAATATAGTGGATGTGGCCTTTGGCAAGGAGCCCAATCATTGTTCTTTTGAGTATGAAGTCATACCTTTGGGCTTGGGCCTTTAGACCTTCTAACATAACATTTAAAATAAAATAAAACCTCACCCTTCGTATAAATAGAATAGTTTTCATTTATAATAAAAAGTTAATTTTGTTAATAATTTTTTTTTTAATTTAAAAATTTAAAATATCACTTATTATTTATGGGGTAAATTAAACACTGTTCCAAAAAGTTTATAAAAAATTGTATATCAAATTACATTTTGGAACAAAAAGTTATATATGTGATACGAATATATTAATTTATATTTTAATTTTTGGCGTATAATTCATAATTTAAGCATGTTATATAAGAATTTATTTATTTTTTAAGGAAGATGTAACTATTTTTTGGTGAAAGATCACACATAGTACAATAAATAAATTTAATACTATGGTGATATCATTGAGTTATATGTTTATATAATTTATTTTTTATCCATGATATATTTTTTTGAATTGTTAGCCGCCGTGTAAATGGCTGTTAATGGGGAGACCGTGCTACTGACGGGTGTCTGAGTCTCCAAATCGTTCTTCTTCTTCGACAAGCTTCTCGATCCCGACCGATCTAACCTGGTTGAACCAGAATTGGAGGTCAGTCTGGTTCTTATTGACTTGGCTCGATTCATTGTAACCAGCATTATTTTTGTTTTTTCTTATATAAATATTAAATATATGTAAAATATAGTGTATAATATTTAACGGTCCAACCCGGGCTAATCGGGTTCAACCAAAACCGGACATAGCGACCATGTCATGCCTGGTTCGGTTTTTAAAATATTGAAATAAACTCTTTATTTTTACAAAAAAATGAATTTATTCTTTTACTTCTTTATATCTCTTTATTTGAGCTATAAATATTTGGATAAATATATATATATTTTTTTTTAAATGACTCTAAATTTCTCATGTCTGTTTTTAAGCAAATAATAAGACATTCATATTATAATTTGGATAAACGTTTTAGTTTTATGTATATGTCTTTAAAGTGTTTGACTTCTTTAAAATTTTTTGTATTATCATATAAAATAATAAAATATTTTAAATTTTAATATACTTTGAATATTAAAAAATATTACAAAAAAAGTTACCATACGCATCACTGAACTTTATCAAATAAATAATATTAAATAGGATTATTTGTTGATATTATAATTTAAGCATGTCTGAGGTGGGTTTTGAAGAGGGAGGCGGTAACACAAATTTGTCAAGGCACCTGCCATATTAATTTTATATAAAACCTAAGTACCAATAGTTAAATCAATGATAGGATAAGAAATTTGCCTATTGTAGGACAAGTGGTGAGTAGGATAAAATATGATCGTTAGTTAAAAAAAAAAAAAAGACTAATAAAACTGTTTGAGTTTTAAATTAAAAATTTATTAGCATTGAAGGTTAAGGATAAGGTTGGCTCTTGGACCTTTTTATCAAATAGTATATATAATTTAATGGAATTTATAAAAACAATATTATTCATAATATTTTTGACAGAATTTATTTAGTAAAATAACATATTAATGTAATATTATTTAATACAATTTTGAAAACCTATATTTAATAAAATAAATGAAAAATAAAAAATTAATATCAATGGCATACATAGAATGAAGAACATATTATTCAAATGAATAGTAAGTCAAAACATATGGTTAAGATAACCAATAAATTTTATTATTAAAGCATATATTTCCCAGTCTTTGGCCCCTTTACAAATAAAATTTAATTTTTAATAGCATCTTGTCAATACAAACTGCTGTTTGAACTTGAAGTACATTGAGATTCCAAACTTTTCATTATAAACATGAATCTTTCATATATACTTCATACATTTAAAAAAGTAATAATAAAAAAAAGAAAAATCTTGGTCAGTTTATATTTGAGATGTCATTCCATAAAGCATCAATTGAGGATTAACTCAAACTTCCTTCATTCTTTAACGTAGAAGTTTAATCCGTAATATTGATCATGAATCTTCGCAGATATCTAAAAATTTGATTGTTATGGTGCAATTTCAGTGTTGTCCATCTATTAATTGTTATATATAATAATGTAAACTGTAATATTAAATTTATTCCCAACACATAATTAAGTTTCCTATCATACATATATTTACAGTGACAATAGTCTATCGCTTTGCAGAATCTTGCATAACCAAACCAAGATTATATATACTTACAGTGATTAACTAAAGCTAGCTATTGGGACTTCATATATTAATTGCTCACTGACAATGTTAATCACCTTAAAAAAGAAAAAGCAAAATTAGTTAGGTAATTCAAATAAACGATAATAGAGAGGATATTTAATTTGTAGAGGATTAAGTGTAAAAGGCAAACAATGTTTACCATTATCAAAATTTCTACCTGCTATATTGCTGGGTGACAGTAAACCTGTTTAGATCTCTGCAGACTTGTTGAATTTTCTCTTTAGTCGACCAACCCTTACTGCCACAGTCACGAAAACCTTGTCCATCATCTCATCTGCAAATCTGTAATACCAAGTCCTCCACGATCTTTTGAATATCAGAAGGCCACAGCATGCCCAAAATCCCACCACAAAGCCAAGGGCAATGCTAATGAACAACCCAATAATTTCAATTTCATCTTCCTTTCCTCTCTTTTCTTCTCCATCTTTACCCATATTAGGCGGGTCATTTGTCAAACACTTTCGGAATAGTGGTGGTCCACAAAGATTGTCATTACCAACATAGACAGATGAGTCGTTGAGAGTTTGTAACTGAAATCCAGTCGGTATTTTCCCTGATAAGTCATTGTATGACAAGTTTAGCTTGCTCAAGAAATATAAGTCGGATATGCTTGGAGGGATTTCACCAGAAAGCTTGTTTCTTGATAAATCCAAGGATTCCAGTTGCCTCAGCTCTCCAATCTTTTTGGGAAGTTGTCCTTTCAAATTGTTACCAGATAAGTTCAAGCTAACTAGCTCAAGGAGATGTGTTAATTCTTTGGGAATGTCTCCTGATAGATTATTTGAAGAGAGATCTATATGGTTCATAAATCCAAGAGTCCCACTATTTTCAAGTTCCACTCCTTTTAGGTTCATCCATATAGAATCTATTGCAGAGAAATAAAGGAAACCAGGAGTTTCAAAGTCAAAATGTTTATCTTTCTCATTGTGTTTCCTACTCATTCCAGTAAGCTTTCCAAAAGATATAGGAATAACCCCTGATAGCATGTTATGTGAAAGATCCAAGAATTGAAGAGAGCTAAGTTGTGATATCTCCGAGGGGATATTGCCGTGAATCATATTCGATCTCAAGGATAGAATCCGCAATTTTGATAAGTCTTCCCCAGCAGTGTCCCATGTGGGTATCGGTACTCTAGAAAATCTGTTGAAAGCGAGATCAAGAACAAGCAAGTTCTTCATATTTTTAGTTGTTGAAGAAATTTCTCCGGAGATGGAATTATTTCTCATATGCAAAAATGCAAGAGAAGGTAAGTTGCCTAGTGAACGTGGAGCCTCTCCTGAAAGATTATTGTATGATAAATTTATGTAGAAAAGATTCCTTCCTCCCTTTCCCCAACAATCAGGAATATCACCATGAAAATGGTTGTTTGATAGGCGTAGTTCTTGTAAGCTTTTTAACATGCAAAGATCTTCAGGAATTGGTCCATAAAAAGAATTGTTTGAAAGATCCAATATTTCATACCATGTGCTCATACCAATACTCGGTAGGTAGCCCCTGAGTTGGTTGTGAGATAGATCTAAGATTTTCATCTCCGTTGTAATTTTCCAAAACCAGTCTGGGACATCATCTGAAATACTTGCATTGGACATGGCTAGAACAGACACACCTCCTCTTTGGTGGTGTTGAAGCCACAAGGGAAATTTTGGCCCCACTTGAGACGATGACAGATAAATTCTTTTAATATTTGGAGGGAGCCACCGAGACTTGACTTTCCAAACCAAGCGGTTCTTGGACAAGTATATACCTTCCAACCTTTCAAGTTTAATTAAAACATCTTCAGTGATGACTATTGGCAAAGAGTTTTGTTTGATACTTAATGTGACTAGATTTGAGAATTTTGCAATGTTTTGCAAAATTACATTACCACTCAATTTGTTGCCATCTAGGTATAGCTCCTCTAGAACGTCTGGTAGCATTGTCCCTCCATTACTCGAAGAATATGGAATGTAACCTGTCAATGAGTTATTTGATAGATCAAGGATCTTCAGAGTCCTTGAAATATTGCTAATCTGAGCCCACAAAACTTGCAAATCTCCCCCCAGTTGATTTCCACGTAAATTCAGTTCTTCCAAGCTATTGCAAAGACCTCTTATGGATCGCTCCATGCCACGAATTGAATTTCCTTCTAATCTCAAAACCCGCAAGTGGCACAAATTACTGGTCAAGCTTCTTGGAAGCGTACCATAGATGGAATTGCCTCTCAAGTCAAGAACCTCTAGAGAAGTAAGATTTCCAATAGTACTTAATAAGACTGTTGAGCTAGAACGCATATCAATGCCATTCAAGTACAGTTCTTGCAAGCTGTTGGCTAGACAGATCGATCCTGTCCATCTCTGCCATATTCCACTAATATTGGTATTATACCGTAAGTTTAAAATCCTCAATTTGCAAAGATTAGTACTAAAACTTGCTGGAATAGTACCATAGATGGAATTGTGGCTCAAGTCAAGAACCTCAAGAGAAGTGAGATTTCCAATAGTACTTAATAAGACTGTTGAGCTAGAACGCATATCAATGCCACTCAAGTACAGTTCTTTCAAGCTGTTGGCTAGACAGATCGATCCTGTCCATCTCTGCCATATTCCACTAATATTGGTATTATACCCTAAGTTTAAAATCCTCAATTTGCAAAGATTAGTACTAAAGCTTGCTGGAATGGTACCATAGATGGAATTGTGGCTCAAGTCAAGAACCTCAAGAGAAGTGAGATTACCCATACTAGGAGGCATTGAGCCATGAAACCCACCATAACTTAGATAAAGATGCGTGAGGCTGCTGAAATTAGTCAACCAGTTGAGTTCACTAAAAGAAAGAGAAACCCTTGAAAGATCAAGGTACAGCAGAGAAGAAAGAGAAGAAGCCCATGCAAAGTCATCATCAACTGTTAAATAAAAGTTCCGACCGAGATCAAGAGTGTGCAAATTAGAGAGGTTTCCAAGCTGGTTTGGAATCCTTCCAACAAAGTTTGAATAGGAGAGATTGAGATATTCAAGGTGTTCAAAAGTACCAAAAAAATCAGGGATAGCATTCACGAAATTGCTGCCGCTCAAATCCAAGTACGTCAGATGTTGCAAGTGAATCAAAGAGGAGTCGATCTTACCACCCAAACTGAAGTTCAATAATGGCCGTCCATACTCGTCAAGGTTTGTATTTCGGAGATCTAGCTTTACTACGCGCCGAGTAGTCGTGCTGTTGTTGCAGCCTACACCTGGCCATGAGCAACAATCCTTATTCCCTGATGATCCCCAGGAAGAAAGCCTATTTTCAGGATTCTGAAGGCCCCCATGTTTGAACTTGAGGAGAGCTTCTCTCTCTTCTTCATGACACCCGCTCACTAGTTTTGGAATGACAAGCAGCAGTAGGCCGATTGATAAGCCAAGAAGAAGAAGAGAGGAATAAAAAAGGAACATCGTCTATGAAACTGTGAATATTCATCCATGGTGTGTTACTACTGCCCATGAACTAATTGTTAGTGCAGCAGTATATATTTATAGGCTCATGCTAGTACTCGATCATGTCATTAACTAGATTAATATATAACTAATTAGCTAGACGACGAAATGGACCCAATTACTTTAGTAAATATTTGAATATAAGCCTCATCTTGATTTCAAAGTCAATTATTATTAAGAAATTAAATTCAGTCCCTTGATTATTCTTGATGACATCCTTAATTTCCTCCAGACATGTTCTCCGTTTATTTTTTAAAAACGTTTGGCCAGTCTGACTCTACCGAATTCACTATAACCAACAATAATTTTAACTTTTTTTTTTCTATAGAAATATTAAATATATATAAAGTATTGACTATTGAGTATATTCAAGGAAATTTAATTACGAGTGCCGACTGCTTGCCCCTTCCAATGGGTTAGAATTTGGTAGAGTACTCAATATTAAAAAGAGTCTAAGTGGAAAGTTTTGGGCGATATGATCGATTCTCTAGAAAATTAATTTTCAGTAATCTACGTACCATGATTCTCGAGGACGTCCTAAATTTCCTCCACTCACGTTCTCATCCCTTTAATTATTTCTGATTCTTTCCTTTGTTTATCATATACTATATTTATTTACATGAGAGATGTTTAAATTTACAACGAAATGATCACAACAAATTAAATGGGATGATCACTGTACAAGTCTTGGTCCTTAATTAATTTATAGATGAAAACAATTACTCGACTCGTACGTGATGAGTCTTCAGCATCACTATCAATTGTCTGCCACTAATCCTAACCCGCTATGTTGTTGCATATGCTACACAGAGGGAAAGATCTTGGTGGAAGACATTGTCAAGCTGGGGTCTCGAACAGAAGATGAAGAAAATGAAAAGGCAACAGCTGCTGGAGGCCAGTAGAAAGTAGAGAAACATATTCTCTGTTAAAATTTTGTTAATATTTCCATTTTTTACTAGAAAAATGCAGACCGCTGAGTATGCGAGACACCATTAGAGGGCCTGCACCCGAGGCTTGTCCTTTTTTCATCTTCCAAGCCAGGGTAATGAGATATATACATCATTAATACTTGATTTTTTTTTCCTTTTAACAGACAGTAGTCTTTTCTATTGCTGTAAAATTGTAAGAAAATAAAATTTCTCCTTTTGTTTGAACTTCGGTGAAGCCTATGCATTTATATATGTGTAATTGACGATGAGATCGAATATGTGAAGAATTTAATACCAAGATGAACTCCGGACGGTGCTTATTGACTGATATCGTTCTAGTTCAGTTCGTAGCAAATTTTGAAATTGTCCAACTCTTAAATATTATTAATCTTACAAGCATTGGGGATTTCTTGATGTTAGCATGAAATCCATTGAAAGTTCAGTGATGACAATAGGCAGAGAATTTTGAGAGATACTTAATGTGACAAGATTTGAGAATTTTGCAATGTTTTGCAAAATTACATGACCACTCAATTTATTGCCATCTAGAACGTATGGTACCTTTGTCCCTCCATTACTCGAAGAAAATGGAATGTAACCTGTCAATGAGTTATCTGATAGATCAAGGATCTTCAGATTCCTTGAAATATTGCTAATCTCTCTCCACAAAACTTGCAAATCTCCCCCCAATTGATTTCCACCTAAACGCAGTTCTTCCAAGCTATTGGAAAGACCTGTTATCAATCGCTCCATGCCACGAATTGAGTGGCACAAATTATTGGTCAAGCTTCTTGGAAGCGTACCATTGATGAAATTGTGGCTCAAGTCAAGAACCTCAAGAGAAGTGAGATTTCCAATAGTACTTAATAAGACTGTTGAGCTAGAACGCATATCAATGCCTCTCAAGTACAGTTCTTGCAAGCTGTTGGCTAGACAGATCGATCCTATCCATCTCTCCGATATTCCACTAATATTGGTATTATACCCTAAGTTTAAAATCCTCAATTTGCAAAGATTAGTACTAAAACTTGCTGGAATTGTACCATAGATGGAATTGTGGCTCAAGTCAAGAACCTCAAGAGAAGTGAGATTACCCATACTAGGAGGCATTGAGCCATGAAACCCACCATAACTTAGATAAAGATGCGTCAGGCTGCTGAAATTAGTCAACCAGTTGAGTTCACTAAAAGAAAGAGAAACCCTTGAAAGATCAAGGAACTGCAGAGAAGAAAGAGAAGAAGCCCATGCAAAGTCATCATCAACTGTTAAATAAAAGTTCCGACCGAGATCAAGAGTGTGCAAATTAGAGAGGTTTCCAAGCTGGTTTGGAATCCTTCCAACAAAGTTTGAATAGGAGAGATTGAGATATTCAAGGTGTTCAAAAGAACCAAAAAAATCAGGGATAGCATTCACGAAATTGCTGCCGCTCAAATCCAAGTACGTCAGATGTTGCAAGTGAATCAAAGAGGAGTCGATCTTACCACCCAAACTGAAGTTTAATAATGGCCGTCCATACTCGTCAAGGTTTGTATTTCGAAGATCTAGCTTTACTACACGCCAAGTAGTTGTACTGTTGTTGCAGCCTACACCTCAACAATCCTTATTCCCTGATGATCCCCAGGAAGAAAGCTTATTTGCAGGATTCTGAAGGCCTCCATGTTTGAACTTGAGGAGAGCTTCTCTCTCTTCTTCATGACACCCGTTTACTAATTTGGGAATGACTAGCAGCTGTAGGCTGATTGCTAACCCAAGAAGAAGAAGAAGATAGGAATAAAGAAGGGAACATCGTTTGTGAAGCTGCAGTACTGAATGTTCATCCATGGTGTCACTGCTAGCTATTGCTCACTCGATACACAACAAGGAAAACCGCTAAAATATTTATAAGCTCGTGATAGCTACACTCTTGTCCTTATAGTAGTACTCAATATGAAAAAGTGTCTAAGTGTAAAGTTTTGGGCGATATGATCAGGTTGGCCTATTTTGTTAATTAATTAATTAATTAAAGTGAGGAAGGATTCTTAATTAAACAGGGATAAACATGAGTTACAGGATGGCAAATGCGTTAGGTCTTTCAGCCTCTGCATTTCAACAAATTAAATGGGATGATCACTGTAGAAGTCTTGGTCTTTAGTTTACGCTTCAAAAATACAACGAAATGATCACAACAAATTAAATGGGATGATCACTGTACAAGTCTTGGTCTTTAATTTATAGATAAAAACAATTACTTGACTCGTACGTGATGAGTCTTCAGCAGCACTATCAATTGTCTGCCACTAACCCTTCTGCTTGGCTTGCTTTAACAGTCAATTGTCTGCCACTAATCCTAAAGCCAATTTCCAAGTATATAAACAGGCTGGTAACATACCACTCCCAAGTCTCTAACCACATCAAATTTGTACCTGCATGCAGATTTGAAACTGCTAGTAGGGCATTTAAGTCGAACCGCTACCCCGACCCACAACCCAAACTGCAAACCCCACTTCCATTTCTAATCCATGAGTCGTAATTCTCTCTCAGGTCAGGCCTACCTGGAGGATTCATAAAACTTACCATATTATGTTGCTTTAATTTTGTTGATACATGCAGTACTTGACGGAAGGAGCCCTAGTCCCCAACGTCGGATACGAATTATATATTTCTGAAATGGCACAGTAATTTGATCATTATTGGATTAATTGTGACCTGATGAAACGAAAGAGGAAAGGGAGGAATCTTATCTGAATTGCTTTCCACGGCCTGCCTTATCTCAAAGTAAAGCATATATATTGAAAAGCATTTGAATTGTCAAATCTAGCTGCTTTTTTTAAAAGGCCCTTTAATTTTTAGTTCGCTCACTTTTCTTTCTCAATATTCATCAAATTTACCTTTTTTCTTCCTTGGCCAGAGAATTTTCTTCCTTGGCCAGAGAATTTTCTTCCTTGGCCAGAGAATTTTCTTCCTTGGCCAGAGAATTTTCTTCCTTGGCCAGAGAATTTGTCGGCCAATCTTTAATGCTTTATCTAAAAGTAAATAATTCAACCCTTTGGATTCTACTCATTTTCATCCAGTAGTATGGAAAAAGTTCATCTATTATAGCTTTAAAAGTCCTCTTATTACAAATGCAAATTATAAATATCATAAATGATTCTTACACAAATTAATTAATACCACGACTACAACATATCTGAACACCATTCGAAGGGGCATTGTCACGGGTTCGGATCTGCGTAGGGGTGGGCAAGGGTTGGGTTTGAGTCAGGTTTTTGAAAACCTGAACCCGACACGACTTAAAAACCCAAGACTCAAACCTATGAAAAACCTCAACGGGTTTTAAAATCTAAACCCGAACCCAACTTGATCCATCATTTTGCAAACCCAAACCTGACCCAACCTGACTAAAACCGCCAGATTTTGATAAAACCCAAACCCAACTCGAAAAAACCTTATTTTTTTATATACTTTTTTTTTAAATAACTCAAAAAAATATTAAAAACCGGTGGGTCGGGTTCAAGAGATTGGGTTTGGATTCCCAACCAGAACCCAGCCCACAAGTTTGACTTGAGAGTCCAAACCGGGTTTTCTGGTCGGGTCGGGTTACCCGCAAAACCCTACCCAACCCGATACCCAACCCGAACCCAGCCCATAAAATTTATTAATATATTTTTTATTATATATTTACCTTTTAATATTTTATTTTAAAGTAAATATTAAGCTGGTTGGGTCGAGTTTTTGGGGGCGAAACCCGTCCCCGCCCCGAACCCGTGATGGGTTTTGCTCCAAAATACCAAACCCGCCCCGCGGGGAAAGAATACAAAGCGGGTTCGGGTCGGTGCAGGTTCCCCGTTAACGGGAACCCGTTGCCATCCTTAATGCCCACCCCAGATTTGTTGTAGCTGCAAATTAGAGGCTGCCACTTGGCTACTCGCTTCCCATGTGGGGCCTGCGCATGCCTCCATTAATGTGGCAAAAAAAATGTTAAAATTAAACATAAAAACCTGCCGAAACAAATCAAGAAGAATTGGTAAAAACATAGTAAATTTTTATTTTAGATTATTGATTGTTATTTTAAAATGAGAAAGACTAATAATTAAGGGCCTTTAATATTATTTTTCTGTAACATCAATTTATAATCAATGACATATTACAAAGTAAAATCATAAATATTTGAAGAATTTTAAGTTTTAAAAACATGAAGACCGTGGGCTCTGAGAAAAAATTATAGAAATTTATTCTAAAAATATATGTTGGGAAATCTTTTTTTATATTTATAAATTTTTAGATGAACATTATAAGTCTTATTTTATATTCGACACAACATTACTGCGCCCAGCTATTGAGCTGGACAACACCCTAAAAGTTGTCAGTCTATCATATTGACAAACTGTCAAACACTTGGAGTACAAAAAAAGAGAGTGAGATGAAATTTGAGAGACATCGAGAGAAGATTCGAGAGAGAGAAAAGAGAAAATTCGAGAAATTTGAGGGAGGAGTCGAAAATGAGAGGAAAGAAAAAGAAGAAGAAATAGGGATGAAGGAAAGAAGAAAAAAAAAAGAGAGTGGGCAAACCAATGGACCTGAACTTCGATCAAAGACTGTCGGAGAAGAATATATATATATATATATATATATATATATATATATATATATATATACAATACCTCTGAATTATAATCCATGGAGAGTCTATGATTCATGTCGGAACTTGAAGAGGATTGTAAGACGGAGCCATGAGAAATACACTCGCACACACTCAATGCAAGTCTACTCGCAGAAAGGTTGAAGAAGATAAGGCACTTGCAATCACGCAGATAGGAGAGAAAGTTGTGGCCTTGCACTTGCAGTGGAATCAATGAGAAAAAGAAGTCAGACTGGTATAAGCAGATTCATCAGAGTTTAGAATAGCCAAAAGTCGCAGAGCACAAGGATGAGCAGGTTGTTGATATTCAACACACAAGTCACAAAGCATGTC
The DNA here is from genome assembly GCA_019845555.1 of Aristolochia fimbriata. Classification (NCBI taxonomy): domain Eukaryota; kingdom Viridiplantae; phylum Streptophyta; class Magnoliopsida; order Piperales; family Aristolochiaceae; genus Aristolochia; species Aristolochia fimbriata. The sequence goes on from CM034083.1 coordinate 5,491,186, forward strand.
TAGAAGAAGAAAACACAGTATTTGAGAAAGTCAACCAAACTCTCCTAAATTTGTGGGAGTCGATTGGCATTCTGATTCAAATTAGAGTATATTGAGGGTGGATTTCCATGCAAAGTTCTATTCAAATTAGAACTTTGCTTTGGAAATGCAAATGGAATGAAAGAGAGGAGGCGCCTAAACAGAAGGGCTGGCCCCACCTCTCTAGCTTCATATTCGCCAAGCCCCGCCCCAGTTAGAGGTGGAAGTTGAGGTCACAGAATTTGTAGAAGATGTTCTGTTCCGCCGAGGGGTTGGCCAGGCCAGAATACGGCCTATCAAGCCTTGTTCGGGTGGGCTCCTCCTCCCCGACACGATGATTAGAGTAGTTGAAACCTGCTGAAGCTCACCGAAAGTTGTCGAAGCTGCTCCACCGAAGTAACTCATCATGCTAGAGTCGACCAAATTGAGTCGGGGCTCATCGAGCTTCACCCAGTCTACGCCATTTCTTCGATGCATTACAGAGGGATGCCGCTCAAGCTGAATTTTCCAAAATTCGTCAATATTTCCAGAAGGATATGTCAATTGACTGATTTTCTGCAGAGGTGCGACTCGTCAAAGAGATTCTCCCATCTCATCGAGAGGTCGGCCGAACCAGAGTGATGCCTACTGTGCTCCACTCTAGTGTGTGCCTTCCCCCCGGTGCGATGATTATATCACCGAGTTTACACTCTTCTCTGGCGTGCGGCCTATTCTGTCGAAGCCATTCTACCAAAGTAGTCTCTGGCCACAACACTCAAGCAGGCTGCAACCCCTGCTCAACTAACTTCTACTAATCACTCTCACCTTGGCGAACTTCAACCAACAAGTATGCTGCTACTCGAACCTGAACAACACCTTTGGTCAGGTACTCATCTCTTCTATATACTGTACACATACTATATATGAACGCGTATATAAAAAATAAAAAAAATAATCAAATAGCCCTAAAATAGTAAGAGGGCAAAACAAATGAGAAGAAATAAAATAAAGAAAAATAATACAAAAAATATACATTGTCCTAAAAGAGTAAGAGGAAGGAAAAGATACATACACAAAAAGATAAATGACCTTAAAAGAGTAAGAAGGTCCAAAAAAAATGATGATGAAAAGAAAAAAAAATGAAAAAAGAGGATGAGTTGCGTGTGTGTGTGTGTTGAGTGTGTTCTCACATTCGAGACTTGCTCGTTCTCTCTAAACGAGTAATTCTCTAAAGGGGCAATATGTAGACATTAAAATGAGGTTGGCCACAATAGGGCGAGCCCAAACGCCCACTAGCCCATCGAGCAATTGTCACAAGCTTGTCATGGATCTACTCCACCGATTTTCGAAGTTGTCACTCACAGCCATCGCTGAGTCCATTCATCTTGCCATGTCATCGATACCGTTGTCATCCCTATCAGCAACAATTTGTTGCATCAGAGCCACTCAGCTACCAATCACACTGCAAACCACTTTACCATTCAACCGACCAAATTTGGTCACCAACAGAAGAAATCAGTCTGCCATTGATCCTCATTCAGTGGAGGAAAAGGAGGAATGCCCAAGTCCTCTCATCTCAACAGAAGCAGCAGAAAGGGGATCACGATCCCCATTCCAAGGATCGACCCCCAACAACTGAACAGAATCAACTACAGATAGCCAGGAGCGCTCTATTGAAGGGGTTCAAAAATCTTTTGTCGAGAAGTACTCTCATGCACAAAAGCTCTCTCGAACCGAAGGAGTTCAAGCAACTCGTAGTTCGCCAAAGTTCACCACATCAATCGGAGCAGCTCTACATGTTCACTGGTAACATCAACAAGTCGATACAAACAAAACACAAATGCTTCTGTCCGACTGCCGAAACCATCATCGGTCGTGCATACACTCTAAAACTCAAATTTTGATGGCAGCTCACTCGAAGGCGAAACTTCATCAATTCACACAAAGATCGAATCAGAGGAAGAATGGGAGACTGTACTTGCATTCTTTAATTTTGAAACACAACTTGTAACACAAATTCTCTATCGTAAATGGATTTATTCACTTAGTCGCGCCTCTTTGCGGACCGGCGGATTTTCGAGGAAACAATATACAAATAATTGGGGCTAGGGTATAGTCAATGTTTGAACTATTGGTCTAACCCAGTCTAACCAGGTTTTATCAAAACCAGATATGGCCGGTTCAATGGCAGCACGAGAAGAGTGTTCATCTGTCCCACAAGTAGTAGTTTGTTTGACCATTAGAACATTTTCTAGCTTCTTATCCTATCCAGTCTATTTACTATTGATTTCATTCTTAGCCTCCTTAAGATCCACAAATTTTTATTTATTTTATTTACATATTGAGAACTATGGAGACTTTTAATATTATTATTTTTACCCATTTATTTGCGATTATTTTTTACTTTATATTTACATATTTATTATTTTAATATTTAATTTATTATGACACATTTATTTATTATTATTTATTATTATTGGTTATTTATTTATTTTATTTATTTATTTTTTAATATTTTACATTTAATACGCCAAAGTATTATATTTATTATTAATATTATTATTTTTAAATATATATTATTATTTTATTATTATTTATTATTATTATTTATTATTTATTATTTACATTACATTTATTATTTATTACAAATTATTATTATTTATTATTATTTATATTATTTATTTATTATTTCATTATTTAATATTTATTATTTTACTATTTATAAAACATTATATTTATTATTTATTTATTTATTATTTTTATTACAGTTTTTCCATATTTATTATTTTATATATTTACGTTACCATATTTATTATTATTATTATTACATATAAAAAAATTTATTAATATTATTATTATCCATATATTATTATTATATATTATTAATTATTTTTATTACATTTATTATTTATATTATACAAATCTATTTAAAATTAAGACCATTATTTACATTTATTAAACATAAATTATATTATTATTATTAAACGACATATTACATATAAACCATTATTTATTATTTATTTATAACCCTTATTATTATGGTCAAAACCATATATTAAAATTAAAAACCATATATATGGTTACATTTATTATTATATTATTATTATTATTATTATTATTATTATTATTATTTAAATTATTATTTAATATTATTATATATATTATATATTATTATATTATTATTATATATATATATATTATTAAATATTTATTATATTAAAACCATATATATATTATATTATGCATCTAATATTCCATATTTTATATATTTATTACAAAATATCATTTATATATATTATTATTTTATTTACATATTATTATTACCATAACGTCATTTATATATATTATTTATTCCATATACATAAAATATATATATTATTAATATATATTTGTTATTTATTATTATTATTACATATTATTAAATATTATTATTATTATTATTAATATTATTATTATATAAACCCATATTAATATATACATATTATTAAAATCAAATATTATTATTATTTATTATATATATATTACCATATATATATATTATTAAAAACCATATTATTATATTTATATACACATATATATATATATTCCATATATATATACATATATTATTATATAAAACCATACCCAACCATATATACATATAAAACATATATAAAACTATATTTAAAATGCCATATCCATATTATTATATATTAAACCAAACATCCATATATATATATAACCAAAAAATATATTCCATATTATATATATATAAATACATAATCAAAATTATTATATATTGGGTTCCATATATTATATATTTTATATATATATGTTATATTATTATTATAAAAACCATATATATTATAAATATATTATTAAAACCATATTTTCCTAATTATTATATATATATGTCATTTATACCATATATTAAATATTATATCCATATTATTTAAAACATATATTATTTATATATATTAACCAAATATATATAAAAACATACATATATTATTATTATATATATAAAAAATATATTACATTATTATTATATTATTATAAAACTAAAATAAATATATATATTATTAAAAAATTATACATATATATTATTATTATTATTACCCATATTATATATATATATCAAAAACCATTATATATATATATTATATATATATATATATATATATATTATTATTATTATATCAAAATATTATTATTACATATACATATTATTACAAAATTATTATTACATATATTATATTCAAAACCATAATACATATATATTTTCATATTTTTAAACCATATTTTTTATATTATATCCATATTATATATATATAGAACCATATATACATTAAAAAAATATATATATATTATTACCAAAACCCATATATATATATTATATATATATATATAAAACGATATACATATTATTATTATTATACATATATATATATTATCAAAACCATAAATATATATATACAATATATATTAAAAAAAATATATATATATACAAACCCATATATATATATATATATATACAAAAAATATATATATTATTATATATGTTGTCAAAACCATATATATATATATAATATATATATATATATATTCAAACAAAATATATATATATATCAAACCCATATAAATATATATACAAAACCATATATATATATATTAACCATATATATATATATATTAATACAATATATATATAAAACTATATATATATATATATATATGGTTGCAAACCCATATCCATATATATATATATATATTATACCATATATTAATACATGGTATCAAGCATATTTAAAATATATGCCATATATATTATATATACATATCCATATAATTATATATACGTCCCATATTATATGGTTATTAAGGTTTATATAAGAAACATATTCATATACCCATATATTATTTTACGTTATTATATTATTAAAATACATATCCACCCATACATATATATGATGGTATATATATATTATATTGGTATCAAACCCATATATATATATTATTGGGCAAAAACCATATATATCAAGTATTATTATATATATGGTTCCAAACCCATAAAAATGTTAATATTATTAACGATATATTTACATTATTAAAACATACCAATACATCAAAAAACCATATGTCCATATATAGTATATATATTACATATATATATATTAAAACCCATATTATCATATTTATATATATATACATATATACAAAACGATATATATATATATATATATTCAAACCCATATTTCAAAACATTATCAAATCTATATATATATATTATTTCAAAACGATATACATATAAAACCATATATTGTCAAATATATATATATATTTAATAATAAAACCATATATTATATATACATATATACAAAACGAGCATATATATATAGCCAAACCTATATATATAATATTAACATATCCATATATATCAAAACCATAAGCATAAAAACATATATATATATTCCATATATATACATAAAAACCATATATATATACGTTCCATATATATAAACCAATTATTGTCAAACCATATATATATTTGGAAAAACCATGTCCAAATATATATATATAAGTCATATATACAAAACGTATATATATATATATATACAAGATTTGTGCAAATTATATATATTATTTTACAATTAAGATTATATATATATATAAAAAACGAGAGAGATATATATTAAGCCAAAACCATATATCAAAACGAGAAAGACAAAATATATTATATATATATTCAAAACAAACGATTAAACTTTAGATATAAATATAGATAGAGACAAACGAATATTTCAAAATTTATTATATATGTCATTCAAAACCATATATTACAAAAAATATATTCAACCATATATATATATCACCCAAATAAATCCCATATAAATATATAAGTATATTATACAAAATTAAAAATATATTTTATTATATATATATGAAAGAAGTATTAAAACCCATATACGCTATTTATTAAAACGACAGAAACGATATTATTATATAAAATTATATATTATATATTAATAAACAAAAATTATTACATATTATTATTTATTATTATATTTAAAACCATATATATACAAAACGCATAGTTTAATGTCTTACATATGTCCTATTATATATTATATACATCCATGTTATTATATTTAAAACAAATGAGAAAATTTATTACATATATATATATATATATATATTGCTGTCCTAAACCTAAGGAAAGATATATTATTATATATAAAAACGATATATATAAAAATTAATTACATATTATATGTCCATATATTAAACCATATATTATATATATAACAAAACGATATATATACCCAAAACGATAAAGCGATAAGATACAAAACGAATATATATATACAAAATTTACATTATTATTATACATATTATATATCCAAAATATTACATATTCCAAAAACCCATATATTATTTTATATGTACATATATATATATATATATATCAAAACCCATATATTATTATTATTTCAAAACCCATAATACATTATTATATGCCAAAATATTATGGACAAAACCATAATCTATTATATATTATACAAAATATATACATATTCCATATATATTAAAACCCATATATAATTCCATATTAATATTATTATATATTTTGTCTATTATTATAATATATTATTATATATTATACCCATATATAAACCATATATACATATTATTATTATTATATATATATTATATTAAACGCATACATATTATGTTATATTGGTTATTATTATTATTATTATGAATATTATTATATATATTGGCATATTAAAATATTATTATATATATTAAATTACATATATTATTATTATAAATTATACATATTAAACCACATCAAAACATATATTATATATATATTATTTATTATATATTAAAAGAGAAAAATTATTATATATATTATTATTATTCCATATATTAAAACCATATTATATACAAAACCACGCCATATTATATATTAAAACATATACATATATATATTTTACAAATATATATTATTATTAAAAAACCATACATATAACATATTATTCCAAATATTATTATTATTCATGTAATATGTCAAAACCATATTATTATATATACAAAATTATAGTATTAAAATTATTATATATACATAAAACGAACCACAGACATATTTTATATATATAAAACCATATAATTGAACGTATATTATTATTAACCCATACATATCCATGTTTTATATTTTATTTATATATATTAATCCATATTATTTATAAATGCCATAATTATTATATTATTATTATCAAAACCACCTACATAAATTATGCTTACATTGGCCATATATATTGCCTAATATTGCATATTATAATATAATCACATATCCCAAAACCATATACATATGGTATTACATAGCAAAAAACAACATATTTTATATATTATTATTATTATTATTATTATATTTGATATATTATTATTATTATTATTATTATTATTATTATTATTATTATACATATTATTATATATTATTATACATATTAATATTACATATATTATATATTACATATTAGAAGGATATATACATATATTATATATATATTATTAGATATTATTATTTTATTATTAAGACCCATTAGAATTTTATGTTCCATGCTAAGGACCCAAAAGGCGAATATATATCCATTAAGGTTATTACTTGTCCAGCAGTGAAATATACGAAAAAGGAAAACCCATACGCGGTTAATGACCTATATTAAGAAGACCCTTATATATTATATATTGTCAAACCTATTATATATATATAGCAGGTGGCATATCTTTATATTAACGTCCATAGCGTGCGAGAACAAACACCATATAATACATTTGATATCCCATAAATGCGGATTTAATACATAAGTGGAGGAGTCGAGCGTGAAGCGTGCGGCACATATATCATTTGCGATCATTTATGCGTATACATATTATTATGCACGTGAGTGTGGCCGACAGACCATGAATATTAGCATCATGTCAGGAGGCCTCACCATTAGTATGTGGCGAGGGGAAGAAGCGTCACCAAATTTTTTTTTATGGCGAAGGTTGAGAACCATCACCAAAAATGCTTTCTTAATGGTGATAATTAACAACCTTCGCCAAAAAGGTTTTTAGTGACGGTTCAAACTCGTTGCTATATTGAGATATGGCGATGATTTCAACCTTCACCATATGTATTTCTATATATTATGTATTAATTCTATGCAGACAATTATATCCTTATTGGATATTAAATAGAAGAACCTAAATCAAAACATAAAAGTATATAAATATTTTTTAAAACAAAATCTAACAACTTTATCATACAAAAGAATCATAAAAATATAATATTTCAAAATTGCATAATACAAAAAGGTTAAAAAAGACATACAAGACATACAAGACTACATATTTTTCCCTTCCCATCATTGTTGCTTCAGACCTCAATCCGTGTGCATAACCTTCACTGCTTTGAGTGAGAATATGCATTCAATGCGACCTTGAATTTCTCTATTTGCTCTGAAAATGGACAAAAGAAAATATTAACCTCATAGCGAAAGCTCACATGCATATACACATTAAATTAATTTGCATTAATTCCCGAGGAATATAATTGAAATCTATTTCACAAGAATGCAATTACAATGCTCTAGGATTTAAAGCAATCATTAAGCTTTTATGTTCAGCATGATTTTGCTTATTTAACATTGTTCTTTGCATGAGAATTATCTTGGGTGATTTTATAGAAAGATTTAATTAGCAGAACTTACAATTAAACAGTAGTTGGACTCATCGACATCCTGGTGATTCTTAACTGAAGTAGAGCAAGTAATAATCAACGCACTAACAAGATACAACCAACTCTCTTGTGAACATAGTGCTACCATCTAAGATTAATTATGTTTTAATCTGATAAATGGTTTATAGACCTCGATTTCAAGAGAAGTTTTATCTAATAAAAATTTCAAACGAACCTGAGTTGGGTGAAGATTGAATAACAAAGACACCAAACCAAATCCGTCTTTTATAGTTAAAATGGGAGACTAGTAGCTGAAGTAAAAGGACAACTAAAACCAACAAGACAGTTACTTTGAAAAGTCTGTATACTTTGTTGGAACCTGAGTATCATAAAACAGAACATTGAAATTGGGAGAAAAGATATGAAGAATACACAAAAGGAAAATATGTCAACTAAGAAGATTAGAACTTACACCAGTGAAGACCGTAACGTCATCCACTTTGCTTCTATCTGATGGATATGATTCCCGCCATCTCTGCCATATTCCCCTCACGGTAAAGTTTGGCATGAATTCAACCTTCAAAGAAATATGAGAAAATAAAAAGAATAGTCCATAAATAAAAGCATAAAGGAATATGTAGCTAAAACTTTCAGTTACAAGTAAATCAAGTTTAGTAAATATTTTAAAATAATAGACCAAAATGTCAGAGGAGGCATTGGAGCTCAATATGTGTTTTCAGACTGCAGGTTGCATATTATAAAAATCCACAAAAAGAAGTATCTAGGAAAGGAGATATTAAGCATTGCAGAAAAAATAGCTCAAAGCTTTTCCAGTTGTGGCTATATAGTTCCTTCAATGTAAACCAATTTATATCATCTTGTGAGGGAAGAAAGAAATGTCCTATACTAAAATCAAGAACAAGTAGACACAATGAAAGACAAGCAATGGCCGAAGATATATATCACCAAACACTATTTAAATGAAACGTTGTGCCATTTAGCAACTTGGCTACAACAACCATATCACATATTTGTGTACAAGCAAATAGAGAAAGTGATTACGCCAATGTGAAGGTGATTTAGGGCCCAGCTAGGAATTACTTTGAATTTATGGTACTGGTCAATTGCTACATCTTCGTTGCCTTTGTACAACATTCGACTTGATCGTACATTTATGAATTTATGGAATAGTTGAAAGCCAGATTCAGCAATCTTGTTAACAAGAACTGATCATTTACCCGAATGAGTGGCAATGTCCCATATGCTTGGAGACCTTCCATCCTCAGCTACAGCTCCTTCAGCCTATAACACCCAACCATCTCTCCTGTTGTTTATGTATTCTGGTACCTTTCTTCATAAGGAGAGCAACGAAACAGAGAAGTAGCCGTAATCCCCCAACCCAAAAGGACACCATTGTGATAAAATAAAGAAAGGATTGGTACATGGTAACCCGAAGTTCCGACGCCAAAGATAAAGTCGAATGGGACATCTTTTCTGCTCAATACTGGGTCAACTTCAGCAAATCCTAACTCCCATAAAAGAAGAGGAAGAAGAAGGATAATGGGTTGTATCAAAGGGATTCTCGCCATCTTCCTTTACATAGTTCTTTAACTCTAAAGTGAAGGAAAGACATAACCCAGTACTCGACCTTTATATAATTTTTCAACTCCAATAAATAGTTAAAATAAGATATTATCAGTACAAAATGCACAAAACTAACCTCAAAAAGTTGTTCCCTGATTGCAACAGCAATTGCTGGCTGCAGAAACACAAATACGGTACATAAATTTACATGTCATAAACAAGGACACCCAAAAATTAAGAAACCAAAACAAGGATGGCATGTAAATAACAACATCATACACTGTCTATCCGATGTAATTAGGACTCTGAACTCCTGCAACAAAATAAGAAGGATGAAAATTTATAAGTTTTTAGCAGTCACAAAATAAGAAAATAAATAAAAAAAAAGCAACACTTACACTGAAATAGTGCCAAACATTATTTTAAGGTAGTCTCTCGAGTCCATAAACTACATAAAAAGAATGCAAGAAGATGTATGTTAAGATGAAAGAATGCAAGAAAAGCATGAATGTTTTATAAAGATGTAATGCCAGATGAAATAATACATTAAGATGAAAGAATGCAAGAAATGCAAGAAATTTGTAGACGCTTAAAACAATTAAGAAGAGATAATGACAAGAGAAAGAATGAACTATTTACCTTATTGTGGTCCAACCCAATGAGAATGCAGGAGAGAGAGAGAGGGTGAGAGAGAAGAGAGAGAGAGGGTGAGAGAGAAGAGAGAGAGAGGATGAGAGAGAAGAGAGAGAGAGGGTGAGAGAGAAGAGAGAGAGAGGGTGAGAGAGAAGAGAGAGAAAGAGAGAGAGGGAGAGAGAGAGGGAGAGAGAGAAGAGAGACAAAGAGAGAGGGCGAGAGAGAGAGAGAGAGAGAAGCCCACTGGCGTGTCTTACATATGTCTTACACACATATATATCCATCATTCAATCAGAACTATTTGCTTACAATCTGAATTCATATGTATCCATCATTCGATGTCTTATACAAGTATATGACAAACGCTTACATATCTTTAACACTTAAACACCAAGCTTAAAATGGTGTCACTATATGTCACTTAAGGAAAAAAATTCCAAAAAAGTGATTTTCCCAATAAAGTCTTTGCATGCTCCATATAATCCTTGGTGAAAATAAAAAAAGAGAAATTGAGTCATTAAAGTAAAAACTTTTATCATATATGGTTGAACATGTATTGAATTATGATAACCCTACCTAGTCAGGTCATAAAATGGGATGTATCTCACCATTGGGAAAGCGATGGGAGAGATTTGAGTCATCCTCACTATCATTATTGCACAATCCTATAATCATGTTGGTAAGAACTAGGTTAGAATTAAAATAAATCATATGATGAGTAACAGAAAATTTAGCATGTTCATTACCTCGAGATGTAGCACCTTGTGATGTAATGCATTGACTAAGGTGCAAGACTTGGTCCTTCAACCATTGCATTTGTTCTGCACTTTGCCTCTCACTCTCATCCCTCTCTCGTTCTCGTTCTTTCAAGGTCGTGATCTCCTCATATGCTTGCTCAAGTTGGGTGGAAAGAGTATTAACCTTCTCACTGGAGGTAGCAACTATCTTTTCCCTCCTTCGTGACAACCCTGTAGCGAGGCCTCGCTCATACCCACCATGATGACGGCCATAAACTTTGTCCAAGACAATAGACAAGTCACGCGTGTCTTGAGATTCTATGATTTCATTTTTTTGAAAAGTGTTTTATACCTCAAGCTATAAATAGGAAGTTGAGTAGTAAGAAATGATTTTAAAGTGAAATGGCATTATGTAGAAAATGATAAACACTTACACATTTAACACGGGTGTAATCATTTACGTACTGCCCATTCTTCTTCTTGTGATACGAGAGGTAGGCATCAAGGACCCTAAAATTTTCTTTGCTCTTCTCACGCTGCGTTCAATTAAGGAAATAATGTCAAAATAAATATTCATTTGTGGATCACAATATCATGTAAAGTGTTCGATTACCTCTTCAAAGTAATGCTTGGCAATAGACTTAGAGCCAAGTGTGTGTGTGAAGCCTGTGCTTTAGCTCGATTCTCCTTATTCTTCAGAGCTGCAATGACATTGGCTTCTTCCTTCCAATACTAAATCAAGCTATCCCACTGAGACTGTGTAACCCTTTTATCAAGCATGTCTTACAATATTCATCACTTTTTCCATCATAATGTTTTCTCTTTAGTTTTGCCCTCCAATTTGTAATGGCTTTTTTCAGTATTTCCTGACAAGCTATAATAGCAACTTCATCTTTCACTTCTATACCTTCTTCATCCACAAAGTCAATCTTCTTCTAAAAAATAAAACTACACAATGTTTTAACGATGCATCCTCATAGCATTAATATAACAATAAATAGATTAAAAATAAATAAATACAAGTCTTCAATTCACTGAAAACCACTACAGACTTCATAACGGCCAACTCACCTCAATTGGTGTAGGAGAAAGTAGTTACCATTCTGTGCATATAGTCCAAGCTTTTGGGCAACTTTCAATGTGTCACCTTATGGCGAAGGTTAATATACATTTTTTACCTTATGGCGAAGGTTAATATACATTTTTTACCTTATGGCAAAGGTTCTACATTTTTTACCTTAATGGCGAAGGTTAATAATTAGTTCTAATTACTAACATTTAAAGAGGGTTCTATTGACCCTCACATTTAACCATTAATGAGGATATGGCGAGGGTTTGTCGTTGAACCCTCACCAAATATAGGTTCATGTGCGTGTGTGACTGTGGCAGCGTGTGTACGTGCATGAGGGTGACAACATGCATGCATGCGTGCATGTGTGTGCGTGAGTGTGACAGCGTGCGTGCATGCATGCATGTGCGTTCTCCATGTGTCATCGCGAAGGCAAGCCTTCAGATCCGCCACACTCAACGGAGTTTTCAAGTATTTTGTCTTTACACTAACGTGATTCTGTTCCTATAATTGGGATGTCCAATTACAATAAAATAAAATAAAAAAAATTTCTTCTCTTTTTGATTGCTTCCACATGATCAGAATGATTAAGAGCTAATCTATATTCACTTAACTTCGTTAGGCCTAGCAGCTCATGATCTACTCCCAGTAAACTTCGTCGACCCTTTCGCTACTGCTCTACGCCGCTCTCTAGCTTATCTACGAACATGGTTCGTGGACCACTCACCTTCGACTGGTTATGTCCTTTTGAAGAGGGGACCCAATTTGGGAAAAGAAAAGGGGGAATGAAAAGAGTGTACGCAGGATTGGGAATCATGCGCTGAGGGCTAGACCCTTGAACTTCTCAAACAACAAAAACACAATCATCTTGTCCTCCAGAATTATACCCTAACTCCTTCTTCTCTAACTCTGAATCAAGGGAGAGGGGAAAATCCCCTTCGAGCTCCTTCAACCTAAATGGAGAGAAAACACCCCTTCTACCGAGCTCCTTTAATTAAAAAACTCCCTTCCAAGCTCCTTCAATCCCGAACAGAGAGAAAACTAGCCTTGCGTCGTGTAGCTTGTGCTCTGCCTCTTGTGCTAATGGCAGTATTGTAAAATCTTCAAAGTAACTTTAAAATGCAACCAGAACCATAGATCCTTTCCAAAGTTGATCCGGCGGTTCAAGACACATAATTGCATGTTAAGCGCATACATGTTATTGCACGTTAAGCGCATATATACATGTAATTGCATGTTAAGCGCATATAATGTATATTGAACTGTTTGACATATTCTTAAAGCCAAATCAAGTACTGATAAAGTGAATTTGATATGTAGATCAAGTTTCTGAAATTAAGTGGCATTGCAGACCTTTATTATTCAAAATATTTAAATGAAATTCCACGTAGCTAGTGATCAGAACATATGTACGATACATGGCCTTATTTCAGAAATGTAAGTCTTGGGCAGCAGTGGGGACCCAATTAAATGATCAAAGACTATAAATAGGAAAATAAAGAATTATATTGCTTGTGGTCTTCGATATTTTTTCTTATTCATATACGCCTAAGTATAGTCATTAATAAATAATAGTGGCGCCAACTGCTGGCCCCCCGCATACATGATCTTTCTTTGTCCTTTGCCCCTTCACAAATATATAAAATTTAATTTTTGCATCATGTCAATACAATTGCTGTTAGAAGTACAATGAGAGTCCAAACTTCTGATTACAAACATGCACGAGTCTTGTCATATATGCTAGATACATAAAAAATTTTAAAAATAAAAATAAAAAAATAAAAAATCTTGGTTTATTCAATTATTTGTTTATATATGAGATGTCATTCCATAAACAAATAATTAACGATTAATTCAAACTTCCTTTATTATCTTTGATGTAGAAGTTTGATCAGTTATATTGATCATCTTCGCAGATGTCTAAAAAACTGATTGTGATCGATCGTATGTTCTATTTATGTCAATTTGTTAGTGAATATTAGTATATCATATATTATAAATTGTAATATAAGTCTATCATTTTTCAAAATCTTGCATAGCCAAACCAACCTTCTATATACTTACAATGATTAATTAAAGCTAGCTATTGGGACTTCATATATATATGGCTCAATGACAATGTTAATCACCTTCAAAAAAAAAAAAAATTAAGGACAAGTTAGGTAACTCAAATAAACAATAGTAGAGAGGACATTTAATTTGTAGAAGATTAAGTGTAAAAGGCAAGCAAATGTTTACCGTTTTCTAAATTTCTACCTGCTATTGATCAAAGCTTCTCTCATACTTCTATGTCGTATGACAGTAATCGTGTCTAGATCTTTGCAAACTTGTTAAATTTTGTCTTTAGTCGAGTAGCCCTTACTGCCATGGCCACGAAAACCTTGTCCATCATTTCATCTACAAAGCTGTAATATGAAATCCTCCACGACCTTTTGAATATTAGAAGGCCACAGAATCCCCAAAATCCAACTACGAAGCCAAGGGCAACACTAATGAACAACCCTGCAATTTCAAATTCATCTTCCTTTTCTCTCTTTTCTACTCCACCTTTAACCATATTAGGCGGCTTATTTGTCGAACACTTTCGTAATAGTGGTGGTCCACAAAGATTTTGTCATTACCAACATAGATAGAAGAGTCATTGAGAGTTTGTAACTGAAATCTAGTTGCTATCATCCCTGATAAGTTGTTGTGTGATAAGTTTAGCTTGCTCAAGAAATATAAGTCTGATATGCTTGAAGGGATTTCACCAAAAAGCCTATTTTTTTATACATCCAAGGATTCAAGTTGCCTCAGTTTTCTAATCTTGTTGGGAATTTGTCCTTCCAAACTGTTATTAGATAAGATCAAGCTAACTAACCCAAGGAGATGTGTTAATTCTTCGGGAATGTCTCCTGAGAGATTGTTTGAAGAGAGATCTATGTGATTCATAAATCCTAGAGTCCCACTATTTTCAAGTTCCACTCCTTTCAGGTTCATCCACACAGAATCTTTAGTTGAGCCATCAACAAATCCCAGAGATTCGAAGTCAAATTGTTCATCAGTCTCATTATGTATCCTACTCATTCCAGTCAATTTTCCAAAAGATAATGGAATAACCCCTGCCAACATGTTGTGTGAAAGATCCAAGAATTGAAGAGAGCTAAGTTGTGATATCTCCGAGGGGATATTGCCATCAATCATATTCGATCTTAAGGATAGAATCCTCAATTTTGATAAGTCTTCCCCAACACCCCATGTGGGCATTACTCCAGAAAATATGTTGAAAGCAAGATCAAGAACAACCAAGTTCTTCATATTTTTAGTTATGGAAGAAATTTCTCCGAAGATGGAATTATTTCTCATATGCAAAAATGCAAGAGAAGGTAAATAGCCCAATGAACGCGAAACCTCTCCTGAAAGATTATTGTTTGATAAACCCAAGTACCAAAGATTCCTTCCTCCATTTTCCCAACAATCAGGAATATGACCATGAAAATGGTTGTTTGATAGGCGTAATTCTTGTAAGTTTTTTAACATGCAAAGATCATCAAGAATTGGTCCAGAAAAAGAATTGTTGGAAAGATCCAGTATTTCATACCATGTGCTCATACCAATACTCGGTAGGTAACCCCTGAGTTGGTTGTGAGAGAGATCTAAGTATTTCATCTCTGTTGCAATTTTCCAAAACCAGTCAGGGACATCATCTGAAATGCTTGCATTGGACATCTCTAGAATAGAAATGCCGCCTGTATGGTGGTGTTGAAACCACGAGGGAAATTTTGGCCCGACTTGAGATGATGACAGATGAATTCTTTTAATATCTAGAGGGAGCCACCGAGACTTTACTTTCCAAACCAAACGGTTGTTGGACAAGTCTATCTCTTCCAACCTTTTAAGTTTAGTCAAAACATCTTCAGTGATGAGGATAGGCAAAGAATTTTGAAAGATACTTAATTTGACTAGATTTGAGAATTTTGTAATATTTTGCAAAAGTACATGACCACTCAATTTGTTGCCATCTAGGATTAGCTTCTCTAGAGCGCATGGAAGCATTATCCCTCCATTACTCGAAAAATATGGAATGTAACCTGATAATGAGTTATGTGATAGATCAAGGATCTTCAGAGTCTTTGATTTGCTAATCTCTCTCCACAAAACTTGTAAATCTCCCCCCATTTGATTTCCACCTAAATTCAATTCTTCCAAGCAATCGGAAAGACCTCTTATCGATCGCTCTATGCCACGAATTGCATTTCCTTGCAATCTCAAAATCCGCAAGTGGCACAAATTACTGAATCGTACCATTAATGGAATTGTGGTTCAAGTCAAGAACCTCAAGAGAAGTGAAATTTCCAATAGTACTTAATAAGGTTGTTGAGCTAGGGCGCATATTAACGCCACCCAACGACAATTCATGCAAGCTATTGGCTAGACAGATTGATCCTGTCCATCTCTCCGATATTCCACTAATATTGATATTATTTTCTAAGTTTAAAATCCTCAATTTGCAAAGATTAGTACTAATATATGCTGGAATAGTACCGTAGAAGTAATTGTCACTCAAGTCAAGAACCGCCAGATTAGTAAGATTACCAATGATAGGAGGCATTGGGCCATGAAACCCAATAAGTTGTAGATAAAGATGTGTTAGGCTGCTGAAATTAGTCAACCAGTTGAGTTCACTAAATGAAAGAGATCAAGGTGCCCATGAAAGATCAAGGTGTTGTAGAGAAGAAGGAGAAGAAGCCCATGCAAAGTCATGATCAATTGTTAAACGGGGGTTAAAACTGAGATCAAGGGTGTGTAAATTAGAGAGGTTTTCAAACTGGTGAGGAATCCTTCCATCAAAGTATGCCCAGGAGAGATTGAGATATTCAAGGTGTTCAAATGATGAGTCTTCAGCAGCACTATCAATGGCTTAATCTCCTTCTGCTTGGATTAAGTCATCAAGTGAATTCCGTGAAAAACGAGGGTGTAGGCGCCAAAAAACGAGGGTGTAGCGCCAAAAAACGAGTGTAGGCGCCGAAATCCGTGAAACAAATTTTTTTTCGTTCTCACCCGTTTGCTCCTCGTCTTAACTGGAAGGGCTTCTAAACAGAAGGGAATTGAAAATATTGTTAGGAAATCCGCCGTTTACTTTATTGAATTCTCCATATTTCAATCAGGTACGAATGAATCGTTAGCTTGATCTTTTCTTTTTTCATATCCCTCTTTCCACACTGTATAGGCTCCATCTTTCTTCCGCCTGTCTGTTTTTACTCTTGGGTTTCTGTATCGAGTCTCTGTTTCTCTGCATCAATACACTTGTATTTTACTTTGGCTTTTTCATTTGTGGTTTCTGAATGGGAAATCAGAATTTCGTGAACATCCAAATTGTTCTTTGTCTATACTTGAGGATTTCGAATGGTAAATCCCGAAGTTCGTGAGCTTTCGAATTGTTTAATCAGTCTCGTTCTTCTATTTAGAACAATTTTTCAGAGTTTAATTTTATCTCTTTACTGCTTTTCTATGTTCTTGTTTACTTATGAATTGCATATAGACGTTAATCAGTGGTTAGGTTTTTAGTTGGCTACTTGTGTGTCCTGGTTCCATGAATTAGAGTCGTGTGCCCTGGTTCCATGAATTAGAGTCGTGTGCCCTGATAATCTTGTTTTTTTTTTTTCCTTTTTAGAAGATTACTTGATTAATCCTGAATTGTATTGCTGCGTAAAAAGTAATTCTTCAAAACAGAAGCAATCTGTGGGTGTTATATGTGGAGAACGCTAGGCCCTCAAGGTGTTTATTTATTTGATGGAGAAATCAGATCTTTTTTTCTTTTCGGTCTCTAGATAAACTCTACTTGGTTATTCAGCATAGAAACTTTGATTCCAATCAAACCTATTCAAATTAACGGATTAGATTAAGCCAACTTACGAAAGTGCCATGTCATTCGAAAGTGTTAGGTCATTCAAAAGTGTCATGTTATCCAAATATGCCACATCATCCAAATGTGCCATGTCATCAAATTTTGATTCGCCCGCCTAGAACCATCAGAAGAATCAGACAATTATACCACGTCGGACTTCTCCGTTCCAATTCTGCTATGACAATTTTGCTTAAAATTAGCTACAAAACCGGTATACCAAGAAATTGTCGGGATTGAGAAAACAACATAGTAAAAACATGATCGAAGAAGACAACACACTTCGGGAACATATATATATGGGAGAAAACGAAGTAGGAAGGGGGTTGAAGATTTCAGACTTCAAAAAGGAGAAAACTATTCGAGAGTTTAAGAAATCAAGTTCTTAGAGTACTCAAGACACTCGAGCTTAAATTCCATCTTAAGCTAAACCTCATATATAAAGCAACATGCAGGATAAATCTGTCGTTAATTATATTTCTTGTTTTTACAGCTACAAAGAAGACTCATTTCTGTCACGCTTAGGTGAAAATCCCCAAATTCTTTCCTTCTAAGCTCGAGAGAAAATTATAGTTCTCTTTGTATTTGATTACATTTATTATGAAGATCGAATAAGAGGAATAATAGAATTGAAATCCACAAATTCTTCAAATTCTTTAAATTACTTTGTGATTGTTGTCTTCTTGGTCGCGTCTCTTTTGCGATCTACAGTTTTCACGTTCACAAATTTGGCATACCCAGTGGGACTGGTTTTACCTTTCATCTCTTTCTTCGATTCTTTAAATCAACTACCAGTCCAAATGGCAAACAACAACAACAAGGCTACGGCCAGAGCTTCAGCTGTCGGCTCACGGTCTCCTTTGGCACCCAGGATGGTCGATCCTCTAATCACATTCCCTCGACAGCCTCGCAGAAGTTGTCATCGCCAGCTAAAGCAGGGCAATTTGCCCAGCAAACTCTCTAATGATCATCAGGTCCAAGCCAACTACCTAATCCATTACGGGGTCTTTGCCGACATAGCGTGCTAGACAAATTCAATGATCTTAGACAAGTCACGCACCAATCCCTCTAATGGTTTCTCTAATAAGGGTTCAGCCCATGAGAAGTTATTATGCCGTGTTGACCTCTCCACCATCGGCGAGTCCAATGATGAGCCTGATCTCCAGTCTAGTAAAAGGGATCTCCCCAAATTTCAAGTCGGGTCCTTGTGTTGATCACCCATTTGAAGGGAGGCATTTCACCCCTTCACCTGTACGAATGACAACATCGTCTGAAACATCACTTGGGCAAATCACTCCGCACTGCATTCAAATTTCTTCCCCTCCTACTTCTCCATTCATCAAGGTCGTTGCCATGTTGGCTTAGTTCAAGACCATAAAGGAACAATTGGCAGAATTACAAGCTACCATTAAAGTGACAAATGAGCAATTCAGAGAAAGAGAACTGCACAGAGATCTCTAGATCGCCACGCTTCTACAAAAATTCAAACAAATTACAGACCGCCTGGGAGCTCCATCCCAGCCAAGAAATTATGAGAATTAGGCTAGACCCACCACAACCGCCAATCCAATTTCTGTTCCTCTGTCGCCTACCATCCATCCATCCCAGACACCTAAAATCCAACCGGTGACCCAGAAGCAACAGCTTGAGAAACCAGGGATGCTATCTTACGACACCCTGCAAGAGATGATCTCCAACGTCGTGGAGCAAAAAGTATAGGCGGAGGGAGTACGGTCTCAAGCCTATACCAAACCCTACTCCCAACGAATCTAGATACTCCAAATGTCGGCATAATACCATCTGCCTAAGTTTCAACAATTCAACAGCGATGGCAATCTCAACCAGCATGTTCCCCCATTTCATAAAAAATTGCAATAACGTAGAAACTGACGATGACCTCCTCGTAAAACAGTTCGAGCAATCCCTCAAGGGAAATGCATTTGATTGGTTCATCGAACTCCCTGTCGAATCAATCGACAGTTGGGAACGATTGGAAAGTGAGTTCCTCAGCCGCTTCTAAAGTACGAAGCGTATGGTAACCTTGCTAGAGTTGACAAATCTAAAGCAACGCCAAGGTGAAAAGGTGATTGAATACATTAATCATTGGAGGAACCTGAGCTTCAATTGCTAGGAGATCACTTCCTTGTCCACAAAGACGGCCATTGACATGTGCATCCACAGCATGAACTGGTCGCTAGTGTACTTTTTGCAAAGCCAAAAACCACGATATTTCCAAGAGCTAGCTACATAAGCCCATAATATGGAAATCCTGATCCAAGAGAAAAGAGAAGGCAAGGGTCCACTCTCCAAAGTTGATAAAAAGGCGAAATTTATGAAAAAGGATTACAAAACTCCTACCAAAGACACACTCGCCACCAACATCATCGAACCTCAGAAAATTATTGTGGGCCAAAATTAGAATAATGGGAACAGCTGGAAGCCGAATAACAATCGAAACAATGGCAACGCACCCTGTCTAAAGTGCACTATAAAGGATAGACAGGCTAAAGCCTATCATTTTCCAGACTACAATGTTCCAGGTATACTCAATCAGCTCATGAAGAAAAGTATGTTGCAGATTTAATAATTAAATTAAAAAATCTTTTAGTATGTTGTAGCTTCAATAGAGAAAAGTAATAATTTTAGTTTTTATAAGAAGTCGGAGCCTATTGTTCTTTAAGCAACTGTATTTAGAATTATCTTTTTGAATATCTATCAATGAATAAATTAAAAAATCTGAAGTTTTTATGAAGTTTTGTTTAGCATAGGTACGTAATCAATAATCTTTAATGTATAATCAATATATTAAAAGCTTTGGGTTAGATTAATTGAAGTGCCAAAGCCCAAAATTATGATTATAAGTGTTAAAATCATGAGTGGGCTCGTTAAATCAAAGGCCAAAAAGTGTAACTTAAAACTATTAAAACAGGCCCAACTGTTGAATTTGAGCTAGGCATGGGCTCAAACTCTAGTTGGGCTCGGATCTTAGCTCGATCCCACTCGAATTCGAGCTCGAGCTCGAACTGGAGCCCATCCTTGGGCCTGAGTTTGAGCTCGAGTTGAAGCTTTATGGGTCGAGCCGAGCTCGAGCCTTCATGGATCCGACTCAACTCGACTCATATCCAGCCCTACTTGAAAACCCGCCTCAGACAAATTAAGAAAAATTGGTAATTTTTTATTTTAGATTATTAAATTATTAATTGTTGTTTTAAAATGAGAAAGACTAATAATTAAGGACCTTAATTTATTCTTTTTGTGTAACATCAATTTATAATCAATGGCCCATTACAAAGTCAAATCATAAATATTTGAAGAATTTTATTTTTTAAAACATGAAGATCGTACACTCAGAGAAAAATAATGGAAATTAATTTTAAAAATATATGGGGTGAAATATTTTTCTATTTTTACAAAATTTTAGATGAATATTATAAGTTTTATATTCTATTATAAGTATGCGATGCTTAAATATTTTTTTTTTTTTTTTGCACTATATTCTCTACATTTAGATTTGCATGCCTGTAAAATAAGATGGGTTGATAATTATAAAATAAAATGAACTTAATTTTCACTTAATTATTTATTCATTCAATTATTATTATTTAAGTATTCTTATTTCAAATAATTGGGGCCAGGGTATATTCAATGTTGGTCTAACCCGGTCTAACCGGGTTTGATCCATACCGGTTACGACCGGTTCGATTGCGGGTCCGGTTTTTAAAACATAGCTTCTATGTTATAATTGCTAATTTGCAACCGGCCTTTATTTTCAGACTTTTAGCGTCTCTTCTTTTCGTTCTCAGTCGTTTGCACGTCTCCAACGGGAAGAGCTTCTAAACAGGCGCGAATTGGAAATATTGTTTGGAGATCCCTTGTGAACTCTATTGAACCGGGCAAATTTCATCAGGTACGGCGAATCGTTAGCTGTATTTTTTTCTCTTGTTTGATATACCTTTTTCCCACACCGTATTGTCTCGATCTTTCTTCTGCCTTTCAGTTTTTAAAATTGGGATTCTCTGTCAAGTCTCTGTTTCTCTACCTCAATGCAGTAGCTTTTTTCTTATTTTCGGTTTTCGTTTGTGGTTTCTCAATGGGAAATAAGAATTTGTGAACATCCAAATTATTCCTTAACTGTGCTTGAGGATTTCGAATGGTAAATCAGAAATTAGTGAGCTTTCGAATTTTGTTTCATCTGTCTCTTTCTTCTACTTTGATCAAATTTTCAGAATCTAGTTATATCTCTTTACTACTTTATGTTCTTGTTACTTGTTTACCTGTGAAATACTTTTATTTTCCGCGGGTGGAGGTCAATATGTCATTGTTGTACGGCTTTCATTTCTTCTACTGACGCTAAGTTTGAAGAATTTTTTTTGCATATGGACGTTAATCGGTGGTTAGGTTTTTTATTTGGCTACTTGTGTGTACCGGTTACATGAAATAGGGTCGTGTGCCCTGAAAATTTTATCTTTTTCCTTTTTATAAGATTACTTGATTGATCCTGAATTATATTACTGCCCAAAAAATAGTTCTTCAAAACAGAATTATTCTGTAGGTGTGCTATGTGGAGAATACGAGGCTCTCAAGGTGTTGATTTATTTGCTGGCAAGCTCAGCTCTTTATTTCTTTCGGGTTTCTGGATGAGCTCTGCTTGGTTATTCAGCTTAGATCTTATCTGCACATCGGAGTTAGAAAATTTACTCTTGACAGGCCTCATTGCTAGAAAATTGCCTCTATAAAATTGTCGTACTTTCTTGTATTTGTTTCTCTTCCACAGTAACATTCTAATGTTTGTTTCTGTTTGATAGTGGCATTCTTGTGACTGTCTACTTTGATATAAACATTTATTCCAAGGGAGGTTGGTGGAGGCTTTATTAGGAAGAATATAGGGATGTATGGAATTTTCTCTCTGACACTTTCCTTTCTAAGTGTTGTTATTTAGATATGGCCTTTATAAATGTTACAAAAAGAAACTGTGGCTCATATGTAGTGTTCATAGTTCATTTTCAAAATATTTATCAAATTCCACCATTGAAGAATATTTTTCCTTAACCACAGCTATCATTTTTGTTAGTATCTGATTGAAACATTGTGCTTTTTAATTGAAGGCAGAACTGCAATTCAAGGAAAAAAATTGACACTAGGACTCCTCGTGGTGTATGTATTTAAGGTTTCTGCGTGTTTTTTTGTATAACATGTTATTGTTACTTTTAAAGGCTTATTAGATATTTACAATTCCTGACAATGATGATGGCTAGGTTAAAAACTGTGTTTACTCTAGTAGAAATATATGGTTTTATTGAACCCTACAGTCATACCCATAAATACTAATTAGTTTGAATGAACACTATGCACCCCATAGGTTGTCTATTAAATTACTTTGGAGTAGTCATGGAAATCTCAATCACTTATGCTGTTGAATATTTGGCTTACAGTTATATTAGCTACTGAAACTTACATTCAGTATTGAACTTGAGTAAGATTAAATGTAAAATCATGTTTTTTGAAAACTAATAGCTATCTTGTATCTAATCAAGGATAGAGCTCTTTGTCTGCAATTTCTGTAAATCTAACCAGCACCATATATGCTCCTAACCCTAAAAATTGTTCTAGAAAAAAAAACATTTTTTCTTGTAATGCAGGAAAGTATGTTTTCTAGTATGAATACATTTTACGTATTCATACTTCTTTTACTCTGGACACTAAGTGCCTATATATTGGTTACTAATTCATGGTGATATTTCAGGTGAAGTGATAGCTTATCTTCTCAAATATTTTTCCTACGGAAAGCTTCTGATATCATCGACAGAAGTTTCATGGGTTCATCTATAATAACACCTGAAGATGTCCTGGAAACCCTTATGAACGATGGAACCATTGACGCTATCAGACTGAAAATAATCAATCAGCTAAAAGCTAATGTAAGAAGACCAGCAAAAGAGTGTTCATCTCTCTCAAGTAGTAGTTTGTTTGACCATTAGAACATTTTCTAGCTTCCTTCTTATCCTACACCAGTCTGCTTACTATTGGTTTCATTCTTAGCCTCCTTAAGATCCTTTTAAAGCTATTGGCTATTTATAGTTGTATAAGAGTGACACACTTTTAAAACAATTGCCTGAGATCAATTTGGCTTGCTCACGAATTGCAAATACAGGTGGTCCAAGGGTAGATCCACTTCTTCTTGACCACTTTCATTTTTTTCGTTTTTATTTTTTTTCGTGTGCATGAGTGTGTGCATATTTTGTTTATTTATCTTTTTTGTTTAATCTTAACCTTGACCTTATAAGCATTCATTTTTTTCAAGACTTTTCTCACTCAACACTTTTCCTCATGACAAGGCTTACATGCATAATAGGCTTGAAACATGGCTGCAAAATCCCAATGAAACACAAAATAACTAGGTCTTACCTTGTGCAGTCCAAATATAAATTGATTTTAACCTGTGGTGCCAACAAACGAACTAGGTCTTGACCTACAAACAAGCCTGCTTTGACACAGTTAATGATTGAGTGTGAGGATGGTTCCATCCGAAAATGTCTAGCCATTTTGTAGGCCTAGCTATTACTCAATTTTATAGCACATTAACTTCTTAGACTTTTCAACGTGAGCTTTAAACTTGTTTTAAGACTTTTCAAGACGAGCTTTTCTATTAAACATGCTTCTTTTATCAGATGATGTAAGATGATTCCCACTCAACATGCTTTAACTTGCCCTCTTACAGGAAGAACTCAAGAACAACACCATCACAATGGTGGAGCAGAGTAAGGTTTTAAACACCCCAGGCGCCGAGAGACAGACAAAGAGGGAACTCTTTGATGCTTTACGGCGGGAGCTTGAGTAAGTAATGACATTAGAGCTGTATTGTTAGGGTAGACCTTTTATTTCCAATTTTAAATGAATCATTATATATGGGTTGAAATTCTTTTCTCTTTGATTTCTGAATGACTACTCATTTCATCGGTTTTGCTCTGTAAATAATACTAGTTACCGTAAGCTGAGTTTGTCACTTTTTGGATATAGAACGTGGTTGACTTGATTCTATAGGTGAAGTTTTTCTTGAATATTTTGATCTTAGATAATGATATGTTATATTTCCTCCTATGGTTTTCATGTTGTACATTGCACAAGAGTATTATTTGTAAATCCTAACTAACTTTGTTACAGAACCCCGGTGCTTGAGAAGGCCTCCAAGTCTGTTTGGGAAATTATTCTAGACAGTGAAGGGCTAGGGAAGGAGATAAGTGAAACGGTTGAAAAAGTTTTCTGTCGACTCAGTGGGCGAGAACCACCACTCTTTCAGATGCCCAATGGTGATACACCTCAGCCAGAAAAAGAAAAGGACAAAACGGAGGAGGCTGAGAATTATGCAGACAGAGAGGATAAAGATAAAGACAAGGAGAGTTTGGGTTCTTCTTCGAGGAAAAGAAATTACAGTGAAATGAGTAAGCAAGGATCTAAAGAAGTTGCAAATGGCACCACGGATCCTTTAGCTGCTCCTGAGTCCAATATGCCCCCTTCGTGAATCGCCAGGACATGAAGCTAAAATGTTGGCTTCTTATTCGCCTTCCTCAACAAAAAAAAAAAAAAAATGTTGACTTCTTACCCGACAGACTGATATAGATAATTTTGTTTCTCCCTGTATGCGCGTTGAATGTAAACAAAGTTACTAGGATCCACTGTATTCACCATTTAAACTTTTAGAAGGCATTTAACAGTGTAATCAAAGCTGTTCATATTCATCTCCTTGTACGGGTTTTCATAGAGAAATTGTGAAAGATTTGAGTTTCCTTGCACAAATATCAACGTTATGTATTCCTGGAAGAAATGAAAACATGTTGAGCTTTACTATGTTTTCTACTTACTATTGTTTATGCAAAAATTTTCTTACAACAATTATTGGTCAATAAATTAATATGGCTAGAACAAACCCGGGACATATTTTAAGCTGGTGTCTGGAAGCCATTGTCCCCCATTAATGAAAGAATCGACAGTAAACACAGACGCCTCCGAAGCCTTCTTTATGAGTCTGTATCCGGGCAAAATCACTCTGTTCTTCGACATGGCTCCTATTCCTTTGTTCCTGTACTCGGCAAAGTACAACGTTTCAGGAGCAGTAGTGCCATTATAAGAGCCCAACAGCCACCCGCTCGGATCGACTACCTTACCCAGGAAACAATGAATGAATGCGCCTGTGGAGTAAGGACTTCCAGGCCGACCGAGGTAAGCGGTGAACTGATCATCACCATTACCGGATCCGGGAGCTGCGTCGACTTTACTTCCATGAAAAACAAAGCCGGAAGGTGATCTTCCGCCGCTTTGCACTGCAACTACACTTGGGTGGTACTGGGAGGAGGAGGACGACCCGGGAAGCACTACTGGCTTTCGGATGTACACTCTGCAGTTCTGGAAAACTGCGGCTGCTTCTCCAGACATCACATCCACAGCTCCGTAGATGTGACTGGTTTGGTAGAACTGTGTGCCCGAGTGTGCTTTGATGACACTCGTGTAGCCCTCGAAGCCGCATGCGCTGAAAGCAATCTCTCGCGCGTAAGTGAAGATGGTGATGGCGTAGCCGTTCCTCGGATGGGCATTGTTCTCGTCACGTTCGCTCCCAGGAAGCCGTCTGCAGCTACCCTTGAAACAAAATAGGATTTTTTACGGATTATAGATCAGATTTAATTTAAATATTGAGTTATATATTAAATCTCGTATTTTGAACGATTGATATATTTCAGACGTTTTTACCCCTGTCTAAACCCAATGAAATAGACCTTAAACCCGGTTTGCGACAAAACCCGGTGAGTTGCTCACGGTCGTGACAAGAACCGTGAGCAGCTCAGTTAGGAGAAACTCTTCTTTGTGATGCGCTCATGGGTTATGTCACGGCCGTGAGCATAATCGTGAGCAACGCTGTTATATAAGCACCTTCTTTGTGATGCGCTCATGGGTTATGTCACGGCCGTGAGCAGAATGATGAGCACTTCTGTTATGTAATCACCTACTTTGTGAAGCGCTCACGAGTTATGTCACAGCCGTGAACCTAACCGTGAGCAGCTCTGTTAGGAGAAGCTCATTTTTTTATGCGCTCACAGGTTGTGTCACGGTCGTGATCAGAATCGTGAGCAGCTCTGTTAGGTAAGCACCTTCTTTGTAAAGTGCTCACGGGTTATGTCACGCCCGTGAGAAACACCGTGATCAGCTCTGTTAGGTAAAACTCTTCTATGTGATGCGCTCACGATTTGTGTCACGGTCGTGAGAATAAACGTGAGGAGCTTCTGAGAGTTGGCAATTTGGGACAATGTTATTCGGACAGAGTAAGTACTATGTTATAAGTTGGAATAGTACAATGTTATAAACTACGTAAGTACTATGTTAGAAATTACAAAAGTACAATGTTATTCGGACAGAGTAAGTACAATGTTATAAGCTGGAATAGTACAATGTTACAAACTACGTAAGTACTATGTTAGAAACTACAAAAGTATAATGTTATTCGGACAGAGTAAGTACTATGTTATAAGCTAGAATAGTACAATGTTACAAACTATGTAAGTACTATGTTAGAAACAACAAAAGTACAATGTTATTCGGACAGAGTAAGTACTATGTTATAAACAGGAATAGTACAATATTATGTTACAAACTACGTAAGTACTATGTTAGAAATTACAAATGTACAATGTTATTCGGACAGAGTAAGTACTTTGTTATAAGCTGGAATAGTACAATGTTACAAACTACGTAAGTACTATGTTAGAAACTACAAATGTATAATGTTATTCGGACAGAGAAAGTACTATGTTATAAGCTGGAATAGTACAATGTTATTAACTACGTAAGTACTATGTTAACAGTCTAAAAAGTACAATGTTATAAAGAGCATAAGGCGACACAATATAAGCTACTAGTGCTACACCACATGGGCGTCACGGCCGCTTTAGAGCGCTCACTCCCACTGTCATAGTCGTGACCTAAAATGTGAGGAGCTCTATTACACCTTGCCCATAGTGTACTTGGGAGCAGGTCACGCCTCATGTCACGGGCGTGAGAAGCACCATGAGCAGCTCTATTAGGCCAAGCTCCTTCGTTGTGATGCGCCATCGGTCGTGGTCACAAAGTGGAGAAAACCGTGGAGTAGCTTTGTTATGTGAATATCCTTATTTGTGATGCGCTCACGGGTCATGTCACCGGCGTGAGATAACCTGTGAGGAGCTCTGTTAGAGTTGGCCACCTGCGATCCAGTCACGCCTTATGTCACGACCGTGAGATTAACCATGAGCGGCTTTGTTTGTGGAACTCTTGGCTTGTAATGCCCATCACAGCTTCAATCATAGGCGTGAGAGAAATGTGAGTAAGAAAAGTACTATGTTATTAACAGCAAAAGTACATTATTATAAACAGAGTAACTACTATGTTATTAGTAGGAAAAGTACAATGTTATTATCCGAGAAAGTACTATGTTAACAGTATAAAAAGTACAATGTTATAAACAAGCTAAGGCACCCAAATATAAGCTATAGTAGCTAGACCACATGGAAGCATCGGCGATCGACGCCGCTTTTGGAGTACTCCACGCCCTCTTGTCACAAAAGCGTGAGCTAAACCGCTAGAGTTGGCCGCCATTTGGGTGCCGGCCTCATCCACGGGTGTGAGTATGAATGTTAGCAGGTCTGGTAGGTAAAGCTCCTTGTTTGCAATGCACTCACGGCTCGTGTCATGGGCGTGAGCTAAAATGTGGAGAGCTCTGTCGGAGGTGACCACTTACTTGCTAGCCGGTGATGCCTTCTGTCACGGGCTTGAGCAGAAACATGAACAACTCTATTAGGTTGAACTCTTGGCTTGTGTTGCCAATCACGACTCAATTAACAGGTGTGAGACTTTAGTGACAACAAAAATGTATTGTTTACAGACACGGTCACTACAATGTTACAAATGGGATAAGTGCAATGTTATACATCTAAAATGTACAATGGTATAAACTTGGTTAGTACTATGTCATAAGCAAGGATAATAATCAATCATAAGGATCATTTATTTGCAAACATATAACTATAGTAAGGTAAGACATTTGATACCTTCCAAGAGCCTCTTCATTAACATCGATATTATCACTTTGACGTTCATGACTAATACTTGTAAAAATGTTCAGATTCGGCACATCAGCGTCCCAAACAAATGTGTCTAATCTAAAATTACCTTCAGATCTACTATAGACAATACATTATGAAAGTCAATGAACAACATGTATAATAGCCTATAATTTGAAGTTTAAAGTTTGGACAATACCATTGCAATCCACTTGCACTTCTTGGACTGGGGGATTTGTTACTTTTCACAACATACAATGAAGGAACCTTAGAGCTTTCATTCAGAGTTAGATCAAAAACTTTTTGAAGATCTACATCATCAATAATGCTTATTGGAGTTATATTTGGACTGTCCAAGGTACATCGATAAAATACAGCAATATCGTATTTGCTTGAATCAATTCCAGCCCTTGAGTGTATTAACTCTTTTAGTTCCGTAACAGTAGTCATCTTTTCCACTGATATAGCCCTTCGAGTTCCTCCCTCGTATATGTTGGTCTTGGATGAGAAAGATCTATAGTAATATAAAGAATATAATATTCTTTCATTGGCCATCTTGAGTAAACTGCACTACAAAAGTTACACAATGTTATAATTAGACAATGTGCATATAATAAAATATAATGTTAAGAAATTAATAAGTACAATGTTACTAATAGACACGTCGAATGTTATAAACAAGCATAGTAAATTGACAAGGTGCATTGTTATGTATATGCTTATAGAAGGCCATAAACTGTTGAGCGCGGTAGTTTAATAACAATGTGGAATACTATAGACATGCTCAATATCATGTTATGCAGTAAATGTGAACATTGTAATGAATGTACAATGATATATAAAGAGTTACTACAATATTATTAACTAAAGCATAAAACAGGACCTCATGAGGAAACAAATATAAAATTTATTATAAACATGGTTTATATTTGTTGTAAAACACTCAATATACACCTGTTAAAAACAAATTAACTATATTGTTATCAACAGACTACGTACATTGTTATAAATAGACATTGTACATTGTTATAAATAGACACTGTACATTGTTATAAATAGACAACTTACATTGTTATATATAGACAACATACATTGTTATAAATAGACAATGTACATAGTTATAAATAGATGACGTACATTGTTATAGATAAACTATGTAAAAAATTAAAAAAATTGTCCAGTGATTATGTCACTTCACAGCAATGATAGTTAGGTCCTGGAAGCTGTGTTGCATAAAAGGTGATAATTCGGAGAGATATTTCAAAAGTTTCTCCAACAATGAAGACGAAATTCACTCATTTAGCACTTGTATCTCTTGTATGCACCCATCCATATTCTACTAGGAACCATAAATTAAGATTTATGATAAATACGAACTGAGAAAAACTTACAAATTAGCAGTAAACAAGAAAGAGTAATATAAATTAGGATTTCAATGGGAAAAAGGTGTGTGAAGAAGAAAGATACAATGCCAACAAATATGGAACTAGGCTAGATAACGAGACAAGCACAACATTACTGTTCAGGTTCAGAGATTAGTAGCTTCATACTATGTTTTCAAAATATTTACAACTTGAGCTGATCCACAACCAAGGAGCAAGTAAGTCATATCTTCAACTAGAAAAGAATCATCTGTTCCAGCACCTTCTCTTTTATCAGCTCTCATTCATATAGAAAAACCACCCAATGATCAGTACATAAAACAGTTCAAACCTACAAATCCTCTAAAAGCACAATTATTGCCTCAACTGAAAGGGCACCCAAAGCATTAGGTAAATTCGATTGACATATATGGGTGGCACTGCTGGACACTGACATTCACTCATGTAGTATTCCCAATATGTCATCGTCTTTGTGGAGATGGTACTTGAATCCAACCAACCAGTAGTAGCATATTAATTCAACAATGTATAACAGTAAGGTAAAATTTGTTTAATACTAAAGATCATTTCTATCTTTCTTCATACTTGAAAAATTCCATTGTGCAATATTGCTAATGACTTGCTTCACGGTCGTGATTGGAACTGTGAGCGCTCATGGTTCACATTGTGCGCGTGACACGACCTGTGATGGAGATGCGGAACTTAAGGGGCAAAATTAGGTTTTTGGATAAATTTCTTTAGCGAAGCCTAGAGAGTTTAAAGAGGGTTTTTTGGGAACTATTCATCTTTTACTAAATTGGCTTGTTTTTCTCGTTACTTTTACATTTTGGAGCAAGAAGGGATGAAGAAGAAGACTTGTCTTTAGAGATATCTCAACATTTGTCAAGATTTAAAGGAGTTTTGAGTTTCTTTCTCTTTTAATGATTCTTTTGATTAATGTTTGTGATATTTTTAAGCTAAAAATAGAGAGTTGGACGCCTTTAGCGCCAAAAGTGGTATTGTGGCTCCCATGTTTATAACATTGTACATTTCCTACTTATAACATAGTACATACCTAGTTTATAACATTGTACATTTCTTCCTCTACAGAGATTCATGAAACTGTTTTTCCTGATGATCACTATAGTGGAAAGAGGAAACTTCATCTACATCATATAGATACATATAAAAACATGAAAAAGAGGATTTCTACACGGCCTCTGCAAATCCAACTTGGAGATTGCCAAAGTAAAAAACAGTGTGATATGCTCCCATGAAGAAATCCCCCAAGATCCTGCATTTAGATGGTTTGTCATAGAAAACCCATTAGCATGATTTTTCTTTTCTAACTTCTTTCAAATGTAGCAACATAATGCAAAGAGACTTGAACAAATGAAGCTAGGAGGTAAAGAATAAATCATACCAGACAGGACCCCGCGGAGGTGGAATGTTAAAAGCAATGGATCCACTCATGCATACAGCTGTTTCTCCCACTCCAATTTTATAGATGTACTAGTAACAAAGACACGATAAAAGAAGAACCTGATCAATATCCATTAAGAAGATTTTTGTACCGATACCAACGCTAAAAAGCTACACTGAATTCAGACGGGGTCCAGTTGCTCCAATGCGTTTATAAGATTAAGTCCAGTGGAGATCAATCCATGTGGTTATCAGTACTAGACTAAGTGAATGAAGAAGCTTAATCACGATATACAGGTTTACATATTCAGCAGTGGCAAGTAACAGAAAAAAAATGCCTCATTACTTGTTTTGGTGTAAGCTTAAATGCTTTTCCTCCAATAGTAAACGAAACACTAGGCATGCTTGCAATCTTGTTGCAGTCAACAACTGATTCACCCATGGGGCTAGGCAAACGCTCACGTAGCTTCACAAAAAACATGAAGTTTATATCAATGATCAACATTTTCTAAGTGCTACCATTAAAATATCTGCCCCAAGCACTGACATGCACCATACCCCATTGACATATTCAAGAATTCGGTCTTTGGTGATATTCTGTCTCAGCAGATTCTTGATCCAAACAACAACCATCTCACAGGCAGCACAAAGAGGATTTTCACCAAGAGTCGAATTTTCTCAGATTGGCGATCAACCACTGTTTCTATGTCAGTGCTGCAAAACCATGTTTCACGTAGTTAAGAAAAAAAAGCAGTAAACATAAGAACCATTGCTGCAGAAGGTTTAGCATCAGAACTAATTTAAAAATGAGAAGAATGATGCTGGATGTACTGATATTCATCTGACGAAGAGTTCAATAACTGACCTGACATACTGTGCCCCATCAAATACACAGAGACCAATTTGAGAGCTCAGCTTCTCAGGTCGTGTCTGCAATTAGTTGGACGAAATATAACTATTAGTGCAATTACTACCAATGGTCACTCATGCATCAAAGTGCAGCATGTAAAATGCGAAAGAGAACCACAAAGTCAGGGTTAGCAATTGTTTCAGGTGGTCATGAGTGGGTTTCCCCCCCAACCCAACTTTCAAGTTTTTTGCTCTCAAAATCGTTACACAAAAAAAAAAAATCTTTGCTCTCAAAATGAGGAAACCTTCCAAATTAATGCCCATCAAGTAGTAGATCGATATTTTCTTTGCTTATATGATGTGCACATTTTAAGCTACAAGGATGCTTCACAGTTCCATTACAAGGAGTGTTGGATGGGCTGTTGATAAATACACAGTGATTCAAACCATAGCAAGAAGTACTTCTCAAGCTACAACAGAAATCAACGTTGAATAAAGACCATATAACAAACCTCCACTATTAACAGCTCTAGTATCATTTCACCATACTCTGCAACTATTTCCTTACACTCCATGCTTATGACAGCTTCTGCACCTATCTCATAGTTGAGTTGGGTGACAATAGTCTGCAATTCAATCAAGAATGGGTAATTATTTCAGCCAAAAAACTTACAGAACATAGCTATGCCAGAAAAGAACAAGATTGAAAAAATCATAAGAGAATCGCCAAAACTTTAGGAACTAAATGAGGTAACTGATTAAGTTGGAGGATGTGCTTGACTTCAATATGGACATAGTCAACCAATATGCACTGATAAGTTTCTTTGCAGGACTAAATAAGCTAGTCCATTTGGCGCATGTAGTTCTTGCAGAAAACACATCCAGTGTGATGCTAAAATACTTGAGGCATGGATCAGGTGCCAACGTTAAGGTGAGTTTTCTACACCATGACAAATCAAATGAACTACAGATTCTTCCACATATAAATTGACGCATCAGTACTGTCATGATTAACCATAAGCACATTTCACTTTGCATTGCTTGTGATAAGTCCACATACGGCTGCTTATCAATGGAGGCTCTCTTTCCAGTAAGGAAATCTTGAGTAACATCTTATCAACAACAATGGCTGATCTCGGACTCTATTCCGACGATCCTCGATCCTCAACAATGGCTGATGCCTAACCTACCCCACTGTTTTATCTTATGCTTTTGTTCCTCCAACAACACCGTCTTCCCCATGATTACCACTACCTGTGGTACTGTGTATGATCTTGGGCCAGGCATCGGTCAGCTTACCATAGTCTTTGCTCAAATCGAACAACAAATTTCTCACAAGTTAGATAGCTCTGGCACAACCAACCATGTCACGGCTGACCAATCACTACTCTCGGATCAATCCAGTTACTCAGGCCATGACCAAGTCATTCTTGGCAATGACACAAGTTTGGCAATTTCCCCTATTAGTCGACACAACTTGTCTTCAAAGCTCACCTTGAAGGATATATTACATGTTCTCAGTGCTATTAAAAATTTGATATCCATTTCAAAACTCACTACAAACCATAATTGTTCCATCACTTATACTTCTAATGGTTTTCTGGTAAAGGATTGCACATCAGGCAAAACTTTCCTGAGGGGGCGGATTAAGGATGGACTTTATGTAGTCGACCAGTCTCCGTCACCTTCTTGCTTATTTTCCATGTCGTCACCACTCTCTTTTCGGCATAATAGGCTTGGTCATTCGAGTAGTTCTATTTTACAGCTTGTATTCAAGACAATGAATTTTTCCATTCCTAAATCAAATAAATTGAATGTCTGCAATGCTTGCCGCATTTGCAAATCTGCATCTCCCTTTTTCAAGAACTGTCGAATAACCAGATTAACCACTTCACACGATATCTACACGTGTGGGGTCCATGTGTTGTTACCTCGTTTGAAGGATTTCGATGTTATGTCTCCTTTATCAACCATTGTTCTCGTTTTACCTAGTTTTTTCTGCTAAAATCTAAAGCTGATTTGTTATTTATGTTTCTTCAATTCAAAACCCTGGTCGAAAATCTAGTTCCTTATAAAATTAAGAACTTCCAAACTGATGAAGGCAAGGAATTTCTAAATTGGGTCCTCCAACAAGTCGTCATGACCCATGGTGTTCACCACAAAATATCATGTCCTTACACGACAAAATGGGCTTGTAGAAAGAAAACACAAGCATATAGTGGAAATGGGCCTTACCCTTCTGGCTCAGGTCTCAATGCCTAAAGCTCATTGGGATTTAGCCTTTGCAACATCTGTTTACATTATTAACCAGTTGCCCACATCTCTTCTTCATTCCAAAAGCCCGCTAGAACTTTTGTTTGGACATTGCCCGAATTACAGTTCATTTCGTACTTTTGGATGTCTATGTTATCAACACCTGTGTCCATACTCCAGTTATAAACTATAAATTACCTCATTTGATTTCAAAAAAATATTATGTAATAATATAGGAAACAAATAATATTAATTTTAATTTTTAAAATCTTATAATGTAGTTAAAATATAAATTAATTTAGTGAACTAAAAAATTAACAAACTAAACAAATTTTAAGATTAAAAGGGTCCTATATATATAACAACCAACATGATCAGTTATAAACCTCTCTCTATTTTCAAGTCGTTCATTCTCATCAAGTCCCACATCCATATATAAAAAATATTGAAACCATATTTAAGAAAATCCAATAAGAAAACCTAGTCATTTTACTTTATAATAAATTTGACCTGATCAATTAATGTAGCATAGTAACTTTAAGATTATATTTTTTTGAAAAAAAATAATTCAATGATCAATTAATGTTGCGAGATGTCATCCGTGGGCAAAAAATATCTCAAGCGCAATACTAAATAAGTACAAGTTGCATTTCACCTATATATGCTTTTTCGTAGTTCTCTCTCATAGTTCTCTCTCTCCCTCTTTCTTACTCTCTCTGTGATCTCTCTCTCTCTCTTTCTCTCTCTCTCTCTCTCTCACCTATATATGCTTTTCCAGCCCTCTCCATTTGAAGAACATCGTTCATTCAGATACCTTCAGTCTTGTCCAGTTGAAGAACATTGTTCATTGTATCTCCTTAGTTTTCCATTTGAAGATCATATATTATTCATTCAGTCTCTATATATGGTCGACCTCCTCTATTTGAACATCACTATTAGTCATGCTTTTTCTTCTTATATATGGATGTCAGACCAATATCAATGATCAAAACATAGACAATTAATATTAGCCAACTACCTGAGAACTTCATTTGTCACATTCTTTCTTCCCTTGAAGTGCACAGTGGTCACCTTAAAACTATCAAAGGACTGAGTGCATATGTGGAGACCCATTTAGATATATAACACTAGTATAGACACTTTCAATTAATGAGGGGTTTACATGGAGCTGGAAAAAAAACAATATCTTCAATCTATCTGTTAGCATTTTTATATGTGGCTCTGCTCAGAACTGTTTTTGTATGTTTAATTTTATATGATTAATAAATTTTATTTGTTGCATGCATTAATTTGTTATCCATGTATTTCATCCATTTGGCATTGGATCATTGGGAGGTGGGTGTCTTCATGACACTATGTCCAGGAGCCTTGTGCTTAGAATACATTCGGGTCATTAAGGTGAGAATTAGGGCAGCTCACTTAGACCTTTGTATGTTTAGATGGCCTTATAAGGGGTGTTGGGTGTAGGACCATACACTGACCTAGATGTCCCATCACCATACAATATTGTGTGTGTCACACATAGGACGGATGACCAGAGATCTGGTAAATGAGCCTTGAGCCTATGAGACCGATCACCTTCGAGTCTAGCTTCCTTTGATCTTGAGGATTGGCCCGACTACTGTTAGGGTGTATAATTCTTTTGGAGTGGAATTGATAGTATTGATGATATTTTTTTGTGCATCAAACCATTCTGGAGAATTAGCATTATTAACATTGTCGGGAGGTTATTATTCCAAGAGAATCTCAACTAGGGGCAAAATCATAATTTTGACATAAACCGATAAACCTAGAAAATTATCGATTTAATGGATATTCTGATTCCCATAATTGTTTTATGAAAGAACGTACTATTTCTAAATTCTTTTCTCAAAAATTACTTCAAACTATTTTGATTTAAAACATTATGGGAATTGGGCCTCTTATGGCCCACTTGTTGGGTTCTGTTTTGTTGGACTTGGGCTTTTGGGGGATGCCTCAATTGACCTAAGTCTGAGGTTGAGTAGAAAGCAACGATGGAATGAAGAATCCTCGTATGGGTCCATTAGGTAATGGATCAGGCTATTTAGCTGATAGGCTTTTAGGCTTATTTGGCTAATGGGCAATTAGGGTTCGTTCGGTTGATGAGCCACGTATTCTATATATACACATGCTGAGGAAGTCACACCAACTCTGGAACCAAATTTCATTCTTTATTAGAGGAGCCTTCCATCAAGGGAAATCAAACAAACAGAGTTGGTGGACCGACAGCGATTTGACAAGAACGGAAAAGAATTTGACAAACAAGTATGCAAAATTTAAGTTTTTATTATTTTATTATTTTATTGGGACAACACTATCAACAAACTTCTAGACCTCCACGTGCAAGAGAAAATAAACAACTTAGGCATTCTTTTTTTTTTTCTTCTATCTTATATACTTACTCATCTATCAAGTTGTGAATAATCACTTAGTATTGTTAGTACCCGAAACAACTATTTCTTCTATCTAAATCCCAGTAGTACTTAGTAGTAATTGTTAAGTACTTGTTATATCGTAAATTAACATGCCTATAGTATAGGGAACTTGAGCATAAGCTCTGCATACCCTGCGTAGGGATGGCAACGGGTTCCCGTTAACGGGGAACCCGCATTGACCCGACCTGCTTAAAGCTGGTTCGGGTTTGTATATTTACCCCGCTGGGCGGGTTTGGTATTTAGGAACGAAACCCGTCCACAGGTTCGGGTGGGGACGGGTTTAAGCCCAAAAACCCCACCGACCCGTTTAATATTTATTAAAAAATAAAATATTAAAAGATAAATATATAATAAAAAATATATTAATAAATTTTATGTTTGATAAAATATTTAAGTTAAATATTTATATGTTTATAGATTTATAATATTTATTTTCATTTTTTTATAATTTTAAAATTTTAAATATTAAATATGCCATAATGGGTGGGTCGGTCGGGGTACCCATGGGCGGGCGGGTTTTTGCCCCGCGGGGTAGGGATGGGTTTACAAAGCAAACCCTCGGGGTGGGTTTTCACAGGGACGGGTTTCCCCGAATTTTCATAGGGCAGGGACAGGTTTCCAAAAACCAGCCCGGCCCCGCCCCCTCCCCGGCCCCGGCCCCGCCCCCGCCCGTTGCCACCCCTAACCTTGCTTTCCCTTTTTTTATTTGAATATAAAGCTAATGCTTTCCAGTTTCCCCTCATATATTGATGAATGCTCGGAGAACTGACCTACCAAGTTGGTGAAGCCCTCTTCCCTCCTTACCTAAGTGTCACAAGTTAAGGTTAATTCAGGCCTTTGTTAATGGTTATAATACATATATATATATATATATATATATAGTCCATTTGGTTGTACACCCAAACCCAAAGTGCTAATTATAGGTTACCTATTTATAACATGCTTAATGGGGGGGGTTTGGTATGAGTAGTATTGTTTATTGGGTCCTGGACCTAATTAATATTGACAAGCCAAGTAGTAGAAATTAATGGAAAGTATCTTAATTATTATTTGCAACTCTGCTACAAATTCTTCCCTCTTATAATTGAACTATGGTTTGATTAACAAAATCAATGTCATTAAGAAAAATTACTTGTGGGAATTAATTAAGGAAAAAGAAACTGAAAAAAGCAATCAAGTTCTCTTGTCACTCGGCTGGTGAGCATTTAATTAATCAAAAGATTCCATGAACGGTTTTCTGCTCTTAAACCATCTCTTTTGGAGAAATGGTTAGGAATAGCCGACAGATGGTTATTTTCCTTAAAAAAAAACGACATATATATGGAACGTATATATATATATATATATATATATATATATATATATATATATATATATATATCGTCTTCTCTATAAACAAGATAAAAAAAGAAAGGTAGGTCATAGCAGAGCTAATACAGATCATCAACAGTACTGCGTTTCCATGGCGGCTGTTTCTCTTCCTCTTCTTCTTCTTCTAACATCCTCCTTTCTCCTCTTCTCTTTCACATTAACCGTTTCAATATCCGCAGATAATGAAAACAGTACCGACGTCCAACTCATACGAGACGTCTGCAAGAAAACAACAGACCCGGATTTCTGCTTCGCTCTCCTCTCCACGAACCCGAACAGCAAAGGCAAAGATTTCCACGACCTCACAGCGCTCTCCATCAACTCCGCGAACGAGAGAGGAGTCGCGGTTCGAGCCTACATTGGCTACTTAGGGAACAACACAGGGGAGCCCGTCATGAAGGGAATACTCGAAGAGTGTTACGGCGACTACGACGACGGAGTGGTGAAGGGGACCGCGGGGGCTCTCGACGCTTTCGCCGAGTCTGAATATGGAAGTGCAGTGCTGCGTCTCTCCGGCTCCGTTTCTGCTACTTTGGATTGTGACAAGGCCTTTGAATCTGGTTCGAGGGAGAACGTTTTGAAGGATCTGAACGGAACCGTGATGCGGTATCTTATTGTGGCTGGGGATTTGATTAACGCTTTTCGTAAAAATAAGTAGGGGGTGGGGTTAATTTGGTCATGAAGGTTATTACTTTGTGTTTGGTGAAATATTTTGATAATTTTAAATGATTAATTGTAGACATGTAAATTTGATCGACGGTCCAAGATTCATCGATCATGCAATCTACCATCTCGATTGGCTAGAGATTGACCAACTTTGGAAGAAGATGGATCGACGATGGAAGGCTTAACTGTGGTTTGATCGACGATCTCAATTCTAGGGTAACCATCATCAAAATTTATGGTCAATCTGGTCAAAATTCTCAAAATTGACCTCCACAAATTAATAAATGACCCAAGTCAGATCCAACCCAATTAAAGCCCAATTCAACGCATATTTATATATTTGTAATTGACAATGAGAATCTCTGAAGAATTTTAATTATACTAATTAAGATGAACTGCTGTGCTTATTGAATGATTTGGCTCTTCTTGTTGAGTCAGTAGCAAATTCTGAAAATGTCCAATGCTTGCTTGCTAGCATTAATTGGAGATTTCTTGATGTTAACATATATAGAAATCCTCCGCTAGATATATAATTAAAAATGTTAACATTAATTGGAGGATCATCCTAAGTTGTTATTAATTAAAAAAAAATCCTTAATTAAGTTAGCCTTTGAGAAGGTTTTGATAGAATATATATATCTTGGAGATACCTAGATTCAATGATGACTCAATTAGATTTACAGAAATATAAAGAAAATGGATATACAGTTTCACATCTTTCGCCAAGATATATTCTAAATCCTAATGAATATGGGTTTAGAATACATTGACAAGGGCCCTTACGGGGGTTTAGTCAATTAAGAAAATAAAGTCAGGGAATATAAAGTTCTGGAAATCAGCACTTTCTCCCCTTATTCCCTACAAATTCCCAGCAACTCACAATTCTTCTTAAAAAAATAAAGATTTTCAAGGACAATGTAAATTTAGAAACCCTTTGAGAATTCTATTTCTCACTTCAAGACGTGGAATTTTCAACTTCCTCAACAACCACAAAAATTCTCCTACAAATTTTTAATTAATATCTTGACTATTTACTCTTTTTAAAAAAATCACATATTGGCCTACTTCTTCTTAAACTTATCAAAAACTTATTTATCAATTTTTTACATAAAATATAAAATTGTTTTAAAATTTTATATATTACCTCTTTTATGTTAAAAAAATAAAATAGTTTTAAAATTTTATATATTAACTCTTTTATGTTTAAAAATAAAACAGTTTTAAAATTTTATATATTACCTCTTTTATGTTTAAAAAAATAGTTTAAATATTTTATATATTACCCTTTTTATGTTTTGAATTCCTTTTCAAAAAAGACTCAATTAAAAAAATTATTTTATTTTTAAATTAATAAAAATATATAAAATTTATATAATTTTTAATGATTAAAAATTTAAAAGACATAGATTCATTTTTAGGACATAATTTTTCTATTACCGTTTATAAGTATAATATATTTAAAATAATAAAATGCGATTCTAATAAAATTAATTTAAATTTGTATTTAAAATATGCTTACATTTTTCATAAATTGTAAACTTTAACTTATTTATTTTTTTATGGGATATTACTCCTGAACTGCCTTAAAAAAATTATATTAAATTTTTAATTTTTTAATTTTATATTATTTAATTTTTAAATTTTATATTATTTAATATTTAATTTAATATTATTTTTTTAGAGAGAGAGGGATCTAAACGTACCTATTCATTAAATTCCAAATTTCAAGCAGAGTTCGACGAGAGAGACTTAAAGAAGTAGATGTTGGACGTCTATCATTACTTGAGGGGACCAAATTTGCTACGCCAATTCACCACGGCGTGCCACGTAACGTGCCGTGGGGCCCACCAATTTGTTAAATGATAGACCAAAGTGGTCTTCCGTTAATGGACCGTAAACCCCCCCTCCCCCTCCCGTAAAAATTAAATTTTTACATTCCTCTCTCATTCCCGCTTGTTGCCCTGCGACCTCCCGCTTGCCTGCGACCTCCCGACCTGCCTGCGACCTCCCGGCCTGCCTGCGACCTCCCAGCCTGCCTGCGACCACCCAGCCTGCCTGCGCCAACTCTTGGGTAGCATTCATCTATAATTTTTTTGAATATGTTTCTGATTTATTAGTTTTCTCGATTTGATAGTGTTTTTCTCTGCCAAGGGTTCAACTTGACCGTTGCTGCCAAAGAAGCCTTTCTGCTCTCTAATGCTTATAGATGTACTGCTTCTTTAATTTTGAAAGCAAACAACTATGGCTCATGTTAAGTAACAGAGTATCAAGTGTTCATAGTTTTCAAAGAAAATACGGGATAAAAAATAAAATTTACTACTTTTGAGGATCTGAGTACACTTAAGCATTCGGCTATAAATTCTTGAACTCTTTACTCAGTAATGGTGTTGCTTAAATGAAGCATGTGCTTCACATATGGAAATTTATCCTTCTGCCGTGTGACCTTTAAGGTGCCCTAATGGCATATTTTTCGCGCTAGATTCTGCAATGTCTTCATTTTTTACACAAAGTGGCAAAGTATGTTTCAGATTGGCATCGGATTTAAATTCAGCATTACTGTTTTGATACTTGTTGTATTGTATGAAATATCTTATTTTGCCCGTTTGTGTGATTTTGACAAGTTTGAGTCATGTTCCGTTTTGACGAGATTATCTATGTCTAGTACTAATTATTTTATGAAAGCATATTGTATTATTCTCAGGTTTGTGTTATTTTAGTTTTTATGTGTGACATAGTATGTGGTGTTTATGTTTTTTTGTCAGGTTTGTGTTAAGTTAGTTTTAATGGGATTTATAAATCTTATAGCATAATGTGATTCATGGATTGAACGATTTTAAAGTTCATATTTACACTTAGTTATTGTAGTTTCATGTAAAGTGTCATATGTCATTAATGCAATATTTCTGCATGGACATTTAGGTCTTCCATCTTGCGTTTGTGGATTCCAATAATCAATCGACCAGCATGGATGATCACAACACAAAGAATCAGGTACAAGTTAATCAATCAACTGATGAATTTAAAATATAGTTTATATATGCTTCGTTAAAAAAAATAATTATATCTATCCCTATGATATTGGCACAAGATGTTGACACAGAGAATGTACAGTTTGAGGTACTTTTTTGTTCATTTATAAATTTGAGAACTCATATTATGCTATGAAAGATGATCCATTGTTATGTTACAGGATATGAATGACCTGAATGCTGAGTCACCAAAATCTCCAGACGAGCAATTAATAGAACCAACGGTCGGGATGCAATTTGATACATTTGATGAGGCATTCAACTTCTATAATTCGTATGCATTTAAGAAGGGGTTCAGTGTTCGAAGAGATAGAATTCATACGAAAGGTGGTGTGAAAGTTAGCCAAAGATTTTTTTGTGCTAAAGAAGGCAAAAAACGGTATGACAAGCGACGTGCAAATGCCACATTTTCTCGTGCCCAAACGAGATGTGAATGCGAAGCAAAGATGTACGTTCGGCTTAATGACATCGGAAAAGTAGAAGTGAAAAGTTTTACAGAAGAGCATACCCACGAATGCATAACTCCTAGAAAAGCACAAATGTTGAGGTCGCGTCGGAGTTTATCAAAGGTTCAAGTTGCCCAATCAAAGTAGGCAAGCCTGTGGACGAGAGAGTTTGGCATATATAAACATGGACTTGCAGAATTATCTGCGTCAGAAGCGACAAAAAATGATGGAATTGGGAGTTGCAGGAGCGATTTCAGAGTATTTTCAGAGGCTGCAAGTGGAAAATCCTTCATTTTATTTTGCGTTTCAGTTTGATATTGATGACTTGATGACAAATATCTTTTGGGCTGATGCAAGGATGATAGCGGATTGCGGTCATTTTGGAGATGTGATCACATTTGACACCACGTATAGGATAAATGACCATGAGAGACCATTAACCTTGTTCCTCGTTGTGAATCATCATAACCAGACTACTATTTTTGGGGCAACACTGATGTATGATGAGACTGCCGACTCATATATATGGTTATTTCAGAAATTTCTGTCAGCCATGTCAATGAAAAAACCGGTGACCATCTTGACTGATC
The DNA here is from genome assembly GCA_019845555.1 of Aristolochia fimbriata. Taxonomy (NCBI): domain Eukaryota; kingdom Viridiplantae; phylum Streptophyta; class Magnoliopsida; order Piperales; family Aristolochiaceae; genus Aristolochia; species Aristolochia fimbriata. The sequence continues at coordinate 5,535,324 of CM034083.1, forward strand.
AATGTGCAGCCAAGGCAAAGGCTATTGCAATAGTAATGCCTGAGAGTGTCCACCGTTTATGCTTATGGCATATTTTCCAAAATGCAGCAAAATATTTGTCCCACATCTTTAATAGATCACCATCTTTTAAAACAGACTTCAATAGGTGTATCTATGAGTACGAAGATGATGAGGATTTGTGCAAAGGTTGGGAAAAGATGTTAGATGACCATGACTTAAGGGACTACCGTTGGTTGGAATCCTTGTTTCGGGAAAGAAACAAATGGGCCATGGTACACGGTAGGCACACCTTTTCTGCGGGCATGAACACTACTCAACGTAGTGAATCTTTCAATTCGCTTGCTCATCATTATGTGACATCCAGATTAGATCCTATTCGTTTCCTAGAACACTTTCAGAGGGTGGTTGAGGATCGTCGGTATTCTGAGACGATGGAGGACTTTAGAACAACAAATAGCACTCCTGAGGTTATGGTTAAGTGTGAAATGTTGAAGGTTGTAGTGACAGTGTACACGCCCACGACTTTTCACATATTTCAAGATTAATTTGATAGTTCAATCTTTCAAGTATTAACCCTTAAGAGAGATGAAAGGTGCATTAGGGTGTATGAGGTTGATAGCAGTAAGGGTGCATGACACACAGTCACGTATGATTCATTGGAAGGTAATTTCACATGCAGTTGTTGCATGTTTGAGTATTTAGGGGTGCAATGTACACATGTGATGAAGGTCCATGTCCACGAAGAAATCCCTTGTATGCATCCAAAATATATTTTGAAAAGATAGACGAGAGATGCTAAAATGGGGGAAGTCGTAGATAGCACTAGTAACATCGTTGATGTGGACCCAAAAGCACTACAAACAAGAAGGTATGCAATCCTCATGAGTGTCTATGGAAAGGTAGCTAATATAGCCTCTGAGCACGAAAAAGTCTTCAAGGACTGTTATAGTAGGGGGATCAGGATGACAAAAGAAGTGATGCATGAGATAAAGGGTCTACGGGTTGAAATCCCAAATCCCGCTCCCCAATCTGGTGCCAGCGAGAGCGTCAATGAAATCCATGGTCAAACCTCATCCACACAACAAACACAAGTTGATTCAATTCATGGAGCCATTGCATGAAAATCCCGTAGACAGAGAGGGGGGCAAGGGAGAGGGCGACCAAAGGGTGCACTAGAGCGTGCTTTACGCTCGAGAAAAGGATCCACTCGGTCCATGCATTCTTCGCCCTCCATGGTACACACAGTGCACGTAAAATAATGTTTAACTTGTCCTTTTGTTATAAAAAATCTAACATCTTTCTTGTGTACTATCAGGGTTTCCCTTCAGTTATTCATGGGTTCCTCCAACAACCATCGATGACTTAACTACTACATGTATGTTTACAACAAGTCTACGATAGAATTGTGGTTTTCTTACAAATTCATGAACTGAACAGTGAAATTGTCTTGTACGTTATTTGTAGGTTGTGGGTATGTCTCACTCACAATTATCTCAGCAATCCACTAACATAGGAGAGCATTTTATGTGAAAATACCAGTTTTTACCGCTTTATTTTGTTAGACTTTTCCCTCTTTAGTTTCTCTTGGTGCCTGTGAAGTGGTCAATCTGTAATGGTACACAATTATATTTCCTTCACTGAAACTGAAACTGAACAGAAATAGACAAATGTATGAACACAACATAAGTAGACAATTGTCTGAACAGAAGATAAGTATACATCTGTATAATTAGATAAAGAAGTAATCACTTCAATTGCTTAACACCAAACAGAAATAAAAAGTATTGTGCTACAAGTGTCTTTCATACAAGGATAAGATGTATTCACATGAATGACAATCAAATAACTCAATCACGCATTCTTGTTCCTCCTTTGATAAGTCTTCAAATAGACAAATGGGTCACTAATCGTCCTAGAAGGCCGGACTTGCCTCCTCTGGGTCGCTACAACCTCCGGCTCTGGGTCAGGCTGCTCTTCATCTGGCTGAGGATCCGATCTATGGTACTCTTCATTTGGCTCTTCCTCATAATCTGGCTCGGACTGCTCTTCGTTCATTTCGTTCGTATCTGCAGTCTCTGCAGTCAGATCGATGTCCAACTGTAAGTGACCACACACTTGTCCAAGTGCCCGACGGAGAACTCCAATTTCTTGTCTCATATCGCTTATGTCTTCCGTATTACTTTGGGACGAAGATTGTCCAACTTCATGCACTTGTCCCTAAGAATATAAAACTATAATGTTAGAAAAAAATAAAAATTGTGATGTGGTGAAATGGAATTATATCAAACGAATACTTACCGAGACCATTTCATTCAAGTACACCCCCTTCCTCTGGAACTTGCGATTTCCCCACTTGAGGACAGGTGGGTGTGCGCCTGGGTCTATAAGCTCTTGCCTAAACAGTCTTGAGTCACCCATGGTGCTCATAGTCTCATAATACCATGTCTGCAGAAAAAAGTGTAAGTGCACATAAATATAAAGTAAAACAATACAAAACTTTAAATATTTTAATTCTTACAGTGGCTGCAAGTGCACATCCTCCAAAGTAACAGGTTCTCTTGTCCTTGGCATGCTCAAATTGCTTGATGACGTGTCGATATACAGCATCACCCCACGCATACTTGCCAAGTTCCTCTACGTCATCTACGTAGCTGAAGAAGCTCAAAGGGATATGTCTGTTCGATTGAGGAAACAAGATATCCACAAAAATCAATAACACAATAAACTGTACAACCGGCTTCGCATTTCTTCTGCCCACCAAGGAGGTGAGCTTTCGAAAAATGTCATCTCTTGTTGGGATCTTGTTGTCGAAGTGTTTGGTCACTAGTTCGGAATCTCTGTAGCTTCTAACAACATCGACATGCTCCCCTTCTTCGGCCAGGCCCAATACTCGACATACAACTTCGTGTTCAAAACGAACATACCTGTTGTTAATTAAGAAGGCTACCTGACCAACATTGTACTGTTGACATAAGGTGCACAATAAATTGCCCTCAATGCTCGCCTCCTTCACGTCTAAAAAGTGGCCGAATGGAGTACTTCTAATTAAGTCAAGGTGTACCTCCTTAAAATTTAATTCCTTCAAAGACCTCGCAAACTGGCCTGGGGTACACCTGGTCCTAACAAATATGGGTAGTTTCTCCATCTGTAAGTAAAAGATTGAGAAGATTTAAATCATTAGGAAGAGAACAATAAATCATATGCAAGGCAATAGTAAAATCAAGGAATCTAACTCTTGGCAAAATAATATATTTCATACAATATAACATATTTCATACAATATAAAATCAAGGAATCTAACTCTTGAAGGTACAAGTATCAAAACAGTAATGCTGAATTTAAATCCGATGCCAATCTGAAACATACTTTGCCACTTTGTGTAAAAGACGAAGACATTGCAGAATCTAGCGTGAAAAATATGCCATTAGGGCACCTTAAAGGTCACACGGCAGAAGGATAAATTTCCATATGTGAAGCACATGCTTCATTTAAGCAACACCATTACTGAGTAAAGAGTTCAAGAATTTATAGCCGGATGCTTAAGTGTACTCAGATCCTCAAAAGTAGCAAATTTTATTTTTTATCCCGTATTTTCTTTGAAAACTATGAACACTTGATGCTCTGTTACTTAACATGAGCCATAGTTATTTGCTTTCAAAATTAAAGAAGCAGTACAGCTATAAGCACTAGAGAGCAGAAATGCTTCTTTGGCAGCAACGGTCAAGTTGAACCCTTGGCAGAGAAAAACACTATCAAATCGAGAAAACTAATAAACCAGAAACATATTTAGAAAAATTATAGATGAATGCTACCCAAGAGTTGGAGTAGAAGGAGGTCGCAGGCAGGCCGGGTGATCGCAGGCAGGCTGGGAGGTCGCAAGCAGGCCGGGTGGTCGCAGGCAGGCCGGGTGGTCGCAGGCAGGTCGGGAGGTCGCAGGCAGGTCGCAGGCAAGCCGGGTGGTCGCAGGCAGGCCGGGTGGTCGCAGGCAAGCCGGGTGGTCGCAGGCAGGCCGGGTGGTCGCAGGCAGGCCGGGTGGTTGCAGGCAGGCCGTGAGGTCGCAGGCAGGCCGGGTGGTCGCAGGCAGGCTGGGAGGTCGCAGGCTGGCCGGGTGGTCGCAGGAAGGCAAGGAGGTCGCAGGCAGGCCGGGACGTCGCAGGCAGGCCAGGAGGTCACAGGCAGGCCGGGAGGTCGCAGGCAGGCCGGGAGGTCGCAGGCAAGCGGGAGGTCGCAGGGCAGCAAGCGGGAATGAAGGAGGAATGTAAAAATTTAATTTTTACGGGACAGGGGAGGGGGGGGGTTTACGGTCCGTTAACGGAAGACCACTTTGGTCTTCCATTTAACAAACTCGTGGGCCCCACGGCGCGCTACATGGCGCGCCGTGGTGAATTGGGCGTCACCCATGGCTACCCCCCCCTGGGCGTAGCAAATTTGGTCCCTTACTTGAGAGAGAAGAATACGCCGCGGACTAGGGGTTTAACGACAATGGCATGTTTTGGAAATAGATAACACTTTTTGATATATAGATGACATCCGTCAGATCTAACTAGAACTCATCGGACGATACAAATTAGAGCAGCGTGCCATTAAGTTAGTTTGTTTCTGAAGCACTTTTTTTCAATTTTTTTTTTAAACGTTTCTATAACTTTCATTAATCACGCGAAACTACAATATTGTGTAATATTTTAACATGATTGAATAGTTATATGAGGTTTACACAATATAGTATGTTAGTGACCACCGACTAATATGCTAGTCTAGAATGAAAGCCATTAACTTTCATATATCACATGAAACTATAATATTATGTAATATGTTAACTGCAATAGAATAGTATGTTGGTGACTACCTACTAATATGTTAGTAAAAATGTAATAAGAGAACCAAATGTAAAAATAATGTGCATGGCTTCTTGTTCTGTAAAGCAAAGGAATGGTATCCATTAATCTCAACCCATCGCTAAGTCAATAGAGAAGAAGCACATTTTATTTAAGGAACAGAATACATATATAAATAGCCTTCATCCTTGTTTGAAAACATAGACGAGTGAGAGAGCAATGGAGCAGTACTGCCTCGTGACCGCGTTGCGCTGCTTCAGCACATTGGGACGAGATGGGGGGCCATTAAAAGCCTCGTCGCAGGTGAACAAAACATTCTCGCAACCAGAAATCTGGGACAAGGCCTCGAAGTAGTCGTTACGGTTAAAACTCTCACGAGCCATTGTGCTCCCTTCCACGACTCCAACGTCGTAATAATCAAAGCACACGCGTAGACAACTCTGTGTGAGAGGGTCTGTGGTCTTCTTCTGCAACTGGGAGATGAAGTTTCTCGTCTCTTCTCCCTTTCGAGCCGTGATGGAGAGGAACAGAGCTGTGAGGTCATGGAAGTTTTTGCCTCTGCTATCCGGGTTGTTAGAGAAGGTTGAGAAGCAGAGATCGGGGTAGTCCGTCTTTTTGCAGACGTCTCGAAATACACCAATATCTGGGTCTTCCGCACATGAGAGATCACAATGGAAGATGAGAACCAAGGCTGCCACGAGCATTATGCGAAAGGTTGCCATGGCTACTGCTCTGTACTCCTATCCATTTGGAACCCTCACCTCCTTTCTTATAAAGCAAGAACAGCAGGACGGCCTCCTTCAATATCGTTATGATTGCCATTCATTCCAAATTGCTATCAAAGAATACCATCCATGGTGCCGTTAATAAGGGACATGATTAACTGAATAGGTTCGTTTCTCTTCCGAATGATAAAACAAATTAGGGAAAGTTTTCAATTTAGCAGGATGCATTAATGCGTTGTATATTGTATATCGATTTCATTGCTTACATGGCTCAAGTGAATTTAATTTATATATATATTAATGCTTCATAAGGTAAGGCTATTGGAGAAACTCGGATGTGGGTGGTGGAATTTGGCCATTGACAGACTGCTAATGATTCGGTAATGAATTAGACGAGTTAAGATAATTTTGACTTAATTAGTTGAATATGATATTAAGTAAATTTTAACTTAATTAGTAAAGTTTGACTTTGTTGGCCTATGGGATGATACTTGGCACCCCATGACACCAAATTGAGTTAACATTGTAGCAACGGGTAGGGCGAGATGCAATAGAATTTTGGAAGTTTTGGGGTTACATGTCAAGGAGTGTCAATCCAAAAGGAGGATTCATGCATTGAAGCGTCTAACCACCACAGTTTGGCTATCTTTTATGTTTTTCATTGATTTCTTAGCATTGTATTTGACTGTGTATATTTTGATGTATTTCATGTATATACGTTGAGTCAAGATGTGTAAAGTTATGTATTTTGTAGGCTAATAGGACTGTACTATGTGTCGATGAAGTTTGATTTTAATGCCATGATTAAGTATTAATTGTTTGGATATACATGTGCGTGTATGATGTATGTTATAGTTAGATTAAATGTCCGACCAACTTTTAGTCGTAATTTAGGCACTCTTTACAATTTTGAGAGGGTATTTTCAAATACACTATGCATTATACAGCATATGATCCGCCTAGTTAGGGGTACAATGTATGATTTGCGGGGTTGTGTAGCCTGGATGGTAACGATCCACTATAATATATATATAAGTTGTGTTACAAACCTTCTCCACCAAGGTTTTTCTAGCTCATTCCTTGAACAACTTACTTAAGGTGAGTAATCTTGTTACCTACCTCACTAAGACCCCCCCCCTCAGTGTATGCCTTCAACAAGAAAGTTTTAGTCTATCTTCAACACAGATTGCACCGATATAAAAAAATCACTTGACACAACTTAACTTCACACAAGCTTCTCAGAAAATAAAATTGATGAAGACTAATAAGCTCAGAAATAATACGAACTCTTCTCTTTCACTTTGAATTCATGCTTTGTGCTCAAGCCTCCATGCCTTTAAATAGTCCTTTGTTGTGAGCACATATAGAATGATTTGTGCTAGAATATGTGAGTGAGGATCTTATTGCAATACGATCTTTCTGTCCTTCTATATATGAAGCAGTCTTCTGGCTTGATTATCAATCACACTTTGGATCTCTATTCATACTTAGTTTGCGTTAATCAAGAATTTCAATCATTCCAAATATAAAATCGTGTCAGAAATCATATCAAAAGTTCAGTCATTCCATATAATAATCACTTCCAGAATTCATATCAAAAGTTCAGTCATTCCATATTCCCTCAGATGTAGACACTAATAACCTCCGATGATCAAGAGATCATAGAGAGTTAATTGAGTGAACATAGATGGTGGTGCACTCGGGAGAGGGTCTTACATATCAGTCCTTGGTCCAAACAGCGTTGGATGGAAAGCTCAACATACAATTGTGGTAATAGAGTAAGGCAAAAAGGGACATGTTAGTGCACCCCCTCAGTGCACCCCCTTAATTAAAACGAGTACCCTTCCAATTCTAAAGTCATCTTTTGCCAACAAAGTGCTTCCTCTTCAACATGACATCAGTTATTAAAGGGAGAGAGCAAATGAGACAGGGACAGAGTGGTAGAGAGCAAATAAGAGAAAGATAGAGAGTGGTAGAGAGCAAACAAGAGAGTGGTAGAGACAGATAGATAGATAGAGAGATATATATAGAGAGAGAGGAGAGAGGGTGAGGGAGAGAGGGAGAGGGAGAGAGAAGGAGAGAGAGAGAGATAGAGAGAAGAGAGAGAGCACTTAGTGATTCTTAAAGCTACAAAAATAACATACTTCAAGTATTGATAACAATTGCACTTTCTTAAAGCTACAAAAAATTAAATAGCATTGTAATCAGGTACAAGGAGCTGGTACGTGAAAGGGCGCAATATAAAATTTACAAATTTATGCGGGTTACTCTCTAGTTGTCTTTTGATTTGTTTTCCATGTGTCAACTTGCATTCTGACGCCGAGTTGTAGCGTCACAAACTTTACCCCAAACTTGATTATGAACTATAGCGAACTTAGAACGATTTGTGTAGCAGCAAACGAAGGGCTTCTTGCTACTATGTTCTTTGATAATTCTTTAAGCATTTATAATGATTAAATCATTGTTCCGCATAGCTTCATTGCAGGTCTTGAGTGTCTTCAATCTTGGATCTGACCGTCGGTATTTGTCCCACATGTCGAATTCTGTTTGGACTTTGCCGCCACGTGTCACCCAGTTTGTCATTCTTAATTGGGCTTTAAATTGGGCTGGATCGGGCTTGGATTGATCTGTTTTGATTTAAATTGGGCCTGATTGAGCCCAAATGGCTGGATTTAATTTTATTTGGGCTTTATTTAGCCCAATTAATTGGCTTGATTTGGGCTTGATTTGATTTTGATTGGGCAATATTTATTAATACAAGAGTAAGATACTTGATTAATTGGAAGCAATATACGAGAACCGTATATAACGAAAGAGATACATATACATTTTTCTTAGGCGGAAGAATTTTTATATATAATTTCCATTCTTCCTCAGACGACCACTGAGCTGGTATATATGAGCCATGGATGGTGAGATCGTCTTTCATCTTTTCGGCTCTACGGAAATAATAAATTTTCGAATTAGGAAATAAAGAAATATTGTTTGATTATGGATATTGAAAACAACAATAAAATTTCTTCTGGTGCAAGCAAGCTCTTCTTGCATATATATAGCCTTCATGTCCTCCTCTAGCAGCTTGTAGCTCTTCCAAGATTAATTGTGATATACACGTACGTGCTCTAGCTAAGTGATATATATTTCTTAAGAATCAAGTGTCCACTTATATATAATATTACAATGTCACAGAAAGCCTGGAACGAAGTTAACAGTGGTTTCAGGCAACCATCCTTTTCCTTCGATGAACGAATCCACGGTGAACAGCCTTGCCTCAGATGTCGTATTGATCACCTTAAATCCGGGCCACGAAGCTCTCTTCATCGTCTTTGCTCCTGGTCCAGTATTATCAAATTCTCTGAACTCCACTTGATCATCATTATCAGAAGCAGATTCGTTCACCCGCAGCCATCCGAGGGGATTAATCAACGGACCCAGAAAGCACTGCATGACCACCGCCGACGAGAACTTGCCTCCCGGCCGACCCAGATAAGTTCCGGTCACCGGCGTCTCATCAAAATCTGACGACGCTGCCACTACCCTGCCGCCTTGAATGACAAAGCCCGAAACGGAGAACAACTTGTTTTTTCTCTCTTGCAGTGTCACTACGCTGGGGTAGTCGGCGCGAACTGCAGGTTTTCCCACGACGATCACGCTGTTTTGGAAAACAGCCGCTGCCGCGCCCGAGATGATGTCGACGGCGCCAAAGATGGTGCACTCGCCGTAGAACTGTTTTCCGATGACGGCTCTCACGACTCGCCGGTACCCCTCGAAGATGCAGGACTGGAAAGCCGACCTGTCGGCCAAGTTAACCACGGCAGCTCCGTTCCCCGTATTTTTTACCTTCATGTCCATGCCCACGAAACCAAACCCATCGATCCCTACACAATTAGTTGAAAACTACTTGGATCATGATCATCAACATTGCAGAAACTGATTCTGACATAGATTATATAAATGAATATAGTACTTACAAAGGGTGGCAGTATCGTCTTCCACGAGGTTGCCGGAGCGGCTGAGGTTGACGGAGCGGCTGTGGTTGCCGGAAATGATGGTAAGGCCGGATCCTTCGCCGATCAAAGCCAGACGTTGTTTATCTCCGGGTACTCGGACGGCCTCACGGTACACTCCGGCTCGGATTAAGATCCCAAACCGGCTGTGAGAGTAACTCGGAGCGGCGGCTATGGCGGCGGAGATGGTCGTATAATTTCCCGATCCGTCCTGTGCTACTGTTATGGAAGGGACTATGACGTTGGGAGCTTCACGACGTGGCTTAAAGATGGTGAATCGTAGTGTAACGAGAGTGACTAAGGCGATGAAAAGGACCACGGTTATGAACCAGTCCATGATCTTCCTCGTTGTCTCGGGAGAGAGGTTTCTGTAAGGCATTTGGAAAGGTTTAATACAGGAGAAATTTTTGGGAGGTAGGCGCAGAAGCAGTAGATCATCAGAGAAGGAGCAAAGGAAGAAGAAGAAAAGAAGAAGAAGAAGATCAAGATCAGTCAGGAGATATGTTGTGTGCACTAAGAAGTCTAACTTAAACAGATATATAGAAGAAGAAGACGATATATATAAAAAGAGAATCAAGAGAAGTTGGGATTTGAGATATTTTAAAGCATTAATGTGCTAAAATTAGAGGTAGTTTTATTATTCTCTGACAATCGACAGAAATATTTGAGGTGACTAATTAGCAGCATTAATATTGGGAAAAACTAACAGGGAGAAAGAAAAAATGGGTGCCTGCAGCTGCTCATATATGTTAGAGGTCTCTGCTCATGTTTCCATATGCGGATCGATGAAACGCGTACGGTTGTGAAAGGGAACAAAAGAAAGGAGGATGTTAGAAGAAGAAGAAGAAGAAGAAGAAGAGGAAAGAGAAACAGATGGCGACGCAGTGTTGATAAGTAGCATTAATTTTTTTTTTTCAATAAAAAAAAAAAAAAAAGCAAAAATAATGCTTGTTAAAGTGAACCGGGCCAAGTCAATAAGAACGGGACTCACCTTCAATTCTGGTTCAACCGGGTCGGACTGGCCGGTTCAGTTCAGTTTTTAAGACTGAGCCTGACCCTAATTTAAATAGGATAGAATTGGGTCCTGAACCAAGAGGAGGATTTCATGTTAACATCAAGAAATCCCCAAACCCTGTTCATTAAGTCCAAACCCGTACCCGATCCAATAAGAAAGAGATACCTGTTACTTATTAGAACCGATATAGATTTATCCAATAAGAAAACAGATATTTAATGGATACCCAAAAAAACTTATTGGACTTAATTGGGCTTTAAATAAAATAACCGAAATTGGGCTTTATTGAAATTCAAATTCTGGTTTCAACAATTTAGAATCTTAGATACAAAGAGGGTGCACAATGAATATGAAGATTTAAAAATTATAAGAAATACAAACAATTGGAAAATTTTGTATGCATTATATTAAATAAAAAATTGAAAAAATTCTAAAATTAAAATTTAGAAAGATTGGTAAAAAAATTTATATATTTTTTAAAATAGTTAAAAATGTAAAACAGTAAAAATAGTAAACAATAAGTTTATAAAATTTATACAACTTAAAATTTTTTATTAATTAAGGTAATAAAAAATTATATTAATTTCTCATCTTCCTCTCTCTACTTTCTCTCTCTGCTTTCTCTCTCCAGTCTCTCTCCTCTTTCTCTCTTCTTTCCCTCTTCTTTCTCTCTCCTCTCTCTCTCTCCTCTCTCTCTCTCCTCTCTCTCTCTCCTCTCTCTCTCTCCTCTCTCTCTCTCTTCTTTCTCTCTCCTTTTTCTCTCTCATCTTCCTCTCTCCCCTTACTCTCTCAGCTTCCTCTCTATCATCTTCTTCTCTCTCATCTTCCTCTCCTCGTCTCTCTCCTCTTTCTATCTCTTCTTTCTCTTCTTTCTGTCTCTTCTCTCTTTTGTCTTTCTCTCTTCTTTCTCTTACGTTTTCCTCTCTCTTCTTTCTCTCTCTTCTTTCTCTATGTCGTCCTCTCTCTTCTTTCTCTCTCTTCTCTCTCTCATCTTTCTCTCTCTTCTCTCTCTCATCTTTCTCTCTACTTTCTCTCTCTTCTTTCTCTCTACTTTCTCTCTTCTTTTCTCTCCTTATCTTTTAATATTTCTCTCTTCTTTTCTCTCATCTCTAATTAATAAATCTTTTCTCTCTTTCCTCTTTCTGTCTCATCTCTGTCATCTTTTTAAAATTCTTAATCTCTCAAATCTTTCTCTCTCTTCTTTCTCTCTCTTCTTTGTCTCTCTTCTTTTTGTCGTTCTTTTTATCTCTCTTCTTTGTCTATATTTTTTTCTGACGTTAATATGTTTCTCTCTTTCTTTGTCTCTTCTTATCTCTTCTTTCTCTTTTTGAAATTTCTTTGTCTTATTTGTTTCTCTTATTTAAACAATATATTTCTCTTTAACTTCTTGGACTCTTTTTCTCTCATTTTTTTTTAAAAAACTTTTTCTCCTTTCTCTCTAATTTTTATCCTTTTAATATCTCCTCTTTTCCTCCTCTTTCTCCTCTTTCTATCTAATAAATATTTTCCTCTTTCTCTCTCCTCTTTGTGGCTCCTCTTTCTTTCTCTTCTTTCTCTCTCTTCTTTCTCTCTCCTCTTTCTCTCTCTTCTTTCTCTCTCCTCTTTCTCTCTCCTTTTTTTCTCTCTCCTCTTCCTCTCTCCTCTTTCTCTCTCCTCTTTCTCTCTCCTATTTCTCTCTGCTCTTTATCTCTCTTCTTTCTCTCTCCTTTCTCTCTCCTTTCTCTATTCTTTCTCTCTCTTCTTTTTGTCTCATATTTCTCTCTCATATTTCTCTCTCCTCTTACTCTCTCATCTTCCTCTCTCCTCTTACTCACTCATCTTTCTCTCTTTTCCTCTCTTTCCTCTTACTCTGTCATCTTTCTCTCCCTTCTTTGTCTCTCTTCTTTGTCTCTCTTCTTTGTCTCTCTTCTATCTCTCTCTCCTTTCTCTATTCTTTCGCTCTCTTCTTTCGTTCTCTTCTTTTCGCTCTCTTGTTTCTCTCTCTTCTTTCTCTCTTTTGTTTCTTTGTCTTGTTTCTCTCTCTTATTTCTCTCTCCTCTTTCTCTCTCCTATTTCTCTCTCCTCTTTTCTCTCTCCTATTTCTCTCTCCTCTTCTCTCTCCTCTTTCTCTCTCCTATTTCTCTCTCCTATTTCTCTCTCCTATTTCTCTCTCCTATTTCTCTCTCCTATTTCTCTCTCCTCTTTCTCTCTCCTCTTTCTTTCTCCTCTTTCTCTCTCCTCTTTCTCGCTCCTCTTTCTTTTTTTTTCTTAAAGTTTATATCTTATTACCCTGGCTTGGAAGATGAAAAAAAGACAATCCTCGAGTGCAGGCTCCACACCTGGTGGCAGTAACCAAATAGCCTCATTCATAATTAACTTGAAGTATGTTAGTAAGCATTAATGCCTAATTCAATAAATTAAGAGTATCATATTTTTATTTATATTATTTAGCATCGACATTAATCATTTAAAATTATCAAAATATTTAACAGCCAAACATGCATTGATCATTATTAATATATATATATATATATATATAATATACAACCTATCTACTAAACAAACCGATAAGTAAAACCTTTCTAGTTCTTGTCCGATGACGAGACTCCTGCCGTGTTACCGGCTCACTATCGCTGGGATAGATCAACATCATGAGGCATACACCCTACCCTGCCTCTTCTTGGGCCTTACGGGAATTCTTGGGCAACCTGACGATGATTCCTACTAAATAGGAACACGAGTCTCGGACTAGTAAGAACTATTAGGTTTACATATTAATTTGTTAAGAGATAGAGAGCATATGGGGTAGATAATATAAGACTGCTAAATTATCATATGGATATCCCTGGATCTTTCTCGTCGGCTCTAGCATAAAATGCTAAGATCACGTCTCTCATCTGCTACTAACCGTAGCAAGAACGTTGCCCTAGACGAATACGCCGTCGATGTGCAGGACCTTACCAACTGGTCCATTCCCAAAATCCCTACAAGGCAAATTTATAACATAGGATCCTTTACCCTAGCATGGTCCCATGTTGTAAAAACTCTAGAGCAATCACTGGCTATAGAGGACACTGAACAAACAATCGAACTCCTTACAGAGAAGGATATATATCCCTTCCAGGAAAAATATAAGTTTATTCATATAGGCTGCGTTCAAGTGGCCCTCAAACCACTCACCATTAAAGGATTAGACACATCAATGTTAGTCGCATTACGTGATGCTAGATGCCTTAATTGGGCAAATTCCCTAATGGGAGTTATGGAGACCAGTTTGACAAACGGTCCTGTTTACTTTAATATCTACCCCGACTTAGCCCTTTCACTTACAGATCCTCATCTTCTGAAAGCCTTGAGTCTCAACCTCAAAACTCATAATTATGACTTCCTGCCTGAATCTGAGACTATTACGGTAATTTACCGTATTTACTATAGAGTGTTAAATACTTTAACCTCTAAAGTAAAGATAGCCTCGACTAGGGGAAAAACGACTCTCATATAATATAATGAACTGTCAACAAAAACAGTCATCCCTCGTACCCTAAAATGGGATGAGATTTCTTTCCCTTCAACCTGGCAGAGTACTGAAGCCACTGCCCCACGACCTCTAGACAATAGAGAAGTGGAACAGATAATTCAAGATGCTGAAGGAAACGTAGAAGTAGTCTTCGCCCCAAACATTAGGCGAAAAATACCACTAATCACCTCCGGAAGAAAGTCTGCAAGCTCGATTCCGGTATCAGAATCCTCTTCTCAATTTACTCCTGAGATGGCCGATCTTTACACAGATCCACAGGGAAATCCCCAGCCTGTCTACAATCCCAGGCCTTCGTTAGGAATGACCTTCAATGATTAAGGTCGAAGAACTTCAATCTGGACAACCACTTCGTGTCTTATTGGCGAATGAATTCGGTAAAAGCACGAATAAATGGTTCCGAGACTGGTATTTTGCCACCTTCACTACAGATGATCTACAGTACATTAAAGACTGGTATTACGCCGATTTAGTAGGTAAGGAATATGCTTTTTATTTTATTCCTTGGTTCCTCACTAAATTTACTGAATCTTGTACAAAGTATTTAACTACCTTAGAACAGGAATGGCAACTAAGTACAGGAACAGTTGTCAAAGCAGTATTCCCACCAAAGGATGCCCTTACCATACAAGGTAAGCCAAAGGCCTCGATCGCCGTAGCCTCTCCTGTTGAAGTCTCCTCTAGCACTCCAAGTACCCTAGAAATACTTCAAACAGTAAATCAGGTCATACGGCAAAACAATTTTACAAACCTAACCCTTGAAGCCATAGGAAAACAGCTTCAACACTTAGAAACCAAAATTATGACGTTAAGTCACAAGAAGGTTTCAGCCAACGAAGTATCGACTTCCAAAGCAGTAATATCTACTGCAATAAACAAACAAAAGCCGATCATACTGCATCAACCACCTGTTCTACGGCTACCACCAACAGATCAGGAGCAGCAGTCAGAACTTCTGAAACTCTTACTTGAAAAACTGGGAAAACCTCAGGTAAGTACTATTACTGATTCTCCAGCTTTTTCACATATTCCATTACAAACAAACTCAGAAATTGCCGCTAAATGGCAAGAGAAAAAACCCAAACAGTCTAGACCTCCTCCGTTTGACATACACTCAAACCAGGAAAATCCTTTCGTTATGACCAACAGTTATGACGCAAGAACTATTTACGAATGGAACATAGACCATGAGTCCCCAAAAGGTGTAGTTGATACCCTGCACAGAATGTTTATTTACTGCAATGTATGTCGGGCAAAAGGTTTACCTGAAGCACAGGTTGTAAACCAAATTGTAGCCGGACTTACAGGCGATCTATACGGATGGTGGTACCACTACCTGGCAGAAGATAACAGGCATGAAATCTCTTATGCTGTTAAAATTGACGACTCAGGTGATACTTTACTAGATAATGATGGAAACCCCATCTCTGATGCCTTTATGACATTTTGTCTCCGGATCATGGCTATGTTTGCTGTTGATCCGCAACGACAGGCAGAAACAACCATGTATCTGCTACATCACCTTAGATGTAAAACCCTTACAGATCTACACTGGTACATCTCTACTTTTAGAAGTAGAGTAATGACCTTAGCAGATGCTGCTAACCCTTACTGGAAGCAGCGTTTCATAGAAGGATTACCTACCCAATTCGCTATGAAGGTCAAAGAGATGTTACGACCTGGCCCGAATGAAGAAATAAATTGGAATATTCTTCATTATGGCCAATTACAAACGGCATGCACTAGGCAAGGCCTTCTCCTATGCAATGATCTTAGACTTAAGAAACAACTTAAGCAAGATCAAATATCGCAAAGAACATTAGGTACTTTCTGTCAACAGTTTGCTTATGAAAACATCCCTGAACAAGATTGCTCCCAGTGCAGTAAAAGCACTCAACCCTATAAAAGACGATTTTTCAAGAAAACTTCGTCCAAACCTCTCTTTATCCCAAACGAGAAGGGCAGAAATACAAAGAAGAAAGGAACTAAACCTAGTTCCCATTTCCACCAGAAAGATCAGTCTGCCACAACTGCCAAGTGTTACAAGTGCGGACGCACGGGGCACTATGCCAGAACCTGCTTTGCAAGACAAAAGCAAAAGGTTCAAGAATTACAGATTGATGAGCAATCCAAACAAAAGGTATTACAAAACACCTCTTCTGAATCAGAACAAGAGTTCTGTGAACCTCTTGTTACTTCTAGCTCTTCCTCTCCCACTTCTTCGGATACCGAAGAAGTAAAGGACCAACAACTAGACCAGCTTGAAGCCATGTTCAGAATGACTACCTCTCTGAACATGATCTCTTCCACAGATCTGTCTGTCTTACTAGAACACCTGACAAATCCAAAAGATAAAGAATTACTATTAGAATCTTTACTGAAAGGAAGGCAAGATACTCCAAAATACTGTGACAAGTATTATACGATGTCTAACCTATTCCAACGACATCAACAACAAACAAAAAAGAAGCTACCAGATCTCCAAACAGAGATTAAGACTTGTAAGCAAGAAATCCAAGCCTTAAAGACAGCCTACTTTGGCTTGGTCACAAGACTTGAAGCAGTGGAAGAACAAAATACTCCACAATCACTGTCTTTCTTTGCAGGAGAAAGTTCTGGCCCAATTGAGGAACAACTTACCCCTCAAGTCACTACCACAACCGAGCAATATTTACAACAAATGATTACAAGTATGGTCCAACACAAATGGTACGTATTCATCTCGTTGGCTGTAGGAGATACTTTAATCATTAAGAACCTTATTGCTTTGGTAGATAGTGGAGCAGATTTAAACTGCCTCCGAGAAGGAGTCATCCCTTCTCAACATGTTTCTCCATCTACAGAAACATTAAAATCCGCTACTGGGGATTCTTTAAAAATAGCTGGCAAAGCAGACAGCCTGTATGTCTGTAATAAAATGAATGGACAAATGTTCGTTCATACACCAGCAGTCATTGTCAAGAATTTATCCCACAAGATAATTCTTGGCACTCCATTTTTACACAATATAAAACCGTTTTTAGTAACAGAAGAAGCCATCATTTCTAATAGACTTGGCACTCCTTATCAGTTTACCTTTGTTACAGCACCAGCTCCTAGGGATTTAAACACTCTCACCTCGGAGTTATTACAAGAAAAAGAACATCATTTATGTTCCCTCAAAACCGAACTCACGACTACACGGTTAAAAGCAGCTTTAACCTCTCCGTCTTTTATCACAAAGAAACAAGCTCTACAACAAGAGCTGCTAAGGGACGTCTGTAGCGATATCCCAAATGCCTTTTGGAATAGAAAACAGCATATGGTATCTTTACCCTATGAGACGGGATTTAAAGAAACCGAGATACCAAAAAAAGCAAGACCTTGCCAAATGAATGCAGAGTACCTTGCATTATGTCAAAAAGAGATACAAGATCTTTTGACAAAAGACCTTATCAAACCTTCTTACTCGCCATGGAGCTGCACAGCCTTTTATGTCAACAACAATGCAGAAAAGGAGCGCGGAAAACCACGGTTAGTCATTAACTACAAACCCCTCAATAAAGTCCTCCAATGGATTAGGTATCCCATACCTAATAAGAGAGACTTACTGAACAGACTTGTTAAAGCAGAAGTCTTTTCAAAATTTGATTTAAAATCTGGCTACTGGCAAATAGAGATAAAGCCAGAAGATAGATATAAAACTGCTTTTGTAGTCCCCTTCGGTCACTACGAATGGAATGTCATGCCCTTTGGTTTAAAAAATGCCCCTTCGGAATTTCAACATATCATGAACGATATTTTTATTCCATATTCAGAATTCCTTTTATCATACATTGATGATGTTTTGGTTTTTTCCCAAACCATAGAACAACATTTCAAGCATTTACGAATCTTCAAAACTTTGGTTTTACAAAATGGATTGGTTCTCTCTGAACCCAAAATGAAGCTATTTCAAACTGAAATACGTTTTTTAGGTCATACTATTTCTCAACACACTCATACTCCATTTCAGAGGTCTATTGAGTTTGCTTCTAAATTTCCTGACGAAATTATAGAACAGAAACAGCTACAACGCTTTCTTGGAGCCTTAAATTATGTAGCCGATTATTACCAAGATCTGGCTACTGATACTCATTTACTTTATGCAAGACTCAAGAAGAAACCTATACCATGGTCTTCTGAGCATACTAAAGCGGTACAAACCGTCAAAGCCAAAGTAAGAGCATTACCATGCCTTTCTTTAGCTGACCCATTACTCTACAAAGTAGTGGAAACCGACGCTTCTGACCTCGGCTACGGAGGAATATTGAAGCAAAAACCTGCACAAGGAAATGAACAGTTAGTACGCTACCGTTCTGGCTTCTGGAATACAACCCAGAAGAATTATTCTACTGTGAAAAAAGAAATGCTTGCTATACTAAAGTGCATTTCTAAGTTTCAAGATGATCTGCTCAACCAGCAGTTTCTCTTACGTATAGATTGCCAAGCTTGCAAATCTATTATCGAAAAAGACGTCCAAAACCTGGTGTCTAAACAGATTTTTGCGAGATGGCAAGCTGAGTTATCAGTTTATGATTTTACTATTCAATACATACCTGGAGAAACTAACTCCTTACCTGATTTCCCTTACACGGGAATTTCTTACAGAAAAATGACCTCCTCCTCACATGGGGAACCCCCATGGATCCCGGCAAAAGGGTCACCACCTTCGCCGAACTATAAAGGAAAACAAACTGCTAACCGCAGACTACAAGGCTCTACCAGCCAAACCTCCCGTCTAGAGGGACCTTCAACGCCCAATAAGGTTGTTCCTAAACCTTTGGCGCACTATTCAAAAGAAGAACTTGCGCTCGCCTTACAACAAAAGGAGGCAACTCCCTCCACTGAGGTTACTCCCTCATACAAAGATGTGGCATACCTGTCCATCCCCTGGCATACCAAGCCCCATAAGGACTTAGTTGCCTTCATTCCACATGGCCTAACATTAAAACAACCTGCCTGGCAATTGGCGTATCAGACCTTGGGAGGAACATACCAGTTTCCCCAGCGGCAAGGAAAATCTCTGGCTTACTACCAGCAGATCCTACGCTGTCATCATGTCCTAATCAACCAAAAGAAACCACACAATGAGGTCCTCCGCACCCAAGTGTTTGTTGATCGGATTTTATTACCTTATGAATGGCCTACAAGCCCCAACCATCCTCTTACATTCACCACTCCCGCTTCAGGCCCTCATTACTACACCTATTGGGATTACGTTGATGCGTTCTCTCATTCCTTTTATTTTAATAACACTTCGCGAAATCATACCTTTTACTTCCAATTTCGCCCTTCGGTTCTTCATGCTGCCTCTCTGCCCACCTGGTTTTACCATTGGTGGTCTTCGATGGGGGGGGGGGATCTGTATCTTCGACGACCCTAGCAGTCAACTCTTACGAACCCTGTTTAAAGAATGGTGTGAACTTCATCCAGCGCTTACGCAAAGCCAATCTACTGACCTGTATACCAACCAGGTCGAAGCAACCTTCTTCATAAGATTCGAAATTCCCTGGATATGGCAAAGTCTGTGGGAAGAAAATAGTTCTTGCGACAACACTCCTGCTATCTGGCGGACTTACGAGATCCAACGATGGCAGCACTTTGTACAGACAAAATTGTACGATGGCGTGATTACCGCTATCAAAGCCGAAATTAACGAATGGAAGCAACTACCTCCACCACCCGAGCAAGGATGGGATCTCCTAACTGCCGATCCTGAAAAACTCAAAGCTCAATACATTCGACGAAATCCTCAAGCTACTGAAGAAGAGATTTTTCAATATGTCCACCTACGGGTTCTGACTAATATTGCTAGCATGTTCCCAAATCAACAGGTTGACTTGGCTCCACCCGCATCTCCAAAGAGTGACAAAGAAGAAGGCTTCTACCAGGAGTCGCAAGACCCATACACAGAAGAACATGAATAATCGGCCATGGCAAAGGTGGCCAGATGGACTTTGGCCGGCCAATCACCCTTTGGCCCTACCAGCTACTCCAGCAGAGATTTTTGCAAAACGATTCGAAGACCGCTTTTTTCTTTTTCACATAAGAAGAATGAAGCGCGAGTTAAGGGAACTCAGTCCTACTTACGCCGACTGGATTGAAGAAACAAATACTGCCCCAGAAGACCTGGACCCATTTCCCTCTACGGCTCACAATGTTCGGTACCATCCAAACTATATGTGGTTAAGATGGAAACGGATGACGAGGCATCTCAAAGAAGCCAAAGAAGGCCTACCACCACCTGGCATACTTCTAGAAGAATGACGTCAGCATCTACTTTCCGCTTTCCATAAA
The DNA here is from genome assembly GCA_019845555.1 of Aristolochia fimbriata. NCBI lineage: Eukaryota > Viridiplantae > Streptophyta > Magnoliopsida > Piperales > Aristolochiaceae > Aristolochia > Aristolochia fimbriata. The sequence goes on from CM034083.1 coordinate 5,555,738, forward strand.
ACCATTGGCGCCCCTGGTATCCGCCCCTGGTTTGCGGATTTCTAGCCTCTACCGGCAAACTTTGTTTAATAATTGTAATCGGGTCCGGATACTCCTTCCACTATAAAAGGAGACCACCCCCTCAGTTGAGGATCATCCTTTTGAAGTTTAGTTTTCTTGAAGTCTCTTGCTTGCTCTGGTGTGCTTATTGTAAGTCTTTATTTCTTTACTTCCACTTCTATAAAAGCTTTGTGTACTTTCTATATTGTTCGATTTTTGTTTTTCGATTTGTTTTTCGATCTTCGATTCGATCCTGAAATTGGTATCACATTAGGGAATTTGCCCAATTAAGGCATCTAGCATCACGTTATGCGACTAACATTGATGTGTCTAATCCTTTAATGGTGAGTTGTTTGAGGGCCACTTGAACGCAGCCTATATGAATAAACTTATATTTTTCCCGGAAGGGATATATATCCTTCTCTGTAAGGAGTTCGATTGTTTGTTCAGTGTCCTCTATAGCCAGTGATTGCTCTAGAGTTTTTACAACATGGGACCATGCTTGGGTAAAGGATCCTATGTTATAAATTTGCCTTGTAGGGATTTTGGGAATGGACCAGTTGGTAAGGTCCTGCACATCGACGGCGTATTCGTCTAGGGCAACGTTCTTGCTACGGTTAGTAGCAGATGAGAGACGTGATCTTAGCATTTTATGCTAGAGCCGACGAGAAAGATCCAGGGATATCCATATGATAACTAATCTTATATTAATTCTACAATATACAACCTATCTACTAAACAAACTGATAAGTAAAACCTTTCTAGTTCTTGTCCGGTACGAGACTCCTGCCGTGTTACCGGCTCACTATCGCTGGGATAGATCAACATCATGAGGCATACACCCTACCCTGCCTCTTCTTGGGCCTTACGGGAATTCTTGGGCAACCTGACGATGATTCCTACTAAATAGGAACACGAGTCTCGGACTAGTAAGAACTATTAGGTTTACATATTAATTTGTTAAGAGATAGAGAGCATATGGGGTAGATAATATAAGACTGCTAAATTATCATGGCTTCCTTGGATCCCCTCTCAGGCCTTAGCCTGACATGGCTCTGATACCAATTTCAGGATCGAAGATCGAAAAACAAATCGAAAAACAAAAATCGAAATCGAACAGTATAGAAAGTACACAAAGCTTTTATAGAAGTGGAAGTAAAGAAATAAAGACTTACAATAAGCACACCAGAGCAAGCAAGAGACTTCAAGAAAACTAAACTTCAAAAGGATGATCCTCAACTGAGGGGGTGGTCTCCTTTTATAGTGGAAGGAGTATCCGGACCCGATTACAATTATTAAACAAAGTTTGCCGGTAGAGGCTAGAAATCCGCAAACCAGGGGCGGATACCAGGGGCGCCAATGGTTTTATGGAAAGCGGAAAGTAGATGCTGACGTCATTCTTCTAGAAGTATGCCAGGTGGTGGTAGGCCTTCTTTGGCTTCTTTGAGATGCCTCGTCATCCGTTTCCATCTTAACCACATATAGTTTGGATGGTACCGAACATTGTGAGCCAGAGGGAAATGGGTCCAGGTCTTACGGGCAGTATTTGTTTCTTCAATCCCGGTCGGGCGTAAGTAGGACTGAGTTCCTTTAACTTCGCTTCATTCTTCTTATGTGAAAAAGAAAAAAGCGGTCTTCGAATCGCTTTTGCAAAAATCTCTGGCTGGAGTAGCTGGTAGGGCCAAAGGGTGATTGGTCGGCCAAAGTCCATCCGCCACCTTTGTCATGGCCGATTATTCATGTTCTTACGTGTATGGGTCTTGCGACTCCTGGTAGAAGCCTTCTTCTTTGTCACTCTTTGGAGATGCGGGTGGAGCCAAGTCAACCTGTTGATTTGGGAACATGCTAGCAATATTAGTCAGAACCCGTAGGTGGACATATTGAAAAATCTCTTCTTCAGTAGCTTGAGGATTTCGTCGAATGTATTGAGCTTTGAGTTTTTCAGGATCGGCAGTTAGGAGATCCCATCCTTGCTCGGGTGGTAGAGGTAGTTGCTTCCATTCGTTAATTTCGGCTTTGATAGCGGTAATCGCGCCATCGTACAATTTTGTCTGTACAAAGTGCTGCCATCGTTGGATCTCGTAAGTCCGCCAGATAGCAGGAGTGTTGTCGCAAGAACTATTTTCTTCCCACAGACTTTGCCATATCCAGGGAATTTCGAATCTTATGAAGAAGGTTGCTTCGACCTGGTTGGTATACAGGTCAGTAGATTGGCTTTGGCGTGCGTAGTTACTGGATGAAGTTCACACCATTCTTGAAACAGGGGTTCGTAAGAGTTGACCGCTAGGGTCGCCGAAGATACTGATCCCCCCATCGAAGACCACCAATGGTAAAACCAGGTGGGCAGAGAGGCATGATGAAGAACCCAAGGGCTTAAATTGGAAGTAAAAGGTATGATTTCGCCAAGTGTTGTTAAAATAAAAGGAATGAGAGAACGATCAACGTAATCCCAATAGGTGTAGTATTGAGGGCCTGAAGCGGGAGTGGTGAATGTAAGAGGATGGTTGGGGCTTGTAGGCCATTCATAAGGTAATAAAATCCGATCAACAAACACTTGGGTGCGGAGGACCTCATTGTGTGGTTTCGTTTGGTTGATTAGGACATGATGACAACAGGATCTGGCTGGTAGTAAGCCGAGATTTTCCTCCTTACCGGGGAAACTGGTATGTTCCTCCCAAGGTCCGATACGCCAATTGCCGGCAGGTTGTTTTAATGTTAGGCCATGTGGAATGAAGGCAACTAAGTCCTTATGGGGCTTGGTATGCCGTGGGATGGACAGGTATGCCACATCTTTGTATGAGGGAGTAACCCGGTGGAGGGAGTTGCCTCCTTTTGTTGTAGGCTGAAGCAAAGTTCTTCTTTTGAATAGTGCGCCAAAAGGTTTAGGAACAACCTTATTGGGCGTTGAAGGTCCCTGTAGACGGGAGGTTTGGCTGGTAGAGCCTTGTAGTCTGCGGTTAGCAGTTTGTTTTCCTTTATAGTTCGGCGAAGGTGGTGACCCTTTTGCCGGGATCCATGGGGGTTCCCCATGTGAGGAGGAGGTCATTTTCCTGTAAGAAATTCCCGTGTAAGGGAAATCAGGTAAGGAGTTAGTTTCTCCAGGTATGTATTGAATAGTAAAATCATAAACTGATAACTCAGCTTGCCATCTCGCAAAAATCTGTTTAGACACCAGGTTTTGGACGTCTTTTTCGATAATAGATTTGCAAGCTTGGCAATCTATGCGTAAGAGAAACTGCTGGTTGAGCAGATCATCTTGAAACTTAGAAATGCACTTTAGTATAGCAAGCATTTCTTTTTTCACAGTAGAATAATTCTTCTGGGTTGTATTCCAGAAGCCAGAACAGTAGCGTACTAACTGTTCATTTCCTTGTGCAGGTTTTTGCTTCAATATTCCTCCGTGAGTCAGGTCGGAAGCGTCGGTTTCCACTACTTTGTAGAGTAATGGGTCAGCCTAAAGAAAGACATGGTAATGCTCTTACTTTGGCTTTGACGGTTTGTACCACTTTAGTATGCTCGTAAGACCATGGTATAGGTTTCTTCTTGAGTCTTGCATAAAGTAAATGAGTATCGAGAGCCGGATCTTGGTAATAATCGGCTACATAATTTAAGGCTCCAAGAAAGCGTTGTAGTCAATGTTTACGTTCTATAATTTCGTCAGGGAAATTTAGAAGCAAACTCAATAGACCTCTGAAATGGAGTATGAGTGTGTTGAGAAATAGTATGACCTAAAAAAACGTATTTCAGTTTGAAATAGCTTCATTTTGGGTTCGAGAGAAGAACCAATCCATTTTGTAAAACCAAAGTTTTGAAGATTCGTAAATGCTTGAAATGTTGTTCTATGGTTTGGAAAAAAAACCAAAACATCATCAATGTATGATAAAAGGAATTCTGAATATGGAATAAAAAAATATCGTTCATGATATGTTGAAATTCGAAGGGGCATTTTTTAAACCAAAGGGCATGACATTCCATTATATATATATATATATATTTTTTTTTTTTTTTTTTTTTTTTTTTTTTTTTTTTAACGTTCTCACATATTTTGCCTAAGATAATTGACTTTTTAGTTTATAAATATCAGAAAGGGCTACCCATTAACAAGAAAATTCAACAAGTCTGAAGAGATCTAGACATGAGTACTGTCATCCAGCTGCAAAGAAGACGGCTAGAGAAACTTAGATATTGGTAAATATTTTTTGCCTTTTACACTTAATCTTCTACAAATCTAATATCCTGTCTAATAATATTGTTTATTTAAATTACCTAACTTATGCTTATTTATTTTTTTGAAGGTTATTATGATCAGTGTCAGTAAGCAATATCTGATCAAGTCCCAATAACTACCTTTAATTATCTAATATTAATTAATTAACTTTCCTTGTGTTTTAGATTATTAACTGTTCTCAAACAGCTCCATTAATATTATATTACTCCATGCAAGACCTTCCAAACGGGATATATGTTACCACTAAATTAACATCCCATAATTAGTGAATGAGATCCATATGATCAGTTTAACGTTTAATTAATTAATTGAAGATGAATAATATTGTAGAGATATTGATAGATTGCAAGAGTTTCTAATTGAAAAGAAAGGAAAATTCCAATTAATCTATATTTAATAACAAGATGATGTACTAGTGAATTTAATTTCTTAAGAATCACCCAAAATTTTCCACATATATAACTGACTCAATAATTGACTCTGAAATATTTATTATTCAGATATTGACGAAAGTAATTGGGTCCATTTGGCTGTCTTGACGTGTGGAAATTAAATTTTCTTGAACGTGACATGAATGAATGGGTCTTCAAAGAGTAGTACTAGTGATGAATTGTACGTGTCCATTTGTTATATATTATGACCAGAAGTTTTGAAATTTCTAAACCATATATATCCATGAATGAATGAGTCTTGAAAATTCTAAACCATTAATTGGAGCGGCCAGAAGTTGGCAATCATTTTCATTCCATCTCTACTAATTAATATGGACTCGAGCGTCTCTCCAATATTGTTAATATTCATATAGTACTAGCATGAGCCTATAAATATATACTACTGCACTAACAGTTAGTTCAAGGGCAGTAGTAACACACCATGGATGAATATTCACAGCTTCATAGACGATGTTCCCTTCTATATTCCTCTCTTCTTCTTCTTGGCTTATCAATCGGCCTACTGCTGCTTGTCATTCCAAAACTAGTGAGCGGGTGTCATGAAGAAGAGAGAGAAGCTCTCCTCAAGTTCAAACATGGGGGCCTTCAGAATCCTGCAAATAGGCTTTCTTCCTGGGGATCATCAGGGAATAAGGATTGTTGCTCATGGCCAGGTGTAGGCTGCAACAACAGCACAACTACTCGGCGCGTAGTAAAGCTAGATCTTCGAAATGCAAACCTTGACGAGTATGGACGGCCATTATTAAACTTCAGTTTGGGTGGTAAGATCGACTCCTCTTTGATTCACTTGCAACATCTGACGTACTTGGATTTGAGCGGCAGCAATTTCGTGAATGCTATCCCTGATTTTTTTGGTTCTTTTGAACACCTTGAATATCTCAATCTCTCCTATTCAAACTTTGTTGGAAGGATTCCAAACCAGCTTGGAAACCTCTCTAATTTGCACACTCTTGATCTCGGTCGGAACTTTTATTTAACAGTTGATGATGACTTTGCATGGGCTTCTTCTCTTTCTTCTCTGCAGTTCCTTGATCTTTCAAGGGTTTCTCTTTCTTTTAGTGAACTCAACTGGTTGACTAATTTCAGCAGCCTGACGCATCTTTATCTAAGTTATGGTGGGTTTCATGGCTCAATGCCTCCTAGTATGGGTAATCTCACTTCTCTTGAGGTTCTTGACTTGAGCCACAATTCCATCTATGGTACAATTCCAGCAAGTTTTAGTACTAATCTTTGCAAATTGAGGATTTTAAACTTAGGGTATAATACCAATATTAGTGGAATATCGGAGAGATGGATAGGATCGATCTGTCTAGCCAACAGCTTGCAAGAACTGTACTTGAGAGGCATTGATATGCGTTCTAGCTCAACAGTCTTATTAAGTACTATTGGAAATCTCACTTCTCTTGAGGTTCTTGACTTGAGCCACAATTTCATCAATGGTACGCTTCCCAGAAGCTTGACCAGTAATTTGTGCCACTTGAGGGTTTTGAGATTAGGAGGAAATTCAATTCGTGGCATGGAGCGATCGATAAGAGGTCTTTCCAATAGCATGGAAGAGCTTAATTTACGTGGAAATCAATTGGGGGGAGATTTACAAGTTTTGTGGAGAGAGATTAGCATTATTTCAAGGACTCTGAAGATCCTTGATCTATCAGATAACTCATTGTCAGGTTACATTCCATATTCTTCGAGTAATGGAGGGATGATGCTACCATATGTTCTAGAGGAGCTATACCTAGATGGCAACAAATTGAGTGGTCATGTGATTTTGCAAAACATTGGAAATTTCTCAAATCTAGTCACATTGGGTATCTCTCAAAATTCTTTGCCTATTGTCATCACTGAAGGTGTTTTGACTAAACTTAAAAGGTTGAAATTCATAGACTTGTCCAAGAACCGCTTGGTTTGGAAAGTCAAGTCTCGGTGGCTCCCTCCAAATATTAGAACAATTTATCTATCTTCATCTCAAGTAGGGCCAAAATTTCCTTCGTGGTTTCAACACCATCGAAGAGGAGGTGTTTCTGTTCTAGCCATGTCCAATGCAAGTATTTCAGATGATGTCCCAGATTGGTTTTGGAAAATTTCAACAAACATGCAATATTTAGATCTCTCTCACAACCAACTCAGGGGCCACCTACCGAATATTGGAATGAGCACATGGTACGAAGTATTGGATCTTTCAAACAATTCTTTGTCTGGACAAATTCCTAAAGATATTTGCATGTTAGAAAACTTAGAGAAACTAGACCTATCAAGCAACCATTTCCATGGTGATATTCCTGATTGCTGGGGAAAGGGAGTACTCAAGAATCTTTACTACATGGGTTTATCAAACAATAATCTTTCAGGAGAGGCTCCACGTTCACTAGGCAATTTACCTTCTCTTGTATTTTTGCATATGAGAAATAATTCCATTTCTGGAGAAATTTCTTCAACAACTAAAAATATGAAAAACTTGCTTGTTCTTGATCTTGCTTTCAACAGATTTTCTGGAGTAATACCCACATGGGGTGCTGGGGAAGACTTATCAAAATTAAGGATTTTATCCTTGAGATCGAATATGATTCATGGCAATATCCCCTCAGAGATATCACAACTTAACTCTCTTCAATTCTTGGATATTTCACATAACATGTTATCAGGGGTTATTCCTGTATCTTTTGGAAAGTTTATTGCAATGAGTAGGATACATATTGAGAAAGATGAATGGTTTGGGTACGAGTCTCCATATGTTGTTTTTGCCCCAACTACTGATTCTGTGTGGATGAACCTAAAAGGAGTGGAACTTGAAAATAGTGGGACTCTTGGATTTATAAACCACATAGATCTCTCTTCAAATAATCTATCAGGAGACATTCCCAAAGAATTAACACATCTCCTTGGGCTAGTTAGCTTGAACTTATCTGGTAACAGTTTGAGAGGACAAGTTCCCAAAAAGATTGGAGAGCTGAGGCAACTGGAATCCTTGGATTTATCAAGAAACAAGCTTTCTGATGAAATCCCTTCAAGCATATCCAACTTATATTACTTGAGCAAGCTAAACTTGTCATACAATGACTTATCAGGGAAGATACCGACAGGATTTCAGTTACAAACTCTCAATGACTCATCTGTCTATATTGGTAATGACAATCTTTGTGGACCACCACTATTACGAAAGTGTTTGACAAATGAGTCGTCTAATATGGGTAAAGGTGGAGCAGAAAAGAGAGGAAAAGAAGATGAAATTGAAATTATGGGGTTGTTCATTAGCATTGCCCTTGGCTTTGTGGTGGGATTTTGGGCATTTTGTGGCCTTCTGATATTCAAAAGATCGTGGAGGACTTGGTATTACAGATTTGTAGATGAGATGATGGACAAGGTTTTCGTGGCAGTGGCAGTAAGGGTTGCTCGACTAAAGAAAAAATTCAACAAGTCTGCAGAGATCTAAACACATGTACTGTCATCCAGCAATATAGCAAGTAGAAATTTTGATAATGGTGAACATTGTTTGCCTTTTACACTTAATCTTCTACAAATTAAATATCTTCTCTATTATCGTTTATTTCAATTACCTAACTAATTTTGCTTTTTCTTTTTTAAGGTGATTAACATTGTCAGTGAGCAATTAATATATGAAGTCCCAATAGCTAGCTTTAGTTAATCACTGTAAGTATATATAATCTTGGTTTGGTTATGCAGATATATATATCTGAAGAGGAGGAAGCCCAAAAATGTAGTACTGCTATTTATTAATGACTATACTTTGGCTTATATATATGAATGAGAATATATATCGAAGACTAGCTTTCAATATTAATGAGACTGCAAGCAATATATATAATTCTTTATTTGCCTATTTAATTACAGTCATTGATCATCTAATTAAGTCCCTACTGCTGCCCGAGATTAACATTTCTAGATTATCAGTTGAAATCAGGCCAAGCATATACATATGTTTGATCACTACGTGGAATTTCATTTAAGTATTTTGAATATTAATATACATGTCGGGAATGCTAATTAATTTCAGAAATTTATTCTACTGGGTTTAGAACTGATATGTTCATCAAGAATATCAGATACCCTTCTGATCAATCCGTCCTAAAATGAAAATTTTTCCCTCCCCCTCCCCCTCCCCCTCGGGCATTTTTTAATTGTATTTCGTAATGTCTCTTCAGCTTTGAATCGTCCGAGTTTGCTTTGATTATTACGATGTTGTAGTAGTCGGAGGGAGCACATGAACGCTCTTGGTGATTTTAACAGTAACAAATACTTCAGAGAATAGCAGGTGCTTCCTCCGGTGGGTAATTAATGCACAAATTTCAGAGAAAAGGGTATCTTTCTATGATGAATTTTGGTACATAATAATAAAAAGAAGGGATTTACGATTTTATTGAGTGATTCATCCTTGGTAGAAGTTTGAGTGAAGAGAGTTTTTAGTGAGAATTCCAGAGCTTTCAATGAAAATAAAAGAAGACATAAACAGATTAAAGAGAGTTCAAAGCAAATAGAAGTAAATAGGACAGAATTGGGTCCTGAGTATGGATTTCATGTTGACATCAAGAAATCCCCAATGCTTGTAAGATTAATAATATTTGAGAATTGGAGAAATCAGTCAATAAGCACCGTCCGGAGTTCATCTTGGTATTAAATTCTTCACATATTCGATCTCATCGTCAATGACACATATATAAATGCATAGGCTTCACCGAAGTTCAAACAAAAGGAGAAATTTTATTTTCTTACAATTTTACAGCAATGGAAAAGACTACTGTCTGTTAAAAGAAAAAAAAAATCAAGTATTAATGATGTATATATCTCATTACCCTGGCTTGGAAGATGAAAAAAGGACAAGCCTCGGGTGCAGGCCCTCTAATGGTGTCTCGCATACTCAGCGGTCTGCATTTTTCTAGTAAAAAATGGAAATATTAACAAAATTTTAACAGAGAATATGTTTCTCTACTTTCTACTGGCCTCCAGCAGCTGTTGCCTTTTCATTTTCTTCATCTTCTGCTCGAGACCCCAGCTTGACAATGTCTTCCACCAAGATCTTTCCCTCTGTAGCGTATGCAACAACATAGCGGGTTAGGATCTCTCTAGGAGCTAATATAAAGAAACAATGATAAAAACATCAAAAATCCAAAGTGCTTATGCTTTACCTTTATCTTTGGAAAGGTTGCTGATGAGCTCTTGGATTCCATCCTTTCCTAAGGTATCTCTGAGGTACATCGCAGCAGACGCAACCTCCTCTGGAGTAACCTTTCCATCATAGTCCCTGTGCATATAGTCAATGGCTTAGTTTTAGTGTTAAAAAAACTGAGAGTTGGATAGATCCCTTAAATCATCTCAAATTCTCCAGGATATGATTCCACTGCAAGGATACTTGAGGAGAGGAAAAAAAGTGAAAAATATCAATACCTATCAAGTAGACGCCAGCGGTCACCTATCTTTGCATCAACATCATCAATTTCCTTTTCCAGTTTCTGGAGCATCGCATCAACCTAAAGAGAAACAATAACATATATCCAATGTCAAATGGTTGCAATGACAATAAATACCAAATTTGACATACTCACGTAACAGAAAAGATATAAAAAAGTACCCTGTTTATGAGAGAAGATGAAACTTTGCTGCCGATGGCAGTTTCAGCAGCAAGATCAGACTCCTCCCTGGCAGCTCTGTAGGCTTTTTTGGCCTCTTGTTCACCATCTGTTCCCTCCTTAGCAACCATACTATTGTAAAGCTCAATCTACATAAAAAGAATAAAGCATATTTTTCCAAAGATCAGTATGGAATAGAACACAAACAGAAATGCACATTGTGTGTAACATGATGACCTACAGATGATAGACAAAGTTTTATAAAAATTGATAAGTACAAAAGCATTCACTTTTCACATCGAATTGGTCCAATAGCAATTTCAGCATTAACAGAAAAGTTACCTCCTTATTGACAAGGGTCAAGAACTCTTCTCGCTCCCTACTAACAGACTGCACAGATCAGTTAAAAAGGTCACATAAGCTTCTCATGTAGAAGACATTAGTGCAGAAAAAAAAAATTTTAAGGAATTTAAATTCTCACAGATGCTGAAGCTAGAACTGCCAGTGCACGACTTAGGTCACAGAGTTGCTCTTGCTTTTCTACCATCTTCGCTTTCGCCAAGTCCTGTGCTTCTCTTGCTGTAGGAATAGTCATTTCTTTCAGGGCTATGTCATCTTCACTAACTTTAGCTTCCTTCCGAGCCTGTTCCTCCTCTTCCTTCTCTTCCTCCTCCTAAAATATTCCTTAGAATTAGAAGTCATTTCGCTAAAAGAAAGCAAAAAACATTAAAACTGTGAAGAGATAGCAACTGATTTGGTAAACACCGTCCGTCATATAAGGCATCTCAAATTCATGGATTACAAATGACCACATGAAAACATGAGAAAGATTGATTCACAACATATTTTAAAATAGACCAAATCAAATGACAAGGAGAATTTATGTGCTCATGTCAGAAAACCAACCAATAACGCTTACGTGGAAATATTCACAAAATTGGGATGTGAAATTAAGCAGTCAAGTTCAGTCTTATTTCTTTGTATACCTTGATAAGTTCTTCCTGCATTTCAAGGAATTCTAACTTCCTCCTCCTCTCTGAGATGGAGTCTTCAGAAGGCAAAGCAGTGACACCTACAGTATCAACAACCTCATCCGGCAAAGAAGATAATGTGGCTTGAACAGCCTCCTCAAGCCTCCTTCCGGATACAATAAATGCTCTGAAACAGTGAAATTTAGATCACTAAAAAGGCCATGGTGTCATAGCAATTTCAAGTACTCTTATCCATTCTCATCAATAGATTATGTTTTACCGGGAGAGTATCATGAGAGATGACGGCACTGAATGATTGAGTGATAGGTCCAGCCAATCACGGAGCTGCAAGTACAAGTTGCTTTATAGTAAGTGGAAATGCAAATGCGGAAATTCCAGGCAGATTTTGCAGTATGAAAAGCTTCTTGTATAAAAATGTATTTACAGTAAAAAATAATAATTAAAAAAACAGCAGCACAAATCATTGGGAAGAAGAAAAGCAAAGCAATCACAGCTTAGTGTGAATGAAATCTTCCACAAAATCAGTATCAAGATTTGCTGGACTGAAGCATTTCAAATGTATCACATCCATCATACTGATGTTATGTATCCTTCCAACCATAAATACTTAAAGACTTCAAAAATAAGAATAATAAGTAACGTAGGTATAAAGGGAACAAAAAAGCACTGGTGGCAACTCCCAACCATAAAAAAATAGCATCAAGCACTCTTGGAACTAATATGGACAACAGGTAAGTAAACTTGAACCATTCTAGTTATACTGTAATTCCATAGCAATGTGATTTGGCACAATGTTACTATTTTTTTTTTTTTTTAGATGAAAGTGCAGTTGCCACAATGTTACTTCAATTAGATAAAGGAAGACTTAGGGACAAGTCTAACCATTCTACAAGCAAAACATAATACAATCAACATTTCTTTCTGTAATGAGTTGCTCTTGAGGTAATGAATGAAGTTAAATTAAAAAATGTAATTAGTATAGTTATGTTCATTGAGATAAACCTGTTGACGCATTTCCTCAACTGAACGCAAACCCAACATGCCTCGGTCCCTACAAGCTTGCCGAAGTTCCGCTTCTGACAGAGATTCTACACCTTCTGCCTGAATCAGTTTATCATCACTCTTGATCCTGCACAAGGAATACAAGGTTGCCTTTCAGGATCCATTTTCTAGGAATCCACTCAATCCACTTGAAAACAAGTGTGGCAGATGTTCACAGAGCACACACAGAAAGTTGTATGCCAAAAACAGATAGCATCACAGACTACAGGACATCCTAGCACGAGAACATCATTAAGCTGTGACCAGCCTAAATTGGAATAGCTCAACAACCAGAAGTTACCAGAACACAACTTAAGACAGCTATGTTGTCCCTAATCTTAGAGAGAAAAAGATGTAAAAGACATGAAAGAGATACACATAACCCAACTAGTCTTTTTTTTTTTTGAGAATAAAAAGAGGCATTGTTGGATGTTGATATGAGACATTTGACCAGGTGGTCATATTTTCCACAAAAAGATGTCTAACATTTTTCAGCGATATGGCAGTTAAATTGTCAGGGATAAGCACTACATGTTTCTTGTTTAACATAAGCTGTTGCGATCAACATTTGATTGCTCAAACAATAAGAGCACAAGTGAAATCAACAGCACTTCATGACAAACAGCCATTTTCAAAATCAACAACACTAGAATGTCACCAGTACATTCCAAAATCCACAGTTGCCATCAACATCTGATTGTTCAAAATGTAAGGGCTATCAACATCTGATTGTTCAAAACGTAAGGGCTATCAACATCTGATTGTTCAAAATGTAAGGGCTATCAACATCTGATTGTCCAAAACATTAAGGGAACATTTGATTGTCCAAAACATCAAGGAAACATTTTTTTTATTTTTGAAACGGTGAATACGAACTCTCATTTACAAACTTGAAGAGACTACAATACTCCAATGCTGCAGCAGAGGCCTAAACCCAAGACCTCCTGCAGCAAATAACTCCCATGGGACCACAGAGCTACTGCCCAAGTTCCCAACATTAAGGGAACTTTTTGATTGTTCAAAACATTAACATTTGATCAGTTAAAACCATTAGAAGCCAAATCAATAGAAAACCAAATCAACAAGAAGTATTCATTTTCAACTAATTAAAAATATTTGTACTCAGTTTCACTGATAAATTCTTACTGAGCAAGCTTCTTCCGAAGCATATATCGTAGATATGCATCTGTTCCATAAGGGCTGATTCCCATGTATTTGCACATACTGATTAACCTGGGCCTGTAAAAAGTAGAATATAACAATGACACAAATTTCAGAATAGAGAAACCAAAGCAAAATGCGACAATTAATGGAAAAGGAGCAAACAGAAAACATATGACAGCTAACACAAAAGTAACTCGAATAAAGCGAACCTGCTGATATTGTCCAGCGTCAGCTCATCATTGAACAACTTTGCAAAGCCTAAAATTTCTTCATTAGATACAGTGTCCCCAGTTCTAACCTATTCAAACATTCCAGATCTCAGTTTCCATGACAAGTAAATACATCATGTTCTATACTTCAGAAATAGTGAATTAGAGAATCAGCGTTCAACATCATAGAAATGGATTAGAGCATGCTAGCAAAGATATACACACCTTGTTCAGAAACTCATCAAGATCCTCAGCCGTTTTTTTAATTTCTCCACTTCGTGAAATTTGAATCTCTTTTGCCATCTCTTTGGCAGTCTCTTGCAAAAACTTTGCATACTCCATTCTAGCATTAAGCCGCCTTTTTAATGCTTCCTGCCAGTCCAATATCATGCTTACCACTTCAGAAAATCATTCTAAAGAAACAGAAGAATTAAGTGCCGACTCTAGAAGATAGTCCTTTGAATACTCAAAGTTAAATAAATTTAAAGTAATAAAAAAATGATTTTGAATTAGGATTAGTCACACAGTTCTTTAATTGGCCGAACAAGTCCCTGCGCGTCTTAATTAATTAGACAGAGGAAGAAATAACTTTTTCTTCTGCATTAAACTATTCGAGTCATGAGATATTTTAGAAAAGAAAGAACAACACAACAAAAGCACTCCAACTTCACTGGTTATTTAATCTATTTTAGGAAATACTTGGATTAAGATATAACTGTTCAGTCCATTACCTGTTCTTTCATTTTGTCCTGGAATGTGGAAGGTAACATGTTTGGGAACAATTTAAGGAACACTGGCAGCAAGAACTCCATAAAGGGGACTATAATAAACACAGCAACAGGTACTAGCCTAAAGATATCCGCTGTAGTACGAGTCAGCTGTTGCCTCTCCCTCCTAGAAAGGCCTTTTCCACCAGCAAGTTTGAATAACAATCTTGTGCTAATCCTAACATCAGCCCATAGAAGTTTTGTCCCCAGCCAGTAATGTTGCATGGTGGACTTAAACTCATCCTTCCAGTGGTGGAGTTTCTTAGCCCAATCTGCCCTGTAAAATAAGGATAAAAAGATAACCATCAGAACAGCAGATAGTAATAACCAAACATCAGAATTTTTCTGAGGAAACTGTGTGAAAGGAAAGTACACAAAACCTGCTCATGGAAGCAACGGCCCTCAAAGCTGGACCAATACCCAATAGCATAGACCAGAACTTCTTGACAATAGATACAGCACTTTTTTGTGATTCTTGCAACTGTTTGACTTGTGCCCTAGCTTTTGCAGAAGTCAAACCTTCAACTGCTTGATCACATTCTTCTGGTGATGCCTCTTTTGCTGGCTTTGTATTAAGCTTTTCCTTCGGTTCATCACCATCACCGACTTCAGGCTGTTCAGCTGTGGCTGTTGAGGCAGCACGACTAAACTGGGAGCAAGACATCCTCTTGGACCCCATAGAGAAAAATATCTCAGCACTTCCATATCCTTGACCAGAGATAATTGTTCTAAGAGAAGTAGGTCTATGGTAATTCAAGGCTGACACAAAAAATTTCTCCTTATCTACTAAATTAGTGACCTTCTCTGTAGCATTTCTTGTATTCGTGGAAGAACCATCTACAAGATGAGTCAAAGCAGTTGCACCTAATTTATGACCCAGTTTCCCATCTCCTACAGAAAAAGGAGTGTTAACTAAGCGATTGTGAGCATTCAAGTGGTCTAGGAAGATCTTCCTCCTCCTGAGAATAGCTCTGGATGCCATAATTTAATATCTCTCTGTTTTGCAGAAGAAAGAAACGCTCATATCTCTTAGGCACAGGCTTCTTTCAGCTGGAAGATGCAAGTCAATAAATCATGAATCAATATCATATTGCAAATGTGAAATACTTTTAACTAAGTTAGATGGCCATACATAAAGCTTTCACAGTCAAAGATAAAGGCATCCGAACAAGAACAAGCCGAGTCCACTGCCCCCAAGAGGAAAACACAACAATGTAATAGTTGCCAACAAGCAGTCCCAAAATTTTAATAACGATGAACTGTATATTTCAAGCAAAACAGCATTCAAACAATGGCTGCCAAAAGAACTTGCAGCACACAATTTCAAGGCTTTCTCACAAGTCCCCTCTACCAGCCCAAGTGCGCGACCACCTTCTTCTTCTAGGGATTAAGATTCAATGAAGTAGCACGGAAATCCTATCCAATTAGTTTCTCCCCACATTGCCCGGTATTCACTTTTTCTTTAGAAAGGAAAATTCTTATCCAATCAAGAAGCACAGCAACGATCAAACCAAAGCAAAAGAAGAGAAAACTCCTTTCACTGAATAAGGGCAGCTGAATAATCACCGATAAAAGATTACGACCGCCAAAAAACAACAACAGTAAACAAGGTGTGATTTTCTAACCACATCAACACCTCTGCAGCTCCTTAAATTCTCCTCTAGTACTAAAAAAACTTTATACAAACATAACAGTCAATTTTGTCACCCCTTCGTGGAAACATCAAAAGATATGAATCAAAATCAGAAGAAACCGACTGAACAAGTATATACGCTACACGACTACTCAAACTAGGGCTCCAGCTTCAAATAAAGCAACGCAAGATGAACTATCGATAAAAAAAGGGTGAAACGGAGAGTTCAGCTGCACTTAGAACCCACCCGAATATGCGAATCTCCAACAGTAACACGTGGGAGAAGGAAACAGAGAGAATCTCAGCGTCCTGTTCAGAATCAGGTCAAGAACCTGGTAACCAGGTGGAGACAAAAAGAGACAGAGGCTTTTCGAGGGTTTTTACAAATCCGACGATGACAGCTAGGGATGGATTTGACCCGAACCGAGCCGAACTCCGGGATGTTCGAGCTCGGCTCGGCGTAAAAAATATGATCCCAAGCTCGGGCTCGATCTCGGCCACAAGCTTTGCGCAGAGCTCGAACTCGAGCTCGAGTAATTCTAACGAACTCGAGCCCGAGCTCGAACTAGTTCGATTTGTCGCAGGAAATTAGGGAAGAATAAAGAGGATGAAAAATAAGAAGACGGGAGGAAGAACAGAAGTAGGGGGGAAAAAATAAAAGTAAAGGAGGAAGAATAGAGGTAGGAGAGGAAGATGAGAACAGTGGAAGAATGGGAAGAACAACAACAAGAAGAAGAAGAAGAAGAAGAAGAAGAAGAAGAAGAAGGGAAGAAGAAGAAAGAGGGAAGAAGAAGGGAAGAAGAAAAAAACGTTGCTGCGGAGGGAAGAAAAAATAGAACGTAAGAAAAGAAGAAGGTTAGAAGAAGAAGATTGGAAGAAGAAATTGAGAGCAAAACAGTACGTACCTGCGCTCGCCGGAGGGAACTGAGATGAAAAATCCACCGAAGGGCATGTTCAGGGAGAAAGAGGGTAGACAGTAATTGCAGAATTCTAAAAAAAAAAAAATTTAGGTCTTTATAAATGTTTCTCGAGCCGCTTACGAGTCGACGATCCGAACTCTACTTAAGTTCGGGCAAGTGAAATAAAATTGTTGTCAAAATGCAAGAGGGTGAAGTACTGTGTTCAAAACTTAAGAACTAATACTTCCAAACAAAACAATCAGCGCAGAAATCCAACATCCACCACTGAAAAATCTAAAAAAAGAAGAAAACAAACAAACTGATTTCGTGATATTAAAAGAGAACGAGTGTCACGAAGATGAAAATGACATCAAGCACCGATCGCGGAGCGAAAACACAAACCAAACAGAGACGAACCGCTGACAAGCAAGGATAAAAACAAGAATCAGAGAGAGATGGAGAGAAGGAAAAAGAG
Organism: Aristolochia fimbriata; assembly: GCA_019845555.1. Lineage (NCBI taxonomy): Eukaryota > Viridiplantae > Streptophyta > Magnoliopsida > Piperales > Aristolochiaceae > Aristolochia > Aristolochia fimbriata. The sequence continues at coordinate 5,573,219 of CM034083.1, forward strand.
AGAGCGGGGCGCAAAGGAAAGACTTACCCCCTATCGAGGCCCCAAAAGCTATCTCCGATGCCTGAAGCCGTCGCAGGAGCTTTAGGTCGTCCCTTCCGCTAACTAACGAAAGAAGGGAGTCCGTCTGAAGAGAGTAGTTACGTTTTCTTGGTCGGGAGGTAAAAAACAGCTTTAGGTCGACTTCTAATATTAATTGTAATCCTTGCACTTAGCATCCTTAAGTTCTTAACTTCTGATTCATCCCATACTTCCATTCCCGTATTTATCCTTCTCTGTCTTTATTATCCTCATTCCTCACTCTCTTTTATATTTTTGAGTAATTGACTATTTTTTATCTAAATATAAAATTCTAGATTTAATTTAGTCCTTTTCCAAAATTATCATTTGTCTATATTATTTTGTATTTTATATGATACCTAAACACGGAGTCTGGATTGCAAGAAGACGAGGAATTTTTTCGCAGATCGTTGAAGGAGATTGTTGGAATGTTATTAAATGGGGTTGAGAGGAGAGAAAATCACCATGAAAATTCATCAATATTTTTTTGTGGAAATCAAATAAATTAAGTTGTATAGATTGAAGAGGTGAAGTGGATCGAAAATAATGACCAACAAGTGGGAGGTTTTGTAACAAAAAGTTGTGAGTGCAGAGATCTTATGTGAAAGAAATAATTTATAGCTCTTTTAATGTGAAAAAAAAAATATTATATAATATTTTACAAATAGATTACTCACGAAGAAAAGTTCAAATCTAGATCTCATTGTATAAAGCTCTGTTTTAAATTCTTTTCCTTCTTAAGAGATATGACTCACCTTTATTTATTATTTCTTAAGATATTTACATTTAAAAAAGATTATAACCTCCAATTTAAGGAAAAAATGAAAACAACAACAATAAACAACAAAACTCCCCGGTCCTAGCTGCCTCAATGAGATGTTGTTTCACCGAAAATCCGCCGGTCCGCGAAGAGGCGCGATCGAGAGAATATTTCAATTACTTTAGAATAAATTTGTGTTTACAATGTGTGTGAGTCAGGAAAAAAACGTGTTCACTCTCCTATGCTTCCTCTCATTCGATCTCCGTGTGTTTTTGGTGAAGCTAAAGCTTCTGCGAACGAACGTTCAAACGAGTTCTGGAACGAGTGTGCACGAAATGTTGTGGCTTTTGTCGGTCGGGCGGAAGTATTTGTGTTCCGCGTGTGTCGACTTGTGACGTTGTTGCCGTGAGCGTGTAAAGTCGCTCGATTGAACCTGTTGAGTTGCGATGGACCGCGAGTTGCTTGACTTACGTGGTTGGAGAGAACTTCTGTGCGTCGAGTTTCTTCTCGGTGAAGGGATTTTCAGACCTTCGTTTCGAGAGAGAAAGAACTTCTGTGCGTGAAGTATTTTCTCGACTAGAATGCTCTCGAACTTGATTTTTTGTGATGGATCTTCTCAATGAAGGAATTTTCAGACCTTCATCTCGAGAGAGAGCTTCTGTGCGTGAATGAGCACTTCGGCTTCTGTTTTCCGAACCTGATTTCTCCAACCCTTAGAATAGAACGCTTCTGGCTATTTGTAGCAGAGTCTGTCCGGTTGTTGAGGATTTTTCCTGGGAAAGGGGATCACGATCCCCTTTCAGTTGCTGTAGTTGAGATGGGAGGAGGACCAGGAGCTCCTCTGTTGAGATCCTTTGAATGAGGATCGTGGTCTCTTTTCTTGCTTTTTATCTTTACGTTTGAAGTAGATGATTGTATGCTGACTCATGCTGATGTGGCGATGACTCACTGAGTTGTTGCTGACTAGACGATGACTCACTGAGTCGTTGCATGACTGTAAGATGACTCACTGTGTCGATGATGCGGCGAGATGGAATCCGGCGATGGGCTGTGTCATATGACCTTGTGAATCATCGAGGCCTGTCCACGAACCTTGTTTGTTGGATTAGTGGACTCCTGGACTTGTTGAATTTGGGCCATGGACATTTTGGTGCATACAGATGTAAACCAGAAACAAAAAACCCCATTGAACAAGTAAATATGTTACATGAGTACTCAAACTAGGGCTCCAGCTTCTAATAAAGCAACGCGAGATGATCTATCACTAAAAAATGAGAAACCAAGTTTATCAGTTGTACTTAGAATTTCCAGATCTTGGAAGCTATGATACCAATTGAAAGCCTACTCTAAACATGCTTTCAATAAAAATAAAATTAATCTACTAACTTGTCATGGCTCCAAATTCCTCGATTAGTAGTCAAAAAACACCCAACAAGTGTTTCTCTACAATAGAGGAAAAACTCTTAGTAGGTGGCTTCCCTGCCAACTTCAATTGTTGAAATATCATAGGTGCCCCTCGATTTCCATCGATTTCCATCGATTCATAATGCTCAAATCAGACTTTAGTGAGTCTATGGAATAGAATACTTGTTGTGCTTGAGAGGGAAAGATAAATGACTCGTCCTCAAAACTCCTTTTGGTGGTATTAACCATCATAAATTTGTGATCATCTATCAACTGGGCACTATCTTCTTTCATGTCGTAACAATTGCACTTAAACAAATGAATGAGTGGTAGGTTTACAAAAGTGATCTCCAATACCATCTCTAACGTTCCATAAAAAATTCATCCGTTTCCCCGATGGTGTTATCCAACTATTTTGAGTTACACGAAACTTGTCAACATAGGTTGTCTCAAACTTGTAACCATTCATGAAAAAACCCTTACTTATTATCACATTGGGTTTTGGGCCACTAGCTAGGAAGCCAATGTCTTCTTCTCCATTTGTGTAAACCTTATTTATGTTGACCTAATTACACAAAACAACAATTTAGAACATGGCTGGATAAAAGTTAACCTCTAATATATGCCCTCATATAAAACTTACCCGCTCCATGAACCATTACACAAATTTATTATGTTGCTCCTACTGGACTTGGGTTTCACTCCACTATAAATGTTGGCGCCTCAACAACAGTTTGTGTCCCCTATAAAATAAATAAATAAATATAATGGGGAAGTTATTCATTTTGATTGGACAATTGTATTTAAAGGCTTACAAAATGTAGTGTTACATTTTTCGATTATTGAAGAGCACAAAGCGATGGGCTTGATGCGCATCCTTTGCTGAGATATGGCAAGATGTACCAGCCCCAATTGGTCATTCGTCATATCGTAGTGGTCTGTTCAACTTTGTCTCTATTCCATCCATATAACGAAATATTGAAACCTCCTCCATTATGTACTCTTTTGCAATTGAACCTTTGGGCCGATGTTTGTTACGGATATAATTTTGAAGTGTGAGAAGATACTGCTCAATCAGATACATCCATCTATACTGCATTGGCCCAACCAATCTAGCTTCAATTGGGAGATGAACTATTAGATGGACCATGACATCAAAGAAAGCAGGAGGGAACAAATTTTCCAATTTACACAAAATCATAGGGATGGATCGTTCTTATTTCTCCAATGACATCATGTCAAGTACTTTACCACACAATACTTTGAAAAAGTTACAAAATTTAATTAGTATTGCAACCACTGGTTTAGAAAGTGAACTTCTAGTAGCCACCAAAAGGAGTTGTTGCATCAAGACATGACAATCATGACTTTTTAATCCAATAATTTTATGTTCTTTCACTCGCACAACTTTGAAATGTTAGAGGAAAATCCCTTAGGTAATTTCATGTCCTTTAAAACTTGTAAGAATCATTCATTTTCTTGTTTGGACATTATATGAAGCATGTGGTATTAAAAACTTTCTCGCCCTCTTCTTTGATAGTTTTGGTGTAGAAGTTTTTGTATTCCCATCATCTGCATATCAAGTATCACCTTTATGTTGTCCTCACTCTTTCCATCCTTTCGCAATAGAGTGTTTAATATACTATCATATACACATTCTTTTCAATATGCATGGCATCAAAGTTGCGACGAATCAATAATATTCTCTAATATAGTAAATAAAAAAAAATACTCCTCTTTTTCCACCTTTCTAGTAATTGTTGTGTATTATTTGATCCCCTAGCACCACCTCGAGCTCTGGTTGAAAGTTTCCTAAAACAAATGTTTTGATAACCTTCCCATTGTTTAACAATATCATCTTCTGTTAATGGAGTTTCTGGCACATCATATTCAACATTTCCATTAAATATCTTCTTATCAGCCCTCCAAGGGTGATCGGCTGGTAAGAACCCCCTATGCCTTAATTAAACACATTTGCGGGAACATAGCAAGTACATAGACCCATGTCATACATGGCAGGTATGACATGTCATAAAACCCTTCGTGCTCCATCCTAATAACATTTTATAAGCTGAAAAGTCACTAATTGTCCACAAAACAACTACATGCAGCATCTTTAACTCATCAGTTAATGGCTGGAGATATACATCAATATCATTGCCAGGAGATTTTGGACTATCTATTAAGAGCGACATGATGAAAAATAATTGTTTCATAGCCAGCTATGGAGGTAAATTATAAATCATGAGGACAATTGGTCATGTACTTATATGCTCAATCCAAATGATATTTTGAAAGGACTAAACCCGTCACTTGCTTCTCCAAGCCCGAACTAAACCCGTCAATTGATTCTCCAAGCCGAATATGGGGCTTAAGTTTGAAACAAGGATGTTTCAATTCAAAATGCTTCCATTATAGAGTGTCTCCCTCTTTTGCAAGAGTATCAACTAGGCCATTTGCAACTCTAAGAATACATGTCCTATTATTAACACATAAGGGCGAAAAAAGACTAAACAAAAAGAAAAAAAGATGCCTTAAGAGAGAATATTCAGGTAAACTAGGAGTAAACTGAATTTGATGCTTCCAGATACATGAGTCAAAACAAAGTATTTTGAGCATGCCTTATTTTCAATCTTACTAGCAATAGGCAAAAATAAAGTTGTTGTACACTATGTTCATTAGTTACATTTTTTTATTGTTCTTTTTATTGATTTCAGATTACATTGTTGCTGCTACTGTTGCAAAGGTGGACAACATGATATTTAATTTATTGATTTCATGCCTTCTTCAATAGTTGCATTAGTAACTTTGTCATGGTCAAAGTGATAAAAAACCAGCCCACTAAAACATATGGCAAATAAAAAGAGAAGCCTAAACTGGCTCTCCAAGGAATTTAATCCTATTTTCCCTTGTAATCTAGCTACTGGCCAAAAGAGAAGTTCGTCGGCCGACTCCAGTGACCCATTCATTACCTACGAGTGTTAATACTTGGGGATTTTCCCATGCATGCATGCATGTACAACGTTGTATGTCTTTTTAATGAATCGTGTTTTGCATTTTAATAATGTTATGGGGAGTTGTTAGTGTCGAGTACTAAACTGTATACCCAAAATCTTGACTCTGTAAGTTTAATTTGGAGTCTGAAAAATTGAGTTTTTCAGTATTTATGAGTATTTTAGGGTTTAAAAATTCATGGTTGAACCGGCCGGTCTGCTCCTGTTAATATTCTTCTTCTTCATCGTTCTAGAAATACGTCTCCCGAGTCCCGATCGAACTTCCTAGATCATTCTGAAACACTCTCCTTCCCCTCAGACCGTTCTAGAGATATGTCTTCGCGAAGTTCTCGAGGAGAATCTCCACCGCCCCAGGCCTTTCTATAAATTCAACCCAATTGATTCCCCATCAGCAGCAAAGTTCGAAAATCATCGACGACGACCACTCCAAGATGTCGCAGACTTACCTACAATTAATTCCTCGAGCAGAGATGATGAAGTACTACTCTTCCTTGCTCCTCCCGCGCCATTTGCTTTTTTTAACTCTCTCCTTCTTATCAACGGCGAACGCTTCGTTTCCCTACGGCCAAAACCCAATATGGGACTCAATGTTCCCGGTCGACGACCCCTTCCGCGATCCTCTGGAACAGACCCCTCTCACCCTCCCCAATATGCCGACAAGCTTCGCCGCCCCGACAAAGCCGACCGGAAGGAAACCCCCAACTCCCACATAATCACCCTCGACGCCCCCGGGATGAAGAGGGACGACATCAAGATCCAAGTTGAGGAGAATCGCGTGCTGAGGATCAGCGGGGAGCGGAAGGGGGAAGAGGAGGTGGACGGGCGAGAAGTGGCACCCGGGCGGAGAGGACCGTCGGGAAGTTCGGGCGGCGGCAGTTCGGATGCCCTGCCGCCGCAGATTTGGACCAGCGTGAGGGCCCATTTGGAGAACGGGTTTTGAAGATTACAAAGGTCAAGGTTGCAGAGGAGAAGAAGAGGGAGCCCAAGGTGGTGGACATTGTTGAGGAGAGGGGTCAGGGGCAGGATCTCAAGGCCTCCAAAGCAGAGATATGAGCTTGGTGTCTTCTTCGTGTAAAAGCGTTACTATTTCTTTCTTCTGATGTTTATGATGGTTGTAAAAGCTTTAATATTGCCTTTATTAATTAATGATTTTTTATTAATTTTCTTAATTTTTTTAAGTCTTAGTCATGACTTTTATATAAATTTTGTCACTATAATTTTTAATTATATTTTTCATTAAAATCCCTTTATAACCTTCATGAATGAATCTTTTGAAAAAAAAAATGGTATAACTTTAAGTCATAATTTAAAAAAAATAATGGTATAGCTTTTAGTCATAATTTTTTTTAAAATTTTTTATATTTTAATTTTCTTCTAAATCTCTTGTAACATTTTTCTTTAAATTTTTTTTTAACATAATTTTTTTTTAAAATTCTTTTATTATATCTTTTAATTATAATAAATTTTCATATAATTTTTATAATATCACTAATAATTTTTAAAAATTTCATAATTTTGTTTTCTTTCAATTTTTTTTTTTTAAAATCACTTATTATTTTAATGTCTACTACTTATTAAAGCGTTTCTATTTGGTTGGGCGCTAGTATGTGTACTAGCGATCCGAACCAATTATATAAATACCCCTTTACATTTACAAAATTGCCTTATATTTACTATTTAAATTTTAAGTATGAATGTTATATATACTTACGTTTATAGCTTAAGTTTCTTTAAAATCCTTTATAAATTCAGTTATAATTTTTTTTTTCAATAATTTTTAAGTATTATTTTTCTTAAATTCCCTTACTATAACCTTTGAGTATTATTTTTCTTAAATTTTCTTACTATAACGTTTGAGTATTATTTTTTTTTTAAATTCTCTTACGACAGTCTTTATAATTTTTATTCAAAATCTCTTACCCGAATAAATTTTCATAAATTCTTTTATTATAACCTTCACTAATAAGTTTTTTTTTTAAATTCCATAATTAAATTGTATAAAATATCCTCGCACATTTATAAAATTGCCCTTCATATATTATTTTAAATTTTAAGTACGGATGCCCAATCAATCAGTTCATTGGCCTTTCTTTAAAAGAGAAGTTTGGGCCTTATTTTTTGTGAAGCTCGGCCCGAGCTGACAAATTCTTTAAGCCCTTGGTCACATGGCAGTCCGAAGCGGGACTCCAGACGATCTTCGGCTGCTGAATTACAGTGAAGACACCGACGAAGAGCCCATTCCCGCAGGTCCGAATATTTCGATTCTTGCAGCTGAAAAGGAAGAAGAGGAAATTAGAAGACCGAACTAATCAAGATATATTACGCAGTGAAGATAAGCGGGCATGTCACATACCGTTATAATATATCAGATCAGCCAATTTTTCCTTACTTCCAGTTATAATTCTGCTGCACGTTCTACCTCTTCCATATCATCACTTCAAAGCAAACAGGGAAATTATAAGAAACATTCAAGTCATGCATGATCAGTACTGTACTGGGTGCATATGACATTTGAATTAGGAAAGTACGTACCTTTCGTCGTCCACATGGAAGAGAGACTTGAAACGACTCTTCATCTCCATTGTCATATCCTCCTCCAAAGCTTGAAGCCATTCTTGTGTTCCCCTAATCTCTTTAAGCAATGGGCTGCTGTTGGGTCCCAATGAAAGTTGCTTCAGCTTGCTACAGCGAGACACACGGATGGTCTCCAGTGATGGGAATTGCAGAAAAATAGTCTCCACGCTGAAGACACTAGTCAGCTCTGGAAGGTAACGCAGATATAGATACTTCAACTGCGGAAGCATGTCTCCTATAGCTGTCGTCCATTTTCGGCCTGCTGCACTAGTACTCTCCTCCTCCCCGTTTAATATGAGTTTCTCAAGTCTCTCGCATGACTTCACATGCAAATATTTCAGATGTGGCAGTTGTTTTGCGACAAGGGGAGAAAACAAGTATCTCAAACTGTTGCAATCGCCGACATCTAGGTTCCATAGATTTTGGAAGCTGGAGCTGCCAATATTTAAAGAAATTGAGCCAGTCCAAATACTATCCAATTTTTCCAACCGCTGTAGAGTTAAAGTTTGTAGTTTGGTGAATATGGAATAACACTTAATGTTTCCGCCTGCACCTCCTCCTTCAACTTCTTTTTCCAAACAAAAAACATGCTGGATTTCACTTAAATCACCAACAAGAAGCCACTGCAGATTATTTTCAATACCTAGTAATGGTATCATTGGAAAATAAGGTGAATTTGGGTTGGATGCAGCGTTTCCGAACAACACCAGAACATGATTAGGCACCTGATCTGCCTCATGTTGCTCTCGACGTTGGATGGATTGATCATGATGAGGCTCCAGATGATCACGAATGTAATTACCCAATTTTGGACAGTTTGCTATACTCATGACAATTAGCAAAGAATTAGAAATTGGCAAATGAAATCTGCCCCAACTGCAAAAACTCAACAATTCTGGTAGGTCCCTTAATGTTAGCGTTCCTAGTTGAGGAGGCCAGCAGGACTCCAACAATATTGGAGGAACCACCTCCTCCTCCTCTTCTTCTTCTTCTTCACCCTCCTTCACAATGAATATTGCTTTCATCTTGACACAGTTGATTACACTTAGTTCTTGCAAATTTCGGAAGCCATGTCGAACCATATTGCTTAATGAGAAAATTCTCTCCAATTTGCCACATCTTTTAACTCTTACCTTTACAAGCTGGCTTCCAAAGCACCCCGGACCATCACAGATGTTCACCAAATTTGGCAAATCTTCTAATGTTAAGTGTCGTAACTGAGGTAGAAAATGATGATCATGATGACATGAGTATACATCCTGTGAATATGCAGTAGTACGAGTACTTCCAGTACTAGATGTTGAATCAAGTGAACAGATGCTTTTTAGCGTAGGACACTTTCCAATAGAGAGGCTGGTCAAATTCTGAAAGAGATGGATTGATCCTGGTACACCTAATCGGAGCAATATTGTTTCAATAGATAGATATGAAGAAAAGATTTCCAGACGAATCATTTCTATGTTTTCTATACAATGCGCCAAATCTTGAGCAAAAATATCAGGGGTTAACTTCCCACAATTTCTAATTGTTACCCGTTTTAAATTCTTCAGGAATCCATCCGGAACAGGCCCATCACATATTCTTACCAAGTTAGGCATATCCTCAAGGTGCAGCTCCACAAGATGCTCTAAGCAGTTCCTGGTTTCAAGATCATAATTAGCACTAATGCTGCTTGACCCTTGATCAGTAGTAGTGCTTGTGACAAAGCTCTCTGTAAAGTTTAAGTACTGCGCCGGCCCTTGACAAATTATATTTTCCAAATTGGATAACCGTATAAGATTTAGCTTTTCCAATCTCCCCAAGACATTGATTGAAAGCGGAGCTTCTTCTTCTTCTTCTGTGTTTGCGATCTGTAATATGGTCGAACAATTTGAAATTTCCATTTGTTTCAGTGGACTCACATGAGTATCCAAATATAAAACCTTCTTCAGATCAGGTCTCCACTCGACATGAAGGCATTCTACTTTTTTAATCAAACAGATGACCCATTGGGGCACTAGCTCGGGTAGTTTACCAAGGAATAAAGTGTTGCCTGATGATTTATAGACATCATAATCCAAAGAGTTATTTCCAAATACGATCTTGAATTCTTGCAACTCATGACCCCAACCATTATTCGGCATCAAAAATACTTCTTCTTCTCTTACCCTCACTTCAAGAACCGTCAACCTCTTCAACGCAGCCACCTCGACTAAACTAGCAGCTGATCTAATTTCATCTGTACCTTTGCAACCACCTTCCTCTTTATCAATATTTTGCCAGATGTTCAAGTACAACTCCTCAAGGTTATGCAACCTACTTATGACACTTGCCGGTATCATCTCTAAATGCACTTCCTTCATATTTAAAATCTTCAAATTGCTCAGTTTGGCAAATTCAACTGGAATTGAAACCTTATAATAAATTCTAAGTACCTCAAGGTTCTTCAACTTGCTGAGATCATCAATATTAAAGAATAGCATATTACTTGAATCCCAATAAAAGCTCAGTATTAGACTTCTTAGATTTGATAGAGATGAAATAGACTGTGGCCAGTAATCCAATTCATCCACGCCAGAAAGATCTAAATTTACAAGTGCATGCATGCCGACAAAAAAATTGTTTGGAATGTGTCTTATGCCAGAACAATCTCTCAACAATAACGTGCGGAGTTGAGGGAAGTTAGATGAGTCTGGCAACGCTTCAATATAATAACTCTGGATCAAAGACAAACGTTTGCACTCTTCTTCATTGTCCAGTCTCGGCCAATGTTTTAAGCCAAGTCGCGTTTTCTCTATGAATCCTTGCCCTTCTTTTGAAGCAATTGATAGGGCTGTAAGACGTACTACGTCATGCATTTTCACATGATTCCTTGTATCGCCCTCTAACAATAAGCTGCAATTCTTGAGCCTCTTAATGTACGCCATCAATTGTACCTTTGCTTCCAGACAATTTCCCCGGACATCAAGAAAACCTTCTCCAATGCCAAAAATTCTTAAATCATCCAAGCTGATTTCGTAATCCTCAGGGAAAAGTGAACAAAATAAGAAGCAAAACTTCATTCCTTGGTCTTTTAGATGATCATAACTGAATTCAATGGAAGTGATAACTTGAGAAATGATACCATCCAACTGGGTCGGCTCTGAGCTTTTTAGCCTACTCAAAGCATCACGCCACACGTATCCGTCCTCTTCGTGAGCCAATGTTGACCCAAGTGTAACAATGGCTAACGGAGAGCCTCCACACTCCTTCACAATATCTTCTCCAACCATTAGTAACTTTTGATTTTTCAATACATCTCCAACTTTTGATTCAAATAGGGCCCATGCATCCTCGTAAGACAAAGGCTTCACTTCAAACACTTTGTCCATTCCCATTTGAAGGCATACATCTCTATTCCTCGTAGTGACAATAATTTTACAACATTCATGCTCATTTTTACGTGGGAGACCCAGTTCCACAACCTTTAGTTCTGTCCACACATCGTCAAGTATGATTAAGACGCTTTTCAGCTTCTTTAACATTTCTAACAGTCGATTTGCTCGCGAGTAATTCATTCCAGTAGTAGTACTGTCCTTGTGGTCAAATTTCATTCCTAAGCGTTCCCCCATCCGATCTTGGATGACATTCATGTTTTGGTTTTGAGAAACTGTAACGAAAATGACCTTATCGAATAGATTAGATCCCTTTAATCTGTTGTTAATGTTTTCAACAAGAGTAGTCTTCCCAATGCCTCCCATGCCATGAATTCCAATAGATCTGACATTATCATCGCCCAAAGCGTCCATGACCTGTTCCATGACTGTAGTTGCTACATATTTATCCCCTAATCTAATCTCTTCAACATCTGGTGGAGGACGCGGGTGACATACTGTTACTGAACTAAGAAAGCGGTCACCATTTTCTTTCAACTTTTGAACTTGATCGATTTGCTTTGATGCTTTTTTACCGACTTCATGACGCCATCTCATGTTTGGACACCATCCCATCAGACATCTCTGCTCCTCTTTCATTTGTCGACTCAATATCTCAGCCTCCTCGACAGCCTTGTCTGCAGATCCCTTCCATTTTTTCACGGCTTGCTGGGGGGTCATATTCGACCTGCTCTCTTCATCAAGCTTCTTATTCATGTCTTCCCTCTGTGTTTGCAGGAGCTCTACTTCATCTTCCAATTCTTTGACATTCTTCGCATAGCAACAGAGATAACCACAATGGCGTTTAAAGGGAACATACAAGCCCTTACCCAGTTGAACAACCAGTTCAACCAGTATTTCCATCTTTTTTTTTTTGGTGTGTGTGTGTGTTTGGGGAAGGGAAAGGATTTCTTAAGAAACAACAGGAAATTTTAAAAAGCAAATTAAAATGTGGAAGCGGAGATATATGGCAACTTACAGATGAGAAAGAAGTACGTTTTAAGTAGCCGCAGAGATCGGGAATGGAGAGAGTGATCACGCCACAGCAGCAACATCTTCGAATACTTCGCCAAGAAAGAAAGACCCAATATGAATCTAAGTTGCGAAAGGATGCAGCCAGTGGAGGCCTTGTGCAAAACGAAAGGCTCTTAAGTAGCGGAAGTTGCGAAACGAAAGGATGAAGCCAGTTCGATTAAGGGTCTTATTTGATCAACGGTTGAAAAGATATTCTTCTGTGTCAAATGAAAAAAACACAGCTCTTTCGAGGGAGTTTCGCCCGGCGGCGGGCGGCCAACGTCGGTGCTACACAGATTAAAATAATGTCGTTGGTAGACAGGAAGATTCCTTGTTATCTTTATGCTTACGTTTAAAAACTAGATGTTTATTTTCTATTGTGTGTCATGTCTTGGTTACAAGTAAAAGAGTTTCTATTCCCATGTAAGAGGGGGGTAAAGAGAAGTGGGCACCGTGGCCTTTTGGAGTTTTTCTGACTTCACTGGACTGCGCTGTGTTGGCAGGGATCCTGTAACGGATCTAGTGGTCGGCCTTGAGCGAATGATCATAGGAGCCTGGGATTGACGAATGCCCCTGACGAGGTTGATTACTGTTGAAACACAGGAGGCTTTATGAAATATTTCAATATATCATAAAAGATGTCAGATTCCCATCTCCATCAAGTGTTAACAAATGTATATATTGCACATCTAGAATCAAATAATTTTTTTTTGAGGAAATTGAATACATTTACTCCCAATTACAAGTTTTACTCCCAATACTGTTGTGGAGACCCGAACCCAAGACCTCCCACAACAATAACTCCCATGGTACCACTAAGCTAATGCCCAAGACCCTATTCATCAAATAATTTCACTCAGCAAAAAGTAAATATTAAAGAGAAAACATAAAAACAAGCATAACACCCTATTCATCAAGACTACAAAAAAAAATAAACTATACCCAACACCAAATATGATAAACCCAACAAACAGAGGTCATTAGAAACGCATTAACCCAACAACAGCTTAGTCTTAATTAGATGGCAGAAAATAAAAACAGATGTTGCAGAGGAGTAAAACTCCTGTGTCCAAGCCGAATCACCACAAATAACTATTAAATCTGGGAAGCTAAATGAATAAAGAGCAAAGGGATGAGTATTCACCCTTTATCAGGAAAGGAGAAGCTTCTCAATTCCAATCAAAATCTTTTATTAATTTGGGAATCTAAATGAATCATGCTTACACGCCATGCTCTCCAAAGAATTTAATCCTGTTTTCCCTTGTAATCTAGCTACTGGCCAAAAGAGAAGTTCGTCGGTTGACTCCAGTGACCCATTCATTACCAACGAGTGTTAATACTTGGGGATTTTCCCATGCATGCATGCATGTACAACGTTGTATGTCTGAAAAATTGAGTTTTTCAGTATTTATGAGTATTTTAGGGTTTAAAAATTCATGGTTGAACCGGCCGGTCTGCTCCTGTTAATATTCTTCTTCTTCATCGTTCTAGAAATACGTCTCCCGAGTCCCGATCGAACTTCCTAGATCATTCTGAAACACTCTCCTTCCCTGCACCGTTCTAGAGATATGTCTTCGCGAGTTCTCCAGAGAATCTCCACCGCCCCAGGCCTTTCTATAAATTCAACCCAATTCGATTCCCCATCAGCAGCAAAGTTCGAAAATCATCGACGACGACGACGACCCAGTACTGTCGCAGCTTACCTACCATTAATTCCTCTGAACAGAGATGATGAAGTACTACTCTTCCTTGCTCCTCCTGGCGCAGCTGCTTTTTCTAACTCTCTCCTTCTTATCAACGGCGAACGCCTTCGTTCCCTACGGCCGAAACCCAATATGGGACTCAATGTTCCCGGTCGACGACCCCTTCCGCATCCTGGAACAGACCCCTCTCACCCTCCCCAAGGGCGTCGACAAGCTCGCCCTCGCGCAGGCCGACTGGAAGGAAACCCCCAGTTCCCACATAATCACCCTCGACGTCCCCGGGATGAAGAGGGACGACATCAAGATCCAAGTTGAGGAGAATCGCGTGCTGAGGATCAGCGGGGAGCGGAAGGGGGAAGAGGAGGTGGACGGCGAGAAGTGGTACCGGGCGGAGAGGACCGTCGGGAAGTTCTGGCGGCAGTTCCGGATGCCCGCCGCCGCGGATTTGGACCGCGTGAGGGCCCATTTGGAGAACGGGGTTTTGAAGATTACAGTGCCGAAGGTTGCAGAGGAGAAGAAGAGGGAGCCCAAGGTGGTGGACATTGTTGAGGAGAGGGGTCGGGGGCAGGATCTGAAGGCCTCCAAAGCAGAGATATGAGCTTGGTGTCTTCTTCGTGTAAAGCGTTACTATCTCTTTCTTCTGATGTTTATGATGGTTGTGATATGTAGTAAACTTTGGTCCTGATCTCGTAATAAATGAGTGTATTGAGTGATAAATTTACCACAATTTGCATCTTACAGATGATGAAATTAGGGTTATATGAATTGCTAAATCTCGGGTTTCACATTAAAACTAGTGTTATTTTTTTGTACATTTTTAATATTTTTCTTGTCTAAAAATAATAGGTAGGAAGATTTAGAAATAATTAATTGAAAGAAATCTAAAAAAAATGAAAATTTATTATGGGGATTTAAGAGGCTAGAATTCCCATTACCTAAATTTCATTTTTTTTATGATAAAAAATACACTTCAAGCAAGCATTATTCAACTACTACGGGTTTAAATCAGTGTAAGACCAAATTTAGTCTTTTGAATATAACTAAAATTTTGATGTCAAATGAATTTAGTTTTAGATCCGGACTTTGGGATTTCATTTCAACCCTTGACTTCAGTTTGAGTCAAAATAAAATGGGGAGTTGCAAAATTGCCAGCTTGATACAGTACATGGCGCAAAGGTAGTTTTATTTTTCTGTTCCAATTAATAGATGTCAAATAGTTATCAAATTATTATGCATACTGTATATATATTAAAATGCTGTTGGCCCAAATATGTCTGAGCCTAAACGCCCACCGGTCCATTGGTCGAATCTGGTCTACCAATTTTCAAAGTTATCTTTAACAGCCTATCACCGTTAGTTTTGTTGCATCATTACTACAATCGTCATTCCAGTCAGTAATAAGTTGTTGCGTCAATACCACTTAGCTGCTAGTCATGGTATATATATTTAACTGACCAAGTTTAGTCGCCAACAGAAAAAATTAGAAAGTCAAATTCGATTGGATTAATAGAGAAAAAAGAAGAGCGTCCTAGTCCCATCTCAACAGAAATAGTAGAAAAGGGATCACGATTTCCATTTCCAAGATCGACCCCAACAAATAAAGCTCTCTCAAGCAAAAGGAGTTTAAGTAACTTGCAATTCGTTGAAGTTTACCGGTTCAAACTAGAGCAGCTCTACACGTTTTCTGGCAACGTCAACAAGTCGATAAACACGAAACCCAAATACTTACGTCCGACCGATGAAACCATCATCGTTCATGCACACTCACTTTCAAACTCAGATTTCGACGTTAACTCATTAGAAGTTGAAACTTCATCAATTCACGCGGAGATCGAATCAAAGGAAGACTAGGAGATTGTACTCGCATTCCTAACTTTCAAATACAAATTGTAACACAAATTTTCTGTTGCAAATTGATTTATTCTCTCGATCGCGCCTCTTCTCAGATCGGCAGATTTTCGGTGAAACACATACCAAAGACCAAAATGGGTGAATCACATAGATACTAACAGAATTTACATTATCTCCTAGTGACCTTAGCTACGAGGAGGATAGTCAACAACAAATAAGAAAAAAGTACAAAAGAATATTTTGGCTGGTAAGCGTTACGCATCGTGCTATTAGAAACATCTGGGCTTTAAAGAAAATGTCTAAACTCTTGCATTCAAAATATGTTACAATACCTGTCCTGAAATCAGCTTTTAGGATTAAAATCTTCGAGAAAACCTGACGCCTCCATAAGTTCCATAAACGTCTGTTCCCCATTTAGAACCTGCAGTCAAGGCACACCTTGTAAGAATCAGTTATGACTTGAGAAGCGTTGTCATAGTTGCTAGTGTAGGCAAATTGCTGACTCGTTTGTGCATGGCTCACACATTGAAGTAAAAAGTTGAACAAGCAAGACTGGATATATATATGAAACCAAGAAAAAAATAAGAAGATTAAAACACAAGTTATTTCAGCAATTAGACATCAAACACCCACTCGATAGACATGAACCAAGGAGGCCTCATAAAAGGAAATGACCAACATGTTTCTTGACCAAAATTTATGAGCAGCAAATGTATGAACACTAGAACTTGCAATTTTTTTTTTGAGGAAGTTGATGGCTTGCAATTATTTACTCTCCCAAAACAGTAAATTCAAACAATAACAAAAGAAATGAAAATTAGAAATATACCTTGCCCTTTATCACCCATGTTGGGAACCCATCAATACCAGCAGCCTCACACTCTTTTGCTATTTTCCTCCCTTTGCCAACTCCATCTGGGAAACACTCGACATAGTCCAAAATTTTGGCACCCTCATGTCCAAACATCTATTCATGTAAAATAAAAGGTTTAGTGGAACAGACGAAACTCAGCTAGATGAAACAACAAAAAAAAGTAGAACTGTTACAAACATAGACTGATCAATGCTCACAAAATGAAGGCCATTTAATTCCATATAAATGTTTGCTATATCAAAAAGCTTCCCCTGTGAACTTTCCAACCGGTATAAATTTTTAAATTTCCAAAAACATCGATATGCAGCCATGAACAGAGTTCCTGTTTTGATAGGTGTGGAAATTTTGCAAGGAGATCTTTTGTGCCTTCGTCAATCAGTCCGATAAACTCCCACAGATATCCTCTTTTTGTAAATCGTATTAGGAAATACACAAACTCAGAGATGACATAGTACCTCTTTCTGTTCTAAACAGTGAGAACACCAAAATGCTCCATACATTTTAGCCCCAATATCCCGCAGATAGCTTGCCAAGGAGATTGCTAGGGGACTTGATTCACTTGTTATTTCAGTTTCATACGGTAGCAGGTCCACATCCATGCTGTTAAAAGAGGAAAAAAAGGTTAAAGCTTCTCCAATACCACCTTATGTTACCCTTTTCTTGGACACTAATACCATTCAGGTAAAAATTGAAGTGGCAAATAAAGAACAAATAGGACATGGATTATAGGCACAAAAGACTTGAACATGTTGACCCAACAAACTGATAGAGAAAATCCTTTTTATTAGGTGGTAATTAGCCCACACCTGTTTTTCTTTTCATTTTCATTTACATTTGATCTTGCTCTTCAATTAAGAGTATTGAGAGTCCCTCTTTTAGATTTTTTAATTTGTTTGCATCCAGAAACTTTCTGCTTTGTACAATAGGACTTTGTGAGATGCAATTGCACTGCAGTGAGAAAGAATAAATAGCAATTTGAAGCTTCCTACCATGGAGTATTAGTTTTTTTTATTTTTTTGAGGAAGACTATGGAGTATTAGTAAGTGTCTGTCCAAGCTAAGGCTTCAAGTTCCCTCAAAAAAATAGCTAAGGCTTCAAGTTCCCTCAAAAAAATAGCTAAGGCTTCAAGTTCCCTCAAAAAAATAGCTAAGGCTTCAAGTTCCCTCAAAAAAATAGCTAAGGCTTCAATTTTTATACTCCCCAGCAAAAAGCCTGTCAAATGGAAGTCATGATGAATTTTGGTCTGAGAACTTATTTTGTTGCAAAACTCATGTAGCCTGTAGCACACATAGCCACCCATATGTGAAGATTAGCGTCACAAACGAATGTGCAGGACAAAAATTATCTCCATCAAACATCACAAAGTCAGCTTCTAAACCAAGGTTTCAACATCAAACTACAGTATAATCAATCTTTGGCCACATTGTGCAGCTACAGCAAGGTAAAACATGTCTATATGGGTCAGCTTGAGAGGGTGTTAGAGTACAATACATAGTGCCAGAATCCAAGTTTTTCACCTATATATGTATTCTTAATTTTACGAGTACAATACTATTTCTGTTTCCAACTCAACCTAGCAAGTCTATTGCTAACAAACAAAGCATATAACTTAAGAGTATAAGTTAAAAGTGACAAAGCTCAACCACCCTTCTCTTGTGTTTTACTCTAAAACAGCCCATCTCACTCTGATTTTCCATCGCCACAGTTCCAACAGTCATTCAGACCCAATACGTATTACTTGTTCCATTCACTGACTAACAACAAAGCAGATAGACTAAGGGTTCGGATCAGCTGATGCTAGCTCCATTGTTTATGGTGGAGCACACCAATCACTGATTTGCATGTCTGACGGGCCCACTGTACGGATTAGACGCCCCTTAGTCATACAAATCAGTGATTGGTGCGCTCCACCATAAACGGTGGAGGTAGGACCAACTGATCCAAGCCCAATAGACTAATGGCAAATAAAAAGAAAGGACAAAATCTCTTTTATAGTGAAAGAAGACACCTTTTCACTGTGGGTTTCGCATCACCATATGAATTATTTAGAATAGCAATCACAATTGCCGCTACAGTCAATTGCAAACCAGCCACTTCTCGAATCCCATCCAATCCAAGATCCTAACCATAAACAATGGGCAGTGAACTTACCATTCCCCTTAAAAAGTAACTTGCTTCAGCAAAACAATAAGTAAATTGAATGAATCGTACCTTCAAAGAAAGGAAGAATAAGCTGAATGACAAGAACGCAGAAAGCAAACAATACGAACATGAAGTTCCTTGAAATTCTGTGCTTAACAGATATAAGAAGTAAGCACTAGCAGCTGTCATTGTGGTGGTGATCCCAAGTAAAATGAGGCGACCATTAGATTCAGTAAGACCAAAGGGTAATCTCTTTCCAGCAAGTTGCAGACCAAGATATGCAACAATACCATATGCAATAATACCAATTAATGGTAGAGGAACACCTGGCAAATGCAAAAGGATTAACGATGAAATCCTCTTTCAAACATTCCACCTGCAAAGTGGTATATAATTCGCTAGTTAAGATGATATTATGATAGTAATATGAAGAATTAATATCATCAGATTCATAGCTATGAAGGACACAAAATGATAAAGAGAGAGAAAATAAAAAATGGAAAAATAATTTAAGAGTCAAAACTACCAAAAAATTTTCCCAGGTCATGCTAGTGTATTCTAATCAAATATTTGCAACAGAACCAGAATACAAAAAATGAGAATAAAATTTATAAATTCACACGTCCTTCAGAAGAAAAAAGAGCAATGATTAACCTTTCACCTGCTAGACCTACAATGAGCCCTGCTAGGAAAGGAACAAGTAGAAAATCGCAAGAAAAAAATAAAAAAATCAAAATATCCAAACTTAAGCGGCTGGACGACCCAAGTAAGAAACATTCGTATCGCTTAAGGTGATCGGCATGTTCATATCATCCGATTTAAAAAATTAAATCTTTATAAGCAGAAGGAACGAGGAGCACCAACCAAAAATAACCGCATAGTCGCTATTGAGTACATCACTGCATTTTCCGCCGCCAACGGGGCAGAAAGCGGCAGAATTGGTGAGCTTGAGATACGTCAGGTAGCCAGTTTCCGCAAGCCCTACTGCTCCAAGCCCGGCGGACAACGTAAATGTTGAAATACCAGCTGGAGGGGAACTTTTAGTTCTATCCTCCGAGTCGACTTTCGGGGACGAAGAGCACTTCACAGGAAACAAAGCTGCTCTCTGGAATTCAAGAATGCAAAAAATGGTCGTTAACTATGCCAATGAACAAGTGAAACAAAACACAGAGATGGGGATATACCCTGAACTGGATTGACGAAGGAACTCCACGAAAGACGGAGAGTTTCGGAGTGGAAGAAAGGTGAGGGAGAGAAGAGATGCAAGCCATTAGTGGGGCACCCTTCTTCTTCCCAGGGAAGTAGTATCCCCGCCAATCTAAAGCTTCTCACTTCTCCTCTCTACACACGCAGACGGTAAACGGCTTATAAATGGAAGCCAATAATGAATAAGCCATTCCATAAACCTATCGTATATGAAGTCACAAATTACTGTACGATTTATTTCTCAAATCAGTATATTAAATAAGAGAGGGATGAGATTATCGTGTATTCTAGAATGGCATTCTAACCTTTAATATCCCTGTCTTATAAGTTTAAAATTAATATATTTATCTTTAATAGAGAATTATGTTTGTTATTGAGTTTTTCTAATGAGTTTTTTTTGTTGGTATTTTAATAACAAATCCAGGAGTCATAATTTTCCCATATGAGCAAATTCCATTTCTTCTCATTTGATTATTCTTATTATTAAAAATAGCATATATAAATTGGTTGTAGTAAAATAACTTTGATTGTGATATACAAATATTTAAAAATGACTCCTTAAAAGTTAAAACACATTAATTAATAAAAGTTTGGAATGCAATTCAATCATTTGAATTAAAATTAAAGTAAGCATGCAAATTTTATATCTCAGTAATAAGATATAGCTTACGGTTCAAACAACAAGATTTTTATTCTGATAGGTAAGGCCAAATGTTTTTCTAAACATTCATTCTGAAAAACCCTGTCTTCTCACCAAGGACGGATGCTTTTATTCTACGTACAATGTTTATAAGCCAAATTCAACTTAAGGACATGATCGTTTTTACCAATTTTGTATAATAATTCACATCAGTAACCTCTCACTTTCAGTTGAATTTTCCATTGAATACGAGGGAACCCACCAAAACATAAAAATTCCTACCTTGTAAAAAATACTCCTACCAATTAATTAAGTACATTCGATCAGGGGATCTAAATCATACACCGAATCCAAATTTATTTTTGCATCATCTTCGAATCATCCTATCGTCCCCCCTCCCCCGGGGGAAGGAACAAGCTCTCCTGTAACCTGCCTTGGCCACTCCAGAAGCCTCAACAAGTAAACCTCATGGATTTGCCGCTATAAATATTTCATTTAATTGCCATACGACCGAAAACACAAGTGCACATTGTGACAAGAACTAACGCTGCATATGTTACAATTCTAGTTACACACTTCGCAGCAAATGATGTATTCTACTCTTTATGTTCAAGAATCTGCCGTGCCCGTCCGGTGGATGTATGCATCTCTTCAAGGGTTTGCAGGTTATCCTTCAAATTGAACGTGTGATGCATAATCATAATCTACTTCTCCTCGCGATAGTCTGGGTTTTCCCGCAAAATAACAAACCCTTCAAGTACAGGCGAAACCGGAATGTACCTGCAAGCACATAGTGCTCAGTAAGACTTGAATTCTAAGAACTACAGGCATACGTATAAAGCCCATGAAAGTGAAGAAAAATAAACGAATAACAGAAGATTGAAGATTGATATACTTTTCGGTAGCTAGTTCAGCTCGGTCTCCAGCTGCAAGAAGAACTGGTGTTGAGTGAGTTTGGAATCCGGTGATGGTCTTTGGCCTACCAGCCTGCCCTACCACATCCACGGCCTGACCCACTCGAACGGGTACTGTCAGAGGCTTGAGATTTTCATCAACTGTCATAAGCATCCGTGGCTGTAGGATGGAAACTTCAATCAGAGACCCAAAAAAAACAGAAACAACCACGTTGTCAACTAGACAATAGAGGAGTTAAATAAAGATTTCAGGGCCATACCAGCATAGCCAGGACAAGGAAATAGAGGACATAATGGTATTTGCCCAGGATGATAGACTTCATGTCCAGACAAGCATGCAACATGGTAATCAGCCCAGCAAGTGCAGTCCTGGGAGATTATTTTAATAATGCAAATTACAATTATGAGATCACCACATCAAAAGGCTTTAAAGGCACAAATAGGGCAAGACCAGACTTACGGAGAAAGCAGAAACCGGTCAGAATGGTGCGGTGATAGAGTCAATAAACCCTTTCCAAGGTGCACAAGACCTTGAGCAATCCGAACCTGCACATGTAACCAGATTTTAACTTTTTCAAAAAGGAAAAGCCAGATGAAGTTGCACTGTGGCGTCTGGAAATTAAATTGAGAAAACTCACACAGAAAAGGAGGCTTGCTTCTTTGTAGTAATAACTTGAAAGATTTCGAAGCATCCCTGCTATTCGGGCATTATTTGTGCCGGCACCGATCAAACCCAAAGCAATAATTGCTGACTGGAAAACATAAATAGATACATACGGTCAAAATTTGCTTTCGGTATTTCTTTTCCTAGTTGGAACAAAGAACAAAGAATTGTACAGTACATAGCAAAGCTTACCATCGCTACTTCAGAATCTGTATCATGACTAAGTCTACTAAGTGTGTCCATAACATTAACCTGATTAACAAAACAACACGTGTCACTTTTTCAAATCAAACCAATCCTCATTCATAATTGCTTCCATTATTGATTTTGCTTAAAAATCTAAATTAAAAATAATATTTTATATAAAGGAAAAAACAATTTGGTTAAAAAAAACCATGAAATCAAGGATAAGATATGAAACCTTTGGGTTCGATATGCAGAGAAGACCAAGAGCCAAGGGTACAGCGCGACGAATATTCTGCTCCCCATATTGTAAAAGATGCTCCAATGACCTGATAGCCATCTCAAGACCTAGCTCTTCAGCCATGGCAACAAGGGCAATCCCTAACACTGCAGGACCCTGATGAGTTTCCCCCTTATCGAGATGTTGTGCACAATGTCCTAGAAGCTTTTGAACCTGTTCAAAACTGATTATTTAGCCATTTCCAAAAAAAAAAAAACTAATTATTTAGAACACTTTATTGGATCTAATAAGCAAGAGATACCTTGAGTACGTCTCCTGTCCCAGCATATGCAAGAGACATGAGGGTCATATCACAATACTTCCGAATTTTCTCACTAAATGTCTTTGAAACCTCAGCAGTAGCTTCTACGCTTTCCTGCAAGATAACCCATGACATTTAGTGTACCAAACTTCCCTGTCGAGTTGATATGGTGAAGAAAAGGACTAGGTCACAGTGTCAAAGATTCCTAGATAACAACTCTCAACTCAGGTTAAAACCCAGGGAGTCAAACCAACCCAATACTTGCCAAGAATCACAAGGGAAGGTTGAATCCCAGTTAACAACAACAATAATAATAATAGTAATAATTACAAATCAATAAATAAATACATAAAAGGGATGATAACAAGACTGTAAGATCATCTTAAATAGAGAAAAGCTCTTACAACTTTTACAAAGAACAAGAAAGGTAACTGTTGTACCTGCTTTCCCAAGTACAAAAGACCAAGACCTAATGGCAGAAACCGAGCAAGTGGTTCACCAAGTTCAGACTCACTGCGGTCCATCAAAGAGTAGATGATGGACTGAGCAACTTCTTCATTGCATGAACCAACATTGACCAGCCCTAAAGAGATAGCAGTAAATGCAATCACGTCGAGAGGCGCTTTTGCATCTCCTAGAATTGGGGACAAAAGCTTTCGCACCTGGCAAATTGAGCATTAAGTAAGCATGTAATTGGAAACAGCATGTTTTCCTGGAATATTTATAGTAAGCACATAAAAAAAGCATTATCACCTGTTCATTCTGGGAACCAGCATAAGCAAGACCCAGGCCCATGATTGCCCCAATTCTAATGCTTGAATCTTCTTTGTTAATGTACTCACCAAGTAAAGCCAATGCCTGTATATAAATGAGATTCAAAGTTTCACAACTTTATAAAATTATATGAAAAGATAACCAGACTGAGATTGTGGCTTACTCACTGGATCACACTCATTCGAAATCCCAACAGTCACAATTCCAACAGCAAGAAGAGCACCAGCAATAACATGATTATCATTGCTGTGAAAATATTTGTCAATTTGTGCAAGACCATTGTCAACATCCCACAAAAGAATCAAGCCCTGAAGACAATAACCATAAGCATTAGCATATATTATTATGTCATATACCAACAGAAGAATTTCCAGTTAACAGAAAAGAAAAAGCCAAGCACAAAGCAGATAAGCTTAGAAGGATACCAAGCTAGCTGCAGCACTGGCTTTCCCATGTTCTTTGTTTTTGAAAAGCCAGCTTCCTGCTGAACCGCCACTAGAAGACTCCGAAGGAACTGTCATCAATTTGTCCTACAGACAAAAAAACAAAGAAATATTAGGGTTTAAAAGGAAGTGACACACAAGAATTATCTAAAAACAGAAAATAAGCCAAATGACCAATGTCTCATCCTATATGTACCTGGCCAAAACCGGCATTCACAAATGCATTAACAAAGGTAGCAGCCAGGTTCTGCCTCGCTGAATCTACACTGGCACCAGCACTGGCCCGTCCATCAATCAGATGCACCTAAGTTCACCAAAACAAGAAAAGAATAAGCACAAACCACAGTATGTCCCAGTTCAGGATGTGAAAAGGAGGTACTAACATATAGACTCCAAACTTCCATTTGAAAAATATTAAGATAAATATCTTAGATCAGTACTTTGTAGATATCCTCTGGAGATTTAGGTTCCATGACTTCAATGTCTCGAGCAAGGGTTAAATAACCATCACTTAATTTGGTATTGTTAACGATCTCTTGCAAGTGTTCTCTGTCATCCTCATTATCAACCATTTCCTCATCAACCGACATCTTGTAGCCCTGTAAAATCAGACCAATATTAACAAAATGTTATGCAACATCGGAAAATGGAGAAGACAATCAAAGAATAAGTAAACTACATAAGGTAAATAGTATGAAAAGCCAAAGGCATCCGCCAAATGTTAAGACAACCATCCAAAACCAAGTAAAAAAGGTTTATACAACAAGACATACATGACGAGCTATTATGTAGCAGAACTGCTTCTTCTGAACCAAGTCATCACAAGAGATGAATACCTGCTTCAGATTCTGAAGATAGACAACCATCACCAAAAGGTAAGTACCAGATGACCAACAAGCACAAATCGAAAAAAAATCGGGCACTCATAAGCAAAAAAATCAACCAATGTAGTACTCTAATGATGGAAAACCTGAAGGTTATCTTGAGCAAGCGCAATACGCAAAGCACTAGCATACTCCCCAAACTTGTGGTAAATAGTGTATGCAATATCCAGAACTAGCATATCATCCGGTCCTGGAAGGTAGCTGCAGTTGTTCCCCCGATAAAAGAACAGAAAAACACAGCAACATAGTCAAGAAGGAGAAGAGGATGTAAAAAATGTTAAAAAATGCAAATTCAACTCAGATAAATCTAGTAGGAAAAATTAATTTATAATCCTCCTGATATTAGGTCCATTAAAACTTCACTTTATGGAGAGATCTCAACCAATACGCACACTAATAACTTTTATTTTGCTATTCATAAAGTGTGAAACAATTCCTTCACATGTACCTTGCAGCACTAGTGAGATATAAGCATGTTCGCTTGTAGTTCGTAGAATCAACTAGATCAACCAGCATATCAAGGTCTTCAACCTATAAAAAAGTTAAAATAAACAGAGTGCAATCTAGCTCAAAAAGAAATAAGTAAATAAATAAAATAAAAATGAAGCTTACCTCCATTAAAAGATCTACAGCTTCAGGTTCAGCATTATGCTGTTTTACAGATAAAATATAAATTTAGAAAGTGAATTTTTTTCTTTAAAAAGGAAAATTAGTTACCCATCTATAAAAAAGAAATACTAATACCAACTTAAAAAGCTATGTAGACAAGAAGAAGTTAGCTAACCTTCATATGGAAAGCAACAATTTGTTGTACCAAATCCATAAGATCATCAAAAGGTTCATCATCAAGATGCTGTAGATAAAACCAACAGGTTAACAAGTCTGAATTGCAGAAATTTTCCAAATAGCAGTAAATAGACATATTGATGAAGATAATGTTCTAACGTCTCTGAAAGATATTGTAGTCCTTACATGTGGATGGTCTCAACAGCAGCCATGACATATTCAGGTAATTGCGTGGCCACTGAATAGTCAACATTAACATAGTGCTCTCCTAAATTTTTACCTTGTATTTATTTTTTGAAAACAGTGATGTCTTCTGGCCTTTTATTCATTCATGAAATGAAGATTGCTGGTACATTTTGTTACATAGAATACAGCTGACAGATCTAGGACCTTATATTTATCATGATCACCACCCTCACGGAATACAACCTTGCTTTGCATGTTTGGCTGTTTAGCCTTTCATAAAAAAGGCCTCAAACAAAGTGGAAACATTGAAATAAAACACATTGGTTCCTCATCCACCTCTTGTATGTTTAAGATTTTAGCCTTTCCTTCATGGAATTACATTAATACAGGGAAAGAGAAAGAGACCTCAAGCAAAGATAGAGCAAGGAAAGCAAAAAATACCTGTCGTTTTGAAAATTCTTGTGAAATTTCACCAGCAAGATTCCTGATTAGACCAAGTACGGTGAGAATGCAGCCAATAGAATTATAACGACAAATAATTTCGATGTCTGCTGTTTATGGCATGTTTTAAGTGCATAAAATATTGAAACAAAAAAACCTCAGAACTACACGAAAATACTTTCAGGATTAGTTCATGGACCAAGGCAGATTCCTCTTGAACTAACAGTGTCCAGGAATGGAAGAATGCAGTATAAAGAACAAAATTCATAAGAATGAAGTGACCATAACTACCAGATTTCTATAAGAGTTTTTAATTAACACCAGCAGATCACAGTACTATCACAAAAAAAACTTTACATCCTTTGCATGAGAGACCACAACTTAAATCTAAATATGAAATCAAAGAGAAGGCCAGAGTATTCTTATGAAAATAAAATAATGCAGTTTCAAGATTTTAATTAATATGAACCCTCCCAATACATGGATTCTACCTATAAATATATTCAAAATAGTGGCAATTGTTCACAAAGCAGCTTAAGATCATTAATGTGATGTAGCGTTCAATCATAAAGATACTCTAACTTTTTCTATGCTTCAGAAGTGTTTACGAATGGAGCCTAATGGGAGGGGACACAATTTAAATATGTCTGAGTCAAGAGGTATTAACCGAAATTCAGAAGCATGACGGCACTTGAGACAAATTTCAGTACAACGTAGGCAATACACCCATCCTATGCAAGCAAATATTCTGGAATTTGGGGAATTGACTGATGCACACACAAAAAAACAGATCCTAATAAACCACAAACAATGTAAAAGTACGCAGTTCCATCAGAACTGTCTAGCTAACATAAATGAGCAACAACTAGACAATTGTAGATTTGCTGTAGAACCACAAGAACCATTTCCCTAGGTAAGTTTTATTGCATTGACTATGTAAACCCAAACTTGCATACATTACAGATGTTAAATCAAACAATTTCAAAGTAGTGGGGGCAGTCCCCTTGAAACTGCCTAGCTTAATATGAACAAGTAACAATTAGATGATTGCAGTAGAACGACAATAATCATTTGTCTTGGTCAGTTTTATTGCACTCACTACGTAAACCAGATCCTGACATTGCTTATGTTAAAGTTTGTCTTAGAGAAAGGATAATTCAAGTTTACAGTATGCCATCTCCCAAAAAGACAACAATGTTTTAAGACACTAACATCATAACTAATACAGCTTGATCCCTAATGTCTCATAATCTGGCTCCATCAACTTCATCCCTTTTGCGATTCATAGGAACTCAAATCACGTCTTTCCTCACCGCTTCACACATCATTTTTTCAGCTTAAAAAATTAGAATAAGATACTCAGTAATGTTTATGCCTCCTCCAAATGCTCTAACCATGCCCAATAGTGTTCTATCACAATCATGGTATAACATGCAGTTCACTCTTTTGGGTACAACTTGCACACATATACTAATTATTGTTAATGCGACACCAAACAAAGGGTGTATGGATGCTAACAGGCAATCAGATGAAAAAGCAGAAAGTACATTATACATCCTTCAACAATAAATTAAAGGTGATGGACAAATGATCTGCAATAAAATTATGGGAAAAAAATTCCGAAGCGCCTTAGTTTTCCAATCATTACCAACAGTGGACAAGCCCGAGAATATTGATCAAAGGAATTAACTCTCAACAGGAAAAAGTTTTCAAACAATCTCGGAATAACTCTCAGTAGGAAAAGGTTCCAAAAAAATCTACCTGTGTAGGCATAAACAGTCTCTTAAAGAAAAGGGAATTAATCTTATAGCAACAAACTGAGTATAAATCATCTCCTACCAACAACCCACTGAGTAATCCTTAACCCCAGAAAGCATTACAGATTCAGAGAAACCTAGAAAATGCATATAGCTGACAGTTAATTGCCACACCCAGGGAATCCGTAGCTTTCATATCCTATATGCTCACCTTACATATTCATGTCCCCATGAACCTATATCCCCTTCAGAACCCAGCAACCTGAACTTCAAACTTTCCTGGAAAAATAATCCATTAAACAGTTAAATCCTCCCACTCCATTCAAACAAACAAGATAACCAGAGGAATGAGAGAGAGACGGAGAGACAGAAAGAGGAATTTTGAAAAGGCAATGTGAATTGCAAGCGATACAAGACATGACTCGAAGCATATAAAATGAACATAAGCTACATCTATACCATCAAGAAATTAAAATTATACAAGAGCACACATTAAGCAGAGCTCGTCCGCATCAATCTTTTAGACAACATAAGGAGCACTAAACATAAGCTGGTTCAACGAGAAGACAAATTTTTATTTCAAAAGTTTACTTGTAGCAGTAACTATGACACAATATCAAATTAAAACGTGGTATCACATACCCTTTCTCCCTCAGCCGACATAGTCAGAGCCAGAACTGATAGAACATCAGCCAGATATTTCTGAAATTAACAAAACAAAAATAAGCATTTTGAAACTTTCTAACAGTTTCATTGTCAACTGCGAATTAAAAAAATACAGCGTACCTTCACATCTGAATCAACCATCGTCTCATAGTAGGCTTTGAGAGTGCCATAATGTGGGCGAAGGAACTTTAATGGTTTCGGAACTGAAGTCATAGAACTGGTAGATGTACGAATCTCTTGCCTGTATGTAAAAGATAACCCGAATTAGAAGCAAAAAAAGGTTAGTTAGCTAAGAAAGTACTAGATTATAATTTCAGATGATCAACATACTTCCAAATCATAAGCAATCAGAACTACAACTCTTTTCATATCGCCATGGTACTTCTCTCACATAGCGGTTCTCCTTATATGAAAAGCAAGTTCTCTTTTTTTTCTTTTTTATTTTTTTTTATGAAATTTTACTGCTGTATAAAATCTTGATTCAAGCATTGATTTATCGGTACCTCATGCTCTCTAGTGCTAGCTTCTGCACTCCCGGGTCCGCATCTTGAACTCTCTCCACGTACAGCTCCAACTGTTGTTTCAACGCCAAATCATCGTCCGACTACAGATTGCAAGTTCCCCACAGTTAATAAATCAGTCAAAAAGAATAAAAAAAAAAAAAAATCACATGGAACGGACATCAAACAAACTTCGAACGTTAGAAGCTCACCAAATCTTCTTCTTTTTTCTCGTCCTTCTTCTTTTTCAGATCTTTCAGAGGGGCTTTGTTAGAGGTCTGATCATTAGCGTTACTACTGTCGGGGCTCGGATCGACGGCCATGTTCACCACACTGAAAAAGGAAGCCCTAAAATGGAGACAAATACCGGTGAAGAAACACCGGACACGAGCACAGATGATCTTTACTTCGGAAAAATCAGGACTTTCGCCGCTTTTCAAAGCGCCCAGTACCAAACCCTCCTAAGCCCTCGTCGAACACGCTTCGAATCTCAATCTGCTTCGGAGTTCCCGAGTCCGAAAACCTATTAACTAGGAGTTTTTCACTTCAGAGCTTCTACAGGTGATAATATAAAGGGTTTCGGTGAAGCCCAAACCGGACCCAGAGTCTAAAAACTGGCCGGTCCGACCCGGTAGAAATAGAATCGGAGGTCCGTCCGGTTCTTATTGACTCGGCCCGGTTCATTTTAACCAGCAGTATTTTTACTTTTTTTCTTCTCAAAATGTTAAATATAAGTAAAGTATGGTGTATAATATTCTACGGTCCAACCCGGTCTAACCGGGTTCAACCAAAACAGGACATAATGCTGGTTGGATGCCCACCCCAAAATATATAATTACAAAACTCCAATGGGTCAGGCCACGGGGTCGGGCCAGTCGGATCTCGAGTCAAGGTCCGGGACTCCGGGTTGAAATTCTGGGAGCGAAGCCGAGTCGCCACTCGGTAGAACTCGTTCAACGGGATATCATACCCACCCCTCATCGGTTCTCTCCTCTCCTGCCTTGGAACAGAAGCAGGAGGTGTCAAGGATTGACCAGGGATTCTCATGGCTGCCCTTGTCTCCTACATCTCGGCCTCGCAGCTTCTCAACCTCAACGAAACCAAGGTTGCGATCGTGGACGTCAGAGACGACGAGAGGAGCTACGACGCTCATATTGCGGGTTCTCTCCACTACGCCAGCGAAACCTTCTCCGAGAAAATTCCCGGCCTTGTTCGAGACGTCCAGGGTAAAGATACCCTCGTATTCCACTGTGCTCTCAGTCAGGTTGTTCGCTCCTCATTCTCATCACCAGTGCATCACTCATTTCTTAGTTTTTTTTTTCTTTTTTTAGCTGGATTCCCGATCAGTTGTAGTGTAGGATTTTTTAGATGGTTTATTCTGGTTTAGATAGCTTCAAGTCAATTCAGCAGGTTGATTTCGTGTGGTTCCTCAATATTCTGATTGTAGTAGATTGTTTTGGAACTTCGAATTGGCTCAGGCTTCGTAATAGTTCTACAAATCCACTCTGCGCGACTCAAACGAGGCCGAATGTTCTGGCATCTCCTCAAATCATTAATCTGTGAAGGATTTATCATGTAGTGTGGCTGAAATATACCTCCGACCTCTAAAGTTACGAACCTTTTAAGTTTATCAAGGTCGACTTAGATACATTGCAGCAAAACTGAAATGTGTAGAACCAGTAGTAAACTGTGATGCATATACTTCTTTATCACAGGGAGCAGGTACAATATTTTTTAACTCAGTTACCATAATTCGCTCGAAGTTATCTTGAAATAATTCTGCATTTTGCATCTTAGAGAATTCGTCTTAAATCTACCTAGACCAGGTGTGAAGGTGCTTTCTTATTCCTAGGAGCAATTGCAGTGACGTCATGTTGTAGTTTAAATTTGTTTGCCTGTTCTATGATTATCATTTTCCTTTAGCATTATCCAAATTTTATTTATTCATTCTTGAAAGACCATTAGTTTCCTATTTTATTTCTGCTAAATTCTGTTGTGTAAAGGCGTATTTTAAGATTGCGTTGAACCTTTAGTTTTTATATGTCCACCCTACTGTCTTCTTTTATTGCTCTTACAACAAAAAAATACTTAAATGTAAACCTTGGCAGATATTTTACCACAATAACCCATTCAATACCCATGTAGAAAG
The DNA here is from genome assembly GCA_019845555.1 of Aristolochia fimbriata. Taxonomy (NCBI): domain Eukaryota; kingdom Viridiplantae; phylum Streptophyta; class Magnoliopsida; order Piperales; family Aristolochiaceae; genus Aristolochia; species Aristolochia fimbriata. The sequence continues at coordinate 5,604,739 of CM034083.1, forward strand.
TCAACAAGAAACATTGGACAAAGAGTAAATCTTATTACATTTATTTTGTATTTTATTTATCTACTTAGTCATTTTTATTTTGGTAAAAGTCAAAATGGCAGCATTTCAATGTTGCCACTAGTGCTCTTTAAATGAAAAAACACACGCTTCCAAGTCAGAGAAAACACATGCTTCAAAGTAAAAGAAAACATCCAGAAGCAGTATCTTTATGCAGCCTTGGGCAACAATAGGGGTAGCATCTCATGGCCACCATTAATGTAGCGTAATGAAGATAACAAATTCTCAATGGAAGAAAATCACTGGAGCGGCATATGTTATGCTGCTTCAAAACATATCTCGGACGTTGCATCTCAATGCCACTAATGTGCTTTAAGATGAACAAGAGTGAAGCGCGAAAGCAACGACAATTAAATGCTGACTTATTATAAAAAGGAAATTGTTTTTAGTGCAGCAGCATTAATATGCCACCATTAATTGTGTCGCTTCTTTTCTAAGAAAAAGTTGACGACATGTTGGTTCTCCTGCCATTGTTTCACTTATTTATTGTAATTGGTTGACATTGAAAGTACCTTTCATTATATACTTTTGAATATATTTTACGATTTTTCATTTGGTACATCTTGAGCCATCTAACATTTTCCTATTGTGGAGTAGAGTTGCTTTTCCGCTCTAGGTTTTCACCCCTATCTTGTCTTATTTGAGACTAAGTCTCTGCTTCTTCTGTATGTCAGTTGTTCTGTTTCCCTATGACCTGGATGTGATTTTACCCATTAAAATCTTTTTTTTTTTTTGAGAAAGCGCATTAAAATCTTATCAGTCCCAGTTTATTTTCCTATTGGATGTGCTCCCTGGTGATTACTGCCACTGGTGCAAGAACGTGCCTTTTATTGCTTTCATCAATTGAGATAACTGTGGTTTCCTGGTGATTCTTGTAATGTTTCAACTTCCCTTTTCCTTTGTCATCTACCATACTGTCATTTTTACCAGACTTCAACGGTTGTTCTATTGTGAACACGTGTTGCAAGCTTGTTTAAATTAGATATGCTCAAATCTTTTTAAAATTCTTAAGTGAGGGTGCATATGCTAGATGGTTGATGAAGAAGATTTTATATTTTCATTTATATTTTTCATGAAACTAACTAATCCATAATTTTAAGCACAATCGTTTTGGAAAATGAATATCCTGTGATTTATCAAGTGGTTCATTGAATGGGTTATTCAGACTGGTTTATTGAATGGATGCTTGCATGTTCATTTATGAAAGAGATGGAGTACTGTTCTTCCAGACCGCTCTTAGTAAGAAATGAAGTTCAAATGGATAAAAATTGGGATTTTTAAATGGAAACACTGATTGGATGAGCAGTAATATTTAAAATGGAACTTCGGACGATTTGATTGCTTTTGAAGTTTGGGGGTTGCAAAATAACTTCGATAAGATTTTGCAAAAATTTTCTGGTTGCATGATAGAACCAGAATATGGGCTGAAAGTGGGACTATTTCCTAATTTCTTATGCACTAGATAGGTTAATTATATTTAGAAGAAAAAAAGGGGTAGTGTTGTCTTTATTTTATTTAATGGCTCCTTGGTTACTATAGAAGGGACTCCAAGCCCATGTGTCCTGCTTTGAAATGATGATGATTGTTTAAGTGATTGAAATTTTTAGAGGCCACTTTTGGACCTCCTCCCAATTTTGCTTCTTTGCTTCTCCTCTCTTGACTGACCCTTACCCTCCTACATATTTTTAATCCTTGTTTACTTTGTTTTTTAACCTAATTCTTTCCTTGCTCAACCTTATACTCTCTTTACAAAATCACTTTACTCACTTAACGAAGTCCTCTAGAATTGACTAGTTTGAAGTTTGTATGTTTTGAAGAAAATCCTTGGATACAGATTTTTGTGTCTTTCAAGCTATGGAAGAAAGGGAAGTTTAGCCTCCCAGAAAGTTAGATCAGAAGAGATGGTAAAACTATGGTATTAAGTTGTGAAGCTATTCTCATGGAACTGAGCAAGACTTGAAATTTCTTACTAACCATGAACAAATTTTCCATTACTAATGGACTTAGGAGGATCAAAAAGTTCATCTAGCTTCCTTCCACCTAGAGGGGATGCTTGTAGATGGCACCAATGACACATTTGAATTGATCTTTTCTTCTTGTGGCACATAATTGTTGATACACTTTATTGTTTGATTCAGAGCCATTCAGAACCACAGACTTGTTTTGCTTTTCCCCGACAATAAAAAAATCTGTTAAATGGAAGTCCCAAATGTAGTTTGAATAAATTGGCAGCAGAGTTGATCTGCAACAAATAAACCCAAGACATCCACTTTGAATGGATTAGTAGGTCTTCGTAACTAGTTGTTCAGGAAACTTTCTTGTGAAGAGAAGAAACAAATGACTATGCCTAGCTTGTATTGAGCAATTTGTTCTCGGTCAATAGATGAAAAGTTTCAAATTGCGGAAGATGAAGGGTTTTAAGCCCTCTCCAAGCAGATTTTTTCTACGAGGTCCTTTTGGAGCTTTCCATGCCCTTTGGGCATAAGTTCTCAGTCAAGTTTGACAACATCTTCATGGGAAAGCTAAGTTCACAAAGTGGAGATGGATTATTGATCATGAGGGAATATCTTTCTTATGTACTTCACCTCCTTTGTGTATTGTAACTCCAAGATTGCAAAGCATAAGGCATTCCTTCAAGGGCTCCAGCTCTGCATTCCACATCTTTCCCTTCCTCTCATTACTGAGGAGACAATGCAGTGATAACTGGCCCTTAGGGAGTAAACCTTCCTTGATCATCATGGGAGCAAACCTTCCTTGATCATCATCTAGAGTACTTTGACGAGGTTGAGGACCTCAACCACTATAGCCAAATTAGGAGGACCATGTTCCTAGGTAGTGAATAGTTTGTCAAACGAGCTTGATAAAGATACAATGGCTTGTCAACTTTTCACTTTTGGCTTATACCTCCCCATTTAGTTGGTTTTGTTTGTCTTGGGGTTTGCTTCCCGCCTTTTCTTTCGTGGCCTATCTTTAGCCTTGTCCTATTTTTTTTTCTATTTCTTATTCCCTTGTGCTCTAGTCCTATTATACCTTCATTTTGCTCTTAATGAATTGTTGGCTCAGTTTCTTAAAAAAAGGGGCTCAATTTGCTACACTCACTTGAGGTTGTTTGCATTACCTGCAGACTTCCTCCTGATCTGGTGTCAGTACGACCTTTACAAAACTTTGATTGAGTGGCTGACCAAGGTAAAGGAGTGGACTCAATAACATGGCCATCGAACCGGTACTGTGTGCAGTTTTGGTTGAATCTAGTTAGACCGGGTTGAACCATTGGTTCAACCATTGAATATTTTATACCCTATAATTTGATATATTTAATACATCTGTAGATAATAAGAGAAAAGAAGTGCTGATTTATAGTGACTGGCCCGCTCATAATAAGAACCGGAATAGCCTCCGGTTCTGGTTCAACTGGGTCGGACCGACCAGTCAGGTCCGGTTTTAAAAACACTGGAAGAGACAACATCGGATGTATTTTTTTTGTCCCCTTTCCTCTTGGACAAACCCATAATCCTTATTTTTTTATCTTTATATTTTTTTCCTATTGTCGTTTGCTAGACAAACTCAGTAATCCTCTCCTTCTGAGTCCCTCACACTTGTCTGCTACTTCCTCCCCGGAAACTCACTCAACTCAGATAAGAAGCCAATCAAGATTAAGGCTGCAATATTTGTTTTGTGCTTTAACTTTTTTTTGTTTTTTAGCATGAAATTGGTGGGCTATTTTGGTTTTCCTTGTGGAATTATCTTTCTATTTTCTTTTATTTATTTATTTATTTATATATTTATTGAATGAGTGAGAAAGTTTGTCATCTGAAATCTTCACCGGCAGTTAGTAACATACATGTTTAGACTGATGGATGACTAGCATTTGTTGCTATCTGCTTCTTACTAGTTGGTCCCACATTCAATTCATGACACGTGATTCCCAAAGGCTGGAACTAATTATGCATTTGCAGGTTCGAGGCCCTTCTTGTGCTCGCCTACTTGCAGATTATTTGTCAGAAGTGAAAGAAAATACGGGAATCAAGAAAATTGTGGTTCTGGAACGTGGATTTAATGGTTGGGAAGCTTCTGGTAGACCTGTTTGTCGCTGCACCGAGATCCCTTGTAAGGGTAGTCTCGTGTGACTATAGCAATTGTTCGAAGATACAGGTTTACAGCCCTTTAATCTCATGTCACTTGTTCGAAACAAAATCATTTACAAATACTTTGTAACAGATTCCCAGTTTTAATCTATTTTCCATCATTTCATAATCAGTAAAAACATCATATATGCTATCATTCTAATGTAATTACAAATAATGTATTGAGGTACATTAATGTCTGGTAGTACAGATTTTCAATTGGATTTGATTTTTCAGTCTATTATGTTTGTTGAGAAGGTGTGATGCAGATCCTCCATTTGCATCCATTTGGTAGTCATGTAGAGGACCTGCCGTCCGAGGCCGACCACTAAGTTTCCATGTCATTTTTTATTTGCAACCATGAAAAAAAAAGTCAAATTGCAGAGTTTGTCAACACGTCTTTGCAGGCTTGTATTCTTCTTTGAATTACATCAAAGGTCTTCCTTTAAACAATGAAGATTAGTTTCCAGAGCTATCGTCTCTCTTCCTCTATAAGACATAACAAGAATGCCCTGGAAGGAGAAACGCAGAACCAGGTAGAAATGGATCTTCTCAGGTTATTGTTTTTAGCTATAGCTTTGATTGTTTGCGTGATGAAAGTGGTGGATGCACATGAGTTTCCATTAGGCCGTGCATGGCCTGAGGCTGTGCTTGGTGAAAGTAAAAGAACAGCAGACCGATCACCACCTTCTCCTATAGCAAGCACACCACGACGAGGAAATCCACCTTATCGACCATGTCGGAAACCCTGCCGAAGCCCAGGAAGAAGGCAACCCTGTTGTCGAGGTGGAAACTAAAGACTTATTCTCTGTCTACAATGTCTGTTTCTATATATATATATATATGTATATCTATGTATCATCAAACCTCCTTCTCCTGTACTAGTTTCCGAATCAGGTCCTATATAGCTTTTTGAAACATGTCTGAAGATGGATCCGGGAGGACGATTTAACATATCTGATACACGATTTCACCTCTTACTAAGGCAATTTAAGTTTGTAAAACTGAGCAAATATAGCAAATGTCATTTTGTATTTGCTACAATGAATTTTTTTACACGATGCGTTTCAAAAAGTCCAAGGCAGCATCATAGTCAATGAGCTTCACCTCGGACTAAGATTAATTAATGCTCAACTTCAGCTTCATCAAAATCTTTATTAGGCAGAGAACAAGAGACCTGATGAGACTAATTTGTTAGTATCCGTAGTCGATATCAATAAAGCAGTCAAACTTCTGTAATTTCACTTTCGAAACTGTGTGAGTGTCCCAAACTTTCAGTACCAAACAAGTTTAATGTAGACTCTCAACCCAAAAAAAAAAAAAAAAGCCAAATTGCCAGAGTATTGTCAACACGTCTTTGTAGGTTTTGTTTCTTCATTCAACTACTTCAGAGACTTCCCTTTCCCCATGAATGACAAGAAACGAAGAGCAATTCAACGCGTAGTATTCAAAAGAAAAAAAGAAAGAAGAATGGTTTTGGGGGTTATCTCTCTCTTCCTCTATAGCAAGAAGACCCAGAAAGCAAGAAGCTGAACCAGGAAGAAATGGCTCTGCTCTCCCTTGTGCGTCTCAGACTGGTGTTCCTGACGGTGTTTTTGATTGTTTGCGTGACGAAAGTGGCGGATGGTCGTGAGTTTCCTTCTCTTGGGTTTCAGGCTGTGGTGGGTGAAAGTAAGAGACCAGTACTACGAGCACCACCTACACCTAAACCAAACACAAACCACCGACGAACTCAACCGGCCCCGGATCTTCAGCCACCACCTCCACCATGTCCGTTCCCCAGCCAAGGCCTAGGAGCCCAGCAACCCTGATCGCATCGAGCAGCTAGAAATTAAAGAGTTCTGTTATTCACCAGGATAATGTACTTTGTTTTTCTTCAGAGTAATTGATGTATCATTCTACCACTCACTCTTTCCTAGTTGGCGAATTAAGTCCTATAAATATAGAGATAGATTGTCTTGATCAGATTTTTTTCAGGTCACTGTTGGATAGGATGATATTTAGGGCTATGTTATTTAAACAGTACTCATGGGACTTCTTCAGGTCCAGCCAGAAAGTCACAATTTATAATCAAAGAGGGCAGCAGTCACAAGCCCAAAAGCATAAATGACCTTCAAAAAGGTCAAAAATTTTCTGGTTTTTGTTGAGTGTCAGAAGGAGCTGTAGGATGCTCTTTCTTGAACCCTATATTGTTTTGAAGTAGATTTTCATGTACTACACTGTGGGATTTGTAGATGGCACTATATATGTTTATTATTGCACTTTTTTCTGCTCGTTTGGAGGTGTGATTACCCTCCCATTCTGTTTGGATTTGGTTTATTGTGATGAATGAAGCATGAGCTTAATTACTTATCAGTGTATGTATTTTGTCTCTCAGACTGCAAATTACCACTAGTTTGACAACTCGGCTGAATGTCTCAAAGTAATCTTGGCCTACCAAACACCCATTTGCATCTAATGGCATGTTATCCCTATGACAAAACTTACAAAGACCATTCGTAATATTAAGTATAAAGTATAGGACACACAATATATTACAATTCGAAACACAACACATTTCTACTGTGCCACTACTTTTGATGTTTACACAGCCACGAATGAACCCGGTCTTCAACATGAACATTCTTTGATTATCTTAATTTTAGTAGATCAATTAATTAGCAGATACCTTCAATTAACAATAATTTTCTTTATTTATTCCTACTTGATTAGTACAAATTAACCTTCATACAATAGAGTCTAACTAGGAAAGTTTATCCAGTTCCATCCGGGTGAGAGATCATACTTTGAACCTTGACTCCATTTCTCATTCAATATCTAACTATCAAATAACAAAGATTTATTGAATTGAGTCTCAATAACTTACCTTAAAACAGAGAAAATGTATCTATGAATCTATGACCCTACTAATGTTTTTTTTTTTTTTTTTTTTTTTTTTTTTTTGTAACTATGAAATTTTGTACATGATGGGTTTCAGAAAGTCCCAAGGTAGCATCACAGTCAATGAGCTTCACCTCGGACTAAGATTAATTAAAGCTCAACTTCAGCTTCATCAAAGTCTTCAATTAGGCAGAAAACAGGAGACCTGATGAGACTAATTTTGTTCGCATCCATGGTTGATGTCAATAAAGCAATCAAAACCTCTGTAATTTTATTCTCAAAACTGTGGGATTGTCCCAAACTTTCAGTACCAAACAAGCTTAATGTCAGACTCTCAACACAAAAAAAATGCCAAATTGCCAGAGTTAGTCAACACGTCTTCGCAGGTTTTGTTTGTTCTTTTGCTCTTCTTCATAGGACCCCGTTTCTCCATGAATGACAGAAAACGACGAGCTTCAACGCGTAGGATTACAAAAAGAAAATGAAGAATGGTTTTTTGAGGTTATCTCTCTCTCTCTCTTTCCTCTATAACAAGAAGGCCCGGAGAGAAAGCAGCTGAACCAGGAAGAGATGGCTCTTCTCTCCCTTCTGCGTCTCAGACTGGTGCTCCTGACGGTAGCTTTGGTTGTTTGCGTGATGAAAATGGCGGATGCTCGTGAGTTTCCTTTTCTTGGGTTTCCGATTTCAAGCAGTGGACGGTCTCAGGCTTTGGTGGGTGAAAGTAAGAGACCGGTACTACGAGCACCACCTGCACCTAAACCAAACACACACCCACAAGGACGTCAACCAACACCAGGACGTCAACCAGCACCAGATCTTCAGCCACCACCTCCACCATGTCCTTTCCCCAGCCAACCTTAACGTCGAGCTGAAAAGAGTTCCCTGTCAGCGAAGTTGGTTTATTGATTCAGCACAAGAATGTACTTGTTTTCCTTTTTTGAGTAATTGATTCACCTTTCTTGCTGTACCTCTGTGCTTTCTGCTTTCAAACAGATCGCAACTTCATAGTAGGTCATGCCTGATGGCTTGCTTCAATCCAACATAACATTCTCGAAGATTTGGACCTGATATATCTCCATTTGTCATCCATCCTCCCTCTTTTACTAGTTCTGGAGTCAAGTCCTGTGTAGATTGTCTTGATCAGATATTTTTCAGGACAAGGTGGAGGAAAGAGGTAACTAAACAATTTAAGCTTAAAGAACGTTGGATGCACAAGACTGATTAACTGAAGATTGAGGAATGTTGGATAGAATTCAATTTCAGCTCAGTCTCCTCTTCTTATTAAATTTTCTCAGCAACATCATATCCTTGTCTTTGAGGTCATATCTTCACTCAACAGCTTTATAACTTGATTTCTTTAACTTAGCTTCATATCATTGGCCTCATAAGGGGATGCTAGGAGGAATTTATTTGACTGACACACTAGATCATAGAAGCAACTGGTTCCAAAAAATAAATATCTCAGATAACAAGAAATGCAGCTACCTGGATTGTGGGATTCCTCAGAAGCATATAACCAAATGGTGGTGGCTGGTTCAAGATTTCAACTCAACCAAGAACTGCACCACTCATTTTTTGTTCAGGACAAGTAACATTAGAGCCATTAAACAATATATCAACAAAACCTATTGACCTGGCAGAAAAATTAAAAGAAAATCATTCCTATTTATAGAGTCATAATGAATATTCCAGAGTGGTAGTCTTCACTCTATGGCAGTTTACAAGTCTTTCATCTCTATGCATTCTTAATTCTGCTAAAAATGGTGTCCTTTCCCCATACCCAAAAATTAGTGATGCCGGCAGCAGTACTTAACACTATAGTATACATTTATAAACACCAGGGTACATGTTTGTAAACACCTCAAATGCTTTAAGATAAAACAGCAATTGACACAGAATCTGTACAGAGCGAGATATGTATAGATCGAGGGACTGAACCTGACCCAAAATGTGTTTCTTCTCTTTGATTTGCCTACAAATTAGTTAGTACTAAAGAACTATCTGTATCTAAGTAAGCGGAACTGCTGAAATTGTCCATTTCAAAGAGAAACATTTTCTTTTTTTTTAAGAAAACAACACTGATGACTTTTGGCTTTTATTTCATCATTCTAATATTGCAAGCATTACACAAGTTATATTGAGTACAGCTTTCACTAGTCGGTCTGTTCACCTCTTAAAGAAAAAAACACTTCATAAGAAAAGATCCAAATTACCCACATACTTAATTCTGTTGTGTAATACCAGTCTTTGCTAGTACATCAGTCATGGAGTTAGCAGAGCTAGGGACTCTTGACCAGTTAATATGCTGGTCCTTTGAGAGTTCAATGATTTCATCAAGAAAGCTCTTCAGCCTCCATGGGGGCTTTATACTGTTGCTGCCCACCCAATTGCCAATGTGGAGTCACCCTCAACAATTGCATGGCAATGGTGCGATTGCCGAAGAAATTTCATCACTTTTAGGAGAGCTCTCACTTCCGCTTCATTCAAAGAGAAACATCGATGTAGCAAATGCAAGTCAAATACGTTGCCTTTGCCTTGATTTGAAACTTCGAATGGTGGAGTGAGATGAGTCAAACTGTGTGAACGTTTTGCTTAAATATGAAGAGAGTAACCTGCCAAAGGTATCAAACATAAAAAGAGAATTAAAAACCTGAATAAAAAATTATTTCAGTGCTGTTATGGGTACCTACCAACAGTTTTTAAAAAAATAACACAAAATTTTGTAGAAACATATTAAAAACTAGAGCAACATGCATACATAAATTATTTAACCATTTATTCTATTAAAGTCTTGTGATAGTTATAGCTGATCAGCAGACAATGTAGAAAAGAAAAAAAGGTCTGTTGGATCATTTCTGCCATTTATTATTGTTTTTATCAGTTAATGAGACGTGCCTTTGCCTGCCTTGGACATGCATGCGTGATTCAGCAAATATGCTCTGGCAATTGAGAATATCATATATAATTTATCCTAATAACTACGTCTGAGACCCTATTTCGTTTCATCAAACTGGGTTTTACTTGTACATGATATTTTAAGAAAACAAACTATATATTTGATCTTGAACATTAGAATTTACATCCTGGACAAACCCCAAAAGTCTCCCATTAGTGTCTTGAGAGGTAACACAAATCCATATTTGAAGGCTGCAAGAGTGGTAATAATGAAAATTACAGGGAAAGAAAAATCAAAATAAGAAGGTCTCGGACGTAGGCTCTAGTAGATTTACATAACAGAAACAGGACAGCTCCATTACCAACCCAACTAGTACTAACTCAAAAAAATAAAATCATTTTCTCTGAGCCTCAAATAGCTTCACAGGGTCAACATACAAACCATGTCTTTACACTTCTAGGTCGAATAGCAGAAACAAATCTTGCTAAAGCCAGAGTTAACTTTCTTGAAGCTGTTGGAACTTTGTTCAAAGAGCCCCTAAAAGTGGGCCAATAGTATAGATTATCTATGCGTTAAAACTGTCTTCAAGACATTTGATAAGGTTCTAAGGGAACAGAAGAACATGAACCACATCGGCAACTAACAAAATAGCAGAAAGAAAGTTTTGAAGTACAGAATGTGGACCAGCTTTCTACACAAGCCACAAAATAAGGAGAAAGAATGAAACTCAAAGAACCAGGACTGAACATACCTTTCTGTGTGTTGCTCTGCTATAGGTTGCTCTCTTAAGAAGCTGAAACTTTGTTCTTTCAGTGTGGAAGGAGTCTTTACAGCACCATTCACGTTTCTTACAACCTGATAGTTGGTTCGTGCCACAGGGATTGAATGCTGGATTATCGTAGGCCGAATTTATAGAGAAAGCTAACTGCCTCGTCTAGGATATAGGCCTCCCCATTACGGCCTTGTTTAGTTAACTTAAATACAAGATTGCAATGTTAAATCTGACTTCTTGTGTCCATAATCCTATTGGAGTGCTTTTAGAAAGGTTCAAATTTGATAAGGATACAGCAATAGAGATACTCCTCCTCCAATCTTATGTAGATGAGATGACTTAACCACATGGAGAGACAACAGATGCATCCTATTCATAGTTTAACTTACTTGTGATTGGAATGGACTAACCCATGACAGTACATTTAATAGGGGGGCTTGCAAGAGATAAAGGGTGTTTTGATTTTAGTGTAATAATTTATGTAATAGTCCTAAGAGACCCCTCTAACTTACATGTCCCATTAACGGGTTAACCACCCATTCTGTTTATTTCATTATGTATCAGTCTCTAGTCATAGAAATCAACGTTTGGCAGCACTACACTTGAGTTTTACGACATAGAAGTTACTTCAATAGACCACTTAAGCAATTAGTGTCTACCTCAAGACGCCATAAAAACTAAAAATTGAGTGCACCTGAACTTGCATTGACTCAAGTCCTTACCCCTCTAATCTATGTCATAAATAATGCTTATGAATGTTTTATTTCTGATCTTATGCAGCTTAGCTAAGCCTGCTCCTTTATGTGGTAGAATAAAGAAAATTCTAACCAAAATTCAACCTTGTATAGACAGATCAGTGACTCAATTGCTCGTCATGAAATTGGGTCCAAATGAACACAAAGAGAGATAGAGAGGCAAAAAATTTCAACTATAAATAGAAAAAGATTAGAAGTTTTGATTCATCTATGAAATAATACAATAACATACATCACTTACTAAAATCTTCAACACCAAAGTTTCCCCAGAGATTCTAAAAGAAGATAACTTGGTATGACCCTAGCTAACTCTTCATAAGAAGACAAGACCAAACGTATCAAATAAGAGCCAACATGAATATAAAGGTACTATGCTTGGCAAGTCTGATGCTTTTTCCAGCTTGATACAAAAGTATATCATCTTACACTAGACACACCAATCACAAAAGATGACTAACACACTTTTCCTTCAAAATCCATAGCTCATGTAAGAAAGCTCTTGTAAGTAGGAAAGCAATAAAGAGACTGAGTCAGTTGATTCTCTTAACCTTTACAAAAATTAAAATTGCAAAAAAGACCCTAATACCCACAGATTAAGTTACAAGGAAAACACCCACCAGAAAGAAAAGCGCTCTCATTTTAGGCACAAAGGAAGACATGGCTATAATACAAACGATTCCACTTGACTAGCTCAGTTTCAGTTGCAGTAGCAGAGAACCTTCTAATTTTCAATTCAATTACCTCGGATGACTTTGAGGCATATCACTTGCCTGTAAAAACATATACAACAATTGATGATTGAAGCTCTCTGTCCACTTTAAAGTGTGCATGGAAGAATCTTTTCATCTGTCAACCACCATATCAATCGATTGTTAAGAACAAAAGATGACAAAAGCCAACAAGCTTGACTTAACTTGTGTATTTTAAACTTACCTCTTTATATGAATGTGAAGTTAAGAATTCCTGTAGCAGTTTTTCTTGAGGTTCAAATAAAACAATATGACTAGGGAAAGACCAATTTGCCTTCATGTTTTGCATGAAACCAACTGGATCCATCATGAACTGGTCTGATTCATCTGGCGCACCTTTTCCATCTCTGCAAAACCATGCAAAAGTAGATTAAATAAAATACAAATGCATAAAATAAAAAGATAAAATCATGCAAGGAAAAAGTTTAGGGGGTTGGGGATAACCACCTTGGAGAGCAATCTAGAAAGTGCATGGGCACATTACTATGAAGTGAGGAATAATACGGTGTGGCATGGCAAGGTGTTAGGAAAATAACACTCCTCACTTTCCCTCCAACAGCCTCATCAGCTAGAAACTTCATAACATCTTCACTTCCCCTCTGTAGGCCGTTTATAGGTTAAAGTCTGAAGGCACAAACAAAAGGAAAAGCAGGAAAAGGTTTTTTGAAATGCAGAGTGGATTTCTTTAATTTGTTCAGAAAATAGGCGAGCAAAATATGAAGCAAACTCAACAACTAAAAGAGCAAAAAAAAACAATAGCTAGGAGCTAATAATTTACTCAATACTTACCTGATGAACCAAACTCATGTATAGTGCCATAGGAAAATTGGTTACAAGAAGAAAGACTACAGCCAATTGCATCTTAGTGGGGCAGCCCACTTTGAATTTCACAGATCTCTTCCTGTTATAGCTAAGATGCATTTCTGCCAATGTATGTCCAGCAAACATCAGAGCTATTGGAAGCACAGGCAAGACAAACCTGCAAATAGAGTTCCAGAAGAAAGAATGGGGTATTTCATGGATTGAACATATGAGGAAACTAGTTTTTAGCAAGTCAATCAAGCTAAAGGTTAATTAAGTTACCTGAATTCTTTGTGACCAAGAACACTATAAAGCCCTAGCACCCATATGATTAGACCAAAAAGTTTCCATTGTTTAGATTTTTGAACTCCGAAAGCAAAGAAGGGTAGGAAAGAGAAAATCATGACTGGAAATCCTTCTGTGAAATACCAATGCCACTTGTGCGTTCCATAATAGTCCCCACCAGCAGAAAGAAAGTTAAACTTCAGAAAATTTAGTGGCACAAGGACCAAGGAACCATACATTATCCAATCCACTAAACCTGCAAGTATGATCACTGTGGCCCTAAAAACAGAAGAAAATCATAAGGAAGCAAGTTTTGCTTAAAGAAATTAATAATAAAAAAAACAAAATAACTAGACATAAAAAATACAAACATCTGCTCTTTCAAATGTTCTAGAAAACATTTGAGTCGTTTGATTCTTTTTTCACACATTAAGAATTGAGGCTAGGCAGATATATCTTCCAGAACCATTTCCATGGAACAAAACCAAACATCCCTTGTGAAATTTTCAAGTGCGGTGGACTAAGAATCCGTGTATAATTAAGCATGGGTATGTACTATAAGCAAATGACACATGAGAACATCACTGGACTGCATGGCTAGGAATCAGTATAAGGAGCTGCAACAAAGACAGAATCTTGTTTTGCGATCTCTGTATTTCATTCTTTTCTGCTTGTTGCATGCATGCAGTTGAAGTTATTCTTCACGTGAACAAAAATATCAAAATAATAACTTGAGAAGTAAGTGCAAATCCATATTTGAAGGCTCCAAATGAAGAAATATTATAAATCTTCGAAAAAGACAAAAAAAGAAGCTAAGGTCGCATGCTGAAGCAGATTTATTTAAAAAAGAAAACAAGACAGCTCCATTACCTACCCAACTGGGACTACTTCAAAAAATAAAAACACCATTTTATCATATGCTTCAAACAGCTCTAGACCCCCAACATGCATGCAGTTGAAGTTATTCTTCACATGAACAAGAATATCAAAATAATAACTTGAGAAGTAAGTGCAAATCCATATTTGAAGGCTCCAACTGAAGAAATATTATAACTCTTCGAAAAAGACAAAAAAAGAAGCTAAGGTCGCATGCTGAAGCAGATTTATTTAAAAAAGAAAACAAGACAGCTCCATTACCTACCCAACTGGGACTACTTCAAAAAATAAAAACACCATTTTATCATATGCTTCAAACAGCTCTAGACCCCCAACATACAACCATGTGATTGCACTTGTTGGTCGAATAGCACAAGCTAATCCTGCCAAAGCCAGAGCCAACTTCCTTGAAGCTGTTGGAACTTTGTTAGAAGAGTCCCGGAAAGTGGGCCAGTAGTATAAGCTAATAACTGTTAAAACTGTCTCCAGGACATTTGATAATGTTCGAGGGGAGCAGAAGAACATGAACCAGTTTGTCAACTGACAAAATAGCTGAAAGTAAGTTAAGTACAGCATGAGCAGCTCTTGGAAATGAAAATTTATGCAGTCCGCTTTACACAAATCACAAAATAAGTAGAAAGAATACAACCCTTTCCTTTTATCATTTTCTTTCTACATGGTTATTAATTTTTCATATTAAAGGATACGACCCATTTTGCCGTGTGCTCATTAAAAATGAGACAGGAAAGTTTGTATAGGTATAAATCTCCAACTGATGAAAATATGGATTGTAGAAGTCGGGGAGCCTTCATCTGTCATCCAAGAAAATATAACATAAAAATGTGTATAAAGAAATTTGACACAAAATCACAGGGTAGTGGAACACTGCAAGGATTTTATTCAATATGAAAACATCATAAACCAAATAACTTGTACGAGAAAACTAGTATACCATTCCATGCCCAAGGAACAAAGATTTATTTTAAAGAAAAGTCCTAGAAGCATATACATATGGGAACTTGATATTCGGATTTACGAATAACTTAATATCAGTTCTATGTGATTGGAGTCAAGAAAGTTAGAATTTAGCTACATTATAAGCTGGGAGCGCCATTCCTATGCAATAATCTTTATATGGTCATTCAGTCTTTTTAACATATACCTACCTTGTCCCCCCCATCTCAACTATATCAGCTATGCTCCCTGCAACCAACCGATGGTTGCCATGATAACACTGTTATATCTGAATTACTTGTAAACCCTGAGGAATGAACAAGTCCATTGCCAAGCGACTTTTGCAGAAGGGTGGTTATGCTTATCCTAGTTTGCTAGAAACATGCAAACGGAATATCCGAGTACACAACAACCATCACCATTACCATGAACCAGGGAGTGTCCAGCTGAAAAAATGCGATGATTTTGTAAAGGGCGGCAAAGATCAATGGATGAAGATAACTGCGAATCCCCCTTTGCCATTCCCACGTCAAATGTCCGTACCTATAACGGCATTTGATCGCCGAAGTCAGTTAATAGGCCAGAAATTCCGATCAATTGAATACCTCTAGAGTGAGCGAACCGAGGACTAGTTACCCAAATACAATGCGATGAGCGACTTCTAGAGACTGCCAGTGCTCATCAGGGTTGAAATAGGTCTGAACGAGGAAGGAATTCACCAATCGAAAAGTAAGACACATTCCAAAAATGCCTTTCCATGATGAAAAGAAATGAGTGCTTCTTCTGGCCTTCGAATTTCCTTCTTCTTGTTGGTCAGCGAGAAGGGGTTTGATCTCATTTGGGTCTGGGGAATGCAGTCTTCGCTTCATAACTGCAGAAAGGACAATCACTTGGAAAGGGAGTGGTAACTGGTAAGCTCACCAAACTGGGTCTTCAGAGTTCAGATATGACACTCTTAAGCTAGAAGGAACACAACGCCTACGATTAATGTTCCTAACTCAGTAGGCTTGTCGAGAGGCTGAAGATACGTGAGATCGAATGTCACCCCTAAGTGACGCGCGCCAACCCCTAATACCTAGGTGCGGACATCAACCAAATAGAGTTAACATTGAAAATTTTATTTCCATAAAATTTTTTTATCTCTCTTTCATTATTTTAAATATTTATTCTCACTATTTTTATTTTTAAAAAACCCTAAAAAAGTAATATACTAAAGTCAATGTTCAACTAATAATCTAATGTTTTAAAAACCGAATCGGCCATCAAAGTGTCAATATGTTCCATTTTGGTCTGGGGTTAGACCAATAGTTTAAATATTAAATATTATCCTCTTAAAAACCTCTAAGTCTACAAAGTGGTGCCATGATTAATTAATCACCTAAAATAATAAAAAATTATAATTTAATGTTTAAAATTTTTTTAACTTTTTTTTTATTCGATATCCGTATTTAAGAAAGTTACTGCTTCTTGCAAGTGACGAACTTTGATTAAATATATATGATTTATGATAAATTTAGTCGACAGGACAGGAGTTTGTGTCCTGCAACTTGTGACATTTCCGGTGAACATGTAGTGTTTTAGTAGATTATATAAACTTCAACGGTCTAAAAATAACGTAAACTTCTGGCTTGATGATACTCTATAAAGTGAAGATAATTTTTTAGAACCTCTCACTTGTGATTGAAATTTTTTACTATTTATAATTGGTATAGCTCATTTGTTTGATGAAACTCATTCCTCATAAAAAAGGATCTTAATATTTCTGCTTTTGTTGAGGTGAGAAAAGGACTTAGAAGCTCTTTGTTTAAGGTTTTAGAGTTTAAGAGGAGTGACTTTTTAGTAATTTAAAGAATTTTTGTAACAGTAATCTTAACGGGCAAATCGTAAAAAAATCCGTAATAAATACATAATAAAATTTCGGATGGCTTATTGGACCATTAAATAAATTTATTATAAATAAACTACGTCAATTTTAACACCTACAACTTTATAAATATATCATATTTCCATAATTAAAAAAATAAAATTAATACTGATTATAATAAATCGTGCCAAGTTAATAAGAACTGTATTTACATTCGATTTTGGTTCAACCGAGTTAAACCAGCCGATCCGGTTCAATTTTTAAAACATTGGTATAAACCATTTTAATCAAGGTGACAACAAAACCGTCCACAAAAACCCGTATAACCCGCCCGCGAAAGCCCGCCCACAAAAACCCGCCCACATAACCCGCCCACATAACTCGCCCACAAAAACTCGTGACGGGTTTGAGCAAAAATCGTACCCGGACCACCAGGTAAAATACCAAACCCGCTTTAATTTAAGCGGGTCTGGTCGGCCAGTTATTGAAACCCGTTGCCACCCCTATAATCAAAACATGATCAGTATTATTGTATACACTAAAATGCGACCTGCCCAATTTTGACAAGCCCAAACGCCTATCAATCCATCAAACGATTGTTGTGGGTAAGCTTCGTTGATGTTCAAAGCCTCCTGCCGCAACCCATCGCAAGACCTATCCGCGCTAATGCATCATCAACACAATCACTAGTCCAGTCAGCAATAAAGTGTCGAGTCATCACCAATCAACATTCAAATTACAACTCAGCCTCCTCAAGAGTTAAACGACCACCGAAGAAGCCAAGAAAGAAAGACAAGAAGATCCACATTCATGGAATCCAGCAGAGGAGTCCTGGTCCTCCTCTCGTCTCAACAACTACAGCTAAAAAGGTATCGTGATCTCCATTCTAAGGATCGACCCCAACAACTGCACAAAATTGGCAACAAATAGCCAGAAACATTCTATCGCAAGGTTCAAAAATTGGAGTTTAAAATCCTTCATCTAAAAACTCTCACACATAAAAACTCTTTTAAAACGAAGGTTTGAAAAATCCTTCATCCAGAAGTAATTCAATAATTCGACAGGAACATCTCTACACGGTCGCCGATAACGTCAACAAATCGATACACACGAAACATAAATACTTCCGCCTAACCGACCAAAGCCATCACTGATTCGTGCACACTCATTGCTAGAACTCAAACTTCAAGGACTCGCCAAAAACTTAAACTTCACCAAATTTACATAAAAATCGAATAACATTTTTTTCAATTTTATTTATTCATAATGCATTTTTGTTAAACATTACTCCAACATCTAAAAACGTGACACTACATCATATATATATATATATATATATGTATTTTGATTACAGAATTACAACTCCACTTTCTGAGTATCAGTACTCTCCTTCAGTTCCCCACCCCTCTGTACTTCCTGCCCATCTCCGATGCTCACCACCCGAGGTTCCGTCACCTTCTCCGGCGCGAGCTTCGCTACGGAGACGGTGAGAACTCCGTCCACGAGCCTCGCCTTCACGGCGTCGAGATCTGCATTGTCCGGCAGCCGAAACTGCCGCCAAAACTTCCCGTAAGAACGCTCCACTCTGTGCCAGTGATCCTCCTTCTTCTCCTCTTCCTTCTTCCTCTCCCCGCTGATCCTCAGCACCCTGTTCCCCTCCACCTCGATTTTCAACTTCTCCTTCTTCAGACCTGCACACACTTTTCCACAATCGTTGAGCAAAACAGAGAAATTAATCGCCAAACCCAGAAGCGAAAAGAAATGGGGAACCATCAATTCGTACCTGGGACATCGAGCATGATGAAATGGGCTTCGGGGGTTTCCTTCCAGTCGACTCTAACAGGGGCGAAGGGCATCAGATCGTCTCTGTCTGCGCCGAAGGGGATCTGTTCCAGAACTCGGAACGGGTCGATCCACGTCAAGTCCGAAGTCGATTGACGGGGTTCAAGCAGCGACAACAGCGAGCCTTCCGAGCACGTCGCCGCCACGGCCATGGCCACTACGACTACACAGACGGCGGCGGCCGAAAACGGTTTCATCGTTTTGCCCACAATATTCTCAAGCCACTTGGGTTGATGATCAGAAAGAGCTGAAGAAAACCCACAACGCGGTGGATGTATCAATATTACTGCTTCGCTCCAAAACGCTCGTTACGTTGTAGAAGACGGAGAGATGCAGAGGTTATTTATAGAGGGATGGACTGATCATGGGTAAAGGAAGACGACGACGACGACGACGACGACGACGACGCACTCCAAAGGAGTCCTCGTCGCTCTCGAAGCTTCAAGCTTTTCGACGTGGCAGGAAAAGCGGGGATTCCAGATATTTCTCGCATCGCCCATTCATGCACGGTCGATATATAGGCCCCGTTACACTTGCAAGAAACATGAAAATAAATTATAAGCTACTACTTGAGGAAACTTAGGACTAGCCCAATTAACCTCGTCATTTCATCTGATTATCACAGAAATTTAACTTGAAGCCTGCATCTAAGGCGTTACAAAATAATGTAACTGATTAGCAATTTGCATCCAATTTAATTACTAAGGAAATTATTAGTAAAATTAGTTCCTGTTCTCAATTGCTTTTTTGGTTTTTTGTGTTCATCTTCCTAATTATTTGATTTCAGGCTTAATGGATTTTTTACAGCCAATATTAACAATGTAGTGATCCCTAACTTGGTCACTCTTTGAGACCAATTTGAACTGATTAGTGTTTCACTGTGATTAACCTTACAATGTCAATAACACAATTTCAACATTTAAAGTTAAATTTAAACTAGAAGAAACTTAAGGATTAATATATGAAGTTTTACAAAAATGTTTATGGGGTAGAGGGTAGATGACTACATTTTGCCCAAAATTTTATTTGATTGCTTTATTTTGTAAAATCATCTGTGGAATTATAAAAAAAAAAATTCTTTATCTTTATAACTACACAGGAGTATAAAGGATTTGAGTTTTTATATTAGTTCTGAAATGGATGGCATTTTTAGATATTTTGTTGGTTAAAGGTTTTCCTTCCTGTCCCCATTATTTCTTCTATTCATGTTTTAGCACTTTTAGCTCTCAACTCCTCAAGCATTGAAACAGAATTTGTGTTGTTCTTAACTTCTTGTCTCTTAGCTCTTACAACTTTTTCATTCTACCATTTCATTTTATTAGATAGCTTTAACGACTTCGTCCTTCCTCTCACAAACAACTAAGGTTTCACAGTTCTGCTTTTGAGATTTGAGTCTATTGAACTTGTATTTATTTCTTTTTTCTCTCTTTTTCTCTCAACTTGTTGGATGTTTCACGCGATGGTTTTGTTGCTTTTGTCAAGAGCATATAACTACATATTGCTGAGATCGAAACAAGTTTAACAACATCTGGTTTTATGCCAACAATTGGCATGGCATGAAAGAGAGAGAGAAAGAGAGAGTTTTCCATGGAGTCTTTCATTTTGACAATCTTTTTACGAGGGAGGAGGTTGTCTAATTTATTGATGTACGTTATTATTAAATCTGAATTTGTTGTACATGATATTTTCATATCAAATATGGTAGTTTCAAATCAAATATAGTATTTTTCATATCAAATGTGGTAGTTTTAAATCAAATCGGCAGTTTCGCATCAAATATGGCATTTTCGCATCAAATATGACATTTTCGCATCAAATATGACATTTTCGCATCAAATATGATATTTTTGCATTAAATATGGCATTTTTACATCAAATGTGGCATTTTCGCATCAAATATGACATTTTCGCATCAAATATGGCATTTTCGCATCAAACATGGCATTTTCATATCAAATAAGGGATTTTCATATAAAACGTGGCAATATCATTTTAAATAATTTTTTTTTCATTGGGGTCCCACAACACGACCCCATGTTGCACTGAGTAGGCCAACCTCATCATATCATTACTAATTAATATAGAAATTGAACTTCAACCCCACATCTAAGAGGTTACAAATTAATGTAACTGATTAACAATTTACACCTAGTTAAATAATTAGAAAATATTACTAAAATTAGTTACAGTTCTCAATTGTTCTTTTATTTTTTTTTGTTCATCTTCCTAATTTGTTTTACCAGTGTGTTTTAAAATCCGGATCCAACTTGCCGGTCCAATTGGGTTGAACCAAAATAAGAGGTCAATCCACTTCTTTTTGACTCGGTCCGGTTCACTTATAAATCAGGCTCGGCTCGAATTTTATTCGGCTCGAGCTCGTTAATTACGAGCCTGAACCGAACTGAAATAAATTTTTTTTTTTTGTTAAACTTATCAAGCCCCGAATTCGATTTTTCAAGAATTTGGCTCATCGGCTCGCAAATCGGCTTCTTCTTCCTCCCACCCTCTATATGTTGCAACTCAGAGTTTTTTCCTTCTTCTATTTTTTTTTTCTAATCGTTCTAGCTCGAGCTCGAGTTCGACAAAATCGCCGGACTTACTACCAGTTCGAGTCCGGTTTTTAAAATATTGGGTTTTAGGCCTTAGTAGATTTTTTTTTTGTCCATCCAAGTGAATGCATTTTTGGATTTGAAATAGTTTTCGTATCCACTCAATCCCCAAGAGATAACTTTCTCTAATCATTGACCCACAAGGCACCGCCAATAGCAACACTAGTAAGCGTCACTAAAGAGGATCGCTTACCAATTGGATTTTTTAAAATTCATTGCACGCCTGTCTCATGTGCATGTGTACCCCTATTGGCCGTGTATATCATCAGTATGCACATCCCTGGTTAGCAGGGGATCAGGTCCTAATAATAGATTATTATATAATTAATACATTATTATAGAGATTTATCTTTATTTAATATGTTAAGTGATAACTATTCACATGAGACAACGCACCTGATCCAGATTCCAGAGATTTGAAGACCAGGAAAATTCGAATCCCTTCAAAAAGTTCAACGGACCTCATCTTCTTGGACGTAACAATGGCTGCTGCCAGAAGCCTGCACATTCCCCACCGTCCCCACAGCTTCTGCGACCCCTCCAAACCTCGACCCTTCCTCACTACTCCTCCCTCCGTCAGCAGCGCTCGCAATGCCCGCCACAAACCCCTGCGACTTCCCGAAAAATGGCGCGTCTCCACGGCAGCGAGACGACCGTCGGGATCAGAAGGACTCGTACCGGAGCCTGCGGCAGCAGACGCGTTCGCCGGACTCTCGAACGACGACCTGAAGCCGACGACGTCGGAGCAGCGGACGCTTACCGGGTGGGAGATGGCCAGCCTCTGGGTCGGCCTCGTGGTCGGGGTCCCCTCCTACTACCTCGCCGGCAGCCTAGTCGACCTCGGCATGGCCTGGTGGCAGGGGATCGCCACCGTCGTCGCCGCGAACCTCATCCTCTTAATCCCCCTTGTCCTCACCGGCCACCCGGGGACGCGGTACGGTATCCCCTTCCCCGTCCTCGCCCGCGCCGCGTTCGGGATCCGCGGCGCCCACGTCCCCACCCTGCTCCGAGCCTTCGTCGGGTGCGGGTGGTTCGGGATCGAGTCCTGGATAGGCGGCGAAGCTATCTTCCTCCTCTTACCCTCCTCGATTCGGACCTCTTCCTTCTCTCGCCGGATTCCGTGGCTGGGAACGTCCCCTCTGGAGTTCGGGTGTTTTATCGCCTTCTGGGCTGCGCAATTGGGAATAATCTGGAAAGGGATGGAAGGGATTCGCGACCTGGAGAAGTACTCTGCTCCGATTCTGACCCTGTTAACGGCGTCTCTCCTCTTCTGGGCTTATCTCAACGCCGGCGGTTTCAGTAAAACCCTCTCCCTCTCCTCCCGCCTCTCCTCTTCCCAGTTCTGGTCCCTCTTCTTCCCGTCCCTCACAGCCAACATCAGCTTCTGGGCGACTCTCGCGCTCAACATCCCGGACTTCACTCGGTACGCCAGGAGCCAGTCCGATCAGATCCTGGGCCAGATCGGGCTCCCAATTTTCATGGGGCTTTTCACTTTCGTCGGCATCGCAGTCACGGCCTCCACGGAAGTGATCTTCGGCCGGGTGATCTCCAGCCCTATTCTGCTCCTAGGGAAAATCGGGGGCCTCTCCACCACCTTCCTCGCCATCTTCGGAATCGGCCTCGCGACCGTCACCACCAACATCGCCGCCAATATCGTCGCCCCGGCGAACGCCCTGGTCAATCTCAGTCCCCGTCACTTCACCTTCCGGCGCGGAGCTCTCCTCACCGCGCTTCTCGGAATCGCTTTCCAGCCGTGGCGACTGCTGCAATCCAGCGAGAGCTTCGTCTACACCTGGCTCGTCGGATACTCTGCTCTACTGGGTCCGATCGGGGGTATAATTCTCGTCGATTACTACGCCCTCCGCCGCACGGAACTGGACCTGAATTCGCTCTACTCTTCTAGCCCTGTCGGGGATTATTACTATTCCGGGGGGTTCAATTTGGCCGCCATGGCGGCTCTGCTCGTCGGCGTCCTGCCCGTGATTCCGGGTTTCCTGCACAAGGTGGGATTGCTGAAAACCACTTGGCGATTCTTCGTCATCGTTTACAACAATTCCTGGTTTGTCAGCCTCTTTGTTTCTGGATTCGTTTACTGGGTCCTCTCCTGCTTGAGTGGATCTCATTTGAAAGTGAAGATCGAAGACTTGTGAAAAATCCGGCATTGTTGATTGTTCTAGCTACTTGGACCTCGATTTTTTAAACTGTAGAGATGATATTGGAGGGGACTACGTTTGTAGTGTTTTGGTTTGACCCAGTTAGTGGGGGTTTAATTCCTGGTTTGTCTACCACTGATTTATTGGCATCCCGAACCATTAATCGAGATGCTATTACCTTAAGGCAAATACCAGATGATGGATGATTTTACCCCTAATCTAGAAGGGAACTCGGGTTAAAATAGAGTTAGTCCTTCTTACTCCAGACGTTGATGGCCTCATTGTCACTATAGATGATGAATACCCTCTAGTACCCACCTTAAAAATTGAAAACAAGCCCAAGGTTTGTCTTCGCTGTAAGAGATGGGGCCAAATCACAGACGAGTGTCGTGGTACACTAAAAAAATAGAACAAATCTGAGGCCCAAACCACCCCCAATCATGCAAAGATTGAGTTGCAAGTCTGGTATATTATACCCAGCATCCACTCTGCTCCCCCAAGGGGTGGGCATTGGGTTGGGTTTTTTGGGTAACCCGACCCGACCCAAAAAGCCCGGGTTTGGATTCCCAAATCTAAACTCGAACCCGACTCACCGGTTTTAAATTTTATATATTTTTAACATATTTTTATTTATTTTTTAAAAAAAATTGTATAAATAAATTATTTTTTTTGGGTCGGGTTCGGGTTTTGTCAAAATCCGGCGTGTTTTAGACGAATCGGGTCGGGTTCGGGTTTGTAACATGAAGGATCGGGTCGAGTTTGGGTTCAGATTTTAAAACCCTTTCGGGTTTTGGGTTTTGAAGTTGGGTCCAGTTCGGGTTTTCAAAAACCCGACCCAAACCCGACCTGTACCCACCCCTAGCTCCCCCCACAAGTTGCTTTACTGCTTTGATGTCACCATCAAACCCTCCCTCTGAATTAGAGATGGCCTTAGAGACTCCAATACCCTTACAAATACTTCCACCTGGGGTTAATCTCCCGCAATCCCCTAGTCCATCGACATCGTATTGAAATTCATGTCTTCTACTCCCTGCCCCCTCTTCAACAGTACATGATGGTATTCTACCTAATCCAAATATAGTTCCAGTGAAATAGATCACTGCCATTTCCCCGACCTCCAAAGCTACCACGAATGCACTTCAGCCATGCATGGAATAGTCACACATGCCTTCAGGAAACACCAATAGGACCCGCAAACACAAGCCTCTTCTAGAGACCTTCTCTCCCTCTCCTGTTGAGGATCTCAGACATGGAAAAGAAAAGCTCCCCAGAGTTTCTGCGGCATCCTCTTCCATGCCTCCTGAGCTCTATACAGGTCAGTCCATTTTACTAAATTAATATTTCATGTATTTATTACTTCTATTTGCACTACTACTGCATTCCACACCATTTGGTTTCCTCTCTAAGTCACAGATTCCATATAACATAAATTGGAATAAAAAATAAGGTTTAGGCTTACCTCTTGACATCAATTTTTCGGTGAATGATCTGGAGTGTCTGAACTTCGTACGCAAAGAACTGCTTCAGCAGCGGAAAGGAAGAACGATGAGCTCTTACGAGGGGAATCACAGCGTGTTGCACGGGGACTCGTTCACCGTTTTAATAAACCGAGAGGGAGACAATAATGCGGTTAGATCCTGATTTTCAGGATCTAACCGCTTAACCACTTATTGTGTAAGTGGTCATACGGATTACCGTATGACCAGTCTCATAATCTCCCACTTGATCCGTATGATCAGGTAATGTGATTTAAAACAAGAAACATGAATCATGACGATATGTCCCTTATGTACCATAGTAATATCTTCCATGTATTACATGTTCAAGAGTTAAATCAATTCCTAATAACTGTATGAATAAATATTATATTTATTCTTTGTCCCATCTTCAATGATTTTTTCAATTGTAACTTTTGTGCACACATAATAGAAAAAATCAAGAAAATAGAGTTTCTAAATAACAGTCATACCTTTAAATGACTGTATGGGATGCAATCCCATAGTGACAACATGAACCTTAAATTTGCGATGTGGCATGCCCTTTGTCAGAGGATCAGCTAACATCAGTTCTGTGTTAATATGTTTGATGATCACTTTCTGATCTTTAACACGTTCTCTAATGGCCAAGTACTTTATATCGATGTGTTTACTTCGACTCCCACTTTTATTATTCTGAGCCATGAACACAGCTGCTAAGTTATCACAATATACCCGCAATGGCCTAGAAATAGAATCCACCGGTCTAAGCCCAAAGAATGAAACTCTTTAACCACACTTTGCACGTGAAGTAGCCTCAAAACACAAGGCGAACTCAGCCTCCATAGTAGAAGTGACTATTATGGTGCTGTTTGGCACTCCTCCATGAAATAGCTCCACCATCAAACATAAAAAATGTACCACGATGTTGATTTGCGAGAATCAACACAACCAAAGAAAGTCTGAATCGGAGTAGCCAACCACCTCTAAACTATCGATCGTGCGTAAGTAAGCATGTAATTTTTCGTTCCTTGAAGGTATCTCAATACTTTCTTTTTGCAGCTCTCCAATTGATCAAGTCCTGAATTACTCTGGTATCTCCCCAACATTCCAACTACAAATGCGATGTCTGGTCTGGTACATACCTGGGCGTACATCAAGCTTCCAACAACTGAAGCATATGGAATGTTTTTCATCTGCTCCTCTAAATTGTTCTTTGGGCATTGGTTCATACTGAACATGTCACCCTTCACAATAGGAGCTACAATATGTGTACAATCTTGCATCCAAAATCTTTCTAATATTTTATTGATATAAGTTTTTTGAGATAGACCTAAAACACCTTCTTGTCGGCATTGTTGTTGTTATTGTTGTTGTTGCCTACCATTGAATTGATTTTTTTTTTTTTTTTTTTTTTTATGATTTGTTGGATAAAGGGATGAGAGGTAAGAGATGTCCCACTGGGCGTGGCAAATCTGTTTCCTCGAAAATCTGTCGGTGGGCAAAGGCAGATTTGATTGATTAAGTCGACAAGAATACAAAAATATTTACATGATTGTGTTTGCGAATTGGAAAATTTTGTGTAGGTACGATCTCCTAGCTTTCCTCTGATTCTATATCTGTGTGTTGGTTAATGAAGTTGTTGTTTCCTGCGAGTTGACGGTGAACTCAGAGTCTCCGAGTGAGTATACATGAACTACGATGGATGCAATCGGTCGGATGGAAGTATTTGTGTTTTGTGTGTTTCGGCTTGTTGATGTTATTGATGGACGTGTGTTGTTTGTAACTTTCTAATTAAAGAAAGTTACTCTAGCATGCAAGTGCACGTGTCACACAAGTAATAAAGTGGACTCAAGAGTCTGGATGTCGAGCCCACAGGGACTGTGTAGATTAATTACTAAATAAACATCCTAATAGCTATATCTAACCGCACAAAAGGATATTTAACGAAAATGATAAAATATACACACTAAATTGGGTCAGACAAGAGATAACTAGGATAGTCTATTTAAAATAGAGGTGGGGGTGATTTCACGCCGTATCTAACCTATTCTAATATTCAAGCATTTCATCAAACACACTTGGTGGACCCAGGAATTTGGTACGTACTGATATCTTCCGAGATCACTGCAACCGTGACCTCTATTCCGACCTTCTAATCTTTCGATTGAAGGTCTAAAAAGAGAAGCCACTACACGTAGCCTATAGGTCACATACGACGGTGGGTTATCCCTAACTCCACACACGAATCCCCTAGCTAGACCTCCTAACTAGGTGGAACACACATTGCCTAATGCAAGTCTACCCAAATCTACCTTCCCAGCATCGAATTGGATTCCTAAATATCAATTAAGAGTTAGCTAGGCAATTAATCGAATACTAAGCATGCATTAGACACACCACAAAATGGAATCATGCTCAAATTACTAAAATAACCACATTTATTACAAGAGTACGCTAAATCACACTCAAAACGGGGGTTTAAATACACATTATGTCAAAAGATAAACACAATCTCAAATTCAAACATAATGTCATACTCAAAGTACACACAAATAAAAGAAAATGAGAAAGAAGAGCAAACTAAGAGTGTATAACCCTTCTTGAAGCTTCAATCCTCCTCTTGGATGGAAATCTTCTCAAGAAATGACCCTAAAATCCTCCCTTGAAACTCTGGCACGAACCCTAAACGAGCTTAGGTCGGCTCCCCAATTCCCAACTCCGAATCCTTGAGCTTTTCTCCAAATCACGTATTTATAGCGTGCATTCGCATGACCGGGCACCAAATGGTGACTAGGGAAGCTCTATGACACTAGGTCACTTTAACAACGCAAAATCAACATAAAGTCCCCGACGCCATATAGCGCCAGGGATTTTCCTGGCACCCAGCTCGTGTGTGCCATAGCGCAGAAATTCTGTGCGGGGGCACTGGGAGTCGCACTTCTTCGCTATGGCGTATGCCAAGGCACAATCCCGACGTCATATGACGCCAGACACCTTTCATGGCGCCCAGACCCTGCACTTCCTTTAAATTGGGGTAAAAAATTCATTTTTCGCCCTATTTTCTTGGGATTTCTTCCGTTGTTCTTCTTATTGCATTTTCCTCGTGTTCCCTACAATAACAAGCAAGAATAAGTCAAATTCCCGCGATTTGGGGTAATTTTTTATATATTAAACAAAAGATAAATGCATGCAATCAACGTGCAAAGCTGCTTTGGCGAACTAGAACTTCGATGAACTGGAGGATGCTTGAACTTTAGGCTTGAGAAAGTTTCTGCATCTGGACGACTTTGAGTGAAATTTTTCTGAACCTGTTTGGTGTTTAGTTTCTAGCTATTTGTAGCTAGTGTGTTGGTGTTTGTTGTTGGAGGTCGATGACGACGATGACGATACTGACGACGTGGTAGGATGATGGACCCATATATATATAAGAGAGAGAATATTATTTAGATAAAAGGTAAAGAGAGAATAGAGAGTGCATATTAGAAATCAGAGAGATTATTTTATGAAGTGATTAAAAGGAGAGAGAGAAGAGAGATTATGAGAGAGAGGAGAGAGAGATAGAGAGATGAAGGAGAGAGAGGACTTGCCTATTATTATTAGTGAATTGAGAAGATTTATTTTTAAAAATTATTATTATTTAGAGATATAGAGAGAGATAGAGAGATATTTATTTATTACAGATTATTATTATTATTATTTTTATTATTATTACATACATATTATTACATTATTACTTTTTACATTATTATTAATATTTACATAAAATATTATTACACATTACCCAAAATTTATTTTACACATATTTTGTTTTATTATTATTTACCTATTATTATATTAATACATTATTTTATTGTTATTACATATAAAAAACATTACTAACATTTTTTAATTTATTATTATTTTTTTATTATTTAAATTACATTTAAATTATATTACATATTTTTTTTATTAGACAAAAAAATATTTATTAAATATTATTTATTTATTATTTATTTATTATTATATTAAATGACATATTTTATTATTAAAAATTATTATTATTATTAAAATTATTATTCATTATTACATTTTATTTTACCATTATTATTATTATTATTTATTAAAATTTAATTATTTTATTTATTTATTATTTTTATTATTATTTATTATTTACATATTTATTTATTATTTTATTATTACATTAAAATATTATTTTTAATATTATTATTATTTTAATACAATATTATTACTATATATTTATTAATATTATTTTTTATTTTTTATTATTAATATTTATTAATATTCCATTATTATTATTTTTATAATATTATTTTTTACATTTAATTATTTTACATTATTAATTTTTTATTTAATATATTTTATTTACTTAATACACATCCCATTATTATTTTTTATTATTATTTTTATTATTATTTTTATTATTATTTTTTTATTATTATTTTTATTATTATTATTACACATTATTTTTATTTTTTAATATTATTTTTAATATTTTACATACATTTTTATTATTATTTACATAATATTTAAATTATTATTATTTTTTATATTTATTATTATTATTAATCCATTATTTATTACATAAAAATATTATTTTATTATTTAATATTTACTATAATTTTATTACATACATATTCCATTGCCATTAATAATATTTTATTATTATTATTTTACATATTTTATTATTATTTATTATTTACAAAAATATACATATTATTATTTTTTGCATATTATTTTATTATTATTATTTATACATATTATTTTTTACATTATTTCAAGACCATTATTTATTATATTATTATTTTTATTATTTACATTTATTTATTATTTATTATTTTATCCATTATTTATTTAGAGGAGAGAGAGAGAGAGACTGGAGGATGAGATGAGAGACTGATTTTATATTATTGAGAGAGAGATTGAGAGAGAGAGTGAGAGAGAGATTGAGTGAGAGAGAGATTGAGTGAGAGAGAGATTGAGTGAGAGAGATTGAGTGAGAGAGAGAGAGAGAGAGAGAGTGAGAGAGAGAGAGAGAGAGAGAAAGAGAGAGAGAGCGAGAAAGAGAGAGGGAGGAGAGAGAGTAGAGAGGGAGGAGAGAGTGAAGGAGAGAGAGGAGAGAGAGAAGGAGAGAGGAGAGAGTGAAGGAGAGAGAGGAGAGAGAGAAGGAGAGAGGAGAGAGAGAAGGAGAGAGGAGAGAGGAGAGAGAGAAGGAGAGAGAGAAGGAGAGAGAGGGAGTGGAAATTTTTTTTTCTTTACGGCCCCTGCTATAAATTTTTCCTGGCTAGTGGCGACGGTCGAATGATGGATCGGTAGACGAATAGGCTTACCGTAGATGGGCCAATTAGATTTTGGCATCTACTATATTATATACTAAAATAATTTTTTTTAAAGTTTTTGATCATTTTTTTTAGCCCGAGTTGCCCATTTTTCTGAAACCGCGTGGGTCAAACCCGAGTCGTTCAATACGTACCATACCAACTCGGATTTAGGCCTGTCCGAGTCGGTTCCGGTACCCGGTACGTAGAACCCTGATATAAACTACCGCTACGAGTTTCCAAAATAAAATAAAATATTAATATACACGTGTAGGAGCGCGACTGATGCGCCGTCACGGCGGCTCGGTTCCAGAAGCACCCCCTTCTCCCCGCGCTTCTGTGTAATTCAGCCGCACTGGGAGCATTAAGAATTCGAGAGGGTTTCTTCGCTGTGCGATTCTCTGGTATCTGAACTCGAAGGAGAGCGCTGGCCAGAAAAAACCAATGCCGGGTAACTTCTTTCACTTTCTACAATCCTTTGACGAAGTGCAAGATTATCTAACTTATATAGAAGAGGAGGATCCTTCGTACGTGCCCGAAGACGAAGGTGACGAAATGTATTCCGGGGATGAATCTGAAGATGAGTCTGATAGTTTTGACGAATCCGATGAAGATGATCCGGATTTTGACCCGGAGATACCTGAACATGACATTATTGCGCAGTCTGGCTACGTGAATGAGCAGGAACCGATGGAACAACGAGACGGAGATGAGATTGCAGGGGAGAATTCGGGCGAGGCTACTAGGAGTCGAGAGTCATGGATTACCGAGCGACCTAGTGTCCGCGGGCGAAATATCTTTGTCGAAGAATCTTTTACAGGGAGTTCAGGAAATGCTGCAATGGTCCGTGCACTCGACTCTGCTGAACGACCCTTTACGGATGAGGTGCTCTCTGCGGTTGAAGAACCCTTTGGAGTTGGACAATCTGGTGCTATCAATCAACGAGAAGGAGGGGGACTGAGCTCTACTATGGAATTTGTGATTGTTGGGGAATCTGCGGAACGACGTCGGGATACTCCTGCTGCTCCGTCTGAAGTGATGGTCGATCCAGATACTTCTTCTGCGGAATATGAGACGGATTGTCCCATTTGCTACAATTCCTGGGATGATGATGGGCCACACCAGTCCTGGTACAGTGAAAAGCCTGAAAATGAGTCTTTTCTATGTTCTGTTGTCAAGATGACATCTGGGCTACGAGTTGAAAACCTCTGAAAGTGGTGGGAGTCAATAACCTCAAATGTGTTTTCTGAAAACGTAGTAATTGGACATACTCTTGACAAATTGAACATCTCAAGTTAACGTAAAGAAAGAAAGTGTTTTTTTTTTGGAATTTTAAACATCAATCCTGTAAATGGGATGTTGTTAAGAAGTTTGGTTGTTTGTACCTCTCTTTGCTACGGAAAGTTTCACTGTTTACATGTAGATAATTACAAACTAGGTGTTTTTTCATCCTAATGTATAAACAAAAGGCTTGTAGACATGGACATGCGACTTTGTAGACAAGTTTCTCTAAAGCTTAGTAAGGTAATCCTATGAGAAAACAAAAAGGGTTATTTTTCCACTTATTTTATTTGAGAAATAATGTTCTCGCAGGTGCTCATGATGCCATTTGATAGTTCTTAACTCATCTAGACCTGAGCTTGTTAAAAGAGGCCAGAGGTGCCAAACTCTTGCATGCCTTTAGAATCTTTAATGGCTTCCCCTGCATCTTTTGGCTAGGCCCTCAAATTGAAACATATTAGCATATTTAAAGCTCATTCAGTCCCGAGTTTGTCTTAAGATGCCAGAGATGTCGGACCCAATTTTGAATAGCATCTCCTTTATCTTTTGTCTAGGCCCTCAAATTGGAAAATAGTAGCATACTCAAAGCAAAATGGGCCAAATTGTTGTCAAAGGTTGCCCACTTTCTGTATAAAAAAAGAAAATGAAAGTTGAAGGAATTTAAAAGTATGCAAATCTCTAATGCAAAGCTACAATGAGCTCAACTTTTTTATATACGTCCTTTAGCAGTTCTGATGGATTTATTCAAGCATGAAGGTTACATATCTCCGTGTACTTGAAACCTCTAGGAGTTACAAATTCCAATGATGCAGAAATTAAAGTTCTACTTAGTGGTCTTGAATCTCCTGAAAAATGTAACTAAGTCACCATGGAGGAAAGAGTTACTGTTTTTGTAACATTTATTTGATAAACTTTCTGTCACACTTCACCTATTGCAATCTTGTTTCTTCTTGAAAATTTTAATGCTTCAACTTTCATGGAGTTCTGCATTAAAAAAAAAAAAAACTTCCAGGGAGTTCTTAGATCGAGAAAGTATAGAATAAGGGATGAATTTTCTATATTTGGTCTTTAAAACACCTCAGAGGAGTCCCTGTTTTCTGCTGAACTTTTATAAGGAGCTCTTTTAAGTGATCTGACAGATAGAGTTTTTTTCTTTTGAAAAAAGGAGATTATTGTTATTAATAAATATTGATCTTATATACTCCTTAAGAAAAAAGGGGATATTAGGAGGGGATACAGGTGAGAGGAAGCATCAATTCTCTACTTTCTTCTTATTATATAGCTAGAGACCTTTTGATTTCATCCCTGAGACCATCAGAGAATATTTGTGGGTATCCTCATCCCTGTGGAGTAAGCAACAACAGAAAGAAACTCTCTAGTTTTTTTTTTAAAAAATATTTTTCAATGTCAAATCTGCGTGCCCAAAGTTGCCCAAACTTATCACACTTCTTGGCCAGCTAGATTAATTTGTGAGTTGGCAAATGAAGTCCTGCTCTACCATTGCTTGTTGTGGGCACTCTGTTTCACCACTGTGCTCACTAACAATCTCTCTGTGATTCTTGCTTTTTCTTTTCCTTTTTTTTAAAGGGAACTTCCTTTTTCTTATATCTTGTGAGCAAGTACTTTTTTGCATGATCATTCTCATTTGATCTGGATTGATTTGTAATCTTTGATGCTTGTAGCTCCCTTTCTTGTGGGCACACATTTGGTAGATCCTGCATAGAAAAATGGATTCGAGATAGAAAAAAAGCTATTGTATGTAATTTTTCTCTCATATCTTTTCATTTTCGTAATTAGTTCTCAACTTCATTGCTGGTTGTTTCATCTTACATTTATTGTTTCCTCTACTTTCAGTGCCCTAACTGTAAGAAACGCTGTAAATTATCCGATATTAGACCAATTTATCCAAAAAGGATTGCTGTTATTGACAGTGTTCTGAAGAAGGTGATATTGTATTTTCATGCATTTGGCTTTTTTCTGAAATTCTTTTTGGCTTTCATATAAGTGGTTGTGATTTATTTGCAGAAAGTGGAATCTCTTGATGAAGAAAATAAAAGACTTAAGAGGCAGGTAGGTGAATTTTAATAACCAAAGATGATATGTGAATTCACCACCTTCCTGTGATGTGTTTGAGGCATTTTCTCATTTTCGAGAGGTGAAAGAGATCAGTATGGGTGATGTAGTCATTTCTTAGCAGAAAGCGGCTGTTGCACTCTGCACTCATCTTGGAATCATTTTTGTGATTATATGCAGCGATTTGATGGTCTTATTTCCTGTTTCGTGTGTGAGAATGGTAGAGGTTTGCATAATGGCCGATCAAGGTGAAATTGTTGCCCTTGCCAAGGATTTAGTGTAGCCTTAAAGTAAAAACTTTTATCATTCAATTGACCATATAACTTGATGCTTAAAGTCCATTGATGAGAAACAAGACAAAATATCGGAGATTAGTTTTTTAGCATTTTCACCTGACTTGACATTTCCCTTTCAATTGGCGGGGTAAGTCAGTTTGTTGAAAATTCTGATGCTTCACTTTTTGGCTGCACAATGGATTTTTGGGACTTCTCTATGAGTCCTTTGAGCATACACAAAAGTTTAAGGGTGCTTTGATGCTACCTTGTGGCTCAATTCGAAGTCTATTTCTTGATACTGCACTTTTGTGGTTGAGAACCATTGTACTTTGAATAGGAAACTTATACTTAAAAGTAAACTAGGAAGCTAACTCTTGGAGGACTTCCTAAAATAAGTGAACTCCAGATTTAAGCAAACTAAAAGTAGGAAAGTGCTACAAGTGCTCTTTTAGGAAACACCCTAATTTGGAACATTCAATTGTTAGACCTTGCTTTAAGACCAGAAATCTTGGCCTTTTCAATTGAACCTTTTTCTTCCTTCTCCTTTTATTAATAGGTTTTATGTTGGTGGAGTCTCTTGTTTGAAACTATTCCTCAACTATGTCCATCACATTGTGATATACTGCATCATACACCCCAATCCTTTTTACTCATAATCTGTGGGGCTATTAGCTGTTTATCTTATATAATATTCACTGACTTACCTCATAAAGGTTGGCAGACAGATATTTCTGCTCTCTACATCTTTTTTTTTTGGGGGGAAAGTGAATACATTTTACTCCCAATTACAAGTTTTACTCCCAATGCTACTGTGGAGATCCGAACCCAAGACCTCCCGCAGCAATAACTCCCATGGGACCACTGAGCTAATGCCCAAGACCCTCTGCTCTCTACATCTGTTTTTCACTTCTTTTTTTTTTTTTTTTTTTTTTTTTTTTTTTTTTTTCCACTTTTTTTTTTTTTGAGGGAAGTGCTGTTTTTTTCACATCTTCTTTGGATAAATTTATTTTTTGTCTTCTTTTCTGGGTTCACTCGCGCCCTCCACATTTAGTAGATCAATTTTGTTTGATGTAGACAAATTAACCTTAGTTTTATTTGTGCTTGATCATAAAACTTCAACTCCTGATTACACAGGGCATGAACGTATTCAACTTCGAGTCAATTGAGCTCTGGTTTCTCCATGTTGTAATTCCTTCCAACTTTTTGTGCAGATTCAGGAGAAAGACTCTATGCTTGAAGCAACTCAAAAAGAGCTAGAGGAAAGTCGACGGCAAATGGTAATTGCTTCTTATGTATTTAGTGATTGGTTTCATTGGAACAAAAAATTAACTACAATAATGAGGGACACTCCAGCCGAGCCCGCTGGAGTGCCCAATGGTTGCACGCCATGTTAGTGAGTGTGTGACACTCACGCACCCACTAACGTCGGCGCTTCATGTCAGTAAACATGTGATTGTCACACACATTAACGTGGCGCGCGACCATTAGGCACACAGGGCTTTGACTGGAGCAGGCTCCAGCCAATCCAAACTCCAATAATCCTCAACAATCCTCAACCCTTTGACTACAAAGCCGGAAAGGCACCCTTACTTTCCAGTTAGTCTGGAATAGCTATTTGCTGAATCAGAGAATCTGCTGCTTTTGGCTACCCGAACAAAAATTGGGTAGTTTCATCAAACATGGATCATGCCTTCTAAGGAGGGATGGAGGGCTTTAAGAACCTTGAGGTTAGCCCAGATTGAGTCATTTTTAACATTTACTAGGTCTGAGTAGCTGTGAGATTAAAGTCTTATTCCTGTGTGAAGGGCCACAATTCAGTGTCAAGGAACTGCATGCACTTCCTAGGCCTGAGAATGCAAATTAGAGCCTCCATGATCCTTGATTGAGCCCAGAATTTCAGTTTGGATTACCAATTAGCAACCATCCTGGGGTCTTGGGCATTAGCTCGATGGTCCCATGGGAGTTATTGCTGCGGGAGGTCTTGGGTTCGGGTCTCCACAACAGCATTGGGAGTAAAAACTTGTAATTGGGAGTAAAATGTATTCACTTTCCTCAAAAAAAAATTAGCTACCATCTTGGGGGGGTGGGTTGACAAAAAGGGGGCTACTATGAAGTAATAGTTCAGGCATTTAGTATTGATTTACATAACCTTGGGATAATAGAACTATATTCTGGTTGTGATCACTTGCGACACTTGCCATTGCAATATGCTGCGTATTAAGGATTTGTTGATTGTGCTGCTCAATGAGTGTGTCAGCATGATTGAAAATTTTCCACTTGTCTCCTTCCAAGGGTGAAGTTAATATGCCTTTGCCACCCGCATAAATTTCTGCACTTGTGCCTATTTTGGTTAAAATCTGGTAGCATCTAAGTCTTCTAAGATTGGCTGTTCTGCGCTTGTTCAAGGTGCTGTGGGAACCCCTGGGGTTTGACCCAACTTGGACTTTGATGGTAGCTCTAGGGACAATCCTGGTTCAGTAGGAGAAATTGGAGCTATTTTGACAATGCTTTTAGATGTGCGATGTGATTCCAATGTGACAGACCTGCATGCCCTTTAATATGGTTTTCAGGTTTTCAAGTTCCGATATTCTTAGCCTTAGGTAATAATGGAGGATTT
Organism: Aristolochia fimbriata; assembly: GCA_019845555.1. Classification (NCBI taxonomy): domain Eukaryota; kingdom Viridiplantae; phylum Streptophyta; class Magnoliopsida; order Piperales; family Aristolochiaceae; genus Aristolochia; species Aristolochia fimbriata. The sequence continues at coordinate 5,641,395 of CM034083.1, forward strand.
TGTGTTTTGTTATTTTCCTGGTGTGCTTTTGGTTGCTTAGAAATTTCTAGATATTTTTGATTTTCTTAGAAATTGCTTAGGTAATAATGCAGGATTCTTCAAGTTTGTTTGGTTCACCCGATTTTCAGTATCAGTTCTGTGGCGGATTCTTTGGTTTGTTAGGGAGTTCCATTGGATGGTCTCATGGAAGAAGACTCTTTTCCGTTTGATATGCATTCATTGTACTTTCTGCTCATTTCGAGGGATTTCTTCTGTATCCTTTATGTTTGCTTTTATTTTGAAATGTTTGTTGACTATTTCATTATGCTCTTTTTTTGTCATTCTGTCTGTTCTTATTCATAAAATTCTCAGAAAAAAAGTTCAAGGTATGTAACAGCAGCTTGGACATATCATAATCTCCTATGGTAGCAACCACTTAAACAATTCCCACCTCTGTTATGAGTAATACTTTTGAGCTGTCACTTTTTGCTGCGGAGATATGAGTTCTCATTCAATGCCCATTTGTTTGGCGGATGCTCTTAGGAATGTATGATACTTAGCTGTTCATTTGGCCAGGTGTATTGACAAGAAGAGTCTCTTTTTTTTTTTAACTTGGACAAGAAGATTCTCTTACATCAGGATTAATTTCTGCTAATATTTTGATTTCTATTAGTTGTTCATTTAAACAATGGCGTGCTTCTTATTTTTTGGCTTTTATCTTTTAATTTTTTTGCGTGTTCTCTTTTCTAGGTGGTGTCCCTCAGTGATTCTGTTCCACTTGTGGAAACTCAAAGGAAATTGTTTCATTTTGGTGACGGGAGAAAAGACTGTGAAATTGGTAAACACTTCCCTGCTTTTACTGTTTTAATAGTTTACTTGTCTAATGCTTCTTTTTGAACCTTTATTACTTTCATGCAGAGTATATTTCTCAAAGCTCAACTAGGAACCTGCTCAAATTTGTTGGGAAGGTATTTCTGTTTGTTTTTGTGTCAAAAATTTACTTTCTTCAATAACTCATGTATTATAGGACAGCTCATAAATACTCTGTCATTCAAAGTACCTTTTCTCGTGGTCCACTAAAAAGTTTTTAAGTTTTGAGATGTACAAATTATTCTGTGGAGGCATTTATATCCTTAATACTGTCGAGGGGTAGTCATATCTTTGTGTCTTCATTAATTGCTTAATTGGCATGTTTATGCTGAGGTAAATTATACTATAGGCATCATCTGTCCTAGAAAGCAGTGAACTGCAGTTGTATTTTGTCACATTAGAGTGCTCTGGCATAAGTGTTTTAAGGGATGAAATGATCTGATCTTCTATAATATGTCCCACAACTCCGTAAACGTTTCCCATCAAAACGGCGAATGTTGTGTCATAATGAAATATTGAGGAGAAAGGGACCAAAATAACTCTTCTACCATAACCCCCCATTTTGCAACATGATAAAATTGCTCTTGGTGTACACAATTTAGCAAACCATTACACCAAACATGCGAAAAGGGCTTGGGCCAAAACTACCATCGGCAGAGATGAACTAAAATACTCTTTTGTGCCACTCTAGACCACTTATTCTTAAAAAGTACCTTGCTGTGTCGGTTGTGCTGATGTGTAAATTTCCGGCAATAATTGCATGGATTTATGTAGTTTTGAGAAATAAAAGATATACGTAACAGAAGTAGTTTTCTATATACTAAACTTCTATGGTTTCCTTCATCGACAGTGTGAAATCAGATAAATTTTTGGCAAAAGGTTTAGTGAATATTCTTTGATATTGATTCTAACACGTCTCTTTTTGTCACAATTATTCTCATTGTCTTCAGCAAGAGTTCAGAATCGATGGGGCAAGGGTTTTTGATTTGGTTTCTTCTGAGCAAATCATATTGCTTGCCCGAAGAGTCTCAAGCGGAGAGTCTGTGCTTACAAAAGTAATGTGGTTGACATCCAGATGTCTATATTAAGGGATCATGCATAAGAACTTACAGACTGTGTTTCTGATTTTTATTCTTTTCTATTGCAGATGAGCCTATTATTTCCAAATGAAAACGAAAACATAAAGCTTCCTCCTTGTTACAAAGCTATACGGGACATATCTGTATCTCATTCTATTGAAAAACTTGCACTTTTAGCTTCGATGGGGAATAAGTTATCAATTGTCAGGTTGGGCCTGCTTTTTATGGGTTTTTGTTACTTATTTTTTGGCAGCTTAAACTTATGGATTTAATGCTGTTTTAAATCCAAATATTTAATTTTCTAATTTTGCAGCTGGAAAAGCAATAATATTGTCCTTCAATATGACTTACCGGTAATGATTATCCATTCTCATTTCTGTTCTCAGATATATATATTTTTTTTCAAATTGATTGAAACATGTTTTTCCCTATTATTATAAAAAACTACTAATGAAGTTTGAGGTCTATAAAGAACAGAATGAACATCAAAAGGACAGATTTTTTGAAGAATGTGCAGAGGCACAAAAAAGAGATGGCAAAATCAGTTGTGCTTTTCTGTTCGTTTGTTTTATTTGGTTGTCTACAAATGTCTACAACTTGTGTGAAAGAACAATAAAAATAAACCTGTGAATAGTTTATGGGTAGGTACATATTGTATTTCCTATTTTACAAAAGAAATACATAAGTGCAAAGGAGTTACGACTGCAAATCAGTCTGTGTATTGGCTAAACAAATGACTGCAAATTACAAAGCAAAGGAGTTATGATATGAAACCTGAATAGTTCCCCTCACACAAGTGCATATTGGTAATAATGCTGGTCTTCTTGTCGATTTTGTGTGGAAAGGTGTTAAGTATAGGATTCATCTGGGTTGCGTAGGCCAGGGTCAAGTGGGCATGACCTGAATCAGTTGTTAAGTTCGTCAATGCAAAATCAATGTGTTTGTTAAATAAATCAGAAATATTGAATTTTTGTTCTAGAATGTTTTTCTTGAAATAGCCCGAGGGTAAGTTAAGAAGAGAGCTCTGCTCCCTTAGAATAAGGGATCAGAGTGAAATCCTTTTCTTAACTACAGATCAGTGGAGCAGTTAATTGATCTTGAAGCATCATGACAAACTGCTAGGTAATTGACAGTCAACTTAAAAATGTTAGAAAGAAATGCATGATGACACCATGTGGTGTGGGAGCCAATGACCTCACTCGAATCACCTCACGCATGGAGTGGGCTAGGTAATTTATTTTGGAAGATACAAAGTGCTTGAACTTCACCGTTTATGGAGTCTGAGATGCCAACACTGCCAGCATATGAAGCAAGCACTTGCCCAGGGAATACCTGAAATTTCCACCAAGACACAAAGAACTCTTAACCAAGGAGGATCCATCAAAATTACACCTACTTGAGGAGGCATCGAGCAGATACAGGCTATTGGAGATTTACAAAACTGTAGAAATCACCATCCAGAAAGTTCTAGTGGTTACTGTGAATCAAATCCTAGAAATTGACCTGCAAGTGGAAGCCAACCAATGGCATGATAGGGAGTTAGGTTTGCAATCTCCATCTTGGAGTTCATGGATCATCTTAAGACAATCAGTGATATTGGAAAAGGCCAGGTTTATTAGTTCTCTCCAATGGCGAGCCAAATTTGAGAAGATGCTTTCATTTCTCTTCTTCCAACATCCATGGGAAATAAGCTAGGCAGCAAAGATCATTGATCTTCTCTTTCCAGCCAGGGCCAGGCCCTTGATGGAACAGGTGAAACCCTGAAGTGAGGTTGGAATGCAAGGTGAGCTGTTGAAGAGCTGCGTAAAAAGGACCACACGTTCCATTTGTATGGGCAGCAGCTTAGAATGTGATCCGTTGTCTTGTCAGCTTCCAGGGCAGAAGAGATCATCCACTGGGATTTCTCTCCTGATCAAAGAGTCATGAGTAGCTTGATTGCTAATCATGTGAGGCATATAAGACTGACCTTAATCTAATAATATTGGATGAGTTTTGAGTCAATTAAATAGGTTGGGTCTTGCGAACCCTACTTTATTCAGTTTTTTTCTTTACCAGGAAAAGATAGTTATTTCAGGATCTCTGATTGTCATAATAAAGTATTATGCCTATCGTTAAATACAACACTTGGTAGAAATTATGTTAAGGTGCTTATTATTTAATACCCCCTTATCATGGCGAGACAAGAAAAATTCAGAGCAGAGCACATATAGAAGCTTGATAATTTTTACTTAGAAGATGGGTTAATCAGACTTCAGATTAGACTTACAATTTCAACTGAAGGAATTTTCAAACGGACAAAGCTTAAAGCAGATTAAACAATTAACATAGAAGAGAGGGCAAGACTCTTTACAAGAAAATGGAGGGTAAAAGAAAAGAAAAAAATGTTAGATGATTTAAATTAAGAGAAAAAAAAAAGCTTAAACCACATGTTGGAAAAAACTAGACTGAAATATTGGAGCAATTGTCCCTCTCATAACCTGTCAAAGTTCCAAATGAGTCATTCCAGTTACCGCAGAAAGGCAGATCAACCCAAGAGTTTCAAATAAAGGGTTGCATCAAATTAAAACAACACAAAAATCTCAGGTTTTGATGCTGTCTTCTACCTCGTTCCAATTGCTCAAAAAATGTCATTTTATTATTATTATTTTTTTTTATGAAAAATATCACACTTAAGTAAAATAGTTCTTGAAGCTTAAAAATTTCTTTAATATATCCTATTTTAATTATGATTTCATTATCACGTTGAGTAATTAAGAATGCTTTTCCTCTTCTTTTGTCAAGGCACCTGCATGGTCGTGTGCATGGGATCTCAATGGCTTGCATCAAGTTTATGCAGGCTTGCAGGTTAAGTCATTTTTCAAGCTTCCAAAAGTTCAACACTTTCATTATCTTTTTGGTATTTTAGTTATGTGGTCGATTGTGCATCCTTGTTGTCCTAATAAAGTTTGAGTTAGGCCTCTTTAAAATGACTTGCTGAGGTTTAGGAGAACTCCAAATAAACTAACATAGTATTTTTTGGGACAGTAGCCTTTCTGGTACACTTATCTTGATGTAGACTAATGGATAACTGGACGATCGTATTAGCAAGGTTCCACATGAACTAAGGTCAATAAACGGACACCCTTTGTAATACCCTGTTAATGTTGGGTTCATGTTCCATCCTGAAGTGAAATGCTGAAGCTTTGAGGTCTTTTCCCAACCATTCTCCAAATAGTTCCTTACATAACCTTTTGGTTTCTTGCTTGCAGAATGGTATGTTGATGGTGTTTGATTTGCGCCAAACTAGAACTCATCTGCATACACTGAGTGGTTTAAGCTGTCATCCTGTTCATACACTGCATTGTCTTAGAGGTAATGAAGCCCACAATGCCCCAAGTGGTCGTACAGCACTCTTAAGTGCTTCAGCATGTGGTCTATGTCAATGGACTGAGAGGTTGGTTATGCTTGTGATTTGACAAAAGGTGGATTGTTTAATTGATTTCATTTTTTTCTATGGATATTATTGAAGATACAAAAAAGCAAAGGAAATAAAATTTAAAACAAAGAACTAATCCCACATTGAGTGAGGAGCTAATCCCACATTGAAACATTTTAAACAATCACTTAAGGAGCAATAAGGCTCTCAAGTGATTACTCACTTTGCAATGAAACCAAGCTAAATTTTTAACAACAATCTTCACAAACGGTTACATGGATGAAGAAAAGTGGTTTTACTCTCAAATTTTAGAATGATGTATCAGATTGTCTTTCTTCAAAATGCAATACAAGTCTTTTGTAACTAATGATTCTTATAATATCAGAGGATTTATTTTACTCATTTATCTGTTAAAAAAATAAAGAAATTTTGAAGGTTCTGTGATAACTAAATATTGGACTAATAATCATTCTCCATTTGAAATGTTTAGTGGGCCTTGCCGCATTCCTAACCTGGAGAATCAAGGTGTCTGCATATCACTTGCTTATTGTGGGAACAGTGAAAATATTGTTGCCACCTTCCGTCCCAAAGTCCACTTTTTTCATGATCAGAATTCTCAACCTTCAGCATCGACTACTCCTGGATCACCCGTATTAGGTTCTCATTTTCACTTAAAAAGGAGGGATACGAACAGTTACCAAAATCTTGGACATGTATCAGCATATGTCAGTGAAGTACGAATGCCGAAATCATCAGTTATTAGTCTGATGGACAGCAATCCGCTATTTGCACATGGAAATGAAGGTAGCCGTGGAGTCCGTTTGAGGGAGTTGCCATCCCTACACCCTATCAATGATCTCCCTCCTCATGAATGGCCTATCCTTGATGTGAAGTGTGCAAGTTCTAATGGTATTGGTCTACTTGGATGTGTAAGTGAAAACAAAGTGCAAGTTTTCTCCATCACTCGTTGATGAAGTAATGGAAAAAAGTGTAAGTTTTCTCCATCCGTAGTTTATATTGATTACTTTTTTATTCTGGTCTTTCTCTTCAAATCCTTTCCTTTTTTCTTCTTTCTTTCATATATCTTGCTAACTCCTGTCCAATTATTTTCTTGTCCAACCTGGTTTTATCTTGTAAATAACAGAATTTTTTCCTACCTGCATAGTTTCTGAGACTTTTAGAAATTCTTTCTTTACCACCCTTGTATTTATTTGTTGTGTTCCTTCTGTGTAGTCCGAGGTTCAAACCTACTGATTTTTGCCTATTCTATCAGGCCTGTTTGTAGCCGGCAATGTTAGCATGGGTAGAAGTCTCATGTCTATTATAGCATGAGATTCTAACGCATGGGTAAAAATCTCATGCCTATTATAGCTCGAGATTCTAATTTTTAAGGTAATGCAGCAGTTGACATCTCACATGACTAATAATTTTGGCATTAAATTTACCCAAAAGGCTCATGCAGTATGTGATTTGATTTGATCATCTCTTGCAGAAGTGCATTTGCCTTACAAGTAGTCTAATCTTAGTAACATGACCAAAATATTGAAGTAGTTTATTCTTTTCTGCAAACTAAAGGTGCAGAGTTGGGTAATTTATCCACATGTACTGTCTCTTTTTTTGGTAGAATGTTAGCAATGCTTCCCATTAGCTCTGTTACCTTCTATTCTTGCAACCAGGCATTTATTATTGGAGTTCACTATGAGTGACTTTCTTTGTGTTTTGAAATCCCTTCCCTCTTTTTGTTGAATTTTCAAAATTCTGAAAAATGAAGTTTGCACTAGCTCGAGCAGAAATGCTTAAGTATAAAAGAGAGTTTATTACTTTGTAAATCATATTTTATTGTGATCACTCTATTATATTTCAAATTTATGACTTTTGAGTTTCACTTAAATTAGGAAAGTCTTGCAATCAGTGATTGTAAGTAGATAAGAAAGGATTGAGTAAATTATGCTTGCCCACTATTCTTTTCTTTGGATTGTATGCTTTCAGGTGTCTTGTTTTGGGCAAATCTTTCTTAATCCCTGCTTTTCATCCCTGAGATTTCTCACCTAATCTTCTTACTAGTATGAGACTCCAGGATGTCTCAGTGCACGTATGGTTTGGTCATGTTATACTTTTCTGCTTGCAGTTTTGACGAATGTTACATTTCAGTTTCTGGAATAATTGATATACATCAAAACTAAGAATAATTGATATGCATTAAAACTATGATTTCTTCTCCCAACTGCTGGATGGAATTAAAGTTAGTGTTTTGGTTGTATTTCCTGTTTAGTCACCTCACAGGGTTGTGTTAATGAATTTTTTCCACAGTATATTCATTGAATTACTTTTGTTTTCTGAAGCGTTTGCTGAAGGTAGACAATCACATTTCTTTTTCTTATTGTTTAATTTCTTATTTTCATGTTTATATTCGGTATGATGTTTGTGTAGGAAATTTATGTAAATTTATGTAAATTTATTGGTTTAAGTGTTTAGACTACGAAATATATTCACACTTACAATGATAGGAAGACTTGGTGCGTATGAGTTCTTTTCCATTGATTTTATGTTTTATCTTTAATAATTATGTCATTGATGCAGATTGCTATAATACCAATCTCTTGAGTGGGAGGTCCTTTTATAAACATATAGTGGGTCAACCACGGATTCAGATCACCTGGTGCTTACAACAGAGTTTTAATCTGGTGCCGCCAACTAGATTGCTGGGGGTTAAAATACCACTTTTGGGGTTAAATTACCAAAGCTGGAGCCATAATACCAAATTCGAGGATAAGATACTACATTCATATCAAAATGCTAGTCACTCAAAATGCCAAATTTAGGTATAAATACCAAATTAAGTGCGCATGTGATTTTTGCATGGTAAGTTACATTGTTATGTCGCAATCTGGTTGGTTGTATTAAATTAAAACTCTGGTGCTGGCACCCATTGATTTGACTCTTAACCACACCAATATTACTCTTTGGAATTTGTTGAACCATGCCCATGATTGTTTTAAGTTATTTTCCTACGTACTTCTAGTTGAGAACAGCCTAGGAAATGTGTCTTATTATTTAACACTTTGTCTGATATTTTGTAAATGAGATGGGAACCAATAAGTACAATATAAGGTCTTAATTAGCAAAAAAACATTCATGGTGATCCTTAGGCCCATGTTATGCTTAACAGGTGTTTCTTTTTTATTCGGTCACACTATGAGCTTGTGTAATTGTCATGGGAAGTTAGAATAATCCTGTTTTAGATGTAAATTGGTAAAGTAAACGCGCATATCTATATCGTTATAAGAGAAGATTTTGAGTTATTAAATTGATGTTTTTCATTTGACAAATCTTGGTAGGGGTGGAGTATTTGACAGAATCAACAAAATGTTGAACATGAATAGGAACCTGGATTTTTAGGGTGCATTAGTCAAAAGGGTCCCCAACCCTACTTTAATATTAATACATTACAATGACAGCTGAAGAATCATGAAATAGAATGCTGAGTGGTGAAAATAGTTTCACTTTCCGTTTCAAAAAGAAAAAAAAAAAAAGTTCACATTCACCAAAATGTTTGTAAAATTATATTCCACCAACTCAAAACAGGAAAGTGAGACAGTAAAGCCTTTACATAGAGCATACGAGGAATGAAACCAAACTGTGGTTGTGGAATATTTCAAATCAGACATCACGTTATGTGGAGGATTAGTTCCAATCCAAAGATCAATCACAATCTCTTAAAATAATTTTTTTGTTAATTAGACAATGAATCAATTGATGTTGGTTGAGACCTCAGTCAAGTCCCATCCAAAGTCAGGAAGATTCCCAGGGGGGGATGGCCCACTTTATGAAGAGTCCTATTTTTGTGGAGCCCAGACACGGCCCCCCACAGTCACAGTCACCCTTTCCATATCAAATAAGTAAGCCACTTTCTGACAGTCGAACAAGCAAATTTCTGAAACTTATTCCCCTCTCCGGAGACATCCATGGTAAGCCCCAGTTTCTCTTTTCCAATAATTTTTTTGCATTATTGGGAGCAGATAAGAAAGTGAGGAAGATGGATGTGCATATACACAGATGCGATGCCAGAGAGAAGACGACGACGAATGGGGAAGGTGGCCAATCCATGAACGAACAGAAGTGAAGTTACAGCCAATATATATGGATGGATGGACAACACCACTGAGCCTCTCATGTCAAACCCAGAATGTGTCACCCCTGACTTGACAAATAAAGCACGCCATGGCACCATGCACAACAGTGAAGGTGAAGGCAGCATCATGGGTTTGATGGTGGTGGTGACTGTTGATTGAGAAGATTGGAGAGGCGATGGGAACTGGCAACGTAACGTGGTGTCTTTTGGGGGCATGAAAAGAGCAGTTCAATAGGCCAACCGTTGGGTTTGGCAAATGGAATTTGCTATATATTTTGTAGAAGAAGAAGAAGAAGAAACAAAAGAGCACATTCTCGTCTGTCCAAATGTACAGGGTACCTTCGTGTTGAAGTGTTTCAGAAAGGACAACAGTACTTTATCTAAATGGACGTAAAGGCTCCACGCATGAGTTGTAGTCTTTTAGTGTAATGGGGACTCATGATCTCACATTTTCCAGTTATTGTTGACTATGTTCATTACAAAAACTAACGTACTCATGCAATATTCAATTGAACAACTAAACAATATATCCAGAACTCAAATGTAACTCTAGAGATAATCGTTTGTTTTTTCTCTGGAATCTCAAGAACCTTCAAGAATAAGAACCTTATTTACTTCTAGCTAGTTGGGAGAAGGATGTCCACTATGCTTTTTATGATTATAAACGTCTTGAGTTCCATGTTCTTCCATGATTTTTTTTTTCCTAAGCTTTTTTTCCTCCTTTTGTGGCAAGGTGTCAATCCTTTGTCCCTCATTTCTTCCCATCTCTACTGAAGAGCAATGCAATGCAACAGCCGTACATCTGGTCTATTTTATCAAGTGCATGGTAGTCTTTGATCATGAGAGCTGAACTTCACATCAGGGAGAGAGTTTTCACAATTGATTTTTATTGATAGTGAACTACATTTTTCTTTTTAGACATGACTTCCCCCCTCACTAATGAATGCAACTACTCTTTTATTCTGCTGGTGAGGCTCGTTAGGGTGATTAATATCCCTCTATTAATTTCACCATTCCACCAATCTTGAGATGAAAGACTTGAAGGAGAAAATATGGAAATAGAGATACATTGCAACCTCTACCATGAATATTTCAGATGTAGTGTGGAAAAACTCTTATGGAATATTGAAGATTTGAATTTGGTAATCTTTGTAAGTACTAATTAGTCACCCTCTTGAGAAAAACAAAAGAGGTACATGAACAATCATTGTTTAATTCAGTTCCTATCTTTCTTCAATGGCGAGGAAAGAGTTAAGCTTCTTAATTATAATCAGTGATTTGGGAAATATATATAGAACATGACAAAAAAGGTTCAATCAACCCTAAAAAAATTACAAGTGGTGAGAGAATTGAAAAGACTTTAACTTGTAGAGAGTTAAGCAGTTAAAAAACACTAACATAGAAGTATTATGAATCTCATTTTACACCCGTCTCCACATGTTACTCCACTTATGGGAGGGTTAGGGTATGAGGATATTGATGTTTAGGACATTAATGTGGGAAACATGCACTTTCTACAATTAATGTTAGTTTAATTAAGAGTTTACATTCTCCTTTAAAAAGTTTAGAAAGATTAATTAAGCCACTACCTACCTTGTAAGAGAATCTGGAGAGTATTTAATTTTTGCTGATCAAAGATGTAGTCGTTTGATTTCGTTCTAAGATTATTTTAGAGCGCGCTCTTACAACAATACTTGTGTTTGGGTAAACTTCCTTTTAGATTGATCTCTCTCTGAGAAACAGGAGACTCTAGTTCTTTGAAAGAGCTTTGAAACGAAGTTTTTCCGAAAAGGACTCTTTCAAAGCGTTACCTCAAAAGAGTCTTTTATCAAAGAACACAGCCAAATGCTGCCATTGAAGTGATAAGTAAGCTCAATGTATTTAGTGAGAACATTAAAGTGGATGCAAGCTTAATTATTCCTTGATTGCAGGGAAGAGAGTTCTTCAGATTTGGCTAAGGTGATTAATTAAGGACAAATTTTTGGTTCCTTATATAACACGTAAACAACATTTAAATCTGTAATAAATTTACATTGTGATAATATAAAATAATTAGTTAAACTTTCTTTAATAATGCATAATATATATTTACATAAAATAATATATAGGTAATTAATGTCTAAATCATACAATTTATAATATTAAGTATCCATGTCAATGTTTATCAAAATTAACATGACTACCAGACCGGCCAGTTCGACCTGATTGAACTGGAATCAAATGCCCTCTTATGAAGAAGACCTGAATTGAGGGGTGTAGGTATGAAGAGGTAATAGAAAGATAAAATTGGTTTCCATTCGGGAGCAGGATTTGATGTTGCTGAGTACTCTCAAGCATTGCATCTCATGTACCTTTCACTGATGTTATATATAGGTGAATCTTTAATTTTAAAGAAAGAAAACATTGTAAATGTAACCTTTCACTGATGTTTTACCACATAACTGTCATAGTTCAAATTTGAGAGATCTGGTAGTAAAATATCAGCACATACAGGTAATTTTTTTGTATGTGCCTGCTTATAACCTCTTCGAAACGGCCCTAGATCCGTTGCAAACAAGGGCTATGCGTATTGGTATGCACAACCAACAAGGAGCCTGGATCCGCTGGCCAAAATGCGCGTGGCCAAAGCGAATCACGGGGCGCCAGCCGAGCGTTGCACGGGGAGTCCCGTGTCTGGGCGCCCTGTGATTCGCTTTGGCCACGCACATTTTGGCCAGCGTGTGCGATATTGACTTAAAAAAATAAAAACCCTAATTGAAAAGTGGTGTTTTTTTGCAAAGTTTTGGAGTTTGGCGTTGCTCGCAGCGGATCAGGCGCCTATATATATATATATATATATATATATATGTTCCAGAGAGAAAAAAAAAAAGAGCAAGTGCTAGGTTCTAGGGTTTTGATTTTAACTCAACATAACAATCACCAGAGAAGTTTAGAGAAAGTAGCAAGGAGAGGAGACAGATCTCACCTAATTAGTTTACCCATCCATTAGGTAAATCTAAGTCTGTGATGGCGACAAGATGTGAGGACACACAAAGTGTCGGTAGGGCAGCCTCAATTTCTGAAAAGAAAAACAAGCAAGGACGGCTTCAAAAGTCCCAAGATCCAAAAAAAAAAAAAAAAAAAACAGCCACACCCACATCCAAAGTCTGGTGGCTAATTAATTTTTGTTTTTGAAATTTAGTTAGGTGGGTAGGATTCTTCTTGTTTTTCAATCTTTCCCTTTTGTATCCATTTGTTTCTTGTTTTCTTATTTGATCAATCAATTCGGAGTTGGCGCATTGAATCCCAAAGCACAGACCAAACTGAACCACCCATTCATCATAATATGTATCCTTCAATTCATCTACCTCTATCCATTCTGTCCAATATTCTCCACTCCCCTAATCTTCTTCTTTCTTCTTCTCTTGTCATTTGAGAGAATTCTGTGGTGGGCAAGGTTCGGGTTTGGGTCGGGTTTTTGAAAATCGGAACCTAATTAATCCGACGTGTACAACCCAAAACCCGAATCCGCGAAAAACCCAAATGGATTTAGAAAACTAGTCTCCTATATATTCAACCCACTTTTTTGTTTTACAAACCTGAACCCAACCCAATCTTTTGTTTTAGAAACCCGACTGACCCAACTGACCCGACCCAACAGTCCAGTTTATTTGAAATGTTTTTTAACCAATTTAAAAAATTTGAAAAATACAAACAAATTAACGAAAAAAAAAAAAATATACCCGAACACGGCCCAACCCGCCTTCGGGTTTGCATTTCCATTTCCAAACCCTACTTTTTCGGGTCAGGTCGGGTCGGTTACCTGAAAAACTCGAGCCGGTGCCCACCCCAAGTTGTTTCGTTAATTGAGAATTTAAAGCATAACCACATATATATATATATATATATATATATATATATATATATATATATACATATATAAGTTGCATGGGTAATTGAAAATGACTGGAACAAGAAGCGCCGCTTCCAAGTTTCAATAGTACTACTGATGTCGGTAACGTCTCTTGCATATTAAATTAAAATTGGGTCCCTTTCTGAAAAATCTTATTCAAAGCTTCCTCATCCCCAGTTGAAATCCTGAGCAGCCATGGTGGAACATGAGATGAGAGAGAGAGAGAACAAATGAGAGAGAGAGAGAGAGAGAACAAATGAGAGAGAGAGAGAACAAATGAGAGAGAGAGAGAACAAATGAGAGAGAGAGAGAACAAATGAGAGAGAGAGAGAACAAATGAGAGAGAGAGAACAAATGAGAGAGAGAGAGAGAGAGAGAGAGAGAGAACAAATGAGAGAGAGAGAATAAATGAGAGAGAGAGAGAACAAATGAGAGAGAGAGAGAACAAATGAGAGAGAGAGAGAGAGACCAGAGAGAGACCAGAGAGAGAGAGACCAGAGAGAGACCAGAGAGAGAGACGAGAGAGAGAAACCAGAGAGAGAGAGACCAGAGAGAGACCAGAGAGAGAGACGAGAGAGAGAAACCAGAGAGAGAGACCAGATAGAGAGAGAGAGAGAGAGACCAGAGAGAGAGAGAGAGAGACAAAATTGAGAGAGAGAGAGAGAGAGAGAGACCAGAGAGAGAGAGAGAGAGAGAGCAATTGAGAGAGAGAGAGAGAGAGAGAGAGCAAGAGCGAGAGAGAGCAAATGAGAGAGAGAGAGAGAGAGCAAGAGCGAGAGAGAGCAATTGAGAGAGAGAGAGAGAGAACAAATGAGAGAGAGAGAGAACAAATGAGAGAGAGAGAGAGAGAGAGAGAGAGAGAGAGAGAGAGAGAGAGAGCAAATGAGAGAGAGAGAGAGAGAGATTCTTTTCTGCGTTTCAAATTCAGGAGTCTAAGAGTGTCGGTAGGGGTGGCCTTTCTCTTGCTTAGAGCGAAGCATCACAAGAGCTGTGGCCGACGCGACCACCCCCCCTTATTTAATTTTGTCCCCATCCTTCCTCTCTTTTCCTCTCGATCGTCTTCTATTATTAGGATCGTAAGAGACAAAAGGAGGAGCAAGTGGGGACTGAGAGAGAGAGTGAGAACACAGGACATGCAGGAGTTTTGCTTATGTCGTACAGACCGTTCCTTGGGTTACATATTGAAGATGCTGCATTGATCATTGCTGCATACCCTATCACTACCTCTCCTTATAAAATGCCCATACCAGTTAATCACTCAAACATGTTTTCAGAACAAAAAAAATTGACAGGTACTATTGTTGGTGTTAGGAATTCAAAAGAAAAAAAGTAGATTTGCAAGAAAAAGTTAAAAAGATGATTAATGAACGTAGAATTTACGTGGTTCGGCGAAACGTGGCCTACTCAACAGGTTGAGGAGAGAGAACTGATGATAAAATAGAATCCTAGGTCACAAACAGTGATTCGATTGATGATGATGAAAGAGAATTCTTGGTTCAGTTCTCCACCTTAAAGGATAGAAAAAAAGAAGATTTCACTATGTCAGAAAACTGAGTACAGGAGCCAAAACGACTAGGGTTACAAAAGAATCACAGTTCCTTAGAATTGTCGTTGCAGATTTCAACCGAATCTGTGCCCAAAACATAATAACTAAGTCGAATACGAATAAAATTCAAGTCACGTCTCAACATTTGCCATTGCATGAAAATACTGAGGAAGGACACAAATCACAAAACAGGGTAGTTTTCATGTCCAAGTTAGAAAACAATTTTGTGGGACCTTCTTGTTTTTTTTTTGTTTTTTCTCCCTTGCTTGGTTTTCATCTCTCAAGCCGTTGTAGTTGGATGGATGGAGACCAAAAATGAAACAAGGGTGTCTGAAAGGATGGAAAAGTTAGTCTGAGTAGTAGTGTGAGGGTGTGAATGTGAAGTAAGTAATTACTGTATAATCAGGTTTTTCCACCTCTAAAAAATTCCAAACGCCATTTTCAAAGCAGATTCTTTCCAAAAGCAAACACGCTTCCCTCTGCTGAATTCAGCATTCCTCCATTTTTAAAATGATGGAAAATCCGTTGCCATATTCGGTGATGCAAAGGCTTTTGTCCGTCTCCCAACTAGAATCCTGTAAAGAGAGGTTGCTCCATCCTTTTCTCCTGTTCTCATTTTATAATTATACCCTAAACTTGGAAGCTTTCACATTTCCTTAATTATGAGAACAATGGTATGGTTGTCCTAGTTTTAGCTTTCAGAACTTGGCTCTCTTCAATGACAAAAGGTTTCACATGAAAAAGGGGTTTCCAAATGAGGAAGGAGAAAGACAGAAAGAGAGATAGAAAGAGAGCAAATGAGGGAGGGAGGGAGGTAGAGAACATATGAGAGAGAGAGAGAGAGAGAAAGAGTCAAGGCACTATCTTATCACTACCACGTTGGGACTGCATGCTTTCCTAATACTACATATGTGAGCCTTATTCATTCTTTCTCTAATCATTAAAGGGAAACCACACATACCCATTATTTCACAAGACTCATAGACCAGTCTTTTTTAATTTCAATCACTTATATGAGAAAGAACCATAATTTAATCAATTTCATCTTATCTCTAACAATACATAACGTTGAAGATATTTAATTTATTTATATGGATACCCTTCTTTATCTATTAAATCATATTGTTAAATTGTGTTATGTCATTGGTTATAGAAAAAAATTAGAAAACTGAATAAAAGTCAAATGCAATGTTATATGTTGAACGTAGCAAAGTGCATGTGGATAAGTGTATAAATGTAACAAGAATAAAAAAAAAGGATGCATTGATCCCCAAACTCTCAACTAACAAATTAAAAATAATTTTGGTCATGTCCTGATAATAATAGATGCTAATGACCCAAATTACTAAGAGTTAAATTCATATTGCAACATTTTCTTGATTTAAACAAATTATAAGGGAAGGGTCTGTAAATGGAGTGTTAAAAACCTGAGAAGGTGAATGTTAAGGCAGTAATATGTAAAATTTGACATTTTTAATGGACATTTTTAATGGAGGGAGGAAGGTAAGGAGGTGAATATAACTGCAAATTGATTCTTCATACTTCCAACCTTTTCATGAATAATTTGAAGGTATTGGATTGAGCAAAAATGAAGGCAACTGATAGATATGGTCATTAATGTTTGGGACAGCAACCATGAGGCATTCAATGAGGACCCAGAAGAGTTCCACAAGTCCAACTTACTGTAGAGAAGGCAGTAGAGTCAACATATGAAGTGGAAGGGCCACTCAAATTCAATATCCAGGTGACACTCATCTACCCCCTACTGCTGCTACTATTGTTCTCCATGGCCTTTGCCTCTTCTTCTGTTTAAACCTGAAAGAAAAGGGTAAAAACTAGAATGCAGAAACGGGTACCAGGATATGAGTACTAGCTAGTAGAGAATAGACCTCCCAAGTGCTGTTTTTGAGTTCAGAAATGGAGCTAGCTATTGATTCATGTTCTGGTTTCCTTTTACAATTAATTGTCATTTGTCACTGATCCTTCATTTTTGTCTCTGTCTATCTTGATATAAACTCTTTTGTTATCTCTGCACCACATCAAGATGGGTCCCTTGCATCTCCCTATATATATCAACTGTACTGCCTTACTCCCTCTCAACCTTCCCTCTCTGAATTCAAAGCATTCAATCATCTTCCTTCTCTGTTCTCCCTTTCCCTCTCTGCTTTTTCTTTTTTTTTCTCATGGCTCTCCTTGCTTCACTGGTTCTATTTCTCTCGACCCTCATAGCACCACTAGCCATGGCCCAGTATCCTCCTTCACCTGGTTACTACCCAAGTTCCAAGTTCAGAACAGTTGGGTTCTACCAGGGCTTCAACAATTTATGGGGTCCTCAACATCAAAGCTTCTCACAAAATGAGTTGACAATATGGCTGGATAGGAGCTCAGGTTTTACATTCTGATCACCAACTCAATTCCAATTCCCTGCTCCTCGATCAATCCAGTCTCTTTCCCCCCCTCTCTCTCTCTGTTTTTCTTCTCTTTTTTGTTCTAGCTAGTTTGTAATGTCTCTGCTGCTGTGTTTTCAATTCATGACAGGAAGTGGATTCAAATCCAAACTGCCTTTCCGCTCCGGCTACTTCGCCACCTCCATCAAGCTTCAACCGGGTTACACTGCAGGAGTCATCACATCGTTTTACGTGAGACTTCTACAACTTTCAGTTCTTCTTTTTCCTCTGTTTCGGAATTATTTTTTCTGTGTAATAATGGAGGGAAACAAGTCAATAACTGAAACTAAATGTTGGGGTCTGATCAATGGCAGCTCTCGAATAACGAAGCTCACCCCGGTTACCACGACGAGGTCGACATCGAGTTCCTGGGTACGACGCCCGGGAAGCCGTACACTCTCCAGACGAATGTGTACATCAGGGGAAGCGGCGACGGGACAATCGTGGGGAGGGAGATGAAGTTCCATCTCTGGTTCGATCCTACCGCCAATTTCCACAGATACGCCATCCTCTGGAGCCCCAAAGAGATCATGTAAGTTTCCCCATTACAGTCATTAATGGCGGTAGTAAAATAGAATAGAAGCTTTTTTTAGCTACCTGCTGCTCCTAGGAAATCGACAGTGGATCCTGAGAGACTTTTCTCCTTTCAGAAAAGCGAGGTGGGGGGGGCATGATCCCCCATAACCATTTCTTTCTTAATCGGAGCATTCGTGTCATTTTCTGGCCGTGCCGTGCCGTGCCCCCCATCACCTTTTGTGCCCTACAGATGCCTGCAATCATGCGACTGAAAAACTGTAGCTAACATCTCTCTCTTCTCATCAAATTGGGGCATTAATCTCTCTTCTTCTGTGTCTGCTCCTGTTTCCCCTAAAATGGACAGATTCTTCGTGGACGATGTGCCGATAAGAAGGTACCCGAGGAAGAGCGACGCGTCGTTCCCCCTGAGACCAATGTGGGTCTACGGATCCATCTGGGACGCCTCCTCCTGGGCGACGGAGGACGGTAAGGTCAAAGCCGATTACAGCTACCAACCCTTCGTCGGCCGCTATTCGAACTTCGTCGTCGTCGGCTGCTCCGCCTACGCCTCCCTCTCCTGCCGCCCCCCCTCCGCCTCCCCTTACCCCTCCGGCGGGCTCACCTCGCAGCAGACCCAGGCGATGCTGTGGACCCAGAAACGCTACATGGTCTACAACTACTGCAGCGACTCCAAGAGAGACCATTCTCGCACCCCAGAGTGCTGGTCCTGAGGACAAAAAAGAAAACCCACATCCATTTCTATTTGCTTTTGCCCAAAATTATCATCACAAACAATCAAACTAAAAGCCAAAACACAGACAAAAAAATAAAAAGTAAAAAACATCACTGTATTTTTGCTCCTGGTCAGCCCCATCTGGCCAGAAACAGGCCTTATGAGTGGTTGGCCACCCCAGAAGGTATTCTATTTTTTTCTCTATGTGGAGTGGTGGTTGTTGGTTGTACATATAAAATATTGTTGTGTGCTTTGGATTGTGAGGGAGATGGAGGGGAGGATGTGCAGGAGAAGGAGAGAGAGGAGTGTGATGTGGTGAAGCAACAAGTTGTGGAGGAGGTGAATGTAATTGCCTGTCATTTCTGAATAAAAAGGCATTGTTATTGATTGGGATGCCATAAAAGTTTGTGCAGACACAGAGTCATGTCTTTAAGAAATATGGTCAGTACTTCATTTTGATGCCTTATTTGTCCTCTATTGTCTATAGTACCATCTTGCAGGTTTTTAACTTAGATATTATTAGAATGATAGTATTAAAGGGGGTATGGAGCCAAATCCTTTTTTCTTTTTTTTCTTTTTTTATTTTGTCGACAAATTCATTTAAATTGTTTTAAAAATAGTTTTTATTTTATATTTCATGTTGATATTTTTCTTGTTTTTTGTTATCTTTTATGATAGAGCTGATATAGAATTTAATTTAAGTACATGGTTTTTTGCGTACTCTTCTTACCTTTATGTTCATCACCTTCCTTAAGACACCTCAATTGGACACTGTATTAGTTCCATTCATTTATGGCCAGTCTCCATGAGACTTAATAAAGAAGAAATAAAGGGATGATAAAAGTAAGCAACTCAAGTTAGAATATTTAAATCCCATTATCAATGTTACTAATCTAGATCTACTCTGCAACGACTTCGTCTAAGCTCCATGAAGAATGACACAGGTCCCTCACTCTACAATATACCTAATTACTTGTTTAATAACATTGATGGCATTATGGATTGAATGATCCAATAGAGGGCCATGTGTGGCAGTGTAACTCTAATGCTTAGAGTGGATTATTATCATCACTTGGGATGAAAGCCCTACAAAGTAGGAACACATTGTTTTGAATTGCAATAATAACTTGTTTGTGTCAATTTGTTAAGTCTCAAAACGTTTTAACAGTGTTTATGAGATTGTGAACCACATAGAAGTTTCATTTTCTCACTACCATGGAGGGTCAATCTTAGGGTTTTGTCTTTTTAACAGGTGATCTTGAATTTCTCACTAAAAAATCCAAATGTGATCTTGGAAATAAAGTAGCAACCCAATCTAAATTAAACTGATAATTAATGAAGGAGAAAGATAAGATGTTAAGAAAATTGTTTTAAAGATAAGACAGTATATATTACACAATACCTGAAAGTTGTCATCATCTGAGGATTACTTGAACTGGTTGAAGATTGAAAATGAAAATCATGGGTCCCCAATCAACTTCACTAATTTCTTTAGCCTTTGTTACAAAATTTTAGATTTTTTACATTGAAAGGTAGATTGCAGTTCTTTTTTCTTCTATCTTAAGACAAAAGACTCCAAAATGGTTTAGTAGAGAAGTTCCATAATAGTGGATAGAGCCATGGAAGTTCAATATTGCCTTTTTATGTGGTGCCAGGTGTGGAGAACTTCATACTTCTTCAAGTGAAATTGCTTCAATAGTGGATAAAGAATAGGGAACTACGAAAATAAAAGTACATACAAGAGTAGATGAAAACGTTACCCTCTTCCAAATACAATAAATACAAGTTCAATCATGCAAATTCGGCGTAGATGAAAGTATATTTGACATTGTGGAGGTGTTTGATGAAATGCTCAAGTGAAATACTTCTTGATATTTATACAAGTGTTAGCTTGTATATGACAGATTCGTATTATAATTCCCAAGACCTGCCAAGAATCATAATTAGATTTATCGTATCAGTTTAAATTAAAAGAAAATAGATCAGAACATCCTCATACAAAAATAAAACACTCACCTTGTGAAAAAGTTCACTTTGAAAGAAAAACAAGCTAGATTAACTTTCCCAGCAGAATACAGTGATATGCTTTCATAAATTGCCTACATGCCAGAAAATAAAGTAGCAATTAACCCATTTAAAATTGATGAAGAAGGAGAAGATTAAGAAAATGTTAAGAAAATTGTTTTTATAGACAAGACAGTATATATTATGCAATACCTGAAAGTTGTCATCATCTGAGGATTTCTTGATCTGGTTGAAGATTGTAAAATGCAAATTATAGGTCCCCAATCAACCTCACTTTCACGGGAGCTAGGTTTTGGACACTGCAGTGAAAGACAAGCAGAAAGGCTAGAATTGCTAATGCAAAGGAAGGAAAAATAAATAAAAATAAAAATCAGAGGAAGGGAAGATGCATCACCTATCCCCATGGGGGCAGAAGGAAGTAGATGGTGGCCCTCAAGGAAACCAATTTATGGCTCATTATGAATATGCATAAATGTTTAAGAATTTTGAAAATCTTTGTCTTAATGGAAAGAGACAAGAAAAGAAAAAAATATTTTCCATGCATGAGGTCCTTCCATAGGAAATTAAGGGCCAATTTATTTGCATTAAATTCTTTCTCTTTTTGCCATATTAGCAGTGTTTTGTTATTTGGATTTGTATCAAAAGGTAATAAAATCCAAAGTAAGATTTCCATCAAAAGGTAATAAAATCCAAAGTAAGAAACTAATGTCCTATAAAAGAATGTAGAAGAAGAATGAGGGAGCTAAAAAAAAATTCAGCTTATAATTGAGATAAAACATATTCATTTTTAAAATTCAAATTAAAAAAATGAAGAAAAATTTACTCATCCTTGACAATTTCTCTTTAGCTTTTGGTGAAAAATTATTCATGTTCCTTAGTACTAGGGCTGGTAATGAGCCGAGCCGAGCCGAACCTATGATGGCTTGAGCTCGGGCTCGGGCTCGAGCTCGAACTCGAGCCCATGGCTGGCCTCAAGTTCGAGCTCAAGCAACTCGAACGAGCTTGAGCTCGATTCGAGTGGGCTCAATCCCTAATCGAACCCAAAGATCGAGCCCGAGCTCGAGCCCAACTCGAGCTTTTGCCCATGCCCAGATCGAGTCCAAGTTGAGCTCTAGGCCATAAAAGCCCAGCGTGAGCTCTAGTCCATGCCCAACGGGTTTACCAATTTGGGTTTTTTAATTATTTTAGTTAAATTTATCTCCAATAATAGATCTAGATTATTGATTATAAGCTGATTACGTACCCAATTATGCTAAAACAAAAATTCACAGAACTTCAAAAATTTTTAGTTAATTATTAATTTTGATTAATAGAATCAATCATAGAAATTTAAAAAGATACAATTTCTGAAAAAACTTGAGGCTCCCACTTCTTCAAAAAACTAAAATATTATACCCAATTTTAAAAATATATAACTCAAAATACAAACGAGCCGGCTCATCGAGCTTCGAGTCGAACTACCTAAAGCTCAAGCTTGACTCATTTAACTAAACGAGCCCTACTCAAGGCTCAAGTTTGATTGGAGTCGAATCTAGCTTTTACTGTGTCAAGCTCGAACTGTTCACGAGCTGGCTCGGTTCAATGTCACCCCTATTCCTCACCATTTTTTTCTTTTTTTTTTTTTTTTTTTTTTACCAACCCTCACCCTTTTCCTTTTTTTCCCTTTCTTACTCCTCTTCCTCTCCTCTTCATCTCCTCTTCCTAGCCAATGTGGGAGGGCAGGATTTAGAACTCAAGACCCTAACCGCATCAAGTCTATCTGTTACCAATAGTGTTTTAAAAACCCAACCAAATTGACCACTTCGACTTATTTTTGTCTTTTTTTCTATAAAAATATTAAATATATATAAAATATAATATTAATGGTTGAACCATTGGTTCAATCTGGTCTAACCGGGTTCAACCAAAACCAAACATACTGTCGATTTAATGATCGGTTCAGTTTTTAAAACATTGGTTACAAGACTTTGAAATATATCACCTATAATTAAATGTCAAATTTAATTCAACCACTTATCTGAACCAAATCAAACCAGATTTGACCAAATCCCTCTTTTTATTATTTTAATTTTTGGCTCAACTAATGCCATTATACTCTAAATATGATTAAACCGGTGGTCTAATTCACTCGAACCGTTTTGTCCCGACCCGGGTCAAAGAAGAAAAAAAAAGGGTACTTTCATTTCCCGAGGCTTTGATATTTTAAAAAAACAAAGTAATAAATTATAAAGTATAAACCAACAAAAAAAAATAGGACGATATTTTTCTCCTGAAAAAATAAGTCAAAGCCGAGCTACAGCTGCTTCTTCAAGGTATGGAAGTTGCGAACTCTTTTCGAATTTCCCGTTCGCGAACTCTGAACAGTCGCAGGAAGTTCTACAGTCTCAACGATCCGAATCCTGGTTCTGGTACCCAATGCCCCAGTCGATTCGGATATCTGCTTCTCTTCAGTCCCTCCATGACCGAACACTCGTAAATTTTCATTTGGGGTGTCCCCAAAATCCAGTCGAAGTATCGTTTGTTCAGCAAAAGCCATGTAAATCTCTCCTTCGGGCGCGAGTTCGAAATGACTTTCGAACCTCGGTTGCTAATGGTGTAGATGGGTACGCTCTGGAGGGGCCAGCTTCCGTCGAGCTCGTGAGTATCGCGAGTGAAGGACAATTTGATCGGATCATCGCAGAGGCCCAACAGTTGGAGGAAGCGGTTGTCGTTGTCTGGTTCGTTTTCGTTTGTAGTACACGATGTGTTTTATTTCCTTTCAGATGAAATTGGGATCAAATCCTTTAGAGTAGTTAAAGCGTTGTTCTTATAGCAGTCAGAGAGGCGCCGTGCCCCTGTTAAAGGAAGAATATTTAGCTGCTAAACATAATCAAGTTACTGATGCGTGGATGGGTTTTCTCCGTTGATACTGTTTTGTTGGATTTTCATAAGGAAGAAAGATTGATCGTATCAGGGAAATGGAAGTCAAACTATTACTGGTAAGACAGATTGATCGTGCCAGGTGCATGGAAGTCAATCTATTAGTGGTATGACAGAACTAATCGGCCTTAAGGCTTCTCAAAACGGATGGCCAGATCTTGGTCTCATTTTTGCACCTGGAGTACTTAACATCATCTGTTAAGGGGACATTTTCTTAAATGTAGCAAGCAGACTCCATCAAGGGGTCAAAGTTGCTCTTACTTCGGTGCCCCCTGAAGTACCCTTCGATTCCTTTCAGTCTCGAAGATAATTTAAAACCCTTGGAGAAGGGCTTCTCCATACTTGACAGGATCTATGCTTCTTAGAGTAACAGAGCATATGATACTTTCATGACACTTGAAAACCTCTGGGCTGTGCGTACAGAACAATGAGCTACCCAGGTGAGAATCACCACAATATAATATTTATGGAAGTGACTTTATTAAATATTGGTGCAGGTGCAGCAGAGAACTTTGTGCATACCTGATCAGGACCACATAGATCCCCTGGCAAAGAGCAGGGTTGGACACAGGGAGGTGACTCGGGGTCCCTCTAGTTCTTACTTCTATCAACTGAGACTGATGAAACCTCTCAGTGCTGCAGTATCTAATCCATAATCCTGCATGTCCAAACTGTCTCAGATAGGTTTCGGAAGACAAAATTGGACAACAACACAAAACAGAGACACTGACATGGAAAGGGATATTTACAAATAAGATCTTATTCTAAAATATTTTAAAGTCTTCTATTATCAACTCCTAGGTTTCCTTACAGATATGTCTCAAAAATTGATGTCCAAAGCAGTGAAACAAATGCTTACAATGTGAACCATAGACCAGCCAGATGTTCTTGAGTGACATGTTTACTTTCTTCTAGAAATTTTAGGCCGCCTCTAAGCTGGAGCTGCTAAAGAGTAATCAAAGCTCACACAACATGGTAGTAATAGGGATGGAAGCCATTGGATACTTTTCAGAACTCCAGTGATGTATCTGCTTAGTTAATCTCTTCATGATGTTTCAAATGAATTATTTTCTAAAACAGGGTTTTTATTAACATGTAGGATGGCTACTTGGTGCAGAAAGTGTATATATTTGAAGCCGAAATTGGAAAAACTAGCAGCAGAGTACTACCCAAGGTTTGCATGAGCATCTGCTCTTCATGAACATTTCATATGCTTATTTTCTCTCAAGGAGCACATTCTTTAACTCTCTTAACTTGCTTCAGAGCCATTCTTCAAACCTCTAAACATTAATATCCATATATTTTAAACCCTGGAAAGCACACGACACTATTTGGGGAATATAAACTTCGAAAAACGTATTTGAAACCAAACAGAAAGCAATTTCATCAAGTGTGACCTAAGCAGTCTCTGAAATATAACAGAAGTTTTTTTGTAGATGACTAGATTGTGAAAAACAAGCTTAACAACTTGAGAATATTTTGAAATGCACAAAACAAGCAAAACATTTATTCATCGCCTATGAGGGCTCAAAATCAGAAGTTTCTTGGTGCAAAGGACCTAGAACTTATGTGGTAAGACAAATGTTGTGAAGTTCTCAACATTATTAGAAGCAAGTTTTTGGTATAGGGGAAAGTCTTTTAAAGTTCAACTGGAGTAGTAATAAGATGGAAAAACAAGTTGTGTATTGCAAAAGTAGAAACCCATCATCATGAAGTTATTACAACCATTTTCAAGTTTGCCCTCTAGGTTTTACTTTTAATGTGAATCCTATCAAGTCAGTTTTTTTTTAGCCAGAGTTATGATTCAAGTTTATGTGACATAGTCCAAATATGTGGTTTTGGATTTCAGTACTTGTTTCATTTTTTTATGATTTTAGCTAGACCACTTTGCTGTATTGCTATCTGAAGAAGGCCATAGTATTCAATGTATTCCAAAATTTTTATAATGAAATAAAAATACATTTTGGTGCCATTATTTATGAGTTTCTTTTTGACAATGAAGTCAAGTTTATGAAACATGAATTTACCTTTCCTATTAGGCCCATAATATTATTTTTTAATCTTCATGTGGAATATCCCCATACTGATGATCTGGCAGTAAGAAAAAATCACCATTTGCTTGCTAGTATGCTCTATAATGTTCTAGATGCTTGTCCTTGAGTTTTTTTGGGAGGATGCAGTTTTCATGGCATGCTATTTGATCAATAAGATGCCTTTATTGTCTTTAGTGGGCAAGTTGCCTTGGAAGTTCTTAAGCCGAATTTTAAGTTGTTTCTTATATGTCCTTGTGTTTTGCGTCAGTGTGGTTATGTTCTTGTGTCAACTAGAGAAGTTGTCCCCTGAGTGGTTAAATGTACCTTTCTTGGGTATTTCATTCAGAAAGAGTTCAAGTGTTACTATCTGGTTACTCGAAAGAGTTGTAAATATGATGATGACACCTTTTCAAGGATGTTCCATATTTCTCTTGCAAAGACCTTTGTTATCACCGTCTCCATAGATGCCAGATGCAGTGACTCATATTCCAGCAAAATAAGGGTTCTAGCCCAGCCACAAGGGTGGTTACTTCTCAGCCCCTTGACTTCACCAATGCAAAGCCCTTCTCAACTGTTTGTCATCTCCAATTTCTTTGAGACTCCTAAGATGAGTTACTAACGTGTTGTCTCTCTTCACGGAAATTATTGGTGTATACACTCAGATTCTTACACCTGAGACTTTGCACTATCATGGTCTGATTGTACGATTCCCTCAGTACACGAGGTCTTGGAATTTCTTGAATGGAAGAAGGCCATGGATGTTGAAGTGGATGAACTGCTTGACAGGGGCTCTTGGACACTGGTTGATCCACCTGATGTGCTTTTTCTGGGGATATCCTTATTATACACTGAATTGTCATGTTGATGGATCCATTAAATAATAGGTATAAATCACAACTTGTGGTCAAGAGATATACCTAAACAGAGGCAGTGAACGTGTTTGAGTCATTTGACCCATCAGACATCTCACATCTTGTTGCTTTTTAATTTTTCTGTGCTCAAGATTTCTTTTACCCATATCTTTCTTATTAATTTCCAACCTTTTGTCTTAAAGAAACTATGATTATCCCATCCTCATTGGGGTTGTTTATTTACCTATTTTCTCTGTTACATTCTTGATTTAAATTGGAAGGAAAGTGTGATAGTAGCATCTTATACACATTTATATATAGATGCACAGTCAATAGAATGCAACTACAAACTAAGATATTTGCTCTTGGTCTTAGTGAGTTGCACATTTTATGATTTGAAATGTTTGTGAAGACATATTTGTCTGCTTTTATTTAGGGTGCGGTTCCACTATGTTGATGTCAATACTGTCCCACATAGGCTTGTGAATCGAGCCGGAGTCATTGTAAGTCCTATTGTTTTTCAATAATGAAGTCCCTAGTTCCAACAGCATCCAGCCTTTTCAAAGTTTCGACTTTTATTGCACTAACTTCTTTAGGGAATGATCTCTAACAAAACTTTTGTTGTGCCTTGCCGTACTTTTGAACAAGAGCAGAAGATGCCAACCATACAGGTGAAACTTCTATATTCAAATAATAAACTGTTCTTCTGATATTTCTCAATGTTTCGTTTCCTTTAACATGGGAAAACTTCTTAATCCACAGCTATGGAGGGATGGCAAGAAACAGTCTGAAGTGATTGGCGGCCACAAAGCATGGCTCGTAGTCAATGATGTTCGTGAAATGATTGAAAGAGAACCTTAACAGTATTCTTCCTGTCACAATGTAGAGGCAGGTTTCTGTGTTTTCGTTTCATTTATTCTAGGAGAGTTTAGCATATGTGAAGTGAATTTAACATTTTTGTCAATTAACTTGTGTAATCCAAGGTCGAAAGTTTAAGCAAATTTAGTGTGTATAGTAGTCTCTTTATTCTTTTCTCCTGGGGGTATTATCAGGGTTTTAAAATCCGAACCGCCAACTGGTCCGATCCAGTTAAACCAGAATTGGAGCCCAATCCGGTTCTTATTAACTCATCCTGGTTCGTTTTAACCAGCATTATTTTTGTCTTTTTCATTATAGAAATATTTAATATAAGTAAAGTATACTATATAATATTCAATGGTTGAACCATTGGTCAACCCGGTCTAACCAGGTTTAACCAAAACTGGACATAGTGCTGATTTGATGGTTTGGTTTTTAAAGCATTGGGTATTATTGGTAAGTTCTTTGTCCTTGGACTTTGCTTTGCAGATTATGGGTATCAATAAGAAATGAAAAAATTGTGAAGCAACACTAAACTCCAAAGCATTGCTAAAAAGCACCACATACTTCCAATTAGACTGAAATTCTAGACGTATCCATCACTACCGTTTTGGAAGAAGTTACCTTGGATAACAAGAGTGAATAAGTAAGAACGACAGGAATGCAAGAAGACTGGGGAAGCATAGTATGGAGCACTTTTACGGAAAAGCGAAGATGAAGAAACAAGACTGCATTTAATCCTCATCAGGGAGTTTTATTGCATTAACAAATCTCAAACAATTGCAATTTGCAACACAACTTTGTGGGTTTACAAGTTACAAGACAGGTTAGAGATGGTTAAGTGTCAGGGAGTAGCTATCCCAAAGTGTGGTCACCCCATAGGTTAGCCATGAGAATGATACATTGTGGCCCTCGCATGCATAAATGTGAAGTTTTAACATTAAAGAAAAGTTAGACTAAATTATAACTAACCTTAGTTGTAACTATTTTTATGATAAACTAGGTTATATGCAAGAATGTAGTCTATATTCTATTACATACCAATAATGAATACATGTAATGAAATATAAATGAGTTCAATGTTTCAATTAAAGCCTAGCTGCACTTCACGTAGATACAAAAAGCCTTTATCCTTATTTTAACAAGCCACCATCCAAATGGAACCAATATTTACATTGATCATTGGGAGGAATTAGTGTTCAGGAAATATGGTGATGAACTCTGGTTAACGGAACTCGAACAGATTAGGAAAGAGAAATTACACAGCATGAGAAAAACATAAGCAGGTAACTAGCTTCAAATGATTAAATCAACATACACCTCGAGCCCTTCGCTCAAGAGGAGCTTTTTGAGCTTCTCTATTGCCCTGTTCTCCAGTTGCCGAATCCTCTCTTTTGATACTGCAAAAACCTTCCCAATTTCTGATAAAGATTTCTTTTCTCCTTGGCGGATTCCATAACGCAGTTGGATTACCTGACGCTCTTTAGGGGTGAGGGTAGTCAGAAGGTTCCTAACATGCTGCCTCATCAATTGCTTATCCACACTAGTGCTGGGTATTTCGTGTTCAGGGTCTGCTGTGATCTCCTGCGATGATAGAAAGGACAATATGAACTCCAAATCCACAGAGAGAACTGGTGATGGACATTATGCATGTGTTTGAGCAAGAACAATTGCAGACACTTTTTGAGTGGGAGATCCAAGAATGTCACACTGCCTCAAAATAACAGCATGGATGGTGAAGATTAAGAACCAGTAGTACGGTAAATGATCAAACAAATTACCCAGTGAGGAGCAATTCCGCAACTTAATCAGCAAAGGCATCCAGTTAAGTCTAAACCACCAGCATAAGTGTAGCTAATGGATTGTTTATCTTCAAGGTGCTCGAAACCCACAGTATTATAGAGAATGGCCAACTTATCATTTTCAAAAAGAAAGAAATGGGCTTTTCAATGAAATAATTCAAAAAAAAAAAATTTATAGAAATAACACTCAATCAAACTTATTTGGCAAAATGTCAATTTCAACATTTGACTGCTGTTGACCGCCCTGGTCAACGTTCACATAGGCACGTAAAAATTTTTTTTATGAAAACCTTAAAGGCGGCATTTCGATGCAGCCTGTAAAGAAAAATTTAATACAAAGAAAAAGTGTAAGATAAATTCAAAAAGGCGGCATCGAAATGCCATCTTTCACTAAAACTAGAGGCGGCTTCCCTAAGCCGCCTTAAGTGACATAGAAAACTTTTCGAAAAGTTGAGGTCTAACGGGGCAACCTCAGCGAAAAAGAAAGGCGGTGATATTATGCCGCCTTCAGTTGGCGGCTTTCGAATCCCGCTTATTCTGATAGGCAGGGGTCACTGTGCTGGCGGGGCATTAGAAAACCGCCTTAACTTGATTAATTGAAGGTGGTTTCCTGAAGCCGCCTCCAATGTTAAAACCAGAGGCATCTTCAGGAAGCTGCCTTCAATTAATCAAGTTAAGGCGGTTTTCTATTGCCACCAGCACAGTGACCCTTGCCTACCAGAATAGGCGGCATTCTAAAGCCGCCAATTGAAGGCGGCATAATATAACCGCATTTCTTTTCACTAGAGGCGGCATAATATAACCACATTTCTTTTCGCTAGAGGTTGCCCCGTTAGACCTCAACTTTTCGGAAAATTTTCTAAATGTCGCTTAAGGTGGCTTAGGAAAGCCACCTCTAGTTTTAGTGAAAGGCGGCATTTCGATGCCGCCTTTTTGAATTTATTTTACACTTTTCCTTTGTATTAAATTTTTCTTTACAAGCGGCATCGAAATGCCGCCTTAAAGGTTTTCACAAAAAAAAATTTTGCAACCCTTTGCGCCAGCGTGTTGCCTACGTGGCCGTTGACCAGGGCGGTCAACGGCAGTCAAACGTTGAAATTGGCATTTTGCCAAATAAATTTGATTGTGTGTTATTTCTAAAAATAATTATTATTTTTTAATTATTTCAATGAAAAGCCCAAAAGCAGACCTATAAGTTGGTAACTACTGACAAAACAGATAGGTGATAGCTGATGTAAATCTACACCAAGAAAGCCACTAAAACTATTATGTTCATTTAGTTCAGGTCCCCAAAGCTCCGATTTTATGTTATTTCCAAGAACAGCCAACCCACATGGAATAAGAAAACTCTAAGATCAGAGAAGCCACTAAAACCACCATTCGAGGGATTTCAATGCATAAACATTATGCAGCATCCAAGATGGTCATGTGTTCTCATCATAATATCTTATTTTAATCAAATAGATAGTAACAGAACATTTTTTAACAGAGACGAAATAAAAAAAAATTACCACAGAGCAATTCCGCAGTAGTTAAAGTAACAAGCTTTCATAGACTAGAAATAGCACAATGTCGCACAAACTACTAAAAAATCTCATCATCAGTTTAAAATGGATAAATAGTAAGCATTACCTGAAATGTCACATCCTGATCAGATCCGAATGCAGGCTGCTGAATTGATACGGGGTTTCGGGCAGTTAACAACAGTCTTTCTAATTTCACTACTGGCATGCCCATAGACTTTGCCAGGTCTTCAATTGATGGGAGATGGCCTTGTTGAATAAATGACTTCCTTGCAATATTGACCCTCTTCAGAAGTGCATACATGTTTTCCTGCAGCATAACACAGCGTTCAGTAGCACAGTAAGTTATCCAGTTCAATACATTCAAAAAGCTTCATTTGTTCAGTAGCGCAGGATCCATTCTGTCTATTGCTTCAATTTTGCTGGATGTCTCCGAAAAGAACGGATAAGCAACTAAATCAAACAATTCTGACAAAATTTAATCCCAACATCTCAGTCAGATAGCTTTACACTTACACATTGTGGCCTGAGCTTTACCGTACTAATCACAGAACATGGAAGAGATGCATATGACAACTGAAAGAAATAACAGAACCCTTACAGGCAAACGAATAGTCCTAGAGTGTTGAAATATAGCTTTCTTAATAGACTGCCTTATCCACCAGTAAGCATATGTTGAAAACCTACATCCAGCCTGGGGCTTGAACTTTTCCATGCTCTTCATAAGCCCCATACTGCCCACCTGCAACGACAGAGAACTACTCATAGCTGGTAGGGAAGAGAATGACCAGTAAATTCATCATTCATTTCTAACCAAAATGAACAAAATGCTATTAGCAAGAGGAAAAAATAAAATAAAACAAGAAAAACATTTGATTCCAGCATATGTTAAACAACAGAATTTATGGATGTAATGTTAAAGAGATGTTTTTGGAGAGAGAAGCATACATAAGTTGCCGGTGTAAGGGAACGTGAACACCCCGTGACACCTTTTTTTTTTTGAGGAAAGTGAATACATTTTACTCCCAATTACAAGTTTTACTCCCAATGCTGCAAGTGGAGACCCGAACCCAAGACCTCCCACAGCAATAACTCCCATGGGACCACTGAGCTAATGCCCAAGACCCCAACACCCCGTGACACCTTTAAATAAGATTCACTTTAGTTTAAAAAAAAAATACATGAAGAGACTAAAAGACCCCTATAAGCTTTTAATGGAAAACATGACTAAAACAGCACTTAATCTAACCATAAATAGAAAAAAAAAAAAACTCTAGCACGGTAACCAATGAAAAGAAGACTTTAAAGGGCCTCACACAAGAAGTAAAACTCACAAACTACCCCCGGACACTCCTACATTCCCTTTGTGCTTCTCTAGCAGAGTGACCGATAAACATGCAGGAAGAATATTGGTTCAAAACCTTGGCAAGCACAGATTTTCCAAGACACGTCATCATTTATGTGAAGGTCATAGATATTCTTCGTATAGGACAACTAATGCCTCATTCACATCTTTTTCAAAGAAAATAAAAAAAATGACCAGCTATTTCAGATGATTAAAAAACCATTGAAATACTGACCTGGAGTAAATCTTGCATAGCAAGTCCTCTTCCCTGATACTGTTTAGCCACATGCACAACTAAGCGAAGATTAGAATAAATCATCCTGTCTCTACTGCTGCTGCCAGAATTCATGCAAGCTTGTAAAGCTCTGCAACTCATTCCAACTGCCTCAGCCCACTCCACCAACGTCGGTTCATGATCAAATTGAGAACGAAGCTTTTCTTTCACTTCCTCTAGTTTCATCAGATCCTGTTAGAATACAAGCAGACGAAAAATCCGTTTCAATAGGGGCAGCCAAACAGCATTGCTAAAAATGGGTCATCCCAAAGAGTGTAGCTTCCGGGAGGAACTTTTCCCAATCACTCAATGATGATGGTTTTTTCCACCTAATATTTTTTTCTCGTAGCCAGGCTAAAGAACAAAAGACAGATCCAAGACATGGATTGTAAAAGTGGAATATAAACTTAAAGGCACAAATAATGCCCCATAAAACAGACAGCAGCCTGCTCAACCATGTGAAAGTTAGGTCTAAGTCCATCTGAAAATGATTAATCCATGTTACGAGACCATTTCTCAAAGAATATTACAAAATTTTCCAAGCTTTAAGCAAAACTAGGATTATTCCCACCAAGCACCATTTAGTGCCTTCAAGAGAAACTCCAACAGAAACCACTGACAGGGTGCAATCTGAACAAAGATTATTAACCTATGATTATAATAGGCCTTGGTCCAAACGAAGATTATTAACCTATAATATTGGACAATCCTGGAATACATCACGAGGTCATAATTATTTATTAAGATTTCATGCAATATGAGAGAACTTGTGAAAGAAACAGATCTCATTCCTAGGCTTCTTGAATGTATTTGAATAGTACCATTCATGAACCCCATCTTTGAAACGTCCAAAAAGCACAAGAATTGATGTATTAAGGAACTTGCCTTTATCTGAACAAACAAATCATGTTCTTCTTTAGCAGTCAAAAGTCGTTTTGTCTCATGACCAAACAAGAAATATTTGAAAGGATCAGTTGAGTCCAAGCTTCTGGAACTTGTCTTGGTAGCAGGATCTCTTTCTCTGACTTGTTGACTATGATGCTCCACCAGCAAATTCTTTGGGGCCTTCCTCTTCACTAATTGTCTTTGTAAAAGTCTTTTCGATCTAACAACAGTAACCTCCTCCATATTCAATTGACTAGCCAAATGTTCGAATCTGTGGAAAACAAAGACCTTTTAGCAGAAAATGGGATCTAAAGTAGAAAAAAGGAAAATTACCAATATTAAAAGAACTCAGACCCCTGCTCAAGGGATTCACCCAATGCACTATAATTTTTTGCCAAGGAAGCTGCTTCCTTCGAGGCTATCACTGCTTTCTTTGCAAGAGCAAGAGTGTTCCATGGTTCTGCCAAACTCAAATGTCTCCAATCCACTGACTCCGCTACAGTGTCATAAGCATTGTTATCCAATTTTGATGTCAAGCCTCTAAACGAAGTCAGTGGCTCTTTCTTTGAGTAAATGGAGGGTAATCTGCAATCATTAGGCACAACTATGACATGCTCGAATTACTACTTTTTTTTTTTTTTTTTAGGAAAATGCTTTGTTTATTTTATTGATAGAATAAAAGTAATCATACAAAAGGCGGGCTCGCCCGCACCTCAATGGAGGTTAGGCCGATACCTTGCCTTGCAAGAGTGTCTGCTAAAGTATTGGCAGACCGAAGAATTACTACAACAATTTAAAAACTTCTTTTTTTTTTTTTTTGTGAGAAGAAGAAGATGAAGAAAAAGAAGAAATTGAAAATTAGAAGTAAAAATGATTTCCCCAAAAAGAAGAGATGTTCACATCTTGTTCAGTAAAAAGCAGAGCTTGAGTGCTCTTACAAATACCAGAAACCCGGCCAATAAAGTAGTTGGTGTTGAAAGTCTTTAAGGTACTGATCGCTTTTCTTCTCTTCACAAAACGGAATATCTACCGGCCTTCTTTCAGATGATGACTTAGAAAATAAGAAATAACAAGTGTCAGAATCGTCACAGCATCAAAAGTTTGTTCAATTGTCTAATTTATAAAAATCTAAAAGCAAGCAACACGCTACAAGTCATCAGGTGATATATTGAAAACTAAAGAATATTATGAGTTAAGACAAAAAAAAAAATCGACAAAATGACATTGGCAGCATAAGGAAAAGACAGAAGTTTCTGGCATGCTCCAATATATGACAACCACCAAAAACTGGAGTCTGAACTATGTTATAAAGGGCACAAAAATGTTGCTTTAATAATCCAGATGGTAAAATATTATTTGTAGATGAAGCCAAACTCCAAGAACTGGAATTACCATCACTTCACTCTTTCCCTTTTACATTGATTCATAATCAGTGTATGATATTTTCTTCTATCATCAATAGATACATAACCAGACAGTGGGCAGCAGTAAGAAATGGATGCATGAAATTTTGGACCTCATAAGAAAAACAAAGAGCTAAATTATAGGAGAGACAACTTGACCACCAGTATATGAACTTCATGCACCCAAAAGAATCACTTGGTCCCAAGATTAGCCACTTAAGAGGCCTACTGTTCAACCCTATAACCAATCAAGTCATTTTAATAAATTTTTTATGTGGAACTTTTCTACAACCAACACTCCCCTTCACATCTAGGCTTGCACATTACAGTCTTGAGAAGTGAACACTCCTAAAGAACAAACAAATAAACTGGCTCTCACCTCATGACCCCACATACACGACCTGTTTTGATACCATGTTAAGATTGAGCCAGGTTCCATGGAAAAATGATTGGCAACTTGGGGGGACATATTTTTCAAACCCAAAATCACTTTTTCCCACTCAACAACTTGGGAGAACACGAGGTTTTTTCCCCATTCACCTCCGTTTTACAGTCTTGAGAAGTGAACACTCCTAGAGAACAAACAAATATACTGGCTCCCACCTCATGACCCCACACACACGACCTGTTTTGATAACATGTTAAGATTGAGCCAGGTTCCATGGAAAAATGATTAGCAACTTGGGGGGCATATTTTTCAAACCCAAAGTCACCTTTTCCCACTCAACAACTTGGGAGAACACGAGGTTTTTTCCCCACTCACCTCCGTTCTCTTTCGTGATAACACGGCAGGGGGCACTCCTATTTACATATTATGGAGAGAAAGAGCATAGCAGCAAGGAAGAGGTGAGATGAGTCCTGCAAAAGACAGCATGGCAGATCTCATGCAGGAAGTTGCATCTCTAGGACAGCAGAAGAATAACAAGGTTTCCTTCTATCCGTCTTTGTCTCCCTCAGCAAGGAGAGCAGAACTGGAAGGGGATAGATCCTCCCCCTGTTCTTGAATACAAGATGAAGGAGAGGTGGACAACCCCCACCCAGCAAAACTAAATTTTCCAATGGTTTAAAATAAAAGCAACCAATTATTTGCATGACAGTTAGCATTTTAGTTTTTGCGGCAAGCATACACATTACTAATTAGAGTATGATCACACTTGAAGTAGGGCAAATTGAGGTCCGTATGAAGAATTAGGTTAAAACTTAGGACCATATATTATGTTAACAATAAATCACATGTACAATCCCCTAGGCTTACCAGTAATGTTTTGTCTTCCCTGCCCAACGTCAAAGAAGTCTTCAAGTCATGATCTTGTAGAAAAACAGATGCAGGAAAGTGCTGAGCCAGTGATGTTGTTGAAGTAGACGAGACAGCAACAGTTGCTTGGTCGTTAACCAGTTGAACTGTAACATCAACTTGTCAGAAGTAGGAAAAGCTTATGAACCCAATAACACCATCCTTATAATTTTTATATTTGTTTTGATTCAGCTTAATTAGAGACAAACAAGAGAATGCAGAAGTTTCAGCTCACAAAATGCTTAACACTCGTTCCATAGATCCTTGGTTACTTTAAAAACTTTAAAATTTTTAAAATGCTTAACAAAAGTTCAAAAACTTGCACATTACAGGTTCTCCCAAAATTCAGACTAACTGAAATAAGCTTAAAGAGGCAACAACTGCCGTATTGAATACTCAGAACCATAATCCCAAATACAGCATTCACAAATATCCAGCACTTCTTTTTCTACGATTCAACTCCATATGAAAAAAGTTCATTGGTTTCATGAAGAACTACCGGTGTCAGAAACATATCCCAACTCAACGTTATCCTACTCCTTATTTCAAAACAACGACAGTGGAAGAGCACTCCCAAAGCGGTACGTGCATTACGCACACTCATACAGAGTAGACTCCACCTCTTCATCCAACAAGTACATGTCAGTAAATATAACCACCGCTTCATCCAACAAGCTCATTTCAGTAAATACAACCACAGCTTTGTCCAAAAAGTTCATTTCAGTAAATATAACTCAACTAAAAAGTTAAAACCCACTGTTCAGCATTTGATAAGTTACAGCAACGTTAAGGAAACACGAACAACCAGCGCAGAAATACGGGGCAGGCGACGCATACCGCAAAGGAACGAAAAGAGAAGAACAGAGAAAAAGGACTGGCAAGAAACCTGAAGAAGAAGAAGAAGAAGAAGAAGGAAAATTTCTGCCACGGGTTTTGGGAATGTGAATAGGAGGGGAGTGAAATACAACTTGTGCAGCCTCCATTCCCAGGCAGCGCAATTAAGCCGTCAGGACGCTCGACGGAATTTCATGCAAATGATGGAGAGAGCTGTGTGGCAATCTTCAAAAAATCTGAAAGTCTCGAGCAAATAGCAGCAGAGGATGAGGACCGTGAGGCGATACTGCGACTCTGCGAGAACGGATAGATAGATGGAAAGCTCCGTATGCAGTAGAGACGTATAGATATGGGCCTCACAACGTCGAGAGACACGCGAAAATAAATACGGTCTGTATTTTTGTTCGGTATTCGCTACTCACTCGACTCATATCGCAAAAACGACGACTCATCGATCTATTGTTGACATGTGACAATCCATATAACCAATATATAACAAATATCTCATGTGATAATCCATATAACTAATATATAACAAATAACTCCAAAACGATATGGCATATATTTTGTGAAGAAAACTAAGAATCATCCATTTTATGACGAAAATCCTCTAAAAATTAACCTTCCCCCCTTCAACCTTGATAATTAAGTTACTCTCTCGCTCTCGCCGGACGTTTCTGGCCGGACGTTTCTCGCTGGAAGTTGTCCTCGCCGGACATTGTTCTCGCCGGAGGCGAACATTGCCCTTAATTGTTGGATATTCATTGTGACAAGAAAGTCGCACTACACAAACGGACGAAGCACATTAAAATTGATTGTCATTTTATTCGAAGCACGTTAAAAATGTACCAATGGAGTTTCCTGCTAATTTGCATGCAATAAAATCTGACATAATTTTTATTTTTAGTATCTTTCCCTAATAATTCTCTCCCAATGTCCCACGTATGTACGTATTAATTCACAGTTCACTCCTGCAATATAAGCGGGACAATTGCTTATATTATAGAAAACTAGAACTAAGTTTGATTCTGGATCAAGTTCTCTGTTATTTATTTATCTTCTTTCTCTTATTCCTTCATTTTTCCTTCATCCTTCAGCATTTTTTCTTCATCGACTTTCTATTGGCCAGTTTGCAGTAGTAAATATATATATTCCACCCCTTCTCATCCAATGGATTGCTGCTTCTAATAAAACCTAATTAAACTTTGGTGATGCATGATCTTATCATCTAATGCTACCTATATTGTAAGGAATTAAACTTTGGGCGGGCGTGTCATCTAGCTTCGTCAACTGTTTCCAGCTCGTTAAACAAGTATATATATATACATGAAAACAAAACTACATATTTTAACATGATCGACAGGCACAACCTGCAGCCCCACCGAGTGACTGATTTTCAATGACAGACGAGCTTATCCTCGGCGACATCGATCAGGGAGAAGAAACAAGAAGAAAGACAAGACGATTGGACTGCCACGAAGCCGCGAACACGTACAACTGTTGCTCTTTTTGTTTCTACGTATTAAAGTTTTCAGAGATCGATGAGTAATTTGATCTCGCCATGGTCGTGAAGTGGGGATGTAATTTTTACAATTAATATGTTGAAGAAACGAGTGGCGAGTAGCATCTGTGACGTCGGTATAGTGGAACCTGAACGAATCGCGGGGAGGGGGGATTCTGGATTCTTCATCTCACGAGGAAGAAAGAATCTAAAGGAATCTGCAAGGAGGACCCAGTAATGCGACAGATATCTAGGCTTCTACCCAAGGAAGTGCCCCCATGACTGAGACATGCGTTTGGTTGATGATATAATTACCAGAGGTTGAAGATGCACTGAACAAGCAGGTGTACATGCATGGAGCTAGCCAGCTGCCAGCAGGTGTACATGGAGCCAGCCAGCTAGCTTAACATTGGTACAAGGAATTCACAGGAGAGAAGAAGAAAGAAAAATTCAGGATGTCTTCATCAAGCTTGGAGGTGGGACAAAAACATATAATAAAACAACAAATAATTTTTAAAAAAAAAAAAATCAACAACTTTCTTGTCAAGTAGACAAGTGCTTTTAATTTAACTAGAAATGACTCAAGTATAATTTAGGAAGAGATATATATATATATATATAATAAGAGTCCTTGAAGACATGTAAACTAAAAATGAGAGATTTAGGGAGAGAGAGAGAGAGAGGAATGTCAACCACCTTAATGCTTATAAATGATCCCTAGCTGTCACTCAAAACAGGCTTAATTAGGAGGAGAAAAATAAGAGATTGAGATATTGTTACAAAAGTGAAATTCTGATTTTGGCCTAATTAAGATTGCCAAAAATATTCTCAAGGTTTTGTCGTCAGACTTCCATAATAAATTTGCAATAAGCAGTTGATCTCGCTACAATTGAGACACTTGGATTGCCACTTTGACACACAAGACTGCAATTGTTTTGCTAGACTAGAGGTAGAGGTTGATTACAAATTCAACCTGGCCAAAATGGGAGATTGTTGAACCAACCATCAGATCATCAAACCAAAAACAAAAAATCATGTTGGAGTATGTTTATCTCTCTAGCAAGTCTTTAATTTGAGGGGGAAGTCATTTGTTGGCAATCTAAACTTCATAAATGCATTGCTCTCTTTACAATAGGATGAATACATTGTAGTAATTGAAGCTAAAAAAGAAATGTCATGTGACTGAATTGGTTGACAGCTGATCAGATAGGTTTCACAAAGAAAAAAGGTATATATGTACGAAATTCATTGTAATACTCAAAAGGTTTTTGGACTAGAGCAATTATGCCACCTTTTATAGCAAGACAAAATACATGGATTTGAGATATCATTGGATTAGAAATATGTTGAAGAAAGATTTGTTCTCTCTTCAGAAGATTCACACGAATATAAGTTCATCATATATGATGAAAAGTCGGTGACAAAGGAAAACCATGAGTTGTACAAAGATATAGCAGGCATGAAATATTAGGGCCGAGTGATCGAGCCCTCTCTCACATGCTCTACGTGATAGAGGGAGACAAGATAAAGAGAGGGAGGTAGGGGGAGGGAGCCAATGAGAGAGAGAGAGAGAGAGAGAGAGAGAGAGAGAATATATATATATATCAAATGAGAGACCATATTTTCAAATAATATTCAAATCTATATTGGGAGATTATAGCCCCTCAAAGGATATATATATATTCAAATATATAGAGAGCCAAATGATAGATGCATATTCAAATAGAGGGAGAAATTCAAATGATAGAAGGATATATTCAATGCTTATATAATATTATTCTCTCAAAAATATTTTATATAATTTCTCAAACGATATATTTATATATCCAATAAATGATATTTTAGACATATTCAACCCATATATTTTTATATTCAAATGATATATATTATATATATATATATATATATATATTTTATTTATATTTTATATATATATATATATATATATATATATATTAATTTATAATGTTGCAAATATATATATATATCCTCAAAATATATATTATATATTCAAACCATATATATATATATATCAAATCAATATATATATATTGGCTCAAATTATATATAGCATATAGTTATTCAAAATCTATATATATATATATATATCAAAAATATATATATACATATATATATATTCAAAAATATATATATAATATATATTCTCAGCCGATAAGAGTGATATTCAACCGATATATGGATATATATTCAAACAATATATGATATTCTCAAATATTTTAGATATTCAACGATATATATTCAACAATATTGCATTATATTCAAAGTCATATATTCAACAAAAGATATATATAAATGCATTGCATATTCAATGGGATATATATATATATATTTCGTGGATTATATATATCAATATGCGAATAAATATATATTATTAAGAAAACGAGATAGATCAAAGAGAGAGACAAAGAAATTGAAATTGATATATATATATATATACAAAAACCCATATATATTAAGAGAGAAATGTATATATAGAAAGACAAATAAATATATAAAAGAGAGAGAAATTGAGAGAGAGAGAGAGAGCAAATGAGAGAGAGACAAAGAAATTCAGAGAGAGAGCAAAGAGAGAGAGAGAGAGAGAGAGAGAGAGAGAGAGAGAGAGAGAAATTGAGAGAGAGAGAGAGAGAGAGAGAGAGAACAATGTGTGTGACAGAGAGCAACTGAGAGAGACAGAGAGAGAAAATGAGATAGAGAGAGAGAGAGCAATTGAGAGAGAGCAAATGAGATAGAAAGACAGAGAGAGAGAGAGAGAGAGAGAGAGAGAGAGAGAGAAGAGAAAAGAAGAGAAAGAAGCGGAAAGGACCCAGGCTATTACCATTTACTTAAAAGCTTCAAGGGATTTATTTACATGTCTCAAAAGCTTTCTCTAGACTTTCCATGTCTTCATGATTTCTAACTTTTGGTGATCGTTTGAATTTGTTACAATGATATTGTATTATGACAATATTTGTGTCTTTCTTCAATTACATATGTAATCCCTAAGTTTGGGCAAAACTTGAGAAATAATGACTTTGTAAGCCCATTTTCCCTTCGAACCAAAGAGCTTTCTGTGTAAATTTGTGTCTTGTTGTGCTTGACTGTAGTTTATTGGCTACATGTGTGACTTTTAAGGGGGTTTCAATTTCTATATATAAGGTGTTTGGTGGGATGTTTTAGTGAAGTGTTTTGTTGATTTTGCACAAGTTTTGCAACCCATTAGCATTTCATAACACAAGCTACCGACAAACTTTTACTTTGATCTCTACCTCTAGAGTGAAAAACCGACACCAACCATGCAAAGACTTAGGGAGCTAACTTTAAATGCATAATATTCTAACTCTTACTCTAATTTTATTGATTCCACTTGTCAATATTTGCCTCTCACACTCCCCTTCAAGCCAAAGTGAAAAAGCTTTTTGAAGTTTCCTTTTGAAGTACTGAAGTTAATTAATCAGTTAGCCGAAGTGAAAAAACTATTTTAGTTCAGCATTCCAATCAACGCCTTCAATCCCCTCATGTGAGACTAATCTCTAATACCTCTTTCCTTCCTCCTCCCTTCCCCCTTCTTGATATGGTAAAGGTGCCTTTCTATCTCTCTTTCCCTCCCTCTCTCCACTACATAATTTGCAATGGGTCACTGATGATTTAGGGTTCATAACATTGAGCACAATTATTACATCGTCACATGACATATAACTACTATAACTGTAAGTAAAAAGACTCACATCACTGAATCAACGAATATATACTCCTCAAGTCTAACAGTACGAAGAAGATACATATATCCGAATGTTTTGTCAGGCATATATGTGTTCACGTGTCAGTCCGGTAGCCCCCATATGCCTTATTACTCATTTGTCGTCTCTGCCTCCCGAACAAACCCCAACACGTCTAGCTGCACGATTCGTGGCTCTTCTGATCTTTTTATTGTTTTGTGGAAACGAACGATCGGAGGGAAGGGAAGAAAGGGGTAGTGGATCCAGATTTGAGAGGGGAGAAATAATAATGCTGAGTTGCTAATAATTGAAGGACGTGAAGCGGTGACGGCATCCATTTTCCTCGTCGCAGAGATCGGTAGAGAGGCTCAGTTTGCTGGCTTTTCCTGTCTTTTCTATTTCGGCACATGGCTTGTCAATTACAAATTCGTGTCAGAATTCCTTTGTTTTGTAGATGTGCCGCTGGATTCGTTCCTTTTTTATCTCAAAAGATGTCTTACTTCGTGCAGATCATATCAGTGTTTTAAAAACCAAACCCAACCCGTCGGTTTGACCCGGTTGAACCAAAATCGGAGGCCAGTATAGTTCTTATTGACTCGGCCTGGCTCACTTTAATCAGCATTATTTTGCTTTTTTTCTTATAAAAATGTTAAAGATATGTGAATTATGGGGTATAATTGTATGCACCAAAATGTGCACAGCCCAAATTCGATGAGTCTATCAACCCACCGATCCATCAAAG
Source organism: Aristolochia fimbriata (assembly GCA_019845555.1). Classification (NCBI taxonomy): domain Eukaryota; kingdom Viridiplantae; phylum Streptophyta; class Magnoliopsida; order Piperales; family Aristolochiaceae; genus Aristolochia; species Aristolochia fimbriata. The sequence goes on from CM034083.1 coordinate 5,684,012, forward strand.
AACGATCGTGGGTAGGCCCTGTCGATCTTCGAAGTTCATCGCTGCAGCCCATCGCGAAGTCCAGTCGTGTCGTCGCATCATCAGCAAGACAGCCGGTCGCCCGCCGCCAGAAGAAGCGCGCGTCGACCTTTAGTCGGCATGCCTCGCCACGTTGCTACACAACTCAAAGCAAACGATCATCATGTCCGACCATCAACGGTAAAAACCAAGGAAAAAGGAGCACGATCCTCATTTGTGGGATCGAGGAGGAGAAATTCTTGATCTTCCTCCCATCTCAAAGGGAGGCAGAGAAAGGGGATCGCGATCCCCTTTCCAAGGAAGAAATCACAACAACTTCGGGGACAGGTTACAAATAGCCAAAGAATTCTCAATCACAAGGGGTGGGGAGAAATCAGGTGGAGAAAAAATCAAGTTTGAGAGCATTCTAGTCGAGAAAATACTTCACGCACAGAAGTTCTTTTTCTCTCGAAACGAAGGTCTGAAAATCCCTTCACCGAAAAGAAACTCGACTCACAGAAGCTCTCTCGAACCATAGAAGTCAAGCAACTCGCAGTCCGTCGCAACTCAATAGTTCAATCAGAGCAGCTCTACACGTTCGCCGGCAACGTCACAAGTCGAAACACACGGAATACAAATACTTCCGTCCGACCGAACAAAGCCACACCCATTGTGCACACTCGCGTCCTTTAACTCAAACTTCGACGTTCTCGCCAGAAGCTGAAACTTCGACAATTTACACGGAGATCGAATCAGAGGAAGCCTAGGAGAGTGAACTCGCATTCCTTGATACAAAACACACCCTGTAACACAAATTATTCTAAAGTAATCGATACATTCTCTCGGTCGCGCCTCTTCGCGGACCGGCGGATTTTCGGTGAAACAATAATATTCAACGGTCCAATCTGATTTAATCAGGTTCAACCGGACCCCACATAGTGTCGGTTGGATGGTCGATTCGATTTTTAAAACATTGGATCAGACTTAATTAAAAATGTGAAAGGGATAACAAATCAAATAGTTTTTTTTTTAATATTTTAAAAACCGAACCAACCGTCAAATTCACTATATGTCTAGTTTTAATTAAACCCGTTTAGTCCAAATTAGACCAATGGTTCAACCACTGAATATTATATTTTATACTTTATATATATTTAAATTTCTCTAGGAAAAAAAGATAAAAAAATTTACCGGTTATAGTGAACCGGGCCGAGTCAATAAGAACCGAACTGGCCTACGGTTTTGGCTCAACTAGGTCGAACTGGCCGGGGTTCGATTTTTTAAAACACTGGTTTTTTCTGTTCTTATCCTTGAATAGCCACAAGCACTATTTTAAAAACTGAACCGGACCGATCCAACCCGGTTAAACCAGAATCAGAAGCCAATCCGGTTCTTATTGACTCCGCCCGGTTCACTTTAATCAACATTAATTTTGTCTTTTTGCCTATAGAAATATAACATATTTATAAAGTATAGAGGATAATATTCAATGGTTGAACCATTGGTCCAACCTGGTCTAACCAAGTTCGACCAAAATCGAACATACTGCCGGTTTGATGGCCGGTTCGGTTTTTAAAACATTGGCCACAAGGCATAATTCAATTGGGTTCTTATCAAAAGAAATTTTTTTAAACAAACCAAAAGAAAGGATTTTACTATATGAAAGACAAGATAGGTACATTGAATGTAGACACTTACAGAAGTGTATACGTACTATCCGGTCCATGCATGGAAAGTCTGTGTTTTTGAAAGAGAAATATACCTGATTGTCCGGTAGAATTAGTGTTTTAAAAAAGAAGGACCGGACCAGCCACGCTGAACCAGACCCAAAGGCCAGTCCGGTTCTTATTAATTACTTGGTCTAGTTCACTACAATAGGCTTGAAAAGCATAAGTATCATTGTTTAAACAAACAACTTGACACATCCATAATCAGCATGAGTAAATCACTTCTTTGTCTTATAATCTATAGAAATATCAAATATATACAAATTATAAGATATAACATTCACTGGTTGCTAACTGTGTTCCACCAAAACCAAACATACTACTGCAATTGGATGGCCGGTCCGGTTTTTAAAACATTGTGATCATTATTTAAAAAACCGAACCGAATTGGCTGGTTTGATCTAGTTCTTATTGATTTGGCCCGTTTCACTATAACCAATATTATTTTTGTTTTTTTCATATATAAATATTAAGTATATATAAAATATAGAGTATAATATTCAATGATTAAACTATTGGTCCAACCTGGTCTAACCGGGTTTGACCAGAACCGGCATACTGCCGGTTTGATGGCCAATGGCTACACTGGCCGGTCAGGTTTTGGAACATTGTTGTTAAGAGCTGCATCCAATTTCTATAAAATATATGAAAACCTTGGGACGGTCCCTTGGGATGTGTTATCCTCGTACGTCTACGTGACATACCATTCGATCTGAACCGTCCGTCGGGTTTCAAGAGATCGACGGCGATGCAATAATCCAACAAATGACAGAGGCGTAAATCTGTGGGTCTTTTATATAGGTCTAATATTCATGCCATTTTTATTTATTTGGCGCCGCGAAGGGTCGGGAGTCTGGGGGATCCCTCCGAAACAAGACAAGCCGCGCTAGTTCCACGTCCACATCGGTTTCGCGGGATACGAATTCCTGTAACGATTGCCTCCATTATTAAACCAGGAAAGGCCCTGCGCAGAGGCAGATCCTTCTCCGGCCCTTTCGCTCCTCTCCGAGGCCGGATTGTAGTAGCGGCGGCTGCGATTTGTCCGGATCCGGCACTGTCGACTCTGCTTCCAGCATCCAGGTTCGAATGCGCTTGCTGAGATCCTGTTCAAACGATCTTTTTTTTTTTTTTTTTACTATTATTTTTTTTATACTTACAGATGCGCATTACGAAGTTTTGCGGACTTGATATTTCCTTTACGCTCTCGTTAAAACTGATTCCTTTTTTCGATTTTTTTGCTTTCTTGTTTTTGTTTGTGGTTCGATTTTGTTTTGGCTACTTGAGCTGCCTGTTTGGCTGCGGTTTTTCGTTTTCCTCTGTATTTTTAAATGAATTTGGAAGCGAAAAGTGAAATAAGGTTGAAGATTAGTCAGATGATTAGGAGGCGAAGCATATGAGGCCTGTCGATGATGATCATGCTGTTTCGTGGAGATTTATGGTTTAACTCTTCGGAATCCTAGTTTTTGACAATTTGCGAGAGTTTCCGGAGGAATGAATGAAGAGAGGAGCTAGAAATCGGATTTGTGGAAAATTTTGTATAGAGGAGAAGAAAAAAAAGAAAAGAAAACTGGACTCGGTTACTATGTATCTTGAAATTCCACTTCCTGGAGCTTCATACAGCTCTATTACGTGGAAATGTCAAAACTCGAATTCCGAAGGCGTCCTTTTCTTAGAAACATCTAGTCTCGAGAAGAGCTTCAGAGAACTAGATGGAAAATTTACTTTTTTAATTCTTTGGCCTCATTCGCATGATTGAATCGCTTGAAAAAAGCCAAAATCTTAAAAAGGAATTTCACGAGTCTTGACTTGCTAATCTTTCCGATCTCGTAGTCTTTCGATATCTACATCCTCCCGTTTTTGCAGCCTTTCATAGTACCTCTGCTAGTCTTTCCGATCGTTCTGTTTTACTTGGTGTTTAACCTGTTTAATTAATTACGATTTCCAGCAGAGGAGAATGAAGAACTCCGTGTCAGAAAACAGCTTGTACATCGAAAGCGAGGAGGAAGATATAGAGAACGACGGGAAGGATTCCCTAAAAGACGCCGAGGATGACGGAAACGAGTCGGTTTATTCGGAATCTTCGTCCGTGGACAGTCCCCGCGAGAAACCGCCCAGCTCTTACAACCCCTCATGGCCGCAGAGTTACAGGTATTCATCCCCTCGTCTCTCTCCCTCTCATTAATCGGTCGCTTCTCCGCATTGGCACCTTAGCCACAGAGTGGCGTTCGACAAAAATGCGTTTACCGTGCGACGCTTATAAGAAGCTCCGTCGAACGGGAAACCTTCCTATCGCCCGAAAAATGCATTTAGAATTTTAGAGTCGTCCGACCAGGCCGAGTCTACTTCATATTAGGTTCGACCAACATGACGGTTTGGCTCGTGCATTTCTAGGACCAGGGAATTGGGATCAGCCTGCTAAGCCTAGGACATGGCACCTGACATGTTCCAGTTTTTAAAATATAAGAACAGCAACATCTCGAACAAGCATTGGGGCGCTGCGGGCATTATGTCTAAACAATTAAAAGTCCATAGTACCCATGGAATATATAGATAGCCATGCTGTGAAGTGTCTGATTACAAGGCACGAGTCATGTATAACTAGATTCTAATTTCGTCCTACTTTATCTATCTACTAGTCTAAAAGATAAAATCAAGGTAACGTTAATGGATATTAAAAAATATAAAAAAAAAGTGTGAGCTTAATAGTTGCTCTTAATTTTTAATACAAGCATTAAATTTTGTGTTGAAAGGTATTAATTGATTTTTTAATTTTATATTGTTCATTGACTTCTTTTTTTTGTGTGTGTAACTCATTTGATCACTTAGTCTCTTTCCTCATTATATTTTGAAATAGGAATATATACCTAAGTTCCCATAAATTTAGGTGCTTCTTTGTTCTTTCATTATATTAATACGTCAATGGAAATAGGAAGATATACCTAAGTTCACATAAATTTAGTTGCATTCAATTTGATTCTGACCGTTCTTATTTAAATTTTATTGTTTATCCTTTGATGTTATTTTTAGCATTTCAAATTTTCTTTCTTTCAAGAATAAAATAAAGATAATGACGTTATAAAAGAGAACAACCTTTGCAATAGACTGGTGAGTGTATAGTCTTCTTAGCTGATTTGGGTCAGCTTAATTTCCCTCCCTCTCTCTCTCCCCCTCCATTTATATGCAAATACATTGCACTTTTCAGCCACATGTGACATGCCTGTTGATGTATCACTACGGCCTAATCCTAAGCGACAATCCAGTGTCAGTTCCTTTTTCTCTATACAGACAAGTTTTCACTTGTCAGCCCCAAACCTTTTGGCGTTTTCCTATTGCCCAAGCGGTAATCCAGTCTCCGAAAGACTTGTTTTATAATAGATGTGAGTCGCGGCAAATGTTAGAGAAGATAACTGACAGGATTAGAACCATTACGGTGAACTGATAGAGACCTGCCCTGTGTGTGGATGTGTTTGTGTTGATGACACTGGGCCACAATGAACCTAACTTACAGAGGTGAATGTCGGAGGCGGGCAAGGCGTGGCTTGGCCCACTTCAGGAATGATCGCGACCAGAGAGATTTTGTATCGGTATGACATGAATGACGAAGAAAGAAGATGCTCATCTCAATATCATGTGGCCACAGTCGGGCTCTTGATATTAATTGCATTTGTTGGAGCCGGATTAGGTGTCAGTCTAATATAGAACGGATTAGATGTAAGTATAACCAAGAAGAACTGATAAGAAGTGCGAAACTAAGGGATTACCTTCATATTAAAAGTACTTAACTGGTGTTATTTTCCCCGACGCAACAGTAATGTAAACTTCCTTGTTTGGAGTAGAATCATGAATTTATGTCCTTTAGTTTGTTAGACGCGGTGGTTCATATACTGTACAAATTAGGTTCAATTGAACTTTCAGTTGAAGCTGTCTTTGTGATTGGCTCATAATATTAGGAAAAAAAGACTGTACGTTTAAGAAAAAGCCTGGTACGGCAACCTGATGGGTTTTATCATCATGGAATTAGACTCCGCTCATCTATATTGCAGCTAATGTCGCGGTAAGTCTTGCCGATACCTGGTGGTGCGACTCTGTCGATTCGACTCTGGTTTTGCCCTTTGCTGAGTCCTTCGAGGAGGGGTGTAGTCGTCTCACGTGGTATTCCCTAAGCTCTAGAATTGAAGAACCAGGCAGTACAGGCGTCGAAGCCGAATCACACTCAACTTGGATCAAAACAACCCATTTGGAGGACTTCATGCAAGTCACCAATATGCCTGTTGATGGCTGATTGTCTTGCACCGAGTCAAATGGAATTTAGAAGTGATAGAACTAACTGACCTTGTAAAAGTAGAAATTATTAGCAAGGTATGTGCTAAAATTGAAAATGGCCTTCTTCTCTTATGTGATCAGGAATTCGATTTAGTTGTCCTACTTTAATTTTTTGCCTGCTATCATTTTATGACGGACACTAACTCTTGAGTCCGATAAGTTCATCATTCCCTCGAATGTTTCTTATACTCTTTACCATTAATCCTCCGCAATCACATCAGATTCTTTGAACAAGAAATTATTGAGATACTCTGACACATTGGAATCCTATTCATCCGACAGTCAACATTTTCAGGATTGACAGGCTCACGACCAAATGAAACATCTGCCTTATTTTTTCTGCTTTTAAGTTGATAAAAATAACATCGTTACTCGTGCCATTAATGTCGTGTGTCGGCTGATTGGATCTCTCTTGTCGCATAAGGCGTTGTGTTTGTAGATGCGATGGGTTTGTTTCGAACTCCAGTCAGCCAAATAGTCTAGGCTTCTGATGATTCTTGATTAGTTTTTATTTAGCTCCGTCGCGTGTAACACTGCCTTAAGCATCGAAAAGTTTGACTGGACCTAAATGCTTGTCAGCTTGTTTCTGTTTGTAGTTTGTACCTTGAATTTGGAAGCGCAAATGTCACTGCCGCTTATACGTAGCTACTGCTAAAAAAGTATTTGAAGGATTCGACGCAAACAGAGCCCATTAATGAGTTACGAAGCATTATCTATTAAGAACATGGAAATACCTGTTAGAATTGAGTTTCGCGTCTTAATTGGAAGAAGAGAAATTACTATCGTACTTACAGTGTTTAAGCGTGAAATTTCAGGCAGTCCATCGACATGTACAGCAGTGTGCCATCGCCGAGTATCGGGTTTCTTGGAACTCCATCGCTGGGCAGATTGGGCAGCTCGTTTCTTTCCTCCTCCCTGACGAGGAGACACACTCCTGAAGTACTATCGAACTTGACTAAACCTTTGTTACCATCCTATTTAGATCAGCAGCAGGAGCAGCTCCGGCAGCCAAGTTCTCACGATATCCCTCCGACGCCACCCACCAGAAAGCCTTCGCTGAGGAAATCGTACGACGCAAAACCTTCCAAGGCCTCACACGAGCTGCCCATATCTCGCCAGAGCACTTCTCCGCAAGCCGTTTTAAATGGTAAGCTCCTTCGACTATGTTCTTTTAGCTATGATTATAGGATTCTTATAACCCAAACTTTCAGTCAAAAACTCCTATAACGTAATATTACTTTTAGAGATATCAAATTTATTAGTAAGTAATCCAGTTTAATTGCACTCAATAATACTATGCGTTTAAAGAGGTATAATTGTTTAAAATTTGTTAGCGTTCTATGTTGGCCTTTATTGAACCTTTGAGGGTACTATAACTTTTTATTCTATATTTAATTTATGTCGATTTTTATAGTTTTGAACTGCTTGGGCTTATCTCGTAATTATGCCTTTTTTAAAAGTTGTCTATATTTACTCCATTTTATGTGGTTGACGTGCGGACGTAACGAGCTTGCTTAGCGACCCTATGATTGTGGTCCATGTAATTCTATTGTTGGTTGCATAAAAATTGGGCAGGCGTAGCTTACCTAACAAGTCAAAAACTAATTCTTTAACTCAAAAAGATTTGATTAGGAGGCTGTAATTGTGGAGAAGACAAGCATTGATGTATAACAAAAACAGTTTTTGTGATTATGTAAATTTGAGTTGGCTATTTTTGTAAATGCGGAATCAGGTGGTTTGGGTTGGGAATCGAAGTCGATTCTTATTGGTGCAACTCACACTTAAAAAGAAGTCAATTTTTTAAAAAAAATTATCTTCAGTTTGGTATATAATATGCCTATGGAAATAAATGTGAAAAATTCATGTTTTCTAAGTACATAACATAGACTATACTATACTACTTATTGTGCATATCGAGCTCATAAATATATATATCTATATATATATATCTATATATATATATATATATCTACATATACAATTTTATTTATTAAAAATAAAAATAATGATTAATTTATTATAAATATTTTTGTGAGCTCAATTGCACAATCAATAGACTAGCATAACCGACAAACTAATACAAATAAATTATGACTTTTATTTTATGCACCATTTACCAAATAGAGGAAGCCGTATTGTCCCTAGGTTACCTTTTCACTGTTGGTCCATTAATCCTATTAGTAGCTGTACTTGATTGGCAGATCCTCTCCGGATAAAGGTTAGAGTCTATTTTAGTGAGACCTATTATGTTGATGTATTTGTAATGTGACCAATCAACGAAATAGACTCCAATGAGGATTTCTCCTTCCATCTGGATTTCCTTAATTGAGGTGTCCCCAAATACCATGTTTGATCATAAATTGGATACCCAATAAATGGGGTCCACCTGGCCAAATTCCCATAGTGTTTTAACAAAACATTTTCAAAAATATTTTTCATAAATCAATTTGGAAATAGTTATTTAACAAACTATGAGAATTAGAATATCAATAATTTGAGAATAATCAACAATCTGGGTTCATCAATTTTCCAAAAGTTACAATTTTGCCCCCAGGATGAATTTCTCTTGAATAAAACCTCCCAACAATGTAGAATGGGCAAACTCTCTAGACTGGCCGAATGCATTGAATAATTTAATTATGCGAGAATTATGTATCTTGTACAATAATTGGGCCAATTCCTCAAAGAAATTTTAGTTGAATTTAGTTGTACCCATTATTACTTGTGTGACTGCATCTTTTATAGTCAATAGTAATTGAAAATTATTTTTAATGCACAATATGTTGTACTCATTTAACTAATATTATAAAACCCTGTTATGTTAAAGTAGTTTTCAATCCTTAAAGATCTATTTTTAGTTTTCACAGTAAGCTATAAATAATAAATTATGTTTGGGTTTAGGACATTGTCAGTTTTTTGTCACCTCTAGAAGCTATGAAAAGTCTTCATGTACAAAAGAAAAAGTGATTTCTTCTTCTACCAGAGGTAATCCTCTTTCAGTAGGCTAATGACTTGCTCTCTTCGATCATAATAAAAAGTGACCAGTAAATATAACTGATTATGTGGCATAATTATTATATAGTACTACTTTGCTTGTAGAATTTTATTCACAAATGGGTATGGGACAAAAATACTTATCCTTCTAGGGCTTTATGTTTTCACCTATAAACTGTGTGGAATAGGTAAAGATAAGTTATTTTGTGTTGAATCACTTAATTATCCAAGTAGCAGGAATAGATTTTTGTTATTTCCACTTGTAACTGTGAGAAAAAAACTTATTCTTATGTAGTGGATGGCTTAATTCTTGAAAATTTTAATTTAATTTGATTTTTAGTTCAATTAAAATTTATTACGATCTAATGTTTTCATAATACTAGTGGGGTTTTATTACTTTTATTGTTCTCTATATTTTTCTTCACATAAGAGAAAACAAAAACCAACTCAATTTTACAAAATATGTATTTCCTCATAAAATAAAGTTGTAAAAGAAACACTAAGCTCAATATCCAGTTATTTTGTACCAATTGTCTTTGTGACATTGTTTACATATGTGAGAAAGTAGAGAGGTTGTTTTTCTCTTTTTGCCTGTATCTTTGGTTTCTTTTCGGTTCATTACCTCTTTGAATTAGGTGACATTCTATAATTTGCTCTGAAGGGTGAGACCTTTCTCTTTTCCTCATGTTTTTGCCAAACCTCGTCTCATGTTCTCTGCAATACCCAAACCTATGTTCCTTCTCCTGTATAATTAGCACTTTTAATCTTTGGCAATATCTTCTATTCCAAGAGACTTCAAGTTTTAAAATATAAGTACTCTAAAAAACAAGTCATTAGTGTCCACAAGTGCAGACATTCCTAAAGCTTATTTGAAAAAATGTAAATTAAACCATAAAATATTGAATATCATTTTTTAAATTTAAATTCATAATCATTAAATTTACATTTCTTAGAATCATAATGTATTCTTTGTAAAATTTGGAACAAGTCTGCTGTGCTTTTCTTTGTTCATTTTACCACCTTGAGGATTGAGTGACATAAACATTAGTATCATATAACCATTACACATATAAGCTAGTTATACTGTATTTCATTCTATAAAAGCCACGACTAAATGGACATTTATGTCTTTTTTTTTTTTGTAAGAGTTCCGAAGTTCTTCATGATGAGAACACATGGAAGGACATTCTGACATTTTATTTACAGTTTTCTTACACATCTTCTTCCAATTGTCTTCTTATATCTTAGTAAACAATTTTGCTCAGGCATCAATGTTCTTTGTGGTGTTGGGATATTATCAACTCCTTACGCTGCAAAAGAAGGTGGCTGGCTTGGACTTTCTATACTTCTGATATTTTCTGTGCTCTCATGGTATACTGGCATTTTGTTACGTCACTGTTTAGATAGTGCACCAGGACTTGAGACATACCCAGATATCGGTCAAGCAGCATTTGGTTCCATTGGTCGCTTTGCCATCTCTGTAAGTCCACTAATTTTATGTTTTGGAAGAAGAACAAAATTTGAAATTTCATACTGTCAGAAGTGCACTTTGTATTGCAATGCTAGTATGCTGCTGGAGAGGCAGTGACCTGGACCACACATACCTTTGCATGAAACAACTGAAAGAATTATAGGTTAAAGAGTCGAATGAGGAACTATGGTGAAAAATGATGGCGGTCCTTAATGGTTTGTGCTCGTTTTTCCAGAGTCTTTTCTTGTTCTCTAATAGTCTTGCACAATTATTGCAAAAGAGAAATAGAAGTTTCTTTAATAGACTCTGAAAAGGAACCCAACAAGTTGACCACTGTGGTTGACTTTGCACTTGACTTTGTGTTATGTAATTTTTCTTTAAAATTTTAGTATTTAATTTAACATTCATGGCACTGTTCTTTACCTTCAATTATTTTAACTACGTCTGGAAGTAAAATAGTGTTGTTGAAAATTTTGTACTTTATAACAAATATGTTGACCTAAACTTTAAATTTAATAAAACAGGAAATTCTTCATGGAGCCAAGCCATCATAAGCTTCTTCTTCAAAGTGTTGATGAGTAAAAGGATAGATTTGGATAATGGTTTTGTTTTCTGTATACTTAAAAAAAATATTTATGCTACTGACTCGTTTTATATCTTATTTGGCTATGCAGATAATTTTGTACATGGAACTATATGTAAGTAGTCCTTTCTCCTTAGTGATGTACTTGAATACTACAAAAATTTGTTAGCACATCAGCTATGATGCAGATCGGCTTCCCCTCCTTGTAGTCAAAGATTAGCTGTAGATTTGGGGAATCTTGATCTCCATATGTATGCAGTATGATGTTTTCATAAATTTAGTTTTTTTATTATGCAAAAAAATAAATTTATTTGTTTATACTTACAAAGGCATTGGAGATGGGAAAGTTGAAGTTCATATGTACAACACTTTCAAGTGGATTTGGGAGAACTTATAGTGATTTAAATGAACACAAATGATGAGCCGTTTGCATGTTTATAGTCCATTGCAAGACATACAGGACAATCATTTTGGGTTCATTTCAAAACGGAAAATTCAGAAATAACAATAGTTTTTTCCTAAGCTCAAGAAATTTCTTCAAGCACTAATATCAGTGTTTGTGTTATTGAAGGCTTGTTGCGTGGACTACATAATTTTGGAGAGTGATAATTTGTCATCTTTATTTCCAAATGCACATCTCAGTTTGGGAGGTGTCCATCTGAATGCTCATTATCTTTTTGCGTTGTTAACAACTCTTGCTGTTCTGCCTACTTGTTGGCTACGAGACATGAGTGTTCTTAGTTACATCTCAGGTATGTACATATATTCTGTTTTTCTTCGTCTTTAATGCCTACATCTTAATAATCAAATGAATCAATCATCATCATTCAAATCTGTTAATGATTGAACCTGGTTCCACCCTGATGCAGCACATAACACTGTGGAAGACCTAGCTGAAAAATATCTAAAAACCTGAGACCATCCTAAAGTATCTCAGGTTTATGAAAGAAGGAGGCTAAATTTATAGAAGATTGAATTTCCATAATTTTCAAATTGCAGAAATATGGAGTTTTTACCTATTATAGAAATGATTTTAATAGTTAGTTTCCTATTTTGAATCAAGAACCTGTGTCCTATTGGAAGTATGAGTCCTTGTTTACAGTTTGAAGTATGAGCCCTTGCTTCCTATTTGAAGTATGAGTTTTGTTTTCTATAAGACGTATGAGCCTCTCTTTCCTAGTTAGGTCAATATAAGAGTTTTTTCCCAATTAGAATTTATTTTCCAGCAATTAGAGTAAATTTAGGAAAGCTCTAATTAGAGTTGTATTCTTTGTTAGGAGTCTCTTTTTATTGTTGATTCATTTGCCTATAAAAGGGCCCATATGTAACTAGAAAGAGGGGTTATTGGATTGAATGAAGTTCATTTTTTTTTTTTTTTTTTTTGTTACCTGTTAGATAGTTTATCCTATTGAGTTTTTTATTTAGTTTCTAGTTTATTAATAGCTTTAGAAACCCTACTTTCTATCTTTTGAGTCTTACATAGTCTTACCCATTAAACTAGAGATTTAAATTGTAGTTTTCTCAGTTGTTTGCTGAAATCTAGGTTACCCATACTCTTGAGTAAGCATCCTACTTATTATTCCTTGAGTCTAAACACTGCACTGTGCCACACCCTTAATAACTAGCCAGTTTAGGAGGTCTATTGCCCATCCTTATAACTCAACACCATTGATTAATCCCCCTCATGACCAGACATAAACTAACAGGCCTGAGACCTGAGTACAACTCTCAGTGGAGCAGTCAGCAATTGGATCTTACCTCATGGAGCCCACACAAAAATTGGGTCTCACCTCATGGGGCCGCCAAACAAATTGGGTCTCTCCTCATGGAGCTCATATACAAACAAGGGAAATAACTGGGCCTTGGCCCTTGAACACGGCCTGCGTTGATACTATGTTATAGATTGAACGTAGTTCCTCCCGAAAATGACTAGCCAATTTAGGAGGCCTATTGCCTAACCTTATAACTCAATACTATTGCTTAAACCATTACAATGTGAGACTCTTCCCTATTACACAATTGTGTGTGGATTTTTGTTTGTTGATAATTTAAAGTCATCCTTGACCAAATTGAATGATTCACAGTCTACTTTTGTGATAACTTGGCATGGAGTGGTACTTATTTTCTCTATTTTCAAATTTCTCTTGTTACAGCTGGTGGAGTTATTGCATCGATATTAGTTGTTCTATGCTTGTTTTGGATCGGGCTGGTTGATAAAGTTGGTTTCGAGAATAAGGGAACCACATTAAACCTCACTAGCTTACCTGTTGCTATTGGACTCTATGGATATTGCTACTCTGGGCATGCCGTTTTCCCAAACATCTACACTTCCATGAAGAAGCCTAGTGCGTACCCATTTGTTCTCCTTATATGGTAATACTCCCCGACCATCTGACTAATTATGAAAAGTCTTCTATCAGCATTTTTGTAGGTTAATATGTTGTTTGTAGCAAGAAAGCATACAAATGTCCACTGAGTTATCATGTTCCGTACCAGAAAAATATTTTCATTTAATATGTCAAAATTGTTATCTCGGTTGTGATCATCATCATGGATTTGCAGTGTGCTTCGTGACTATAGATAATAGATTTGTGGGCATTATCTCATTTCTAAATTCCTGTTTGGAATGGAGGACCTTTACAATGGAAATTATAAGTCATAGTTAACACTTTTGACTAAAGTCTACCTGGTTTAAATTTTATATAAATGTAAAATAGAGGCGCTCTGCATTTTTCTTTAAGATATACCTAGTATATTTTCCGGACAACTAGACCAACCGGTTTCATGTTTGGCATTCTTCATTATTATACGATAGTGCAAAACTCTAAAGCTTAAGCCAGGCCCATATCCCATGATTGACCTCATTGGACAGTAACTATCTACCATGTTTTCATACCTAAAACTGCTTTCACATTGAACTAGATATCTCTTTTCACCTTTATGACAGCTCATATTTTAGCACATAAGTAGTTTCTCATGGGTTACTCCTTCCAGGATTCAAATACATGACATGGTGCTGGGTCTAATACCTAGTATGAGGGATCTAGATAGTGTGAGAAATGCTCTAGAATAAAAAAAACCTGGCCTTTAAATGCATCCTCTACTAGGCTAGCCCATGCCATCACCCATACTCTAGGATGGACCTCAATATATATCTGCTAAATTTTCGGTCTCAAAGTCATCATTATATCAGGTTCAAAAAGGGGGAAGGGGAGGGGTGGTGAGGTTCATAGAACATCTAAATGTAATTTCTTCCTAGTTTGAAGAGATTAAAATACCGCCTATTTATAGCAACGTGATACAACTGTTCATGTAATTTCCTCTGAATCCACAAGATTTGTTGACCACATGGAGATGTCTTTGACATGTGCCATCTAGATGAGAGCAGTTTATAGCAATGGGATAGAAACTATCGATCTAATGTTCCTTGTGTCCATAAGATTGTTGATAATCTGGAGATGTCTTTGACTTGTGCCACCCAGGAGAGAGTAGTTTATAACAATGAGATAGAACTATTTAATGTTTTGATTGTCTATAAGACTGGTTGACCATGTGGAGATGTCTTTGACTTGTGTCATCTAGGAGAGCATGTAATAGCAAAATGAGACAAAACACAGTTTAAAAATTGTTTTGTAAGACAAACCATCATTAAACAATCGAGGTTGTAATTCTCACGGTATATATTGACATTCATCAGATTATGATAAGTAACGGTAACAATTTGTAAGAACTCATACCAGACCTTTTTTTTTTTTTTTTTTTTTTTTTTTAACTTGGAGTTTTCAAATATCTTGTAGTTTTGGATTATGTACAGCATTGTATGCTGGAACAGCTGTGATGGGGTATACAATGTTTGGGGAATCCACGGAATCTCAGTTCACTCTCAACATGCCTAAGGATCTGGTTGCTTCAAAAATTGCAGTTTGGACAACGGTATCAAATCTCATACTATAGAACTAAGATTGATACTTTCATAGATGAGTCAACATCAAGTTAGTGTCATCTGATAAATTGATGATAATGATGTAAGAAGATAATTGAGTGCAACCCCAGTTTTACTTCAACCAATCTATTGCATCTTTGGTATTTATAGCAATGTCATGCCAATTTGATAGAATCTATATCTTTGACCCTTGATAAAAATTATACCATCTGATGTCAGTCCGGGTAAAAAATAGTTCCTTAGTAAAATTATTGATACCTACCCAAAAACACTTCTCTGATGAGTGGCCCTTCTGGTTATCACCAAGGTGCCATTGATGCTTGCATGCTGAGGTCCAGTTTATGGAGTTTGGAAATCATAAGACACATTAGTCAGTTACTAGAATGAAGTTAGAAGTCTGATCATTGTTTTTTCATTTTGCAGGTGGTGAACCCATTTACTAAATATCCTTTTTCATTGGGCATTTTGATTTTCACATCTCATTTTGATCAGCCCCTACTGTCAGAAATGCTTGTGCACCCATTGCTTTGAATCATTAACTTATGCATCCCACATGGTCTATCATGATGAACTAAATCATTCTATATGTTATAAGTATACACCTTTTTTTCTGCTGTAGGCAGGCGCTTGGTTAGTTCTAGTATAAGTGGATTTACACCAACATTAAATGAACAGGCAATTTGTCCACTTCATGCATGTTAAATTTGTTTAATTCTCTCGCCTTTCTTCCTGACTTTGATTTCATATTTCCATTTTCTGCAAACATTCTTCTCTGCTAATATGTAACCCTTGACTGGAATTTACATATGCTTTGACCTTGTCTCCTGTTGCAATGAGTTTAGAGGAGTTGATACCATCAAACCATATGAAGTCTCACATCTATGCAATACTCATCAGGACAGGCTTGGTAATCTCTACTTTGATTGTGGCTCTCAGCATCCCTTTCTTTGGTACGTTGGCTTCTGTCATTAAGACCACATTTATTATATTTCTCTAGTTGATTTCATTCTAACTGATTTTCACTCGGGAGTTTCAGTGGGTCCTCACCATGCAATGGGATCAATACAAATTTACTTCTAATTCTTAAATGATTGCCTCAAGATGTAGCATCATTCTGTTACATGTTCGCTAAAACTCAACTCCTAAGCCCACAAACTGGTTAATTGCCATCTTGACTTTTGCATAGTAGATGTACTAGATCAGTGCTAGCTTGTCTTAACCATCTTAATGTCTATCTTATACATGGATGCATTAAAGGCACTACTGCTGTGTGTCGTTCCTTTAGTTTGTTGCTTGTGAAATTCTTACAACAGAGCAAAGACTGACTAGCAGGCAGGCACTTTTCTACTAGGGTGCCTTTATCAATGGTCATTATGTAACCACGATAATGAGAGACATCTTAAGTAAAAATATGATTATTTGATAAAATTCGATTCGGAATAAAGGTCACTTATTCCTGCTTAATGGTCTCGCAGGTTTGGTGTTGGCTCTGATTGGATCTTTTCTTACCATGCTTGTAGTAAGTTACATTTCCATTACCTAGTTCCTTGTCTTTTCTTCCCATTTATTGAATATGCAACATATATAAATGGCATCAATGATAAAGTGTTGAATTTATCTTCTTTTGACAGACATTGATTCTTCCATGTGCCTGCTATTTGAGCATCCTCAGGGGCAAAGTCACTCGACTTCAGGTGAGTCATCTCCTTTCTACAAAGTATCTTGTACTATATGTTCATAGTTTATAAATACAAGGGGAATGCCGTCCTTTCTAATTAAATGTTATCAGAAACTGCCCAGGGCATACCACATTCTACATTCAAACAGCTTTAAAAGCTGTTACAGTCATGACCTGGAATGTCAAAAGAGTTCTATAGCTTCTCTTGCTTCCTTTCTCTGTCATTAACTTTTTAAAGTAAAACGAGCATCCATAGAAATCGTCTTTAGTAATATTTTGATGTCTCGTGTGTTGTTAAGATTGGGCCTGATCTCGCTCCAAAATGACTAGCTATTAAGAAACTTTACTTGCTAAACAACAAATTCCTAGGCCACTTGGGATGCGAGACTATTTACCCATGCTAACAACCCCTTGCGGTTGCAGCTACAACAGGATAATGAAAAGACCTGTGTCCTTGAATATATGAAGGGTGCATAAAAGAAATGTACAGATGGTTTTCAGCTCTACTTTAGTTTGATCTATGTTAAGTTCGGTCCAGTTTTCTTCTAAAGTGACTAGCTATTTGAAGGCCAATTGCTTACCTTGTGTTCCGAGAAATTTCAAAACTATTTTCACACATGACTTTTAGCCACAGTAACATGTGATTTATAGGAACCAAGTATTTTATCGGCAGTCCGTTTCATCAAGTGTGAAGCTTTTACAGTGAAAACCACATTAAAAGTTGTTTATGCATGCCAGAACCATATCTTATGACTGGGCTAGGTCATAGGCTTTAACTTTCGAACACAGCATATAAAAAATATATACTAGCTAAATGCTGACAATAATTATCTTTTACTCTTTCTGAACTGAATTAATTGATTGAAATTCTCGGTATAAAACATGTCAACCACTTTTTCCAATGGTGGTTTCTTCTTGTAGGTATCATTTTGTGTATTGATCATTGCAATAGGTGTTGTTTCATCAGCCATTGGCACGTATTCAGCTCTGGCAAGAATTATTGAAAACCTTCGCTGAGTCTCCTTTCTCTTTAGAGTGTATTTACAAAAATGAAAATCTTTAGAGGCAATATCTCTGGTGATTTATCAATTTTGGTAAGAACAAGTTGTGGAACAAATTGCAAATTCTTTATTATTTTTGCTCTCGTAAGGAAACTACTGGGAGTAATGAGCTTGGTGAGTGCTTCGTCAGTATTGAAAATCAAAACGGTCATCATTTGATGTTGATGGAATCCCGCAGTAGGCACAATTTATCAAGCAAGAAGAAACTGTGTAGATTGATGAGTGATCTGCCTCGAATCATATAAAAATATTCTGATGTCTTATAACAGACTTCTGGAGCTAATAGCAGTCTATTACTCCTTTTCATTAATCAGTCACTAATTTTGGCATTTGTGGCTTTTGTGATTCTCAACCAGTCCCCTGTATAAGAATTATGTGAGCAAACAGGAATTTCTACAAGCCAGTGCATAATTTTACATATATATCTGTATGTGTTATCTCGGCGTGGAAAACCTGTTCAAAGGGCAACGACTCTACATGCTACGGGCTTTTTCTCCAATGTCTGATGAATAATGTATAAATGGTACATTGTGCAGCATAGTACGTCGAAAATTAATACAATGATATACGAAATTGCTTGTGCGGTGTGCCGCTTCACTTGTGTTCCGTTCACACCTGTAGCAAACAAAGCTCAGTAACTCTACTTGCTATCGTTTTTTCTTGTGCCTCTTACAAAAATATGTTATTGAATGTATATTCTATGAAAGGACTCCATTTGCTAGTGTATATCCTATTAAATAGAGTAGATTGGATGTCATTATATCCTAAAATAGCCCAAATAATGTACTTAAAACATTGTGTAAATTGATTACTATCCTCTATTATTATCGTCTTTCGTGCTTTTTCATATTTAACCTAAAGTTGATGTTATGCTGGCAAAGTTTAACGATTCGGGATGATAATTCAACTGTTAAATTAACTGATGTACCCTTCCTATCCCCACCCTTTCGGAATAGCAAAAAAGTAATGCCAACAAGAGATATTCCCCTCCCTGTGTGCCCCATTATTAGCTTTGACAACTAGTTCCTGCTGTGCCAAACGTTGGACTACAAAGATGGCCTTCTGACTCGGACCCAGTTTAGCATAGTTGTGTCGAGCGGGCAAATAATTTCGTCAAGCTCAATCTCAGGCTGGTGGTCAAATTTGAACTCAAAACTCGAAGGTGCACTAGATAATAACTACTGCATTCCGATATGAAAACCAATCTCATTTACAGCAACTTGGGCTATGGATTGGAAAGGTGAGAGAAAAATAGTTAAAGCACGTAAGAAAGGGCAACAATACATGATAATAAAAAGAGACAAAATACATGGAATTAAATTAACCAACAACCCCAAAAGTAAAGAGCTTCCGCAAATTTGTTTATTTTATTTAAAGAAAAACATCCTCTCAAAAGTAGCAGATTCCGACAGACATCAGACCAACGGCTTTCTGCTCCTCTTTTTACAGTTTCGCATATCATTAAACTTTATCTGTTTGTTCTTTACAAGCACATCCAACCTTGTACATTTGCCCTTGCTCCAGTTAAAACATCTCTACAGACGAGCACCTCTGCCCTTGATCTCACCTAACTCCTAAATATGATCCCTACTTGTTGCCGTTACAAAGTGCGGAATATACATCAGGGGTAGTGGAAAAACAAGCAAAAATCTTATTTTTAAGGTGGCCTATCAGTTTATTTACAACACAAGAGCTACTACTACTATTACCTCTCGGTTCCCCGCGAGACGCAATCCAAGGCTGATTAAAATACAAAGTAAACCAGCCCGCCTTTTCTGTACAGAGAATCATACTCATGAAGAATATGAGGTGGAGATCCCAATGCGCCTTTCTGTAAGAATTATGTAGAAAATAAGAAGCTAAAATTATTTGAAGAAGAAAAAGGTTAAACAAAGAAAGAAGCTACAAGAAAAAGAAAAGCAAGATCTTTTTCTTTGAGGAAAGTGAATACATTTTTTACTCCCAATTACAAGTTTTACTCCCAATGCTGCTGTGGAGACCCGAACCCAAGACCTCCCGCAGCAATAACTCCCATGGGACCACTGAGCTAATGCCCAAGACCCAGAAAAGCAAGATCTTAAAAGAATAGTTTAAGTTAAATTATCTTTTGGGGCTTTTACCTCCAGTTGTGATGAGTTTCTCAACACGAGCAACTATGTGTTTGCCATACGTGTACCTCTTCAGGGCATTTAAGTGCACTTTGATGCGTGAGAGAATCAGCTCACGACTTTGATCATCACACGTTTCAAGAACCTTCTGAACTACGTAGTTAGCAAATTGATCTTTCATCATTGCCTGCCACAAGCCATTCATCTTTTCTATCACCAATGATTCAGAATTAAGATAAAAGCAGAAATCCCGAAATAATCATCAAACAAGAAGTGCAACTTCAAAGTTCAACACAACATTTTGGCAAATCATAATCAAGGGCCTTCCCAGTATTTACTGTCAAACCAACTAGAACACCAGTCTTCTAAATATATATGATCCACCAGGGAGGTTTGAGCCCCATATAAATATATGCCATATGAGAACACTCATACGCTGATGATTGTGCAAATCTTTTAATAATCATGTCAAAATAGCAAACATTTTGACATATAAAAGGTAATGGTCATATTATCTGGCCCCATCAGAGAGCTTCTATTAATAGCCCATTAAATCCTGGATTTAAACTTGTCAGAACATGTTTTAAAACTTAAAAGCATTGTCTGATTCCCACCCTCACCGCACTGTACATATTTAAAATTTAGAAACAATGTCTTGCTCATGTTGGCCTGGTACAAGATCCTCAACATTAAAGCAATCCTTGCCATTTAAAAAATTGATTCAGTTAACAGTAAACAGGAAGAAGTCCGGTATCCCTAACATTTTTTCTGAACCGCATTCCCAGTCATTTTTTTTGGACCCCAATCCCAATCATTTTTTCTTGTACCCCATTTTCTATCACTGACAGCCTTTCTTCTCATTGGGTATTGTAAAAGCTGTTTAAGATCCAGACAGTAACAAAATTGAGAATAGGCATTGGCTTTTGGAGGCTGTGTCATGCTTATCAAGTCAATATTAGAGGGAATTCCTAACGCCTTCCTCGTTGTTGCCACACAACGCTAGTGAGTGAACAACTTGAAGCTATATTCTTTAACTGGAAATAAATATCATATCTCAAGTGGTTCTTTGGATGGCAACAGGTGTTATTCTAGTAATCTTGAATTAGTTTACCTGCCCAAGAAAAAAAAGGTTCTGGGATACAAAGATTTAGACGATTGAACAACGCATTCCAACGGCTTTGAAAACTTTCTAATGAGAAAAATGAACAATGGAAGACCACAGAACATGCAAAGTACAATATCCCCCACAAAATTGGTGGGCCAAGGGAGGTCTACTTGCTGGTTCTACACAGGAATGCTGCGTCCTGGACATGTCTGGATCATTTTCCAAAAGATCTGTAGGTCAGTAATAGTGCTTGAGGACCTGGCTGGGGACTGGAAGCAGAATTAATTACAGCTTTTTTGTGCTACTTGGAAGAGAACATGCAAAATACAATATCCCCCATAGAATTGGTGGGCCAAGGGAGGTCTACTTGCTGGTTCTACACGGGAATGCTGCGTTCTGTACATGTCTGGATCATTTTCCAAAAGATCTGTAGGTCGGTAATAGTGTTTGAGGACCTGGCTAGGGACTGGAAGCAGAATTAATTACAGCTTTTGTGTGCTACTTGGAAGAGATATTTCAGCAGTTTCCTCTTATGCAGCTCTAACAAAAGGGATCATATTTGTTCTCATAATGCTAGATTATTGCATCTCTCCCTTCTTCCCTCCATCCCCAACCCCCCAACCACCCCCAACCACCCCCTCCTTCCTGTAATGCTAAATTATTGCATCTCTCCCCTCTTCCCTCCAATCCCAACCACCCACTCCCACCCCCCAATTCATTGGCAATTATCTCTAGGTCAATGGTTTGGAAAATCCTCCTGGGAGATTTGACTCAATTCTTGCACACTGCCAATATGGTTCCTATTCTGGTGTCCTGGGCTCTTGTTCTAGCAAATTCCACCATCCATCACATCCCATCTTGCTGGGGAGAGTGGAGGGACGGACTTGCAATTACTCTTGTTGTGAACATAGATCCTCACCTTCTCTAGTTTCTTCTTTGTAGCTTTCAGTTCATCTCTGTTTCTCCTTTTTTTGCTTAAAAATCTTGTAAGTCAATATCAAATAAGACAATACACTCTGATAATAAGACACTTTACAAACAGAAAAGTGAATTGCAGAAAGGATAACAGCATTAATGGAAACAACCAAGGTCCTCATAGTGATATATCCACAATCAATAATGCAAAAGATCATGTATACTGACAAACCTGCAATGGCTCATTTTCATCAGTGGTACCAAGCATCTCATTAACCAAAAGCTGCCGTTCATCAGGCCCACCATAAGTCAAGCATTTTTCCACAACATTGGAAGCAAACTTCTGCTGACTCATCTTCACAATTTGCCCTGCTAGTTTGCTGATTATAGCAGATCGCTCTTGAGGTTTCCCGTGTTGCAAAACATGCTGTATCCAAGGCACCGACAAAGAGAATCGTCAGTAAACTGAAAACAATGTAACGCATTACTAACAAAAGCATAGGGTACCAATGAATAAACCAAAAGACAACCTTTATATAAACCAAAAAATTTCAGCTGGGTGAAGGTACAGGTACTGCTATAAAACCTTTAAGCAAACAAATGACCCGACCATCCAACTCCACTGTAAGGCAAGTGCACGTGTATGCTTACTGAGCAAGAATAGGTACCTAAGTGAATATATTACCTGATAGCTGGCTTGTGCATATCTACAGAATTTGCACACATATTTGTTGTTACAAAATCAATGGAGTTACTTTGCCTGCTATCACAGCAAGCTACCTACAGAATTTGAATTCCTCAAGATTAAGACAGTAGGATCCTCAAATTGGCACTCAAAGTTTCATATTGATTCCCAATGTCCTGTTGATAACCAAAAATCACCTACACTACCTTATTCTTGATTTGTAAACAACAGAAGTACAATGCTTTGTTAAAATTTATATAGTCTTATAAGAGACCACACAAGGTGACCCCAAATAAGAGTGAAAATGAAAAGGAAGCTGGACAGCCATCTCTTCATCTCCCCCCAAAAATAGGGCCAGAAACCCAACCACTGTTGTAAGTGCAAATGGAGACCAAGGTGGACAGACATCTCCTGTTTCCCCAGGCAACTGCAGAGGAAGGAAGGAGAGAAGGCAGCGGCATCACTCTTCCCATTTGTTTGCATGATCCACTTACATGCACGAGTAGAAGTGGATCAAAGCTGTCTTTTCATCTTCCTACAGCTGATAAAGGCAAGGACAATGCCTCCTTGACCAAATAAAGTGGTCACCACCCCTCTCCTGCCCCCAATAATTCAGATCTCTCTACCAACATGGGCACAACAATCTCTCCCTTGTCTCTGAATGGGCTGACATCATAGTAGATGAGAGTTTCTGCCAGCACCCCAACCCCCACTATCCTCTAAATGCATGAATACATATAGATGAAAAAAAAAATAGTGAAGGGCTGAGGCTACCTCCTTTACTAGAACGCATAAGCAAAGGTAGGGCAATTTGCTTTTTCCTGTTTCGTCCTCACATCTCTCTGGCACAGAGAATAATTATTTAAAGAAATTTTTCTTTTTCAAGGTAAAGTTAATTGGAAGAATGGAGGATGAGAAGACATTTTTAATGGTATAAAGGAATCAATGTAAATTCCAATATGTGGGCATTTATGCTGTATATCTGAAGTAATGCATGTAAGTAGACCTTTCTTTAGATCTTGTTTAGTATATAACCAGTCATATAGTTCAGAAAAAGGATCACTTAAAAGGAAAAGCAAAAAATGATGACTTTAAAAAAAAAATACAGAAAGGAGAAGCTGCATTTGACAGATTAATGCAAAAAAAACATACAGAAATTTTAACTTGCTCATGTATACCTGAACAACATAATTCCCATACTGGTCTTGTGCTAAGGTACAGACAGAGTGCAATATTTCTTCCATCATAATGCTCTGTGTTTGAGGATCATCACAGTGCTCCAGGACCCTCTGCCAACCATTTCGACAAATAGGAGATTTAGACAATGTAGTGAAAAAGAATAAATAAGCCATGGCAGCTATGTGAAGAGAAGATAAACATGCAAAAAGTACCTGAATGACCCGGCAGCCATAAGGATGAGTTGACAGTGCAACTACTTGTCCATAAAAGGATGATATTATAAACTGAATCCTTTCCTGGGGAACACACTCTATACACTTCTGGATCACATGGTTGCCATTCTGGTCACGGACACATTTCATAATGGAACCATCAAGCTCAGACACCATCTGGGTTTGCTGCTCCACATCAACCACCTCTAGTGCCTGCATAAAATATTTATACTTACTCAATTGGTCAAAGTAATACAAAATGACATAGGTTAGCAGTTTAATCATGTCTAAAGTATTGCCTTCTTACCCGGACAACATAAAATTAGCCATGCGAATTCAAGACAAGAAATAAAAATAACCAATTGTGTAGAAGACTATGAAGGAAAAGAAGCTAGCTAGGGACTACTGATGAACTACTCATTCATTTTGTTAGATGTGAGGAAAGGTTCTACATCAGGTGTCCTCCTTGACACAACTCTAATCCCTCGCAAATGCTTGAAAGCAGAAGGCAACCTTAAATTACAATTTACTGGATCATGTTGTGAAAAATACATCTTTGGTAAAAGCTTCTACAGGGCCTTGATGATTCTAATGTTCCAAATATACATCATGGTTAAAGAAAAGTATGTAACCCTAGTGGTATCTCCAGCATTAAACAAGACAAATTCAAGATCAGAACAAGAAAAGATGTCATGTCTATTCTTCACCGGTGAACTAATCAGCAAGACTTACAATGAATGTTGCCATCATTCCAGGTTGCATCTGTTCTTTTTTTTAAAATGTCTCTCTCATATTATCCATTATATTATTGCACATTTTCTCTGGTGAAAGTGCCACCAAAAACAATAAAAGTAAAAGGAAGAACATATTCAGAGTGCAACTACTTTTCATTCTAGATGATGAGGTTTTGGGAGTATTCCTGGATTTTGAGCCAGTCCTAATCACTAATGACTTTCCCAATACCTGCTGACAACTTTTCCCAGCCTTTACCAAATGACTTTCGCTGACCTTTGGCAAATAACTTTCCCAAGCCTTTACCAAATCAATTTCCCAGCCTTTACCAAATGATTTCCAGGCCTTCAACGATTTCTGAGTGATTACCTAATGAGAAACAGTAGATCACACTAGTGGTTAATTTCTGTTAAGAAAAAGGTAAGGAATAAAACTAACATATATCCGATGCCAGCAACCACTTCTCCCTCTTTGACCCTTTGACCGGCATCAAACAAGAGACTTGTGGAAATTGTCTACAACTGGAACTGTCTTTTTAGACATCTCAGTGCTGATTTACAAGCTCCTTGGTTCCCTAAAGTTCTTTACTTTCCATAAGGAGTTATTCTGTGGGAGGTCTTGGGTTCAGATCCTCGCAACTCCTATTAGCCATTTAAAAAAAAACAAAAAAAACAGTTCCTTGATACAAACTCAATAGAAGAGGGTGTCCCCTGCCTGACTGGCTTTTAGGAAATGTCGATAAGATCAATGATCACATCCTTCGCCACTACCCTTTAAAATTGAGTTTTCTTGTTCAATGCCTTCAACTTAAGGCCTTTAACACAAAATCATTCAGTGACCTCATTATCTAATGTGCTTTTTGCTTCTCATACACGGCAGTTAAGTCCTTTAACACATGTTTTGCGGGTTCTTCCTTTTTTTAAAAAAAAAAAACAGTGATTTTTATTGGGGGTTCTTCCTTGACATATTCTAAATGGACAAATTGGCAGGGGTTACCACCAACACCTTCAGAACCATGGAAAGCACCAATAGGAATGTAATCTGTCAAAAAACATTGTTTGGGTCTGGCATTAGAAGGGAGGTTGCTAGTTACAGAAGCACTTTCACTTGTCAGAATTAGTCTGTTATATATCTAATTACTCTGCAGAACAGTGGTTGAAGCTTGTAACCTACCCCAGCTTTTGTTAAATTAAATTTAGATGGTTGTTACTTGGGGACCACAGGCCTGCAGACTAGGTGTGGTCACAATTGTGACTTAAGAGGAGAAGTACTACTTCTACAGGGCCTCGCAGCTCTGCTACATCCATTGATGTAGAGAGCAGTGGTGCCATACAAGTTCTTCAATGGCTAGAAGGCCACCTGACTGCCCACTTGCAGTTGAAGCACATTCTGTTGCTGTTATAAACTGGTGCAGGAAGAATATTCATTCATGATGAAGACCACTTATTGGAAGAAAACTTTGATGACATTGACTCAGTTAATATAACAAGAAGACATGGTCCTGGTTTCAAAAACATGGCAGATGATGCTCCCACTACAGATTGAGCCAATAATGATGGCTTAACTATCTTGTATATCCCTCCCCAGTGGTCTTTCCCCCATTAACGTATAATCTTTATTACTGTTTATTATCTTTGTTTGATCAGTAGCTTGGTTGGTATTATGGAGGACATTTATTTCCCCTCGTGGAGGAACCACCACAAGGTGTATTACATTCATAAGAAAGAATATACACTACACTTAGCCTAAAAAATAAGGATTTGCAGCATAGCCAGTTCAATTTCGATAAGCAAACTTGATTCTGTAGCAAGTTAATTGCCAAACTATTGCAAGCTTCAAAACTAAGTTCCTAACATCGAATTCAACTATGGCTGAGGGTCATGAGGTCTTCCTGGTCTCAGAGCCCTTTTAGTTAAAAGTGGTCCAAATCAGTTATTAGTTGGGAACTGAAGTCATCTGACCCACATTGAAGAGACTTTTGAGGTTACTAGTCAACCAGCACTCATTGGAACAGCATTCCCCATTCTTCAAATACTCATGCTGATGAGCTGGCTAAGGCAGGGGTCTCTATCAATCCATTGCTGCAAGAGAACCTCCTTGCATCTTCCAAATGTAAAATTCTACTCCTATTCAAATGAAATTTCACACTTTCCTCAAAAAAAAAAAAAAAAAAAAAAAAAAAAAAACCAAAAAAGATTGACAACACAATATGGACTTAAGACACAAATAGACAAACCATATAAAAACATGATAAATGAAGGTAATGAAAGCCCGAGTAAGGGATGCACCTTCTGAATCACTCGACAACCATACATTTGAAGACTTAGAGGCAATACATAGCCAGTAAGCTGATCAGCAAGCTCCTTTCTCTGACTTTCTGTTCCATGCTCAAAGAACTACAGATCCGAGTAAATATGTGTCAGGACACAAGAGAAGTTTCAAATATGCATGATCAAATATAACAAAAATATGAAGTAAACAGATGGAATTGGAAGGACCTTCTGTATAACATAATTCCCAAAAACATCAGTCATCAAGCCGCGTGCTTTAGGAATGATCTCAGGAAAAATTTTGTTTTTCTCATCTTCAGATGCAGTTTCCAGTTTTTGTTGAATAAAACGACTTCCATACTGATCGGCACTACAAAAAGGAAAGGAAAAGAATATGAGAAAGAAAGAGAGAGAGAGAGAGAGAGAGAGAGAGAGAGAGAGAGAGAGATCTATACATGGTCAAAATGTCAAGAAAGTCAACAACAAACAATGTCATTAATGAATACCTGAATTCAACCACATGACCCACAATTTCAGACAACTCAAAACATCTGGCCTTGTTATTCTTAAACTCCTCTAATAAAGAGGATCCAAAACTTTCCTCCATGCTGCCACCATTTTCTGAATGCCATGATACCAGGGGTCCACCTGTACTATTTCTCATCATTGATGAAAATCGTGCAACCCGCTCATTTTGCCTCATAGTATTTCCAGCTCCAATAGAAGGGAGAATTGAGCTTGCCAAAGGACTAGCCGGATAAGGCATGCCAACACCAAAAGTAGGGCCAGGTCCACCATAAAATCCATGATTCAAACCACCAGATTTCCCCAAAAAAGGCAAGCCATATTGAGCTTTCTGTTGGGCAAGCAGTGCCCCAAGATATGCTTTTTGAAGCCCAACCAGTTCCATGTTTGAAGCTCCAACACAACCACGTCCCAGTGAAGGATCAGCCAAGCCTGCAGCCGCTTGTGCAGCATAATCAGGAGTTCGCTGCAGATACTGCATATACAGAGGATCAATAGTGGAAACCTGATTAGCAGACCCCATTAAGCTTCCACTTCGGTTCATGCTTGATCCATCAAGTGCCCCGGCCAAAGCAGAACCTGAAAGTAGAAGCCACCTTGAGAGGGTGAAACACAGAAATGTTTTGAAATTGTATGATCTTCCAAGTGAACTTATAAGCAGAATATCCACACAGAAACAGCACTTTTGGGTATAGGGCTCTACCTCACCCCTTCTAGTTTCTTTTTCCTAATAACAAATTTCATTATTCAAAATGAAACACAGACACAGCTTTTGTCAGCGACCAAATATCCCACTTGAAACCAAAACCACCAAGAGATTCTCTTTTCACATAGTTCCTACACCCTTCCCAACTACCTCCACCAGCGCATTAGCGACATGTTGTACCTCTCCATGTCCAAAGACAAGACAGCATGCACTAAGGTGTAAAACTAAAAGTTGACATGGCAAAATATAATTCGACTTGTTTCTATTTGATTATGTACTGTCAGTAAAAAGAAGGAAGCAGAAAATTTCTAAACGAAGTTTTCAAAGAAATTTCTTCCACTAAGTTTTCTTTTGTCACCTTATAGTGGAGGACAGAACAGTATTAAAACTGGTCACAGAGAAAGTTTAATGAGAATTTTCCAATATGGGAAGGCCAATAGTCTTGGGTTTCCCTTTTGTTTCCAAGTTTCTCCAAAGGACAATTCTCTTCACTATTGAAATTTAGGCTCACTGCATGAGGTATGATCTGCAATACATTAAAAGCAGTGGCATGACAAATAGACCAGATATTGGAGGATGTCATGCAGTGCAACTAGATACATTTAATATATTAAACAACATAATCACAATTAAAAAAAATGACAAAAAGTGTATATGTATACCCACCTGTATCCAGGTGATTCTTCATCATTGACGGCAACCTCTGGTTGAGAGAGTATCCACTAGAATTATACCCATTAAAATCCAAATTAGGATCATTTCGATAATGAGCACCCAAGCCTTCTAAACTAGCAGGACCAGAAGTGGGAACAGTAGGGTAAAAAGCAGCAGAGGAATATGAACGCTTTAGAAAGTTAACCTGTCCATCACTGGTAACTTTCGAATAATTAAGGTCTGAAACAGACCCATTGCTTTTAGATAAACTATTGTGAGACATTCCAATGGCAGGCATTGTTAGTGAATCTGCTTCAGTCTTGTTAAACAGGAAGTTGGACTGATCAGAAAATTCACGTTGAAGCTGGGACTGAACATCAATTTCTTCCCCTACAAGCCTATTTTTTGAAAGGCTTAATCCTGATAAAGCGACAGAGATCTCAGTATGATCACCCATGCTTGAAGACACACCATCATAAGCTGAATTTGTATTTTTATCACCAGCAGGAACTCTCCCACCAACCAAAGGATGTGTGGAGCCCACAGACCTCCCAATAAGGTGAGCATCAGGAGTTGTACTTCTTGAAAGTGATGATCCCAGAACAGAAGCAAATGATTGAGAAGCTGATGAACCAACACTTTGGACCCTGACCAGGCTGGGTCCACCAGAACCAACTGCTCCAGAGCGCAAACCATCCACAGATTCCAGATCGTCTTTTAGCTGTGAGAATTGGGAATCGCTGATGCCAATTGGATCAGAAGTGTCATCAAAAGCATTACGGCTCACTGGACGTGAAACACGTCCAGATACTACTGTAGTTCGGCCTAGTCCTTCCTGAGAAGTGCCCAAAAAATATTGAGAATGCAAGAAAAATTACTAAGAAAAAGCACGAGAGAAATAGAGAGAGACAGAAAGAAAGAGAACACAACAACAACCCGGAGCCGTTAGAAGGCATAAATGTCATGAAAATGGAATAAAGCTGAGAGGAATCCAAAAGGAACACAAGCACATAGGTTCAAAAGTCAGGAACTACATACTAACATATTGCTACTGTTTTTGTGTGAATGAAAATAGTAACACACTGCAGGAAAACGAAAAAAACAATACTATGAGTAATAATCAAGCTATTCAACCATGAGAAAATACAAAGAAACAGGAAACCAGAGATACACGAGTAAACATGTCATACTAATAAAACTGAGCGAGGTGGTTAACCAAAAGCAACAAAAAAGATATACCCAACTAAATGTGTTCTTTGGTCTTTTCACTTCACAAACTGTCTATCCTTTCAATATCATTACAGGTCCTAATGACTCTAACAGGGATTTAGTGTATGGAAAAATCATTGTCAAGAGGAATTTAAAATAACTGACAATTAGTCCTGGATAAGTGAAAACCATGATATATTTTTATCCTGTTAGGGGAGTTAAATATTTCAAGAGAATTCAAACCTCCACCTATTTACAAATAATGGTTAATTCTCACCCAAAATCTCAAATTACACAAAGGACTTTAACGTTCCACCTAAACTTAAGGAGAATCTAACGGCTTAATCACTTACGCTGGAAAGTAATAATGTAGCCATGCACTAAATCCCCTGCAATTGCAATCTTCTTTTACCTATTAACTTTGGTTGCAAGTTACAGTTAAAACAACAATTCCATTTTACGGTATTTTTTGCTTTGAACTGGTGAATTTTAATCAATTACTAGTACATGATGCGGAACATTAAGATTTCCATAAATATCTACCCTCATTCTACCTTTCATTTAAGGAAGAGAAATTTAATATCTCAATTTCCTCAAAAAAAAGGAAGTGAAATTTAAAGAAAAATATGTTTTTGTTCTTGATATTGTGAAGAAAGAAAGGTGCTTCAGTCAGCATCTACTTCACTGTTATAAACTTCATCAATGACATATAAAACTTTCTCAAAATACACTCAACTTCTCGAGGAACTTAAAACTTACATAAAAACCACTCAATTGCATCTAAAATCTGGCATTTAACATGTGTTCAAGTACTAAATACCCAGAATAAAAAATCTAACATCCATAAATAGCCCCTCTCACACATCTGACCACGTTCACTTACCATGAATAAATATGCATCATACTCAAGTAGTTAAAGAACCTGCACTGATGAAGGTCTGTGGCAGATGCCAAACCACATAATAAGGATGCAGATGAACAAAATTTGAAAGCGAAAAAACAACGAAGGCCAAAAGAAGGAATCTCAACCACACCATAGGCAACGATTGAATCATGCAAGTTTTAAGAAATTCGCACAAGTGACCAACAAATTATTAAGTACTACTAGAACCACAAGACTTAGAACTCAAAGAACCAGAACGCATAAGAGAAGTTAATGGATGAGACTAGTAGTGGACCTGGAGCATGTCTGCAAGACTCTTCGTCCTTGAACCCAAGCCCACCCCTGCCAATCCAATCAATCCATCAGCCTCTCGTTCCAACCATTCAGCTGAAGGTTGCCTAGACAAATTGACTTTTTTAGGCCCAATTACATCTTCATCCCCCTTCTGACCTGGTTGCAATGAAAACAATGACTTGCTGCTTCCATCATCAACCATCTCCTTTTTCCTCCTGTCTCCAATTCCTCCAAAGGAAGAACTTCCAGCCTGAAACCTCTGTGCAACTCGCCAATCCTCCTTAGTTAAAAGTGGAGGAGGAAGTCTTGGGTTCTGGTTTTCGTGAGAATAATAGTAAGACAAATAGGCGGGGTGTGCCCGTAATTCTTCATCTGAGACTAGGGAGTTATTATTAGGACCAGATGGCAGGAAATTGGAGCCTTCGTCTCTAAAGAGACTGCCGACGGCTGTCAAAGAACCCTCAACAGTGGGAGGGGCACTTCCACTTCGGTAGATGTTTAATTCTCTCTCTCTGTCAAAAATGTCTTTACTGCGCTGCTCTTTGAGCATCATTTCAATTTGTTTCTCTAAACTATCCTCATAATTGTTGCTTGAACCTCTTGGACCGTCCCCAAGCGCTGGACCGACACCGAGATCCGACAGCATCTTTAAAGGACTCTCTGTTACCATCCTCAGACACCTATTCAAAAAAGTTCACATATCAAAGTCTGGTTTTCTGAACACAACACGATAAAACTAACGACGGCAATTCTGCAAAAGCTTGTTTTCTAAACACAGCGGAAAGAGGGGAAATTTTCGAATGCAATGAAGATACTGCAACAGAAGAAGAAAAATAAAAACTTGGTTTATGGAAAATTAAACTTAAAACAAAAGATAAAACGAAACGTAATCGTGGTATAATAAAAGAGAGGAAAAAAAACAAAAAAGGAATCGTACGGAAGATGAAAAAGGGCAAGCATAGAATCACACCTTCACACCAAATTCGGCATCCGACCGAATCGCAGAGGGTTCGAAAACGCGGCCTGAAACAATATCAAGCAACGAAACCCACAACCGAAAACAGAAGGCGAAGCCCAGAATCGTGCAAATTGTGATCGTGAACAACGACAGCAGGCGGTGGACAGGGAAGAAGAGACGACCCGGACTGCAGATTCTCCTTCCAACCCTGATTCGAACGCGGGCAGCTTCAAATCCCCGTTGGCCTCGTTCCGGTGAGAAACGAACATTAGAAGATCGGACGGTGGGAAAGCATGGATCCCCCTCTCCCGAGACGTGACGGGAGGTACTTTGAGCAAATTTGTGTAGAGAAAAAAAGGAAACCAACTGAGCGGAGGCGACGACGAAGAAGAACCGAGGCGAGGGGATCAGCAACCGTGGATCTGAGATGGACGGCGGAGATGAGCGGTGGGGTTACGAAGGCGCGGTCGTGGAGGTGGGGGTGTGAGTTAGATTAGTTGTTACTTGTTTCGGCATTTTAGGGTTCTTTCCAACTTCTATTCCTTGCGATTATCCTGTTGGGCTTGGAAATGGTAAGAAAATCTTTTCAATTCCGCACGTGGGAGGGCACGTCACAGAATACAAAAAGGGTAAATTACAAATTACACCAAAAAAATGGAGAAAAAGAATAAAAAATAAAAAAAATTACTGTACCAAAATCTGCCCCTTGTTCAAAGGAAGAACTTGAACTGCCCTACATGTGAAATACTGGAAAACAGTGTTTTAAAACCGAACCGGATCGGTCAATCCAACCCGATTGAACCATAATCGAAGGTCAGTCCGGTTCTTATTCACTCGATCCGATTGATTATAAATCAACACAACTAAAACACTTTTTGCTTTTTTTACGAATAAAAAAAATATATATATATATATATATATATATATATATATAAATTATAGAATATAATATTTAATGGTTGAACCATTGGTCCAATCTGGTCTAATTGGGTTCAACATAGGTCGATGGTTGGTCCGGTTTTTAAAACACTGGAGGGAAGAAGGGAGAGTCAGGAGGGATCAAGGGAGAGTCAGGAGGGATCCTGCAAAGAGAGAGGGACAAGGGAATGAGTAGTGTTTGGCTTGTGTTCCTCTAATTTTGTAGGCATGCATACATCTTTGATGGCATCTTTAACTTTTTCTTCATTGAGGTTCTTACATAAAAAATCTGCTTTGTGATTTGCTTCATCTACACCTAATGTGATCCTCACTGAGATCCATTCACTGCATGTAGATTGTGAAGCTACTCGGGCCATACTTGCAAGACCCATGTGTTTAATCTTAGATGTCCTCAAACTAGGTGAGGGGCTGATTAGGTGTTTATGGAACTATCTTAATTTTTTTTAAAAAAAATCTATGCTTTTATGGAAGCGTTTCTTTCCTGTATCCTTTGATTGTTAATTGATTTAACTATATTAATCTCAATATACATATAAATTGCATATGATATGATACACAAGCTATTTATAGTGGCTTTCAACCCAATCCCCAAGTTATTAAACATGTGGCACTCACAATATGGGAACAAATATCAATTACAACAATTAAAAACTTTCAAACCTTCTACAACCAAACTATTAGTGCCTTCCAGATCGCTTTTATGTATGAAACTAGCTTTTCACAACTAGGTAGCTACTACCTAGACCCACCAAGGGATTTACAGAACCTCATTATGCTACTTAAGCCTAGATCCAAAAAGAGATTTTACCTCGACCACACAACCTCAACCATAAAGGCTTTTTTCAGTTTGTTGTGTTGGGTTCTTCAAACTTGTGGATTATTATTTTGCAACCCTAAACCCTAAACCTTAAACCACCTTTACTTGTTAGTGCACACATTACCTCAAATAATACATAGTGCATAGATTGTAAATCCCACAAGGACAAGTGTAGAATAAGTACTAAAATTATATTTTAATAGTTATAATATAATAAAAGAAATAAACGAAAATATATACATGAGTTACGACCTAAAATAAGGATAATTCATGTTACGACCTAAAATAAGGATAATTCATGAATTATTCTTAATATAGGGTAAGGGTGTGATTTCACGTCCCCATGTCTTGTATTGAATTAATTCTTATATTAAGTGATTAAATTTCACTAGGTGGACATGAATTTGGCACATACAACCATTTCTCGAGTGTATTATAATTGTATTCAATATTCCTTAATCTCCCGATGGAGGGTCTAGGAAACGGAACCCATTGCACTTAAGTCACGTCTGTGCATTATCATTTAACATCATCTATAAATACTCAATTTAGTTGCTTAGATGGGTGTGATCATATGTTGCTTAATGCCAATCTAACCAACATACTATTTCAAGATCAAATTTTTGGATTTTATGGTTTTAAAAAGAATAATAGTATTTTAATTAAATTAAAAGCTCTATGACTATATGGGTGTGGGGTCCACTTCTAGGGTTTTAATTAAATTTAAAACTTCATGACTATATAGGTGGGGTCCACTTCTAGGGTTTAAGTCATATTGGGAGTTCAGTATAAGAAATAATGGCTAGCATATCCCCTGTAGAGGTTCCCCATAAATACCTCCATGGTCTTACCAGTGAAGCGAGCTAATAACCGGTCTGGCTAAAGGGAGCACACTAATAATTTGTAAAAGGTTGTTTGACAAATATATCGTTTCAATTAAACTGTGATTACGATTTTATATTGATTGCATTATGTGTTTTATTATGCAATGTTTCTTATAGATCAGGTACTAAGTATCAATTAACCATTAAGTGTGCGATTAATCGAATATTAAACATACATTAGACACAACCAGTACATGGGGATTCATGCTCAAAATTCTAAAATAGGTCAATACATTATGTAAGTAGCCTTAATCACCCCCAAACGGGGATTTAATTGCTCATTATGTCTAAATATAATAAAAAATAAAATCTTAAATCAATTCCATGCACAAAGTATATAAAAAAAAGAAAATGAAAAATAAAGAGCAACTAGGGGTGGAGTACACTCCTTGCAACTAGAATCCTCCTCTTAGATGTGATTCACCCCAAGAATTAATACTCTCCAAATCTTTCTTTGATACCCTAGTATGACCCCTGGACTCTAATAGGGAGAAACCTCAAATCTCCCAAGTTTGAGTGTCTAAAATTTTGCCTAAAATAACTTTAAAAGTGGTAATATTTGTGTCTTAACATCACTTAAAACATAAATGACAAGTCCCCCTAAAGGTTCGGATGACTTGCTACGATACCATGGTACCAAGTTGTAAAGTGAGCAAATTACCTGCCAGGAACAAACTTTAAAACACCTTCCATTGAACCTAGAGAAGACGACATTCCTGTGCAGCTTTCATAGACAAACTCATCACCATCAGCATACAAAATTGGGTATTGCAATAATAACAAAGAAAAACATTCAACTTACAAAAATTAAAACCTCTTATAAGCTTCTCAATACGACTGGGTGACAAAATAAGCTATATAATAAAAACGTAAAGTGAAAAGCAAATTTGCTATAGTAAGAACTATGTGACCATTTGGTTTTATTTTATTATCACAAAAGGAAGTGTTGATCTTAATGCTTGAAGTTTTTAAAATCTTAACCTTGCAACACAAAAATATATTATTAGTGGCAAAAATAGTATACTCAATTTTAAAATATTTCAGAAAATATGAATGTACATAACCTTAACCCCATCGAAATGTTGAAACCAATTAATAAAGAAATCTTTTCTTGGAAAGGGTGAATAAATCACAGATTGATAAAATAATAAGATATTGCTGAGGTTGGAAGTATGAAAGAATAAGAAAGAGAGGAGAGAATGAGAAAAAATCTGCACAAAAGGCGCAGATAGTGCACATGGAAACTCATGTCTCTAAAGGGCTTCAGTAAACATGTCACCTATCTCATAGATATTCAAACTTAAGGAATGATGATCTTTCTACAATTCTACTAAGGGTTTTTCATTGAAATAATTAAAAAAAAAATTATTTATGGAAATAACACCCAATCAAACTTATTTGGTAAAATGCCTATTTCAATGTTTGACTGTTGTTGACGCCCCGGTCAACGGCCACGTAGGCGACACGTTGGCGTTTTTGTGCCAGTGTGTTGCAAATTTTTTTTATGAAAACCTTAAAGGCGGCATTTCGATGCCGTCTATAAAGAAAAATTTAATTCAAAAGAAAAGCATAAGATAAATTCTTTAAGGCGGCATTTCGATGTCGCCTTCAAGTAAAACGAGAGGTGGCTTCCCTAAGCTGCCTTAAGCGACACTAAGAAAATTTTCATACCTCAAGCTTGAAAGAAAAGGTGGTTACAAAATGCCGCCTTTGGTTGGTGGGTTTCGAATGCCGCCTGTACTAGTAGGCAGGGCCACCTGCTGGCGGCATTAGAAAACTGCCTTGACCAGATCAATTGAAGGTAGTTTCCTAAAGCTGCCTCCAATGTTAAAACCAGAGGTGGCTTTCTAATGCTGCCTTTAGTGTTATTCATTTTCATATTTTATTTACTTTTTCTTATTTAACCGGTTTTTGAACTTGTTAAAGAGCCATCTAACATTATAAAAATATATTTACAAAATAAATACAAAACAAACATATTAGAGATGCAAAATGACAAAATTTTATATATATATCACTCCATAATATAATTCGTACAAAACAGTGTCTAAATATACAAGTAAAAAAAAAATACAATCATAGGGGCACCAAGTGCCTTCTTCTGCCTTCTTGTGTAAACCCTACGGATCAGAGGCTAACGGTCTGGAATATGCTTGGGTTGAGACTCAGGTGTCTGCTTGGGCTGAGGCTCAAGTATCTGCTCGGGCTGAGGCTTAGGTATCTGCTCAGGCTGAGGCTCAGGTATC
This sequence comes from Aristolochia fimbriata, assembly GCA_019845555.1. Taxonomy (NCBI): domain Eukaryota; kingdom Viridiplantae; phylum Streptophyta; class Magnoliopsida; order Piperales; family Aristolochiaceae; genus Aristolochia; species Aristolochia fimbriata. Next base: position 5,721,110 of record CM034083.1, read on the forward strand.
TGCTCGAGCTGAGTCTCAGGTATTTGCTCGAGCTGAGTCTCAGGTATATGCACAGGTTGACGCTCTGGCTCAATAGGAGGCACTATTGTAGGCTCTGGTAAGACAAGAGGCTCAGTAGGATCCTCGACATGCAGCGTCGTCTCAGATGTAGGACGAAGTCTTGCGTGACACCCTTGTTGTCCTTTCTGACCATTTCTGGTCGGGTCGACTACGTGAAAAGGCTCACCACTATGTGACAAGTCTCCTTCGGTGATTCTACCTTCCAAGAGAGGAAGACTGTACAAGATCGACTGACAATAGCTTCCAATTTTTTCATGTGTGGAACTGCTAACGATGGGTCCATGCCCTCTCCACGTTGCACATGGTCAATCACATTCCGTACATAGCCCAACTACAAAACAGAAACATAAGTTAGAAAATGTATATTTACAGAAGTAGTAATGTCATAGAGTTAAATACCTACAAAGGCCTCCTCAGTATAACCTCTGGCATGATATACGATGGCTCCGTCGGTGGACGTGATATGAATCGTTGAGTTACCGACAAATACCACGTCAAGTACTCACTAAGAGCATGTCTAGGGGTGTGTGCTTGTGGGCACCTAATAACAGTATCTTGTCGCGCCTATCATGTAGTGATGTAGTCGTGATGAAATGCTGCCCAATCCTCACCTACTCGCCCTTTCTGGGATATGCGAGTAACAAGTTAGACATCCTCCAGGGGAGTCACCTGCTCAAAGTTATAAAATTTAAGTTCGATCTATTGTAGATTATAATTGAATTTGTGTGTTGCGACAATTACCTGCTTTAGTCTAAATTATAACATAACATGGTCTAGAACGTGCATATCTACAATCTCAAAACATATCAGTGGTGTCCTGGACCTCCAAATATGTCTACCTTTTACGCAAATAGCAGGTAGATGCTACAAAATATCTATATAAGGCTGTTAGTTCACCTAAAAAAGATTATAATAACTATTAGTGTACTTAGATTGATTATTTGTTACTGAATTTGTACACATGTAAAATAACTTACCTGATAGCTCCACTGATGGTTCAATTATGTCCTGTATTGAACTAGGTTGCCACAAGGGTTGTTGGCATTCGTCCGTCAAACGTTCCACCTAAAATAACAGTAAAATTTATTTTGAAAGCATCTATAACTTGTAAGAAAGCATTAAATTTTAGAGAGACATACTTGGAACCTAGAGAGCCATCCTGCAGTGCCCGTTCCTCTAACAATGTGGGGCATTCAATATGCAGACGTTCCCACACCCACAATTGTAACAAAGTTTTAAAATAGTCAACGTCTTGTTTCTTACACGTGCAATTTTATTTGAAATTGGTATTTACTTGTAGAAGGGTGAGGCATCCAGCTATGCCGACCACTCTAGTGTGACACGCCTTTGTAAGTTCTCGATAGAGGAAGGCAAGCCCCTTCCCCCCTCAGCTGTCCTCTCAGCAGTCTCAACGTCCTTGAACAGTGTCAAGTACGCCAAGTGAACCCCCCGAGCACTACCATCCGAGAAGATAGTTGAGCCCACAAGATGGACGAGATGTGCTCGCGCGTGCTGTTGTATCACCTCATTGGGCCCATCATCAGGACAAAATGCAAACATCTCCCGGATCGGTGCCAGTGATAGCCGCCCCCCTGAAGACTACCCAGTGGAAGCTTGACCCCCAAAAGTGTCTTGGCCAACCCCATCCAGTCTGCTCAAGTCAAGCCGATCACTGCGAGGCCGATGTGTAGTGCCAATAGGACTGACACATCCTCCTGCGTAATGGTCATCTCACCGTACGCCAGTTGGAAGGTGTTTGTCTCGCTCCTCCACCTCTCTACCAGTGAAGTAATCAGTGGTTTGTCTAATCTCAACCACTGAACTCTGATGAGGGCCCCAAAACCCACGACCTCGATGTACAGCAACAAGCGTTCGTCCATCGGCCAGTGTCGCAACGTCTGGAAATGGTCGGTACATTCCAAGCATCGGGGGTCCTGAAAATGATTAATAGCCATGGTAGAGTATATTTATCATTAAGGCTTGCATTTATCAAAACACACTAACCTCTCCCCGCCAGATGACCTCGCTCCTATGGGAAGCCTGATCATACAAGAGTGTTACCGCCATCACGACCTATACGAATAACAAAGTGCATTAGTCACACTAACTAGAAACATGTAAATATACGTCATATAAAAGCTTAAAGTATACATTACTGACGACTTGACCCCGCCTGAGAGCTCTCTGCACTTTCACAGGCGGGTTTTTAAAAGCATGTATGTTATGACCGGGTTGTTTACATTGACCGCAAAGATATTTTCCATTGTCCTCTCTCCAGTCCATAGAAGTCTGAATACGGGTGGACATTGGCCTACCCACCCCCTCGACACTCGTGGAGGAAATATCTCTGGACCTTTTTGCACCCAAGTACTTCTTTGCGGCACATTAAACGCTCGTTCAGCTGATGGAAGTCATAATGAATTACCCTACACACTGTAAGGGCATGGATGCATGAAATCTGATACATCTGGAAGGAGCGACAAGTACACTCCTTACGTAGAATGTTAACCCTATGCTCGCCTGATTAAAATATCTCATTGCCATAGGGAACTACCTGCAAATGTCTAGCATCCTCCACACAAGTCTGTAAACGCACGTGAACGATGAAAAAAGGCGTGTGGTGATCTATCTTGCCCTTTCTCGCCTATTTACAAACCATGTATTCATCCGATAAAATATCGCTAATGTTAGGGCCTATATAGGTAAGCTCCGTTCCCGCTTCAAAAGCGCATTCACACTCTCAGATGAATTTGTCATAAGCTTGCCAAACGATACATTCCCATCATGAGCAAGGGCCCACTGCTCAGGGTTTATTCCTTCAATCAACTCTGCTTTTGCTTTAAGACATACTTCTTCAAGGTTTTGTATTACAACATTGTATTCCTCCACTATCTGTGCACTCACACACTCCCATACAATATTTTCCAAGTCCTGGACACTATACCTCTTCCTCAAATTGGCAATGATATGTCATATACAAAACCTGTGTCTATGAGGCAGTGAAAAGACATCGGCAACCGCTTTGATAATGCCAAGGTGACGGTCGGAGATAATGCAAATCGGGGCCCTCCCTCTAACAACCTGTCGCGCCAAGCAAGTCATAAACCAATTCCATATATCAGTATTCTCTTTCTCTACAATGGTAAAAGCAAGGGGAAACAGCTTGTTATCTCCATCAAATGTCGTAGCTATCAACAGATAACCCCGATACTTCCCATATAAATGAGTCCTATCTATACTGATGAAGGGTCTACAATACCGAAAACCATGAATAGATGGAGCAAACGCCTAAAACACCCTCTCAAAATGCACAACCACACTATCCATCCTATGATCAATCTTAGTTATCAGCTTATATTTAGAACATGGGTTTGTGTCTTTAATTGCTTTAAAAAGCTGAGGTAATAAGTGTTATAACTCTCCCAACCACCAAATACAGCAACCTATACCTTGTTCCTTGCCCTCCATGCCCTATCATATTGGACCTGAATATGATACCTATCTTTAACAAGCTGAATGATTTCATAGGGTGAGTGCAAAATTTGTTCTTACATTGAGCACAATGAAGTTGCAATAGAAGTGCACAACTTGTTGTCTATGCGCAACTCAGTGTTCAAACAAGTGTGTACATAATTACATCGTCTAACTTTCCACACCATACTCTTCTTAATGAATTATGCATAGACATACCATGGACACTGATCACCCGTGCAACGTACTGAATAAAGTGCAGGTCCAAACTTCAACAACTTGAACTGGACATGTCTTACAATGCAATAGTTCTTCAAGTACAGGTACAATGCATCTTTGTTGTTTAACCTCTGACCGACTTTAACACATATGGGTAGCAACACATTGTCTTCATTGACGCATGGGGGTCAATGTGTTCATATATCTCGCATCTGCGTCCATCTCTCTGATCCATGTATCGAGGTAAGGCTCATCAAGTTCCTCCTCTACAGGTGACACTCCTATGTTAGGTACAAGGGTTTCAACTTCTTTTTTCGCATCATTTTCATCAATAACTGGATCCAACCATTCATCCTCACCACTGGAAATACTATTAGGGCCCTCTCTTGATTCCTTAAATTCAATTATAGTTTCATCAACTACTGCTACGATATAAATGTAACAAAAACTACTAAAATAACTAACGTAATGGTTTTTACCTTCCCTCGGGGATGAGAGAGATCCCTAACCAATCTCAATGGGATCTCTCTCATCCATTTTAGCAGGAGCTCCCTCGCCGATTTCAACGAGAGCTCCCTTTTCGGTTCCAACTTCATTTGATAAACTTCTTCGATTATCCATCTCATAAGCTTGGTTGCCTCGCATAAAAAATAAAACCAATGTGGTTTGGAAACCATGCTTCACCATGCCTAATCCACCCTCCAAGGATATATCATAGGATATGGAAGTGTCCACCAACTGACCATGCACGAAAAAGTCATCCATATTGATATGCGATCCATGAGTGGGTTCTACCAAGTAATATTATACTTCATAGTGCACAACGCGTTACACGAACACGTCAGCTCTAGAAGTATAAGTTTGGTTGTCCCCACCTTATAGTCGACCACCATACAGTTCTCAATGACAAACTCGCCATTAAAATGGTAGTGAGTAGGCACGACAGTCATCGTCAACTGAAATTAGGCAACAAATATTTAGGTAATTGACAAGAAATACAACACTCGTACAATTAAGCAATAGACATCGTCAACGACTACAATGCTGTTCAAACTGTCCAACACCCACAATTGAATAAAAGTGGATGTACAAAAAGTTTCAGATAGTTCAACAAACATGTAATAATTTTTAAGTAAAACAACCACTACAAAATCTTGATAAAGAATAACTACCATAAAATCTTGATAAAGAACTCTCATAAACAACTTCTATCCACCAAAGCTGAGCTCTGCACTTGCAGCAATAGAAATAGAAACCCCTAACTCATTGGGTATAAAAATATGAAGTATGAACAACACAATCTAGGTCAATGCATGTTGTTACTAAATGCTCGTTTCATATTGATTTACAAGCAAGTACAAATATTCAAAACGAACTTGGTTGGTGTATTTGAATTGTTCTCTTTGCTGGTGGAACCAATCCAGTGAGAGAAAGAGAAGGGTGTGTTGAAATTTGGACCCAACCTAGAGCAGCCCAACCTAGAGCAGCCCAACCTAGAGCAGCCCAACCTTTGGGATTTGTTGAAATATTTAAAATGACAACTCGTTCGATATCATCAAAGTCAGAAAATAAATAGGAAAAAAAAAACTGGTTTTGGAATTTGGACAAGGCACTAAACATACCAGAAATGTTTCTAAACTGAGAACAAACCAGAAGAAAAGATAAAGCACCCAAAAGACTGATCAATCCAATGAGGCAGAAACCTCTTCCTCTAATAAATCAATTGCCTAATCAATAACGACCTAATAAAAAAGAAATGAAAAGTATATATATACACTTGGTAAATATATATGCTACTTGTATGTATACTCGAAGTGGTGTCTATAAACACACTAACATCTAAATAGATAACCACACACTTCATATATACATATTTGAAACATGCAAGATGCACACACACTCCTTGGTGCAAAAAGATATACACACACTAACATCTAGAAGGGCAATAAGTTGAAACGTGTACACCATGTGAATGTATAACTAAAAGTGAATTCATAACCAAACAGAATAAGCAAATCAGATGCAAACAAACACAGGTTGAAACAATAAATCTGGTCTAAACTATGCAAACAAATGCCCCAAACGAACATCAAACCCCTAGATGATCTTCGGTGAAAAACAAAACCCCAATCAACATCAAACGAACGTCAAACGAACATCAAACGAACGACCCAAACGAACGACCCAAACGAATATCAAACGAACGACCCAAACGAACATCAAACGAACGAGCCAAACGAACATCAAACCCCTAGATGATCTCCGGTGAAAAAAAAACCCCCAATCAACATCAAACGAACATCAAACGAACATCAATCGAACATCAAGCGAACATCAATCGAACATCAAAAGAACGCCAAACGAACATCAAACGAACATCTAGGGTACATCAAACAAACATCAAACGAACATTACCTTTGCAAAAAAAAAACCTTAATCGATGATCTCCGCCGTGGGTTCAATGATGATTCAAGGGGAAAACACTCCTCTGGTCTCCAATCGATGATCTCCAACGTGGGTTCGACGAAAATTGACATCCAGAAATACGAACAAGAGAATTTCCTAGAGTCGCTCTCGGGTAGCAGAGGAGAAATTTTGAGAAGAAGTGAGAAGAAAAGAAAGAAGGGGGTTGGGGAGTTTAACACCAAAACTTTAAAAGGAAGCAGCATTTTGATGCCGCCTCAAATACAAAGCCTGCTAAATAGAGGCGGCTTATTGATGTTGCCTACGTCGTGGAACTAAACAATGGGCTTTTAGTGATGCTGCATGCTGAAGGACTCAAGGCGGCTTCGTAAAGCCGCCTCCTATGTAGAATGGCTTAATAAATTTAACACGGTTTCTTAATGTTGCCTTCAATTAGTCTGGAGGTGGCGGCTTTGGGAAGCCGCCTCTGATTTTTTCTTTCAAGGTGGCATTTCGATGCCACCTTTTTGTTTTTCTAAAAAAAATTATTTGTGACACGCTGGCATAAAGCGCCAGCGTGTCGCCTACGTGGCCATTGACTAGTGCGGTTAATGACTTTCAAAGGTTGAAAATGATATTTTACTGAATAATTTTATTTTGGTGTTATTTCTTTAAATATTTTATTTTTTTAATTATTTAAATAAAAACATTCTTCTACTAATGATAGCACATTGAACAAAATGGATCTTAATGTGTTTGTTTCCATGTGAGGAGCACTCTCTTTGTGAGGAACCCCTTCTTTTATAATTCCCCATGTGCCCCTTGAAGAGAATGAGGTAGGATTTAAAAAATTTTTTAAAAAAATTCACGGAATCCTCCCTAGTGCCATATGGCATCGAGTGCAGTTCAGGGCGCCCAACAACTTAAGCAGTTTTTGGACAGATCTGGGAAAATAGTGGGAGGGTGATGTTGTCTATGTTGGCCAAGCATAGACAATATTTGTTGTATCTTCCCATGAAATGTTAATCTATTGCCCCAACTAGGATCATTTGTCTCATACGGAGGGCAGTCTACTTGGTCTCCTTGAATTGCACTGACTTGCTGTATATAGATATGTGAATAGTTTGGTTGGGCCTGAGCGAACTCCCATTGTCTTTCTCTAGGACTAGAGAAACCACATTGTTGAGAGTTGCTACAAAACTCACTTGGGGTAACAAAGTCATTAACCTCACAACTTTCATTATACTTGGACTGAAAGAAATAATGATTCATAAATAAGTTATACAGTCACAAACACAAGAAGGCAAACCAATCTCAATGTACACAATTTTTTTTTGTTTTTTAAAATAAAATAAAACTAAAAACACACAAACTAACTACCAATCAAAGAGTAACAGAAACAAACTAACCCTAACTAAGGCTAAAGTACAACTACTCGGATTGGTTTTAGCATTAGTCCAACTTATAGTCCCTGATAATGACACAAAAGAATTTGTTGCTCGCTAAACGTGAGTACTTTCTAATTAAAGAAAGTTACTCTAGCACGCAAGGGCACGTGTCACACAAGTAATAAAGTATACTTAGAGTCTGGATGTCGAACCCATAGGGACTATGTGTAGACTAAGAACTAAACGAATATCCTAATAGCTATATCTAACTGATCAAAGGGATAATAAGTGAAATTAACATAAATATAGACACTATATAGGACCCGAACAAGGGATATTTTGGAAAATATACTTAAGATAGAGGTGGGAGAGTGATTTCACGTCCCCATGCTTAGTATTGAACATATTCTATCATTCGGGCATTTCAATAAACACTTGGTGGACCCAGGAATTTGGTAGTTATGGTCTCCCGAGTGTCCATAACCGTATTCCCTATTTCGACCCCCTAATCTCTTGATTGGAGGTCAGGAAAGAGAATCCAATGTACGTAGCCTATAGGTCATGTACGGCGGTAGGTTTTCCCTAACCTTACTCACGAATCCCCTAGCTAGACCTCTAACTAGGTGGAATGTATGTTGGTGTAGGCGTCAAAATTCGACGCGGCCCAAATTCGACAAGTCCATGCTACGACCCACCCAATAAACAATCCAAAATCCTATTTCGTATACACTGTGGACTTTCCAACAGTCCACCCATTAATTTCATCAAGACAACCCACCTACGGGTCTGAGGTCCAGCCAAATCAATTTCTCAAATCAACTGGCAGTTAGCCAAAATCAAAGCCACGCCAAGCTTCTCAAGTCGCTTGGCAGCCGGCTAAAAGGGCAAGCTGCTTGGCAGCCAGCTAAAAGGGCAAGCCACTCTAGACGAAAACTCCAGATCGACCAAGTCTGGTCGATCCCTCAATCACAGGAAAAAAGAAGGTAAGTCTTCCCTCCCCTTATGGATCGAGGGAGGAAAAACAAGGAGCTCCCCCATTCCTCTCTCACTCCAACTGAAGCAGAAGAAATCAACCGAGATCCTCTTTTAGAGGATCGAGCTCCAGGAAACAAACCCAACACTGGCTACAAATAGCCAGAGACTGAACGCCCAAAGGGTTGGACACACATAGGTTAAAAAATTTTCACTTAAAGTCACTCGACTCAGAAACTTTCTCGAGCTCAAAGTTCACAAATTCTCCAGTTCGTCGGAACACACAGTCCACCGAAGAAGCTTTACACGTTCACCGATGACGTCAATATGCCGAATACACGGAACACAAATACATTCGTCCGGTCGACTATACCCGTCGTCGTTCGTGGACACTCGCTCGGAGACTCAAAGTTCATCGTCAAACTGCAGAAGACAGTGACTTCACCGCCAACCATATCAGAGATCGGTCGGATTTGGATCGGGTTTTTAAAAACCCGAACCCGACCCGACCCAAACCCGACTCGAGAAGCAATGCCCAAAACTCGAACCTGTTTAAAACCTGATCGGGTTTTCAAACCCCAAACCCAAAACAGACTTGGACCCCTATTTTGCTAATACAAACCCGACCCAACCCGATAAAAACCAGTCGAATTTTCAAAATATACAAAAAAAGACCAAAATAATAGAAAACATTTATAAAAAATATTTATATAAGTCATCGGGTCAGGTTCGGGTTTTCTGGGGTAAACTCGAACCCCGACCCGACCCGGGATCAGGTTTGATTTCCCAAACCCAAGCCCGACCTGTGGGTTGAATTTGGGAATCCAAACTCGCTATTTTCAGGACGGGTCGGGTCGGGTTCCCCGCCAAACCCGACCCGATGCCCGCCCCTACCTGGGATTGAATCGGATTCCTAAATATCAAATAATAGCTCTCTAGGCAATTAATCGAATACCAAACATGCATTAGTCACACCACATCATTGAATCATGTCGGGAACACTCAAATAACTTCAGACATTGCATGAGTACGCTAACGGGGGTCTAAATATATATCATGTCAAAATATAAACACAATCCCAAATCCAAACGTATGTTCATACTCAAAGTATATCTAAATGAAAGGAAGTGAGAAAGAAAGGCAAATTCGAAGAGTATTGAAGATTCAATCTTCTTCCCGGATTAAAATGACCTAAAGAAATGGCGCCAAAATTCTCCTTCTAAGATATGACACGAACCCTAGACGAGTGTAGGTCGACTCTGCAACTCCCATGTCCAAATCCCTTTCCTTTACCCCAAAACTAGTATTTATAGTGCAGATAAGTGACTGGGTGCCATATAGCGCCAAGTGAAAGGCCATGGCACTCGGTCACTTAAAGAGTGATAAAATCCAAAAAGCGTCCCAACGCCATATGATGCCTAGCAATTTCTTGACACTCAGGTTCATGGCGCCGTAGCGCTGAAATACTACACAGAGACGCTGAATTGCACACTTTTTTGCCATGATTTCCGCCGTGGTGCCCATGTATATACGTGTCTGCCACATGTGCGTCAAAAAGCTCTTGTAGCGATCCAAAGCCTAACTCTGCACACCTAGCACCATTTGGCACCGGGCCCCATGAATTTCCCATGGCGTTGTTTGACGCCCAGCTTCTGCACTTCCATAAAAATGGGGGAAATCTTTGTTTCTCATTCGATTTGCTTGGGACTTCTTCTAGTATTCTTCTTATTGCATTTCATTCATGTTCCCTGCGATAAACAACCAAGACTAAGTTAAATTAATCTTAATTGGGGCAATTTAATGTATATTAATAAATGTAAAATACATGCAATCAATAGGCAAATAAAAAGGAGAATTGAAAGGAAAGATATTATTGATCATCAATGTTTGAGTTGGGGCATATTGGGAAGGGCTGGGGTGGAATCAGAAGAGAAAAGGTAGGTTTGAAAGGAATGGATAGTCCCACCTTTATAAGCCTGACAAAACTAATATTTCAATAAGAAACTTTTTAATCTACTAGGAAGAAGAGTGTGCAGCAGATCAGGTGCTATACTATAGCGTATAAAAGTAACTTTTATTCGGTGTTTTACATATTTTCACTTCCCCTGCCTAAGTTTGATTTCCATCAATTCATAATTTACTTCAAAGTATCTTTCCTTTGGTGGTCTCGGTAGATAGGAATGGTAGAACTAATTGTATGTTCTTTGAAAAAGAAGTTGCATTAATATCGCATACTTATGGTAATGGGATGATTAGGCTTTCAATTATTTTTTGGTTCTATTGTGCTGCAATGCAAGCCTTGACTGGCTTCAATCCATTCACAAAGGTTTAACTTTAGTTATGTCTAGTCCTTTCATTTGCTTTGTCATTGTTGCTTATGTGCTTTTGCATCTCTAACGAAAAGTACTCCACATGGTTAACCTTTTTGAGAAGGCAGAGAACAATTGTTCGGAATCTTATCCGCCTTCCGTAATGTAATTGTTAGAATAATATAACATTTTGCTTGCATCGAGATAATAGGTATAAGTCTTTCTCTTAGAACTGAATTTTGTTGGGATCCCTTTTCGCCTTCCATTATCTCAAGACATGGGCTGATACCTATTATCTCGGTGCCACCAAAACGTTATCTTATTCCAACAATTACTTTATGGAAAGTGGAGAGGGTTCCCATCATTGTCCTCTACTTTCTCAAAAAGGTTAACCATGTGAGTACTTTTCGTTAGAGATGCAAAAGCATATATCGGGGCTTAGTGTATAGAGAATACAATGTTTATAGAGAATTAGAAGTCGTAAACAATGATTTCTCAAAAAGTAAAATTTTGGAGATAACTTTTTTTTGTTAGTTATTGACACTAAGAATTTTAATTCTACCATTAGTTCAAAATATTAAGAATTTCAGAGACATTGATATATGAACAAAGTATTTACTCAATTCTGTAACTTTCACTTGTTAGTTATTGACATCGAGAATTTTAATTCTACTGTCGGTTTGAAACTTTAAGAATTTCAGAGACATTGATATATGGACAAAGTAATTATTCAATTCTACTTTTTCATAAATAATTATTTTATTTCTCATGAATTTCTCATGACAATAGTAAGCGAGAAATTAATATTTTTATTTTAAATTAAAATACATAAAATTTTTATAATCTTTGCATGATCATAAATAATATAAAAATCATAGATCCTTTCTTTAAGACTTATCCTTTTTTCATAAATTAATGTTGTAAACTTTTACTTAATTTTTACTAATAAAAGTTTACAACAATAGCTTCTTGTTTACTGTTGTCAGGAGAAATAAAATTATTATTTTAAAATAAATAGAATTGAGTAATTACTTTGTCTATATATCAATGTCTCGAAATTGTTAATGTTTTAAGCTAACAGTAGAATTAAAATATTAGTTGTGAATAACTAACAAGATAAAGCTATCTCCAAAAGTTTACTTTCTAGAAATCATTGTCTACGAATTCAAATTCTTTATGAACGTTGCATTCTCTATGAACTAAACCCTTGTTATATGCTTCTACATCACCAACAAAAAGTACTCCACATGATTAACCTTTTTGAGAAGGTGTTACGACCCCTTAGTTATCCTTTTCTTCCGTTACTAGTTCTATTGTCAATACGATTACGATTTACTTCAGTACTGAATTAGTTCGGCCTACTTATTATAAGGGGCATTATTGTAATTTTCATTTCTTTATCACTATTAATAGAGGTTCAACCTAACCTCTAGGGTTAGAACAGTTTAAGCCAAATAAACTTTTTCACTCTCTCTCTTTCCTCTCATTTTTCCCTCTGCGAACTCCCTCCTTTGCCCTAATTTCACCTCATCATACTGTAACGACACATACAACTAATTGAAGTTGTATCAGAAGGCAAAGGACAATTGATGGGAACCCTCTCCATCTTCCATAATGTAATTGTCAGGATAAGATAACGTTTTGGTGGAATCGAGATAGGTGTAAGGCACTGTCTCGAGATAATGGAAGTCGGTGAGGAATCCTATCAAAATTCAGGTCCAAGACAGAGACTTATACCTATTATCTCGATGCAACCAAAACATTATACTTTTTCAACAATTACATTATGGAAAGTGGAGAGGGTTCCCATCAATTGTCCTCTTCCTTCTCAAAAAGGTTAACGATGTGGAGTACTTTTCGTTAGAGATGCAGAAGCATATAAGCAATAATGATGAAACAAATGAAAGGTCTTGACATAACTAAAGTTAAACCTTTGTGAATGGATCGAAGCCGGCCAAGGCTTCCATTGCAGTGGACCACAAAAGAAATTGAAAGCCTAATTGTCCCATTACCTCAAGTATGTGACATTAATGTAATTTCTTTCTTCCTACCTGCTGAGAACTACAAAGGAAAGATACTTTGAAGTAAATTGTGAATTCATGAAAATCGGACTTAGGCATGGGAAAGTAAAATTATGTAACAAAAGTTACTCTTATATGCTATAGTATAACACCTAATCCGTTGCAAAATCTTCTTCCCAATAGATTAAATGGTTTCTTATTGAAATTCTGGTTTTGTGAGGCTTATAAAAGTGGGACTATCCATTCCTTTAGCAGACCTACCTTTTCTCTTTTGACTCCACTCCTTCCCATCCCAATGGCCCCAACATTGACATTTGCTGTAAGAAGGCAAAAACCAGTGCTGGTTTCCCCAGTGAAGCCAACTCCTTATGAATTGAAGCCACTTTCAGACATTGACGACCAACAATATCTTCGCTTTCAAGTCCCCTTTTATTTTGCCTATCCATACAGTCCCTCCATGGATGGAAGAGACCCATGTCAGGTCATCAAAACCACCATTACCCAACTGCTTGTGTACTACTACCCATTTGCTGGTCGCCTTAGCGAAACCCCCAACAAAAAATTAGTCGTGGAATGCACCGGTGAAGGAGTTTTGTTCATTGAGGCTGACGCTGATGTCAAGCTTCAGGAGATTAGCAACAAGCTTCAACCACCGTCCCCCTATTCAGATTTGTTTCTCCATGAGGTTCCAGGTTCAGGAGAGATCCTTCACTCTCCTCTGATGCTAATTCAGGTCTTATTTTTTTTTTTATTATTTTTTTATTGAAATGGCGGCAAATACAAAGTCCTTATTACAAATTCCTATGCCGTTGTGGAAACTCGAACATAATACCTCCCACAGCTGTAACTCCCATGGGGCCACTAAGCTACTAGAGTTACTACCCTATTTTCCAAACAAAAGTTAACATTGTGTTCAATATTTTTTTATTTTTGCAATAATTTTCATTTGAGTCTGGATCAGTTCAAACATCCAAACCACCATATTTTGTTCTGGGGATTTGGGTTAAAATATTACAGTTGGGGATAAATTACAATAAATGGAGTCAAAATGCAACAATTTGGGTGCTTGCACCATTACTGATTAATCATTTCATCTATCTTCCATTATGATGAATATTATTGTTTAAATATTTTATTTTGATAAAAATAACTTTAACCTTTGCAACTTATTAGAGATAGGTTTCTAGTGATTTAAACATGAAATTCTACCCAAGCATGAAATTTTTATTTTGGTTTAAATTATTTTTTCAATGAGATGGACAGGTGACTCGCTTGAGTTGTGGTGGATTTATCTTCGCCCTCCGTTTCAACCATACGATGACCGATGCGTTGGGCTTTATGTGTAGTCAATGGACGAAACAAGTTCAAGCCACCATTGCCAGAAGGACACTATGGGAACGTCCTCGCTATCCCTGCAGCAGTCTCCTCTGTCGAAGAGCTATGCGGGAATTCATTGGGATACCTAGCAAGTGAGATGGGTGTTTTTTGGTGAGGAAAGCCAAACTAAGTGTGACGAAGGAGTACATTAAGTGGGATCATGAACTTGATGGTCCTCGAAGGGAAACCCCTGTTCCAACCAGTACAAGCGGCCACCTACATCGTGTCAGACATTACTAAGATGGGGTTCCAAGAGTTGGATTTCGGGTGGGGAGAACCTATTTATGGGGGTCCAGCTAAAATTGGTGGATCTCTAACATTCATGGCTACCTTCTTCATGCCCGGTCAGAACTCCCAAGGGGTGAAGGGGGTTGTTGTCCCCGTGTGCTTGCCTCCGCTAGCTATGGAGGCATTTATTGTGGAAGTAGATAAGATGATAAGAGAAGTAGGGATGCAAGAATCACATGATGTGAGTGGTGCTCTCGGTCCGCCCATTATTTAATTTGCAATCTAAGTGTAATTGAACTATTTTTTCTGAAGTTTTTTTTAAATAATATTTTAAAATAATTATTAATAAATATATTATTGAATAAAAAAATATTTACAACAATGTCATTTTCAACATTTAGTCATGTTGGTTAACGGCGACGCGTCAGCAACATACATACATACAAAGCTAATTTGGGTCAACTTGTTGCTTAATTTTTTTCAAAAATTTAACAACGGATGGGATATAAATGTTACCTTTTTTAACTTGTTCACAATTGAAAGTCATTTTTAACTTGTTCACATAATTAACATATAAAAAGAACAAAATAAAATTGAAGAGTTAATAGAAGTTTGATCCCAATCCACAACGTGTCCAGGCCGATCAAGTCGTTTTCATATATTAATTTACCCACGATTGCAAGAAAAAGAGACAAGGACTTTGTGATCTGAACATTGTCATGAATAGTGTGTGTTAGGATCAATCGTTGAATCCTAAAAGCTTATGGACTTAGTCTTCCATAACAGAATTTATCTGATTCCAACTCAATGATAAATCTTGGCAGATGTGATGAAGTAAAAGATAGAGAAGAAGACGACGGTGCACAAGAATTTATCATCTCTTTATATAAAGATAATAGTACTAATTGTCAAAGGAGTTTTAGGTGGTTTCAACTATACAAGGGAACTTAGCACAAGAAACCCGTCCCTGTGAAAACCAGCCCCGCGGGTTTAGTCCGCCGACCAGGCCCTAGTCCGCCCGATTTGTGAAGCGGCATATTATCATTGTGCGACCTACTATATTTTCAGTGAAAATCAAAATATGCTAGCATACATTATAAGAGAGTCCAACATGTGGCATGCAAATTTTGAGAAATATTTTTCTCTGACTATTAAATTAATTACTTTTATATCAACGTTTTACTTAGAAAACTCTTTAGAATAGAAAATAGTATAAAACCTTAAAGAAAATCAACGCAATACAGAGAAGTAATCAAGAGCTATAACGACAAGCTCCACAACCCACCCCTAGGGGTTAGGGGTGGGCACAGGTCAGGTTTGGGTCGGGTTTCTAAAAACCCGAACTCATGAAAAACCCGCACAGGTTTTAAATCTGAACCCGACCCGAGATACGATTTTACAAACCCGCACCTGACCCGACCCGACCAAAACCCGAACCCGACCTGAAAAACCCGACCTTTTTATATTTTTTCTATAAATGAAAAATATATATAAAAAGTTAAAAATAAAAACCTGCGGGCCGGGTTTGGGTAAACCTTAACCCGACCCGACCCGAGGTCGGGTTTGGATTCCCAAACCCGAACACCACCCGCGGGTTGGATTTAGGAATCCAAACCCGGGTTTTTCGGGTCGGGTTACACGAAAAACCCGACCCGATGCCCACCCCTACTAGGGGTGGGAGTTTGAGTCAGGTTTTTGAAATCCTTAACCTAACCTAGTTCTGGTTTTTAGACACCAGACCCGTGCCCACTCCTAGTTTTGGTTCAAGTTATCCCAAAAATTTGACCCAGTGCCCACCCCAACCCTCCCCTTATTAGAAAAATCATAGACGGGTCTTTGAAAATTTTGTTTCAACTTTCAACTTCTTGCTACATCCAGGGATTTTCTACCAAGCAAATAAAATTAGGGATGACTATTTAATTAGAAGGCGATTACACGAAAATAGAACCATACAAAAGTATTGGGTTTGGGCACATTTTGATTAAAGTATTTACAAAAAATCTTCTGATGTATTATCACTCAAGCACAAGAAATAGTAATCAACAACTTTGTGCTGCCCTTCGTTTTTCTAGCAGAAACACAAGTCTCATTTAGCATGTCTTCTTAATCATATATTTACAACGTCATGGAAACATATTGCTTTTGATGGTATGTTGAACAGTAGAATTTCTATTAACAACTGACTACAACACCCACTGCTCTATTGAGCAAAAACTAAGGGAACTCAGACAAGCAGAAGATTACCCAAGAAATACAATAACTACACTCAGAAAATATAATCTGGCAATTCGATGGGGAACTAAAATAGTAGTTTGTCCATTTTGAGCAACTAAAACATCAACTTCTTGGCTAGTAGCCAGCCAGCTTTTATACACCCCTACTTTTGCTAACAAATCAACCAAAGCATTGGTTAAACATTGATTTTAGAAAAGACTATTGTATCCCTCTCAGCCATATCGGCTATCTCATTGAAATTAGGCTTCACCATCCAATGTATTATTCATTTTCTCCTTGCCCAACTTATCACAGACTGGAAATCTCCATCCACAGCTACATCCCCACTTAAGCATTGCTTCCAGAGTCTCATCCCTGTCAACAAGGCTCTAGCCTCCACTTCATTTGACCCACATAGGTTTGATGGACCAGGAAATGATAAGAGGTATTTCCATTGCTACTCCAGCAAGGATGAGGGGTACTACAATGTTTTTTTGAAATAGCGAATAGGAGTTGTGAGGATTCAAACCCAAGACCTCCCACAGTATAACTACAATGTGACCGACCATTTTCAAAAAAAGTCTATAAATAGCTCGATGAGTTTAGCTAACTTAAACTTTCATGCCTCTCGGAAAACCTCTCTGATGTACCCGTTCAATCCCGGTGCCTAGTCCAGGTGCATTGTGGAGACAGCCATCTCAATTTCTACTCTGTGAAAGGGGACTCCAGGGTGGTGTGCTGCTATTGACTCAGCCAAAGGAAAGATAACCCTGAAATGTATGGTAAACACAACCCATTGGTAGTGTACAAGTTTGTAAAAAAACTGAACAACGTCGTCAATAATGTGAGACCTTTCAGAAATCAACTCTCCCAATCTTTAGGGAGTTAATTTTGTTGGTCTGCTTCCAAGAGGAAGCAGTGGAGTGAAAGAAGGCAGAATTTGGGTCGTCTTCCTTCAGTCATCAATACGAGCAATGGATGGAGAGAGATTGAGGCCAGTCTGTTCACTCCTCCAGTGTGAGGGTCCGTCCTTCAATGGCATTGAGGCAGTCAACTTGCTTGCAAAGACGCCGGTGTGGGGCATCAATTGCAGCTTTCATCAGCTTGGCCCATGATATGAACTTTTCTTTCAGCAATTTGAGCTTTAGAGCAGCAAGGCCACCCTTTGGTCCCTAGATGTTGAAGCCCCTCCTCTAAGACTCCATCTCCATCTTAAAACTGTGCACAACTAACATTTCTCAGGGCTGAAGGGTTTGCTTCCCGACAACTAGGATTGGTGTTGATAAGTAGTGGCCAATGGTCGGAGATTACTTTGTAAAGAACTTGGCTAGTAGAGTCTGGAAAAAGGCACATCCACCCTGCTGTTGCCAAAACAAGATCGAGCTTTGAATGTTACTCCACACATTGTTTCAAGCTGTTGGAACTTTCTTTAACTCGTTGGCAGCTATGAAATCTTTGAACTTCCTCATGTTTGAGGAAAATTTCGACTCCTGGAGGGCACTTTCTCCTTGGAACCTGATGTTGAAATCCCCCACTGATAACTTAGGTGCATCCCAATGACCAAGGTCCCTGAGCGCCTCCCTAAACTTATTGGGGTTGTGATGACTGCTTGACCCGTAGATTCCACCTACACAGCTTCCGCTGGAAAAGTTCTGATCTCGAACATTGACCCCTATATAGTAAGTCACCCCACTTTATCAACTTTGATAATCATTGGCTCCCAAAATATTAGGATGCCTTCAAAAGACAGAGGTGTGAATAGCTCACCAACATGGGTTTTAAAAAGGAGCAATGCAGGCAATTATTGCATTGAACATCTCAGCTTGCTCCGTCTCTTGGAGAATAACCAGTTGTGTCATATATAGCTGGGAGTTCATTAAGAATTAGTGTTGAGTGTGCCTTGAATTTGTGAACCGGGTTCGGTTCATTATTTTGGGACAACTTATGGGGAGCAAACCAAATACGGTCCGGGTTTGGGCTCATCTTTCTATTAGGGTTCTTTTTAGATGAGTCAAATATAGAGAGGTCATACATTTGCCGTCTTGGCTCGTGAGAGACTCTGGAAGAGAAATCAGAGTAAGAGTGTGAAGGAATACGACCTAAGGATCTAATCTTTGGCACCCTGGTCGATTATGCTCTTGTAATTCTTGCTGCATAGTGGATTTTCTTCTCCCTGCCTGTGGAGTAGGCGACCCAGCCGAACCACGTAATTTCTCTGTGTTCTTTCTTTCTTTTTCGGTTTTTGATTATTATTTGCACCGATTTACTGTTATATTCCGTGCATGTCTAATCTTTGGTACCCTGGTTGATTATGCTCCTGTAATTCTTGCTGCATAGTGGATTTTCTTCTCCCTGCCTGTGGAGTAGGCGACCCAGCCAAACCACGTAATTTCTCTGTTCTTTCTTTCTTTTTCGATTTTTGATTATTATTTGCACCGATGCATTGTTATATTCCGTTAACGAATTTTGCGTTTCCATAACAAACTGGTATTAGAGCGTCAAGAGTTCTCGGTGTATTGTCGAATCCATGTCATTTTTGCAGATTGTGTAAAGGTTACAGTTTTTTGGGTGGAATTATGTCGGTCACTAAATTTTACATCGACAAGTTCGATGGGAATATGAGTTTTGGTCTCTGGCGTGTTCAGATGATTGCAGTCCCGACACGGAATGAGTTAAAACCGGCCTTGAAAAGGGAAAGACCACAAACCAGCAGATATGAGTGAAGCTGATTGGGAGAAGTTAGATGATAAGGCTTTAACAACAATCCGGTTGTGTGTCACGCACACGTTTTGAATGAAGTTTTGAATGAGAAAACTGCAACAAGTCTCGGAATAATTTGGAGACATTATATATGAAGAAATCCCTCACCAACCGTCGACTTTGAAAGAACGCCTTTACACCCTTCGGATGGCAGAAGGTACATCCATTAAGGACTATCTTAGTGAATTTAATTCTATTATTGTGGATCTTACAAATATTGATGTGAAATTGGATGATGGAGATCAAGCTTTATTATTGTTATGTTCACTACCTCAATCGTATAAGCATTTTAGAGAAATTATTTTGTATGGTATGTTAGACAATTACGATTGAGGATGTTAAAACATCTTTATTGAGTAAGAATTTGGTAGATACTCAGCTAGTTGGGACATCTGGTTCCAACAGTAGTCATGGGGATGCATTGTTCACTAGAGGAAGGTCAAAAGAGAAGGAATCTGGAAGTGGAAAAAAGAAGTCAAGATCAAAGTCGAGACACAAGAATCTGATTTGTAATTATTGTAAAAAGCAGAGACATATTAAGGCTGATTGTTATAAGATTAAGAATAAATTGTAGAGGAATGATTTTAAAATTCAGAAGTCTGTAGATGCCAGTATAGTAGAGGCGGATGGAATGTTCTTTCAGTAGTCAGTGATGACAAAACTAATGGATGTGATGAATGGATCCTCGATTCAGGTTGTTCTTATCACATGTGTTCTCATAGACATTGGTTCTCCGCATATGATGCAGTTGACGGTGGAGTTGTGATGATGGCAAATAACTCGACTTGTAGAGCTATTGGGAAAGGATCTGTTCAATTGAAGATGAATGATGGAGTTATAAGGACATTGACAGATGTAAGGTATGTTCCAGATTTAAAGAGAAACCTTATCTCTTTGGGCACCCTTGATTCAATTGGGTGCAAGTATTCAGCTGAAGGTGGAGTTATGAAGGTTAGCAGAGGTGTTCTCACAGTCATGAAAGGAAGAAAAATTGGAACTCTTTATGTTCTAGATGGTTCTACGGTTACTGGTTCCACAACGGTTGCTTCGGCATCATTAACAGAAAGTGAAACCACAAGGTTGTGGCATTTGAGATTGGGCCACATGAGTGAGAGAGGTCTCAATTTGTTGAGTAGAAGAGGTCTCTTATGTGGACAGAGTACATGGAAGATTGACTTTTGTGAACATTGTGTTTTTGGAAAACATAAAAGAGTCGCATTCAATACAGCTATTCACAGAACTAAAGGTACCTTGGACTATGTTCATTCAGATCTTTGGGGACCATCACAAGTTGTTTCAAAAGGAGGTGCGAAGTATCTACTCACTTTTATTGACGATTTCTCAAGGAAAGTGTGGGTTTATTTTCTAAAGGCAAAGAGTGACGTTTTCACGATTTTCAAGCAGTGGAAATGTATGATAGAGAAACAGACCGGAAAACAAATTAAGAGGTTGAGAACCGATAATGGTCTTGAATTCTGCAGTGGAAAATTCAATAAGTTTTGTGAGAATGAAGGAATTGTGAGACACCGAACAGTTCGACACACCCCGCAACAAAATGGTGTTGCAGAAAGGATGAACATAACACTTTTGGAGAGAGCTCGTTGCATGCTTTAAAATGCTGGTTTAGGCCAGGAATTTTGGGCCGAAGCTACTAGCATGGCATGTTATTTGGTGAATCGGTCACCCTCTACAGCTATTGAGTGCAAAACTCAAGAAGAGGTATGGTCCGGAACTCCAGCTCATTATTCTGATTTAAAGATATTTGGTTGTCCTGCTTATATGCATGTTAACGAAGGGAAGTTAGAACCTAGAACAAAGAAGTGTATTTTTCTTGGTTATGCTTCTGGTGTAAAAGGATACAGGTTGTGGTGTACTGATTCGAATTCACATAAGTTCTTTATTAGCAGAGATGTGAAATTTGATGAGGCCGCTATATTGAATGCAAAGAAAGAGCCTTTTGTTACTCAAGGCACAAAAGAAGATCCTAAATCCTCCAAACAAGTGGTGTTCGAGATAGGTGGGGCCTTTACTACTTCAATGAATTCTCCCACTACCTCTACGAGTTTGCCGACCACTGCTATGGGTCAAAGTACGTCTTCTTCAAGTCAACTACCATTACAAGTTTTGCATCCAACAACTAGTGAAGAAGAAGAGGAAGTTCATTTTGAAATGGAAGTTGAAACAGAAAGTTATTGTATTGCAAAAGATAGACCGGAAGAGAAATCAAGAAGCCTAGGAGATATGATGAGGCAAATCTGATTTCTTATGCTCTTTCGAAGGGCAGAGAGACGATGGATGAGGCAGAGCCTTCTAGCTATCTGAGAGGCCATTCAGAGTAAGAATTCGGATAAGTGGTTAATTGCCATGAGTGAAGAGATGGGGTCTCTTCATAAAAATCAGACTTGGAAAGTTGTCAAGCCTCCATTAAAAAAAAAAAAAGGTTATGGGCAATAAATGGGTTTTCAAGAAGAATGAAGGCATTCGGGACTAGAAGACGACGCTACGCTACAAAGCACGATTAGTAGCCAAAGGCTACAGTCAGGTACCTAGAGTTGACTTTAATGATGTTTGCTCCCCTGTTGTGAAGCATTCATCTATTCGTGTTCTCATAGCACTTGTAGCTATGCATGACTTAGAGCTTGACAGATGTCAAAACAGCTTTCCTACATGGAGAGTTGGAAGAGAAAATATACATGCATCAGCCCGAAGGATTCGTGGATGAAGGTAAAGAAGACCATGAGTGCTTACTTATGAAATCATTTTATGGTTTGAAGCAATCTCCTAGATAGTGGTATAAGCGTTTTGACTCATTTATGGTGAAAATTTGTTTTTGCCGGAGTAAGTTTGATAACTGTGTTTATTTCATAAAGCTTGTTGATGGGTCCTTCATATATTTGTTGTTGTATGTCGATGATATGTTGATAGCAGCAAAGGAGATGGTAGATATCCAAAAGTTAAAGACACAGTTAAAGGGTGAGTTTGAGATGAAAGATTTAGGGGCTGCAAAGCAAATTTTGGGTATGGAGATTAACAGGGATCGAAGAGGTGGAACACTTTATCTTTCATAGAGAAAATATGTAGCCAAGGTCCTTGAGCATTTCAGCATGAAGAATGCTAAACCAGTAAGCACTCCATTGGCTGCCCATTTCAGACTTTTGTTGGCATTGTCACCACAGAAAGAGGAGGATAAGAATTATATGACACATGTCCCTTACACTAGCGCAGTGGGTTCTCTCATGTATGTTATGGTATGTACTCGCCCAGATATATCTCATGCTGTGAATGTTGTTCGTAGGTACATGTCTAATCCGGGAAGAGAACACACGGCAAAGCTGTGAAGTGGATTCTTCGGTATTTGAGGGTTATATCCAGCAATTGTTTAGCCTTCAAGAAAGATGACTTTAGTCTTGTTGGTTATGTTGATTCTGACTATGCAGGAGATCTTGATCGTAGAAGATCAATTACTGGTTATGTATTTACTCTTGCGGGTTGTTCTGTTAGTTGGAAAGCTACTCGGAGCATGTTGTTGCCTTATCTACAACAGTGGCAGAATATATGGCAGTAACCGAAGAAATCAAAGAAGCAATTTGGCTTCAAGGCTTACTCAGAGAGTTAAGCATCAGAAATGAGGTTACTATGGTTTATTGTGACAGCCAAAGTGCTATTCATTTGACAAAGGATCAAATGCATCATGAGCGGACAAAACATATTGATCTAAGATTCCATTTTTTCAGCGAAATTAAAGCACAAGGTGTTTCTGTGGTAAAGAAGATTGGGACAGAAGATAACCCAATAGATATGATGACTAAAGCTTTACCAATAAACAAGTTCGAGCATTGCTTGAACTTAATTGGTTCTTATAAGAGTTGAGAGCCAAAGAGGGCATTTGGCAGCGGAGAAAGATCAGTAATGCTATGTTCAGCTATGAAGGAAATTCAAGTCAAGGTGGAGATTTTTTGAGTGTGCCTTGAATTTGTGAACTGGGTTCGGTTCATTATTTTGGGACAAATTATGAGGAGCAAACCAAATACGGTCCGGGTTTGGGCTCATCTTTCTATTAGGGTTCTTTTTAGATGAGTCAAATATAAAGAGGTCGTACTTTTGTCGTCTTGGCTCGTGAGAGGCTCTGGAAGAGAAATCAGAGTAAGGGAGTGAAGGAATACGACCTAGGGATCTAATCTTTGGTACCCTGGTCAATTATGCTCTTGTAATTCTTGTTGCATAGTGGATTTTCTTCTCTCTGCCCGCGGAGTAGGCGACCTAGCCGAACCACGTGATTTCTCTGTGTTCTTTCTTTCATTTCCGATTTTTGATTATTATTTGCACTGATTTACTGTTATATTCCGTGCACGAATTTGCGTTTTCGTAACAATTAGTGGTAATGATATAACGGACCTACAGGGGTAAGTTTTTGAGGTGACAGAAGCCAATGGGGAGGCCGGTTTGGTGTTGAGAGTGGTGCTGCCCTTAAAAGTGACAAGATGGGTTTATTGAAGGTGAGTCATTTGAATGTGATAGAAAAAAGTGGCAGGTTGGGCATCCGGAAGGTTCTTTAGAAGAACCAGTGTAGAAGTGTCTTCAGCATTTTCTCTGCAACTCCAGTTTGGTCTGCATTCAAAATTTGAATTTTCTTCTACACCCAATTTGCCAATGACGCTTCAGCTGAGACCTCTAGCTCATGTTTGCTACCTCCCCTCTCCCTATTTGTACTAGATTCCACAATGGACAATGCGGAATTGATTTGAATGCAATCTCTAGAAATCCAGTCGAGCCCTTGAGATAGTAAGGGGATCCAAACTGACAAGGGATCCGAAGTTTCAGAATAAGATCTCCAGGTTTTTTGTACCCAATAGTTCTAGTGGAATATTAAAGATGTTTATGCAACTCCTGACTGGGGGCACCTGCCTAGAGACATTCCAACTAGTGATGCACACAAGGAATATGCAACCTCTTGGAAGCATCAATCAACAGTGGACCATCTTCCTCACCCTTCAACCAAGAAGTAATGACTTCTTTCCTAAGTATGAAAAAACTGGTGGATAAACCGGGGACTAGTGGGACACCACCCAGTTGGCAATGTATGTTCGCTCATGCTCATCGGTAGGAAGCCACAAAAATATCCACATTTTAAGATCATGTTCCTCTTATCTCTAGTTGTCTGCTGGGAAAAGGATGCCATTTCGTGGCCATACCAATGTGGGGTGAGAACAAGTGTTCAGCATAGAAGTTGGTAGTGCAGGTAGTGTGGTCATGGCCAAGAGGGGGGGGCTGATTAGGGCAAGTTCCTCCAATGCAGAAATCAGTTGAACCCATCTGAGGCCATTGGGAGTGTGTCCTTGAATGTACAATCTGTCAAGGATGTCTTGTCTTGTTCGATGATCTTACATACATGTTTGGAGCTTTAATAGGTGGAGAAAGGAAATAGGTCGTCACCGTGCCTGACTTCAATCATTGCATGACATGACCTGGACTTAGAGAGCATCACTTTGACTGCCACACCACTTTAGGACATCACTAAAGTCAGATCTAATAAAAGATAGTTTGTTTCCTTTGGACACTAATAGTATCAAAGGTGGTGCTCGTTTATACAATCTATCCATTCATTTGCCTGGACATTGACTCAACAAAATGGAAAACGGAGAACAAAGGTTAGTAAGGCTTCTAGTAGACTTCTCCTCATAACCATTGCATGTTCCTCATCAGTAGCTACCAAAATGCATTGTGTGAAGCCTTATGTTGCTCCATGCCAAGAATCACCACATTTTACTCCCCTTCTAGATCTTAACCTAACACAATACTTCACCCAGCTTCATCCTAGCTTAATTGCTCATCAGGTATGGCTCAAGTAGCACAGAAAACAGATTAGGGAAGTTTAACATTCTGTAATCCTTAAGTCCTTGATCTTCCACTCTTATATCATGCAAAAATGGTAAAGGAGAGAGAAGAAAGCGTGAGAAATTGACAAGATGGGACCACAGAGAAGAGTAGTAATGTGCAACTACCTCAGTCTCATCAGAGACTAAAAATAGAACTGTCTCACAGTCTCATCAGAGACTAAAAATAGAACTGTCTCATAGTCTCATCAGATAAAAAAAAAAGGACCTTCAACCCTATCAAATTAAGAACTTTAGTGAGATTGCAATATAATGGCAAAAAAAATACCTCTGAACATCTATAAACTGGTAAAGCCCTAAAACAGAAGTGAATAATCAGAATGCCCCCGCTCTTCAAGAAAACACTTCTCTCCCACAAACATGAATGACTTAGGGATGAGTTATTGTCCTTACGTATTCCATGGCTAGATCCCCAACAACATGATATACTGCATCACAAATTTGGTAGGATGAACATAATTACTGAGACATTGAGTCAAAATGCCAAACTTTCAAGAATCAAAATGGAAAATGTGGGTTCCTGGCCCATTTGAGTAAAACTCGCTTGCAAAAAAAAGCTGTGAAAGGGGGTCTAGGATGCACAAGAAAATTCAGGGTGCAAGGCAGTCTCTCCTCAACACAAAAGAGACAACTTCATGTTGCCATATGAGTACAATAACACCCAATGGGCAGGACATCCATGCAATTGAAGACCTTGTGTTGCTGAAGAACATTTAATGTTTAAACTTGTCTTATGTCCCAAGCAGACAGGGTGGAGTGTTTGCAGCTGAGAGGCATACTTAGACTTCACTGGTGGTTCAAATTAGAGGAGGTCAATTGATTACGTGCTCAAGTCACTTTTGTTTCCTTATTTTCTCAAGTTCTCTCCTTTACACTCCATCTTCTTGTTTGATTTCAGTTCACCTATTTCATTTGATTACTGATTATAAATTGCATGATAAAATTTCCATTATCATTAAAATTGTAAAATGAAGTGAATGAAAGAAGTTAATACAAATATGAATTTGAGAATCACAAAAGGCAACAACAACAGCAACCGATTACCTGCCAGGAACAAAGGTGAAAGCACCTTCCATCGGGCCTAGAGAAGATGGCATTCTGGTGCAGCTTTCATAGACAAACTCATCACCATCTGCATGCTAAAGGGGATACAACAACAATAACCAAAGAAACAAATTGAGTTGCAAAAACTTTAAATCCTCTGAGAAGCAGTATGACAACAAGACAAAATGAGTAAGCTATATTGTTAGTGCCAGCACATGATGGATTGACTATCTTTGGACAAAATCGTCATGCACAAACAAGACATATATATGGAAGGTTTGAGATATGACAACATTACAAAGGTTATCAGAGATATTCGTGGATATAAGAAGAAACAATAACTCTTGACTGATCTAGATCAATGAGAGATTGATATTGACTGATGACTGGAACAAATTTAAGAAAGTAACCAATTGGACTGAAGTGATTGATAATCAATCAACGAGTTACCATATATAGGATACGTACGAGTATAAACAAGCATGAAGGCCTGTACATAACACACGACTTCTGAGAGAGCTATTCCGAGTATTCAAGAGAAGTTCGTGTTTCTGGAGCAGATTTGTTCTTCATCAATTTGCTTTCTGAGAGGTAGTCGAGGAGATGAAGATGAAGTTCCACCCGGAGTTGGAACACCCTTGCAGAAGTCTGTGCAGGAGACAGACTTAGTCTTCCACTCTTTGTGAAAGGCTTATAATCAATTATCACTAGTGGATTGTTATTATCTAGGGCAAGAATGCCCCCACAGATTAGGAACAGTTGTTCGAACTGCGATAACAACATGTTTGTGTTTGCACTGCTCTTTATATCTTGAGGTGTTTAACGCAGAGTTCCAAGCGGAGTTTTAACACCCAATAATTTATACTAACCGATATCACCAGAACACTTTCAATTGGTATCAGAGCAGGCACCAGTCAGATTACTTGGTGAGATTTGGGAGTTCTAGTGAAAATGGCAGACATGATCAAGGATGAAGGTTCTTCAGCTCGTCCACCTCTTCTAGAAGGAACAAATTATCATTATTGAAAGGCTAGAATGATTGCTTACATGCATTAAAAGCATTGATGAAGATGCATGGCTTACAGTACTTGAAGGATGGGCACGTCCTACTTTTGAACTTGTAGGAAAAACGTTCGATAAGCCACAAAAGAATTGGACTGATAAAGAGAAGAAAAGCAACCATCAGAATTCAAAGGCACTTAATGCCTTATTTTGTGTTGTCAACTTAGAGGAATTCAGCAGAATGTCAGCTATCACCACTACAAAAAAAACTTGGTAATCACTAGAGATACATTATGAAGGAACTGCTTCCGTACATATTGCTAAACTCCAACTGTTCATGAAAAATTTTGAGTTAATTAAAATGAGAGACGATGAGACCATCCTAGAGTACGATGGGAAGATCAGAAAGTTGGCCAATGAAGCAAGACAGCTTGGAGATCCGTTTCCAGAGAACACACTGGTAAGAAAAGTTCTGAGGTCTTTAAATAAAATATTTTCTATGAAAAGCATTGTTATTACTGAGGCTAACAATATGGACAAGATGACCTTGAATGAAGTGATTGGCTCATTGTGTACATTTGAGACAGAGATGGAAGCTGAGGGAAATGTATCTTCGATGAATGACCAAAACATTGCCTTTAGTGGTGAAACCAGAAAAGAATGTCAGTCATCAAATGAAAATTTGGATGAAAGAATTGCTTACCTGTCCAAAGGGTTTAACAAGTTGTACAGGAAATTCTCTAAGCTAGGGAACTCCTCAAAGTACGGTGAAAAGAAACATGAGAAGTTTACTGCAGAACAAAGAAGAGTGCAATGTCTTGGGTGTGATGGCTATGGTCATATCCAGGCTGAATGTCCCACAATACAGAACAAAAAGAAAGCTCATGCTATAACTTGGAGTGATTCAGATAACAATTTTTTAGATTCAGATGAAAATTATACCGTGTTCTAAGCTGGAGTTCAAGATACTGTTTCAACACTCGAGGTAAAGGAGGACGACACCTCTCTTATGAAAGGTATGAAAGATAAACTGGACAATCTCTCCATTATGAATCAAGAACTATTTGTTAAACTTAATGAGTCTGAAGGTTCTCAAAAATTTCTTCAAATAGATGTGATGAAAAGAGATAAATCATTAAAGCTACAGGAAAAACAGATTGAGGAGTTGTAGAAGGAGTTAAACTCGATAAAACTAATCTTGAAGAATCTGGAGAAAGGGAAAGGTAAGTTGGATGAGATTTTGAGTGGTGGAAAACCAAGTGGTGAAAAGAGGGGGCTTGGATATGGTGGCAGCACTCCTAGAACACAAACAGTGTTTGTTAAGGAAGGTATTCAAAAGAAGATTTTAAGTCAGAATCTCAGAAGCAGTAGTTGTTACTACTGCAAAGATTTGGGACATATTCATTCTCAATGTTATAAGTTATTTCGAGATTTGAAATACAGTAACCGAAGCTTTCCAAAAAAATATCTAAAATATTAATTTATCTTGGTTTGAAAACAGTCATCTTATTCAGCCTATCATACTTTGAAAGCTACTACTAATAATGTTTGCAATTTTGACAGCGTTTGTTCTAGGCATATGACAGGAGATTTAGGTTTGTTGAGCAACATTACCAAGCATGAGTCCATACAGGTGACATTTCGAGATGGATGAAAAGGCACTGTCATTGGAAAAGGTACTTTAAATGTTATTGGTTTACCAAAATTGAGAAATGTGCTACATGTTCAAGGTCTAAAACCAAATTTGGTTAGCATTAATCAATTATGTGATGAGAGTTTGTTGGTCAACTTCACTCGAGAAAAATGTTTTGTTTCTGATCTCAAAAGAAACTTGGTGATGGAAGGAGTTCTAATAGGAGATAATTGTTATAAGGTAGTGCATCACAAGCAATGTAATTCTGTTTAATCTAACTATATTGATCTTTGGCTTAAGAAGCATGGACATGACCATTACAGACATATGCAAATTGTTAATTAAGCATGAAGAAGTTAAAGGACAACCTGATCTCAAGATAACCAAAGACAGAAAATGTGGAGATTGTCAACTTGGGAAATAACATAAGGTTCAACACAAAAAGGTTACCATATATAGGATACGTACGAGTATAAATAGGCATGAAGGCCTGTACATAACACACGACTTTTGAGAGAGCTATTCCGAGTGTTCAAGAGAAGTTTGTGTGTTCTGGAGCATATTTTTTCTTCATCAATTTGCTTTCTAAGAGGCGGTCAAGGAGATGAAAACGGAGTTCCACCCGGAGTTGGAACACCCTTGCTGAAGTATGTGCTGGAGACAGTCTGAGTCTTCCACTCTGGAAGCTCGAACTGAGGGGGAGCCTCAGTGGGATAATGACGTGACCACTTACACTGAGTGGGTCAGATGTTGAAGGTAGTCCACGATTCTGTTAAGAAGGTGAATCAAAACTGTAATGTCTTTGTGAAAGGCTAGTAATCAGTTATCACTAGAGGAATATTGTTATTATCCCAGGCAAGAATGCCCTGCTGATTAGGAACAGTTGTTCTGAACAGCGATAACAATTTGTTTGTGTTTGTTGTGTTATTTATTTCTTGAAGTGTTTAACGCAGATTTCCAAGCGGAGTTTTAACACCCCATAATTTATACTAACCGATATCACCATAACACTTTCATATATAATAAAAACACGAGGTAAAAACCAAATTATCTCTACTAAAAACTGTGAAAACATTTGGTTTTATCTAATTATCACAACAAGATGTGTTGATATTAATACCTACGCTTAGAAGCTATAATGTTAGGTACCCTCAAACAAAAAATATATCTACAAAGTAAAGTTGTGAGTTGCATCCTTATTAGAAATATAATCACAAACTCCCGAACAAGTTTATTGGTCTAATGCATGAAGTTTTTAAACTCTGAACTTTGCAGCACAAAAATATATTATAAGGAAAAAAATTGAATGCTTTTTTTTTTTTTTTTTGAGGAAATTAAGTATTGTTTTATTGATAGATAAAATCAAGTTACAAATGTAGGGTTCAATCTCATCGAGAGATCAGTGAAGTGAACCCCCTCTTTAGCTAAAGAGTCTGCTACGGAATTAGTAACTCTCGAAATACAACTTCACTCATGTACACATGAAGTGGATAATGAAACTATCTCTCTAAAGATATACATGAATCTCCATGGGGGGCCGATGTCAGCCTACACCGTCCTATTACATTATTTAAGTCTCCTTCTACTTCCAATTCTCCAACAAGATGTGTGTGACATATTCTCATTCCTTGTAAGACACACATTGACTTCAGCTGATGCAGAATCATCCATGCCTAATGGACTTTCTCGTTTACAGTTGTCATGAGAAAGAAAATTATTATTTATGAATAAATAGAATTGAGGAATTACATTTTTTATTTATCAATGTCTCCGAAATTCTTAATCTTTTAAACTAACAATAGAATTAAAATTCTAGTTGTGAATAACTAACAAGAGAAAGCTATCTCCAAAAGTTTACTTTCTAGAAATCTTTGTCTATGAAAATTCTCTATAAACATTGTATTCTCTATGAACTAAGCCCTTGTTATATGCTTCTACATCTCCAACGAAAAGTACTCCACATGATTAACCTTTTTGAGAAGGTGTTACGACTCTTAGGTATCCTTTACTTCAGTTACTAGTTCTATTGTCTTTACCATTAGATTTATTTTACTGAATTAGTTCGCCCTACTTAGCATAAGGGGCATTATTATAATTTGTATTTCCTTGTCACTATTAATAGAGGTTTGACCCATCCTCTAGGGTTAGAACAGTTTAAGCCAAATAATCTTTCTGTCTTTCTCTTTCCTATCCTTCTTCCCTCTACGAACTCCCTCCTTTGCCCTAATTTCACCTCTACGCACTCGCTCTAACTCGAATCATATCGTAACGACACCTAAATCAATCTAGATCTCGCATACAACTAATTGAAGTTGTATCAATGGCATCAAAGCTAGGTTTTGCAACTGGGAATTTTTTTTTTCTCTATTGCTAGTCGTGGGACTGTCTAGGTCTTCACTGCCTCCAACACGCAAAGCTGGAACTTCGCACCGGCCCCCAGCTCCAACAAGACTGCTGCGGAGCAGAATCTTCAGTACGACTTCTAGATCGCGGAAACCAGGCTTCAGTGTACAATCTCGACGACCTTCGTAGGGGAGGATACGGAGCTGCGTCACCAACTCGACCGCTAAAAAAGATCATGCCTATAGATTGCCCCAAATACGTCGACTATGAGGACCCAATGATGTGGGTCACTAAAGTAGAACAATTCTTGGCCTATCAAATAATCATTTTCAAGAAGGACATACTTGTAATTTTCTATTTATGGCAATTTAGGCAACTTTCAAAGTTCAAGGGTATATTTGTAATTTTGTCTAAACCCTAATAACCCTTGTAATTTTGCCTATTTAAAGACATTCAATTAATGAAAAATTATCTTTTGGTGTTAAACCCTAATTTCCAACATGGTATCAGATCGTGTATGTAGGTGCTCGTCACCTATTGAGATCATGATTCTTCTCCTATGAATTTCACCTTTTTGTTATCCTTAATTGGTTTGTTTTTTATTTTTGCATTCGCATCTCGTTATTAGCAGCTGCTGTCGTTGGGGTTGAGCAGATGTTGTTTTATGCAGCTCTTGCGCTTGATTAGTAGCTGCTGCTGTCATTAGGACTCTTTGCCAACGCATCCTGTTGTGCAATATTCAGATTAAGTGATCTTCATCACCTCATGCTGGTTGCCATGAACCTGATTTTTTATTGTCTACTGGAATGTCTTTAATGGCGTTAATTTTAACTTTCTTTCTTATGATCTTTGGAGCGTTGAATCGTGTTGTAATTCCACCAAAAATCAGTGTTCCATCCGTATGTGGTTTCTGTCTGGAGAAAAGCAGAATCTTTGACTTCATCGGAAGTACTCTTTTACACTTAATGTTATGAAACGGGAAGTAGCAAGATATTGTGTTGGGTCCTAAGGCATTAAACTTCGGTCTTGCGAGTTCCATTTTCTTTTTCTTAATTTAAAACACATCAAGGTCAATACGGAAGGTCTTCTATGCTGGTTCCTTCTTTTCTTTGAGAAAAGCATCAATTGAGATAAATTAAAAAAGACCAAGATTTATGTTCCTCCTGTTTTTCTTTCATGAAACACTGCTCTTTTTTGTGGCTCCTGCTGTTTTGGATTTAAGTCTCTATTTCATATGTGTTGTTGTTGAATCATAGCAATGAATATGGCTATCTATATACTATCTAATAAAAGACGCAGTTGGTAGCGGCCTTTCGACTGCTTCTTACTTTTAACTATGTCATCCTAACTTCTCCTATATGTCATTCTAATTTCTCCCATAAGTCACTCCAGCTTTCACCGGCTAAGGTTGATTTATGTTTTGACAACTGCTACTTTTACCCATTTTTGTATTGCACCGCCTCAAATGTGTTCTTTTCACAGTGCTGGGTTTTATGCAATTTGTTCATCCTGTTGCTTTAATGTCGTTCCACTCGGTCAGTTATCTTAGGTATGTTTTGTTTATTGTCTATATTTAGTTTCTTTTATGCTCTTTCTTGGGTGTGTTTGTTTTATTTTCTACTGCTGTGGCAATTTTTCCAATCGGGTAGATTCCACCATTTCAGATTTGTGTGTTTATCTTCGGGTAACAGTCCCAATAATATCAGGTCCATTTCCTTTTATTCTCTTGATTTAGTTTTTTTCTTTTGGTCTTTATTGAGTCCTAGGCAATTTCTCCATCCGGCTAAGTTTCACCACTTCAGATTTATGTTCACAGCGTTTGGTTTTTATTCTTTGGTTAAGAATTCCAATAATATCAGGCCATCGTTTCTATTTATTCATTTTATTTAGTTTCTTTTTTGGTGTTTCTTCAGTCCTGTTTGCTTTCAATTTATGTTTACTTCATTTTTTTTTCACATTTTATGTTTGTAGGCTATTTTGTAGAATCTGATGGTTTTTTGGCACTGGCGGTGCCGGCGTGATGCTGGAAAGGGTCGCCGGAAGCTTGCGGCCGCGGCGCGCCTTGCCATAGCGGCGACCCCTGATCGGAGAGGTGGGTTTCTCTGCGTAGGTTTCTTTGCTGTTGGATGCCAGGGATGACCTTTTTTGGGCGGACTCAACTTGCACTAAGTTGACTCGGCGTGATCCGCTCGGCAATTTCGGCTTGAGTTAACTCCGCTTAGCCAACCGGGTTAACTCAGGCCGGCCGAGTTCAGTTTGTCGTGGCCAGCAATGGACTGGCCCAAGTCGGGTTAGCCCACATGGGTTGGTCACCCGGCTTGGTCTGTCTGGTCTAAATTGGTTCCATTCGGTTTAATTGGCCGAGTTCAGTTAGCCGGGACTAGGGGTGGGCATCAGGTTGGGTTTTCTGGGTAACCCGACCTAAAAAACCCGTTTTGGATTCCCAAATCCAACATGCGGGTTAGGTTTTTCGGGTAACCCGACCTGACCCAAAAAACCCGGATTTGGATTCCCAAATCCAACCTGTGGGTCGGGTTTGGGTTTGGGAACCAAACCCAACCTTGGATCGGGTTCGGGTTTGGGAATCCAAACCCAACCTTGGTTCGCACTAGTACATACTTGGTTTTTGGGGACTCGCTAAGCCCATCCTCAAATACAGAAAGTTAAGTCACCAAAACATGGGTGAGTGACAAACCGTCCCTATATAAATGTCACCCATTCTTTAGTCACAAAGAATCTATGGTGACTGATATAATCAGTCACCATTGTGTTTGCATCTATGGTTACTGATGAACAGTCCATATTAGAACTCATTGTGGGAGACTGGTGGTCAGTCACAAATAAGTTATATATGGGGACTGATATTTGCCCGTAACCACAAAGAGGTACTATATTGATGCTGGAAAGGGTCGCCGGAAGCTTGCGACCCCAGCCGCTGCAGCGCCTTGCCTTAGTGACCCCTGATCAGAGAGGCGGGTTTCTCTGCGTAGGTTTCTCTGCTGCTGGATGTCTGGGATAACCTCTACCGGGCATAGTCAACTCGGCACTTAGTTGACTCGGTGTGATCCGCTCGGCAATTTCGGCTTGAGTTAACTCCGCTTGGCCAACCGGGTTAACTCATGTCGGCCGAGTTCAGTTTGCCACGGCTAGCAATGGCTTGGCCCATGTCGGGTTAGCCCATACGGGTTGGTCCACCCGGCTTGTTCTGTCTGGTCTAAATTGGTTCCATTCGGTTTAATTGGCCGAGTTCAGTTAGCCGCAACTAGGGGAGGGCATCGGGTTGGGTTTTTCGGGTAACCCGACCCGAAAAACCCGGGTTTGGATTCCCAAATCCAACCTGCTGGTCAGGTTTTTCGAGTAACCCGACCTAACCAAAAAAACCTGGGTTTGGATTCCCAAATCCAACCCGCGAAGTCGGGTTTGGGTTTGGGAATCCAAACCCAACCTCGGGTCGGGTTCGGGTTTGGGAATCCAAACCCAACCTCGGTTCGGGTTCGGGTTTGTGAATCCAAACTCTACCTCGGGTTGGTTTGGGTTTGGGTTTGGGTAGTTTGGGTTTACCCAAACCCGACCAATGTCGGGTTTTTATTTTAAATTTTTTAGTATATTTTTTCTTGATTTATTTGAAAAATATGTATAAAAAATATGAGTTTTTGGGGTCGGGTTCGGGATTTGCCAAAACCCATCGGGTTTTGGTCGGGGCCGGTTCGGGTATGTAAAATCGTAGTTCGGGTTTGTATCGCGGGTTGTTCCATGCGGGTCGGTCCGCACGGGTTCGTTCAGGCGGGTTGGGCTGGTCCAGGCGGGTTGGGTTGGTCCAGGCGGGTTGGTCCACACGAGTTGGTACATGCAGGTTGGTCCACACGGTGTTGGTCCATGAGGGTCGGTCCACACGGGTTCATTCAGGCGGGTTGGTCCATGCGGGTTGGTCCACGCGAGTTGGTACATGCGGGTTGGTCCACGCGGGTTGGTCAATGCGGGTTGGTCCAGCAGGTTGGTCCAGCAGGTTCGTCCATGCGGATTTGTCCATGTAGGTATGTCCATGTGGGTTTGTCCGCCGGTTTGTCCATGCCGGTTTGTCCACGCGGGTTTGTCCACGCGGGTTTGTCCACGCAGGTTTTTCCACGCGGGTTTGTCCTCGCGGGTTGGTCCACACGGATTGGTCCACACGGGTTTGTCCACGTGGGTTGGTCCACGCGGGTTGGTCCACGCGGGTTGGTCTGTCTGGTCGAAATTGGTTCGGTTTGGTTTAAAATAAAATAAAATAACTTTTTTAAAAATAAAAAAACTTTTTAAAAATAAAATAACTTTATAAAAATAAAATAACTTTTTCAAAAAAAAAAATAACTTTTAAAAAAATTAAATTACTTTATTTTATGTGGTTTGATCAGTCTAGTCTCGCACGGTTTGTTGTACAGAAACTAGTTTCGGTTCGATTTCACTACAATAAAATAAAATAAAATAAAAAATTTTAAATACAAAAAAAAAATTAGGTAGGTGTTGTCCGATTTGGTACTGTACAACTATAGTCAAATAAATGAAATAAAATTGATTAAAATATTGTATGCACTAAAATGTGCATGACCCAAATTCAACAAGTCCAGGAGTCCATTGACCCAGCAAACAAAGTTCGTGGACATGCCTCAACAATGCTCGAAGTAATCCGACGCAGCCCATCGCTAGGATCTCGTCTCGTCGTATTATCAACACAGTGAGTCATCTTACAGCCAACATCAACTCAGTGAGTCACCGTCTAGTCAGCAGCGACTCGGTGAGTCATCGCCACATCAGCGCGAGTCAGCATACAGTCATCCACTTCAACCGAGAAGATAAAATCTTTGGAAAGTGGTCATGATCCTCATTCAAGGGATCTCAACAGGGAGTTCCTGGTCTCCCTCCTTCCCTCTTCTTCCTCAACCTCACGAGCAGAAAGGGGATCGTGATCCCCTTTCCCAGGCAAAATCCCTCAACAACCACACAAAATGGCTACAAAAAGGCCAGAAGTTCCCTGTTCCAGGGGTTGGAAAAATCAAGTTCGAGAGCATTCTAGTCAAGAAAATACTTACGCACAGAAGTTCTTTCTTTCTCGAAACGAAGGTCTGAAAATCCCTTCACCGAGAAGAAACTCGACGCACAGAAGTTCTCTCCAACCATAGAAGTCAAGCAACTCGCACTCTGTCGCAACTCAACAGTTCAATCGGAGCAGCTCTACACGTTCGCCGGCAACGACACAAGTCGACACACGCGGAACACAAATACTTCCGCCCGACTGACAAAAGCCACAAGCGGTTTGTGCACACTCGTTCCAGAACTCGTTTCGACGTTCGTTCGCAGAAGCAGAAACTTCGCCAAACTTGTAACGGAGATCGAATCGGAGGAGGAAGCCTAGGAGAGTGAACTCGCATTCCATGATACAAAACACACCCTGTAACACAAATTTATTCTAAAGTAATCGACATATTTCTCGGGTCGCTCTTCAAGGGACCGGGCGGGTTTTCGGTGAAACAGATTTGGCACGCCCGGTGGGACATTTCCTACCTCTCATCTCCTTCTCCGTCCAACCAAAAAAAAAAATCCCCAACCTCAGCCATGGCCAGCAACGCCAACAACGGCAACAACAACAACAACGACAACTGGGGTAAGCAAACTGCCTCCTCGAGCTCTGCTCACCCGCTCCCTGCAGCGACCGCAAGCTCAACCGCAGGAGCTAGAGGACCATCTGCCGACCTCCGCGCTCCTACCTCTCCACCACCGGCCATTCGCCCAATTACAAGGGCCTTGGCCAGGAGTTTGTCCACTGGAGAGGCTCCTTTAATGCTAGATGTGCGCCGTCCGAGTGCAGTCTACCAACCACAGGCTACCGCGGCCTCTACCAAAACGGTCGTCGCACTGGTCAGAATGATCCCGGCAGCAAATAGGCCGACCTACCTGCCCGTCGACACCACACCACCGGCGCACAGTCCGGTGGTCAGTCCAACCCAATCGCCACCATCGCAAAGGAGCTCCGTCGTCTCTGCTTTGGTGCAGCGGTACGAACAACAGGGGGGCACAAACTCCTCCTCCGCGGCCAGAATGAATTCGCCATCGGCCTCCTCCGTACAGAGGCGACGGCCGAAGACAAATCTCCAATCACGACAATCTCTCACGATCTCTTAGCCGCGCTTACTTCAGCAGCCGGCTCACCACCCATTCGTTCGCCTCGTCGACAGACACCGGCGACCTCCCCGGCTGCGCTATCACCCACTCCGCCTTGCCGCATCTCATCGGGGGCTGCCTCCGCAAGCCAGTCGCCCACAACAACTTCTCCACACCCGAGAACATCGACGACCGTCTCCCCAATGCGGTCACCGGCAAAATAATCTCCACTTCGATCTGCGTCGGGAACAGCTCCGTCGACGCCGACCGTCAAAATGACCGCAATGACGACGTCGGTCAAAACAATCGAAGAGCAGCTTGCCGAAATGCAAGCTGCATTTAAAGAACAGAGCGAACAACTGCGCATCAAAGACGCGCAACTCGCAGCTCGCGATCTCCAGATCACAAGGATGGTGGAGCGGCTCGAAATGGGCGCGGCCGCGAACAGCGCCGGCGTTTTGTAAGAGGTCGACCGAAACCGGGCGACTACTAGTGGCTCCGCCAAACCATCGCGAGAGGATCCTGCCTCTGACGACGAGATGCAGCCTATCGTACCGACGGTCATCCACAGAGGTCGAACTGAAGCAGAGTCGGTTGCCCTCACCTTAGATGCGGTGACTGAACTCATCAACCGTGCCATGCAAAACGGCTTCGGCGAAAGTAAGTCGGTGGCCTATCGAAAGCCGTACACGCAGAGGATACAGAACATCCCCATGCCGTTCGGCTATCATCCGCCGAAGTTCCAGCAATTCAATGGCGATGGCCACCCAAAGCAGCACATCGCTCATTTCATCGAGACCTGCAACAACGCCGGCACAGACGGCGACCTGTTGGTCAAGCAATTCGGCCGATCCTTGAAAGGCAACGCCTTCGATTGGTATATCGAATTGCCGCAGGAATCAATCGATAGCTGGGAACAATTGGAGCGGGAGTTCCTGAGCCGGTTCTACAGTACCCGGCGCACCGTAACTCTGGTCGAGATCGCCAACCTGAAGCAGAAAAAGGCCGAGAAAGTCGTCGACTACATCAACTGGTGGAGGAACTTGAGCCTCAATTGCAAAGAGAGCTCAAATCTATCTCTCGAAGCTGAAATTGAAATGTGTGCTCGAGGGATGCAATGGGAGCTCCTGTGCTACATTCAAAGCCGGAGGCCGACAAATTTTCAAGAGCTCTCAACGGAGGCCCACAATATGGAGAACCTCATAGAAGAGCAAGGGGAGGAAGTTTCATCATCTGCCGTCGCGATCATACCCACATACGTGAAGGAGAAAACCAAAGCATCCTTCGCGACGAACGCTCTCGAACCAATAAAAGTCGGGAGCAAGGTAAAAACAAACTTCGCTCCACAACCTCCCGCTCGGAGCACTTATTGGAAACCGTCGCTGGAGGAGAGGCAAGCAAAGACCTACCCCTTCATCGACGCCGACGTTCCTCTCATGCTCGAGCAACTGCTCGAGAACGACTTGATTAAGTTGCCGGACATCAAAAGACTCGGCGACCTTGCGAAATCAAAGGACCGAAACTTCTGCAAATATCACCGTCTGCTTGGTCACTCGACCGAGCAATGTTTCTCTTTAAAGGATCTAATCATGAATCTTGCGGCACAAGGTCGCATTGCGATCAACGGAGCGTAAGGAGCAGCAGCGTCGGCAAACATTGTCTCCATTCAAGCCGAGCCAAACCGCTAACTCGGCCAAACAAAAACAACAGGTCGCAAGGAAGGAGTACCGCCCAAAATCGGTCCCTCCAACCGACCAAGACAACAACAACCGACCACCACCGCTAAGGTCGCACCAAAACCGGCACCCCGCGAAGAAGCTGCAGCCGATGCAGAGGGTGGATCCTGGTTACCCGGAGAAAGAAGCTTATTCGAGAAATCGAACCGCACCGGCGAACACCAAAACCAAGGCAAAGCGGCCAAACAAAAAAGTCGTGAAGCGCCAAAAGAAAACTCCCAGGACCAACGTCCAGGGGGCAAACAAGAAGAAGAGGAGACCCGTCACTTTGGCGGAGTTCTTCCCAAAGGAGTTTTTCGTGCCTCCAGCAATGGTAGCAACCTGTTCGATAGCTCCTCCCGAACCAGCAGCAGCCAAAGACAAAGGCAAACGACCGGTCGTCGAATGCGACGACCTCGAGTTCTCATTGAAGCAAATCTCGTCACTCAACGAGATAGAAGACGACCTCGACTTGGCCATTCAGTCAAGACAAGCCTTAATTCGAGTCCTCGACAAACTAAAGGAACTCCAAGCTGAAGTCGAGAGGCTCCTCATGAGAAAGCATGACTTGCCGAAGGTCGGGTTAACTCCACCCTACCAAAAGGAGGAAGAAGATGCACAATCCTCCCCGCAGCCGGTAAAGTCAGAAGGGGCATTCGTCGTTTCCAACCCACCGCGCATTGTGTTCCGAGAGAAGGATGCACAACTGGGGGCATGACCTCCTCCTCCGCGACCAGACAAACTGCTGGCCGCGACCAAAACAGGTGCCCGACGACCGAGCTGAGCACCCTTCGAAGCTCCGCGACCAGCCAAACTGCTGGCCGCGACCAAAACAGGTGCCCGGCGACCGAGCCGAGCACCCTTCGAAGCTCCGCGACCAGCCAAACTGCTGGCCGCGACCAAAACAGGTGCTCGGCGACCAAGCCGAGCACCCTTCGAAGCTCCGCGACCAGCCAAACTGCTGGCCGCGACCAAAACAGGTGCCCGACGACCGAGCTGAACACCCTTCGAAACTCTGCGATCAGCCAAACTGCTGGCCGCGACCAAAATAGGTGCTCGACGACCGAGTCGAGCACCCTTCGAAGTTCCGCGACCAGCCAAACTGCTGGCCATAATCAAAACCGAGTCGAACACAACTCAAAGCTTCGCGATCAACAGCAAAGTCGATCGCGACCCAAAACAAGTGCTCGGCGACCGAGCTGAGCACAATTTAAAGCTTCGCGACCAGCAACATAGCCGGCCGCGATCGAAAAAAGTGTCCGGTGACCGAGCCGAGCACAGTTCAAAATCAGCGCCCACCAACAAAACGGACGCGAAGAAAAACAATACAGAGGCACTACCCGGCGACCGAGCCAGAAGCTGTACTACAAACTCCTGCGGCCGGCGACCGAGCCGGACGCAGCCAACAGAACACAGAACAAGGTACGCAATCCATCTTCATCTTCTCAAAAAAAAAAAAAAAAAAAAGGAGAAAAAAAGGCTCGCGACAAAAAAAGCCGACAAAAAGAAGCCGCCGAACGAAAAAAAGCTCGCGACAAAAAAGAAGTTGTCGCAAAAGAACAAAAAAAAATGCAGCGATAAAAAAAAAAAAGTCGCAAAAGAAAAGAAGTGGTTGACGACCAAACCAGAGCTGACCACTCAGCAGCTCGCACCCGGCGACCGAGCCGGGTGAACCAACGCAGGAATTGAGCCTCCTAGCGACCCAACCGAGCTCAGCCGAACCAAAGCCTCGGCACTCGGTGGCTAAAACAGAAGTCAGCCTCCTGGCAAGTGAGCCGAGCTCAGCCGAACCAAAGCCTCGGCACTCGGTGACCAAAACAGACGTCTAACCTCCCGGTGACCGAGCCGGCCAAGTTTAAAACGAAAACTGCAGCACCCGGCGACCGAGCCGGACACAACCAACATACCAGGTACGTAACTCGTTTCTGGACAAAAAAAAAAGAGCAGCGACAAAAAGAAGCAGTCGCTAAACAAGAAAAAGGGGTTTGCGGCAAAAAGAAGTCGTCGCTAAAAAAAAAGAGAAAAGGAGCTACGACAAAAAGAAGCAGTCGTAAGAAAAAAAAAAAGAAAAGGTCAACACAATTCGCACCCGGCGACCCTTGCCGACTGCAACCTTACAGTAGCAATCAACTCTGGTCGACTGTGACCAGACTGCTAATTGCACCCGGCATCCAAAACAGGTGTGCTAGCACAGACAAACTGTCTCCTTGCTACCAAGCCGGATCAATCCACAGAAATTTCAGCACCTGGCGACAGAGCCCGGCGCGACCCGAACGAATTGCAGCACTTGGCGACAGAGCCCGGCACGACACAAACTCACAACGTCTGGCACAAAAACTGTCAATTTGTCACAACAGACAAATTGACGTATTACACTTAGAGCGAGAAAGAAAAGAGAAAAAAAAAAAAAAAAAAAAAAAAAAGAAGAGAGAACAACTCGAAAAAAAAAAAAAAAAGAGAGAAAATGAGAGACTGAGGGAGGAGTCGAAAATGAGAGGAGAGAAAAAGAGGAAGGAAAAGGAAGAGAGAAGATAAAAAAAAAGAAAGTGGGAAACCCGGCTGACTCGAATTCAATCTGAGCGGAGTCGAGGGAAAAAAAAAAAAATTCTTCTTTTTACAGTACCTTTGAATTGGATTCGTAGAGAACTCTGACACAAGCCGGGGGGATCAGAGAAGATAGCAGATGACCACGGCGCTCCCTCCCTTCCTCCCCTGCGCTGCCTCCATTCTGCCGAAGCCGGAGCTCGCTGCTGAGTCAGCGCCACACAGGGCGGGGCCCACGGTGCTACCTCCCCTTCTTCTGGCGGGGAGCAACTCTGTCCTTGGCGAGGGCTCATTTGCTGAGTCAGCGCCACACAGGGCGGAGCCCACGGCGCTGCCTCCTCTCTTCCTGTGCTACCTCCTCTCTTCCTGCGCTGCCTCCATTCTGCCAAAGCCGGAACTCTCTGCTGAGTCAGCGCCACACAGTGTGGAGCACACTGCGCTGCCTCCCATATCCCCCAGCGCAAAAATTCATTTTTTCCGAAGCCGAATTTTGCCAGATGAGTCAACGCCACACAGTGTGGAGCACATTGCGCAACCTCTCTCTTCTTCGGCGTTAAAGCAAAGCTACTGAAACTGCACCTCTCACCCGGTCGGGCCACTGTGAGTCGCCCGGTGACACCTCTTCCCCGTCGCGACATCCAGAGTCGCCGAGTGACACCTCTTCCCCGTCGCGACATCCAAAGTCGCCGAGGTTTGCAGAAGTTCATAAAATCCATCGCGTCGGTCTTCTCTGAGGCTTCGAAACGACAATACTCAAAGCAGACCGTAGCTAACAGCTCAACCCCAATTCGCCGTTGTTTCTCAAACCTGGGCGACATCTCTGCTCAGGTATTCATCATCTCTCTATACCGTACATACTCCACATGTGCGGCAGATAAAAAAAAAAAACAAACAGCTCTCTAAAACAGCAGAAGAGAGCCAAAAAAAAAAAAAAAAAAAAAAAAAAAAAAAAAAACAAAGTGTGTACAGAAAATACACACTGTCCTAAAAAAGAAAGAGGACAGAAGAGCATACGTACACAAAAGATAAACGATCCTAAAAGAGTAAGAGGATCAACAAAAAAAAAAAAAGTGTGTGTGCGTTGTGTTCGTTCATCTTCACATTCGAAACTTGTTCGTTCCTCCCGAAAGAGCAAGTCTCGAAGGGGGCAATCAGTATGCACTAAAATGTGCATGGCCCAAATTCAACAAGTCCAGGAGTCCATTGACCCAGCAAACAAAGTTCGTGGACAGGCCTCGACCATGCTCGAAGTAATCCGACGCAGCCCATCACCAGGATCCCGTCTCGTCGCATTATCAACACAGTGAGTCATCTTACAACCAACATCAACTCAGTGAGTCACCGTCTAGTCAGCAACAACTCGGTGAGTCATCGCCACATCAGCGCGAGTCAGCATACAGTCATCCACTTCAACCAAGAAGATAAAATCTTTGGAAAGAGGTCACGATCCTCATTCAAGGGATCTCAACATGGAGTTCCTGGTCTCCCTCGTCCCCTCTTCTTCCTCAACCTCAGGAGCAGAAAGGGGATCGTGATCCCCTTTCCCAGGCAAAATCCCTCAACAACCACACAAAATGGCTACAAAAAGGCCAGAAGTTCCCTGTTCCAGGGGTTGGAAAAATCAAGTTCGAGAGCATTCTAGTCAAGAAAATACTTCACGCACAAAAGTTCTTTCTTTCTCGAAACGAAGGTCTGAAAATCCCTTCACCGAGAAGAAACTCGACACACAAAAGTTCTCTCCAACCACAGAAGTCAAGCAACTCGCAGTCTGTCGCAACTCAACAGTTCAATCGGAGCAGCTCTACACGTTCGCCGGCAACGTCACAAGTCGACACACGCGGAACACAAATACTTCCGCCCGACCGACAAAAGCCACAAGCGGTTCGTGCACACTCGTTCCAGAACTCGTTTCGACGTTCGTTCGCAGAAGCTGAAACTTCGCCAAACTTGTAACGGAGATCGAATCAGAGGAAGCCTAGGAGAGTGAACTCGCATTCCTTGATACAAAACACACCCTGTAACACAAATTTATTCTAAAGTAATCGACATATTCTCTCGGTCGCGCCTCTTCGCGGACCGACGGGTTTTCGGTGAAACAAATACGTTGATTTATTTAATTAAATAAAAGTAAATAAAAGTTTAAAATTTTGGTCGGGTAAACTCGGATAACTCTGACCGTTTTGACAGAGTTTACTTGGGCCGATTCAGCTAGGCCAACTTGGGTCAGTCTGCTCGGGTTTGATCAGTCCAATCGGGTCCAATTTGGTTTGGAATACATATACCAATTAAAATAATATTAAATTAAATTGAATTATAATTTTTAAAAATATTTTCATTTAAAAAGACTGTAAAGGATAAAATAAAAGTAAAATAGGAAAACTGACCGATGGGGGTCCTTTAAAAACGTTGTGAAGGGTAAAAATAAAATCAAATTGAAGAAAGAAAAAAAAATCATAAAAATTATTTTAAAAAAATAAATAAATTATATTTTTGAATATATGGGTATTTTATAAATGTTTTAAAGGATAAAATACCACCAGTATTAAATGAAAGTAAATAAATAAAATTTTGTAAAAAATAATTAAATTTTTTTTTTGAGATAAAATAAAAGTAAAATACAAAATAGGGTTACTTAAAGTAATTTAAAAAAAAGGGCTTAAATAAAATTTAAAAACTTAAGTTTATCTAATTTTTTTAGAAAAAATAAATTACAAAATAATATTGATTAATTTAATTTTTTAAAAATTATCTTAAAAATTATTATTTTTTCATAACTTGTTTAATTATAAATATTTTATTGGATTAAATTACGTGACCCGTCCAAAGGACGGGTTATGTTCGCTAGTTATTGAGGATGGACAAAGCATCTATGTTATGTGACGTCGACGATGCTGAGCAGTTGCTATCAGTTCCATATATTTCTTCCAACGTGTACTCAACAGGTGTTATGTTTGTTTTTAGCATGAGTTGCATATATTACTCTATTTTTATTTTTCTAGCACATGCTACTGCCATGATGTTGCATTTATATTAGTGCTGCAAATA
The DNA here is from genome assembly GCA_019845555.1 of Aristolochia fimbriata. NCBI lineage: Eukaryota > Viridiplantae > Streptophyta > Magnoliopsida > Piperales > Aristolochiaceae > Aristolochia > Aristolochia fimbriata. Next base: position 5,765,887 of record CM034083.1, read on the forward strand.
AAATGTGAAGCAAGTGTAATTTGTCATACACCAGTTATGACCCCTTAGTTATCCTTTACTATAGTTACTAGTTGTATTGTGTTTACCATTACGATTTGCTTTACTGAATTAATTCACCCTACATAGCATAAGGGGCATTTTTGTAATTTGTGTTCGCTTATCACTTTCGACCCAACCTCTAGGGTTAGAACAATTTAAGCCAAATAATCTTTTCTCTCTTCTCTCTCTCTCTCTCTCTCTCTCTCTCTCTCTCTCTCTCTCTCTCTCTCTCTCTCTTTCCTCTCTCTTTTTCCTTTGCGAACTCCCTCCTTTGCCCTAATTTCACCTTTTTTGCACTAGCTCGACCCGAATCATATCAGAATGACACCGAAATAAGTCTAGATCTAGATACAGCTAATTGAAGTTATATAAGAAGGCAAAGGACAATTGATGGGAACCCTCTCCACCTTCCATTATGTAATTGTTGAAATAAGACAACATTTTGGTGGCATTGACACAATAGGTATAAGGCTCTGCCTCGAGATAATGGAAGGTAGCGAGGAATCCTATCAAAATTCAGTTCCAAGATAGAGACCTATACCTATTATCTCAATGCAACCAAAACATTATGTTTTTTCAACAATTACATTATGGAAGTTGAAGAGGGTTCCTATCAATTGTCCTCTTCCTTCTCAAAAAGGTTAACCATGTGGAGTACTTTTCGTTAGAGATCCACAAGCATATAAGCAACAATAATGTGGCAAATGAAAGGTCTTGACATAACTAAAGTTAAACCTTTGTGAATGGTTTGAAGCCAGCCAAGGCTTGCATTGCAGTGGAACAAGACCACAAAAGCAATTGAAAGCTTAATTGTCCTATTACCTCATGTGGCATTAATGCAATTTGTTTCTTCCTACCTGCCGAGACCTACAAAGGAAAGATACTCTGAAGTAAATTGTGAATTCATGGAAATCGGACTTAGGCATGGGAAAGTAGAATTATGTAATAAAAGTTACTCATATATGCTATTGTATAATACCTAATCCAATGCACACTCTTCTATCTTCCCAATAGATTAAAAGGTTTCTTATTGAAATTCTGGTTTTGTGAGGCTTATAAAGGTGGGACTATCCACTCCTTTAGCAGACCTACCTTTTCTCTTTTGACTCGACTCCTTCCCTTCCCAATGGCCCCAACTTTGACATTTGCTGTAAGAAAGCAAAAACCAGTGCTGGTTTCCCCAGTGAAGCCAACTCCTTATGAATTGAAGCCACTTTCAGACATTGACGACCAACAATTTCTTCGCTTTCAAGTCCCCTTTTATTTTGCCTATCCATACAGTCCCTCCATGGATGGAAGAGACCCATGTCAGGTCATCAAAACCACCCTTGCCCAGCTGCTTGTGCACTACTACCCATTTGCTGGTCGCCTTAGTGAAGCCCCCAACAAAAAATTAACCGTGGAATGCACCGGGGAAGGAGTGTTGTTCGTTGAGGCTGACGCTGATGTCAAGCTTCAGGAGATTAGCAACAAACTTCAACCACCGTCCCCCTATTCAGATTTGTTTCTCCACGAGGTTCCAGGTTTAGGAGAGATCTGTCACTCTCCTCTAATGCTTATTCAGGTAATAGGTTTTTTTTTTTTTATGAAATGACAAATACAAAGTCCTTATTACAAATTCCTATGCTGATGTGGAAACTAGAACCTAATATATCCCACAGCTGTAACTCCCATGGGACCACTGAGCTACTGGAGTTACTACCCTATTTCCAAAGAAAAGTTAACATTGTGTTCAATATTTGTTTTTAAAAAATAATTTTTATTTGAGTCTGCATTAGTGCAAACGTCCAAACCACTATATTTTGTTTGGGGATTTTGGCTTAAAATATTACAGTTGGGGACAAATTAAGATATATGAGTCAAAATGCAACAATTTGGGTGCTTGCACCAGTAATGCGGCACCAGGTGATCCGAAATCATCTCATCTATCTTCCATTCTAATAAATATTATTGTTTAAATATTTTATTAGAGATAGGTTTGTAGTGATTTAAACATGAAATTTTACACAAACATGAATTCTTTATTTTGGTTTAAATTATATTTTCAATGAGATGGACAGGTGACTCGCTTGAGTTGTGGTGGATTTATCTTCGCCCTCCGTTTCAACCATACGATGACCGATGCGTTGGGCTTGCATCAGTTCTTGAAGGCAGCATCTGAGATAGCAAGGGGGGCAGAGGCCCCTTCGTTGCTCCCTGTATGGGAACGACATCTCCTCAACGCCGATGATCCCCCTCATGTGAGTTTCTCCCACTATGAGTACAACAACATCCCTGCAAGTGGTTCCCCCTCCAACTCCCTTAATCATCTCATCAACCCTCCAAACAAAATGATTACTCAATCATTCTTCTTTGGCCCCAACGAGATAGTCGCCCTCCGAAACCACCTCCCTAAGTCTCTCCGTGTTGTCTCCTCCACCTTCGACATCCTCACGGCGACCCTTTGGCGTTGTCGTACCGCCGCGCTCCACCTAGTTCCGAGTGAGCAAGTACGTGTTTTATGCATAGTCAATGGACGAAACAAGTTCAAGCCACCATTGCCAGAAGGACACTATGGGAACGTCCTTGCTATCCCTGCAGCAGTCTCCTCCGTCGAAGAAGAGCTGTGCGGGAATTCATTGGGATACGCAGTGGGTTTGGTGAGGAAAGCCAAACTAAGTGTGACGAAGGAGTACTTTAAGTCTATCCTTGAACTTGATGGTCCTCGAAGGGAAACCCCCATTCCAACCAGTACAAGCGCCACCTACATCGCGGTCGGACATTACTAAGATGGGGTTCCAAGAGTTGGATTTCGGGTGGGGAGAGCCTATTTATGGGGGTCCAACTAAACTTGGTGGAAATCTAACATTCATGGCTACCTTCTTCATGCGGACAGAACTCCCAAGGGGTGAAGGGGTTGTTGTCCCCCCGTGGCCTTGCCTCCGCTAGCCATGGACGATTTATTGTGGAAGTAGATAAGATGATAAGAGAAGTAGGGATGCAAGAATCACAAGATGTGAGTGGTGCTCTCGGTTCACCCGTTATTTAATTTGCAATCTAAGTGCAATTGAACAATTTTTTTCTGAAGTTTTTTTTAAATAATATTTTTAAATAATTATTAATAAATATATAATTGAACAAAAAATATTTACAGCAATGTCATGTTGGTTAACGGCCTCGTCAGCAACATACATACATACAGGTGCAATTTGCGTCCGCTTGTTGCTTAATTTTTTTCAAAAATTTAACAACGGACGAGATATAAATGTTGCCTTTTTAAACTTGTTCACAATTGAAAGTCATTTTTAACTTGTTCACATAATTAACATATAAAAAGAACAAAATAAAATTGAAGAGTTAATAGAAGTTTGAGATCAAGGAAAAGTCCACAAACTTTAGAAAACATTGGATGCTTGACTTAGTGGAAACAATTGGATTGCACTCTGATCCCAATCCACGACGTGTCCATGCCGATCAAGTTCTTTTTATATACTAATTTACCCACGCTTGCAAGAAAAAGAGACAAGGACTTTGTGATCTGAACATTGTCATGAGTAGTGTGTTACTTTCTATATTGTTTGCAGTTTTGCTTTCAATTGTTGAATGCATACTTGAAACTATGATACATACTTTCTAATGTCTTTTAGACTTCATAAACAATTGTTTTGTCTACAATGTGAGAAAGAAGAGTCTAAAAGAGAAACGAGAATCCAAAGGACTAATTGGTCTTTCCTCTCCCACTTTGCGACAACTTCAGAAGAACTTGAAGGTGCTGGATAGGATCAATCGTTGAATCCTAAAAGCTTATGGACTTAGTCCCCCATAACAGAATTTATCTGATTCCAACTCAATGATAAATCTTGGGAGATGTGATGAACTAAAAGATAGAGAAGAAGACGACGGTGCACAAGAATTTATCATCTCTTTATATGAAGATAATAGTACTAATTGTCAGAGGAGTTTAGTGGTGGTTTCAACTATACAAGGGAACTTGGCACAAGAAACCCGTCCCGGTGAAAACCAGCCCCGCGGGTTTAGTCCACCGACCAGGCCTTGGTCGGCCCGATTTGTGAAGGGGCCTATTATCATTGTGCGACCTACTATATTTTCAGTGAAAATCAAAATATGCTTGGCATGCAAATTTTGAGAAATATTATTCTCTTTAGAATAGAAAATAGAATAAAACCTTAAAGAAAATCAACGCAATACAGACAAGTAATCAAGAGCTATAGCGACAAGCTCCACAACCCACCCCTAGGGGTTTGGGGAGGACACGGGTGGGGTTTGGGTTGGGTTTCTAAAAACCTGAACCCGACCCAACATATATACCCGAAACCTGAACCAGTGAAAAACCCGCGCGGGTTTTAAAACCCGAACTCGACCTGAGATACGATTTTACAAACCCGCACCCGACCCGACCCGACCAAAACCCGACCTGGAAAACCTGACTTTTTTATATTTTTTTTTAATAAATCAGGAAAAAATATGTAAAAAATTAAAAATAAAAACCTGCGGGTCGGGTTTGGATTCCCAAACCCGTACCCAACCCGCGGGTTGGATTTAGGAATCCAAACCCAGGATTTTTGGGTCGGGTCGGGTCGGGTCGGGTTACACGGAAAACCCAACCCGATGCCCACCCCTACTAGGGGTGGGAGTTTGAGTCAGGTTTTTGAAATCCTGAACCTGACCTGATATGTACACTTAACCCGTAAACAAACCAAACCCAACCCTAACCCTATCCATTGTTTTGTAAACTTCGAATCCAACCCTACCCGATCAAATGCCGGGGTTTCTATAAAATCCAAAAAAAAATAAAAAATAAAAAAATTATAAGAGAAAATTTTCAAAAAAATATTGAAAAAAAAAAATAATAGTATAAATCCACATGTAGGGTTCAAGCTTTTTTAGGAAACCCACACCCAACCCAACCCCCTTTGAGTTTACATTCCTAAACCGTACACAACGCATGGGTTAGATTTGAGATTTCAAACCTAATCTTTTCGAGTTGGATTGGGTTGGCTCTAGGGGTCGGCATGGGCTCAAGTTTTCCGGGTAACCCAACCTGGTCCGGCCTGAAAAACCCATGTTTGGATTCCCAAATCCAACCTATGGGTCAGGTTCGGTTTGGTAATACAAATCATGTCTCGGGTCAGCTTGGGTTCGGGTTTAGTCGAACCTGAACCGTGGGTTTTATTTTTTAATTTTTAAATATTTTTTTGAGTTATTTACAAAATTTAAAGAAATTGGGTTTTGTTGGGTCGGGTTCAGGTTTTGCCAAAACCCATCGAGTTTTGGTTGGTCGGGTCGGGTCGAGTAAAGTCAGGCCGAGTCAGGTCGGGTTCGAGTTTGTAAAAAGATAATTTGGGTTGGGTTCGGGTTTGGGTTTGTAAAATGGTAATTCTAATTGGGTTCAAGTTTGGGTTTCAGGTTTTAAAACCTGTTGGGGTTTTTCATGAGTTCGGGTTTTAGGTTATAAAAGTCAAATCGGGTTCTGGTTTTCAAACACCCGACCCGTGCCCACTCCTAGTTTTGGTTCAAGTTATCCTAAAAACTTGACCCAGTGCCCACCCCAACCCTCGCCTTATATCTGTTGTGAACTCCCGCTAAATACGGAGTGAAACTGGACCTATCCCGACTAAACAATGTCTATAACCATGAAAAACGGTTAGGAAACTTTATTAGAAAAATCATAGACGGGTCTTTGAAAAATTTGTTTCAACTTTCAACTACTTGCTACATCCAGGGATTTTTTACCAAGCAAATAAAATTAGAGATGACTATTTAATTAGAAGGCGATTACAAGAAAATAGAACCATACAAAAGTATTCGGTTTGGGCACATTTTGATTAAATTATTTAAAAAAAATCTCTGATGTATTATCACTCAAGCACAAGAAATAGTAATCAACAACTTTGTGCTGCCCTTCTTTTTTCTAGCAGAAACATAAGTCTCATTTAGCTTGTCTTCTTAATCATATATTTACAACGTCATGAAAACATAATGCTTTTGATGGCATGTTGAACAGTAGAATTTATATTAACAACTGACTACAACACCCACTGCTCTATTGAGCAAACACTAAGGGAACTCAGACAAGCAGAAGATTACCCAAGAAATACAATAACTACACTCATTAACAAAGAATACAATGCTAGGCTCAGAAAATATAATCTGGCAATTCGATGGGGAACCCTCTCCATCTTCCATAATGTAATTGTCGGGATAAGATAACGTTTTGGTGGAATCGAGATAGGTGTAAGGCACTGTCTCGAGATAATGGAAGTCGGTGAGGAATCGTATCAAAATTCAGTTCCAAGACAGAGACTTATACCTATTATCTCGATGCAACCAAAACATTATACTTTTTCAACAATTACATTATGGAAAGTGGAGAGGGTTCCCATCAATTGTCCTCTTCCTTCTCAAAAAGGTTAACGATGTGGAGTACTTTTCGTTAAAGATGCAGAAGCATATAAGCAATAATGATGAAACAAATGAAAGGTCTTGACATAACTAAAGTTAAACCTTTGTCAATGGATCGAAGCCAGCCAAGGCTTCCATTGCAGTGGACCACAAAAGCAATTGAAAGCCTAATTGTCCCATTACCTCAAGTATGTGACATTAATGCAATTTCTTTCTTCCTACCTGCTGAGACCTACAAAGGAAAGATACTTTGAAGTAAATTGTGAATTCAGGGAAATCGAACTTAGGCATGGGAAAGTAGAATTATGTAACAAAAGTTACTCTTATATGCTATAGTATAACACCTAATCCGTTGCAAAATCTTCTTCCCAATAGATTAAATGGTTTCTTATTGAAATTCTGGTTTTGTGAGGCTTATAAAAGTGGACTATCCATCCTTTAGCAGACCTACCTTTTCTCTTTTGACTCCACTCCTTCCCATCCCAATGGCCCCAACATTGACATTTGCTGTAAGAAGGCAAAAACCAGTGCTGGTTTCCCCAGTGAAGCCAACTCCTTATGAATTGAAGCCACTTTCAGACATTGACGACCAACAATATCTTCGCTTTCAAGTCCCCTTTTATTTTGCCTATCCATACAATCCCTCCATGGATGGAAGAGACCCATGTCAGGTCATCAAAACCACCATTGCCCAACTGCTTGTGTACTACTACCCATTTGCTGGTCGCCTTAGCGAAACCCCCAACAAAAAATTAGTCGTGGAATGCACCGGTGAAGGAGTTTTGTTCATTGAGGCTGACGCTGATGTCAAGCTTCAGGAGATTAGCAACAAGCTTCAACCACCGTCCCCCTATTCAGATTTGTTTCTCCATGAGGTTCCAGGTTCAGGAGAGATCCTTCACTCTCCTCTGATGCTAATTCAGGTTTTATTTTATTTTTTTTTTAATTTTTTTATTGAAATGGCGGCAAATACAAAGTCCTTATTACAAATTCCTATGCCGTTGTGGAAACTCGAGCATAATACCTCCCACAGCTGTAACTCCCATGGGACCACTAAGCTACTAGAGTTACTACCCTATTTTCCAAACAAAAGTTAACATTGTGTTCGATATTTTTTTATTTTTGCAATAATTTTCATTTGAGTTTGGATCAGTTCAAACATCCAAACCACCATATTTTGTTTGGGGGATTTGGGTTAAAATATTATAGTTAGGGATAAATTACAATAAATGGAGTCAAAATGCAACAATTTGGGTGCTTGCACCATTACTGATTAATCATTTCATCTATCTTCCATTCTGATAAATATTATTGTTTAAATATTTTATTTTGAGAAAAATAACTTTAACCTTTGCAACTTATTAGAGATAGGTTTCTATTGATTTAAACATGAAATTTTATCCAAGCATGAATTTTTTATTTTGGTTTAAATTATATTTTCAATGAGATGGACAGGTGACTCGCTTGAGTTGTGGTGGATTTATCTTCTCCCTCCGTTTCAACCATACGATGACCGATGCGTTGGGCTTTCATCAGTTCTTGAAGGCAGCATCTGAGATAGCAAGGGGGGCAGAGGCCCCTTCGTTGCTCCCTATATGGGAACGACATCTCCTCAACGCCGATGATCCCCCTCATGTGAGTTTCTCCCACTATGAGTACAACAACATCCCTGCAACTGGTTCCTCCTCCAACTCCCTTAATCATCTCGTCAACCCTCCAAACAAAATGATTATTCAATCATTCTTCTTTGGCCCCAACGAGATATTCGCCCTCCGAAACCACCTTCCTAAGTCTCTCCGTGTTGTCTCCTCCACCTTCGACATCCTCACGGCGACCCTTTGGCGTTGTCGTACCGCCGCGCTCCACCTAGTTCCAAGTGAGCAAGTACGTGTTTTATGTGTAGTCAATGGACGAAACAAGTTCAAGCCACCATTGCCAGAAGGACACTATGGGAACGTCCTTGCTATCCCTGCAGCAGTCTCCTCTGTCGAAGACCTATGCGGGAATTCATTGGGATACGCAGTGGGTTTGGTGAGGAAAGCCAAACTAAGTGTGACGAAGGAGTACATTAAGTCTGTCGCGAACTTGATGGTCCTCGAAGGGAAACCCCTGTTCCAACCAGTACAAGCGGCCACCTACATCGTGTCAGACATTACTAAGATGGGGTTCCAAGAGTTGGATTTCGGGTGGGGAGAACCTATTTATGGGGGTCCAGCTAAAATTGGTGGATCTCTAACATTCATGGCTACCTTCTTCATGCCCGGTCAGAACTCCCAAGGGGTGAAGGGCGTTGTTGTCCCCGTGGGCTTGCCTCCGCTAGCTATGGAGGCATTTATTGTGGAAGTAGATAAGATGATAAGAGAAGTAGGGATGCAAGAATCACATGATGTGAGTGGTGCTCTCGGTCCGCCCATTATTTAATTTGCAATCTAAGTGTAATTGAACTATTTTTTCTGAAGTTTTTTTTAAATAATATTTTAAAATAATTATTAATAAATATATTATTGAATAAAAAATATTTACAACAATGTCATTTTCAACATTTAGTCATGTTGGTTAAACGGCGTCAGCAACATACATACATACAAAGCTAATTTGGGTCAACTTGTTGCTTAATTTTTTCAAAAATTTAACAACGGATGGGATATAAATGTTACCTTTTTTAACTTGTTCACAATTGAAAGTCATTTTTAACTTGTTCACATAATTAACATATAAAAAGAACAAAATAAAATTGAAGAGTTAATAGAAGTTTGATCCCAATCCACAACGTGTCCAGGCCGATCAAGTCGTTTTCATATACTAATTTACCCACGATTGCAAGAAAAAGAGACAAGGACTTTGTGATCTGAACATTGTCATGAATAGTGTGTGTTAGCATCAATGGTTGAATCCTAAAAGCTTATGGACTTTGTCTTCCATAACAGAATTTATCTGATTCCAACTCAATGATAAATCTTGGCAGATGTGATGAAGTAAAAGATAGAGAAGAAGACGACGGTGCACAAGAATTTATCATCTCTTTATATAAAGATAATAGTACTAATTGTCAAAGGAGTTTTAGGTGGTTTCAACTATACAAGGGAACTTAGCACAAGAAAACCCGCCCCTGTGGAAAACCAGCCCCGCTGGTTTAGTCCGCCGACCAGGCCCTAGTCCCGCCCGATTTGTGAAGCGGCATATTATCATTGTGCGACCTACTATATTTTCAGTGAAAATCAAAATATGCTTGCGCATACATTATAAGAGAGTCCAACATGTGGCATGCAAATTTTGAGAAATATTTTTCTCTGACTATTAAATTAATTACTTTTATATCAACGTTTTACTTAGAAAACTCTTTAGAATAGAAAATAGTATAAAACCTTAAAGAAAATCAACGCAATACAGAGAAGTAATCAAGAGCTATAACGACAAGCTCCACAACCCACCCCTAGGGGTTAGGGGTGGGCACAGGTCAGGTTTGGGTCGGGTTTCTAAAAACCCGAACTCATGAAAAACCCGCACATGTTTTAAATCTGAACCCGACCCGAGATACGATTTTACAAACCCGCACCTGACCCGACCCGACCAAAACCCGAACCCGACCTGAAAAACCCGACCTTTTTATATTTTTTCTATAAATGAAAAATATATATAAAAAGTTAAAAATAAAAACCTGCGGGCCGGGTTTGGGTAAACCCGAACCCGACCCGACCCGAGGTCGGGTTTGGATTCCAAAACCAAACACAAACCCGGTTTTTTGGTCGGGTTACACCTAAAACACCACCCGCCCTACTAGGGGTTGGATTTAGGAAATCCAAACCCGGTTTTTCGGGTCGGACCCATGCCCACTCTAGTTTTGGAAAAATCCCAAAAAAATTTGACCCAGTGCCCACCCCTACTAGGGGTGGGAGTTTGAGTCAGGTTTTTGAAATCCTTAACCTAACCTAGTTCTGGTTTTCAGACACCAGACCCATGCCCACTCCTAGTTTTGGTTCAAGTTATCCCAAAAATTTGACCCAGTGCCCACCCCAACCCTCCCCTTATTAGAAAAATCATAGACGGGTCTTTGAAAATTTTGTTTCAACTTTCAACTTCTTGCTACATCCAGGGATTTTCTACCAAGCAAATAAAATTAGGGATGACTATTTAATTAGAAGGCGATTACACGAAAATAGAACCATACAAAAGTATTGGGTTTGGGCACATTTTGATTAAAGTATTTACAAAAAATCTTCTGATCACTCAAGCACAAGAAATAGTAATCAACAACTTTGTGCTGCCCTTCGTTTTTCTAGCAGAAACACAAGTCTCATTTAGCATGTCTTCTTAATCATATATTTACAACGTCATGGAAACATATTGCTTTTGATGGTATGTTGAACAGTAGAATTTCTATTAACAACTGACTACAACACCCACTGCTCTATTGAGCAAAAACTAAGGGAACTCAGACAAGCAGAAGATTACCCAAGAAATACAATAACTACACTCAGAAAATATAATCTGGCAATTCGATGGGGAACTAAAATAGTAGTTTGTCCATTTTGAGCAACTAAAACATCAACTTCTTGGCTAGTAGCCAGCCAGCTTTTATGCACCCCCACTTTTTTGCTAACAAATCAACCAAAGCATTAGTTAAACATTGATTTTAGAAAAGACTATTGTATCCCTCTCAGCCATATCGGCTATCTCATTGAAATTAGGCTTCACCATCCAATGTATTATTCATTTTCTCCTTGCCCAACTTATCACAGACTGGGAATCTCCATCCACAGCTACATCCCCACTTAAGCATTGCTTCCAGAGTCTCATCCCTGTCAACAAGGCTTTAGCCTCCACTTCATTTGACCCACATAGGTTTGATGGACCAGGAAATGATAAGAGGTATTTCCATTGCTACTCCAGCAAGGATGAGGGGTACTACAATGTTTTTTTGAAATAGCGAATAGGAGTTGTGAGGATTCAAACCCAAGACCTCCCACAGTATAACTACAATGTGACCGACCATTTTCAAAAAAAGTCTATAAATAGCTCGATGAGTTTAGCTAACTTAAACTTTCATGCCTCTCGGAAAACCTCTCTGATGTACCCGTTCAATCCCGGTGCCTAGTCCAGGTGCATTGTGGAGACAGCCATCTCAATTTCTACTCTGTGAAAGGGGACTCCAGGGTGGTGTGCTGCTATTGACTCAGCCAAAGGAAAGATAACCCTGAAATGTATGGTAAACACAACCCATTGGTAGTGTACAAGTTTGTAAAAAACTGAACAACGTCGTCAATAATGTGAGACCTTTCAGAAATCAACTCTCCCAATCTTTAGGGAGTTAATTTTGTTGGTCTGCTTCCAAGAGGAAGCAGTGGAGTGAAAGAAGGCAGAATTTGGGTCGTCTTCCTTCAGTCATCAATACGAGCAATGGATGGAGAGAGATTGAGGCCAGTCTGTTCACTCCTCCAGTGTGAGGGTCCGTCCTTCAATGGCATTGAGGCAGTCAACTTGCTTGCAAAGACGCCGGTGTGGGGCATCAATTGCAGCTTTCATCAGCTTGGCCCATGATATGAACTTTTCTTTCAGCAATTTGAGCTTTAGAGCAGCAAGGCCACCCTTTGGTCCCTAGATGTTGAAGCCCCTCCTCTAAGACTCCATCTCCATCTTAAAACTGTGCACAACTAACATTTCTCAGGGCTGAAGGGTTTGCTTCCCGACAACTAGGATTGGTGTTGATAAGTAGTGGCCAATGGTCGGAGATTACTTTGTAAAGAACTTGGCTAGTAGAGTCTGGAAAAAGGCACATCCACCCTGCTGTTGCCAAAACAAGATCGAGCTTTGAATGTTACTCCACACATTGTTTCAAGCTGTTGGAACTTTCTTTAACTCGTTGGCAGCTATGAAATCTTTGAACTTCCTCATGTTTGAGGAAAATTTCGACTCCTGGAGGGCACTTTCTCCTTGGAACCTGATGTTGAAATCCCCCACTGATAACTTAGGTGCATCCCAATGACCAAGGTCCCTGAACGCCTCCCTAAACTTATTGGGGTTGTGATGACTGCTTGACCCGTAGATTCCACCTACACAGCTTCCGCTGGAAAAGTTCTGATCTCGAACATTGACCCCTATATAGTAAGTCACCCCACTTTATCAACTTTGATAATCATTGGCTCCCAAAATATTAGGATGCCTTCAAAAGACAAAGGTGTGAATAGCTCACCAACATGGGTTTTAAAAAGGAGCAATGCAGGCAATTATTGCATTGAACATCTCAGCTTGCTCCGTCTCTTGGAGAATAACCAGTTGTGTCATATATAGCTGGGAGTTCATTAAGAATTAGTGTTGAGTATGCCTTGAATTTGTGAACCGGGTTCGGTTCATTATTTTGGGACAACTTATGGGGAGCAAACCAAATACGGTCCGGGTTTGGGCTCATCTTTCTATTAGGGTTCTTTTTAGATGAGTCAAATATAGAGAGGTCATACATTTGCCGTCTTGGCTCGTGAGAGACTCTGGAAGAGAAATCAGAGTAAGAGTGTGAAGGAATACGACCTAAGGATCTAATCTTTGGCACCCTGGTCGATTATGCTCTTGTAATTCTTGCTGCATAGTGGATTTTCTTCTCCCTGCCTGTGGAGTAGGCGACCCAGCCGAACCACGTAATTTCTCTGTGTTCTTTCTTTCTTTTTCGGTTTTTGATTATTATTTGCACCGATTTACTGTTATATTCCGTGCACGTCTAATCTTTGGTACCCTGGTTGATTATGCTCCTGTAATTCTTGCTGCATAGTGGATTTTCTTCTCCCTGCCTGTGGAGTAGGCGACCCAGCCAAACCACGTAATTTCTCTGTTCTTTCTTTCTTTTTCGATTTTTGATTATTATTTGCACCGATTTACTGTTATATTCCGTGTACGAATTTGCGTTTCCATAACAAACTGGTATTAGAGCGTCAAGAGTTCTCGGTGTATTGTCGAATCCATGACATTTTTGCAGATTGTGTAAAGGTTACAGTTTTTTGGGTGGAATTATGTCAGTCACTAAATTTTACATCGACAAGTTCGATGGGAATATGAGTTTTGGTCTCTGGCGTGTTCAGATGATTGCAGTCCCGACACGGAATGAGTTAAAACTGGCCTTGAAAAGGGAAAGACCACAAACCAGCAGATATGAGTGAAGCTGATTGGGAGAAGTTAGATGATAAGGCTTTAACAACAATCCAGTTGTGTGTCACAGACACAGTTTTGAATGAAGTTTTGAATGAGAAAACTGCAACAAGTCTCTGGAATAATTTGGAGACATTATATATGAAGAAATCCCTCACCAACCGTCTGACTTTGAAAGAACGCCTTTACACCCTTCGGATGGCAGAAGGTACATCCATTAAGGACTATCTTAGTGAATTTAATTCTATTATTGTGGATCTTACAAATATTGATGTGAAATTGGATGATGGAGATCAAGCTTTATTACTGTTATGTTCACTACCTCAATCGTATAAGCATTTTAGAGAAATTATTTTGTATGGGCGTTAGACAATTACGATTGAGGATGTTAAAACATCTTTATTGAGTAAGAATTTGGTAGATACTCAGCTAGTTGGGACATCTGGTTCCAACAGTAGTCATGGGGATGCATTGTTCACTAGAGGAAGGTCAAAAGAGAAGGAATCTGGAAGTGGAAAAAAGAAGTCAAGATCAAAGTCGAGACACAAGAATCTGATTTGTAATTGCAAAAAAAAGCAGAGACATATTAAGGCTGATTGTTATAAGATTAAGAATAAATTGTAGAGAATGATTTTAAAATTCAGAAGTCTGTAGATGCCAAGATAGCGAGGCGGATGGAATGTTCTTTCAAGAGTCGGTGATGACAAAACTAATGGATGTGATGAATGGACCCTCGATTCAGGTTGTTCTTATCACATGTGTTCTCATAGACATTGGTTCTCCGCGATATGATGCAGTTGACGGTGGAGTTGTGATGATGGCAAATAACTCGACTTGTAGAGCTATTGGGAAAGGATCTGTTCAATTGAAGATGAATGATGGAGTTATAAGGACATTGACAGATGTAAGGTATGTTCCAGATTTAAAGAGAAACCTTATCTCTTTGGGCACCCTTGATTCAATTGGGTGCAAGTATTCAGCTGAAGGTGGAATTATGAAGGTTAGCAGAGGTGTTCTCACAGTCATGAAAGGAAGAAAAATTGGAACTCTTTATGTTCTAGATGGTTCTACTACGGTTCTTGGTTCCACAATCCGTTGTTGCCGGCATCATTAACAGAAAGTGAAACCACAAGGTTGTGGCATTTGAGATTGGGCCACATGAGTGAGAGAGGTCTCAATTTGTTGAGTAGAAGAGGTCTCTTATGTGGACAGAGTACATGGAAGATTGACTTTTGTGAACATTGTGTTTTTGGAAAACATAAAAGAGTCGATTCAATACAGCTATTCACGTAACTAAAGGTACCTTGGACTATGTTCATTCAGATCTTTGGGGACCATCACAAGTTGTTTCAAAAGGAGGTGCGAAGTATCTACTCACTTTTATTGACGATTTCTCAAGGAAAGTGTGGGTTTATTTTCTAAAGGCAAAGAGTGACGTTTTCACGATTTTCAAGCAGTGGAAATGTATGATAGAGAAACAGACCGGAAAACAAATTAAGAGGTTGAGAACCGATAATGGTCTTGAATTCTGCAGTGGAAAATTCAATAAGTTTTGTGAGAATGAAGGAATTGTGAGACACCGAACAGTTCGCCACACCCCGCAACAAAATGGTGTTGCAGAAAGGATGAACATAACACTTTTGGAGAGAGCTCGTTGCATGCTTTAAAATGCTGGTTTAGGCCAGGAATTTTGGGCCGAGGCTACTAGCATGGCATGTTATTTGGTGAATCGGTCACCCTCTACAGCTATTGAGTGCAAAACTCAAGAAGAGGTATGGTCCCGAACTCCAGCTCATTATTCTGATTTAAAGATATTTGGTTGTCCCGCTTATATGCATGTTAACGAAGGGAAGTTAGAACCTAGAACAAAGAAGTGTATTTTTCTTGGTTATGCTTCTGGTGTAAAAGGATACAGGTTGTGGTGTACTGATTCGAATTCACATAAGTTCTTTATTAGCAGAGATGTGAAATTTGATGAGGCCGCTATATTGAATGCAAAGAAAGAGCCTTTTGTTACTCAAGGCACAAAAGAAGATCCTAAATCCTCCAAACAAGTGGTGTTGAGATAGGTGGGGCCTTTACTACTTCAATGAATTCTCCCACTACCTCTACGAAGTTTGTCGACCACTGCTATGGGTCAAGTAACGTCTTCTTCAAGTCAACTACCATTACAAGTTTTGCATCCAACAACTAGTGAAGAAGAAGAGGAAGTTCATTTTGAAATGGAAGTTGAAACAGAAAGTTATTGTATTGCAAAAGATAGACCGAGAAGAGAAATCAAGAAGCCTAGGAGATATGATGAGGCAAATCTGATTTCTTATGCTCTTTCAGTGGCAGAGACGATGGATGAGGCAGAGCCTTCTAGCTATACAGAGGCCATTCAGAGTAAGAATTCGGATAAGTGGTTAATTGCCATGAGTGAAGAGATGGGGTCTCTTCATAAAAATCAGACTTGGAAAGTTGTCAAGCCTCCATTCGGAAAAAAGGTTGCGGGCAATAAATGGGTTTTCAAGAAGAATGAAGGCATTCGGGACTAGAAGACGACGCCTACAAGGCACTCCATTAGTAGCCAAAGGCTACAGTCAGGTACCTAGAGTTGA
Source organism: Aristolochia fimbriata (assembly GCA_019845555.1). NCBI lineage: Eukaryota > Viridiplantae > Streptophyta > Magnoliopsida > Piperales > Aristolochiaceae > Aristolochia > Aristolochia fimbriata. Next base: position 5,782,062 of record CM034083.1, read on the forward strand.
CTTTAATGATGTTTGCTCCCCTGTTGTGAAGCATTCATCTATTCGTGTTCTCATAGCACTTGTAGCTATGCATGACTTAGAGCTTGACAGATGTCAAAACAGCTTTCCTACATGGAGAGTTGGAAGAGAAAATATACATGCATCAGCCCCAAGGATTCGTGGATGAAGGTAAAGAAGACCATGAGTGCTTACTTATGAAATCATTTTATGGTTTGAAGCAATCTCCTAGATAGTGGTATAAGCGTTTTGACTCATTTATGGTGAAAATTTGTTTTTGCGGAGTAAGTTTGATAACTTGTGTTTATTTCATAAAGCTTGTTGATGGGTCCTTCATATATTTGTTGTTGTATGTCGATGATATGTTGATAGCAGCAAAGGAGATGGTAGATATCCAAAAGTTAAAGACACAATTAAAGGGTGAGTTTGAGATGAAAGATTTAGGGGCTGCAAAGCAAATTTTGGGTATGGAGATTAACAGGGATGAAGAGGTGGAACACTTTATCTTTCATAGAGAAAATATGTAGCCAAGGTCCTTGAGCATTTCAGCATGAAGAATGCTAAACCAGTAAGCACTCCATTGGCTGCCCATTTCAGACTTTTGTTGGCATTGTCACCACAGAAAGAGGAGGATAAGAATTATATGACACATGTCCCTTACACTAAGCAGTGGGTTCTCTCATGTATGTTATGGTATGTACTTTCCAGATATATCTCATGCTGTGAATGTTGTTCGTGAGGTACATGTCTAATCAGGGAAGAGAACACCGGCAAGCTGTGAAGTGGGATTCTTCTCGTATTTGAGGGTTATATCCAGCAATTGTTTAGCCTTCAAGAAAGATGACTTTAGTCTTGTTGGTTATGTTGATTCCGACTATGCAGTGAGATCTTGATCGAGAAGATCAATTACTGGTTATGTATTTACTCTTGCGGGTTGTTCTGTTAGTTGGAAAGCTACTCTGGAGCATGTTGTTGCCTTATCTACAACAAGGGCAGAATATATGGCGCAAGAATCAAGAAATCAAAGAAGCAAATTGGCTTCAAGGCTTACTCGTGAGAGTTAAGCACGTAAAATGAGGTTACTATGGTTTATTAGACAGCCAAAGTGCTATTCATTTGACAAAGGATCAAAATGCATCATGTTTGACAAAACATATTGATCTAAGATTCCATTTTTTTCTCAAATAAATTAAAGCTAACAAGGTGTTTTCAGTGGTAAAGAAGATAATGTAAGATAACCAAATAGATATGATGACTAAAGCTTTACTAATAAACAAGTTCGGAAAGTATCGTTTGAACTAATTGGTTCTTATAAGAGTTGAGAGCCAAAGAGGGCATTTTGGCACGAGAAAGATCAAGAATGCTATGTTCAGCCATGAAGGAAATTCAAGTCAAGGTGGAGATTTTTTGAGTGTGCCTTGAATTTGT